>CM059420.1:3522500-4805000 GCA_030378225.1 Knoxia roxburghii | reverse complement strand
AGCAAAGGATTATTTAGATACAGTTTCAGCACATTATTGGAGAATATTTTTTTTCACAAATTGAATCCCAAAAAAAGAGAAGAAAGAATCGCGAATATATCAATATTCCTTCCTGTTCCCTGAAAAAAAAAAAAAAAAAAAAAGAAGAAAACAAAACGTACTTTCATCTTTTTAACTGTTCCAGAATCACTAATATAACTATTTTTTAGCTCAGAATTAAAAAGTAAAGACGAATACAATGAAGAAAATTTAAACATTTAATTTAAAAATTAATTAATAATAAATCAAAAATACCCCAAAATTTTTATAAATTATTCATTCTCTGAATAGTTCTTTTAATGTGTAATGATATTTTTTTAACATTTTATTTTCGACCAAACTTAAATACGAAATTACATCAGAAATAAACCTGGAAGCACACAATGGACAAAGTGGGGTGAAGGAACAGACAAGAGTGGCCAATCACACATGGAAAACGATGGCCACTACGGTGTCCCAAATTAAAAAAAAAAAATAAAAAATACAAGACTATGATGTTATATTAGAAAATCTAGATTTCAAACTTATACAAACTAATTTATCTATTAACTTTTTTAATCAAAGAGAGAAATTGAATGACAAGAGGGATGTAATCATGTGTATGCACTTTCTGCTTAAAATAATAAGTTTTGAGTTTAACTCACCTTTATACCACAAAAAAGAGAGTAATTGAATAAAAAATATTTTTCTATCTTCCTATGATTTTTTTTTTTTTTTTGGTGAATTATATTTACATTCCCTGTGAATTTGTCAAACTTCCAATTTCATATTAAAATCTTAGATAAAAAGAAATATTTCTTTCTGTTTGTCTAATTTAACATAGAAATTGTCTTTTTGAATTAGGAGTGATGGCTGAGTAGACTAAAGCGTCGGATTGTTAAACCGTTATACGAGTTATTTGTACCGAGGGTTTGAATCCTTCACTGTTCCCTGGGATTGGCTTGGGCCTTTACTGTGCAGCTTAGGTGGAAGGCGAAGAAGGCCTCATTCAAGGGGAGGGGGGAAGGGAGGGGAGGGGGCTGAGCCATTAGTGAGATAACACTGTGGAAGAGTTAGAATTCTAACATTGTGTCAGACCTACGACCAAGAGATAGTCTCAGGTAGACAGTTTCTATGGGGCATAGACCTCCCAAAAGGTAACGGGTGCTAAAACTTTGGCTCGGAAACATAAAAGGATTGTACATATATTTTTTTTTTGAAAAAATTAGGCTCGGAATTTTTTGAAAGAATTGTTCACGTCGGAAGAAGAAGACCTTTTTATTGACCTTCTCAAGAGCTTCTTCTACTTTTCAGGGGTTATATAGACGTCGAATTTGGTATTTGGATATTGCTTCTTCTACTATTCAAATTAATAACAACTAATCCCTTGATTGACGAAAATAATGAGTAAAATTGCTTACGTAAATATTATTATTATGATGAAAAACAAAATTAATAGTATTTTATAATCTCATTTTAACAAAATATCGTCAATTTTTTTTTGACATTTTTTAATGTTTGACTTTGGTCAAGGCAGGTATTAATAGTTTTCAAAAACTTCGGGGGCAATTGATAGTTTGACCAAACTACAAGGGATGTAGATATACTCATACCTCACGATGACTCGAATTCAAACCTTCTAAATCTACTGAGGAGTGTCAACCATTAAAATATCTCATTCTTGTCATCTCCCTATCGTCTCTGCTTTTCTTCCAAAATGGCTAATTTGAAACTTATTTGATGCTAATTAAGGGGCCTCACAAAACTACCAAAATGAATCAGACCCTGACCAACCTTATTAAAAGATCATAGGAACATAAGCTCAACATTCTATTTTCGAAGACTTCAAACCCACAATACCTAATTCATCAAGATTAGAAAAAATTGGGCCAATTTATATAGTATTTTATGCCCCTTATGGCCCAAATAATGAGAAGGACTTCATTAGGCCTATGGCTGAATTTTTTTACCTTCTTTCTCACTGTAGCTTTTTTTACTTGTTTGGTACTTTTCTTAATTGTTGTATGTTTAAAAGACAATTTTGATCATTGATTTGTTAAAATCTGGAGATGTGCGTCCTTGTGCAATTGTTCTGTGAAACAATTTTAATTTTCATTGCATGATAGGTTTCGTGCATTGAGGATTGGATACTTGGTTATAATATAATTTGTAAGTTCATTATAATGCGAATATGCATTATTAATATAAGGGTAGTATTAAATATCGTCTATTTTCTTATTTATCATCTCTTATTTTTTTAAATAGTAAGTATTTTAATAAAAATATGAGATAAAATGATAATTTAGAAGGTGATAAATAAAAAAAGGGACGATATTTAAAAATCATTAATCTAATATTTTGCATATCAAATTAGTTTATGTTCATTAATTTTCATAGAATAAATAGGTTTTAAATTTGAATTATTAAAGAAAATATAAAAACATATATTGATTCAAATCACTAAAAAAAAATATAAAACATATACCGATTCTCGTAATCATTATTAATAATTTCAAAAGTTGAAATTTTTTCAATTAATGTAAAAATTTTTAAAATAATTTTTATTATGAAAGAGGGGATGTAATTTCTAATGCAGGAAAATATTGCCGACACAAAACAACTCATGATTGGTTGAATTTGATTCTAAAAACTTAACAAAAAATTAACCAACTATGATAGGAATGTGTACTTGAGAAACAGGGGAATAGAACAAACGTACGCCCTTGTTCTCCTTTCTTCACTGTAGCTTTGTATCTTTGGGACACGAGACAGCGACATATGCCCTCCACCCAGCCCCAAGCGGGCGCACGCTACCCCACGAGGGAAAGAAAACCCACCCACATTCGCAACACTCTGCCACTGCGTCTACGTCTTCCAAATTTTACTAAGTTTTTTTTTATGCTATTACTAGTGAGGATATAGGTTTTAAGTATTATTTTTTTAATTTTTAAAAAATTATTTTTTTATTTTAAATAGGAAAAAAAGAGAGGCAAAGAGGAGAGGAGAAAGTTTTATTCCAAATTAAAATGATGAAAAATAAAAATTAAGACGATAACTAATAAAATTTTTTTTCTATTTACTTTTATCACTTTCTTTGTGTAGTATCCACCAAATGTTACTTACAAAAATTTACGGAAGATCCTCCATTGTTTTGAGGGGTGCTGAAGCTAAATTCTGTCCTAATTGTGACAAACAATGTACTTGATTGAAGGGATATATATATATATATTTTTTTAAAAAAATTGAAACCTAATAACTCAAACTTAAAATTTGGATAATGACAACCACTGAACTACAATCCTCTTCTCATAGCTATATGTATTTTTTAAATGTAATAGATGATATATTTTGTGGAGTCCGATGAATGTTTTCCTAATTATTTCCTGCCTTAAAAATAATTTTTAGATTTTGTGTAAATGAGCTCGATATAGAGCCAATAGTTAAAGTTATGACATTTGACAAGCAGGAAATAATTAGTAGTTGGCACTCTTTACTTAGGATAATGAGATTCTGAATTCGAGTCATATTGGAAATACTTTGGAGCATGAAAGTCTTGAATTCGAGTTACACCGACATCGAGATCACTTGAGAGTACGGCGGTTTTGAGTTTGAGTCACACTAGGGGTAACGGATCACACCGGAGTCATTTAGAGGTACGAAATCCTGAATTAGAGTCGCACCGAGAGCTATATTAGCTAGATTAATAGATTATAAGTCTCTCTTTTTGTATAAAAAAATAGTGACATTTTGACTGTTATTAACTTTTATCTGGATTAATCTGACTTGTAAGGTATAGACCTATCAAAGGTGATTTAAAGTGAGGAGGGTGAGCAAGTAAACAAATATATATATATATATATATTTTATATAGTAGCATATCTCTTATGATAATTTATATGATAGTGTGATAAACCACTATGTAAATTTACTCGTACTCCTAAAAATAGTAATTTTATGGAGATGGGTTAAATTTAGAAAACTAAGGAAGCGTCACTTTTTTTTTTTAATTCTTTTTTCCTCTCCTTGGCCTGGATGACGCGGCGTGGTCCCACTTGCTTCTTATTTTTTTCGTTCAGCAGACTCCTTCACGCTTCTTCCTTGGTTGATTCATTTATTTTTGCTATTATTATATTAGTATTTTTTTTTGAGACTTTTTTTATTTAATTTTTTTCTACACAATTCAGTGCTTTTTTTAAAATGTTTTTGAATTTTTTTAAAAAAAGTATAAAAATTAATTTTTAATTATTATTTTATTTATTTTATAATTAAATAAATTTATCTATTGTGATAGAATTTCTTTTGTCTTGTGATATGATATCTATTATATGCTAATATGATGTCAGTTGTATGTTGATGTAATATATGTTATATGCTAATATGATATCAGTTGTATGTTGATGTGATAGATGTTATATGCTGATATGATACATGTTATATGCTGATATGATATCAGTTGTATGTTGATATGATATCTATTATATGCTGATATGATATCAATTGTATGTTGATGTGATATATGTTATATGTTGATATGATATTTTTTGTTATGTGATAAAATATGTTATAATATTGATTAAAAAAATATTGATTGAAAAAAAGTGAAAAAGAAAATTTTTTTTGAAATGAATAATAAAATATATTGATGGGAAAAACAAAAAAAAAAACTTTTTTAAAATAAACTATGTCAAAAAAAAGCCTATAATATAGGGATGCGGTCCTATGGGAACATAGGACCATAATATAGGGATTCATTCCTTATCGATAAAAATAATTAATTCTCCCAGAATTATATGTAAGCATTTTATCTAAAAAATTTAAAACTGGTTAAGGCTCCATCCAAGAGTGAAAATAGCCAACTATTACTTGAGGGTAGATGAGCCAAAATACCCCACACCTCTTGAGTTTGGGAAATAGAGCAAATCACCATCCCCTATTATTATAAATACATATAAAGAAACAACAAAGCCACTTAGCTACTTTAACCTCACTACCACCAACGTATTATATGTATCTTACTAATACACAGATTTTCCAATATTAAATCTCATTTCTCTCTTTCCACACCTTCCTTTCAATTTCATAGTGGACTGTGTGACTGCCTGTTGTAAAATTAGTCTCTGTTTTTTCAGTTTCTTGCCGGAATCCTTTCCCTTCTTTTCTTTGTTGATGTTTGCAGGTGTTTTCATCGTCACTGTCCTCTTTCCTTTCTTTCTCCATCGGATTTACCACCATTCAATGTGCAAAATGAGTGATCAAAGCCTTCTAGAGTTGAAGAAAGACCCAAAGGGATAACATAACCTCATCAGAATTGCTTATTCGTTTCTTTTAGCTGGATTATTAATTTGATCGAAATCTGCAAAGCTGGCTAACCACTGGTGGGGCGGACAGGTGGGGTTGCCGGGGATCAACGTCGAACAACCGCCAATCTCTTCACCTATGTCCACTAATAAGAGAATCCGTCCGGATTTTGGGAAGAATGAAAACAGCGGCAGCAAAGGTGACGACGACGACGAGAGGGACAACAGTAGCGAGCCAAGAGAAGGTGCCGTGGAAGTCGGAACAAGAAGACCTAGAGGCCGTCCTCCCGGATCAAAGAACAAACCAAAACCGCCCATATTTGTGACGAGGGACAGCCCCAATGCACTGCGTAGTCACGTGATGGAAGTTGCCGGCGGCCGAGACGTGGCGGAAAGTATAGCCCACTTCGCCCGGAAACGCCAGCGGGGAGTATGCGTGTTGAGTGGGAGTGGCTTAGTGGCTAATGTAACACTAAGACAACCGGCTGCGCCAGGAGCAGTGGTCGCACTTCAAGGCAGGTTCGAGATTTTATCGTTATCGGGAGCTTTCTTGCCCGGTCCAGCTCCGCCCGGTTCCACCGGGCTAACGGTGTATTTAGCCGGTGGTCAGGGACAAGTTGTGGGAGGAAGTGTTGTAGGTTCACTTGTGGCTGCCGGGCCTGTTTTAGTTATTGCAGCAACTTTTGCTAACGCAACGTATGAAAGATTGCCTCTTGAGGATGATGAGGAGGTTGTTGGCGGCGGTGACGGAGCTGCCCAGCCACAAATCGCCGGGAATTCACCTCCCGGAATAGGTACCAGTATCAGTGGAGGTGGACAGCAGAATCATCAGGCTGGTGGAATGGCCGATCAACCTCCACCTTTGCCAAACTATAATAATTTGACACCAAATTTAATGACAAATGGAGGGCCGATAAGCCAAGATGCATATGGTAATTGGGCACAATCCAGGGCGCAATATTGACAAATCAAGGTGATGATCAGATGAAAAAAACAAGATCTAGGAAGAAGGTAAATTAATTTTTGGGAAATCAAATGTTTTAATTTATACGTATCTGTGTATGTTGTCTTGTTGTATATCAGAAGAACTTGGAATGATCATGTTTTACATAGAGAGTGAATGGGGGTTAGCTCTAATTTCTTTGTAAATTAGCAATAAACTTTTGGTTTTGGTAAATTAATAAGATATGTTTTCTCCCTTTTCTTTCTACTTTGATTCTATATAATTTTACTTCTGTTGCATATAATTATTATTTTGGGACGAAATAAATATTACTTAAATTTTTTATTTTCGTTTTTTAAGACATAATTATTGATGAGCAAATATTTCAAAGATTCTGGCATTGGTGGGTGGAAAATAAGCTTCGTGATTGGCATTTTTGTTAGTGAAACATATAGTAATAGATACGATTTGAATTATAATGCTCTGTAGATGGGAGTATAATGGAGGGCACTGTAATCTTCTTCATTAGCTAATGTAATAGCTTACGTATGCCCAGTTAGACTGCTTCAATGCTTCAAAACAACTTAGGAAAAAGCACTCTCAAGCCTTCCTCTTCTTCTCCATTTTCCATATTTTGTGGGGTGGGGGGTGGGATAGCTAAATTTAATTGTTTTCATCTTTATTGTTATTGAGTTTCACATTTTTGTTTTATTCATCGATAAAATTTCCGTCGATTAATTGTAATTTGTTAGTCAATAAATTGTTATTTAGATAAGAAGGAGATGACCTAGTGATTGGCATTTTTTACTAAAAGTTATGAAAGTTCTGAATTCAAAATTGTATCGGAGTGAATTATTTATGCCTCTTTTTTTGTATAAAAAAAATTTATTATTTACTGGTTATGATCTATTTGTGACTTCATAAAAATTATCAAATTCAGATAAAATAAAGTTCCTTATTTGGTATCGGATATGTTCTCAAATTGGTTTAATAAATTGGATAAGTTATATAGAAACAATAAATTTATAATCAATTTCAGGCTTTCAAATGTCTTGACACAATGATGTTGCTCTATGAAGCAATGGCCCCTTAATTTCAGGCTTTCAATATTAAATTTTTTTAAGCGTAGCTAATAATGATGAGAGAATTTCTGAACATAGTTAATCGGGTTATGCTTATATGGCACATTGCAGCTACTTGAGCAGCAAGCCTGCAGCTTTGATATGAAAATCAAACAAGATGAGCTAAGGAGAGGTTTTGGAATTATACGTTTCATTTTTATTATTTATCACTCTTATTTTTTATTAAAATATTTTTATTTTTTAAAATTGAAAAACAATAAGAATATTTGATAAAAAAAAAAATAAGAGCCATAAATAATAAAAATATGCGATATTTAGTTCTAATGATTAAATTTGACAGAAATGCAGAAGTATGGACACAGGCCTTCTTAAGTTATACAAACGAGCAATTACTTGTGGACTTAGGCTTTTAACGTTAAAAATGGCGATGACTGTCACTCCAAAGCCAATGTCATTTTTAGCGTTACTTGTGGAGGTGGAGTCGTGGACTTCTACTTGTAAAAATAGATTTTGTGTTAATTTTTTTTTATCTTGTGGGACTCATTGATTTTTATATTTCAATTAATTAATTTTTTCTTTGGGATATTTTAAATAATTTTGTTTTATTCTATAAAATAAATTTGGGATGTAATTTATTATTTGACAATATATTGAGTAAATTTGTTATAATTAAAATGTGACTGAATAATACATGGGAAAAACTAACTATGATATGCAAAGTGTGATTTCAAAAAACTAGTTCTAATTTTTCACTTTTCTTTTTATAAAAAAGAGAGAAATGACCTTTTAATAGTAGTTTTTAATTCTCGAGAGGTTACTATTTGCTTAACGAAAATTATACGGTAGTTATACGGGATCCTATCTAGTATATGTATATTACTATACACTAATTTTGATAATGTAAATAATTTGAAATTGTTCTCCCATTCCTCATCCCCTTCATTATAATAAAATAATTTTTATATTTTAAAAAATTCTCACATGTTATTATTATAATAGAATATATGGAATATTTTGCTGTATAGTATTATAGTATAACAATTATTTTTCATTGTATTTTGATTTTGGCAATTTTTCTATTTATATTCTTTAATTGTGGTCTATTATTCGAAAAAATTTAGTCCTATCACTTTATAATGTTTATATTAGTTTCTATATTTTTATAAACGTTTCTTTTTTACAAAGTTTTATAAACTTCTTTTAATTTATAGAAAAGTAAATTAATTTAATAAATATATTAGGAAATGGGATAACTTTTTTTTTTTTTTTTTTTATAAGTATGATTCGAAATCGAGATTTAAACGGATGTATAGAGTATATCTCTTATCGGGGAGTGGGACAACTTAGCCTAGTAGGAAGCCTTTTAATGGATATTTATAAGGTTCACATATCCAATCCCATCTCATCAGGTGTATGTAAAGAGAGATTTATCTACCAATTTATAAATGTAATATCCACACGAGTGGATGTTTTAAAAAAAAAATAATAATAAATAGCAAGCGATTCTGCATACATTTTTGGAGTGGCATCATAGGGCAAACTCCAATTTTAGTTCCTTACATACATGTAAAATATTTTTTTGGTTTATTATAAAAGAAACATATATTTTAATCAATTATATTATATATTTAGATAATTTTAGTCTAAAATCATTTTTTCATTATTTTTGTCAAGAATAGTCTTGTCTTAACATTATATATTTTTATTTTAACATATTAAAATTATAAAATAATTTCACTATTTCACCAACCCCTCCTAAATACCCTATTTTTAAATAAATACCCTTCCCTCTCCTAACTTTTAGTTAAAGATATCCAAATGTTATTTTTAAATACCATTTTTATGCAATAGTGAAGGTATACATTTTCCAATACATATGCCTCTTGAAACTCATAAATAATTTGAATTTCACAGAATTTGTGAGAAATTATATTCCGCTTGACACATATATTAGAGAGATCAACTTAATAGACAAAAATATCGAGCACCTCAGTAAAATTTAGAAAAAAAGAAAAAGGGGACAAACTCCATAATTGGTATGATGGATGTCAATCAATAATGATAAGAAACGGAGTATACTTTCGTGAAAGGTTAGGCGGCTAAACCCCACATGGTCTTCCACAGACAAGGCAACCCTTGTTATGGGGAGCATGAATCTCTTCATTTAAATGAATGTTGGGTTTACTAATTATAGTTTTTTTTTTTTTTTTTTTATGATAGTCTATAAATTTTAATAAAAATATTTTTTCATATAAAAGAAAAAAAAAGTATTATATGGGCATTTTAATCCGATCTTAAGTCCTCCTAATTTGTCATTATCCAACATTACTATCCCTCCTCTCCTATTTGTCGTTTTATTACCTCTGCATTCTGTGTTTTATTCCAATTTCCAATTAAGCTTATAATCCACCCTCTAAGCTTAGCTTTTAAATCATGGAAGATGGTTTTTGTACCGTCAGATCCTCTAGGAACAATTCGTTACTCTTTTTAATGATAAAATGTTTTTTTTTTTTTTAAAGAGAACAGTTCCAGCAAGATGGATAACTAACGAGTTTGACTATCTTTTATTAAAAATTAAATAAAAGAATTAATAATACAGAGGACAGTGCTTAAAACTTACCCTCGTAACGTGGCACCATCTACAAACCATTCCAACCCCTTTAAATGAATTCCAATATTCTAAATGGAACTTCTATCTAAACAATTACTAATACTCCTTTCGGACATAATCTTATTTAAATCTTACGTTTATATTATTCGCATTTATTAGATACAATTTTTTTGGATCGGAATGTTACTTCAATAAAAAAAATGAACATTGTAAGTATTGGTATAGACATGATAGATTTGGTTTTTATATTAATTTCTTTAAATAGTTTGGCGATGAATATACAATTCAAAATAGTAAGATTATATTAATTAGAGGAGAAAATAATGCATATTCAAGGTTATAATATTAAAGTAATTATAAACTCTATATAATAAACTATCCTCTATAATAGTTTTAGGATTATGATATAAAAAACTTACCAGGAAATAAATTTTTATGGAATCATCACCTCTTTTTAAAGAGGGCCTTCTATTTTTTGTGAAAGGTATCAACTCCTCTTTTGACTATAAGGTATTCAGTCTCGTTGGTTTTCAAGCTACGGTGGCTTGATTGACTGTTAACTAAAAAAAATATTTTCTTGCACCAAGAAAGTATATTATTTTTTTATAAAATTTGAAATTTGATCAAAAACCAATATCCAAGAGGAGGTTTATCTCCTTTCTTGGTGAAAATTTCACAAGTTTGACAAAGGAAACAATCCCTGTTGTGAAGCCATAATGCACTTGCAGAGCTTGAATCTCATAAATGAATTCGTCACCTATTTCTGCCATTATAGACATCTAGCAACGCAGACATGATTTGACCCAAATACAAAGCCATTAATGTGACATTTTAACAACTCTTTGGTGTCAACTAAACTCAGTAAAGAACAGTGAACAGTAATATCTTCTTTTTATTTTTCTTGGAGTTGAAAAAGAAGGCCTATTTGGCCAATTGCGCCCATACAGGAAAACTCCACAGTTCTAGACTTTTGGTACGTTCCATAATAAGCAAATGATTCAGGTTTTCTTCCAACCCTTTTTGGAAAAGATCTTGCAGTTGCTAAAGATCCAGGTTTGAGATTTTAATTCTACATATTATTTTAATTTGTGGTCATTTTTAAACCCTAAGTAAAATGATCTTAAACCTTAGCCAAGTATTCATATTTTGAGCATAGTACTTGAACTTGTGGGGGATGCTTCATTAATTAGGGTTTAGAATGAATGATTCTTAAAGCAAGAAAGATATAATATTTGACAAAATCATTTTTAAGATTTTTCCAACCAAACAATCAAAAACGACTTTGAAGCAAACATGGGAGGACCCTCTTCACATGAATTCACGTGTTATACTTTTAATTAATGGTAATATAAAAAATATAGGCTTAATACCAAGTTGGAGGGCAAAGACACAAGAATTCCAACTTTAAAGTCATTCAGTTTTGGGCCCTCTTAGGCCAATAATTACAACTTAATCACTCACTAATGACCTTCATCTTCGAACAAATTGATTCTTACTTTTAATTTGTTCCGTTCCCATTTGGCTTATTAATTCATACTGTAGGTAGGCATGCACAAACCCACTTGCCCATACTCCTCTCATTATGATCACACCTTACTTTTGTTTACCATTTTTTTCCCCAGAAGGGAAGAGGGCCTAGGTGTTGTTGTGCCTAATTTCGCTTAGTTAGAAATGTTTTGATCTCATAAATGCAAAAATATGGAAGGATATTTTTTACAAATTGTAAGGGAGTATTAATTAAATTGTAATAGGAGGCAAATTTAAAGGAATTACTATATTAAATAACTTATTTTCATCGAGTGAATAATATTAAGGGGAAATAGAAATGATAATGAGTAAGTCATCAAATTGAAATTTGTTAGAATTAAAATTATAAATTACCCCTTATCCAATATAATATGAATATGACATCATCTCACTATAAATAAATGATCTCCCATAGATAGAGAGGGATCTAGAGCTTTCTCCTTCACTTATTCGGCTTCCTGATCGATTTGAAAACAGTTAGAATTTAATTATGAGAGTGTTAGAATTATTTTCTTTATTTTTATACGTAGCATAAATTACATGTTATATCGAATTCAATTAAATAGATATATATATATATGCATATATATGTTATGATACCATGGTTTCGAAAAACAAATAGAGGGAAGAAAACACCTTACTGATGTCCTTAAGCTAGGAGCTGACAGGGTTCTATTTCTTTTGGATTGTGCAGAGGCAGTTGAAGCAGCGGCTCATCCCCTTTCCACAGCCATATCCCTCTATCGGGGCTCTCCTTCAAGCCCTCGTTGAACTTCGACTAGTCTCCTGGTTTAGGAAGCAAACGTGCCTAGTTGATTTACTAGCAAAGAGTCAGGGGTTCGTTTATTTAGATCTATGTCCTAGAGTTCCATTGATGACAAATTAAGCCGGAAGCATCTTAGATCGAGAAATTATTTTTATCGAGTTAACCGTATTATCTTTGTGATAAAAAAATTAAAAAAAAAGTGTAGTCCCTATTATTAGACTATTACTAACCTTTGATATAAGAAGGTAGGATTCAAAATTTCGAATCATTCTGAAAAATCTATTCTTATTTTGGTTATGAACCATGACTCTTTCTATATATATAAATATATATTTATATTTTTGTTAAATTCTCAATTATTTATGCACAGGCAGATTAAAGAATATGAGGCAGAGATAAAAGGATTGTAATTTTTTGAATGACACTTCTTATTTAAAATTAATATGCATTGAGTTTGATTCATTTAAATTTCGATATTTTCCTTATAAAAAGATAAAATTGTGAGGAGGAAGAGTCAGCTGAAGAACTTGAGTTTGAAAAAGAATCATTAATGGTGGCGTTAATGAAATGTCGACCACCCAATAATCCGCTCGAGGAGGAATTAATTATTGTGGGAAGAAATTTTTGGAGAGGTTAGAGTCTTTGGTGGGGAAGCAGGTCTTACATCACTCCCAGAAAAAAAAATTAAAAAAAAAAAAACCCAAAGTTTTGTTTGAACTTTGATGGCAAAGCCCAAGTTCAATTAATTAATTAGTGGGCCATATTGTTAGATGGTCTATTTGTGGACTACACGTCGTCTTCTTTTAGATCAACATTAAGCCCCCATTACCTAATTTAATTAATAGTTCCATCCCTCTTTATATACTTCTTCGTTTCAAATTTTAATTCTATTTTTTTTAAATTTTAAATATAAATAATGTTTAGAATTCATATGTTTATATATATATTGTTCAATTTTATCTTTTATTATCGATAGTTGTTAAAAAAATAACTGACCAAAATAATTATAATTCAGTGATTGATGCTCTCCACTTAAAATCAGCAAATTTTAAGTTATGAGTTCATCTAGATTTCGATCTCCTTCTATGTAATCAAAAAAATAACTGAGAGTATAATATAATACGGATAAATAGTAAGCTAATACTCTTTGTCTCCCAAAACCTAAGCAACATTTTTAGATTTCTTTTATCTCAAAATATAAAAAACTTTTGGAGTTTCTATGTTTAACTTTTCCCTTAACCATCTATAATTATTAAAGAGAAAAAGAAATTAGTGTATACTTTAATCTATATAATACAGTAAATTAATAAATATTTAGAGATAAATAACTACCATTAACTAACTTTCATGATAACAATATGGTTAAGTTTTGCTCATAATTTGAGACTGAAGATGTAGAAAGTACGAAACAGCCATCAACTAACTTCAAATATTTTTTTTTTAAGTTGACTATTAAATTAAAAATTACTTAAATCTTAAAACAAAAAGAATACGACATCTCCCTAATTCCATAATTCATAAATCACGAACTCAAATCACTTATCTGATCATTCATATACCATAATTTATATTTAATTTTCTTTATTAAAAAAGAAATTATGTATGAACTCCAATATGGGTTCTCCTCTGACTGGTGATCTAAATTATTGTCAACATTAAAGTCTTAGGTAGAAACAACCTCTTTTTTGTTTTTTTAGTGTCACTAAACTAACTCGTTTACTTTGCTTAGCCGACAATTTTCAAATCAATCAATGGTTAAACCTTTGAGATAAGGTTGGAAAACATCACGGTACCGTACTTCAATTTCTCCTCTTTCACATTATTAAAAAAAATTAAAATTTTTATTTATTTATACTTTTAAAAATTTTTAAAAATGTATTATCTTCATTGGGGTCATTATTAGAAATCATCCTCCACTAATTAAAAAAAAAAAATCCGAAAGAGCTGGACTATCCATTTGTCTCACATCTTGAGAGAGGTAAATTTCATAGCCGATTGCCTATTTTTCATGACATCATTCAGCAGTACTGGATTCACAAAGCTAAGGAAGCCCCACTTAAAGTGTGTTGGTGATTGGAATAAAACAACAGAAGGACGACTTATCGTAGATACATACTCAGGATTAAATCAGGTCCGACCTCTTTGTTATACCAAAAAAAAGTATTTGAAAAAGAAAAGGAGAAGGGCTGGTAAAAAATGGTGGATTCCTTACCAGAAATGGAACTTTGGAAATAATGCAAATTGCAGCAAATGTGGAGTGACCAGATCAAAGCTTTGTTGTTAGCTGAAAAAATTACCCCACTAATGTAATTTGATTGACTTGGGATTCTCAGGTCCTGGGTTGACATGGACGAATTTCAGAGATGGGAGAGCAAATGTTAGAAAACGGCTAGATAGAGCGATTAGTAATCGAAAGTGGAGATTCTTCTTTCCCGAAGCTCAAGTTGCGCACCTGGCAAGAACACATAATATATAGTAAACCGTCTGCTACAAATCCATCGCCACATATAACAACAAATGAAGAAAAGAAACCCCGCCAAATATATGAACGGCCCTGAATTTTTTTTAATAGCAAAAGATTACATTACATGCATGCATGATGCAATATTGAACTGGACCCGTCACCTGAGAATTTCAAGCTGACCACACCCCACGCCCTTTGCTAGTTGTTTCTGTTCAAACCCCCAAAAATATGAAGATTTAACTCCCTTCTCAAATGGGATATGGTTTGCCTCTCATATTTATGATTACAAAGTTGACAAATTTGATGTGGCTCTGATAGTAATAAATATTAACGTGTCGAGTTTTACTAATATTAAGTTCTACTCAAAAAATTCAAGTTAAATGAAACTTTCGAATGTATTTAAATGTCAGGTATTAGTTATATATCTTTAATATTTTAATATATGTATAGATTTTTATTCTTTTTAACATTTTTTGAGCTCAAATTTGTCATATATCTTGAGATTGGATTAGTGTTGATACAAAATTACGAGAAAATCTCTCGCCTCCTCCGACCATATCCCTTATCGAATATCTTATTATATATAAACTAGATATTCAAATCAAAAATCAATTAAAAAAAGAGCAAAGTAAATCTATAACATCAATACATATTATTCTTAACTCGTGTAGATGACCATTGTAGAATTAAGGAGTATTGGAAATTCAACAGCCCTAAACGAATTTTAAGATTCAACGGTTCCTGTAGATGGATCCTACGGATATGCTCTTTATAAAATCCTCGACCATCAATAATGCTTGTCTTGTTCAACAACTCAGTCATTTCCAGTTTACTGAATCTAAACCCTATTCTCCACATTGAAATGTCTCTGCACCCAAAGTTTTCAGTGCAGTCTTAATACTATTGCATAATTAATTTAATTGACTGATTTTAAATGATCATGGAACAAAATTTAATTAATTTCCATTTCCAACTTTAAATTCTGGCCTTTAAAGCTGATTTTTATACCTATGGAACGGAAAAAATAACTAAAAATTAAATGAAAAACAAAGTATTATAGGGAAGAATAATCCTTGATTATTGTATGTTTAGTGACACCAATACTTAATTAATGTTAGTACTATTTTGGCTGCTGTAGAGAATTTATAAAACCAAATATGCCAAATAGGTTCTTAGTTAAAAATTCATGGGAATTTTCATTTCCACTGACGGAAATTTTTAGTCTAAAAGAGAAACAGGAATGTATTGAAATATCTGTAAGAAAATCAAACCAAAATGCAAAATCAGTTTTCAAATTTAAGTATATTTCCTGAAAATGACCAAAAAAAAAAAAAATCCAAATTCAATGGAATTGCACCAGCCGGGAATCAAACCAAAATGAAAAATCAGTTTTCAAATTTAAGTATATTTCCTGAAAATGACAAAAAAAAAAAAAAAAAAAAAAAATCCAAATTCAATGGAATTGCACCAGCCGGGAATCGAACCCGGGTCTGTACCGTGGCAGGGTACTATTCTACCACTAGACCACTGGTGCTTCATATCTACTAGACCACTGCTTATATTTTTAATAAATAATATATATTAAAATGTAAACTAGTTCCCCTTGATGATTTTTTTTTTCCCCCTTATAATTATTTAATACATTCATATGAGGATGAGTCAATAAGGACAAAATATATAATTAATATGTGAGTCTTGTTTGACACGTCTAATCTTCCAAACAAACTCTTACATGTATAAGTAGATAATTCTATCCATTACTTGTTCAACCAATCATTTATTTTCATTGGAATACAACTAAAAATCAATCCTTCAAGAATAAAACATTTTATCACTGTGGTATGAGGCAATTTCTTGTTTGTGATTAAGTGGTCATATTGTATTGCTTTAATTGTTATTCACATTGGCGAGACAAAATACAAATGGTGATGGATGAAGTCACTAAATAAATAGGGAAGGGGAATGAACATGCATTCATATTTCTAACAAGTTGTTCAATTTTCTAACAAGTTGTTCAATTAGAGGCCGAAGTCAACCTTAGTCATTACTCTTTCTATTTCAAAATATAAGTCATTTTCACCCATTAAAAAACCAGTCAAAATATCACTGGTCTGTTTCTATGAAATAATCTATTATTTTTACTCTATTACCCTTATTTAATTTGCAATTTCATTGAAACTTATTTTTGTCATGACTATTTCAAGTTATAACACTAATATCAAAAATACTTTAAATAGGGGTATAACATGTTTAACCATTAAAAGTTATGAGACTTTTTAACAATTAATTACAGTCTTAATATTTGTGTTTTGGTCAAAAACGACTTATATATTGAAATGTAGGGAGTATCAATTATCAATTATCACTGTAGTTATACAACTTATAAGTTGACTTAGATCATCTGTGACACTTTTTTATGACAAACTTAAATTATTATATATATATATATATATATTATATTTCATGTTAATTTATATATATTGGTAACATATAGTTTTAGTAGATTATTTTTATTTTCATACTTTATTTTTTTAGTATTATTTTATTTATATATATATTTATATTTTTTCAACAATAAAAATTATATTTAATAATTTAATATATCATAACCCTCTAAAAAAGTGAACCCGTCATGTTAAAAAAATATTAGAGTGTAAATAATTATATATTATGTAAAAATTAATCAAAAATACAATATATATATATAATAATTAAAATTTGTCACAAGAAAGTGTCATAGATGATATAAACCTTATAAGTGACTTTATAAATTTAAAATCAGCATATAATGTAAAATAAAAATTAGTGATCATAAGTATATTACGACGCTTCCTTTTAAAAATAGACAAAGTCATTTTATATTTCGATTAGAACTTATTGAAATATGTAATAACTCAGTAATTCTATTAATAGAAATAGATTAAACTATATTTTTGGTCTCTTACATTTGACAAAATAATTTTTTTGGTCCCTTACATTTCAAAATAATTTTTTGGTCCCCTACATTTAAAATATATATTATTTAGTCCCTATTGTTAATTCAGTCCAAATTATATTAACTCTATTCATGTACAGTCTACTAAACCTTCCTAAATGAATAATATAACTGTCTAAATATTAATTTATCTATTAAAAAATTTTAAAAATTTAAATTAAGAGATTAAAATTTATAAATAACTAATCCAAAATTCACTAAATAGGGACGAATTGTTTCATATTTTCATAACTTGACTTAAAATTTAAATTTTTTAATATATGCATTAGTTTTTAAAATATTATATCTTTCATTAAATTTTTTTTATACTAATCATAAATAAAATTTGGTCAGTTTAGATAAAATAGACATTATAGGGACTAAATAATATAATTTTAAAATGTAAAAGACCAAATAATATATATTTTATATGTTATGGACCAAAAGAATCATTTTAAAGTGTAAATGATAAAAAAATTATTTGACCAAATGTAAAAGATCAAAAAAATTATTTAATCATAAAAATAGCGTGGATGTATTTAAAAATAAATAAATAAACAAGTAGCGTTAAAAGAAATTAGTCTTTAGACTGTTGGGAACAACTCTAACCTGTCATCCTTTTGCTACGAAATTTGTAAGAAAAGAGAGACAAAGTCGGCAGTCAGTGAAAGTTTACCACGCAACCTACTTAAGGTCCCATAATTAACTCCAAAAATTCTATTTTCTAAGTTTCAAAATAATAATCATTTATTTTATTAAATTATATTAGAATAAAATTTTTCTCCTCCTAAATTATATAGATGTCAATACGTCATTAAATTTTTTTCTTCACTTTTATCATTATATTCTACTTTTTATTCAAAAAAACTATAATCTTTAACAGATATACTTCTAAACATATGCTAACAACCGATTCTTTATCAAATTTTACTCAAATTTTAAATTAAATTAAAAAATTGTTCTTATTAAAACCCTTTCACTTTTTTGCTTGAACGTCACTCTATTTTTCTTTTGTAAATAAACGTCACTCTAATTAATTACATATGTATAAAATAATTTTGTAATACACCATATATAACCCTCAAGACGAAGATCTAGTGTTTATTATACTAGAAGGTTTACCAAACAATTTTTTTTTATCTAGTGTTTATTTCACTGGTAAATTTATATTTTATTTAAAATATTAAAAAACTATGTATAATCATATTAATTTAGATTTTAAAGATAAAATTATATGTATTAATAATAGAAATATAAAACTGAACTAATTTTATAAGACAAAAATACTTTTTAAATATAACTATTTTTATAAGACGAAAAAAAAAGTAATTAAATTAGATTTATTTTGAAGGTTCCATTGTTAGTTGTTGTTAGTGGGTTTAATTTAATAATATGTGGATGGGGGCATTATAAACATCTCAATCGGAAAAATGGGAAAAGCGTCAAAGGTGGTGGGAGCATCAACCTCATTACTCCTTTTTTCCTCTGTTTTTTTCTTTTTTGTTTCTTTTTGCTGTGAAACCTGGAATTTTATCATTGTAGTTTGACAGGGACCAGGCCCATTAATATTTTTATTTAAAAAGAAAAAAGAAAAAAAAACCCCAACAGATCGGCCCACCATTAATAATGAGGAAATGGTCCCTCTATTTTCTCACTATAATTTACTTGAGCGTTGAATACTATTTTGCTCTCATCTAATTTTAAAAATTTATAATACTAATCCCCACTTATTTGGATATCCCATTAATTTGTCAAACATGTTGGGATTGAAATTTCTATTTGTATATTATCTTTTTCTCTCTCTTTTTTTAATAAATTGATAAATAATAATTAATCGTGTGTGAAATCTTTCTTAATAAGTTTCTCTGTCTCATTCGTAAAATAATTTTTAAAATAGAGAAATGACCTGGATTGAGATAGAAATTAAATCTCTATATAAATTAATTTTGAGATTGAATCCCAATTGCTTCTATATGATATCAAAATTTAATATTGATATTCTCCACTAATATTGTTAAATTTCTGGATCTAATATGATCCAATTCAAAACTAATTGACAATGGTGGAAGATCTTTAAATTATTTATATTAGACAGTGGCTTCTGATATGGAATTGGAAAAATCTTAACAAATATAATAAATAACATAGATAGTTAGTAATTAAATTACACACGATCATACCTAAAAAAAATTCAAAATTATTAATTTAATTTAATAAATATGACTACTCTTTAAATTTGGACAAGGGGTGGATAATAAAGTTTTGGGTTTGTGAATGGAAAGACATATCCTATACTAGACGTTTTTACTATTGCAAATTTACAATATCTCACACAAACAAATGAAATTATTTTATTTAAATTTAAATGGTATGCTTGAGTAAAATTGGACTCACACGAGAATAGGATGTGGAGTAATAGTAACTAATATTCATTTTATTTTTTTATAATATATTTAATTTATTCATATAATTAGAGATGAATTGTTGTTTAATTTAAAAACAATATTTTACTTTTCATTATAATTTTTCTTACTCTCTTCTTTATTCTATTAAAATTTTATTATTAAAAAGAGACAGTTCTAAAAGTTATAATACAAATGGTAAAATATCAAATAAAAAATTCGCATATTTTCTAAGATATATGACATAAACAACGGAGGCCTAGGTATACGTGTGAGCCTAAAACAGCAGCCCGGATCCAGTCACGGGAAGTATGGTATTAGGCCCATTGGATGTAAATACACATCAAACAGCAGCCCAGATCTTTTAGATCATGCATTATTATTATTATTATTTATTATATATATATATATATTTTAGTACATGGAGTAAAAATTTAAATGACACGAATTTAAAATTAAATTATTTTAAACGAGGAGTGTCAACCACTAATTTACAACTCTCTTGTCATCATTAGCCTCATGCATTATGTTACGCCTTTAGATGAATTTTATTTTGTCATAAATATTATCTTTCTTTGTAATTATTAGGAATTGGTTTTTTGGTTGTTGTTAAAACCTTCTTTAGGTAGATTATATGTACTACTATGTACTGATCTTAGGATCTGAGAAAATAAAAAAATAAAATCAATTACAATCTTTTATTCAATATCTGAATTTTTTCTCATATTCTTTTTTCTCTTCTCATTCATCTCATCTTCAATTCTTCATCCTTCTCATCTTTTTCTCAATTCTCTAATTTATAACACAAGTAAACAAAGAGTAGGCCCAATCATGCTAGTAGCCCACATCCTAGAAAATAAAGATCCATTAAGAATGGGCTTAAATATGAAGCTCTCTATAGTCTACCGTCCACAACATTTCAGATGGAGCAGAAATGGACTGGATATTAGATTGACTACTGAATGAAACTCACTGAGGCAAATAGATCGGAGCAGAGTCGGGTCCGGACTGTAAGCCAAAAACTGTCTCTTGAGAGACCGGTGAGTTTAGGAACCCTATATTAAATTTTTGTAGTAGAGAAAATACAATAGAGAAGATCTTTATTGCTTCCTACTAATACAAAAGTGACGTTAAAACTACCTCCCTACCTCTATACAATTTGGATAGGGAAGTAAAGGGACCTTCGTAGAGAGTGGCTGCTCAACCAGCAGCCAACCCTTTAACTACAGCATAACAGCGACCTCCAATGTACAACTAATCTCCCACGAAGTAACAAAATTCAGCAGCAACCAACAAACCAGAAACTAAATGCAGCAACGCCTCAAGTGAAAATCCAGAAGCAGTTCACTTAGGCATCATAAAATTTTCCTAACTCTATCCGGACAGCAGAACTAATTCAGTACTAAAAGTTGCATGTTTCAACTTTGATACCAATTTTCCATAAACAGAGAGCTTAGAACCCCAACAAAATCCAACTTCAACCGTTGTAAAAATATTCATTCGATCCTCCAAGCCAGATCAAAACCTCTACAGAGGCCAAATAAAGCAACAACAAAAATCTCTTACTGCTACTCCAATTTGACCTCTCCTAATTTATAGACACCTTCTACTGCTTCTCAGTCCTAGAATTCCCAAACCAATAGAACAAAAATCTCCTACCAACAAGCCAGACCAAAATCTTTGCCAAAAAGCACAACATACAGTAGCCACCATCAATATCTTCATGAACTTAGTCAAGCAGAACAAAAACTCCTACCAACCAGCAGTACTCATCATCTACAGAACCTTCATAGCTTCATAAACTTTGCCAAAATACTGAGGAATAATTTTGTCCACACTAGTCAAAAATTCTCCAAAACATTTTTTACACTCCCTACGAGCCAAAGTACCCTACGGGACGATAATAATATGATACAGAGATAGCACTATTTTCTCCCGATATCCTTGGTAAAACAAAATAAATAAATAAAGGTATATATCTCTCCCCCCCCCCCCCCCCCCCCCCCTTTTTCTTATTCATCGACCTTATAAAAAAAATCCTTAATTTTTTAATTATCATCTCCCTAATTCTTATATTTCGCCCTCTTAATGCTTATCTTTCGGCTATCTTATCCTTAATCAATTTATCAAAAAATTTATAAGTCTCTTCTTAATTTACCAAAAATTTATAAAAATTATGATTAAAGTAGCATAGATGAGCGAAACTAAAAATTAATTTTTTAATGAATATTTTTTGTAAATTGATTAAGGGCGGTTAGGTAATTTAAGATATTATTTTATTTTATATTTAAATATTATGATTGATATTTCTTAATTTATCATGAATAATTTGGACATAAAAGGACGATAAATAAGAAAATAGGGGGTGAGAAATAAACATTTACATAAATAAAACCATAGAAATACAATTTAATAGTGAGACTAAGAAAGTGAATGACCATACCCAAAGGGAATGATAAAGAGTTATCATTCATTTGATATGTTTTAGTATCACAAAGAGATCAAAAAATATTTTAGCAATATAAGTTTGATGACATCAATAACTTATACTAATCATGATATGACTAATAGAGTATCGTATGTAGTTTGCTTCTAAGGTTGTATTGAATCACCATTCGACCTTTCATTCTAATTGAGTAGTTATTATGTCTTGTTAGACCTCTAATATGATTGAATTGTCCATTGCCAATATAAGAATGGACCTACTGGATCGCATACACAGAAGTCAATCAAACTATTTTATGTTACCACACTAACACCATATTAGTATAATTGTTATACTTGAATTGGTATTTGTTAGTTAATGGTTTTAATTAAAGCATTATTAGATTATTTTGGATATTAACTAAATATCTAAGATAAATTTATAAATGGGTGGAAATTGAGGGACCAAATTTGTAAGAAAAATTTTCAGGCCTATTTGGCCAAAAAAAAAAAAAAAATCCACATTGGATTTTTTTTTTTTTTTTTTTTGTTCCTCTAATAATCCCCGTAGTCGGAGGGGCCCAGACCAATTTAATACAAAATTCGGGGGTATGGACTGAAATATTTAGAATTTGAAATGTGTGGACCATTTTTAGGCATATCGGATTTGTGAAATTCGAGTCTCTTAATCAATTTGAGATTCAGATTTCACAAATCTGATTTTTTAATCCAAAAAGAATTCGGATTTTGGAAATCTGGTTTCTGAAAAAAAAAAAAAAGTAGTATCACGTCCAGAATAACTAGCACCACGTCAAAAATAACTAGCACCATGTCCAGAAACGTCTACATCCATGCATGTGAATTTAAGCTATTTTTTTACAAAGACAACCCACCACGTTTCAGAACAACTAACACCACATCAAAAACAACTAGAACCACGTCCAAAAACGTCTACATCCATGGGTGTGAATTTAAACTGATTTTTTTCACAAAGACAGTCCACCACGTCTCAGAACAACTAGCACCACGTCAAAAATAACTAAAACCACGTCCAGAAACGTCTACATCCATGCGTGTGAATTTAAACTGATTTTTTTTCACAAAAACAGCCCACCACATCTCAGAACAACTAGCACCCCATCAAAAATAACTCGAACCACGTCCAGAAACGTCAACATCCATGCTTGTGAATTTAAACTGATTTTTGCCCATAACGTTAGGAAGTTGCGATTTTGTATGTTATAAAACCTACTGCTTTACGATTAATAGGTTAGAAACCGCTGTTGTGTTGGGTTTCCGTGTGTTTGAAACGTTTTTTTTTCGCGTTTAGGTATATGATAACCGTAATTGCATGCGTTTGGGCATACTGGAAACACAAAAATACTACTTTTGTGGATAAAAGAAACACTATTCGGTTGCGTTGTTAGTGAACAAAAATGCTGGCAGATGACGTTTTGTTAGAACGAAACATTGTATTGTTGCGTTTGAGAGTCAGTCAAACGCAGTACATTTGCGTTTGACCGGTCCAGAAATGTGTTTTGTTTGCGTTTCTGTGTCGGTGAAACGTAAAAATACTGCTTTTGACTGACTATGAAACGCAAAAATTGTGCGTTTTATGTGATTTCCACTGATTTTACTTGATTTCCATTTAATTTTGTATATTTAATTTCACATATTATTTTAGAGTGGCGCTAAGTTAAAGCCGCCCGTGGATAGACAACGACTCACAGCCTCTGCTACAAGGCAGAAGGTACCAGTTATTAGAGGAGGAGGTTTAGGGACAGTCGGAGGTCGCGGTGGAGGCAGAGGGGCTGGCGGCGGGATCATTATTGCAACTGGAGGGCGAGGAGGTGTAGGTGGAGGAGGGCGAGGAGGTGGAGGTAGACGTGGAGGTGGAGGAGGTCGAGGAGATGGCGGTGGAGGTCGAGGAGGTGGAGTTGGCGGTGGCGGTGGAGATGACTCCTCATTTCAGTTGAGGGATGAGTATTATGAAACTACTGATTCGGATGACACTGATGATATTGAGGATGAATCTATTGGGCTACAGGAGGAGGAGGAAGAGGAGCCGCAGCAGGAGGAAGCGAGTGGGAGTGGGCGCCCACACGATGAGCAGGGTGAGAGGGATATGTATGGAGGTGACCCCTCTCATCCACACGCTGAGAGGATGATTCGGTACAGGAATCTGGACGACGGACAGTTTCAGGAGGTCGATCCTGCTGCAGGTACACGTTTGTTAATTTAGTATTCATTTAATTGAATTAATTTGTTAAGTAGTTTTTTATGTTAATTTATATTATTATTATTAATTGAATTAATTTGGTATTTAGTTATTTTATATTTATTTATACGGGTTTTATATTTTGTAAATTTAGTTCACCCTAGGAAGCGTGTCAAGCAGGATCAGAGTTAGTTGGTTATAGAGCCCGTTGAGGGGGGCCCTATAGATAATAGTTTGATCCCTAGTTTTTTAGAGCATGCGGTATCTAGGTATTGGCAGGAGGGGGGCCTACCAGATACCACCTTAGATGCCATAATAGGGGTAGCATGTATGACCTATTTGAGACTTGGATTGCATCCACGACTGTAGAGGGTGCACAGATTTTGAGCGGGACGGGACTTGGACATCTCCCCCGCGTTATGCATAGGAGCATTGATGAGCCTCTCATCAATGCGTTTATAGAGAGGTGGCAGTCGGATACGAATTCATTCCACATGCCTTTTGGAGATATGACCATCCTCCTGAACGATATCTGGGAGATTTTGTGCATTCCAGTCGAGGGTCGATTGATCACAGAGATTACACCATCGTCGACCGTACTATCCTGGTCTAGGGGGTTGCTTGAGATTCTTTCAGAGAAGAGACTGTCGAAGGATTTGTACACCAATGGTGGATTTTCAACACAGCGAGTGATTGAGAGGTGCATGCAGCGGGCCAGGGATGATTCAGATGTGGTCGCTATGGTTTGGAGTCTTATTGGGACTTGTCTGTTTATAGACAAGAGTTCCAATAAGTTTATGCCATCCCCTGTAGTGCATGTGAGGAAGGGGATGGATCAGGTTGGACAGGAGGCGTGGGGCACAACGACACTAGCTTTCTTGTACCATCACTTAGGTTGTGCGTGTCGACACGGGACACAGAGCATTGCGGGGTGCATGACTCTGTTGCAGTTATAGATATATGAGCACTTCCCGGATTTCAGACCCACTCGATGCCCCTCTCATTACATGGCACACAGGCACGTGCATTGAGGTGGGCAGTCGACAGCCATCGCGGTATAGAGCAGCGCCTGAGCTCCATCAGACTTGCGCTGGACGAGATGACCTCTGACATGGTTAGTAAAAATTTATAAAATATAAATATTATATTTTGGTTTAATATAAGGTTTATATAGTTTATTATTTAAGTAATTTCAAATTATGTTTAAAGGTTACCTGGATGTCATACGGTCGCGACGCTATAGCGAGGACTCCGAGGACCCTGTACAGAGGGTTGATTGCGTACAGGGATTACATTGAGCCTTACATGCCCGATCCATACGTGTGCCAGCTCGGATATGTTCAGTGGATGCCCGTTCGTTTCATCCGTCCCGGTAGGAATACTTACCGCGGTTACACTGGGAGGCATGGGAGGAGTTTGAGATGACATCTACCGGGATATCCCTTATAGGGAGGCAGCTGACAGGTGGGGCAGTTCCTCGTAGTGCGTGCGTGGACGAGTACTTACAGTGGTTCAGAGAGAGCTCACGTCCGCGCGTCCTTCCAGTCGATCCTCATGCTGTTATAGAGCCACGTCGACCTCGTCGTGCCGCGTCAGAGTTTGTAAGTATTTTTAAAATTTTAAATTAATTTTATTAAATTTAATTTATTAGACTTTAATTTTATTGTTTAAATATTTGTAGTGGATGGGTCGTTTTGGTCAGCATCATCATGCACTTTTAGATGCGGTGAGCGAGCGAACACCAGACATGTACGCGGAGTTCGCACCTGGCACTGCTGACATAGAGGATGAGTTTGACCGGTCCATTTAATTTTTATACTTGATTGTATATCTTATTGAGAGTATACTTTCATTTGTATTATTATTTTGATTGTATGTTTGCGGATTTGATATGTTACGTGATTTTGTATTCATTCGATTATTTTCTTTTTTATCAAACACCAATAATTCAAGTTAGTACTTTTAGTTGAAGAAATTTGACAACTAAGTTAACAATGTCAAAAACAACTAGCACCACGTCAAAAACAACTAGAACCACGTCTCAGAACAACTACCACCACGTCAGAAACAACTAGCACCATGTCTCAGAACAACTACCACCACGTCAAAAACAACTTGCACCACGTCCAGAAACGTATACATCCATTCATGTGAATTTAAGCTGATTGTTTTACAAAGACAGTCCACCACATCTGAGAACAACTAGCACTACGTCAAGAACAACAAGCACCACGTCCAGAGACGTCTACATCCATGCGTGTGATTTTTAGCTGAATTTCTCACATAACATAGTCTACCACGTCTCGTTTCGTCCAAAATAACTAGCACCTTATCCAGATACATATACATCCATGTATGTGAATTTAAACAGCATTTTTTCATAAAGACAGTCCACCACGTCTCAGAACAACTAGCACCACGTCAAAAACAACAAGCACCATGTCTAGAAACGTCTACATCCATGTGTGTGAATTTAAACAGAATTTTTTCACAAAGACAGTCCACCACGTCTCAGAACAACTAGCACCACGTCAAAAACAACAAGCACCACGTCCAGAAATGTCTACATCCATGCGTGTGAATTTTAGCTGAATTTTTCACATAACACAGTCTACCACGTCTCGCTACGTCCAAAACAACTAGCACCACGTCCAGTTACGTCCCGCTACGTCCCATCACACTTGAGAAATTGGCCAATTACTTGTACAAAAATGCGACATTTTAACGAGCGAGCCATGGTGAAAACACACCATTTTAACGAGCGAACCAAGGTTTAAACGCACCAGTTTGACCTTTTTGTTAAACATGAAACGTTAAAGTGATACTTTTTTTGTTGTCATTATCGGAGAATTTTAACATTTTGTTGTATTAAAATGTCATCGGCATTAAATTTTACAGGTCAGAAACGTTATTCTCTGCGTTTGTGTAAACGGAAAAAACGCATTTTAGTTGCATTTTTGACATTTACTTAGCTATTTTTTACCTTTTTCCTTCATTTTCATCCTTTCATAATTATTTTAATTTTTTTTGGATACAAATAGCAATTTAGTTATACAGTTTTACTTGGAATAACTATTTTCACGAAACCGTGACGGAGTTGGCAAACCATAGAGTGATCGAATTTCTCCTTCACCCATTCACAAATTCACAGCATATTCGGTAAACCCTAAATCTACAACACTAAACTATAACCAAAAAAATCACCAAAATCCATAGAACATGTGTGCATTTTTTTTGCATCCTCAATCCGTCATTTGCTACTAATCCTCCAGATCTACAAAATCAACACCAAAAAAGATAGAAATGAGGGAGGGAAAATGGGTGTGAGGCCGACGGGACTGACGGGTTTGGATGGAGAAGAGGGTGGACAGAGGGAGAACTGGAGGACCTAGTAATAACCAAATACGAGAGATTAACACGAACGGATGAAGCCGAAGAAGACAGAGGGAGAACTAGAGGACCTAGTAACAACTGAACCCAAGAGACTAACGGGAGTGGATGAAGTCGAGGGAGAGAAAAGGAGAACTAGACGTGGAGGAAAAAGAAGGACGGGGATGGACGCCGGAGAGGGAGCTAGACGGATGGAGGTGATAGAGGGAGATGGACGGAGGGAGGAGAGGTAAAGGGATTTGGTTGAAAATGTAAGGAAATATAATGTTAATTTGAGGTCAGTCACTTAAAAAAAATAGACGGTATTTTATAATTCACTTTTATTTTTGTAAAAGATTGATGACTTCTACTTTTGCCAAGGAAAAAAAAAAAAAAAGATGCCGAAACCTTGTATTATATAGTTCACCACATACTTGTTTTCAAAAATTTTATTATCTTATTTTAGAATAACAATACTATTTATTTTTTGAAATAATAATTATTATTTTAAATCTAGATAATATAATATTAAAAAAACAAGAAATAAAAAGCTATACCAATATTGTAAAGTTGAACAAAGCAAGGTTAGGCTGACCTGATAAGCTGATGGGATCAGATTATTTATTCGTTTGTTTGATAGTTGACTAGGCTAAAAGTATAAAAGACAGCCGAGGATCTAGCTAGGCTTCCAAAATTAAGCAGGTCAATGAAGTGATTTGGAAATGCATGGCCACTAGGGTTAGGAATTAAATTTATTAAGTGCTCGAAGCACCATTGGAATTGCAAAATGGAGAACCAAGAACGATGGATCTGTACTGTCCCATTAAAACTTCAAATCTCCACTTGCGTTAATTAATTAAAAAACCTTATGATCCATCTGCCCTTAATTAGATTATGATCTAGTCCACATAGTTTAATAGGTGCTTCGAGAATATTTAGCAAAATAATATTTTTTATGAATCGAAATTGATGAAGATATTAAAATTAAATTTACGAGCATAATTATTTCGAGATTTATCCTAATTCTAATAAGCTTTTATCTTTGTTTCTAGTTTAGTGTTTAGTTTTAAATTCTCATCATAATCTAATTTGATTTATTTTATTAAGTAATTTTCAAGAAACTCGTGACTTCCTTCTCTTCTCTAGGTATCATGATCCTCCATTTGTTTCCTTTTTTATTATTATTCTGAAAATTTGTATTCGTGTAATATTCTATCCGTTTTTAATATAAGAAACTTTTTGTATTCTTTATTAAAAATATTATAACTATGTATTTGTTTTTGGAAAGAAGCTATATAATCAATGACACCGATGGAGTAAAAATGTAATTAGAGAGGAAAGGTAGCATTATTAGAGGGTCAACGCCATGATTATTTACAGTATTTTGATATACAAAAGAAATAGTCGTACGTTAAAGGTATGTTTGAATGAGAAGGAATATGAACAAAATTATCTTGATTTTGGGATCAGACGAAGCTGTAAATGCCATTTGATTCAGAACACCCGCCCCCGTACTCCACCATTGTCCAAACAGGACGCTCCCACAGCTTCCTGGGAAGTCAAGCTCCAGCCATGCTCTTTGAGTTCTTCAAACGTTGCCCAGACGTAAAACTCCAGCATTTTAATGGTGACAGAGCATGTTGGAAATGGCCAAAATTAACGAATACTTTATAGAGTTTAGGTTTAGCCTGCCCTGATCAAACCAAAAAGAAAAGGGGAAAAAATCAATTATTATAAAAATATATATTAAAACCATAAAATAACTCTTCCGTCTTAAAATATAACAAATATTTTTAGATAAAAAAAAAATCTATTCAGGTAAATTATATCGTACACTTACAAGAAACTTTACAAGATACTCCTAACATTTTAATAAAAAAAATCTTTTATTATTAATATGGTGACTCCCTTATTTATCCCTTAGTCAATATCAAAATATATATTGTAATATATTATAGTATTATTGTATAACGATTTTATCTATCTTATATTATTTTTTTTAAACGATATATTTGTTAAATCCTTTTTCAATCTTTTTACTCTAGAATTGAATAACATAAGATTTTCTATCTAAATATGAAATCTTATTTTTTTTAAAAAAATACCAAATCTAGTACCACTCAACCTGGCTGGTATCAGTCAAATGAATCTTTTGAAAAAAAATAATAATCAGTTAAAAAAATAGGAAAAAGAATGCTTAGGCTTTGTACATAAGCCGTTTACTCAAAGCAACATGATAGTAGTAGTTGATTTTATAGTTAAAATTTGTGAGGTGGGATTGGGAATTTGGGATTAGATTCAAAGTATGAGGGCAAAAAATGTTATTCTTTTCCTCCCAAGTTGCTTTTATTTTATTCAATTCCAAAAGGACCAAAAAAAAAAAAAAAATGATGAGATTCTTTACATGCACTTCCATGCCGTGAAAAGACTGCAATAATTAATTATATTATTATAATAGCAATAGCAGTAGTAGTGTATTACGGGGAGGAAAAAAAAAATCTACATTCAGACCCCTTGGCTAAAAACTCTCACTTTGTAGAATGAATGTAGAGGTGTTGGACTATGCTATTATTATAAGTAAAGTAATAATTAATCATAAACTTTACAATTTGGTCCCTCCAAAAGTTAAATCAAAGTCATTTTCTTCCAATCGTGGACTAAGTCTTCATCAAATCCTTAAACCCTTTGACACGATTGCATCATAGATTGCATCAACGAAAACTATGTTTTTTATTAAGTAATATTCTGCCAGTCTTATAATAATAATCATATTTAAAAATGATTCTTCTTCTTTATAAAAATAATCGATTTCTTTTTTTTTCTTATTAATATATGTACTTTAACTTTTAATATTCAAACTAATATGATTATACATGATTTTTATATATTTTATAATTAAAAATAAAATATACAAATGAAAAAAGATTAATGATAGACGAGTTAGATTATTTTTATGGGATGAAAGTAATATTTAATAATCTACTAGGTTTTGAACATTATTAATATATACGACAACACCCACTTCGTGAATCAAAAGATCAAATCAAATAAAGAAATAATGTGTTAGTGGGACATATCTCAGAGTTGGCTTGGTCTGGAGATGACACACAAATTTAAAGGCCTTTAAGAATGAACAAACAATGAATGAATGGAACAAATTAAAAGATCTTTTTTCACAACGGTTAATCCAACCACTAAACATGTGAAGTTTAATTGGTAAGAGATTTTTCTTAATCTAATCGAAAATTTTGTTTTTAACAGTCATTCACTATCTATGTTCGTGTTTTCGAAAGCATCAATCTCTTTTAAGAAGGTTCACGACATATCAAGTCTAATAAGATTTTTATTTATATTATCACATTTATTATCATTTGTATTGTGACACTTATTATTGTACGTATCTAATTAAATTTTCGAGTTTTAACGTAAGATCATGGTAGAATTGAAAGCACGTGGCCACCATCATCGTCCAATGAAGGAAAAGATGCATGAACTAATGTTGAGAAGGGTATTATCATCCACCTTTGCTCATGTTATATCATCAATTCCAAGTAAGCCAAACACATCAAATAATGGCGAGAATGGGGGGAAAGAAATTGATTGACATCAACACACCAAATAACCTTAGCAAATTAAACAATAATTAACACTCCAAAAACACCTATTTTCATATCCCTAAATTATTTTTAAAATTTTCATTAGGATCAGTCTTAAATAGTTAAAATATTTTTTAAAAAAAATTCCTAATGATGACATCAACAGAAATACCTAACAGTAGAGGGGTTACATTAGTCTTACGTTGGACCATTTCAGACAATACTAAACAAAACATAGCTGGAGAAAAATATTCAAGGGATTTTGTTTTGGTCAAGTGGAGATAAGGAATATTTGGGACCATTTGGGAATAGAAAAGAAGATGAGGGAGAAAGCGTCCACGTACGTAACCCCATATTCATTCATGCATGGTTTTACATTTTGTCATAGCAGAAGAACTTAAGGCATAAACAGGAAGGGAATTATAGATATTTTGAACCCATAACGTTGGCCACTTTCAATGTCTTCCCCAAGGCCACACACAAAAACAACAAAATTGTTAGGCAACTGGCGGGTCGGCACATACTTCTCCATGTGCTGCGTATATATATATTGGTTTTTCTCTTGGATAAGATGATGAATCTCTAGGCAGTATGGAAAAGATATGGAATAATATCAGATTGTTTAATAATTTGAACAAGATAAGGTCCAGATTCTGCAGAACAAGAAACTCATGAATGCTTCCTTGGAACAAGTTATAGGAGAATAATGTGCATTCAAATACACACCGACCGCCCGTCGGACGAGTCGGGTATTTTAGTTAAACAAACACGACAACAAAGACTTGTTTTGGGAATGGATGAAGAATATAGTAATGGTCATGACATTCATTTGTTGAGAACAAAACCTAAATACTAGGACAAAATCTACCCGCTCTGCAGGTTGGTGAATGCAATAACTGCAGCTAGTTTTGGCAGAAAGTTTGAGAAAATAAATACAGCCAAAATAGAGATCCTAGAGAGACAGTCACACAGCACAATGAGATCGCCTTCTAACTAGCTTCTAATCCATTAATAACTTAACTTCTCCTGTTAATGCTTGCAAGAAAATCTTGTAAATCAATGAGGGAATTGAGCTCTATAACCAAGAAATATACGCCTCTCTTGTTATGATTATGTTAATTTATGTTATATTCTAGGTCTAACTAACATCATTAATCAAGTCCTGGATAAACATGTATGAAGGGTTATGGCTTTAAAAAAGAAGAATGAAGATGAATTTTCTGTACCATATAGTCATTTTGCATGTTCTGTATAACATCTGTATGCTGATGAGTGCTAAGGAACAACTCTGTTTGCCTGGAGGAACACTCTCTGAAGCTCATCTGCAATTCCTTGCAAGAGAACTGGTTTTCGAATTACACCATTCATCCCAACCTGAAAGCATCTATCCCAAATGTCTTCATCATCACTTGCTGTCAAGGCAACAATCAATGGCCAATTTCGGCTTCTAAATTTCCGAATTCTCATGGTCACTTCAAATCCATCCAAGTCAGGCATGTGGAGATCCAAGAGCACAATTTGCACTGAAGACACAGCAGGTCCAAGAGCACTAAGACATTCGTATCCCGACGATACAGCAGAAACGCTGCATCCCAGTTTCTCAAGCAGCTTTCGAGTAACTGCCCGATTCACATCATCATCATCGGCCAAAAGTACTTTGAGGCCTCTGAAGAGAGAGTTTGAATATCGATATTCTGACGAACGCCCTTGTTCAGATACGCTAACAACAATTGACGGCCTTTTCTGGAATCGGAGAATAAGAGCCATATTTTGGTCAAAACCTTCTGAATTTGGTACTACCCAAATGTCTCCTTGCATTAACTGTCAATATTAAATAAACATTCATAAGTCATAAAGAAATGAGAAAGGAAATAATTACTACAAGCAATTCAAATTAAAGGAAGTGCATTCAGTATGAATAAACTGAATTGAATTATGAGAACATTCAGTATCAGGATGGCTAGCACAAATAATAAACTAGATAATCAACAATCACAATGCACTAAGCATAAGAAGAGGGATTAAAGTAAGCTTTCTAATTTTGGGGATGTATGCTGTAATAATAATATCAGCAAGGACATCATCCTCCCACGAAGATTTGAGTACGCAGAGGTGGAGTTCTTTATAGAATACTCTCAACAAACCACAAAAATGGATGATGAAATGAGCTCAGAAAGAAAAAATCACAATGGTTACCAATTCAGGTAAGCACATAGTGGCAATAAGCCAAACTCACCAGCAGTATAAGTAATTGGCTGAACATAAGTGATCTTTTAAGAGAAGTTGTGTTATCAAACAAGCCGCTGGCGTCATAATATGATTCCTCTTATACATACAACTCTAATATGTAGAGACAAAATAATGACAGTGAAAGTTCACTTTAGTTCTGAGAAGCAGAAAAAACTTATAATCAGTTAAAAGGATCTTTTGAGCATTGAAAAGAATACCATTTTGTACCATTTCATTGCCTGTCATGTATTAATAGATGATGCTAGAGCTTAAAAAGTACCTGAACCAGCTTTCTGCATACGCTGAAACTCAAACCTTCCTCATTTACACCACTGTTGTACCTCTGATGACCTAGTGGTAAAGCTGAAGATGTGCCCTCAAAACGAGATTCATCTTTGCAAATTCCAACATCAAACTTTATGTAAGTGTACCCATCAGATGAGCTTGATCTCCATGGCCCCCATCCTTGATCATTCATTCGCTGACTTCCACTCGCTGAGAGAACTCGAAAGACAAGAGACCCTCCTCTGCTTCCATTCAATAGACTCCCAACCATGTGTAGGATAACCTGGAAAACTCTTCTCTCATCTCCCATAACATAATTAGGCAAGCACTTATCAACTTCAATGACAAAGTCATGGCCCCTGTAAACGCAAAGGCACTTGGCTAGACAAGAAGCTTCTTTTATCATTGAACGAAGCGAGAAAGACCTCAACTCAAGTGGGAACCTCCCACTGTCCTTTGTTGAAGTTTCCATCACATCATTTATCAAGGTTGAAAGCACATTGCTGGTCTTAACCATAGAATCAACTATAAGTTGCTGTTCAGAACTCAAATTCACTTCTTGCATCATTGATAGTAGTCCTAAAATTGAGTGCATGGGTCTTCTCAATCCATTACTCATTACCATCTGAAATGCATTTCTAGTATGACTTGCCAACAAAGCATCCTGCTTTGCTCGTTGCAAGGCTCGGTTCTGCTGCACCAGCGTATCTCTCATGTGCTGTGACTCTTCTAAAACTGCTGCATGGGAAATTGCAACCGCAACCTGATCGGCAACCACCTGAACTATCTCAAGTTCCTGCTTGCTCCAAGATCTGCATTGTCCACCAGGAAGAACTAAAACCAAAATTGCATAACATGCAGGAACCATTTCAGGAGTTCCACGATTAAAATTTGAAACTCTCAGCATTGGCATCCTAATTGCTGCAACAGCTCCAGGCTCCCCGTATCCTCCACTGCTTGCTATAGCAAGAGCTGAGTCAGAATCTAGAATTTTCACTCCATCACTATCTTTAATCTCTCTTACATCTGGGTTACTAGTTGAGATATGTAAACCATGTAAATCTGAAGAGCTCCTTTCTATTGAGTCATGAATCAAATTCATTTCTGTTTTGTTCTCATTAGGCATCCAAATAGCAGAATTTTGCAAATCCAATGTCTTAGATAGCTCAACCAATGTTGTCTCCAATATAGTATGCCGGTCGAGAGATTTGCGAATTTCCTGGGTTAGCATACGAACATGCAGAGCGGCTTCTTTCTGTTTCTTTATCATTCCAACTTCCCGACCAAGATCCCAAGTCTTTTTCCTCAACATAAATTCTCTTACTTTAATTTTGAGCAGCAAAGGAATGAGAGTAACCAGAGTTATAGCAGTGGCAACTGACACCATTGCTGTGAGGGCCTTGAAGATAGTCAGTGCAAGCATAATCGGGAAAGAATGAGGACCATATGTCCATCCATTGAGAAAATGAGTCATTCCACACAAAACAATGAAGGCAGTGAATTGAAGCAGCACCAACTTAAATGGGACATTGGAGCAACTAACAAAGTAGAGGAGCTCGATCGGAATTGAAAAGTAGGCAACAGCTATCAAGAAATCACTCACTCTTTGAAATTCCATAATGTTATCAGTACTCCAGAAACCCGAATCCTCGCAATTACAGCGCGGCAACCCATTATCAGCAGCGGAAATGGCGATGAGGAGTGCTATAATGAAGAGCCCAAGAGCTAATCGCCTTAACATTTCATCCAATGGAATCATTCATCCAGTTAACTATAATATCACTTCATTCGTTTTCCAGAACTGGTGTAGCTAAATGTGTAAACATAGAGTAATTCAGTCAATTTACAGACATAAATGACAACCTATAGAAAGATTGAGAATTCACTTTCAGTAGAGGAAATGAATCAAAGAAAATGTGCAAATGGAAACATAGAACCCACTTGCCATAAAATTTTTAACAAAGCAATTAAAGAAAAGCAGAAGGATTAAGAAAAAACCATTTTCAAACATCTCAATAACGTGGTTAGATTAACTTGCAACATCATAATGAGTAGCAAAAGATTAGCTGAACCAAAGAAATCAAAAACTAAAATCCCTATTCCTTTAGTCCTAATTTGTGCCAATATGCTCCTTCAATTAATTATGAGCCATCATATAGCTGGGCCTGAACTCATACGGCAATGGGACATCATCTCTATCACCAAATGATAAAAATACAAAATGAAAACCCAAAAGGAAGCAGCGGCCATAAGAAGAAACCATAAGCAAACAATCAAACGGGCCGCCAGCGACTAGGCAAAAACCCTTTTGCAATTAAAAATAAAAACTAAAACCCCACCAACAAAAAATTGCAAGAAATCAAATAGACCCAAATAAAAATCTCTCTCAAGAAATCAAGAGTCTGCAGCCAAAGTTTGAACTGTTATAAGGAGGAAATAAAACCAGGAGTCTAATACGAAAAAATGCATAAACATAAACTCCAAGATCGATTTACGATTGCAAATAAGTAACTAAAATATATATATATATATATATATAAAGGCCGCAAGGGCATCTCTATCAAGAAATCCCAAATTCAGAAATGCAGGCAATATTTGAACAACTGCAATGGAAAGTACCAGCAAGGGACAAATCAAGAAAACTAAATTAAAGGAAATATGCATTGACCACAAAGGAAAAAAAGCCCCAAAAATAAGAAATGCAAGGAACAAATTTGAATTTTACCATTTATCTGGACATCCCACATTTTTTCTTGAGAATAGCACCCAGAAGAAACCAGTTCAACCCTCAGATCTTATCTTCCAATCACATGCAAACACATAAACCAGCTCAATCCACAAAATTTTCGCACATGAAGCTCCATACTGTTCTCCATTTCATCATTTCGCCCCAAAACTCCATCAAAACCAATTCTTTCCAGCCTGCATTGATATCATCACCGCACTTCAGCAAAAATAGCCAAAACCCAATAAACCCAAAAAAATAAAAATAAAACCCGTTCCGATACATACAAACAAACAAACAAAATGATCCAGTCACAAAATCCCAACCCCCCCAAAGCCTAAAGAAAAAAGAAAAAAAAAAAACCAATCTTTTTTTTTCCTACTTCAAAATGGGCACTTTCCTCGTTCATCGCCAAACGCATCCTAGAGGGCAAAACCGGATTTCCAGCTTGCACCTCCCTTCTTCATGCAGAACCCAGATAAAAGGAAATTTCCGGGCAAATTCTTCAACTCGTCATTTAACCACTCGCTCTTGTTTTTTCTTTTTTGGGCCTGTGTTTGTTGTTTGTGTGTGAGTGTGTGTGTGTGTGTTAAGCTCGAGTTTCAAAAACAGAAGTTTCCTTAAATGAGATTGTATATATATTAATGTGTCTCTAACAGTGTGTGACTGTGTGTAGAATTTAGAGAGAGAAAGAAGAAAGAGGTTTTCGCAAATGTGCCGATGTTTGGTGAGGGAGGAAATCTAGTGAGGGTGGTGGGATTTTGTATTGCGGTTTTTGGTTTTTGAAGGGAAGGGAGAGTTTGGGATTTTAAGAAAAATATAAAAAGGTTGAAGGGAGAGAGAGGAAGAAAGGGACCGAGTGGAGTGGGACCGTTGATTTTGCAGTACATGAAGAGAACCTAGACGCACTTTTGCTGCTTCAAAACGTCTCCCTCATACTCCCAATAAAGTAGCAGTATTATTATTACTTAATAGTTAAACACTGTTTTTAATCACTAATTTCTTGTTTTATTTTTAATAGCACATAGCTATATTATTACTTGGGACGAAACTTATACGAAAATAATATATTAACTAAGAGAAATTTCACGTATATTTCAGACGAAATTTATAAGAAAATAATAAATTAACTAAGAGAAACTTCACGTATACATAGGCAGACATATAATATAGTGAGGTAGGTGTCCGTCCCCGAAACGACCAGAATTTTTTATAATAAAGTTATTCTTATCGACTTCCGGTTATGTCCGTCTTCCATGTCGCTGCAAATTCGATCTCTAAAAATTTAAAATATGTGTATGCTCATGCACGTATATATGCTTTTATCTTGTAACTATTTTACTTTACGTATTCAATTCAATCAAACTGTTATGTTATTTTCTTATTTGATCATTCACTTATTTTTATTATTTATGGTATTTATTTTTTTAATCAAAAATTAAGAAGGAAATAGTTAATGATCTTTTACTCGATAGGTCGGATTTGAACAATCTACCTATGATTTATCAATGGGGTGTGATTGGTTGTGGATTTGAGAGATCAGTTGGTATTTATTCATTTTGTAGTTGTATTTAATTCCATTCTTTGTCTGTCTGAGTTTATGGTGGAGTGTGTACCCACTTTCATTTACTACGGTTTACTCCTATTGCAACTATTCATCTCTTTTTACGTTTTCTTTTCATTCATATTTTACCTACACCCCCTCCAAGTTTTCCATATTTAAAAGCTAAAGGCCTTAAGTTGTTCAAGGCCTCCAATTTTTCCACTAAACAACCTTGGTCTCTCAAATTATACTATATACCCTACGTATATAACTTATTATTATATTCAAAAATAAAGTAATAACAACTCAACAATTTTTTTAAATTAGAATTGATCATTACACTGACTTATCATCACTTTATTTCTAAATATAATAATAGATATATATACCTAAGATATATAGTATAATTTGTGGGTCTTATATCTTTACAAATAAATTTATCATATTCAATTGAGAAAGCCTTTAGGGCTTATATTTATAATACAGTCTTACGAAATTAGTTTTTGACCATTTAGTTACCTACTATTATAAGTAAAAATCGAACTTTCAATACTTTAATTAAAAAATCGATCCAATTATTTCATTAAAAAACTTTTGATCGTATAGTTTTACGAGTGAATTGATCATATTCAATTAAAAAAGGTTTGATAGGCTTTTATTTATTACCTGATGTATAGTACGGTCTTTTGAAACCAATTTTTAACAAGCTAATTAGTTATTATCATAGGTAAAAATCAAACATTCAATATTTCAATAGAAAAATTCGAGATATTTAACTAGGTAGGATTTGTTGATTATTTAAATTTTTTAGCATGAATGATGAGCTTAAAGCCAAAAACGTATATGTAAATGGATGGTGGATGATAGGGGTGTTCAGATTGGATTGATCGGATTTTGTATCAATTCGAAACCGATCCATAATTTATAGATTTGAAAATTTTATATCCGTAACCTATCAGATTTTATTCTGCATCCAATCTATTTTGGACGGTCCGGATTGACCGAATTTCTCTTTTTTTTTTTTCAACAATCTATTTTTCCAAATCAATTTTTTTTATGAAAACACAGACAACCTCAAAATTCAGCCCAGAAGAGATTACTAATAGTTGGAGAAAATGCAAAGGAGAAGCATTTCTAATCCTGCAGCATTTCACTAGCATTCTAGTAAGTAAAAAGTAAAGAGTCTATTTTGATGAATGGAACTAACTACAAACACAAGAAACCACAGTAGCCATCTTCAAATGAATTTAGGAAGGTCAAGAGCTAAGCTAGAGATTGAGCGACCGAACTCACCTTTGAAATCCTCAGAATTCCAACACTACTTTTGAATTTTAATAATATTAAACACTAAATATTAATATATATACATATGAACTAATATTATTATTAACTAAATATATGAACGGATTCGGATTGATGACCATTTTTTAAGGTAAATCCAGAATCCGATCCGAAATGATCGATTTTTAATTTTTAAATCCGTTAAATTAAAAATTAAAATAAAATTCATCTATTAAATCTAATTCGGGACAGGATAAATCCAATCCATGAACAACCCTAACCCTAGTGGATGATCTCATAGTATTGGTAATGGATATCTTCGGACACACTCAACTTGCGGTGTGATTCGGTTGCCTTGGCGTTATCTTTGGTGACAAACAGTACAACAAGTAGTAGATGGGAGTTATTCCATTTTAATTATAACTTTGTGGTAATTTGGTAATTCATCATTCTACCTCCCACTTTTTTGACCAAACTTATACGCCAACTCTTCTTTGCTTTTATTCAAAAATGGGAAAATAATAAATGTGATAAATATGGGAAACTGGTAAATTCGGTCAGACTTCATGAATTGACTTTTCAATTGTGACTGGAAAATTAATCATTAAACCGTCACGACATTCTTAATTTAAACAGTAAATTTTTGTTTATTTTAAATTGTGTTTCTTTATTTTTTATTAGGTATTTTGTATTTAAAATTAAAAAATTACTTGCTATGTTTTATAATAGTAATATTTATATTTAAATATTTTTTATAAAAATAGTCAAATTTGTATATATTATTTCACATTCAAATTTTAAATTAATAAAATTATATATTACTTTTATATAGTTTATGAATAAAATGTAAAATTATAAGTGAAAATATAATTATAAATATTTTATATGACTTATTTTTAAATTTATGGATTCAATATCAACGTTCAATCCAAAATCAATCAACCATGGTGAAGGAACTTTTAAATTATTTATATATTAGTGACAAGTGTTTGTGATTTGCCAATGAAGAATTGAAGCAATTTTAACCTCCTTCACAACTCACAAGATGAAAAAAATTAGTCAGTCAAAAAGTTCCAAACCATGGCAAATAAATTAAATATATTGTTAGATTAATCAAATAGGGCTAAATTATGAACAAGCAAGTCAAATATGTTGTCGAGTCAATTTAACAGACCAAAATTATAGGTAAACAAGTTACATATACTATCGGGTTAGTTAGACAGGTTCAAATCATAAACAAACAAGTTGAGATTCAAACTGAATATACTGTCAAGGCAGTCAAATTGGCCAAACCAAAGACAAACAACAGGCAACATGCAGGTTATCATATTAAATTCATTGAGCCAATATAAATATTCAACCCAAATCAATCAACAATGGAAAGAGGTGTTTTTGGTTTATTTATATTAGTGACAAATATTGTGAATTACCCATAGATGGGAATAATCTTATTTCTTTTGAAAATAAAAACCTTTTGCATTGCCCAACATTTTTGTACTCATATGATTCTATTACTAAGACTAGGAGGCAAGCCCATGGAGCAAATTCCTATGTGCAATTGTGCATTCACTAATCTCTCCTTTGAAATTGATAAAATAACCCTTGGAATTTCACAATGTACATTTTTGGAAACTTGTAAACCCAAGGGCTCACCTAATGATTTCAAAAAGGTAAGGGGGGTTGACGCAATTCAACATTTTATATTGTAAACACGATTATTTGTTCATAATAAAGAAAATATAGTTTGAGTTTGTGTAATATAAAGTTAGTATTTGACGCACGGTAATTTATACGATGGTCCTATAGGACCACCATGCAATTCTACTCCTAGTCTAAAAATAATTAATTGTTAGGTGAGAGAAAAACGCGCGCATCATTTTTTTTAAAGCTGAGTCGGACTTGCGGCGCCTTTGGCGGACATGGAATTTCATTCTTCCATTTTTTGAGTCAATTTCATTCTTTTATTGTTTCTATTATAATATTATTTTTATCATTTTTAATGGACTTTTTTCTTTTTTTTTTTTCCTTCTTCCCTCAAGTTATTTTTCTGTCCATTTTTTTAAAACAATTCAATAATTTTTTTTCTATGTTTTTGAATTTTTTAAGAAAATTATTAAAAAATATTTTTTATTTATTTATAATTATTTAATTTTATATACTGTGATATGATATCTGTTTTCCAATGATCTGATGTCTACTATTTTGTGATCTGATCTGATATCTATAGTCTGTTGATCTGATGTCTACTATTTTATGATATGATGTCTATATAATCATGATTTGATCCCCCTTGTTAAGTATGTTTTAATTCTATTGCATGATTTCTTTTATATTCTTGATTTGATATCTATAGTCTGTTGATCTTATGTCTAGTATTCTGTGATCTGATGTCTATATAATCATGATTTGATCTCCCTTGTTAAATATATTTTAGTTCTATTGTATGATTTCTTTTATATTCTATATCTGATATCTATAGTCTGTTGATCTTATGTCTAGTATTTTGTGATATGATGTCTATATAATTATGATTTGATCCCCCTTGTTAAGTATATTTTAGTTTTGTCGTATGATTTCTTTTATATTCTTGATATGATATCTATAGTATGTTGATCTTATGTCTAGTATTCTGTGATCTGATGTCTATATAATCATGATGTGGTTTCCCTTGTTAAGTATGTTTTAGTTCTATTGTATGATTTTTTTTATATTCTTGATCTGATATCTATAGTCTGTTGATCTGATGTCTATATAATCATGATGTGATCTCCCTTGTTAAGTATGTTTTAATTCTATTGTATGATTTCTTTTATATTCTTAATCTGATATCTATAGCCTGTTGATATGATGTCTACTATTCTGTGATCTGATGTCTATATAATCATGACGTGATCTCCCTTGTTAAATATGTTTTAGTTATATTGTATGATTTCTTTTATATTCTTGATCTGATATCTATAGTATGTTGATCTGATGTATAGTATTCTGTGATATGATGTCTATATAATCATGATGTGATCTCCCTTGTTAAGTATATTTTAGTTTTGTTGTATGATTTCTTTTATATTCTTGATCTGATATCTATAGTCTATATTCTTGATCTGATATCTATAGTCTCTTGATCTGATGTATAGTAATCTGTGATCCGATGTCTATATAATCATGATGTGATCTCCCTTGTTAAGTATGTTTTAGTTCTATTGTATGATTTCTTTTATATTCTAGATCTGATATCTATAGTCTGGTGATCTGATGTCTATATAATCATGATGTGATCTCTCTTGTTAAGTATGTTTTAGTTCTATTGTATGATTTCTTTTATATTCTTGATCTGATATCTATAGTCTGTTGATCTGATGTATAGTATTCTGTGATCCGATGTCTATATAATTATGATGTGATCTCCCTTGTTAAGTATGTTTTAGTTTTATTGTATGATTTCTTTTATATTCTTGATCTGATGTCTATAGGCTGTTGATATGATGTCTACTATTATGTGATCTGATGTCTATATAATCATGATGCGATCCCGCGAGGGTGAGCTAACCCCAAAAACCCGTCCTCAGTTCGGATCTATAGTCTGTTGATCTGATGTATAGTATTCTGTGATCTAATGTCTATATAATCATGATGTGATCTCCTTTGTTAAGTATGTTTTAGTTTTATTGTATGATTTCTTTTATATTCTTGATCTGATATCTATAGGCTGTTGATATGATGTCTACTATTCTGTGATCTGATGTCTATATAATCATGATGCGATCCCGCGAGGGTGAGCTAACCCCAAAAACCCGTCCTCAGTTCGGATCTATAGTCTGTTGATCTGATGTATACTATTCTGTGATCTGATGTCTATATAATCATGATGTGATCTCCCTTGTTAAGTATGTTTTAGTTCTATTGTATGATTTCTTTTATATTCTTGATCTAATATATATAGTCTGTTGATCTGATGTATTGTATTCTGTGATCTGATGTCTACATAATCATGATGTGATCTCCCTTGTTAAGTATGTATTAGTTTTATTGTATGATTTCTTATATATTCTTGATCTGATATCTATAGGCTGTTGATATGATGTCTACTATTCTGTGATCTGATGTCTATATAATCATGATGTGATCTCCCTTGTTAAGTATGTTTTAGTTCTATTGTATGATTCTTGATCTGATATCTATTGTCTTATTATTTTTTAAAAAAAGTATTTTTTTAAAAAAGGCTATGCGTAAAAAAAAAAAACTGTATACAGTATACAGAATATTATTTCACACTATTAAAATACAATTTTAATTTAGGGTGGAGATAATATATTCCACTAGTATCTTAGCTTTTGTTTGGACAAATTTTGTAAAATGTTCTCAAAAAGTGTTCTACCAAAAAAAAAAAAAAATTATAGCTGAGTTTAAATTATTTTATGAGTATAAATATGTTATTGCATACTTATTTTATAATCTGAATTGATGAATTTGACTTTTTTATTTTTCAATTTTTTCTTTTATGATTTGAGCAATATACCGAGTAATTCATCATGGGTCGGTCAATTTGGACCTATTTAACTTTTTTATGTTTGAAATTTTCTTTTATTCTACTTAATATAAAATTTTTTTTTCGCTATTTGCTTGATTTGACCAAATGGAACAATTTTGATATCAGTGACTTTCTTTTGGTTGTTAAATCTTTTTCCTTTTATTCCTTTTAATATAAAAATTATTAATTTTTTTTTGTCTTGAATCAATTAATTTAATTTTTTAATTTTTGGATTTTCCCTTATTCCTCTTGATGTCAAATTATGTTTTTCCCTAATTCTATCAATGTGATTTTAGTTGATCTATTTTAATTTGCCTCGTCTAATTTGGACAGTGTCAAAATCAGTCGATTAGGTTAAATTAGCCTAATCACAAAACAAAAATTAATTTTATATTTAGATGAATAGTAGAATTTTTTTAAAGTAGCTAACCCATAGATTGACCAGAAAATCGGTTTAATGACAAAGGTTTAAATCAATTTTTAGTCCCTTATAACATGGTCATTCCAGTTTTAGTCTCTCATATATTTTAGTCGCCAATTTTAGTCTCACTTAAACTTTTTTTACCAATTATGGTCAATTTTAACGGAAAAGTTTAGAAGATAACGGATTAACTCATTTGATCGCTAGTCAAACATATTTTTTTTTTAAAAAAAATGATTTGTACCATGATATTTTCAATCCATTTTATGACTCGATTCCTCATGGATGTTCAACCCATTTAGATCGACTCACAATCCAAAATGACGGCCGAACCCCTAAATGGGTTGAATATTCATGAGAATCCGAATTATAAAATTTGTTGAAAACATCACGGTACAAATCATTTTGAAGAAAAAAATTAAGTTTGACTAGCAATCAAATGAGGTAATCCTTCTAAAATTTTCCGTTAAAAGGGATCATAATTGGTAAAAAATAATTTAAGTGAGACTAAAATTAGTGACTAAAACATATGGAGGACCAAAATTAGAATAACTCATGTTATGAGGGACCAAAAATAGATTTAAGCCAATGACAAAAAACAATCTTAATGAGCAAAATAAATTTTTAAAAATAAAAAATTTAAACAAGTTGACGTGAGTCAAAATGAGTTGGTTTGAGCTATAAAAGGGCCAACTGAGAGTTAAATCAGCCAATCATTAAAAAAAAAAAATTGTTAATGAAAAAAAACTAAAAGAAACTAAAAACAAAAAGTTAAACTATTTAATATGAATCAAAATGGGCAGACTCATGTTAAAACGGTCATTTGGTAAGTCAAATTAGTTGAATCATTAAAAAAATAAATTTACAATAAAAAGAACTGAATTTTTTTAAAATAATAATAAAAAAATAAATAGATCAACCCAATTAAAACAGGTTAACTCATTCCCAAATGGTTGAGGCAGGCTTATAGGTCACAAGTTTCAAATGGTACTTAAAAGAGATATTTAAGAAAAAAAAATTGCGGATTAAATCAATATACCTCCACAAATTATATAGTACTAGAATACCTTGTAAGATTTTCTAACATTTTAATAGAAATAATTTTTATTATTTAATTTTCCCTTAGTTTATAGATTAATCTAGTCAATTTAATTTGGATAGTGTTATATCGCGTTCTCTTTTTGTTATTATACGCTTCCTTTTTTTCAAAAAAAAATTCTTTAGTTTGTTAAGTATCCCCTTACTTTTTATTTATCGCCCTTTTAATGTTTATCTTCCGCCTCTCTTATTATTACCTAATTGCTCTTAATTAATTTACAAAAAAATTTATAAGTCTCTTTTTAAATTACTAAAAATTTATAAAAATTATGATTAAAGTAACATAGATGAACGACATTATAAATAATTTTTTTGGATATTTTTAGTAAATTGATTAAAGGTATTTAGGTAATTTAATATATTTTTATATTTAAATATTATAATTGATATTTTTTAATTTATCAGAGATAATTTAAATATAAAACAGACACGAAATAACAAAATAAGGGACTAAAAATAGCCCTTCACATTTAATTTTTAAATTTTTATCAAACTACAAATTTAAAATTAAATTTTTTGTATCAATTGTTAAATATATGTTGGCTAAACAAGAACTACTTGATACGAAACTTTATGCTCGGCGGCAAGCGCGTAGAGATAAAGCACGTGAAACACATTGGGTAACGAATTTGAGTTGAGTAGGTATGCGTGGCCCGTGGGCCTCCGGGCGGGCCTACGGCCCAGACAGATAAACCGGAGGTAGGAGCTAGCGTGAAATTTCTGTTGATTGTCATTTTGTGCCGCTGCCTAATCACACTATCCTTCTACTCCCTTAATTTCAAAATATAAATGGTTTTCGCCTATTAAAAAACTGATAAAATATACATCACTTGTCTATTTCTAAAAAATAATTTATTATTTTTACTCTATTACCCTTATTTAATTGACAATTTCATTGGAACTTATTTTTGTCATACATATTTTAAGTTATAACACTAATATAAAAAAATACATTAAATAAGAGTATAACATGTTTAACCATTAAAAGTTATAGAACTTTTTAAAAATTAATTATACTATTTGTGTTTTGGTCAAAACGAGTTATATATTAAAATGGAGGGAGTATTACGGTAATAATGATTTTTTTTTCTGTGAAGCATATTAATGAACTTTTTTAGTTAATTCTCAAAAACCAATTTGCCCACTGCTACAAATGTCTCAAATATTTTATTCAATCTCGTCTTTTTTTTTTTCCAATTAATAAAATTAAATATTCTATCAGTTTCAAAAAAAAATCGTGTTTGATAAATTGGATTTTTTTCCTAAAAGAGAAGTGGTAATTCATTTATGTCTTACGAAAATGGGGTCTAAATTAGATATTAAACCCAATGATCTGAATTATATTGCGCAAATTATACTATATATCCTAAGTATATATATGTATTATTATAATTAAAATAAAATATTGACAACCCAATAAATTACTTATAATCATCAATTCTAAATATTTAAGTTATTTCACAAAAACATTATAAATAGCATTTTATCTGTCTTAAATAATTTACTTTGTTAAAATAATTCAATGAATTTTTGTTTTGAGGGAGCTAGTACTACATAAATCCACCTTCATGGCCTTTCATCCTTTAGGACCTTTACTATTATAGTTAGTCATTCCGCAATGGTTTACCTTTTATGAGATTTAGTTTTTTTTTTTAATTAGGCAGAACCTTCTATTTCATGAAAAAAGGTTTACAATGTAGCCATATTTACATCCCCATGCAAAAACTAATAACTGCCCAGGACAAAAATTAGGGGGAGGTTGCCAAAAGTAAAATACTACTCTAATAATTCTGCCATCTAGCTTTTTGTATTGTTCTTAAAACTGAAACGGATTCGGCATCCAAGCTTATGAGTCCCTTTAACTCTTGTGGCATGTATCTTGTTGAATTGAAGACAATAGCATTTCCTTTTGACCCTAGTCTCGCCAGAAAATCAACATGTTTGTTTCCCTCTCTGTAGATGTGCCTTATTTTTGAAGCGAATTGGTAGATATAATTTACAATCTCTTCAAAGGCTGAGTACTCATTCCAAAGAAAGTCCCTTCCCTTTTTAATCATCTCCGCCACCATCCAATTATCATGAGGATAGTGACTGATCTGAGACCCTTATGAGCGCAGAATCTCTTTGCTTCCAAGATGACACGAATTTCTGTTTGTAGCAGAGTGGATTCACCCAGCACATTTGCTTCACAGTACAATACCTCTCCCGATTTTCTTCTCACTATGAATCCATAACCTCCAGATCCATAATTTAGTTAAATTATTTTTTTTGATTTTGTTTGAAATAATAAAAATCCCTTTCGACTATCACAAGAATTATTAAAAATAAAAATGCCTACTTAGCCGTTTTTATTCTTAAAAATGCCTACTTAGCCAACTTAGTCTTTGCTAAGTTCTGGGAGTTTCTAAGTTAGGAGTTACTAGTTACCGTCCTGATACTTTTTCTTTACTGTCTCAATTTGGACTAAAATGTCTCCCTATAATACCCTCTTTCTTCCTCCTTTTATGTAAAAGGACACTTTTGTCAAAATCTATATACTACCGTCCCAAAAAATGAGGCAGTAACTAGTAACCCCCTTCTAAGTTTGATAAATCACCTCGAGAAGTGAAGGAATGGCTCGATTACAATGTCAAAGGAGTAAATTAAAACTCTAATCTGTCAATAAGGGCAGACTCCATTTTTGTTTTAAAAAAATAAAAAAGCCTTTTTTTTTTTTTTTTGGGGTAAGAAACTGTTTAGATACTTTGGAAATCAGGTTCATCGAGTAAACGTTTTGATGCTAGCGGTGGTGGTGGGAGAATGTAGTATAGAATAGTGGTGTTTTTGTCATAAGAAAATGGTAAAATAGCCATTAAGGATAATAGTGGCTCTTAATTAACAAAATTGCTTATGTCAGCCTCTTGCATAAGCTTTCCGACCATGAAGGGATCATGCAATAATGGAATGGGCAATTAAGGGTTATTTTTAAAAATTATTTTTGGAAATGTGAGAGTTGTATTGATAATTTAATTAAAGGGTTAAAATTCCGTGAGGTCACTAAATTTATTCAATAATATACTTTTGGTCACTGAATTTTTTGACTTGACTAATAGGTCATTAAACTCTTAAAACGTAATACTTATTTTTTTAATAAAAAAATAATTTATGTAAAATTAGTTAATTTTTTAAAGGGTAAAAACAGAATATTCACTAAGAATTTTTTTATTTTTTTTTAAAAAATTAGATTTTCTTCTTTGTTCTCCTCTTCATCGTCAGCGTCACCTCCTTTCTCTTCACCTCTCGGCAGCCATCATAAGCTTTCAAGAATCAACAATCTGTTGTGGGTTTTGTTTTTGCTTGATTTTTGTTACAAATAATTTAAATATAAAGTTGATATTATGTTTTTATCCTTTAAAAAACTAATAGATTTTGCATAAATTAAATTTTTTATTGGGTCAAACATGGATACCAAATATAAGTATGGCAAGTATTACGTTTTAAGAGTTTAATGGCCTATTAGTCAAGTCAAAAAGTTCAGTGACCAAAAGTATACTATTGAATAAGTTTTGTGACATCTCAAATTTTTTACCCTTAATTTGGGAGAGATAAATATGATTCACCAAAAAATAATAAAAGAAATAAAAAGGTTAATAGTTTCTTTTTACTAGCAAAAATTGCTGTTTACATCATTTTTTTGACTAAGGAGGGATCATATGTTAATAAAATAGGTAATCATGAAAATTTTCGTTATTTCACAAAAATTTAAAAAAAAAATCTTAATTCAACCAAAATATGTGAGAAGTAAACATAATTCACCTATATTGACAAAAACGGGGTAACATTGTAGTTATTGTAAATAGTAATTTTAGTATTATATTGCAAAATAGTTCTCATTGACAAATAACAGATTATATCGGTTAAAAAAAAAAATGACAATTCAAAAGACCACATCATTAAAGTGACTGTAAACTCTTTACAATGAATATCCAATATAATAGTTCTAGCATTATAATACAAAACGTCACTAATTATGAAGATTTTTTTGTTTTCCTTTGATTTTGCAAGGCATTTAGTAGCAATAATATCAAGTAATCACTTTTACTAAACTGTAGGTATTTTGAATAGTAAAACAATGTACTCAAAATTCAAAATTATTTTATGTCTAAGGTGACATTTATGTCTATCATGTCGCCATAAGTGAATTACATAGAGTCAATAATAATCACTTTGACTGGACCCTTATGTTGGGTCTAACGACACAAAACTCTTAAGTATTTTTTAAATAATAAAATAATCATAAATAATTTAAAACTCGATATATATACAACTTTGTAAGTATATTCTCTTGACATTGTACATAAATTACATCCACAAGCCATATCGTATTTTGTCACATACGTGGGTTCCGTCCTCCAAGACCTGCTAGAGTTCTTTTCAATTTGTTCATAGCTAGATCGATTAGTTTCGAGTATAAGTCACGGTCATGACCGTCAGAAGCAATCTCTCGATCACTACGCTCAAAATCTAATCAAAATCTCAATCATACATTAATTTTATCGTCATAATACTAATAATTTTTTACATTTTTTTGGGGTTTAAAATTGGAATGAAGTGTAAATATTAGTTGATTAAGAATTGAGAATGAGGAAGGTCAGAGATATGGGGCTAAAGGGATGGGGGGAAGAGAAAGAAAAGGAGTAGTAGAGGAAAATATTGCGTGTGAATTTGATGCAAAGGTGCAATGCAAGAGATTACTATGGATAGAAGAGGGGAGATGTACCTATTCAATTCCTTTGCTTCTTTCTATGCATTCCAATTTTTTGTTGTTCTTTTCTTTGTTTGTCTCCAAAGTTTTGTTTCTTTGTTTTTTTTTTTTTTTATATTTTTTATCAGGGAGGTAATTTTTTTAAAAAAAATATTTTATAGAGAAAAGTGTTTTTTAAAAAAACCCTTAAGTGAGAAAAATTTTGACGAGAATTAAAATTTTAAAATTTGAATGTGATGTGAGAAGATAATCGGTGTTTTGAGGTAAAAAATATATTTTTTCTTAAAAAAATACAAATAATCATACAAGGGGTAGCCCTAACTTTTTCATGTTATTTTGTCCCTTCTGTTCTTTTTATGGATAAAATACGTACTTCATTCGGTTCCAAAAAGATATTATTCTTACTATCCTGTTTTAAAAATATATCCCTTTTTATAAAATAAAAAATATTATTTGTACTATTAATAAAATTGCTTTCCTTTTTGGGATAAAAGGAATAAATGTTATGATCTACACTTCCTTTTTTCCATTTTTTAAATTTATGATTGTTGAAATTATCTCCTCAAAAAATTATTCGACTAACTATGATTAATATTATAACTATAGTTACCGCTGCCTCCCTCCCCTTTACTTTCCAACCCAAAAAATTCTTTTCTTTTTTCTCCCCTCTTCCTATTGTGGGAAAATGGAAACCAATTAATCTTCCAGTTTTTTAAAATTTATTTCATCAAATAAAAGTGATTATTCACATAATTTTTTTTGGTCTGTCAGTAGATGACAATCTTCTGATTATGGTATATGAATCAGAAAACCATGTTTTACTAGTTTTATACTTTTTAAAATTTTTGTGGCTGCAATTCATCATTCAAGAAAATAATTTTGTAACTATAAATAATTATAATATCTATATTATAAGATTTATGGGCTCGTTCATGATATGTCCAAGAATAGATTCTTACTATTATTCATCGTAAACTCAACTTTATATTTCATTATAGAATAGGTTTTGTAACCTTTTTGTGTGATATTTTTTTTGTTGTCAATTACAGTTAGACAATTTTGAAGTAATTCAAGTGTAAATCCATTGAGGAGAAGAAGGTTTTTTTTTTTTTGGTTCCTGTATGTTTTACTGATTGTATCAGGGAAATAGGTACTAGGGTAAGTTTTATCATAATTTACACAATTGGTCCACAACTATACCATAATTACATTAACTATACAATAAATTTCCAATAACTATACAATAATTACAACTATAGTTAACTAATGAATAAAGCTAATAATTACTCTAAACTTAAAATATTCAAATATAAGTATGACACAGTTTGAAAGGACAAAATGCAATTTTGTGCCTTTATAATAGGGGTAATTCCATTTTTGATCCCTTTTAATTTTACGGGGACATTCCTTAATTTTTTTTATTAGGAGTTTTGGTCTTTTTTTATAAAAAAAATTTAGAAGATAACGGATTAACTCATTTGATCACTAGTCAAACCTAATTTTTTCTTCAAAATGATTTGTACCATGATTTTTCAATTCATTTTTATGACTTGGTTCCTCATGAATGTTCAACCCATTTAGATAGACTTACAATCTAAAATTACGGCTCAAACCCTAAATGGGTTGAACATTCATGAGAATTCGGATAATAAAATATGTTGAAAACATCATGATACAAATCATTTTGAAGAAAAAATTAGATTTGACTAGCGATCAAATGAGTTAATTCATTATTTTATAATTTTTTTCGTAAAAAAAGATCAAAGCTCCTAATAAAAAAAAATTAGGAGACTAAAAGTGTCCCTGTAAAATTAAAAGGGATCAAAAGTGAAATCACTCATATTATAAGGGATCAAAATTACATTTAAGCCCAATTTGAAATTATCAAAATAATTGACATTCAAAAAAGAAAACAAAAAATAATATAACAAAATTATGGGATGATTCCTTAAAAGATTAGGACAAGGAAAATAAAACATGGGAGGAACCGTGCGAGAGGCTGCTCCTCGTAATAGTACTTTCATTAGCCTTTTCCTTTTCCACCAAACTATCCTAAAATTTCCCTTTTTTTCCACATTAATTAATCACCAATTTGTATAACCACAATATTCCAATCTGGAAGCTGCTGCTGATTTAACTCCTGAATTTAAATTAAAATAATTAAAAAAAAATTTTGTTTCTTTTTTTCAATTCTATTTAAAAAAAAAAGGGTTTGTTATATATTTTTTTATATTCTCATGTTAGAATTTCAAACACGAAACTTAGTGATTTTAAAATGTTTTTGATTAGATCACAGTTTCGATATCAACTAATTTTCATGGACTTTAGATATGTGAATTTTATTAAGTCAAAAAATATATACAACTGTTTATATTGATATAAAATAATGTATAAAAACTCATTTATTTCTATTCCAATTGTAGTACTGTAATTAAATTGGAACTAAGAAAGCTCCAATCCTTGGTGAACAAATTAGAAACTTTGGATACATGTGGATGCCTTTATGGTTTGAGGCAATGCCACAACGATGCTTTCATAGGGAGGCCGCTAAACTCATTAAAAATCATATTTTGATGGGGATAGGCTTGATTTAATTTTTAATTTTTGTAGTTAATCGAATTTTCGGACTTGAATGTCTCATAATATGACAAGAGAATTATAGACTAATGGTTGACACTCATCACTTGAAATTAATAGATTTTGAATTCGAGTCATATAAGTTTTGACATCTTTTTTATTAAAAGAAAAATTTGAATGCCTACATTTTACTTTTTCGATTTCCTTAGGCTTTGTAATAAAACTTATTTTTATTTTTTTATAAAAATAATTATTTTGTTTGTTGAATTAAATAATAATATTATTATGAGACGACGAAAATAATTCAAGATAATAAAATTAAATAATTTTTTAAAAGAAAAATTGACACGAGAAACAGATGCAATGGATTAAGACATGGTATTACTCCTTTTCCTTTCCAATTAAAGAAATTCGGTTTCGTATTCCAGTTTATCAAGTAAACAAATTCTGCAAAGCAACGATAGCAACCTTCGTCACTAAATAATAAAATGATTTTGGGACGAAAATTATACTAAAATTATTTTTTTTGGTCCTAATATAATAATTTTGTCTGTAATAGTAAAATTAAGATTATTTTTTAAAAATAAATGAGGCATAAAAAATACAACTCAAATTATATTTTATATATAATTTTGAGAAAGTCTACATAAATATAGTCTAGAATGTAAAATGCTGGGAAATTCGGAATAAGTATTGAGGTTATACGAATGCACAATGCATCATGGAACCGAATGCACAATGCATCATGGAACCAAATGCACCGCAATATCTGCACATTAGACGTAGTCGTATATGGTCATAATACAAACAAATGGTTATATGGTGATGATGGAGTTTTGTGGCGGATTCATGAACCTTGTCTCTATAGCTCCGTCCAAATTTGTCTTACTTCTTTCAAGAACAAGTCTTGGATGCCTTTTTTTGTTACTATTATTTTTTTAAAAAAAAATCATATTTATCGAATTATTTTAATTTAATGTTAATACTACAGTACTCTTATAAAATAAAATTTAAAAATAATGAAACTTGTGGGTAAAACTCTTGAGATTGAAAGAGTAATTTGATTTGTATCAAATATAGGAAGAAAATTAGAACAACTTAGCATCCCTTTCTAAACATGATTTGGGTACAAAATTAGCCCACAGCAAAAGGGTTTAAACCAAGGCACACAATAAAAGGGACTCAAACGGCTAATTATGTACGAAAAAACAGGTCAAATTAATTTATGCATTGAAAAAATGTTAAATAAAATAGATATGAAATTCAAAACTAATTAACGAACAATGAAATGACCCGTCACCTTTATTAAAATCGTGTTTAATTTTAAGAGTTATGAATGTGGGGCAACATTCTAATCAGCAACAGTAGTGTTGGCTAAAGTACAATATTAAGACCTTAAACTTAGATTAAGAAACAACCCACTGTGTCTTAAACCCTCCGTTCATATCACATTCAAGTTTTATATTTTCAATTCTCTCTTTATCTTTTCTTCCTATTTCAAAATTTCCCCATTTTATATTTAAAAATTCCCCCCCAGAAATGTTTTGAATAAAATTTTCTCCCATGAGTTTTTTTTTTTTTTAAATTACAAAAGTGGAGATGTTGGATAGATTTTTTTTTTTTTTTTTTGGTGGAAACAATATAGAGAAAATTTTATAGGGATTTTTAAAATTTAGATGATATTTATTGCTTGGATGTTTGAAAATTTTAATCCCTCTTTGCCATAATAATGTATCCATTTTCAAAATTAAGTTTATTTGTACCATTTACTAATTGAGATCAAATCAATAAATATTTGATTTTCTATCATTTCTTGGTAGTAATAATTGAAATATTAAGAACAAAAAAACTAATTTTTGAAAATTGGATTATTTTGAGGAAACACAAGGTAGGAAGTAGTAGAAAACAGTAGAGCAAAATTAGATAGTAGTTTGTTTCAAATCCACTTGTGGTTTTATTATGGGCTCATCCATTTGAAATTTTGAACCCATTGTTTTTGACTTTTGCTTAATTGGACTCATTAGTTGGAGTCTTAATCACACCACTCATTAACACACCCCCCACCCCCTCTCCGGACGAAAATTTTAAAATTTCAGGACAGAATTGTAACAACGTGGAAGATGGATATCAGCCGAAATTTAACCAAAATAATTATACAATAGAAAATCATAACTGTTTTGGGGGTGGATGTCCTCCCTTATAATATTATAAGTTCATTCCTGCCCTTCTCTCATTTTAAGGGGGGTGGGGGTGGAGGTGGGGATGGGGAGTAAATGGTAGTTTCATTTGGTTTGGTCATCATCTTCTCAACCAGTGAGGTGAATTAATTGAACCACAAAAAAAAAAAAAAAAAAAAAAAAGAAAAAAGAAAAAAGAAAAGGTAGAAGGTGAGTATGTAGAATTTGAAATTGGATTAGGATTCTTGGATTCAATGATGTTATCTAAAGAAAAAGGAAATATTAATGGAGTGTGGTTCTCTTCTCGTACTACATTGGGTCACTTTCAATTGTTCTTGAATTGGCGACAGCCTCTTCTTCTAACCTCTCATTTTTATTTTTATTTTTTGGTTTGGTTTGTTGTTGAGGGAAGATTATTATTGTTATTATGATTAAGGGGGAATATTAGAAAGTGCAGATAATTATGCACACTAGTGGGTATCATAAAATAGAAAAGTTAAGCAGCCTTAACTTTCTCTAGATTCACTCCCTCTAAACTTATCTCTATGGAGAGATTTATTTTTAATAATCCCATAAAAAAATAAAATTTTGTTTGTATAACGAATGAAATTGTTTATTTCTTCTAGTATTGATAATATATATTTTTCCAAAACATTAGATTCCCTTTTAATTATTTGGTAAGATCGACAAATCTAGGTGATGGATTAAGATCAGGTGTTAGCTTAATCATCCTATACAAAAGAAGAGTCATACCATTTTAAAAAAGCAAAAGATTAGCTGTTGTAGTTACAATGATAAAAGTTCTGATAAATTCTTAACCTGTCATCTATATAACTATTAATATTTCGTATGATCTACGTGTATAAATATATAACTTTTTTTATATTAGAAAATATAGTTTAAAAAAATTAGAATAAGGGTAATATATATATATTTATATTTAAATATGATATATTTTTTTAATGAATGATTTAAAACAAAATCATAGAAAAACATTAATGTATGAACAATCTTAATTAAGATTGTTGAACTTACACCTATGTTGATGGGTATGTAAATGATTATTGGGCCTTTGCGTTTTTTTGGGCTACTGACCCATGGATCTATTAGGTTTGAGTAGAGGGAAGTAATTGGTTAATATTGCTAATTATCAAACATAACATTGCAAGTGCATCGTGGTATTCGACTATCACAATTAATCACTTATCAAACACAAAAAAAAAAAAAAAAAATCTCATGCTATTAAATGAGATAGATTTGTAAATGCTTCAAACAAAAACAAAAAAAAAAATTTGTAAAAAGCAGATTGAATCGTGCTCCTCTGATGGTTAGAATATTATATGCCTAATTATAAAATTAAACATTCAATAACCAAACAAACTAAATAAGAAAATAGGTTGGATCAGGGATCTAACCTGACTTTAACTACCCAATTTTCAATAATTACAATTAAAACTATTTTATGTGTTCAAAAAGTAAAAAAAAAGATAAAGCACAAAAATGAATGGGTGGTGAAAAAAATTAAAATTAGAAATCAATTCATGGAGAGAAAGGAAGAATAGAGAAAATTAATTAAGCTAATTAAAGAGACTGGCTGCAAGTCCTAATTGACCATGAGTTCAGGACTATTAACTCTATAATGACAAAAATCTAAATATAACTCAGTTAGCAAATCACAGCTTCAAAAGTTTCATATAAATTACTTCTGAATACAATTTCTTTCAAATTCATTAAGATTCCGTGGACTATAACTCAAGATGTATGTTACAGTGAATACTTTTTCTCTATAGTAAATAATAATAATAATAATAAATATACTTCTCCCCTATAAGACTGACTTGAATTCTGCTATCGGTCCCTGTTAGGTATTTACAGTATGAGTGGAAAATTTCTGACAATATTATTGCGACGATGAAATGAATCTGGACGACAACAGCAACATCTCTTAGCTTCGTCATTTCTTTGTTCGCACAAGGTTGGCAACTGTTTATGCAGCTACCTTACTTGTTCTCTTGTTCAAATTCAACCTTCGACACCGCATTTTCGGAAAAAAAAAAAACACACACACACACACACACAACATATGAATAAGCTCATCATCAACTTGGAAGGATGCCGCAACCCTCTCCTAGTTATCGCGTACCCACTTGCTTTCTTAGTTTTTTTTTTTTTTTTTTTTTCATAAAAATAAATTCTTGAAATTATAATTTATGCTATTATTTTTTACATCGGAAACTCATAACATTTGAATATAATATAAATTGTTCAAGAGTCTCTCTATTCATTGTCAATTAATTTTGAATTAAATGCTCGTGTTGAATATCGTTAGATTGAAAAGGCGGTTACGGAAGACATCGTCGGAAAGTTAAAGCGCCGTTGTGGGTAAGAGGCATTTCACTTATTAAAAATTGGTGACCTTGTCGCCGACTGTCCACTCCTTATAAACTTTACTTAATCCACCTTCTCCGGCCATTGTTGGCTGGCTACCACTTCAGCAACCTTGTTGCCACCCGATCACCGCCAGAATTACGGCCAAACCCACTGTTAGCTAGCAGCAATTTAGCTACGACGTCATTTCCAGATCAATAAGACAAACTTGGGCAGTAGAGTAGGAGAGGATCGGTTTAGCATGAATTTAGGTTATGGGTTTGGGTTTGGGTTTGAGTTTATATTATTTATTAAATACTAAAATTTGAGCTTTTAGATTAAAAAAATGACGTGCCATCTCAAGAAAATATCTTATATGTGGATTTATTTATGCTTGTCATCTTTAAGATTTTGAATTGAAAATGCCATTAAGGAATTTTTTTATTTTTTTAAAATAGTTATTCGAACTAAAGAATTAAGATATAAATAAATATTAATGGTGAGTGTGAAAATCAACATAAAGTAAAAATATATATTATTTAAAATAGAAATAAATTATTTGGACATCTTAGTATATTCAATTAATCTCTAGTTATGTCAGGTTATGTATGATTCGGAAAGTCAGAGGTTGTGGTCGGATTCTTTGATGAATTCATTTTCCTAAAACTTTGACAGCAAAGTCGTTTCATCCCATGAATTCATGGCATTTTGTTTGTCATTTTATCCCTCCTACCCTCAAGCGAGGAGGGATGGGTTAGATTATACGATGCCTTCTGTATTTTATTAATTTTTATTAACAATTAAAAATTGATAATTAATCCTGTTAACTCGTTTTATTCGCTACAGTTTGGAGGACTGTTTGTTAAAAAATAGATTAAATTATATATTTGGTCGCTTACATATAAAATATGCATTATTTAGTCTCTTATATTTTAAAAATGTATTATTTAGTCCACGTAATGTCTATTTTATCTAAATTGTCTCAAATTTATTTATGAGTAGCATACAAAAAAAATTCAATGAAAAATATAATAGTTTAAACATCAATGTATATATTAAAATATTTAAAATTTAATTTAGGTTATGAAAATCTTAAACGGTTCGTCTATATTTAGTTAATTTCGAGTTAGTTATTTATAAATTTTAATCGTATGGTTTAAATTTTTAGAATTTTTTAATAATTAGATTAATATTTAAACTATTATATTATTTATTTAAGAATGTTTTATAGACTGAACACGAAAAAAGATAATAAAATTTATACCGAATCAATAATAGGAACCAAATAATACATATTTTAAATGTAACAAACTAAAAAGATTATTTTAAAATGTAAGGGACCAACAAAATTTATTTGGTCAAATGTAAATAACAAAAAATATGGTTTAATATAATATATTTATTTATTTAAAGAAGGATACCTCTCATTTGCTTACCCAAACTTCACATCCAATTGTTTCTCCATGGGCTTTGACAAATTAACACAAGAAGTTAAAACCCAAGATCTCAAGATCAATTTTACCCTCTATCAAAAATACCCATTACTTTATATTTTTAAGCGATTTTAATCCATTAACCTACTACAACAGGTTTTTGTATTAGTCAAAACAAGTTAAAGATAAAAAGAGTCATTTTAAAAAAAGGTTTAAATCTATTTTTGATCCATCAAAATATGAGTTATTCCGATTTTAGTCTATTTTTTTATTTTGTCACCAATACTAGTCCCCATTGTTATAATTTTAATGAATTAATTTTATAAAGTAACTAAATTGGGGAGGTAAATATAAAATTTTAACTAGTTAACTATTTATGTAAAACTTAAGATAAACTAGAGGGAAAAAAAAATTAATTCATTAAAATGATAGCAATGGGATCAAGAGTAGTGGTAACATATGTAAATTTGAAACAAATTAAAGGGATCAAATAGTCAATTCTTTAAATTTGTAGCCACAGTATCAAGAGAAATTGTAATATAATATTTATGCTTTATATACCATCAGTTTTGTCATCTTTCAAACATTTAAGGGTGTAATTGTAATTGGTTGATAAGTTAAAAGGGATAATTGTAATTTTTTAAAATATGAGAATATATTTTACAATTTATTCAAACTTGAAGGGGATGAATGTAATTCTTACAGTTATTATAATTATTATTTGTTCTCTATCTATGACACGCTTTAATAATTTAATTTTTTTTGGAGCAAACTTTAATAATTTAATTAATATTTAAATAATCGATATTGATTTAGATTATTAAGAAAATTTGCTCAAAAAAGATTATTAAGAAAATATAGTAAAATCCTAACTCTTGCATTGACGTTCTGCCTCTCCCTCTAAAAATTCTCTCGTACCCGATCTTTCCACCTCGGGAAGATGGGACTGATCAATTCTAGCATTTTGTTTTTCTTTTCATATATTATCTTCAATAAGTGTGATTATTCACAAAAAATTGTTTGAAAATTGTGTTCATGGATACCTTGTCTTCTGATTATGGTATGTCAACTGATGAATTATAATTACCTAATTGTATTATTTTGTTCATGTTTTCTTTGTTACATTATGATTCATCCAATTCAAATTTATATTCCTTGAAATAGAGAATACAATTTCTAAATACAAAGTATAAAAAGTACAGTTAGGAAATCAGAACATGACAGAGGAAAATAGAATAAAAAAAAAAAAAAGAAAGAAAGAAAGAATGGGAGAATAGGATCTAGCTGTATACTCCTTCATCTCAAAATATAAATCGTATTTACCTATTAAGAAATTAGTTAAAATATAAATTATTTATTTACTTCTATAAAACAATTCATTATTTTTATTTTATTACCATTATTTAATTTACAATTTGATTATAACTTATTTTTGTCATGATTATTCTAATTTATAACATTATTATCAAAAATAACATTAAATAAAAGTATAACAGATTTAACCATTAAAAATTATAAAATTTTTTAAAAATTAATTATATTTTTAATATTTATATTTTGATCAAAATAACGTGAAATGAAAGAGTATCAAATAGAGGGGGTGGGGTGTAGGGTAGGGCCGCCAGCACGTTTCGATAGTTGAAAAGAATAGGAAAAAGTGGGGACTGGAGAAAGCGTGGTTTGTAAAATCTGCAACCCACAAAAGATACAACTTTTACAAGGAAGGGATCGTAATAATAATATTGTGGGGGAGGGGACAAAGAACATGGGAAAGTCACTGAAATTTGATGTAGGATTTCCTCCTTCCCTTCCAGCTTTATTATGGCTTATGTGTGTGTGTTGTTTCCTCTCATATTTAAGCCAAAACTAAGTCTATGGACTTATGAAATGGGATCCCTTCGTTCCGAGGTGGAAGTAAATTTTAAATTTTTAAAAAATAAAATTACAGGTAACATGAAGAGCGATCATCTATTAAAATTTGATTAGAATAGCTCCATTAAAAAAAAATTTCCACCATTTCAAAAACATACATCCTTCCTCGTCATCATAGTCTAGGTCCATCCTTGCTTTACTTTAGTAAGTCTCCCTTAATAGTCAAAGACACTCCCCCCATTCCATCCATTGTTTGTCAGCCTTGCATTGTCTATAATTCCCCCTTCCTACCCTACAATTGCCATCAATCTCACACCACACCATAACCACACACACACAAAACAAATAAAATTATGTTTCCCTTTAGAAATGGAGCAAGAGCGTAATTATTAAAGTGTTTATTTTCAATCAATTTGTACTTTAATTTTTATTTACGATGATTGAAGCAACTTTGTAATTATTTTTATACTATTGTCACAGTAAAATTCTGACTCAGATATGTTATTATTTAGTTATGTTAATTAGTTTTGAGCTAAATATTTATTTGAGTGATTTAGAGTTTATTTGAATTTTGAGTTTGATTGGTTTAACTGTGTATTAAGTTTGACTAACCCTTACTCTTTTGAATGACTTAATAGTTTATTTTTAACATTGAGTTTGACGACCGACTTAAATTTAATTGACTACAAACCTAGTTGTTAGTTTCAATAGTTAAGCTTGAATTATTAATCCTTGTCATGTGTGACTAAAATTAATCATAAACTATCATTCGTCTTTTTAATATAATTTTCGCACAAAGAGGGTTTAAACAATAGTGCATTTTTTTAAATTGAGTGATTCCACCACTTCAATTCATGCTTTGGAAGATAGTTGGAGAGAATATTTCGAAAAGTCAGGACACAACTTAGGTCTTTTTCGAGAAACAGATAAGGCTGGCAGCTTTGCTATCATCGTTAACTTATTTCCTGAAAGAACAACCCGTCAGATTAGAGTATGTCTATGTTTTAAAATATCTCATATAAAAAATTTACATATATTATGATTAATATAAATAATTTAAAATTCTTTCCATTAATTATAATTAATTTTAAATGGAATTTTCATAGTTAACAAAAGTTTATCACATAAAAAATTAAGGGTGAATTACATTTACCTCCTCTGTGGTTTGGTAAAATTACTAATATCCTCCTCAAATTTTGAAAAGAACGTATATCCCCTCGACTATTCAAATTAATAATAACTAATCTATTGATCGACGAAAAAAATGAGTAAAAATCTTGACGTAAATATTATTATTGTATTAAAAGATAAAATTAACATCATTTTATAATCTAATTTTGACAAAAATATTGTCAAATTTTTTTATTTTTTGATGTTTGACTTTAGTTAAGGGGTATTGATAGTTATCATAAATTTTGAGAAGCAATTAGTAGTTTGACAAAACCACATGAAAAATAAATATAATTCACCAAAAATTAATACTCCATTGTGGGTTCTTTTTCAACCAATTTTGAATATCAATTTCCGACATTTTAAAATTGAGCATACGAATCAAAACATTTTTTAATAGCTCTTATTATTAATGTGCAAGGTTTAATTTAAAGTAAAAAGCCTTTTTTTATTAATTGGCCGACAATGACGTAATTTTCCTAATTATTTTTAAAAAAAATTTATTTGCGTGAAGCCGTCGAAAAGTACTATATCCAATTCCTTCTTTTGTTCGAATTCGAATTGGGGTTTTATGATAATTTGATTTAAAAAAAGTCCAAACATTACCATCGCTGATGGCAGCAGACCAGTATTCCAAATCGAACCGAACCATGCAAACATTTTATTTTATTTTTTCTTTTGAAGATTTATTAATTAGATCCTAAACATATTTAACGGCGTCATGCTTACTAAGTTATGATCAGCATAATTTAAACTTTAGGCTATTCACATATACGACAAAGATATAGGACGCAAGAACACATATTCTTCCTTTTTTTAAAATAAAATATTTAAAATTATTTACATAAATTAGTAATCAATCTTTGTTTAATTAAAAATATAATACCATTCTATGAAGCACGGATAATGTTTTGCTAGCATATGAAACACACCATTCTACGAAGCTTCGAACTGCGGGATCTCAAGGTCAGATGAGTATAAAACTGGATATGAGTAAGGTTTTTGACAGGTTGGAGTGGAGTTTTATTTTGTCCACTTTAAGGGCGATGGGCTTTAGTGAAGGGTTTGTTTCTTTAATCCGTTTGTTTTTGACAACAGTGAGATTCTCTTTTATTCTGAATGACAAACAAGTTAGCGAAATTGTGCCCTAATGAGGAGTTAGGCAGGGAGACCTTCTATCTCCCTACCTTTTTATTTTGTGCAGCGAGGTTTTGTCAGTACTGTTGCAGGATTTACAAAAATGTGGACACATTGGTGGAATTTCTATTGCACGAGGTGCACCTGCAATCTCTCACATCTTCTTTGAAGATGACACCCTCTTGTTTGGCAATGCTACTGTAACTGAAGCTGAATATATGCAGTGGGCATTGGCAACTTATGAAGAGATATCCAGGCAATGTATAAATCTGGACAAGTCAGGCATACTTTTCAGTCCCAACACCTTGCAGACGCAGAGGGAGGAAATATGCGGAATTTTGGGGATTCCTGAAGTTCTAAACCATGGAAAATATCTGCGCTTGCCTAGTGTTATAGGCAGTAATAAGAAGGAAGTGTTCACTAACATATGAGACAGAGTGTCTGCTCGTATTCAAGGCTGGTCGGAAAAGACGCTTTCTAAAGCGGGAAAGGAGGTCCTTATTAAGGCAATTTTGCAAGCGATACCCTCTTATGCCATGTCTTGTTTTTTATTTCCAGAGGGCACCATTGCAGAAATTCAAAGTCTCATTGCCAAGTACGGGTGGAGTTCTAATACGGAGGCAAGGAAAATCCATTAGGTTGCATGGAAGAAACTCTCAAGAATGAAGTCTGAAGGTGGTCTGGGTTTTTGCGATCTGAGGACGTTTAACTTAGCCCTGCTATCCAAGCAAGCTTGGTGACTTCTTACTCAGTCAAACTCCAAATTGGCCCAGGTGATGCGTGCAAAGTATTATCCTCACAACTCTTTATTTGAAGCGCAGCTAGGAGGAAGACCATCATCAACCTGGAGGAGTATTCTGGAGGGAGTTCGACGTATGAAAACGGGAGCAAGGAAGTGAATATTCTTTGGTGAGCAAACACTAATATGGCTAGATCCTTGGCTTCCAGGGCCAAACCCTTTATGCGGATTTCATCCATCTGAGGAGCTACCAGAAACTGCTACTGTTGCCTATCTCAAATCTTCGTCGTCAACTTGGAATGAGTTGCTGATTCGGTGCTTGTTCTCTTCTACTGTGGTTGCCCAAATTCTCTCAATTTCGTTAGGAACTTTGCGAGGGCGAGATGGCTGGTATTGGAGCTATCATAACAAAGGCACCTTTACGGTAAAGTCAACATACAACTTCGCTGGACAGGACAACTCTACGCCTACCACTGTGCATATGGGGAGCAGTGATTTGATATGGCGGCGCCTCTGGAAGCTGCGTGTCCCGCCCGGAATTGCCCATCACTGTTGGAGATTGATTACAGGAATGCTCATGGCTATAGAAAATCTAGCAAAGAGACACTTGGCCATCAATCCGCGATGTCCTTTCTGTGCGCAAGATAATTTATCCCATGCCCATCTGCTGTTTAGCTGCCAATTCTCACAGGATGTTTGGCATTTTCAAAATATCCCGAATTTACTACCCATGGACCCGGTTCTTGATGTTAGGGTGTGGGTACGGGACACATTGCTTGCTCTTCCAATCCAGGAGGTAGAGAGAGTGGCGATGCTGCTGTATTCGATATGGCACGCACGTAACAGGAAGATTTATGAATTGTGCTTGTTCGGCCCTTTGAAGTGGCTCTTTCTGCATCTTCAGTGTTGCACTCCTTCTAGGAGGCTAAAAACCTTCACCAGCCGCAACACCCAATGGGCTGGTAGTGTTCCGACATCAGACCCGGTTCTCACCGCCGATCTGGTTGGCAGTGGATCGTTACGCACACCAGCAGCACTAGCGGCGTCGGCCTTTCATGCACCGCCAGTGCAGGCGGCCGCCACCCTCACTCGCGCCAATGCTGCAGTTGTCTCCAATGATCTCAATCAGGCTGCCTCGGGTTTATCCAAAGAACAGTTGCAATATGTTTTGGGGTTCATTAATTCTGTCCAATTTGAAAAATTATCTGGTATGTCTCAGTCCTCTGAATGGATGATTGATTCTGGAGCCACTCATCATAGGTTGCCTGGCTTTGCTTAAAGATGTTCGTTTGATCCTGTCCCATCCAGTTCACTTGCCTGATGGAACTGTTGCTCAGGCCTCCCAAATTGGGACTGTTTGCCTTGATTCAAATATTGTCTTGCCTGATGTTTTGTTTATTCTTGGATTACGTTGTAATCTTATTTCATTATACCGGTTAATGAATAGTTCTAATCTGACTATTACATTTGATGATTCTTTGTGTCTCATCCAGGACCGCATTACGAGGAGGACACTTGGCACAGGTAAACAGTCAGGGGGCTTTATTATTTTCAGAGAGGGGCGACAACTTTGGCGACCACATTTCATCCAGAATCTTCACTTGAGTTGTGGCACCGTCGGTTTGGTCATCCGTCTCCACCAGTTATTCAGTATATCCCTGGGATTTCTGTTTCTAAGAATGATGTTTTGCAGTTTAATAAACCATGTGATGTGTGTCTTCATGCTAAACACACTCGTTCTAGTTTTCCAGTCAGCCAGACGCTATGTTCAACTATTTTTGATTTAGTGCATTGTGATGTTTGGGGTCCATACTGTTCCCCTGCCATCTGTGGGGCTCGGTATTTTTTAACTGTTGTGGACAATTTTACTCGTACCACTTGGGTTTATTTGTTGAATGATAAGGCCAGTGTGCCGGCTGCTTTTATTAAATTTTTTAATATGATTCGTCGTCAGTTTAATTCTGTTGTCAAAGTGGTTAGAAGTGACAATGACACTGAATTTCTGAGTTTGCGTTCCTACTTTCATGATAATGGTATCATGCATGAAACCTCTTATGTAGGAACTCCTCAACAAAATGGTAGAGTTGAAAGAAAACATCAAAATCTTCTTAATGTGGCTCGTGCCTTACTTTTTCAGTCAAAATTGCCTGTTGAATTTTGGGGACATTGCATCTTGACAGCTGCTTATTTGATTAATCGCACTCCCACAAAAATTCTAAATTATTTGACTCCATTTGAAAAATTGTATTGCAAGCCACCTTCTGTGAAACATATTCGTGTGTTATGCTCATAACTAGTACCATGTGGGGGGGTAAATTTTCCAGTCGTTCCCGAAAGTGTTTATTTGTTGGTTATCCTATGGGAACCAAAGGATAGTGTCTTTATGATATAAAGCAGGCAAAGTTATTTGTTTCCCGAGATGTGGTTTTTAGTGAAACAGATCTTCCTGGCCTTCCTGTCATTGAATCTGCTAGTTTCCCAGTTTCTCCAATTGAGATGTTCGACGATGACTTTGACCCGAAGCTCCTCAGCCGTCGTCACTGCCTTTGACACCACCCGCCGAACTTCTATCGGCAGCACCGCATGCTTTCTTTTTGGTGATGACGCTGTCGCTCCCCTCCTCTTCGACGCTTTCCGTCACCCTTTCTCCGGCGGCGCCACCTCATCATTCAGCTGAGGAGGCGTTGGGTCGAGGTCTCCACCAGAAAATTCCGTCATCTCGACTTTGAGATTTTGTTTCTTCTGCTATTAGCCCCCCTCTCTTGCCTACTGTTACCCTTCCTACCTTGTCCTCCTTAGGTACTCCTTATTCCTTAACTAATTATGTTTCTTATGATAGATTTACCACTGCCCATCGGGTATTTTTGGAGCCTCAGACTTTTGGGCAGCCAGTTCCTCAAGAATGTTGGAGAGATGCTATGGGGGACGAAATATCTTCTTTAGAGAAGAATGATACTTGGGATATTGTTGCTCTTCCTGCCGAAAAAAGGGCTATTGGATGTAAATGGATTTTTAAAATCAAGTATAATGCTGATGGCTCCATTGAACGTTATAAAGCTCGCTTGGTTGTTTTGGGAAATAATCAAGTTGAGGGGCTTGATTATACTGAAACACTTGCTCCGGTTGCTAAGATGCTCACTGTTCGTTTGTTTCTCTCTATTGCAGCTGCTCTCAAGTGGGAGCTTCACCAAATGGATGTTCATAATGCATTTCTCCATGGTGATCTTGAGGATGAGGTGTATATGAAACTTCCTCCTGATTTCCGCTCCGCAGGCCCAGACAAGGTCTGCCGTTTGTGTCGCTCTTTGTATAGCTTGAAGCAAGCTCCTCGCTGTTGGTTTGCCAAGCTCACCACTGCTCTTCTTGGGTATGGCTTTAAGCAATCATATCATGATTATTCTCTTTTTACCTTTCGCCGAGGTTCCATTCAGTTGCATGTTCTGGTTTATGTGGATGATTTGGTCATTTCTGGTAATGATCATAATGTTATTTCTGCTTTTAAGGCTTATTTGAGCTCTTGTTTTTATATGAAAGATTTGGGTGCTTTAAAGTATTTTCTTGGTCTGAAAGTTGCTCGCACTGGGACAGGGATCTCTATGTGCCAGCGCAAGTATGCTCTGGACGTTGTTACTGAGGCAGGTTTGTTGGGATGCAAGCCAGCATTGTTACCTATTGAGCAGTATCACCATCTTTCTTTGCTTCAAGGACCTGTTTTTCATGATCTAGAGGCCTACCGTCGTCTCATTGGTCGTCTCATTTATCTGACAGTTACTCGACCAGATCTCTCGTATTCGGTGCACGTTTTGTCTCAGTTCATGCATCATCCTTTGCATGACCATTGGGAAACAACTTTGCGGGTTGTTCGTTATCTTAAAGGTTGTCCCGGCAAAGGCCTTTTCTTTCCGGCAGCCTCGTCTCTTTCTTTGACCGGATGGTGTGATTCCGATTGGGCCGGTTGTCCTACGACACGACGTTCTCTTACTGGTTGGATGGTACAGTTTGGTGGTCACCTATCTCCTGGCGTACCAAAAAAAGCCTACCGTGGCTCGCTCCTCGGCGGAAGTAGAATATCGGGCCATGACGGCTCTCACAGCTGAACTTAAGTGGCTCAAGGGTCTCTTATCTTGTTTTGGAATTTCGCATTCCTCCCCCATCTCTATGTTTTGTGACAGTCAATTAGCTCTTCATATTGCAGCCAATCTCGTTTTTCACGAGCGCACAAAACATATTGAGATTGATTGTCATTTTGTTCGGGAGGCTATTGCTCAAGGTCTTATCACTCCTATGCATATTTCTTCTCAGCATCAGCTTGCTGATATCTTCATTAAGGCACTTGGTCATGTTCAGTTTGATGGCGTACTTCGCAAGTTGGGCATTTGTGATATGCATGCTCCAACTTTAGGGGGGGGGGTGTGGAATTATAGTATTACTATATTTAGGATTGTAAATATAGTAGTTTACTATTTCCTGTTCTTTTAGAATTAGGAAATTGATTTATTGTTTAGAAAGAAATCTGAGACCCTATAACTACAAATATTTATTCATACATTAATAAAACATATGCTTTGTACAACATCTTCTCATATTTTATCATATTTTAATTCATATGTTATGCGTTTATTAGCTGGTAGCAACCTTAAAGATATTACTTCTTTTTTAAAAAAAATATAAAATAAATAACTTTTTGATATTAAATATAATATGAAAATTATTTTTTCATTTTAAAATATAAATTTTTTTTATTAAATATATTTATATTTTGGAACAGCAAATATCAAATAAATTAACCCTCGTGATCATGTACCTTACTGTTGTTCAGTTCCCTTCTTGCGTTGACCTTCTTTCCCACGTGGCATGAAGAAAGTTTGACTTTTTTTTTTTTTTTTTTTCGCGATATCCATTGACGAAAAGTGGTTTAAAAAGTAAAAGAAAAATTGAATTCGTAGCCCGAGATGTTGACTGACCTATAAAAGTTCAACAAATTAGGGCAGTATGGTTTTAGTTTTAGATAGTGGTTTAACTTATGTTTTTGTATCAAAAATTTGAAAGCTAATTGAAAATTAAAATTTTTTTATTAAAAATTGTGTAAAATATATTTTGAGTTATAATCCAAAGCAAACTAAATAGGCTCCCTCGGCATTTCGTGAGCATATGATTTAATATGGACAAAATAATAAATTAAAAAGACACCTTCGCAAAATACTCCTCATTACCTATAAAATTTAGGTTTTAACTATTATAAATATTTCAAAACTCAAGTCAGATTAAAATTGAAAATCAAGTTATTTGTGTATTTAAACAGCATACCTTATATTTTCTGACCGATAATATTTATAAATATAAAAAGATGTAATTATTATTTCTTGTCTTTTTTGAACTATATTAATAAAATGGTCCAATGGGGTGAGACGAGTAAAGGAAGAAGGATCAAATAGTTTAAAGGGGATAGAACAAATAAAAATGAAACAAAAAATAGTAATTGAGAAAGAATTTTCACCATTTTCATATTGAGGACTAAACTTAGTCGAACTTAAAAACCTTCATTCTTAATGGGCATGTTAATGATCTTAAATTTTGTTCTTCAAGTCGAGATCTTGAGCCAACCTTGTATTACTTATGAATTACCATTAATTAACCTGATAACTAGTATTGAATTAGTGATAAATGACTTATAATTTGAGATAAAGAAAGTAACAGTTAATATAGTGGTCAAGCTTCCTCATAGACTTGGGTTAATGTGCTGTCGTTTTAGGACAATTTAATCCATGTAAGAAGCTATGTTTTACCTTTTACATGTTTGTCTTAATCACAGTTTATGGCATCATTTCGACAAAACAACTAAGAGTAATGTAACTAGCTAGCTAGGTAGCCAGCCAGGTTGTAGTAGTTTGGCAAGCTGGTGTATATATGGGCCAAAAACAAACGTCAGTCCCTTTCAACGGATACGATGGATTTTATTTTATTTCATCCCTGTTGTTAATTAATAAATGAACAAAACATCATTTTCTAAGCTTATAATACTTGCAGAAATTCACATGCCCCTTAACTCTACTCACAGATGAAAAGGTATTACTTAGTTATCGTCTCAGTTTTAAAAATTATCGTTTCAATTTTAAAATAGTCATTTGGTTTAAAAAAGAAAGAATGAGAATATTGTAGGGCAGATATTTTAGTCTAAATTGAGACAGTGGAGGGTAAAAATTGAGGAAATAACTAGTAAAATTTGATATGAAATTCAATTATGGGGGTCTCCCCATATATTATGATTTTGTTCTCTAAAAATTCTTTTGTTTAAAAAAAAAAAAGTGGATTATAGTGAATTTGGGAATTTTTTTTTTAAAAAAATAGTGGATTGCATATCAGGTTGAAGAAACGGTCTATTTATGCCTACAAGCCAATAATACATATTGGTCCTACATAGGATCGATTAATTAACAATTGTTGAAAGATTAGGAAAAATCAAGGATTTCTATGTCAACTTAGTTAATTAATCAAATTGCAACTTGTCAAAACCTCAAAGCTACATATATGTATGCATAGTAGGACATGAAAATGACAAGTGACATGAATGCTTGAGTAGCTTCTTCATTAGTAAGTATCATTAATCTTTCGATCGAATTTCTTTCTTTTTTTTAAAAAAATATATATTTAATTTTTTTGGGTGCATGGATTCTTATACTTAAAATATTCATGGATATCCATCCTCTGAGGAATAATAATCGACATTAATGCGAAGATGATGATGAAATTTTGTTCAAGTGCTGAGTAGTGAGCAGACTTTCACTTTCCCCCGGCAGCCACGAGTTAATGCAGTTGCTTTCTTAGCTAGTTTGGAACAAATATATGTTGACAACAACTTGAAAGTATTCTTATTATTATCTTTTTAGTGTGTCGATTGATTTCAATTTGTGGAAAGATACATAGTTAATTAAGCTCTGATTCTAGTCTTTAACTTAAGAAATAGTGGATATTATTCAATAGAATTAATGCTATTTGTTCTCCATTTTTGTCAAATGAATCCCAATCTTGCTCAAATTTAACTTAGGAAAGTCACGTTTAGATAATCAATTTTACTAGTTTCAAAGGTCACAATAAAATCGACATGTTTCGAACTATTTACTCACTGGAGCGGGAATGGAGGGGAAGGAAGATTATTGTAACTCAAGGTAATGATGGAGTTCGATGATTTGCAGGCTAAATGAGGTATTTCTTGCACGCATGTTCTCAAGGACATTTGCCTTACCCGAACTTATTGATATAATGTCCATCAACGCTTACTTCTACGTGCCAGAGGCGGCATTACACGGTAGTGAAGGGGGTGAGTAGCTAGAATTTTCCTTAGTAGGTTATTTCAGTCAAACTCCAGTTAATATCTGTCTTCCATGCTGTTGTACTTTTGTCCTCCAAAAATTTAAAATCTGCTTCCGGCCCTGATACATGCATCTCTAGATAAGGGTTACACACCTAATTTTCAACGCACAAGTTTCTTTTCTTGTTCCTACAAAGGACTCAACACCAACTGAGTGATTTGTAGGAACAAGAATATAATGCAAGAGTGAACTTCAATTTTGTTGATGATGTTATTCGGGGCAGCAATTATTTTAGCTTACATATAGAGAGCAAAATTATATAGTGATGGATCTAGCTCTCAATTTTTACTTTCTCTGAAGGCGTTTCAAACTTCTAATCACTGAAATTCTACGACGGAATAGGCCCAAAACTGACTCATAAATAGTTTTTCGATACATGCAGTCGGTGGGCTAGCATATACTCCCAATCTTACATGTAGGTACGCATACACACTATGATGAAAATGATAAATTTGCAGGTCAGTAATGGGGTAGTTCCATTGAAGGGAAAGATAGCTGAATGCGGAACAACGAACAATTTTGTAAATGAAAGGCAGCTGACTTGAATCTGCAGATGAAACGGTTCTGGATTTTCAGTTTTGTTCTTATAAACTCACCTTGGCAATACACATGATCGATCTGCCATGCATTTACATGGCAATATATACTATTATTCTTAGCTTTAGTTAGTATAATTCTACAGCATGACAAGTAGAATTATTATTATTGTGAGATGGAATAATAATAATAATGAGCAAGAGCAATAAAACAAAAAGGTAGAGGACGAGGGAATTCGGGATGATCACTAACTCTTAGGAATCAAGAAACATACGAAAAAATTGACTGATGTAACAAGAATTTCTTGTTTATCATGAGTAGAATTAGCGGAAGAAGATCGAGAAGAGTGCACAAAGCCAACTTAGTACACAAGAGAGAGTCTTGAAATCACCAATTGGATACATACAATAAAAGAGAATTTTTGCAGGAGGTTGGACATACGTATTATGAAACAACAATAATACTTTACTATGATTCAGATCAAATTACAAAAATACTTTATTATCAGATCGTACTTTACTATGATCCGATAAAATTGGAATGATACAGAGAAGATTAGCATGACCCTTACGCAAGGATGACACGCATAAATCGAGAAATGGTACTATGAACCTGATCAATTAATAAACCAATCAATGAAAGCATCAAATAATAATAATACAACCTTAATTTCCATGTTTATCTCAAGCTGATGATCCAGTAAGAAAGATGTTGAATAATTCAGAGATGATTAAGGAACACTCTCATGAATCATTCAAATGTTTAGCACAAAAACCCAAACACTAAATACAATCTTGAATGCTCCCTCACACATCATAACTGGCATTCATAAAAAAAAAAAAAAAAAAAAATCACCAAGGCAAATAATTCTTGGTGAAAACAAGTGATGCTCATACTACTGATTCATAATTCCTTAAGCAAATTGCAGATCTCTCTTCGGCAAAAAGCCAACAGGATCTTGATGCCAAACTATAAACTGACATGCAAGTAAGGATCAGGATATTATGAATCTGTATTATGAACTCACTTTAGTTTTATGAAGACTGATGATCGCTCACTTCATCACACTTGGAATACTATATATGCATAATCAAACAACCTGTAAAAAAATATTACCTCTGTCCCAGAAACCTGTTTGTATTTCTAGATTTCTGGGACTGAGAGTGGAAATGGAAAGAGAGTTGTTCTAAGGATGGTGGTGGCCAAGACGAAGCTCCAAATCGAGTTCGGTGGCGTCGTTTCGACCGATCTTCCTTTCATGATCCCCATCTGCTGCCCTATGGGAAGGGCCAATACTCAGACTCAAGCCTTGATCCACACGAAATTCATGCATGCTGAGATGATGGCCTGACCTTGGAGAAGAAGACAAATCATGATACTGATTGTAACCATAACTAGGGATGGATGAAGGGAAGTAGAGCTGGTAACTCATGTATGCAGCCATAGCTGTGCTGTAAGGTCTTTGCTCATGGGAGGAATTCGGTGCAAAATACATGGAGGAAGGATTACTATTATTATAATCCTCAAACGATTTGTTTATAATCGAAGGCTGATCTAGCTGTTGATGCTGATTTTTCTGCTTGGCTTTAGCCTTATCTTTCCTATGAATATTCATATGCCCTCCTAAGGCCTGAGCATTTGTGAAGCCTCTTTTGCAGAAAGTACACTCATAAGATCGGCCAATACCTGTGTTATCATCACTCATGAGCTTCTCTGGCTGATCGGTTTCGTCGCTCGATGTGTCGGAGTTGCTAAGCTTTCCAGATCCCATGGAACGTTGGAAAATCACAAAAAATATATTCTTGGTGGAACGAATGAATCGGGAAGAAAGCAAATTAGGGTTCTGAGGAAGAGAATGAGAGGAGGAGACAAGAGGAAGACATTCGGTTAGTTATTGTTTGTCCATTGATTTATGCAGTGAGGTGACATGTTTAGGAGCTTTAGAGATGAAGAGCTCCTTTTATTTTTTATTTTTATTTTTCAAAAAAAAATATCATAACCTAGATGATCCGAATTTAAAATCTATTATTTTAAATGAGAAGTACACTCAGCTACAACCCTACTGTGGAAGAGCTTTTTTTTTAATATTGGTTTGTTATATTTGCCGGCTCTGAGATGTGGCTATCTCCCTCTCTCTTTCAGAGACTTTTGTTTGGAGAAGTGACTAAGTCTTTAATTTCTTATGATATTTCTGAAGAAACAGCTAGTTATAAAATACAAAATCATAATTTGAATTCAAACTTAAAATATAGGAATTTACAGCTGAGAAAGGATTGTTTGGTATTATGAGTTGAAAGAATGTGAGAATAATCCAAGAAAGATGAAAGATCCTTTTAATTGAATTCAATCCTTGACCTCCAAGTAAAATTTCATGCAGTATATATGTCGCCTTGCTACTGCACTATTACTCTATATCGGCTGCAACTTCATGCTCTAATTCTTCGCCACCTTTAATATTCCTTTGGTTGTTTGTTTTTATTCATTGTTAATTAATTTAAAATTAGATGAATTTTATTCCTATTAAAAAAAAATCGAACAAAGACAGATTCACCATTTCAAAATATATATTGCATCTTTTGGAATTGGTATATTCCATTTCCAAAAAAAAAAAAAAAAAATCATATTTATTATTTTTTCTCTTCGCTAGTTACCGTCTCAGTTTTAACTATCACTGTTCAATTTTGACATAATTGTCCTTTTACTTTTCAAAAAGAGAAAGTATTATAGTCAGGTGTATTTTTAACAAATGATATAAAAACATTAATTAAGAGAGAAATAAAGACAAATTCAGATCACCACTACATTAAATGAATAATATTTTATATAAGAAACGGGATGGAGTACATCAATATTTAATCACTGTACGTTACGGCTCAAGATTCTCTATGACACTTCATGTGATAAATTTAAATTATTTTGTATATATATTATATTTATAATTAATTTTTATGTAATACATAATTATTGGTAATTTATATGGTGGTCCTATAGGACCACCATGAATTTTACTCCTACCCCGCTACAGTAGCGCGCTACAGTTCCGCGCGCGCGCTACAGTAACGCGCTACAGTTCCGCGCGCTACAGTAAACGCGCTACAGTACCTTCGTTTCTTTTGTTATTTTTGGCTATTATGATACATATTATGGACGTTTTTGTTGTATGATATGATTTCTTTTATATTTTTGATCTGATATCTAAATTCTGTTGATCTGATGTCTGCTATTTTGTGATCTGATGTCTATATAATCATGATTTGATCTACTTTGTTAAGTATATTTTAGTTATACTGTATGATTTCTTTTATATTTTTGATCTGATATCTATAGTCTGTTGATCTGATGTTAAGTATGAGTTGATCTGATGTCTATATAATCATGATTTGATCTACCTTGTTAAGTATATTTTAGTTCTACTGTATGATTTCTTTTATATTTTTGATCTGATATCTATAGTCTGTTGATCTGATGTTAAGTATGAGTTGATCTGATGTCTATATAATCCTGATCTGATCTCCTTTGTTAAGTATGTTTTAGTTCTGCTGTGTGATTTCTTTTAAAATCTTGATCTGATGTCTATAGTCTGTTGATCTGATGTCAAGTATACGCTGATCTGATGTCTATAGTCTGTTGATATGATCTCCCTTTTTAAGTATGTTTTAGTTCTACTGTATGATTTCTTTTAAAATCTTGATCTGATGTCTATAGTCTGTTGATCTGATGTCAGTTATGAGTTGATCTGATGTCTATATAATCCTGATCTGATCTCCTTTGTTAAGTATGTTTTAGTTCTGCTGTGTGATTTCTTTTAAAATCTTGATCTGATGTCTATAGTCTGTTGATCTGATGTCAAGTATGAGTTGATCTGATGTCTATATAATCCTGATCTGATCTCCTTTGTTAAGTATGTTTTAGTTCTGCTGTGTGATTTCTTTTAAAATCTTGATCTGATGTCTATAGTCTGTTGATCTGATGTCAAGTATACACTGATCTGATGTCTATAGTCTGTTGATCTGATCTCCCTTTTTAAGTATGTTTTAGTTCTACTGTATGATTTCTTTTATATTCTTGATCTGATATCCATAGTCTGTTGATCTGATGTCAAGTATTCGCTGATCTGATGTCTATATAATCCTGATCTGATCTCTCTTGTTAATTATATTTTAGTTCTACTGTATGATTTCTTTTATATTCTTGATCTGATATCTATAGTCTGTTGATCTGATCTCTTGTATTCTCTCATCTGATGTCTATATAATCCTGATCTGATTTCCCTTGTTAAAAAAAGTATTTTTTTTTTTAAAAAAGAATTTTTTATAAAAAAGGTTTTTTTTTTTTAAAAGTTTGTGCGTCAAAAAAAAAAAAAAAAAACTGTAGCGCGTTACTGTAGCGCGAAACTATAGCGCGTCACTGTAGCGCTACTGTAGCGCGCGCGCTTACTGTAGCAAGTAGGAGTAAAATTCATCCTACTCCTATAGCCCCACCGTAAACGGACTCTTAATTATTTACACTCTTATATTTTTTAACGGGTTCAATTTTTTCAGGTTATAGCATATTAAATTATTAAATATAATTTTTATTGTTAAAAAATTTTCAAAAATATATAAAAAATAAAATAATACTAAAAAGTAAATTATAAAAATAAAAATAATTAATAAAAATTATATGTTGTCAATGTATATAAATTAACATGAAATATAATATATAAAAAAATAATTAAAATTTATCAAAAAAAATATCACGCATGATCAGAAAAATAAGTATGTCCCTAGTATTATTAATTAACATTAGCCGCGTTGACCAAATAGGAGTAAATTGGAACGAATGTGAAAATATCTATGAGATTTTTCATCAAATAGCTTATTCAATAAGCAAAAGGGGGTAATTTTCAACCAACTTTTCCAATTGTTCCCCTTATTACAACCCCCATTCTTTCATCCGCGTCCACAATTCGATCTAATCTATAAAACTAATTCAATTCATTTAATGGTTTGGATTTTGATCGATTTTAAAAATATTTTATAATTTGACGATTTCTAAAATTGAGAAACTAATTGAACAGTTCAGTTTACGATTTGCGATAATCCAAACTATAGTTCAAACCGAATCGAACTGTATATTTTATTTAAATATATTTATTTGTTATATTTATATTATATTTTATTAAGTAATATGTATATTAGTTTATTATTATTATTTTTTACTAAATTGGAAAATCCTTCCTTGATGCTTATTCCATTTCTTTTGCACCTAAATCCCTAATTTTTCTCTACAAATTAAATCGAGCCGTCGCCTACGCTCCCGGCTCTACTCCATTTCTTTTCAATCGGCAATACAACATCTTCTCCAACCATCTCTCCATTTCTGGGTACAAAGATTGCTCCTGATATTATTATAAACAGTTTGTTTTGTTAGATTTTTACAAAAAATTCACAAGATAAGGAAGCATGTTTATGTTCCTATCAAATAAAGTGTGTCGTTTTTTCAAAAGTCAAAACTAAAATATAGGCCCAAAAATTTGGTCCAAACTGTGAGATCAATCCTAACCAAACTGCTTATAGCGGTTCGAATTGGTTTGTTAAAACCACCAATCTATTGCTCACGGTTCTATTTGAGGTTCGGTCAAAAAATCGAGGCGTGCACACCAGTAATAATAAAAATGAAGAAGATAAATTTACTCTGATATTTTCACTATTTATGATTAACCAACCAGGCATATGCTTTCGCTATAGCTATTATTTTTTAACGAAAAAATTGAAAAAATATTATTTATAACTAATTTATAACTACTTGCTACTTTTTTAAAAGAAAAAATCACCCACCATTAAACATTTTCTTATGTTGATGTGTGTAACTATCCATCATTTTCTCCATAAAATATAATAGTAACTTTAAGAATTGCCATGACAGCATTTGAGGGTCATTTTATGTATATATATATATATATATATTGTAGACCTCAAAATATATTTTTTTCTAATTTATCGTTTTTAAATTATCATTGTCCATTCTTTGTTACTAAAATATTTTTATTATTTTTTAAATTAAAAAATAATAAATATTTGTTATTTTAAAAAACGATAAATAAGAAAGATTACAATTAATACTACCTATATATATATACATATAAATTAGATGATATAAATTTAGCATAGTGAGTAGTTCCGAATGCCAATTTTTCATTGTTGACTAGTTTTCATTATTAACGATAGATGTTACTACAAACTATTCATAAGTAGTAGGATTTTGGGGTGTTTATGGTTTGGTGGTCTAATCTATTGTCTAATTTATTGATTAAATCATTGTTGAATTTCCCTAATCTCACATTGAAAACCCACAGTGTCTAATATAAATAATTCAATGTCTCTCCACCCATTACCAATTGGTTTTGAGTTGAATGTTCATGTTGGATCAATAAATTTAATATATCAATTAAATCCATAATTTTTTTTGAAATAAAAGATATATATTAATTTATTGAAAACGTCCAACAATGATTCACAAATGGAAGATACAGCCAAAGAAAAATAAATTACAAGTATAACTGTCATTGTTGTGTTTATTACGGATAAACGTATATAGATCTATTCTATCAAGCGCTGCATATACCACATGCAGAAATTTTAATCCGAACAAGAATACATCACTAACTTTTTGATGACAACTCCAAAATATAGATCTAATAATTAGATATATGATGACTGAATATTCTTGGACCAAACCAGCGAACATCGTCAATGACGCCGCTATCAATCCAACAAATTTTACCAACGAAACTATCATCATAACAACGAACATCATCAATGAAACAGCAACCAATACACTACCAGTAGATTTGAATCTACTGAAAGAGAAAAGAAAATAAAGATTGAGGATAATCCCCCTTTATTGGATGACGAAACTAAAAAAAAAAACGAAAACGGACAACAAATTTATTTCTTGCGTTCTCCCATGATAGGAATACAGGGGATGACATATTTTTTTCAATTAAATTAATACTAAATATATTATTTGGTTTTTTATATGACTAAGAAATTTTCTTTTAAAGTAGAATTTTTTCCTTTTATCAAATCAAGCTGCATCATCTCACACAACGCATGTTATGTATGTATTTACCGAATATTTTCTCCATTAACATTTGATGTAATTCCAGCAATAAATAAGGAAATAATTTTGGTAACCCTATTTAGCTGTATGGCAGACCTCGAAGAAAATGTAGGGCCATTGGAAGAATTTTAGAACTTAACATATGTCCTCTTCTTTGAGAGTTAGTTTATTCTTAATTTCATCATCAACTCATTCTTTCCAACCAAACCCAGTCGGCCAACTTACGCGTTTTATGCGGCAACTTCCCATAGAATCTTCTTCCCCCACCACCTTTCTATTTGACCCTTTCCCCTTCCTTCTTCGATGAAATCACTAACCCCAACAATAATCCCTTACTTTTTCTTATTCATTTTTCATAAAAATAAATAGTACCGTCAAGAGCGTACCAGACTACAAATTTTTTGAGAACAAAATTACAGCAGCGTGAAGGGCGAATATAGTTCAGTCAGAATAATCTTATTAAAAAAAAATTTCGATCGTTTTAGAGACGAGCTCCTTTTCTCGTCATGCTATACGTCCGTCCCTGTGTAGCACGTTTATAATTCTTTTCAAGAACTAAAATGTTTGAATTAAATATTTATAAAAATTTGATCGAATCACGTAAATCAGTTAACGTATCATTTATGGGTTTGTTTTTCTTACTATCTTTTATAGAGGATATTGATGAGAGATGGTAAGTAGTTGGAGCTGTCAAAATGAAACTCCATTGATGATAATTACATAAGTCGTAGGCTGGCCTGCTGGCTGACACACATAATTAGCTGGTATACGATACGAGTTTAAAGCGGGGGTTGAACTTTGACTGGATTTCCGTCTTATGTTTTGCAAGATTCAACTTTGGAGATTTTTACATTTGTGAAAAGTAGCAGTTACGAACAAACAAAGTAGTATATTACTGTATTATAAGATTCCTTAGTACGTCAACTTGATTAAAGAAACGTTAAAATCTGCTATTGCCTAACCATCAACCATCAATTCTCTTACTTTTTACTATTTATGTATCGAGAAATAAAGTTTATTTTTAATAATATTATAGGAATGATTAGTATATTAAAGAGTTTGAAAAAAAAAAAGTATATTTAAGAGTTTGAAAATGTGTTTGAGTTTTATATATGGGAAGAATAAGTTTGATTCTTTTTATTATTAGGAGATTAAATTTTACTAGTTACCATTTCAATTTTTACTCTCTATCGTTTTAATTTGGACTAAAACACTCCTTACAATATCTTTTCTTTTTTTCTTTTTAAGTAAAATGATAATTTTGTCAAAATTATGACAGTAATACTTAAAATTAAGGCTGTAATACTTAGGAGATTTCGTCTTAACCTCAAAATAGGGAATCAAATTTATATCTTAGCATATCTCAAACAAAATAAATCTTATATTATAGTTTTGACTTTTTATACAATACCAAAAGCCATGCAACATAACAATGAAAAAAGACGGCATTATTTATCGGCCAATTTTTTTTATTATTGCTCTTATCTTTTTAAAATTATCTATAATTTTTACCCAAACCCTTTATCCTTTTCTTCTTCTAAAAGAATTTAGATAGAAGTTATGAGTAATTTTAAAAAGAGAAGCTATGAATAAAAAAATATGAGCGAAAAATATAAATTCTAATGAAAAATATTAAATATGTACATTCAATATAATAGGTAATAATTTGATTGAGAACGTAAATGCTAAACTATTACAAAAGGAAGCAGATGATGAAAATTGAAACCAAAATATAATTGTGGTATATAAATCAGGAACTATTACAGAAGAAGAATCATACAGTAAAAATCGAATCCAAATCTTTTATACCTATTGTTCATTCTCTAACATAACCTAACGATGGATATAATTATTGGTATATGTTACTCCATCCGGTTTTCTAAGTGAGATTTTAATATTTTTCTGACAGATTAAAATTGATGTGATTATACTAAATTAGTTATATTTATTTTAAATACAAATATTTATAATCATAGATAAATTTTACTCTCTTATTTTCTCCTCATTTACCGTCTTAAAAAGTAGGGTAACATCGGAAGATTATCCTTAAAAGTTTTAAAACGTAAATTAAAAAATTATTTTACCATTCTTCTACAAGCTAAATGAAAAAAAAAAAGAAAAAGAAAAAACGAAGGCAGTAATAAGTTTCTGCTGAAGAACCCTCCATTCATTCACTTAACCACAGTACACAATCTACCGATCACCAGAGGGAAATGAAAAAGAAATATGTTAATGGGTCAAGTGAAATTTGAGAGTGGTTGTTTGTACCTGTATATAAGTGGACCCCATAACCGGCCCAATCTACATGGGCCGTTTTCTTCAGTGAGCCTGAAAGGAAGCCATCCATTCCCCTCCGAGAGCCCATCATAAATTCTTCTTTAAATAAAATAAAATATATACTCCAATTCCCAATGCATTTTTCAAAAAAAAAAAAAAAAAAAAAAACTCCATTAGGTTCGTTTTTAGTTGTGACTTAAAATAATCAAAATCGAAATGTGACATTTAGTATATATATATATATATATATATATAAAAAGAGTAAATAGATGATGTTTGAAAGGTTTGACAATGATATGTGGCCAAGAACGGGGGGGGGGGGGGGGGGGGGGGGGGGGTTCCTATCTTTATCCCATAACTTCTCACTTTCATCTAAACGACTACAACCCGTGAAACTCATCATTTAGTTTTATGCATGGTTGTCACTTTCTTTTGCTATCCAAACTTTAATTTCATGCCCCGAATTGACCTTGTATTTTGCTTACACATTCAATCATCTATGTCATTCCCCATTATTCTATGGCAAAATAAAGAAACTACAAAACAAAAATCATTCCCCTTGGTACTAGGAATAGGAATTGCCCTTTCATTACATCTGCCTTATACATCCGTTTTAAAACTGTGATCTTATTTATGTTGCTAATGGAAATATTATAAATAGAGCAAAATTCAATCAATGTAACATACAAGTGTGCGTGGGGAGAAAATTAATGTTATTTGGTCAAGAAATAACCGCTAAAAGTGTTACATTGAGTTTATATTAAATTGGTTTGACTCACTCCAACAGAATAAAAAAAATAAAGATATAGAAACCATCTACGTGTAGAATAAGCGAGAATGTTGGTTTGAGTAACGCCAACATTAGTGAGAATTTAATGCCCTGAAAATCTGAAAGTTCCTCTGCAAGATTTGTTCATGGAGGGTGAGTAAGGGTCTAAAATCAAACTGAAAGGCATAGTCGATGAACAACGGGTAAATATTCATGTACTACCGTCTGTGGGCCGAGGGATGGAGGAGGCTATATTAATCGAGAAATGGTTATAGGTTCAAGAACGTAAGGTATGTTTGGTTTTTAGGATAAGAATGAGTAGAAAAAATGTTTCGAACCAATGTTTAAGTACCAGGTGCTAAGACGCTGAAGTAACACATGTCATACTTTTAAAAAAAGCTCGAAAGATTTAAACAAAAAATACCTATACTCGACACTAACACATGTAGGTAGGTAAAAAATAAGTAAGGGCGCGAAACAACTCTATGTGATGATAATTAGTGTTACTCACTTGTGGACATGGATTTTTTCAATCAAACCCTGCTCAAATCATACATATATAATAAACCAAGATTTGAGAAAGAGTGATTTTGGTGGAAATCAAGGAAAATTACCTTGTTCCTTTTCAGTGTATTCTAATTATATCTATACATGTATCAGAATCGTAAACTGCTACAATCTCTCCTACAAATTATCTCCTACCATATTTACAATTTGCACATGGGCTACATGTGCTATTACCCCCCTCAAGTTGGAGCACGAGGATTACGAATGCGCAACTTGCGAAGAAAAGTATCGAAATGACGATAGCCCAAAGCCTTGGTGAATATGTCTGCAAGTTGGTAATGTGTGGAAACTTGACATGGGGAGATTAACTTTTGCTGAATTGCGTCACGTACAAAATGGCAGTCAACTTCTATGTGTTTGGTGCGTTCGTGAAAAACTGGATTTGACGCAATATGTAGAGCTGCTTCACTGTCACAGAAGAGAGGTATCGGAGTAACGTGAGAAATCCCAAAACAACGCAGCAAAACCGTGAGCCACTTTAGCTCGCACACTGTACTAGCCATGGAACGATATTCAGCTTCTGCGGAGGACCAAGATACAATATGATGCTTCTTAGTTTTCCAGGACACAGGAGACGAACCAAGAAGAATAAAGAAACTAGATAGAGACCGCCGAGTAATAGGACAGGTAGCCCAATCGGAGTCACACCAAGTAGAGAGTTTTAGATCAAAATCAGCCCGTAGAACAATACCTTGACCTGGATGTCCTTTGATATAACGGACTACTCGAAGAGCCGCCTCCCAATGAGCAACACGCGGCTCATGCATAAATTGTGCCAGGAGCTGCACAGAATAAGAAAGCTCAGGACATGTCACTGTGAGGTAGAGAAGACGACCAACCAATCGCCGGTAAGGAAGAGGATTTGATAAAAGAACACTAGCATCCTTACTCAATTGATGATTCTGTTCCATGGGAAAGGATACAGGCTTTGCTTCTAGAAGACTAGCTTCGGCAATAATGTCCAAAACATATTTTCTTTGGCAGAGAAACAAACCAGATGAGTGTCGGGCCACCCCGATCCTAAGAAAATATCGAAGAACCCCCAAATCTTTCATATGAAAACACCGATGCATATAATCCTTGAACTCAAAGACAACTCTTGAGGTGCTGCCAGAAATAATTAGATCGTCAACATAAACAAGAACATTCAAAAACATTGAACCTCTGTTGTAGGTGAAGAGAGAATAATCTGAATAAGACTGCTAAAACCCGTAAGCTTTGAGAGCTTGTGAGAGTTTAGAAAACCAGCATTTTGGGGCTTGCTTCAAACCATACAGAGAGCTACAAAGTTTGCAAACCATATTCTGCTGTGCGGGAGTAAAACCAGGGGTAAACGCATGTAAACTTCTTCGTTAAGATCCCCGTAAAAAAACGTATTGTGAACGTCCATCTGATGTAGTTCCTAATTGCGTGCCACAACAACAGCCAAGAACACTCTTATTGTAGTCATCTTTGCCACAGGAGCAAAGGTTTCTTGATAATCAATTCCTTCAACTTGTTTGTTGCCCAAAACTACCAGCCGGGCTTTGTATCTTTCAATAGTACTGTCGGCATTGTGCTTAATCTTATAAACCCATTTGCATCCAATGGGTTTGTTTCCTGCCGAAAGTTCAACCAGTTCCCATGTACGATTTTGTTCCAAAGCCTCAATCTCCTTTTGCATAGCATGTCTCCATTCTTCATACTGCATGGCCTCTGCAAAAGATCTAGGTTCACTACTTGAAGTAACAGCCGCCAAATAAACCTGAAATTGAGGAGAAAAAGAGGAGGAATCTAAATAAGAAGCTAAAGGATAAAGTGTCCTAGAAAAAGACACTGGAGAATCCACTGACACCATATTAGTCACAAAATCCCTAAACTGGGATGAAGGAAACCGGGTTTGTTCACTGCGGCGTAAGCCTTGCAATGCCTGATTATCGAAAGTTTCCGTCGTGGTCGAAATCGAAGATGGAGAATCCCCCCCTTTCGTCGAATCCATCCTGCTGGTGGATGGAAGAGCACCGGTCGTAGATGCCGGCCCCGGGGTGCAGCCTTCGACGGAGGCTCATATTGTCAAACATGTCCCAGCTACAAGTCTTAGATGAAGCTAAAGGGGTATCCAGACGAACAAAAGGAAACTCATATTCAAAAAAATGACATCGCGAGATACCAAAAACGTTTTACTAGTAAGATCAAACACCCGCCAACCCTTCTTTCCATACGGGTATCCAACAAAAACACAACGACGACTGTGACTTTGAAACTTGTCACCTCCATGAGATTTATTGTGCACAAAACACAAACATCCAAACACTCGTAACTGTTTCATAGGAGGGGAAACACCATGCAACATCTCATATGGTGTTTTCCCTTGCAGAAGACGGGATGGTGTGCGATTGATCAAGTGCAAGCAGTCAGAACACATTCTCCCCAAAACTCAACAGGCAAGCCGGACTGAAACCGCAAAGCACGCGCCACATTAAGGATATGCATGTGTTTTCGTTCCCCTTTACCATTTTGTTGAGGCGTTCCTACACACGACGTTTCATGAACAATACCTTTGGTTTGGAAAAATTTTGACATACACACAAATTCGGTCTCATTATCAGAGCGCACAGTTTTCACAAAAACTCCAAATTGACGTTCAACTAATGCGATAAAATTCTGCAAAATAGACTATACTTCTGTCTTATCAATCAACAAATAAATCCAAACTGTCCGGGAAAAGTCATCAACAATTGTCAAAAAAATATTTTGCACCTAAAAAACATTGAATACGATACGGTCCCCACAAATCAACATGTACCAATTGAAAAATAGAGACAGTTTTATTTAAACTAATAGGAAAACTTTCTCGTGTCTTTTTCGCTTGGAGACACACCCCACAAGGTTTATTTGCAGAAGTATTAGAAAAACCATCAGAAATAAAAGGAAGCTGTGATATCTTGAGCTCCCGGGTGCCCTAACCTTCGATGCTATAGTCTTTGAGAAAGAGTGATTTTGGTGGAAATCAAGGAAAATTACCTTGTTCCTTTTCTGTGTATTCCAATTATATATATACATGTATCAGAATCGTAAATTGCTACAATCTCTCATACAAATTATCTCCTACCATATTTACAATTTGCACATGTGCTACATGTGCTATTAACAACCTTTTTTTTTTTTTTTTTTTTTTCTTTTTCCTTCTTTTGGTTAAATTTCAAAATGTAATGATTAGGTTATTAGCTTATTTTCCATTCATCAAAATTCAAGCAAACTCAATAATATAATACTATTAATATATTTTAAGAATATTTTTTCAAATTATATGGGGGGGAATCATCAATCATATACATATATAGAGGGCGGGGGGTGTTGGGGGATGGGGGAGAGTTTGTTTGTTGCATGCTTTTCTACTGTGGTGAGCATTTGGGGCTGGCTGTACATATTTATCCAAGTCCAATCGCAAGTGCATATCATGATGATGATGATGAAATATAAAGACATGATTGAGTTCTTTGCCCTGTTTTTACTGTTTCCTCCTCACCTCAACTCCTCCTTTCAGTCAGCTACTGACTTAACTCACTGCCCTAGCTATCCAAATCCTAATTCATTCACATGCTTTCTTTTTTCACATAATTCCTGTAAAATATTTAATATTATTTACAAAAATAAAAGTTTTTTATTATTTAAATTATAATAAAATATTATTTCAAGTATCTACAATAGTCAATATGTAAATAGTTTTATCAAAATTTGTGCATCTTTGGTTGGTTGGGCTTTTTAAATGTAACCCATCGACCAAGCTTCCCTTCAATAGTCAAACAAACTCATCACTATTTATTCCATCCCTTATCTATGTAGTGATAGAGCTGATCTGTGGTTCTCCTTTATAGTTAGAAACTCTTTAAATATGATATCTTTTACAGTAATTTTATTAAGGGTGAATTATAAATTTGTTTATCACACCTCGGTAAAATTCAAGTTTTGGTCATTAACTTTTAAAAATTCAAAAATTATCACTAATTTTGTTATTTTAATTTTACTTTTAGTCATTCTGTCAAAATGAAACGTTAGGTACATTAATGGTGTTAACTTTTAAGGGTAAATTTATTCAATTATTAATAATTATAGAATGAATTACAAATTTGATCATCATACTTTGATGAAAGTCAGGTTTTGGTTACTAACTTTTAGGAAAGTAAATAAGTGACTAATTTTATCATTTTTGTTCTATTTTTTATCACTCCCTCAAATTGCACCGTTAATGTACTAATGAAAAAATTTATATGAGGTAATTTTTGTCCTTTTTTTTTGCAATTCTCTCGTACTTATCTAATAATTTTTCAACCTCATTTTCTTTTTTTTTCTTTCTTTCCACTATAAAATTTAGATTGCTGCTTCCACCGTCTCCTCCATCTCTATCTACTTTTAAGTTTTATCTATATTTTTGCAGTGAAAAGAAAAAAAGAAAAGGAAAAAGAATGTTGAAGTTTAATATTTTATGTTTTATCTAAATTTTGCAGTGTAAATTATAAAAATAAAAAACGAAAATGAGGTTGAAGTGCTGTAATGGAAAGAAAAAAAAGATGAGGAAAGAGAAAATGAGGTTGAAGAGATGCAGTTGAAAAAAAATTTAAAAAAAAGCAAAAAGAAAATTTTAAAATTGCTAGATAAGAATGAGACAGTTGCAAAACAAAATGATAAAAGTGACCTCATACAAATTTGTCCGTTAGTGTATTAACGGTGCAATTTGACGAAATGACAAAAAATAGAATAAAAATGACAAAGTTAGTGATTTTCTTATTTTCGTAAACGTTAGTGACCAAAACTTGAATTTTACCAAAATATAATGACCAAATTTGTAATTCACTTTTTAATTATTGATGATTGGACAAATTTACCCTTAAAAGTTAACATTGTTAATGCACTTAACAGTTCATTTTGATGGAATGACCAAAAGTGAAATTAAAATGACAAAGTTAATGATTTTTTTTGAGTTTTTAAAAGTTAGTGACTAAATTTGTAATTAACTCTTTTATTAATAAAATGATAAAATAATCACCAAACAAGCTTTGTAGTGTTTAACTAAACCGTCAAACTGAGTAAAAATTATGAGATTTACTACTAAAATTCTCTTACTTCAGATTTATCACGCTAAGCAAATCACATTAGATACTCCAAACTTTCTTTCAAACTAGATTTTCGCTAGGCATCTCTTCCCCTGCCATAAGTCACAAACACGAAACGGATGAAAATTTATTTCTATCAGAAGTTGGACCAATAATACAAATTTAGGGTAGATATATATTTGCTTCCGTATTATATCACCCTCTTACTTTCGTTTAATGGGTAAGAAAAAGTTTTAAATGAACCTATGTGTTTATGCTAACATTCTGTGATACATAACTACGGTGTTCTAAATTCTGATTTCGCTAATGTAGGTAACATAGAGATTCATTTGGGTTGAAGCTATAGATTGTAAATGCTTTCATTAAATCAAAATGGCTTTAGCATTGAAGAACAAGAACAGGATGATGGAGGAAATGTAGCATACATGGGGGGTGGGACCTGACCAGAATGCTATGTTGGGAAAGAAAGGGGGGTTTGGGTTTGGAGTTGAGTTGAAATGCTTGAAAAAATTGACCACAAAAACATCTTATTCTGTTTAAGGAAAGGTCATGATGAAGTTTGACACCCAGAGATTGTCGGGAACATGCAAACTATCAGATTTTGGGAAAGACCATCGAATGACTCCCTCAAACCAAACACCTCTACTACTATACACACCATTCTTTAAATCATTGAAGACCGACACCACCCCCCCCCCCCCCCCCCCCGAATTACATCTCACATCTGCCTCGCAAAAAAAAAATAAAAAAAAAATTCATCGTTCTGAAATAATAATTATATTTTAAATAAGGTTTTTAAAGGGTACTAATAATTTGAAAGGTAGTTTGTAACACTGTTTGTATATTATTTTTAGGACGGTGGCAGCAGTACTATATTTCGTCCCAGTAAAATTGATATTAGTACCATGTACTATGTGGTGTTCACAGATACAAACAACAGGTTTGAATGATGCCTATGTATATGTAGACAGTACTTTTACTGTGATAGAGCTCATGAGTGTGATTATGATGTACAAGAGCAACAGACTTTTTTTTTTTTTTTTTTTTTTTTATAAATTTAACATATAAAAGAATTATTATGCGTCACTCTTTGTATAAGATTTTATAGGCCTTTTTTCTAAGATCTTCTATGCATGGCCTTTTTTTAAAAAAAAAAAAAGCTAAATTCCATTGTTTTTCTTTGATAGGGTATTTCGGTTCTAAATATATAGTTCTTTGTTTGATACTTCACGTTCAAAAGATTTGTAATATTGTGAATAATATTACCTCTTTATTGTGAGACTTATTTAAATGGAAGTTGAAATTAGACGGGTGGTGGAAGAAAAAGGAAGGGAAGAGTTTCGGCTGGGTCTATTCTCTGGGAGTATGCTCAGCTCTCGATTCTGGGTTTATAGGCTGAAAATAATGCAAGGGATCAAAGGGGTGAAAATAAGGTCTCAAATAAAAATAACGAGAGATGTGTAAAAAAAAAGGTAAGTCCAATTACGCCTATGTTTAATCCTAAATAAATAGCATAAATAAAGCATTGACAATCGAGAATAGTAAACTGACCCAATGCAATTGCTAAAGGAGCCATATTTTGAACTATCGTACACATTTCTCACTTGAAGTCGGGTCCAATTTATGCATTTTTTCAAACGAATAAAATCAACCTAAACAGAAAAGAAATAAAAATAACGCTAATTTTCACATAATGTAAGTTGTTTTAGTTTTAATTTTTATTGGGGTGCAAACTTCCAGTTTTGATGATGGATAAGTAGCTATGAATAGGGTAGTTACCATATTTGGTGGAGATACCCTTTTTTTCCCAAATTTCTTTGTTCTTGTTCTTCTCACTTTTAGCTTTCTCAGTGTATATATTCATAAGTTGAAAAGTAATTATGAATCAGTTAAGGTGTTTGTCCTGAATAAGTTGTTGAATGATACTAGTAAATGACATGTGAAGAGCTTTCAATTAAGGATCGAGGTGGGCTTGTCTTAATTATTTGTTGAACTAGGTTTTAAGTTTGATGCACAAGCTTTAGTTTAGTTCCGCTGTCTTGTTGGAGCTGCTCATTGATTGATGAGTCTCAAGATTTTGCTGTCCACTTCCTTAAAAATCAATCAAATTAAAGGCTTCTCTCTCATCAGAAAAGTTCACACTACAAAAAATTGATGATCTCTTCTTTGTTTTTTTTTAAAAAATTATTTTTTAATATCTGGATAGTCCCAAATTTTGATAATTAGTTCAAAAATACCAATAAAGATTTGTAAATTATAATGATGATTGTGAATGGAGAATGAAAATGTATTTTTTGACATTGATAATATTCAAACATTTCATAACTTGCACACTGTTTTAATATTTAACTTTAAAAGATCGAAAAATATCTCCATCTGTTGTCAACTACAATTTTTTCTTCATAATTATACAAAACGGTTCAATCCTCCCTTTCTTTATTTTAGCAACTTTTCATAAGGTCTACTCTCATCCAATCCACCTCCAACAGTTAAGGATATGTATTTATACTCGATCTTTGATCCCCGTTTTAGGAGCAACTAAAGCGAATACAATAAAAAAAGACAAGCAAAGGTTCCGACAAATCTAGAGATTTTTTATTTTTATTTTTTCAAATCTCTTCTTTTTTTGTTTGAAGAACAGATAGTTTATAATGTCGATTAATTTTTTTTATTAATAATAAGTAAAATTACGAGAGTTGATATATATAAGATATTATAGATATAAAATTATTATTTATCATTTTTTTTGTTCATTGTCCCTTTTTTCAACAAATTATTTCATTTTTTATTTAAATAAATTTGAATAAAAGTTAAATAATTTAATGATGAATAAGAAAATGAGGCGATAAATAATCACTCCTACTTCTCCAACAGTCAGAATTAGCTCTATATGTGCTTAAATTAGCCGCCAAAGGGAATCAAGGTATTGGACAAACAGTCGTTGACTGTTACTTGCATTTTTTGTATACATTAGTCGGCCATATTATATACAACTCCAACCTTAACTTCTTCAGAAGTCGACATTATCTTCTTGATTTTGATGGGAAGAAGAAGCGAAATTCCGATCAGATCTTTCTTTTTTTAAAAAATACCCCTTTCATCCAATTTATTTTTTAAACATACCACTCTCATTCATTTTATTTTAATAATGCCCCTTTCATTCTTAATTAATTATTAATTTTTCTGCTCTTCAAAATTTTTGTCCCATTGTGCCAAATTTCTATTTACAGCTGCATAGGTGGCCTTCACATAAGCAGAGATGCCATGAAATGAACAGATGAACTTACACCATTGCAGCATCTTTTTAATTTGTTGGCATATTCAAACAATTTTTTTTACCATAATTAATTAATTGAGTAAACCCTTTAAAAAAAATCATTTTCTTTGTATTTGAAGCAACCCGATTCATTTTATTAGCCCCAAAACATGAAAAAACAGAAGAATATGCTTTTAATCATACATAAAACGTTTTAAAGGATTTAAATGAAAAAAAAGAAACATATATCTTTCGGCCGGACATAATTCTTGGAAAAATCATAGTACAACCCTATGAAATATCGTCGCAACTGAAAGATATATATTGTTTGTTAGTCTATAACCTATAAATATTCATGCTTTGACTAAATGACACACAAAAACAGCATAGAATTCGAAAGAAAGAAAAGTTATATAATACGTAGAACTACTTATCCTATTTTACTTTAATAGCTTGCTACTAAATAGATTATTGTCTAAGTAATTTTCTTTTTTTCCTAAAAAAAAAAGTAATTTTCTTTTAATTTGAGAGGAACAATTCTATAAATTCCCACCTATGAACTCTTGTAACTTTCACCTATTTTTAAGAGAAGATTAGCATGACTTGTGCAAAAATGACACACATAAATTGAGAAATGGAATGATAATATAAAATAGCTAAATTCATCGAGTGTTATCACGATGCGATAAAATTGCTTATCTCGGATGAGTAACTATAGAATGATCTAAACATTATCCTTCTACCTTGTAAAAAGGAAAACAAAACAAAACAACCATGTCAAACCTTTTTTTTTTTTAAGAAAAAAAAAGACCAAAAAGAATGTAGCCGTCTGTCTGGAAGAGAAACATATATCAATCAGCCTTCTAATTAATTAAACTTCACAAATATCAACACAATCCATTTGATCATCGTCGTGGCTGCTGCAGACTAGATCTCTAACAACATAAATTTCATCAAATTTGATAATCCCTAACTAGCTCTAACTACAACTGGAATGTGATGATGATTTGTAAATGCTAAGGAGCAAAAAAAAAAAAAAAAAAAAAAAACTAGTTCTTGATTAAAAATTTTCAAATAAAAACAGTTCAAATTGCAGAGCTACATATATATATGGATATACCTCAAGGGAGAGAGAGGGAGATCTGATGACGAGAGTCTTAAATATATCCAAGTCGAAGTTCCAAATCCAAATCTTGCTTAACTTCACTAAGCAATCCAATTTCCAGCTCCAATCTAACAATATTATTTTCAGAATTTTTCATCAGGGCTGAAGTCTCTTTCTCATGCTTTAAGGAGCCCAACCTTTCCAGCTCAAAAAGTCGTTTAGTAGCCTTAGTACTTCTGATCACATCTTGAGACGACTTTACAGTCCTAGGAGGACTCGAAGAATATTGGCCGAATCCGACAAAATCAGACTTACCCCATTTCCTCATTTCAGTAACAACAGTTGTTGTTGGAGGAGTTGTGGAGAAGGTTGAAACTGCAGCAGGAGGAGGAGGCTTTGCTGGTGAAAAACTAGGGTTTGAGTTCTTGAAATGGACATCATTAGGGTTTGGGTGATGGTTGAGATTGAGAAGAGAATTATAAGGGTCAAGAAGATCCCTTGTTGGCGGCGGCGGTAGTGGTGGTGGTGGTGGTGATTGTCTCAATCTAGCACGATCCCTTCTGTGAACATTCATATGACCTCCTAAAGCTTGTGCAGATCTGAACTCTCTTTTGCAGAAAGTACAGGTGTAAGATCTTGGTGGCCATGCGAATAAACCAAGTAAATCTGCTTCAGAACAACTACCACCATTTGATTCACCCCTCAAATCCCACAAATTCTTAACCTTATTGCAGCTGTTGCTGTTGTTGTTGTTGTTGTTGTTGTTGTCCTGGTTCATCTCTTTCATGTTTCTCCCACCGCCATTGCAGCTTTGTTGTTTGATCAATGTACTACCACCCTGGTTGATTCTCTCCATTTTCCTGCCTTTTTTTTTTTTTTTTTTTTTGTTTTTCTTTTCCAGCTCAGTCAAACTAAACAAGAAGTACACAAACTCAGGATCATATCACCAGATCATAATCCAGACCAACTTATAGCCAAGTAAAAAAGAAAAAAAAGATGGATTTTTTTTTTTTTTTTTGGTTTTTTGGGGGATTGTGTGTGAGTGTGTGTGTGTGGTTTGTGAGAGAGGGTAATGATGCAGATTACAGAGAGGGGGGCATCAAATTCTGATCAGCCAAGAAGTAGCTGAAAATCCCATTGGAATTTGAAGTGCATTAACACAAAAAGATGTCTAAGTTTGGCCACAACTTACTAAATATAGAATCTCGTCCTGCCAAGATTATGCCTTTTTGCTACTTCTGGGCAACATTCCTAATGGATCCTACTTATTTCTCCTCTGAATGTTTGTCAATGCTTGTGTCATATTTCGATATCATTACACTTTTCCCCTTATTATTTCTTCATATTTCATTTACTTCTTTTTCGTTCACCACCGACGTACATCCGTATTCAATTCTATTTCTTATATTATTTCGACTCACGTATATCATACATTTACATCTATAATACTTACTCGCGAGACTACTCATCTGTATTTGTATGTGATTAAAAACTTATCATAAAATACGATACTAATTGGCTTAGCAAGTACTGTTATAGATTAATTTATAATTGATTCATTAAATTTTAGAAAAATTCGTTATTCGATAACCTTAGTGATAATGTTTGAAATATAAGATAGAACATAATATATTGAAGTTAAGAGGGCTAACAAGGTTCCAATAAGAAAAAAAGAGAGGAGAAGAAGACAATGGAATACATGATAGCTTTCAAATAAAGGTTTTCTGGTGGATCAAATCAAAGAGAGTGGGTATATACTATACAGATAGCAAAATCAGCCACCCTTTTTCCACTTCTTTTTTGCCTTATACAAATTAAGCTAAGTAGTAACTCATCACTATATATATACGCTGTACAAACTCATAATTAAGATGCCTGCAATTTCGGCTTGTAAGAAAGAAGTGTGTTATACTTATATATGAATACATAATTTTTTTTATACGAATAATTTATTTATCTATGAATAAATAAATTAGAATGAGGACTTGCACCCAAAAAAAAAAAAAAAAAAAAAATTTGATGCAAGACAAAGGCAATGAGTCAAAAGCAAAATAATTTTGATTGCTGCTTCTTTTTGTTAGTAAAATAAAGACAAAGGTAATCAAATTACTTTAATGAAACGATTAAATTTCTTTAATAAAGGGATCAAGTTCCTTTAATAAATGTTTTACTAATTTATCAAACAAGTCAAAAGCAATCAAATTTCTTTAATAATTATTGAATTATCAAATTTCGATTACTTCATTCCGATTGTCTTGCATCAAACGCACCCCTAGGGTGTATTTGTTGTGCAGGAATGAGAATTGATTTTTTTTGTTAGCAGAATAAAGTTAAACATAATCTGATTAATATTAGAGATATTTATTAATCCATATAAGATAATATGATTTTTTTTTCAAAATAATTTCATACTTTAAATTTTATGAATGTTCCCATTGTTCCATTCTCATCCCTGAATGAATGTTTGATTAATCAGAAACTAATTGGTCTATTCTCATTCCCGCCCGATTCTATTTTTTTCCTAATTGTAATTCTCTTAAATTAAGATACAAATATATATAGTCATATTAATTTAGATTTTGAAAATAAAATAAGATATATTAATAATAAAAATACAAAATTGTATGAAAAAATAATTTTTAAACAGAAATATTATTTTCGGGGCGAAAAATAAATTATGGGATGGGATGGAAAGCAGCTTATTGCCCAGCAGTCAATCAGAAAATCTAAAGCTAAATGTGGAACGATCTTTTGTTTGTTTTTGTGATCTGAAAAAACTTTACCTTCTTTTTGCTCAAAGGAAAATGGCATACTCCAAATCTAGCCTTAGCTTCTCACTCAGATATGGATCTCTCCTCCCCTACCTTTAAACATTTGAAATTCAAATCATGAAACCCCAACCCTATAGACCTAATAAATTTATTTATTTTTTTTTTCAAATAAAGCCCCCCTATTTTATTTTATTTTTTATTTTTGGGCTGTCACTGTTGTTGAATTTCAATAACGTGACCAAACTACTTATTAGCCATCATGACTTGAATCCAATTTTGATTTTTGTGACTGTGACATTAACCCAATCCTCAGAGAGTATAATATTTCAAAAATATTCAATTTAAATCTTATTTCAATTCTTAGGCAAATGGAAAATTGAAATTAGATATCTTTCATTTAATTATGTTGAAAATTCATATGTCATATTAATAATTCACTAATGCTTTTACTTTTTTTTTCTTATATTAATATTTACATTTAAAAATTACTATTTGATCTAAAAAATAGTCCAATTATGTTTTTTACTATCAATATATAATATTTTACTTAAAAACTCTATATTAATATGATTTTACATTTTACAACTAAAATATAAAGATACTAATAGAAAATATAATAATAAATATTTTATGTGAATTATAACTTATCCAAAATAATAAGTTATATATTATTAAAACAGAACTATTATTATAAGATAGATGTAGTACTTAAATATTGGCAAATTATATTATACACCTATAGACATATTGCAAGGTGCTTCTACCCATACATATTAAAATTATCTTGCAATGTGTCCCTGAATGGTCAACTATTTTATCTCCCTATTTATATACAAAATACTTAACAATATCGTTCTAGAATTATTATATAAGAATTGATAAATATTTTTTCATAAAGATAATAGTTACTCTAAACAAATATTCTTGTGCATCACATATTCCTTGTCCATTCTGGAATAATAGTAGATTTATTGAAGTAAAATAAGGTTATTATTTACCGCCTATTTTATTATTTAGAGTCCTTTTATCAAATTTTCTTAACTTTTACTCAAATTCCTTTACTCTCCTCGTCTTCTAAAGGAATTTGGGTAGAAGTGAAGCAATTTAGTAGAGAAAAAAAGGGTGAATAGTAAAATAAGAAGCGGTAAATAATAATTCTACTAAAATAATTCAATAAGTAATTTTATTTCTTTTTAAAACAGGAGTAGTAATATAGTTTGCAGTACTTACTGTTATTAGGTGTCAAAATACAAAAAGCAAGAATATATATTTTTATTTTAATTTTTTTGGTACATATTTTATTTTAATTTAATATATATATTATTGGAATGGAGACATCCCAGTTACTCACCCTTATATTTATCATCAATTTCTGAGTCTCACGGTCTGGTTTAGAAAGTATGTTGGAGATATTCTTTTGAGGGGAAATATATTTTGGATTTAAATTTTTATTAAAAATACAGAAATATGTCTTTGAAAATAGTATTAAAAATAAGTTATATCTGAATTTGAGCCGAACACCAAACCAAATCCAAATTCGCTGAAATGGCCCACAGTTGTTTGGACTCCGGAGTTACCGGCCCATTGATAAGCATACCAGATGTGGATGCCATATCAATTCCTCAATTGTTATTGTTATATACCGCTTTTTAAATAAAATTATCTAAATATCTCTAATCCCTGCAAAACTCCTCAAAAATTTCCCCTCCCAAAAAATTATACACATCCTTTCCAGAAAAAAAAAAAAAAAAATCCTTTCTCATTTTTACAGTAAATCTAAAATCATATGACCAAACTAATAATTATATTGAAAAAATTAGCAATTGGAAAATTGGTTAAAAACTTTTTTATTATGAAATATATATATATATTATATAGTGCACAGGAGATGTGTATTTTTTTTAATTGAATAGGTATATATCTATATATATATATATATATATATATAAAGAAGTAATAGTATAATGGTAAATAACAAAATAACTATGGATAAAAGTAGTAAATAAGTGGGCTATATTCGACAAAATGTGAACGATATTTATCCATACCAGACGAGGACCAACACAATTTTTTTTATCTTGAACAAAGGACGAACAGAATTGATTGATTCCCTTTTATTAATAATAAAAATCTTAAAAATACATCGATGGTGTTTTTACTAGAGTAAAGTTTTTTCTCTAGTAAAATAAATATATGTAATCCTCTGTTTTACAACTATTATAAGCATTACTATGTGTTGACGACGAAGATGAGTTTAAAAAATGTGGGGATATGAACTCTTAAAACACAGTTCCTAAGGCCAAAATTACAGAAGCCAAAGCAGCTGATAGAACAACTGCTGAATGTGGGACACGACCATTGTCCTTCCTGAAGAACATCCCTTCAATCACAGGGTACTGCACAACCAATATGAACAATGAGATGAATGCTTGAATCCACATCTCATTCAAATTCCCGTTCTTGAAAATCTGGACACCTCCAAGAAATAGGGAACCTAAATTCAGAATGACCAAAGTGCAGATTGGAGCAATGAACATTGTTGCTACTTGGAAATCATATATGCCTGATTGGTAACGCTTGATTTGTCCCTCATGGGTTCCCTTATTTGTTGGCAAGAAACTAGCTTCTTTCTTGCCGATTTTCTCCATGATTGCGTTTATGGTTCCGTAAGTGTAAGCTGTTACTTGCCTTTATCATCCGCATTCTCAGCTCATACATCCATGTAACCAAGGGGAGTCCCGCTGATACAACTTCTTGGATGTGTTTGAGATTTTAAGACAGGAAAATGAACGCAAAAACAATGTAAAATGGACTTGATATCTGCGAAAAAACAAAAGAATAATGTTAGGCATGTGTGATTTGTACGTAAATAAGAATCAAACTCTTCCTCAATCCATTATGAGGAACAAGGATCGTGTTTGCTAATGTTGTTAAAATCATCGTATTTGTGGTTGAAAAACTTGAGCAAAATTCATGAGATCAAGTTTCTCACTGTTTAGACTGAAGGGAACAGGTTCCATGTACTAAAATACTATTTTCTCTCAAGAAATCTACTCCAAGCAGGGGCGGACACAACTTTAAATTTTCAGGAGGCGGAATTGTAGCCTCATGGAGGGTGGATATCGGCTAGAATTCGGCTAAAATAACCATAGTAGGAAAAATTCCAACCGTTTCGAGGTGGACGCCCTCCCTCTCCATGCTATATACGTCCGCCCCTGACTCCAAGATTGATATGAAAATGGCAGAAATAATTTAAGAGACAAAAATGAGATATAGACCATGTTTACGTACTCCTGGATATAAAGAAATGCCGCGGATCAGGCAGAGCTGTGCAATAATTGCTAAGCACCAAAGGTGTTATGGGTCCAACCCATTTTGGTGGCCCATTGTATGTATCTGTGGCCTGTTTAAGTATGTGACTGGTTAGATTAACGTGGGGCGGTTATTTTTAAAAGGAGAGAAAGGGTCTAAGTCTTTGAAAATGGGAAGATCTCGGTTGAAGGTCGAGGACTATTTTTCGAGCTTGGGCAGATTGTTGGAAGGCTAGTTTTTCTTTCTTTTATTTATGTTATTCTCTTGTTGATTTGACTACTTTTGGTGGGTGTAACCTTGTGAGACTTGTTGGGTTTGTTTTACCCTCAATTTTATCATAATAAGAGAAGAAGGGTGGACTCCTTAAAAGGTCCCGTGGTTTTTTACTCTTCACACCAAAGGGGTTTTTCCACGTATAAATTGTGTGTGTGTTGCTTGTTTGGTTTATTTACCACTTTCATTTTGCGTTCTTGTTTGGTTGATGAATTGATTGCATTGTTAGTTGATCGTCTTGGAGATTGATCATAGTGGGTGTTGTTATTGTTGTGATTTTGGGTCCTACAATTGGTATCAGAGCGTGGTTTATTTCTATTATTATTTTTTAGAATTAATTATGGAGTCTAGCTGTGGTTCTATGGTTAAGTTGACATCAACCAATTATTCTATCTGGAGACCTATGATGGAAGAGTTGTTGTTTTGCAAGGATTTGTATGATTTGATTGATGCAGCCATCGACAACGATGGAAAAGTGGGTAAACCAGTAAAGTCAGAAAAAATGGAAGATAAAGAATGGGAGAAGTTGAACAGGATGACTTTGGGGACTATTAGGCAGTGAGTTGATATTAGTATTTTCAACCATGTCTTTCAGGAAAATGATCCATATGATTTGTGGAAGAAACTGGAAGGTCTTTATGAAAGAAAGACTGCGCACAACAAGGCTTCATTGATTAAGAGGCTTGTTAATTTGAAATTGAAAAGTGGAAAATCTATTTCTGAGCATCTCAGTGATTTTCAAGATATTATTAACAAGCTTACTACTATGAAGATTATTCTTGATGATGAGCTGGAGGCTTTATTCTTGTTGAGTTCTTTGCCAGACAATTGGGAGACTCTTATTGTGACATTAAGCAACTCTACTCCAGATGGTTTACTCTTGTTAGATACAATTAAAGAAAGTATGTTCAATGAGGAGTTAAGAAGAAATGAGATGAGAGTTGATTATTCACAGGCTCTTGTTGTTGAGAACAGGGGAAGAAGCAAAAGCAAAGCTTCCAATGGACGCAGTAAATCAAAAGGAAGTTCCAAGTCAAGAGATGGCAATGAGGCTAGATCTTGTTTCTACTGCAACAAACCTGGTCACATTAAGAAGTACTGCTATAAGTTCAAGAGAGAACAGGATAAGAATCAAGATTTACAAAAGGATGAAGATAACAATAGTGTTGCAGCAGTTGCTTTTAAAAGTAATGACGATGTCACTTTAATTTGTGGATCGTGTGAGTGTCTTCATGTTGATGGTTCAGACACAGACTTGCTTGTTGATACATGGGCTTCATATTATTATGTTCCTAGAAGAGAGTTTTTACTTGAACTACGAACCAGGAGACTTTGGTAGTGTCAAGATAAGGAATCAAAGCTCGGTAAGTATTGTTGGCTTAGGCGACATTCGAGTAAAGACAAGTGTTGGGTGCCTTCTTACATTAAAGAATGTGCGCCACATTCCTGATCTTCACCTAAACTTGTTGTCTGCTAATGTTCATGATCAAGAAAGGTTCAGATATACTTTTGGTGATGGTAAGTGGAGATTGTCCAAAGGTTCACTAACAGTTGCTCGAGGAAATTTGTGCTGCTCTTTGTATAAAACATACTTGAATGTATGTACTGGTGAGCTGAATGCAGTTGAAGGAAAGAATTCTCTAAACTTGTGGCACAGAAGATTGGGGCATATGAGTGACAAAGGGATAAAACTTTTAGCAGGTAAATCTCTTATTCCTGTTGACAAGTCTGTTTACTTTGACCCTTGTGATTTTTGCTTAACAAGAAAACAACATAGTGCTTCTTTTTCAAAGAAGTCAATCAAGAAGGAATAAAAGTTAGAGTCGATAAACTCTGATATTTGAGGTCTTTTAGAGGTGGAATCTATTGGAGGGAACAAATATTTTCTCACTTTTATTGATGATACCACTCGGAGAACTTGGGTTTACATGCTAAAGACTAAAAGTCAAGTTTTTGAAGTCTTCTAGAAATTCCATGCTATGGTAGAAAGGGAGACAGGAAGAAAGCTGAAGTGTCTCCGATCTGACAATGGTTGTGAGTATACTTCTAATGAGTTTGAGAAGTATTGTTCACAACATAAGATTAGACATGTGAAAACTGTTCCTGGTACTCCACAACACAATGGAGTTGCAGAAAGAATGAATAGAACCATTGTTGAGAAAGTGAGATGTATGCTTAGAATGTCTAATCTTTCAAAGACGTTTTGGCTGAAGTAGTAAACTGTGTAGTTTACTTGATTAATCGATCACCATCTATACCTCTCAGTCTTGACATTCCTAAGAGAGTTTGGAAGGGTACCCTATTTATTCACACTTGAGAGTCTTCGGATACAAGGTATATATGCATGTGCCGAAAGAGCAGAGATCAAAGCTTGATTCCAAGACTAATCCTTGTGTATTTGTTGGTTACGGTGATGAAGAGTATGGTTTCAGGCTCTATGATCCAGAGAGAGAAAAGGTGGTGAGAAGTAGAGATGTAATATTTTTTGAGCACGAGATGGGTGCAGATCTCTTAAGTACAAGCTACACTTCTACTTCAGAGATGTTTTTTGATATTACTAATGCCTTTTCTACTTCTGGTCCTATTTCTATTGAGTAGCCAATAAATGATAATGTGGAAACAACACTTGATGATGTTGAGAAGGTGCATTCGAATGATGGGGATGATGTTGATGAATAAGAAGTTGAGAATGCTTTACATGATGTTGGAGATGTTCATGAGTAGGGGGCGCAACCTATTGCACAAGTTCGAAGGTCAAGTAGAGAAAGAAAACCTTCTACAAAATATTCGAGTTCAGAGTTTATTCTTGTCATTGAAGAGGGTGAGCCAGAGAACTATCATGAAGCGTTGGTTAGTGAAGACAAACATTTTTGTCTTGATGCTATGAAGGAAGAGATGAATTCCTTGAGAAAGAATGAAACTTATTAGCTTGTGAAGCCTCCCCAAGGCAATAAGGTCTTGAAAAACAGATAGGTTCTCAGGTTGAAAAAAGATGGTAATTTGACAGTAAAGCACAAAGTCAGATTGGTGGTAAAGGGATGTAACTAGAAGAAAGGCATTGACTTTGATGATATTTTTTTCTTCTGTTGTCAAGATGACTTCTATCATAACTGCTTTGAGTTTAGCTGCAAGTCTTGATCTTGAGTTGGAGCAGCTTGATGTGAAAACTGCTTTCTTACATAGTGACTTGCAAGAGAAGATCTACATGGAGAAACCTGAAGGGTTTGAAGAGAGGGGAAGGAATGATTAGTTTGCAGGCTGAAGAAGAGTCTTTACGGACTCAAGCAGGCACAAAGGCAATGGTACCGGAAATTTGATTCATTTATAACAAGCAATGACTATAAGTGAACTTCAGCAGACCCTTGTGTTTACTTCAGAAAGTTACTTGGAGGTAATTTCATCACCCTTCTTCTATATGTAAATGATATGTTGATAGTTGGGCAAGATGCAAAGATGATTAGTAACTTGAAAAAAGACTTATCTAAGTCATTTGGCATGAAAGATTTGGGTCCAGCAAAACATATATTGGGCATGGAGATTACTCGTGATAGAAAAGCTAAAAAGGTGTGGCTATCACAAGAAAAGTATATTGAGAAGGTGCTTGAGAGGTTCAATATGAAGCATGCAGAGCCTGTTAGTACACCTTTGGCAGCTCACTTCAAGTTGAGCAAGAAAGACTGTTCTAAGACAGAGGCAGAGAAAGCACATATGTCTCATATCCCTTTTTCTTCTGTTGTTGGTTCTTTGATGTATGCAATGGTTTGTACAGGGCCAGATATTGCACAAGCTGTTGGGTTGGTTAGTAGGTACTTATCCAACCCAGGAAAGATTCATTGGGATTCAGTAAAATGGATCTTAAGGTATTTTCATGGTACTTCTTGACTAACTCTATGTTATGGAGGTGGCAAACCAATCCTTGAGGGATACACAGATGCAGACATGGATGGTGATCTTGATAGCAGAAAGTCTACCTCAAGCTATATATTTATTTTTTTAGGGGGAGCCATTTCATGGCAATCCAAACTACAAAAGTGTGTAGCTTTGTCTACTACAAAGGCAGAATATATAGCAGTTGTTGAAGCATGTAAAGAGATGATTTGGCTGAAGAGATTTCTTCAAGAGTTGGGTTTGAAACAAAGTGAATATGTAGTATTCTGTGACAATCAGAGTGCTATAGATTTGAGCAAGAACACTATGTATCATGCTTGCACCAAACACATTGATATTAGGTATCATTGGTTGCGAGATGTGATTGAGGAGAAAGTATGATGCTAAAGAAAGTTCACACAAATTTGAATGGAGCAGACATGTTAACTAAAGTGGTTCCCGGATGCAAGCTTGAGATCTGTAGCAAACTCTCTGGGATGAGATTCAAGTGATAAAGAATTGTACACATCATCCCCGTGATGGGATGGAGGGGGAGATTGTTATGGAACCAGCACATTTTGGTGGCCCATTGTATGTATCTGTGGCCTGTTTAAGTATATGGCTGGTTACATTAACGTGGAGATGTTATTTTTAAAAAGAGAGAAAGGGTCCAAGTCTTTGAAAAGGGGAATATCTCGGTTGAAGGTCGAGGGCTATTTTTTGAGATTGGGTAGATTATTAGAAGGATAGTTTTTCTTGCTTTTATTTGTGTTTTTCTCTTATTGATTTGATTACTTTTGGTGGGTGTAACCTTGTGAGATTTTGTTAGGTTTGTTTCACCTTCAATTTTATCATAATAAGAGAAGAACGGTTGACTCCTTGAAAGGTCCCGTGGTTTTTTACTCTTCACACCGAAGGGATTTTTCCACGTATAAATCGTATGTGTGCTGCTTGTTTGGTTTATTTACCACTTTCATTTTGCGTTCTTGTTTGGTTGATGAATTTATTGCATTGTTGGTTGATCGTCTTGGAGATTGATCCTAGTGGGTATTTTTATTGTTGGTCCTACAAAAGAGGCAACCAAAAGAAGGGGAAATAAGAAAGTTCAGCGTAACATAAATTTAGAAGAAATGACATTCTTTGGGAGCCATATAAAAGTGGAGATTGCTTGGAGATGTCAACTTGAACCGCACCAGTCATCCACCTAGTGTTCTGTACCAACAATTCACTGAGATTTATGGTTGCTGAACCAAAGAATGCCAGCTTCGTTGATTTACAATAAACTGAAAGATAATCCTTTCGATGTAATGATAAACCAGTAAAGTAATCTTCTAGAACAGAGAAGTATCTGAATCCAACCTGCAGGTAGTTTTAAGGTCAAAGAAAAACATATATGTATTCAGGAGAAAGTAAGGATTTAAGTGCTGCAAGAGCTTGCCTCTTTTCCCCATTGTGTATTTTTCTCAGAATTACAAGAAGCCAAAACTTGAATCTCTTGGAATTTAGTGGGCAATTTCTCTCTATTTTTTTCATAATTTGTGGTATTGCTGTTTTGGTAAGGAATATTCAATTGTTCCATCTCCTTACTAGGTTCCCTGCTTCCATAAAGTACCTCTCTGGTGATGAAAAATCTGGAACCAGATATCGTTGGTCCTCCAAGACCTTCTTTTCCATGCCAATATGTCTAACATAAATGTAAGATTTTAGTAGAAACTTAAAAGCGATTATGCTCCATGTTTGCTGGTTCCATTGATTTTATGTTCATAAATTTGTTGAAGAAGTACCCTACCTCAAAAATATTTCTGATCTGAGCGTTATATATATCTCTCACACAGACATTGTGAAATTTCTGTGAAAATTGAACCCATGCTAGCTTGGGAGACTTTTTAGGATCAAGGTGAAAACACATGGCTTACCGGGCTGAGCTTGAATCATTGCAATACATGTCACAATCAAGCACTAATATGTATGGAGAAGTGCTCAATATGTTCGAGACTCGAAGCTGCATTCACAGATTGAGCAATGACACATCATTTAAATGAATATGCAATGTCGTTTATTATAAGATGGAATTGAAGATTAATGTTTAGAGGGTTTACAAGAACGTTTAGAGCTCCAGCCTTGAAATGATAAGGTTGGGATGGCCTTTATTCGTGAGATACATAAACTGTTAATGGCATTGTTTCTTCTGCATCCATTGGATCACTATTAATAACCTGCATTAAAATGGTAAGCTCTCATTGATGTTTAGTTTTTGAGCAAATTTCCCACATAAGATGAGCCAGAACTAAACAAACAAACAGTTTTTATAAAACCATTTCTAGAATTATCTCAATTTTAGCAGGATGATCCTTACTTGTTGCCATGCTGGTATTTTCCTTAATCCACTCGAAACGTTCCTTGAACATCTCATATTGTTTCTGCATGATTTTCCTTTTCGTAAGTTGGACTGACTATCAACTCTCTTTAAACATCAAACAGAGGAAACAGGAGAGAGAAGATCAATTGACAAACCTCAATTTTTTCTTTATCTGATAAGAACTCAATTCCATTGCTGCTGTTAAGTTTTTCACTGGAATCATCTCACCAGGGGAAATAAATTTGAGGGCACCTAGTGTTGATCCCATATTTTTTTTTTGCAAAATGGCAGCCAAAAGGGAGAAAATCTCCAGGCTTCCTTGATTGCATTCAACATCACAGACGAGCCTCCATCATCAGAAAGATAAACATTTAGCTTGTCATGAGGATAATCCAGGGCCATTGCTGAAATCACAGTATTCATAACTTCCACACAAGGCTCTTTATTTAGATCAATTGTGCATATGAATACATCGATGGCCAGAAGTTTATCGTCCTTGGGTAATCTCTCGGGAAGAGGGGTCCTAGAAACCGGCCTCCATAGGTATGTCTGGCTAATTAGCCAAAGAAAAGACAGTATAAGCTCATAAGCAAAGACTAATCCATAAGGAAGTAGTATTGCTTCCTCCTCTACCATTATTTTGAATAAAGTGGAAGCTCCATATTATATCAAGACAAGTAAAGCAGAGCCAAGGAAGAAGGTGTAAAAACGGTTGAAAATTAGCAAAGGTTTTTGGACATGGCAAAGATGAAGAGGAAGATATGTCTCGATTTATTCTTTACTAATGTCAACCACGAACAACAGTACTATTTGTCTCTAAAAGGGGTGGAAAAGAATCTATTTTTCAACCTAAGTATTGACTGTTGTATGACTATGATGAAGTCCATCCCATTTTATAGGGGGCTGATTGATTTGCTATGTTTAGCAGCCATGGTGGATTATTTTGCGCCAACTTTACTTGGGCGAGCTCGAACTTACTAAGAGCTTTCATTTTTTGTGGGCACTACGTTCGTGGGGAAGAATTTTTCCAAACTTTCATTTCGATCGTGTTTTGTTTTGTTTTTTTTCAAACAATCCTTTAATTATGGTTGATTAGAAGGACCTGGTGATGAACCCTTTCCATTAAGGACCTGGTGCCTCTACTAATTTCTGAGTGGAACTATCTCAGGTAGCGAAGGAGGAGAATTTTGATACAGTGATGTGAGTGTCATTTTGCCGCCTTTTCTGCTTGCTTATTCAATTGTGGACAGTTGTGTAGTATTGTACATTGTGATAAGATTGAATGCTCACCATTTAAACTTACCATTTTGTTTGGGCTCTGAAATTTTTGGTGCCTGTTTTTTTTAGGCTGAATTGGTATTTTAGTCCCTTATAAATGGGGGTGTTGGTGTTTTGGTCCAAAATAAAACTATGATTGTTGTTTTGGTCCCTTATCAATTTTTTATTAGCGATTTTAGTCTCGTTTTACGAAAAAGTTTAGAATATTATGGATTAACTCATTTGATCGCTAGTCAAACCTAATTTTTTCTTCAAAATGATTTATATCATGATGTTTTCAATCCATTTTATGACTTTCTTCTTCATGAATGTTCAACCCATTTAGATCGACTCACAATCTGAAATAACGGCCAAAACCCTAAATGGGTTGAACATTCATGAGGAACCGAGTCATAAAATGGATTGAAAACATCATGGTACAAATCGTTTTGAAGAAGAAATTAGGTTTGACTAGCGATCAAACGAGTTAATCCGTAATCTTTTAAAATTTTTCGTAAAAAAGGACTAAAAATGTTAATAAAAAATTAATAAGGGACCAAAACAGAAATCGTAGTTTTATTTGGGACCAGAACAGCAACACCCCCATTTATAAGGGACGAAAATATCAATTCAGCCTTTTTTTTATTTCGACAAGGAAACTGGTAACAAAAAGGTAATAAGTAAGTAATTTGGAACTGTTGCCATGTAATGATTCCTTGTTTTCTTTCTTTGGCTTTAAACTTGGTGCTTGAAGAAGGTGACCAGGATGCATCAGCTGATGGTGCTGGAAAATTTGAAACAAAATTCTATGGAAAGGTAAAATAGTTCTTATGATGAAGAGGGGAATACCTGAGTTAGCTTCCTATCCAGATGTTGTAGGCCAAGAATATTTTTCTCCTCCTTCACCCCAATAATGTTTCCTTAATGAAAGATTCTATGGAAACTACAACAATTAGAAAAACAACAATGAACAACCATCAACAACTACTACTTGTTTATTATCATCAGACTATTACTTTCTTCCTCAAACAGAGTAATCAACAGAGGAAACTATTAACAGTGTGTAGTGTTATTAAATCAAGAGGGAACAATGTTGTGAATCAGAAATCAACACATAATAACAAAAATAGAGTAGAACACAAAGTATTTAGCAACCAGCAACAATCTAACCAAACCTAAGTTCAACAGTATCAGATAGTTTCATAATTTGGATCATGATGGAGGAGCATGAGGAAAAAAAATGTTTCTCTATTTCTTAACCCCTGATACTACTCCAGGAGTGGCATAACAAGTCTTGTACGATACAACCAGTCACAAGTAGAGTTGTAATCGAGTCAAGCCAAACTCGAGCAGAGCATAGCTCAAGCTCGGCTTGAGTTATTTTAGAGTGGCTCGAGTTATTAAGGTTCTCATTTTTTATGTTTCTTCTTGAAAAATTCCAATGTTGTAAACTTTTCAATTGGTTGATTTAATGGTGGTGTTTTTCAGTTCACTGTTGTGTAGCGTTTGCCTTTGCATTTTTTGCTTAGTTAGTATAATGGTAGTGGCTACCAGTACAATTTTCATGATTTTTGGAACTCTTTTTATTGATGAATTTTAAAACTTGAAAATGAGAGGAAGAGAAAAAACAATAGCTTTGATTACATTGATTCAACTTGAACTTCAGAGCAATGAACTTGATCACTCATTCTATTTTTTTTTTAGAAATAAAAAAAATCATACAGTTAATAGCGAGGTCAAAAAAGTAGAAATCAAAAAACCATAATGTGAGTAAGGTGTGGCTCTATTTGCCAAACTTGTGATTGCAGAATTTGATTGTTGCCATTACAGTGAGGAGTGCTAAAAATGAAAAAGTGCGAGGCTTATAGATTGCAGGATGGCCTTGCAATGACAACATGGCAGGAGGATTACCTTCTAGGGCTTCAAACTTTGCTAAGGCGCTCGCACCAAAGGTCACGGAAATTGTTGTTGCTGTTGCTCAATTCTCCACAAACCAGGCGAATGCTGCTGCTCAGTTCTCCACAAATTAGGCGAAGGAAAAGAAAGAATAATAGTTATGCACTTTCACTATTTTTTTAATAATTTAAATGATTAAAAATCAAAGTGTTAATCTCTATTGATAAAAAAAACATGCTACAACTGGTATGTGATATAAAATATTATTTCCCGCAATCAGTCTCATTAATTTATTCAAGCCCTATATTCAACATGTGAAACTAGAATATGGAAATGAAGAAGATAATGCTCGGTGTCAAAAGGAAATGCGAAGGGACTTCGGGTTAATGGGCTTGGAAAATGAATGAAAAAAAAAAACGCCTTGGGTTAAAAGCACGTGAGAGGGAGGACGGCGAAAATCTTGAGCCTTGCATCCACCATCTATAATATAGTTAGATTAGATAAAAAAAAAAACATACATTATTTTTCTTGTAAGTTTAGTTAAGTTTATAAATTATTTAATTATAAGATAAAATATTAATTTAAAATACTTATTTTAAGTCGTAAATTGATTTTCACACCAAATTATTCATACTAAAAGAAAAAAAATATTCAATTTCATGAGAAAATTAATGTTTAATAATTATACTAGTAATACTTATGAAAAAAGAAAAAAATAATTACAATAATAAATAATAGAACTGTGGAATATGTTAAAAAAAACAAAAATGAGGGAAGGTTGATTTTGGAGGAAGGCCAAAAAAAAAAAAAAGAGAGAAAAACAGAGGTGGGAAAAGGAAAAACAAAAAACAGGAGGGTGGAAAGAATAAAATGGGAGAAAAAGATAAGCATGAGGAATTACCCCAAATAAGTCTGATACCGATGGCGTTGAAGAAAGAGCATGAAGAGAAGTTGGACAAAAGCACAGGCACACCTTTATATCATTATCAAGGATTGCTTGATCAATTGGCTTTGAGTTTGAAGAGAAGTTGCATGAAGAGAAGTTGTCTCTCTTGCGCTTTGTTTTCGGGATTTAGCAATGAGAGTCATATCCGTGATCAGATTGATGTCTTGAATCATTTCAATTTTTTTTGGGTTGAAATCTGTGATTGTTTTATCATGGTATAAGTTAAAAAGCATAGAGTTTGAATACTTGCTGACTCTGAAAGTGTTTTACTGGCCATTTGTCTATTGTATACTTACTCACTCTATAACCACTATTCAGATGCGTTTCGGTAATTTTTGTTAATGTCCCTGCATTTCCTTTTCTTTGCTTTTCCTTTGAAGGAAACATTTTGACATTTTTAATCTACTTCCTTTTTCAAGATATGTGGGTAGGCACTTTGTCAAGAGTTCTGGAAAGCCAATTGGAATCTTGGCAAAACTAAATGAGTTGGCTGCATTTGCTCGAGAGGAAGAACTTGAAATTTTTTGAGGTTTGTCTGTCTCTAACTATATGACCTGTTTTGAGTTTGTTTGTCTCAACTACTGTGTTTCAGGAAATTAAATTAAACCAAAAGTAATTTGTGAACGTCTTGATAATTTAGTCAGGTATTAGTGTTAAATTTTAACATGATAAGAACATCATAACAATCATGCCAATTAAGATCTTGAATATAATAATAATCACATAGATAAAGTACATAAAACATAACTTAATGTGGAATTCATCATTAGATAGGAAGATCACCAGATACGCAAGAACACCAAATATGCAGCAGGAAGATCCAATAATCCCCATAAACTAGTTTCTCCACCTTGGCCCTCATAAGTAGTAGATAGCCAGATGGAGAAGCAACTTTATTATACCCACACATGTGTTGTGTGTTATTGATTAGGGTAGGGCAGAGAGATGACTAATTTATATACCCACTATCTTTAATCTAGTACGTCCATCGAATACTAGTTTAATGGTTCAGATTTAACCCTATTATTAAACTGATTAGGAAACCTAAACCAACTTAATTGGGCTTATTAAAGATATGGGCCATAACATCCAGACCACATTCTTACATTTTATCACTTGGCCGGATGTTCCACAATGTTGTTTAATAGTATAACATAGAGCTAGCAAAATTAAATCTGTCAACCGTTAACATCATAAATATCTTAACATAATAAATCACATAATGTGAATTATGGCGGTCATACATATTATAGTCATATACTCCCTTCCACACATCACAACATTAATGGTTTATTACGTCAGGTTCATAATTTGTATATAAACAACATACAGTCCACATACTGTTATGAAAATTCATACGAATTTCTTTTTCAAACAATCATGCATGCATAAGCACAGAGAATAAGAAACAGAAAATCAGAAACAACTTATTATTGAGCTCAATAGTGTTAGAACATCATCATTATTAATACAATCAAAACTCTTCATAAGCACATGTTTTAAAAGCCTTTAGTTATAAACCTTAGTTTGAATATGCAATCATGAGATTCATCATAATATGTTCTAAACAACACTCATTATTTTTGTACATCTTATTTAACAATAAAGAACTTAAAATCCATATGTTTTTCACATTATTACTATTTATAATATTTTAAGAAGATAATTACTGCAAAATCATCATAAGTTTTCAACGATTTGCATACAGTGTCGAAAACTCCAAGTCTTGAAACAAAGTTTTGCAGTCATAATGTAATAACAGTAGCCTCATAACAAGCTACAACTTTTATTTCATAATGGATACAGTAATGACAGATTGCTTGGTACTTTCATAAAATTGTTATTTCAATTAAGAAGAACAAATAGCCAAACATAAACTTTCAACTGTCAATTATCCATTAAAATTTGAAATATCCAACCATTTAATTGATTAGATAACTTACAGGCGAGCATGTAATCTTTTGTTCATTCTCTTAAGAATTTTCTGAATATGAGCTTTATGAGACTATCTTTCTAAACCTTCTGATTTCTTTCGAAATATTAAAATTCCAATCATAAAGGAAATCTCACTCATATATTTCATTCAAAAAAAATTCATAGAAAGGACTTCTTTAGTCTTACGCAACAAAGTCAAATAGCAACAAACAAAATGTCATCAATATACAAACTCACAATTATAAACATACTCCCACTGATCCTCCGGCAACTACACCGATCAACAATGTTTCTCTTAAAACCAAAAGGAGCAATGATATTATTAGACATAATATATCATTGAGTGGAAGCTTGTTTTAAGTTCATATATTGACTTCATTAGGTTACACACCATTTCTTTATGCTCAATGAAAAAACCTTTAGGTTGATCCATATGAACTTCTTTATTAAGATTCTCATTCAAAATATTTTCACATCCCTATATTGTAACTCTAAATCAAAATGAGTCACTAAAACTAAATATCTCAATAAATCATTCTTTGAGATAAGCTAAAAGTCTCTTTATAATTAATGCCATTTTTTCTGAGGGTAATCTTTGACTACAAGTCTAACTTTACATCTTTCAACATTTTCATTCGAGTTGTGTCATGATCTTAATGATCTATTTCACCCAACTCATTTAGAACTTTCTAGAAAGTCTACAAAATCAGAGACATTGTTATGAGTCATTGATTTCAACTCTCATGTTACAGTATCAATCCACTTTATAGACTTATTACTCTCTATGGTTTGTGAAAATAAAAAACAAAATTTATCAATGTCACAATCAAATTTGACTTTGCAAATAAACTACATAATCATTGGAATAACTTATATTCTAACCATTACAGGTTCATTAAAGTTACTTCAACAAGTTTACTTGCTTGATTTGGTGATAAGTTAGGTTCTCATGGGTACTTTTCCATTATTCAAATGTTGTTCTTGATTATTTTAAACTTCCAACAAAGGAACAACACTTGAGATAGTCATGAATTTAAGACATTTATGGGTAATGAGACATTAACCCTTTTTTCATTAATATCCACAACTTGATTTTCAATACTCCCACTAACTTCAACTTTCTCTAAAATTTGGCATTACTTACTTAACAATTCTAGAACTATGGTTTGGATATCAAACTCTATACCCTTTGGAATTCTCTAGGCCACCAATAAAGTAGCTGCTAAACATTCAAGAATCAAATTTTCTTTCGTGTAGATTATAGATGTGTGATTCTGTTAGACAACCACAAACATACAGGTGTCTTAAACTAAGTTTCATTTCAGTTCATAATTCAGGAGGAATTTTGAAACTGACATACAAGAAACACTATTTAACATATTACACGACAGCTCTAACTACATACATCTACGAAACTTTGGGTAAAGCATTTAATATCATACTCATAGCCATATTCATTCATGTTCTATTGTACATATGCCTTAACTTTCGAGGAACTTAGTAAATGGACCAAGATATGTTCAAATTCATAATATTTCCATAAGACTTACTACATGTATCAGATCTTAAAATTTTCACTTTTATATCTAATTGCATCTCACCCTCTACAAACAAGGCATTTCTCGATTGAAATTTTTCATGCATCAAATAGATATATCCATATAGTGAAACATCTATAAAGGTGATAAAGTATTTTTATCCATTAAGGAACAGAATATCATAAGGTCCACAAATATCAGTGTGTATTATTTCAAGAAGTTGACTGCTTCTTGTGGCTTATTTCTTGTTATGTGTTGTTTACTTACCCTTAATGCATTCCACACATAAGTCAAAATCAGTAAAATTTAGATTCATTAGAATCCCATTCTTTACTAATCTCTCCAAATTTTCTTTGGATGTATGACGCAAATATTTATGCCACAAGTAAGCAAAATTTTCATTCATCAAACTACTATAGTTTATTCCAATAATTTTATTAACAATGAATAGGATTTTGGAACTATCAAGTTTCAATTTATATAGGCCATTAAAACATACTATGGTCGATAAATGAATTATCTTTATATAAATTAAAACAGCATCTCCAACCGTAAATGTAAAATTTAAAATATAAGAAATCCCTACATAATATTGGAACTATAAGTAGTTGTACTATAATCAAACCACCAAGTACAAGAGGGAACTGCATATAAGTTTGATTCAAAGCATACAGAAGCACAATGTACACTTTTCTTTCTGAATTAAAACTCATTTTAAAGAAAATCATTCTGACAATGTCATCCCTTTTGTATGAGTGACATTTACATGTATTTTATTCCTCTCTTCCATCATTATCAACCTTTAAAACTTAAATAGGTTGTTTTGCTGAAAAGTCTTGGCTTTTGGTTTGATTTTCTTTTCAACTTCTTATCCACTAGGTTAATGGAATGAACTCCCATTTTCTTTAATCTCGGTTCGTTTTGCATAATTCTAATGGAAAGTTCATCAATATTCCACTTATCCTTTGATGTATTATATTGATGTGAAACAATCCACAACAGGAAGTAAGTTTATAATGAACTTTATTAAGGAAGAGTCATTCTCATTTATACCTAGTATCTTTAGTTTTGTTACAAAAATAGTCATGTTTAGGACAATAACCACACGCTCTTTGACCTTTCAACCTTCATGGTCGTGAGCTCAATCATACATGTCCATGCACCTATCTTTTTGTATAACAAAATTTCTCATCCTCAACCTTAAGAAAATCATTTAGCATTATAATTTTCACTTATAGGAAAAGTTAACTTAATGCTGCTAATAATTTGTAATTTGTATAGATTAAAAAATAATCTATTGACAATAAAATATAAATGCTCACTAATTAAAAATAATTCATATACAAAACACATTCATAAAATATTATTGATTTCCTTTGGAAAATACAAAAATATATCTATCATCATAATTTGAATGCTATTTTAACTTCATAAGAAAATTAAATTAACTTCATAAATATATAATATTTTTGGATAACTATATATTGTAAATTTTAACATGATAAGAACATCATAATAATCATGTCAATTAGGATCTTGAATATAATAATAACCACATAGATAAAGCACATAAAACATACCTTAATGCGGAATTCGTCATTATCAAAAGATCACCAGATATACAGGAAACCAGATCTGCAGTAGGATCGCAATAATCCCTATAAACTAGTTTCTCCACCTTGACCATCTTAAGCGGTAGATAGCCAGATGGAGAGGCAACTTTATTCTACTCACACATATAACAGTGTTGTGTGTTAATTGATTAGGGCAGGGAGAAGACTAGTTTATATACCCACAATCTTTAATCTAGTACGTCCATCGAATACTAGTTTAACGGTCCAGATTTAATCATAATATTAAACTGATTAGGAAACCTAAACCAACTTAATTGGACTTATTAAAGATATGGGCCATAACATCCAGGCCATATTCTTACATTCTCCCACTTGGCCGGATGTTCCACAATTCCGTTTAATAGTATAACATAAGGCTAGCAAGATTAAATCTGTCAACCATTAACATCATTAACACCTTAACATAACAAACCACATAATGTGAGTTATGGCGGTCATACATAGTATAGTCATATACTCCCTTCCACACACCACAACATTAAGGGCTTATCATGCCAGGTTCATAAATTGCATATAAACAACATACAGTCCACATACTGTTATGAAAAGTCATACGAATTTCTTATTCAACCAATCATGCATGCATAAGCATATAGAATAAGAAATAGAAAATCAGAAACAATTTATTATTGAGTTCAAGAGTATTAGAACATCATCGTCATTAATACAACTAAGGCTCATCATAAGCACGTGTTTAAAAGCCTTTAGTTGTAAACCCTTAGTTAGAATCTGCAATCATGAGATTCAACATAATATGTTCTAAATAACACTCTTTGTTTCTGAATATCTGCTTTAACGATAAAGAACTTAAAATTCATATGTTTTTAACATTAGGAACATTTATCGTCTTTTAAGAAGATAATTACTGCAACATTATCATAAATTTTCAACGGCTCGCGTACAGTGTCGACAACTCCAAGCCTTGAAATAAAGTTTTGCAGCCATAATGCAACAATAGTAGCCTCATAACAAGCTACAACTTTTATTTCATAATGGATGCAGTAATGACAGATTGTTTGGTACTATCATAAGATTGCTCTTTCAATTAAGAAGAACAAATAGCCAAACATAAACTTTCAACTGTCAATCATCCATTAAATTCTGAATTTAAACATCCAATCATATAATTAATTAGATAACTTACAAGTAAGCATATAATCCTTTGTTCATTCTTAGAAAGGATTTCTTTAGTCTTACTCAACAAAATCAAATCATTAGCAACAAACAAAATATTGTCAATATATAAAATCACAATTATAAACATACTCCCACTGATCCTCGGCAACTACACTGATCAACAGTGATTTCCTTAAAACCAAGAAGCAATGATATTATTAGACATAATATATCATTGAGCGAAAGCTTGTTTTAAGTTTATATATTGACTTCATTAGTTTACACACAATTTCTTTATGCTCAATGAAAAACCTTTAGGTTGATCCATATGAACTTTATTAAGATCCTCATTCAAAAGTTGTTTTCACATTCATATAATGTAACTCTAAAACAAACTGAGTCACTGAAATCAAATATCTCAATAAATCATTCTTTGAGATAAGTTAAAAGTCTCTTTCTAACCAATGCCATTTTTCTGAGTGTAATCTTTGACTACAAGTCTAATTTTACATCCTTCGACATTGCCATTCGAGTTGTGTCATGATCTTAATGAACCATTTCACCCAACTCATTCAAAACTTTCTAGCAAGTCTACAAGATCACAGACATCGATATGAGTCATTGATTTCAACTCTTAGTTCACAACATCAATTCACATTCCAGACTTATTATTTCCTATGGTTTGTGAAAACAAACAGAATTTATCAATGCCATAATCAAATCTAACTTTGCAAATAAACTACATAATCATTGGAAATAACTTACATTCTAACCCTTACAGGTTTATTAAAGTTAATCCAACAAGTTTTCTTACTTGCTTTGGTGATAAGTGAGGTTCTCATGGGTACTTTTCCATTATTCAAATGTTGTTCTTGATTATTCTAATCCAACAATAAATGAACAACACTTGAAATAGTCATGAATTCAGGAACATTTATGGGTAATGAGACATTAACCCTTTCATTAATATTCACAACTTGATTTTCACTACTCCCACTAACTTTATCTTTCTCTAAAATTTTGGCATGCCTACTTTAACAATTTTAGAACTATGGTTTGGATAACAAACTCTATACCCTTTGGAGTTCTCTAGGTCACCAACAAAGTAGCCTTTAAACGTTCGAGAATCCAATTTTCTTTCATGTAGATTATAGACGCGTGATTCTGTTAGACAACCCAAACATACAGGTGTCTTAAACTAAATTTCCTTTCAGTTCATAATTCAAGAGGAATATTGAAACTGACATACAAGAAACATTGTTTAACAGATACACGACAATTCTAAATACATACATCTACAAAACTTTGGGTAAACAAATTACTCATCATACTCCTAACCATATTCATTATGTTCTATTTTACCTTTCTGGCATAGTGTATTGTACACATATGACTTAACTTTCGAGGAACTTAGTAAATGGACCAGGATCCTGTTCAAATTCATAATATATATATATATATATATATATTTATAAGACTTACCACATCTATCAATCTTAAAATTTTCACTTTTCTATCTAATTGCATCTCAACCTCTCTTATAAATACCTTAAAGGCATTTCTCGATTGAAATTTTCCATGAACCAAATAGATATATCCAAAACCATCTATAGAGGTGATAAAGTATTTTTATCTACAAAAAAACAGAATATCATAAGGTCCACAAATATTAGTGTGTATTATTTCAAGAAGTTGACTGCTTCTTGTGGCTCCTTTCTTGTTATGTGTGGTTTGCTTACCCTTAATACATTCCACACATAAGTCAATATCAGTAGAATTTAGATTCATTAGAATCTCATTCTTTACTAATCTCTTGAAACTTTCTTTAGATGTATGACCCAAACATTTATGCCACTATTAAGCAAAATTTTTCATTCATCAAACTACTGTACTTTATTCCAATAATTTTGTTAACAATGAATAGGGATTTTGGAACTATCAAGTTTCAATTTATATAAGCCATTAAAACATACTATGGCCGATAAATAAATTATCTTTATATAAATCAAAACAACATTCCAACCAAAAACTTAATATTTAAATCATAAGAAATCCCTACATAATACGGGAACTAAAAGTAGTCGTATCATAGTCAAACCACCAAGTATAAGAGGGAACTTTAGATAAATTTGATTCAAAGCATACATAAACATAATGTATACTTTTATATCTGAATTAATACTTATTTTAAAGACAATCATTCTGACAACGTCATTCCTTTTGTAGGAGTGACATTTATCTATCTTTTGTTCCTCTCTTTCATCATTATCAACCTATAAAACTTAAGTAGGTTGTTTCTGCTTAAAAATCTTGGCTTTTGGTTTGATTTTTCTTTTCAACTTCTTATCCACTAGATTAATGGAATGAACTCCCATTTTCTTCGCTTCCTATAAACTTAATAGAAAGTTCATTAATGTTCCACTTATCCTTTGATTGATGTGAAACAATTCACAATAGGAAGTAAGTTCATAATGAGTCATTCACATTTATTCATAATATCTTTAGTTTTGTTACAACAATAATCATGTTTAGGACAATAACCATATGCTCTTTGATTATCAACTTTCATGTTCATGAGCTCAATCATTCATTCCTATACACACACATTATTGTATAACAAAATTTCTTATCCTCATCCTTAAGAAAATCATTTAGCATTCTGATTTTCACTTCTAGGAAAAGTTAACTTAATGCTGCTAATAATTTGTAATTTGTATAGATTAATAATAATAATAATAATAATAATCTATTGACAATAAAAAATAAATGCTCACTAATTAAAAAATAATTCAGATACAAAACACATTCGTGAAATATTATTAATTTCCTTTGGGAAATACACCAATATATCTATCATCATAATTTGAATGCTATTTGAACTTTATAAAAAAATTAAATTAACTTCATAAATATAGAGTATCTTTGGACAACTATATATATATTTCGTTTATATGTATTGGTTATAGAACATTGATTTTCCTTTGGGTAAAATCCATAATTTCTATCAACCAATAAATTTCATAAGGCATCCAATAGTACATAAGATTATATGACTATACATTCAAAATTAATTTGGTCACTTTGGTGACTTACAAATTAACTTTATCTAAATGTCATATAATAAAATAGATATGGCATTACATAAAACATATGAAATTATATGGCCACATTCAAAATTAATTTGGCCACTTTGGTGACTAACAAATTAACCTTATCTAAATGCCATATAATAATATATGGAATCACTTAAGTTCATAAGATTATATGACCACATTCAAAATTAATTTGGTCACTTTGGTGACTGACAAATTAACTTTATCTTAATGTCATATAATTGAACAATTCTAACACTCATAAAATACATTAAATTATATGACCACTATCAAAATTAATTTGGTCACTTTGGTGACTAACAAATTAACTTACACTTAATGTCATATAATTAAAAAACGATCATTGTATTTTATAAATTAAATAAATTATATGACTAAACAAACTAAATTAATTTCGTCACTTTGGTGACAAACAAATTAATTTTCACTTAATGTCATATAATTAAAACAATTATAGAATTCCATAAATTATAAAATTATATGATTACATTCAAAATTAATTAATCACTTTAGTGATTGAGAAATTAATTTTCACCTTAATGTCATATAATATGCCATAAAACATATAAAATTATATGACGACATTCAAAAAATTAATTTAGTCACTTTAATGACTAATAAATTAATTTTCACATAATGTCATATAATAAAATCTTTCAACTAATCCTTTTAACATTAATAGAATAAAAACCCATTTATCATACATATTGACAGTATAATCAATCAGATAAATACAAAACGGTCAACATAAACATTAATTAACGGTAACCATACCAAATCGGCTAATCAAAAGACCCATCATTAACCATCAGCCCCATTATTAACCATCAGTGATAAAAATAAAATAAAATAACCAGCGAACATAAAATATATAAAGTAGGAGCCGCATGCGTAAATTTTTTTTTTTTTTTTTAATCACACATAAAGAACGAGCTATTATGCAAAACATTAAGGGCCACAATGATTAAATCAATTAAACTAGGCGGCAATTGATTTTCCTTAGGTTTGCGCCGATAATTGATCATTAAGCATAAAAAGGAAATAAAATCGCAGCCTTGATAATATATATGCGTATCCTTAATAAAACTTATGAAAAAGGAAACCCTTCATTAAATCACATATATTTATTTATCTGTATATGCTTAATGACACGTATGAAAAAGAAGTTAAAATCTTAATAACAACGCAGTCTTCAAAGAACCGTCGGCGGGGTGATAGCTTATTCTTAATGGGCAATCATATTCTTGATTAATTAATTTAAAATCTATGAATTATTATCTATTCAAAACTCAAGCTCTGATACCACATGTTAATTTTAACATGATAAGAACATCATAATAATCATGTCAATTAGGATCTTGAATATAATAATAACCACATAGATAAAGCACATAAAACATACCTTAATGCGGAATTCGTCATTATCAAAAGATCACCAGATATACAGGAAACCAGATCTGCAGCAGGATCGCAATAATCCCTATAAACTAGTTTCTCCACCTTGACCATCTTAAGCGGTAGATAGCCAGATGGAGAGGCAACTTTATTCTACTCACACATATAACAGTGTTGTGTGTTAATTGATTAGGGCAGGGAGAGGACTAGTTTATATACCCACAATCTTTAATCTAGTACGTCCATCGAATACTAGTTTAACGGTCCAGATTTAATCATAATATTAAACTGATTAGGAAACCTAAACCAACTTAATTGGACTTATTAAAGATATGGGCCATAACATCCAGGCCATATTCTTACATATATATGCAACAAAAAACATATTAATTTTCTCTTTTATATGTATTGGTTATAGAACATTGATTTTCTTTTGGATTACTGCCCCAAAAACTGAGGTGGTAACTAGTAACTCCTTAAATTTTCTTTTTCTAACATCAGTTTTCTGCTCCTTTTTCACCTGATAGATTGAAGATGGGGACGTGATTTGCTTTCAGAAGCGCCTTTCACCAGAACGTGAAGAACTAGTTCGTTATCCTGATGTTCCTTCATTTTTGGAGTATGAGTATGTCAAGAACCGACAGGTAACCTGCTTCACTATAATATGAGTTCAGTTAGTCTTTCCTTTTTGTTTCCTATGCAGATATGGTTGATTTCTTTTGCACTTCAGTCCATATTTTCTTGTTTTTGTATGTTGGAATTTGCTGTTTTATTTTGGAATACAGTATTTTTCTGGAGCATTTCAATTTTTCGTTTACCTTCTGATGGAGTACTCTTTTGGAACTCCAGAGGCCGAAAGATGTCAACTTTGAGTTCTACATACTCTAGTCTCACTTATCTTGAGTGGAAATGAATAGTGTTTTAGTGGGAGCATACCATGGTTTTCATATTCATATTCATCCACCCCCTTAACCTCTGTCCTTTTGGTGTGAAGTAGGATGTATGTATTGATTCCTCTATTTTTTTAATATTTGTATGAATTGAATATTCTATTTTTTAATTTATTTTTCCCAACTTATTTTATTTTAGAAGTTTTTAGCAGCCTAAGATAATTGTACACCTAGAGCCCAATGTGACATATGATCTAAGATAACCGCTCCAAATAGTGGGACAACGGCTTAGTCCTTGTTGTAGCCGTACCAGATGTTTGCGAAATATTCGTTTTGAACTTCTGAAAGTGTTAAATGTGATGAAGTTAATCAGAGGAGGAGTGTTTTCCCGCTATATGATAGAAATTTTGAATGCCTCGGATCATAGTTGTGTGTATGGTTCTTGAAGACTGTTTATGTGTAGAGCAGGATATGGTTTTTACTTGCTCTCTACTTAAATCTTCGCAAGCCCAATTGATTCTAAGAAATACTTAGAAGTTTCAAATCAAATTGTTGTTTTTGCTGGTTATACTTTATTTTCTGTTGCTTGCTCTATACTATATTTTACAAGCAATGGATTGTAACTCTTTGATTTATCTTGATCGATGATGTTCACTTATTTTCTCTCTTAGTTTATCTGTTGGGATGTCACATAGCCAACATATATTAAATATCGATCTGTTGATCACTTGTTTGATATGCTTACCCATTACAATCAGGTGAATTTAATGAATAGAGTATTTGTCCTTGCAGTAGCACCATGTTCATTAAATCTTCCAATGGTGCCAAGTGGTTAACTTCCTCTCATCTTCTTTTGACAGGTTTCTGATATTTTGTACTATGAGGTGCTAGACATTCCTCTGCCAGAATTACAATGTTTCAAAATATAGAAAGTTGCCTTTCACTATGGTCGATTCTCAATGTTAGGTTACCGAAGCAGAGTACTGTAGAAGATGTACTCGAAGAAATAAAAACAAAACAAAGGTGAGGATTGCTGTCTGCAGTAACTTAGTTGTTGTGTATCTGCTTGCTGAGTCATTGTAGTTATAATTTGTGAAATTTTGTTTACTTGGTTCATTCTTTGGTTGGAAATTTGTGGCGGTAGAAGTTAGGCAATTTTTAAAAAAGGAGGGGTAAATAATGAAATAGAGGCAGTAAATAATTAGGGTTGAGCCTGGTTTTTAGTCGGTCCTTAGTTTACATAGGAGTAGTATTCTTGTTGGCGCCCAAGTACAAAGAGAGGAGGAGGAGAACTGCTTTTTTTCTTGTTCGCAGTCGCTCTTTTATGATTTGCCAGAACCAAATTGCCATGTGGTGTGTTCGCGCAATCAGGTTTGTTTCTCAAACCAAACCCTCAAAAAATATTCAACAATTTATTCCATTAAGATCAGTTCTAGGCGGTTTTAGTTCCTCCTACTGCTCAGTCTCAGGGGGGTTTTCTGAAAACAACTACTCAAAATACTCTCCTACTCCTCAAAATACTCAAATTGATGGTAATAGAAATGAATATCTGTATTCTACTCATAATGGGGTCACTGACAACCTGGAGAAAGCCATGCACGTTTTTAGGAAATTGAAGAATAATAAACCTGATGGCTTCTTCAAACCCCCTGATCTTCCAACGTATGTAGCTATTATCAGGATACTTTGTTATTGGCGTCTAGATACGATGCTAGACTCTCTACTGCTAGAGGTCGTGAGGTCAAAAAAGGATCATCTTGGGTTTGACTCTTCGGATTTGTTTATTTATTTGGATATTGAACTGGAGAAGAAGGCGCCTAATTATTTGGTGGCTCAGCCTATTGATACCTTTGCTAAAGCCTTTGTTAGTGCGGGTATGTTTGATAAAGCCATTCGTAATTTGTGCTCGGTGTCCAGTCGTGATCTTGGAAAACCTTTATTGTCGGCATGCAATTTTCTATTAGATCGGTTAGTTGATTGTGGGAAGGTGGATTTGGCACTGTGCTGGTCGCACCATAAGTTGCGGTTTGATCTAACGGAAGGTCATTTTCCACGGGTTCAGGCTTACGGGATTTTGATGAAGGCCTTGTTTAGGAAAGGTAATATGGAAAAAGAAGCTGATATATTGTTTAGGAAGACTCTGGAAGTCGCGAGGACGTTCCGAAATATTTTGCCTTTTACTTGTATTTATATTGAAGAGCTATGCTCACAAGGACTCTTAAGTCGAGCAGAAGATATATTGCATGACATTGAGAAGCGGTATGGGGTAATGCCTGATGAACATTGTGGCTGTAGGTAAACTTGGAGATGCTCTAAGACCGTTGGAGGAGATGAACGATAAAGGGATGTTTCCGGGTAATGTTACCCTGCCATATCCCCCGGAAGTCATGCAAGTTTTTAGGCAATTGAAGGATAAGGAAGATGATGGCCTTTTCAAACCCCCTGATCTTCCAACTTATGTTGCTATTATTAGGATACTTTGTTATTGGAGTATGGATACCATGCTAGAGTCTCTACTGGTAGGGTTGGTCAAGTCAAAAAGGGAGCATCTTGGTTTCAATGCTTCTGACTTGTTCGATGAATTGGATACTGAATACCGTCTAGATGTTGAGGAGGAGGAGGTCGCGTTTAAGGCTCAAGTTCTTGACACAATGGCTAAGGCCTTTGTTAGTGAGGGTATGTATGATGAAGCCATTGCTAATTTGTGCTCAATGTCCAGTCGTGATTTGGGAAAACCTTTATTGTCGGCGTGTAATTTTCTGATGGATAAGTTAGTTGAGTGCGGGAAGGTAGAGTCGGCACTGGATGAAGCAGAGCGTTACGTGCAAGGGGATCTGGAGTATGATATCCCTCCAACAGTCCACTCTTACGGGATTCTGATGAAGGCTTTGTTCAGGAAAGGTGATATGGAAAAAGCTGATGATATATTTTGGAAGACAGTGGAAGTTGGGATGGAGGAAGGTATCTTGCCTTTTACTCTTATTTATGTTGAAGAGCTCTGCTCACATGGACTTCCAAATCGTGCAGAAGATATATTGCGCGACATGAGGAAGGAGTATAGTCTATCGACTGATGAATATTGTCATTGTTATGAAGCCGTGATTCAGGGGTATTGTCAAGTTGGGATGGCCCTGGAGAGGAATGGGATGAAATAATAAAGTTGTTGCTTGAAATGGATGTTTAGACCAAGCAATTTCTTTTTCCATTTTTTTTTTTAATTTCCGTGTTCTGAAAAATTCTATAGTACACCTTGCATACACTCTTGAGACAAGGGATGTGAGCAGGGAATGCGAAGGTTACAATTCCATAGAAAAATTATCTAAGGTGCTTTTCTTTATTTTGCTTTCTTTTGGGAAGGTTATGAGGGAGTTGGACATCTAAAGTTTGTTTGTTTGGTTATGTTTGTGGTTAATGTGGCTCCAAGAATGGGGCTTTCTGGGTGTGGAGCACTAAAAGATGTAGTCATCAGGTAGAAACATGTACATGGATTTAGATGTGTGTGTGATTTGTTTTAGTTTTCTCCCATTTCCAGAAAAACAATAATGAAAAGAAATCTTGATGGGTCCAAACAGACACAAGTGGGAGAGAATTACTTCTCTGGGGTAACTCAACTTTCATATCTTGGCCTTCCATGGTTATAGTGACATTTGTGGTGGCACTTGAATTGGTTGCTTCCCAATCCTTCCACAATTTTAATCCTCCTCAGAATACTAACATTGATTCTCATTGACATTGCACTATGCATTCAATTAATTTTAGACTGTGACATATTATTTTTCTGATTTTTTTTTTTCAATTTTTGGGAGCTAAGGAAGAGTGTAGAAGGTGGGCTATTTTTGTGCCACATAATATACTTAAAAGGTAAGCATAGAAGGCATTAAAGTTTAGTCTACCAGGGTGTACACATCTTTGACCTCATTCTTGTTCGTATCCATAACAATTCTAATCACAAATTATACCCGTCGGCACCCTCCTCTATAAATCTACCATGTCATCCATGACATCACATAATTTCTGTTATTTCAATGCCCTTTTCATTCAAAAAGAAAAACAAAAAAAAAATCTTTGAAAAAAATACAGAATTGATCTTATATAATGATCATGTTACACAATTGGTCATACACATTTGAAATTAGATAAATTTATACCTAAATATTTTAATTAACTGATTTTATACCAATTTAAAGGTTGACTCAGCAATCGTTAACTTTTATGCCACATGGCTGCCCTGTTTATGCTACGAGTTATCCATGTGGCATAAAATGTCACATTGTATCCAACACTCATGGATGATTGGCTGCCACATGGAAGCCAATGCCATGTGGCGACTGCATGGCATGTGCGTGAATTATTGGATACCATGTGACAGTCACCTGCTACGTAGATGCCACGTTGGTGCCACGTGGTATGAGTTTTGAGCTAGTCATTAAACGTTATTAGAAAATATTAAATTAGACCAACCAATTGTGTATTTTTTCCAAAATCTTTTGTACCACTTTTTTTTTCTAAAAAAATTAATAATCGAAGTCAAATTGCCAAAAAAAAGTGGTACATATTATTCCGGGGAGATAATAAGGTGAGGGGCTATAGCATTGAGATTACGAATATGAATATCGCAATTTAAATAAAGTAATAATAATTCTTTATTTTTAATTTTAAAAAATGAATTATAATTTTTTAAAAATAAAGAACAAAGATATGAAAGGAAAGCCGGCAGTTGGAACATGCGTTAGGCCGTATTCTTGACCCTCTATAGAATATAACTTACCCAATGTTTTCTTCCTGGATGAATTTGTTAACTCTGCTGAAGAAAAATCTTATACTTCCCCCATTAAGATGATTTATTAAATAAACCTTCTTAATTTACAAATATAATAATGAATTTTTTCAGTAAAATAATATTATAATTATAAGATTAATTTATGTGATAAATCAAACTTAAGAACTAATTAATAAATAAAAGACCAAATTGCTTTTTTGGTCCCTATTAATTTAGATAGTTGCGCTTTTGGTCCCAAATAATATTACGACTGCACTATTGGTCTCTTAACATTTTTTATTAGCATTTGTAGTCATTTTTTACAAAAAAATTTAGAAGATATTAATCACTAGTCAAATCTAATTTTTTTCTTCAAAATAATTTGTATCATGGAGTTTTCAACTAATTTTATTATCTAGATTCTCATGAATGTTCAACTTATTTAGTGTTTCGGCCGTCATTTTGAATTATGAGTCAATCTAGATGGGTTAAACATTCATGAAGAATCGAGTCATAAAATGGATTGAAAACATCATGGTACAAATCATTTTGAAGACAAAATTAGGTTTCACTAGTGATCAAAATGAGTTAATTTGTTATCTTCTAAATTTTTTCATAAAAAATGACTAAAAATACTAATAAAAAAATATTAAAGGACCAGTGTAGTTGTATTATTATTTAGGATTAAAAATGCAATTATCCCTATTAAGAGGGAAAAAAAACAATTTGGCCTAAATAAACATTAAATGATGGTGGGAGACATGGCCGTCGACTTCACCGACTTCACCATCCGTTTTCATGGAGACGACTGTTTTAATGGCGGCAACAGGTGACGGCGACGGACCTGCCCATTGTTTCTCAATTATTCAGGTAGTGTACTTGTTGATTGATGGCTTATTTTGGTTCAAGACGTCACGTAATAACATATATTGGTTATTGCATCATACTAAATTTGACTTTATTATAAATCTTATGCTTAAATTTATTTTTGGTCCCTCATAACATAAGTTATTTCAGTTTTGGTCCATCATATATTTTAGTCATCAATTTTAGTCCCACTTAAAATTTTTTTACCAATTATGGTTTCTTTTAACGGAAAAGTTTAAAAGATAACGGATTAACTCATTTGATCGCTGGTCAAAGCTATTTTTTATTTCAAAATGATTTGTACCATGATGTTTTCAATCCATTTTATGACTCGGTTCTTCAGAGATGTTCAACCCATTTAGATCGACTCACACTCCAAAATGACGGCCGAAACCCTGAATGGGTTGAACATTCATGAGAATCCAGATTGTAAAATTGGTTGAAAACATCACAGTACAAATCATTTTGAAGAAAAAATTAGGTTTGACTGGCGATCAAATGAGTTAATCCGTTATCTTCTAAACTTTTCCGTTAAAAGGAAGCATAATTGGTAAAAAAAATTTAAGTGAGACTAAAATTTGTGACTAAAACATATAGGGGATCAAAACTGGAATAACTCATGTTACGAGGGACTAAAAATGGATTTAAGCCTAAATCTTATCCCATTAATTTTGTGAAATTTCTCTTTTACTTATTAATCGATAACACTTTAAATAATGTAATCAAATAAAGATAAGGGGTTGTATAGGGCTGGCAAAACGGGTTGACCCGCTGTAAACTGGTTGGGTCAATCCAACCCGTAAAAAAATCGAGTTGGGTTGACCCAACCCATTTATTAAATGGGTTAAGAATATGAACTCAACTCAACCTTGTTAATAAACAGGTCAACCCAACTCAACCCGTCTAACCCATTTAATTAAGCATGTCACCCATAACCCGCCAACCCGCCAACCCTTCGACCCGCCTAATATATTTTAATTATTTATTTGAAAATATAAATCATTTTTTCATGTCATTCGTTCGTTGTTAATAACAGAAACAAAACACATATAAACAACTGATTAGTATAATAAACTTGTCTATATTATTATATATATGCTTGCTCTTGAATTCACTCACATATACATATATTATATATATACATGCTTGATAGCAAAATGAAACTTATACTGAGCACTTTCATATGCTTGAGCTTTTACTGAAACAGCCAAAGCCAGGGTGCTAACAGTCTTGCTCCGAGGATTTTAAGTCAATTTCATAAGCAAAACAAACAAAAACAACATCCTGCTAATATTACCAACCAAAGAAGGACCTAAACACTAGGGGTGTACACGGTCCGATTTGGCCGGTTTAAAAGTAAAAGTATAGGCCAAATCGTAATATACGATTTCAAAATTTTTCAAACCAAACTGACCAATTTTATTTTTCAAACCGAACTGGCCAAACCATTTTTCAATGGTTTGGTTTGGCGGTTTAACTGTTTGGACTATTTTTTATTTATTTTTAAAGTCTACATCCATTCATGTGAATTTAAAATGATTTTTTTTTCACAAATATAGTCCACCACGTCTCATAACACTAGCACCACGTCAAAAATAACTAGCACCACGTCCAGAAACGTCTACATCCATTCATGTCAATTTAACCTATTTTTTTCACAAAAACAACCCACCACGTCAAAGACAACTAGAACCACGTCCATAAACGTCTACATCCATTAATGTGAATTTGAACTGATTTTTTTCTCTAAAGACAGTCCACCACGTCTCATAACACTAGCACCACGTCAAAAATAACTAACATCACGTCCAGAAACGTCTACATCCATTCATGTGAATTTAATCTATTTTTTTCACAAAGACAACCCACCACGTCAAAGACAACTAGAACCACGTTCATAAACGTCTACATCCATTCATGTGAATTTAAACTGATATTTTTTGCACAAAGACAGTCCACCACGTCTCATAACACTAGCACCACGTCAAAAATAACTAGCACCATGTCCGGAAATGTCTACATCCATTAATGTGAATTTAATCTATTTTTTTCACAAAAATAACCCACCACGTCAAAGACAACTAGAACCACGTCCATAAACGTCTGCATCCATTCATGTGAATTTAAACTGATTTTTTTCCCCAAAGACAGTCCACCACGTCTCATAACACTAGCACCACGTCAAAAATAACTAGCACCACGTCCGAAAAAGTCTACATCCATTCATGTGAATTTAAGGGCTTGGTTTTGGAAGATGACAGACAGAGAGAATAAAAAAAGAAAAGTGAGTGTGAGAGAGACGGAGTCGGCTGCTAGCCTGCTATGCTATTCTTCATATATATAGAGTATATATATTTAAATATATTTTTTTGACGGGTTAAACAGGTTAACCCGTGAACCCGCCGGGTTGACCTGACCCAACTTGTTTATTAAACGGGTTGGGTCAAACCCAACCCGTTTAATAAACAGGTTGAAAATTTCAAACCAACCTGTTTTTTTTTCGTGTTGGGTCGTGACGGGTTCACGAGTTGGGTCAAAAATTGTCACCCCTAGTTGTAACTCAATACTTCAAATAATATAATAAAATAAATACAAAAGAATTATAACTCAATGTTGATTTTTTTCGCTTAAACCCAATAAATTTTAAATTTGAGTTATTTAGTTTCGACCCACTACTTTGTTAAAAAAAAAAAAAAAAGAATTAGGATTATTTGGACACATTAAACTTCCAGAACCACCTATAGAGATTAGAAGATGGATTGATCAATGATGTGCGAGGTGTGTCGTACCTCCTACGTATAGGTCGATATGTTATAAACTTGACTCCTTTCCAGTACCAAAACTAAGTGTTAATTTAAATTGATAAACTTAACAAGTGCATATTTATTCTGTTTTGTATAAATTAATTTACGCACAACAAAATTTTAGGAGGTAATATGGAAGTTTTACCAATTTAAGTATTAAATTAACCTTGGAATTAGTTACTGTCTCAATCCTGCAATACTAAATTTGGGTTTTGCATCACCAAATTTGGTGCAAACTAAATATACTAAATCATGAAGTCCTATAAAATGGAGGGATTGCTTCATTTACTCAAATATTGAGAGCAAGAAGAAATGGAGACCTCTCTTCCTCTTCATCTTTGTCATGTCCAAAATCCTTTGTTAATTCTTAACCGTTTTTTCATTTTCCTCCATGGTACTGCTTTAATAGCCTTGATTTGTTACAGAGTTTCCACTTTATTCAAAATAATGGAAAAGGAGAATGGAATCCTGCCCAACATACTAGTTCCTTATGTTCTCATCTTTGCTTCTGAGCTTATAATGTCTTTTCTTTGGCTAATCAGCCAGGCATACCGGTGGAGGCCGGTTTCTCGGACTGTTTTTCCTGATAAATTACCAGAGGACGATAAACTTCCGGCCATCGATGTATTCATATGCACAACTGATCCAAATAAAGAGCCTAGCGTGGAAGTTATGAATACTGTGATTTCAGCAATGGCCCTGGATTATCCTCCTGAGAAGCTAAATGTTTATATTTCGGATGATGGAGGCTCAGCTGTGACTTTGAAATCAATGAAGGAAGCTTGGAGATTTGCACGTCTTTGGCTGCCATTTTGCCAAAAATATGGCATCAACACTAGGTGCCCTGAAGTTTATTTCTCTTGGCGAGATGATTCCAATCAGAAACTTACCATTGAGTTCATATCTGATAAAAAAAAAATGGAGGTTTGTCAATGATATTTGCTCCTCTGTTTCCTCTGTTTTATGTTTAAAGAGAGTTGATAGTCAGACAAATTTGAACAACTTGCAGAAACAATATGAGATTTTCAAGGAACGTGTCCAGTGGATCAGAGAAAATACCAGTATGGCTACGAGTAAGGATCATCCTGCTAATATTCAGGTACCTTCATTCCATCTTTAACTTTAAAAGAAAAAATGGTCTTTAAGGTGTTTGTTTGTTTATCTTACCATTTTATTGCAGGTGATTACAGGGGAAGATAGTGATCCTATGGGTGAAGAAGAAACTATGCCATTCACAGTGTATGTATCTCGCGAAAAAAGGCCATCTCAAACTCATCATTTCAAGGCTGGAGCTCTAAATGTTCTTGTAAACCCTCTAAACAATTACTATTCAATGCCATCTTAGAATAAACATTTAAATGATCTTCCACTGCTCAATCTGTGAATGCACAGCTTCGAGTATCGGGTATGCTGAGCAATTCTCCATACATATTAGTGCTTGATTGTGACATGTACTGCAATGATTCAAGCTCAGCCCGTCAAGCCATGTGTTTTCACCTTGATCCTAACAAATCTCCCAAGCTAGCATGGGTTCAATTTCCACAGAAGTTCCACAATGTCTCTCAGAAAGATATCTATGACAGTCAGATCAGATACATTTTCACGGTCCAACTTCAAATTTATATCAAATTTTCTATTACTATTGTACCAGGGCATTGGTTTTCGAGTTTCTACTAACTTGTTTTATTTATGTCAGACATGTTGGCCAGGAAAGGATGGTTTAGGCGGACCAACGGTAACCGGCACCGGGTTTTTCATCACCAGAGAGGCTCTATATGGAGGTAGTAAGACTGGTAAGGGAATGGATGGCAGTTACTGAATTAACAATGTGGATGTAATAGTTCTGATTCTATATATTGAAAGAAAATCTAGTAACTATGTTCATTTTCCATACACAGATGATGATCCTTTTGAGCTTCAGAAAACGTTTGGTCCATCCCTTGAGTTCATCAAAACCACTCTTTACCGAAACAGAAATACGACTAATCATGTTCGAAATGGAGAGAAATTGTCCACTGCATTACCCAAAGAGACTCAACTTTTGGCTTCTTGTATATTCGAGAAAGATACACAATGGGGAAAAGAGGCAAGCTCTAGAGGCTTTCAAATCCTTAAGTTTTCCTGATTCCATTTATGTTCTTTTTGCCTCCTATTCTCTGACACAAACTACCTGCAGGTTGGATTCAGATACTTCTCAGTGGTGGAAGATTACTTCACTGGTTTATCATTACATTCAAAGGGTTATCTCTCAGTTTATGTTAATCCACGGAAACCCGCATTCTTGGGCTCAGCAACCACAAACCTCAGTGAATTGTTGGTACAGAACACTCGGTGGGTAACTGGTTTGGTTGAAGTTGCCATCTCCAAGTATTCTCCTCTTATATACGGTCCCCCAAGAATGCCATTTCTTCTAAGTTTGTGTTATGCGGAACTTGCTTATTATGCCTTCTTTTTCTTGCCCTTTTGGTGCTTAGCAATTGTGCCACAGCTCTGCCTGATCCGCGGCATTTCTTTATATCCAGGGGTATGTAAACAATGCCCAAATCATTATTCTATCTTGCATTATTTCTGCCTTCTTCACTTCAATTTCAGAGTAGATCTCATCTTGGAGGAAGAGTTTTAATTCTTAGGTAAAAACAAACGACAAACTCGTGATATTTTTCTTTTGTTTTTGGCAGATATCAAGTCCATTTTACATTGTTTTTGCGTTCATTTTCATTTCTTCAAATCTCAAACACATCCAAGAAGTCCTATCAGCTGGACTCCCCTTGGTTACATGGATATATGAGGTGAGAATGTGGATGATAAAGGCAGTAACATGTTACACTTACGGAACCTTAAACGCAATCATGGAGAAAATCGGCACGAAAGAAGCCAGTTTCGTGCCGACAAATAAGGGAGCCGATGAAGGACAACTTCAGCGTTACCATTCAGGCATATATGATTTCCAAGTAGCAACAATGTTCATTGCTCCCATCTGCACTTTGGTCATCCTGAATTTAGGTTCCCTAGTTCTTGGAGGTGTCCAGATTTTCAAGAACCGAAATTTCGATGAGATGTCGATTCAAGCATTCATCTCACTGTTCATATTGGTTGTGCAGTACCCTGTTATTGAAGGGATGTTCTTCAGGAAGGACAATGGTGGTGTCCCGCAATCAGCTGTTCTTCTATCATCTAGTTTGGCTTTTGTAATTCTGGCCTTAGGAACTGTTCTTATATGAAAATAATAACTTTTAAAACTTCCAATTCGGTAATAAATTTTTCATAAGTTACCTCGATTACCTTTTGACCAATTTTTTTTGACTTAGAAAACAACTGGTATAGCTAATCAAAATAGTTTGAGAGACCAACTCTGTCATTCATACATTTAATAGTCCATTGAGACTTGCTCTATATAGCTTTCCTTCTCAAAAAGTCCAAACAAATAACTAATCTTCTAACAAAATTTCTTCCTAAAATCTTCTCAAACCATATTATATTAAAAAATAAAAAATGATTTTATCAAAGGATGAAATTTTGAAAAAAAATGATAAATTTAGAATTATAATCTCAGAACCATCTACTTTACATTTGATCTTGTACACTCACTCGCACCCTATTGCCTTTGTTCGTAAAGGTAAAGCCGTAATCTCCCAAGTTTGGTTCCTTTCCAGTGCTGATATCTCATCATCCATTGCCTCTATCCACTTTGAATCAACACAAGCTTGATTATAAGAGCAAGGCTCACAAAAACTTGACAAGTTTGCAACAAATCTTGTACGGTCAGGTGTAAAAGAAAAAAGATTATCAACAGATGGAGATACAGAAGTTTGAGAAACAAAATCATTCATCCACTTAGCTGGATTCCTAACTCTAGCACTTTTCCTGACTGAGGGACTAATTGGAAGCTGTTCAAGAGATGAAGAACTATGGTCAGAATCTGGAATACAACCATTATTTATTTCAGCTTCCTTTGATAACTCAGGACTGCCTGAATTATCAATGAAGTCAGGATTTGTTGATTCTGGAGGATTTGTTGATTCTGGATGGTTGCTTATTTAAAGCAAAACACAAATAACCCAAGGTTCTGAGAAATGAATAATTTGGCAACTTTCCTGTCAAAAGCTCAAATGGTGTTTTCCAGTTTAGTACAGGAGAGGGAGTCCTGTTTACTAGATAAGTAGCAGTTAAAACTGCATCCCCCCAAAATTTTCTTGGGAGCTTGGACTGGATAAGCAAGGCTGTAGCTGATTGAATAAGATGCCTATGCTTTCTCTCTACAACTCCATTTTGCTGTGGAGTGTAGAGGCAGGATTTTTTATGAACAATGCCTTGGGAAGGAAAGAAAGATTGACATTGTTGATTTATGAACTCACTTCCATTATCAGACCTGAAAACTTTGACTAATTTGCCCAACTGAGTTTGAATTTGTTTGACAAAATGAACAATTAAAACAGGTACTTGAGCCTTAGATTTAAATACAAAGGTCCAAGTACCACGACTAAAATCATCCGCAAGAGTCAATAAGTATTGGTAATTATTCAAGGATTGACATTTATATGGCCCCCAAACATCCATATATAAAAGAGAAAACAGTTTTTCACTATGACTTGTACTCTACTCAAAAGGCAGTACAGTTTGCTTAGCTAAGGGACATATTTCACATGTAGCTAACTCACATTTATTAACAAGGAAGGCTAATACAGAAGAAAGTTTTTTCATAACACCATGGGAGGGATGACCTAATCTAGAATGCCATACCGTAGCTGAACTCTCAAATGAGCATCGTAGAATATGATCAATAAGTGAATTGAAGCTTGTGTGCTTAAAACTGGACAAGTAAAGCACATTTTTCAGTTTAATGTGTCTTACAAGATCTACTGATTTTCTACGCCCATCATAGAAGCCTTAGCCACCACACGCTTGACTCTGCATCTCAGCCAGTGACTCGAACTTAGGATCTTTGAGATCGTAAATAAGAAGTGTCAACTATTAAACTATTTCCTTCTTGTCTCTTTGAATCTATTTTGATTTGCCATATCAATTCTCTTCAAGCCAAAAAAATTAGTAAAAGGTAATTGTGCTGATTTATATAAATTGCTAAAAATTTATTGTCAAATTGTAAAATTTAAAAGTTATTATTTTCATAAAACAAGGATAATATTAAATACCATCTCTTTTTCTTATTTTTTACCAAAATCTCTTTATTATTTTTGCTTTAAAAAATAATAAAAATATTTTAGTTAAAAGAATTAGACAAAATGGTAATACAGTGGATGATAAATAAAAAAAAAATTATGATATTTAGGCGTCTACAAAACAAAGTGCTTGTAACTGTCTAGACATTGGAGCTTTAAAAATGAGGGCATATAAGAACAGTTCCTAAGGCCATAATTACAAAAGCCAAACCAGATGATAGAAGAACAGCAGATTGTGGGACGCGACCATTGTCCTTCCTGAAGAACATCCCTTCGATCACAGGGTATTGCACAACCAATATGAACAATGAGATGAATGCTTGAATCGACATCTCATCGAAATTTCGGTTCTTGAAAATCAGGACACCTCCAAGAACTAGGGAAGCTAAATTCAGGATGACCAAAGTGCAGATGGGAGCAATGAACATTGTTGCTATTTGGAAATCATATATGCCTGAATGGTAACGCTGGAGTTGTCCTTCATACGCTCCCTTATCTGTTGGCAAGAAACTGGCTTCTTTCGCCCCGATTTTCTCCATGATTGCGTTTAAGGTTCCGTATGTGAAACATGTTACTGACTTTATCATCCACATTCTCAGCTCATATATCCATGAACTGATGGTGAGTCCTGAGGATAGGACTTCTTGGATGTGCTTCAGATTAGATGACAGGAAAATGAAAGCAAACACAATGTAAAATGGACTTGATATCTGGAAAAAAAAGACAAAAGAAAAATATCAGGAGTTTGTCGTTTTTTTTTACCTAAGAATTAAAACTCTTCCTCCTAGATGAGGAACAAGAATTGTGGTTGCATATGTTGTGTTATGGCAATGTTTACCTACCGCAGGATATAAAGAAATGCCGCCGATCAGGCAGAGCTGTGGCACAATTCCTAAGCACCACAGGGGCAAGGAAAAGAAGGCATAGTAAGCAAGTTCCGCATAGCACAAACTTAGAAGAAACGGCATTCTCTGGGGACCGTATAAAAGAGGAGAATACTTGGAGATGGCAACTTCAACCAAACCAGTTACCCACCGAGTGTACTGTACCAACAATTCACTGAGGTTTGTGGTTGCTGAGCCCAAGAATGCGGGTTTCGGTGGATTAATATAAACTGAAAGATAACCCTTTGAATGCAATGATAAACCAGTGAAGTAATCTTCCACCACTGAGAAGTATCTGAATCCAACCTGCAGGTAGTTTTAGGTCAGGAGAACAGGAGGCAAAAGAAAATAAATGGAATCAGGAAAACTTAAGGATTTGAAAGCCTCTAGAGCTTGCCTCTTTTCCCCATTGTGTATCTTTCTCGAATGTACAAGAAGCCAAAAGTTGAGTCTCTTGAGTTAATTCAGTGGACAATTTCTCTCCATTTCGAACATGATCAGTCGTATTTATGTTTCGGTAAAGAGTGGTTTTGATGAACTCAAGGGACGGACCAAACATTTTTTGAAGCTCAGAAGGACCATCATCTGTGTATGGAAAATGAACATAGTTACTAACCTTTTCTTTGGATATATAGAATCAGACCTATTACATCCACCATTGTTAATTCAGTAACTGTCATCCATTCCCTTACCAGTCTTACTACATCCATATAGAGCCTCTCTGGTGATGAAAAACCCTGTGCCAGTTAACGCTGGTCCGCCAACACCATCCTTTCCGGGCCAACATGTCTGACATATATAAAACAAGTTAGTAGAAACTTGAAAACCATTGCGCTGAATCTTAGCTGGTACAATAGTAATAGAAAATTTGATATAAATTTGAAGTTGGACCGAGAAAATGTATCTGATTTGACTGTCATAGATATCTTTCTCAGAGACATTGTGGAACTTCTGTGGAAATTGAACCCATGCTAGCTTGGGAGATTTGGTAGGATCAAGGTGAAAACACATGGCTTGACGAGCTGAGCTTGAATCATTGCAGTACATGTCACAATCAAGCACTAATATGTATGGAGAATTGCTCAGCATACCCGATACTCGAAGCTGCGCATTCACAGATTGAGCAGTGGCACATCATGTCAATGAATATGCGATGTCGTTTATTCTAAGATGGCATTGAAGATTAATGTTTAGAGGGTTTACAAGAACGTTTAGAGCTCCAGCCTTGAAATGATGTGTTTGAGATGGCCTTTTTTCTCGACAGACATACACTGTGAATGGCATAGTTTCTTCTTCACCCATAGGATCACTATCTTCCCCTGTAATCACCTGCAAGAAAATGGTAAGATCAAACTGGTTGTTTCTTGTTGCGGAAAATACACATACTTCAATAATCAAGAACAATTAAAAACGCTTGCACTGTGTTGTTTTCCTCACTTAATTTAGTGCAAATATACTATACCAATTTTAACACATGTGAAATTAGTGAAACCCTCCCGCTTGGATATTTGAAAACATTAGCAACTTTAAGATCTTGGATATCTGTTATTTAAGAATATATAAATTTGTTTTATTGCTGTTGTTTCTGGATATATTTCTGTTTGGCTGCGGTTTTCTGGATTGGTTGCTGCTGGTTGAAAGTATTGCTGTTATAAAACTTTTGTGTGGCTCATATGGCGATAATTTTGGCTGCGGTTACTGGAGTTGGCTGCTCATGTGTTTGTTGCTGTTTAAGATGCAAATGTTTGGAAAGTTTTGCTATTTCTAGAGTTTCATTTAGGCTCAAATGATATAATTAAGTTGGTTTAGTTCTACTGATTTTGTGACTTTGTAGTTTAGCTCATATGAAAAGTATTGCTTGCTTTTGGCCTTTTGGCTTGGGGGCTCTCTGTATATGCTAGTGTAGCTTTATAGTGGAAAAGGAAATCATAGTTTAGGAGTTTTAGATTAGCGAAATCAAATTTTTATTCATAGATTCGAGGAGTCAAATCTGATTGTAATTTTCTTGCAATTTTAATATATCCACGGGTCTCAACTTTGGGACTGTTTAATTAAAAAAAAAAATTTAACACTTGTTCTACTGGATTTGGAACTTGGGGAGATAACCCAATATTTTTGAACAAGTTCCTACATAAGATAAATAGACCAACAGCTTAAAAACCATTTTTTTGAAAGTTAAAGATGGAATGAAGGTACCTGAATATTAGCAGGATGATCCTTACTTGTAGCCATGCTGGTATTTTCTTTGATCCACTGGACACGTTCCTTGAACATCTCATATTGTTTCTGCAAGAAGTTCGAATTTGTCTGACTATCAACTCTCTTTAAACATCAAACAGAGAAAACAGATGAGCAAATATCATTGAGAAACCTCAATCTTTTCTTTAACAGATATGAGCTCAATGCTGTTGCTGATGCTAAGTTTCTGATTGGAATCATCTGGACAAGAGAAATAAATTTCAGGGCACCTAGTGTTGATGCCATATTTTCGGCAAAATGGCAGCCAAAGACGTGCGAATCTCCAAGCTTCCTTGATTGCTTTCAAAGTAACAGATGAGCCTCCGTCATCCGAAAAATAAACATTTAGCTTGTCGGGAGGATAATCCAGTGCCATTGCCGAAATCACAGTATTCATAACATCCTTACTAGGCTCTTTATTTGGATCAGTTGTGCATATGAATACATCGATGGCCGGAAGTTTATGGTCCTCCGGTAATCTGTCGGGAAAAACAGTCCTAGAAACCGGCCTCCACCGGTATGCCTGGCTGATTAGCCAAAGAAAAGACAGTATAAGCTCAGAAGCAAAGACAAGAACATAAGGAACTAGAATGTTGGGCAGTATTCCATTCTCCTTTGCCATTATTTTGAATAAAGTGGAAACTCTGTAGCAAATCAAGGCTATTAAAGCAGTACCATGGAGGAAAATGTAAAAACGGTTAAGAATTAACAAAGGATTTTGGACATGACAAAGATTAAGAGGAAGAGAGGTCTCCATTTCTTCTTGCTGTTTATGGACAACCTAGGAAACTCTTGCTCTCAATACCACATGAAGCAATCCTCCATTTTATAGGACTTCTTGATTTAGTATATCTAGAGTAGGGTTGGCAATTGCTGACACGGCACGATAATCCGACACGGACACGGCACGAAAAAAAGCGGGTTAAGGTTGAGATTTTTAACACGTATAATAAATGGGTCGGGTTTGGGTCGACACGTTTAAATAGCGGGTAGGGTTTGGGTCGACACGACTGGTTGGCGGGTTGACACGTGAACCCGTTAAGAAAATATTTTTTTAAAAAATTAAATTTTATAACCTTAATAATTGATGAAACTTCCAAATTCCCAAACTAAAAATTCAACAGGACTTCCTATGGTGGTATTTTGTTATTTAAATTTTCTAACTCTAATTACCTTTGGATTTTATTTATTTTGGTTGGATTGAATTGGATTTTGGTTGTATTAGGAAGAATTTAAATTGATGAAATTTATGTTGATGTCATATATAAAAATGTTATGGTTAAATTTAAATTGATGAATTTGAATTTGATAGATACAAATTTTAGATGGAGTTATTATAAATAAACATGTATGTTTTAGTCTCCTTGACAAATTCAGTCCCCTTTTTCTGTGGTGAAAATTTGGACCGAAAAATCACCTATCAACAATTAAACGGGTTACGCGGGTTAGGTTCGGGTCGACACGATTATAAATAGGTCGGGTTAGGGTTAGAATTTTCGACACGATTAATTAAATGGGTTGGATTTGGGTTGGGGGTTTCTGGGCACGCCAACACGCCAACTTGAACACGATAACACGAACACGACACGAATTGCCAGCCCTAATCTAGAGTGTATCAAATTTGGTGATGCAGCAAAACCCAAATTTAGTATTGCACAATTGATACCTAACCTTGTTGAAACAATCCAAAATAGAATTATATTGTAGAATAGTCATTGATAAGTTATAGAATTATATTAATTAAAGAGGAAAACGATGACAATTCAGAGACTCACATTATTAGAGTGATTATAAACTCTATACAATATACTATTGAGTGTGATATAAAAAAAAAATCATGTCATCAACCGCACCTTCAACACTAGTAGTTTGTGAATATTGTAGCAGAATTTTTGTAGTTTAAGGACTGTTTGTCATAAGATTTTATTAAATTTAGAATTTAAATTCGAATATATTGGACGGAATTAATACTTAATAGCGACGAACAGTTTATGGCATGCCACACAATGAAGTATGATGGGAAAGTAGAGTACAAAACTTGTGCAAGAAATTTTGGTGGTGGTAGGTAATTTGTTGATTTCTGATAATCATAAATGTGAAGCATATCTAATGAAACGAATTCGAAATTTCATTCTGAAAAAATGATGTGGTTTTGAAAATGAGACGGTGATTTAATAATAATTAAATCGGTCAAACTTTCCTATGGCCTTCTAGAATTAGGGTTTATTGTGCGTAAATTATATCATAATACATGTAACTATTATTATATTTATAAATAAAATGATAATAAGTCAATATTTTAAATTTGAATTGATGCATATGTGACACCAAATAATGAATTAAAATAGGTTGTATAATGACATTAAAGTTTTAATGATATTTTTAATAAATGTCATGTAAAGCAGAGTCATTATAGGTAAAATGTACTTAAAAAGTAAATTTTACAATACTTTACTTTGACTTAATAAAATATCTTTAATGTCACTTTCATTCTTTTAATGACATTAAAAAAAATCTTTAGAGATTATATAAAATGACACCATATATATATATATATATATATTTTTATGCAGTTTTAATTTATAATTTTGTATAATTATGAATTAATAATAATTAAAATAATAGATGTTATATTACAAAAAATACTTAATTTAAATAATAAATAAAAATTATTAGGATTTATCTACTACAATTATATTATCAACATCTTCATTCCCCTATCTAATCTATTGAATGACTATCCAACTCTTAGATCAACTTGTCACTTCTCTCTCTCTCTCTTTCTCTCTTTTCTGCAAGTTTCACTCCATGTAAAAAGTGCAGTCCACTACTTACTTCAACAGCGATAACAACAAATCCAAGCAGCATTGATTTCTGTATATCCATCCTGCATGAGTATAATAACATTACCATGAGAATCAAAATTATGACAATGCATCTAAAAATATCATCTCCATATGTTAATCACGTTACTCAAAGTGAATGGACATCCAAGAAAAAAGCAAAATGTTGTGTATAACAGAACCTGATAAGACGGAACAAGATTAGTCACATTTCATACCATAAATGCTTCTCTTGCTTGAAATCCCAAGATGTTAGACATGCAAACTCTTTGAATCTGCACAAGCAATAACCATGAACTATCCAAAACATTATCAGTGCACAAGAATTACACATTACTTTTGTAGTTGAAAGAATTTCCTACGGAACATCAAATCAATTACTACCTTAGATTTTTTATTGTTGGCAAGATTTTCAAAATGTTCAAGATTCTCACTGTTCCATTGGAGAAAAAGGATTTCTACTTAAGGAACAAAGACTTTAACTTGTTTAACATAAGTAGCTAGGTTGGGTTTAGGGTACTTAAAAGTACTTATCCTTTTGGAATCTTAGAAAGTGATGTTTTATCTCACTAAAATAAAAAAGCTACAGACGCAGCCAGAGAAAATAAACTGAAAAATTGAATCCAGCAGAGTACTTAATTCCCTAAGAGATAGTAGATGTTTCATCCATCTGGTTCAGACAATGCTGAAATTTTTATCTTTAATTCAATCATTGGGAGCTCCACAGGAATGAAGGCAAAGAGAACCAAACAAAGTGCAATTAAATAAAACTTTGTTATGATTGGTATGTTTTGGTTATCTATAAGCATCCTCAACAATGAAAACCAAAAACAAACATTATGAGCATAAGCATCACTTAGTCACATTTACCACAGAAGAAGAATAAAATACAGATTACATACAAAATATTATTATAATACTAAATACCAACCAATTTGATTAAACAGAAATTTCAAGTTCTTAGTCGCATGGATAAGCTTGCATATAAACACAACCTATAAAAAAAGATACAAAAGTCAAAACTTTGACTGCTCTGGCAAGATGCAAGGACTAACAAATCAACAAACATAAACACTCACAAAAACATACATAGAAGATGAACAACAACAGCCATCAATTTCTAATTCAAGCATGGTTCCTAGTTCCTCATAAACATATATTTCAAACTTTAAACTCAAAGACACAATAACATAAACCATAAAGATGAAAAGAGATTAACCTACTTCATATTTCTCATTTTGTAAACATTTATTTTCCTATGCAATACAACTTTTTACAGTCCCAAAGTGAAATTTCAGATTTTCAACAAAAACTGAAACTAAAATACTGTCCATTTCATCCTTTAAAAGAAAACAACCTTTACCCAAAAAATAAAGGGTCATAAAAAACAACCTGAAACTGAAAGATTTTGGTAGGATCTGGGTTTGCACTTGCTCGATTTACCACGCAACAAAAATTTCTATTAAAGCGGAATCTTAGAAAAGTACCTTTGAAGCGTGCACTTGGTGATTCTCTTGTATGCCTCAAGACTATGACTTCACGTTGTGTGGGCAACGAACTAGAAGTCAATTGATCAGCTACTTACCACAATCCACCTGCTAGAAAACTCTAGCCCCGCAGCACCTGGCACGTACTATAAACGCACCGCCCGTAGAGAGAGAAAGCTACGCGCAGCTGGTATAAACCAAGGCCAAAATTTTAGCCACTAGAAACCCAAAAACCAGCTGCACAATTTCTTGAAAATTCGACATGGAGAGAGAAACGTTTTCTCTCTCTAGAATTTTCTCTCTCTAGAAATCCTGTGGATTAATTGTTGAATTGTATCTTGAATAACTGATTCCTTGTCTATTTATAGAGTTACAAGAGAGACTCCAAGTTGGTTTAGGATTGGTCTTCCTACTGGGTTTCTGTTTTCCTTCAATCCTGTTTCTGGACTGATACAGATTCTGTTTCCTTCAATCCTGTTCCTGGACTGATACACTCCCAACTGTCACAGGGATTCACTTATCCCAATCCAATTCCTGGGATGAATCACTCCCAACTGACACAGGGATTCACTTATCCCAAACCAGTTCCTGGGATGATTCACAACCAACTGACACAAGGATTAATTAATTTCTAAATTAATTAAATCTACCTTTGTCAACAACCCAGTACATAATTAATCGTACCACTAACGGATTAATTATGGCACTACCAACCTACACCAGAATTGCTTCCAGAACAACTTAATTAAATTATATTCATAATCTCCCCACATCAAAGATATAGTGCTCGTTAATTCATTAATTTACTGATAAATTAATTCATCAACTTCTTTAATTCCGAGACTAGTACCACTCGACCTTTTTACTATACCGGACATAAGTCCACCGGCCGGGTTTAGTATAATAAACATTTTGAGCTCATCTCGGGAGCACCCCGGACGCACCGGTACATGGCTTCCTTTCGACAAGCAGCAGCACACCAAGTAACTAAACACGCGCACCCAACCCACCAAGACTATTGGCCACATTTGACCTCACCCATTGGCAGATCAAAGTACACTATGTCTAATCCTCATGCCCACTCGAGTCTAGGGATTTAGAGATAGAATACAAGGATCGATTTGTCTATTAAATCAGTACAAGATAAATCATTCCTAAGAGTCAAGTTCAATATGCCCCGGGCATATCTATATTCAATTAGTTTAGACAAACTAATTATCTGAATCATATAATAACCTAGACTGACAGTTTGTCCAAAGCTGTCTCGGTTAGAACCTCATTTATATATTATGTCTTTCAACCAATGATGAGATCTACTGTGTCGCACCAGACACCTCATCATCTACTTACATAATATAAATGGATGTAAACATGCACAACAAAATATAATTGAAACACAAATCGATATATTAAACTGAGAAACTGTGCAATACAAGCATAGCTTATGTATTCTACTCCAACAGAAACTTTGTCATTTCACCCTCCACTAGGTTCTGGGCTTGAAGAACAGGAACACTACAATGCTCCACACAGTTGCTTATCTGGTCATTCGTTTTTGTTCTGTCAAAGCACTCATATGCACAATTAAAATATGCTTTCTGCATCCCAATAAAATCCATCAGTAAAAAAAAACCACATATTCTCTCAATTCAAAACAAAAAATTAAATCTTTACACAAACCCACATGAAAAAAAAAATGCTTGCAACGAGTGGAGAAGGATCGAAAGAGGTGGAAGAATGAGGGTAGAGACGGCTGGTAGTTTCTGGCAACAGGGAGAAATGAAGGGAGAGGGTTGGGGAGAAGAAGCAGTGAGCGTGAGAGTCGGGGAGAAGAACGAGCGAGCGAAGGCCAAGGAAGAAGATGAGAGAACAATGGATGGAAAGACGAGGAATCAGAGCAGGGTCGGCAGTTGGAGGCGACGAGTGGCCGACGATAAGAAAAATTGGGATAGCAGTCTCTTCAGTATTTAAAAAAAATCATAATATATCATTTCAATTGAGACATTTTATATTAAGTAATTTTATATTAAATTATTTTTTATGCATAGTTATTATTAGTGTTTAATATGCTTAAAAAAATTAGTGTTTAATAGATTTGTTCATAATGTCATCATAAAGTATTATTTATGGTAATTAATAATTAATGTAGTATTAGTTTTAGTAGAAGTGTAGTTAAAAGTAACATGTATTTATTGTATACTTATCATGACATTTAGATTTTAGCATTATAAAATAAGTGTCATTATATGCAAATTTTCTACTAGTGATACATTAACTTGTCATTACTTTATTTCTTAATATAATAATAGATACTTATCTTAGTGGGTACATGGTATAATTTGCGAAGACCGGCTACATAAACATGCACTATACACTTGCATGTAAGTAAATCACTTCAAATCAACACTTATTAATAAGTCAATTTAATGTATTTGGGAGAAACCCAAAATTCTAAGTTTCGTTTTTTTTTTTTTTAGAAAAAGAAAAGATTTGATTATTATTGAAATCACAATTCCGATTAAAAACTCATGCACATTCTAACTAATATAAGAGTATATTGTGAGTTATTGATATTGAAATCTCAATTTTACATTGAAAATTTATTCATTGTAACTAATATAAATGAGTGTTTTTTACTTATTACTAATTAATTTTAAATTAAATATCACGTGGGATCAACAATGTTTATAGTTATATTAACTAAAGAGTTAAAAGAAACTTTAAGAAATCAACCGAGTAAAATTTACCATAGAGTCGGATTTAATATGATGTACTAACCAATATGTTATGACATTATCATCGGGTCGTGATCCAAAATAGGCCATCAACAAGGACAATAGTATTCAATGCAAGAACAACTTGAAGAATTGAGAAACAATGGGGTGGGCAGGGCCGTCGACTTCACCTATTGCCGCCATTAAAACTGCAGAGTCTCCATGAATGAGAATGGATGGTGAAGAGGATATCCCACCTTCATTTATACGCTCCCTTTGTAATAACCTTAATGTTTTATTTATTTATTAATTAGTAGTTCTTAAGATTGATTTGTCACATAAAATTAATCCCATAATTATAATATTATTTTAATTCAAAAATTCATTATTATATTTGTAAACTAAGAAGGTTTATTAAACAAAGCATCTTAATGGGAGAAGTAAGTATTAAGATTTTTCATGAGCAGAGTTAATATATTAATCCAGGGGACAAAACATTGGGTAATAAGTTGTGTTCTACGGAGAGTCAGGTGTGTTCCAAGTTCCAACCCTAAATAACATCTCTTACATTATTTGGCAATCTCTGTGGATCCGTTTGTACCACCGTTTCTCAAAAAAATAAAATCAAATTAAAGTTAAATTTTTATTTTCATTTTTTTTTTTTTTTTTTTTTTTGGAATGAAAAGGGCATTCAATTAACATAAATTGTCATTTGTAATCGGAGGTGCAAATGAACTGAGCCGTTCATGAACTATTCGCAAGTAGCTTCGGTCAAAACTTGGCTCAAATTCAAAATTGACTGAATTCGAGCCGAGATCGAGCCGGTTCGTTAAGGTAACGAGTCGAGTTCGAACCTGTAATGTATAGGCTCTGTAAGCTCGTCAAGCCTAATGAGCTTATATATTATATATTTTTTTATTTATTTTATAATAATATAATAATAAATATTTTTAAAATTTTTATGTTTTTACCCTTATTCTCTAAGCTCAAAACAAGCTCGACTCATGAGCTCGAATTCAATCTCATGAGCTACCGAACTCAAGCTTGATGATATTTTTCAAGCTCGAGTTCGAGATTTAGAAAACAAGTTTGATCGAATTCGAATTCGAGTCTAACTATTTTAAGACGAGCAGAGCTCGAGCTTTATCAAACTAGAGTTCGGCTCGACTCGTTTACACTCTGTTTGTATTTGTGATTAGAATTGTTATGGATATGAACAAGAATAAGGCCCAAGATGTGTACACCCGGGGTGGGTAGACTAAACTTTGATGCTTTCTACGATTAAGGCTCTGTTTGGTTAGTTAAGAACCGGAATGGAGTAGATTTTGTTTCCTCATTTATGGGTTTTGCCATTCCACTCTCTCCACCGAGGTTTTGCTTCCGTTATCACATTTCTTTTCCTTTTCTTTTATCACCTCGTACTGAAAACCCCAAGATCTGGATAACTTTTTCTTCAGTTTTCAAACTCGACACCATAGGTTCAAGGCTGAGAGGGGTGGTAGAGCTGCGAGAGAAGAACTCTTACGATTCCTTGGGTTCTCTCCTCCGTTAATAGTTTACGGATTTTTTTAAAGAAAAATATAAATTAATCGTGGAATTGAAAAGAAAAAATATAATTGATAATTTGATTGATCGAAGAAAATAATTTCTCTGGTAATACTATTGTTGAGTATTCTAAAACTCACGATTAAATTCGTGACAAAAATAGTAACCAACTATCGGATCAAGTGAGTGACCAAATCGTGACCAAAATGATCACAAAAATGATCACCCAACTATGAGATTAAGTGCACAATCAAATTCGTGACCAAAATAGTTGGGGGCAAGAGTGATTTTATATTTATAATATTATATTTATATTATAATTATAATTATACACATTTTAATTCCGATTCCAAACCGTTCAACCAACCATCACCTAAACGTTTGATCAGATTAAATTTGAAATATCTAATATTTCTTCTATTTTTTAAATATAAGATTTTATTAAAAAAATTTAAAAATGCATCTTTATAAATATTTTTTACTTTTAATATATTTTTTATTGTTCTGAATTGTCTGCTTTAATAATAACGATTGATTCTTAATTTGGTGCGAGCAATTTTTTTTTTTTTAAACAAAAGGGCTTTCATCGATGTGAGCAATCTTAACCATATAAAAAAAATTGGATGAATTATAATTAAGTGTCACACTTTTTAAATTTATCATATTTAATATTCACATAATTCAACTATTAATTAATTTATTCTAACATAATAACCTTCTCTCATTCACTTTTGTATAATTTTGTTATATTCAAAATTTAAATATAAACTATGTATTTAATTTTTTCTCAAAGTTATTTAAAAAAAACAATTTACTAACTTTATTAAAAGAATTGAATCATACTTCAATTAAGATAGTTAAACTTAAATATATTATAGTTATATTATTGAAATACTATACTTTAACCTAATTTAAATATATAAATATTAAGTTATTATATTGTAGCTCCAAATTTAATCATTTTAATTATAAACGAGTAAACTGAAATCTATCATTATTTATATATTTTAATTAAAATAAGCCATTTTGAACAATACACCCAAATTCAAGTTTTAATATTTGTAAAAAAAATTAAGGTTTAATTTTAGGGGGGAAAAAAGTGCAGAGTTATACTTAAGAAAAAATAATAATAAGAAAGCAACTACAAAATAGAAGCTGCATTTGATATTCCAAAAATCAAGTATTTTCTGTGGCACAAAAATAGCCGCCTTATGTGCTCTCCTTCCTTACCAACCAAAAATTGAAAAAAAAAAAATCAGAAAAACAATGTGTCACAATCTAAAATTAATTTAATGTCTCTTTCAAAAAAATAATTTAATGTATAGTACAATGTGACAGTGTCAATTGCTCATCAATTGTTCACATGCTCTATAAGAAGCTGTTTCTAGAGTCCAGTCGGTTGGTCAATGAGAATCGATGTAAGTGAAAGCTTTAATTTTTCTAATTGCGAAAATTCAAGAATAATTAAATTTAGAAAAAGAATAAATGGAAGTGATGACCAATTGATACTCAAGAAACAGCTTCTAATAAGTTCTTTTTTTATTTAGAAAAAGAATAATTAAATGGTAATATGTTACAACTGCAAATTATAATATATACCCAAGGATATATACTGTTAATATATTTGAAAATAAAGTGACGATAATTTAATAATTTTTAATTTTGAATATATACAGTACAACCTCACTTTTATCACTTTATTTTTAAATATAGTAATAGATATATATCCATAAGGTATAGTATAATATGACTAAATATATTATGAATAGCAAAACTTAAAACTTAATTTGTCGCTTATCAAATATTTAGATGTAAATTTGACATTAAATCATACTATAAAAAATATTCTTACAATGTTTTCCAATTCATTTTGCATGTAAAATCTCATATTTATCCTTTCTTTTTGTTAATCTCTATAACAAGTATATAAGAGATTCGAAGACATACAATTTACAATAGACAAAAACAATGTCCTTTCTGAAGTTGATGATTACACAAACTCAAGGAATTATTACAAATTTGAAATAAGAAGCACTACTACAAATCTATATAACACTAGTGTCCTTTGTTCTTTTCTTTCCTCTTTGGAACTAATCCTTCAAGAATTGGATAACTAAGAGCCAACATATGTGAAGATAGAAAAAATTGGCCAAACATTTCTCCAAAATTTCCCTTGGAAATCATTATTTTCACTCCAATTGTGAAGCAAACCACGTTTAGGATGACCAACAATGTTAGAGGAATCATGAACATGGTGGCACCTTGGAAGTCAAATTTGCCTTTCTCGTACTTGTCCAGCTTCTCTTGGTCAATGGCCTTGTTTGTCAACCTAAAACTTGCTTTTGTTACGCCTATCCTTTTTAGCACAGCGTCAATGCATCCAAAGAAGCATGCTGTCACTGTTTTTATCGTCCAAATTCTTTGTTCATTCCACCATGTTGCAATTGAGCCTCCACTTGAAACAACCTCGTACAAATGTTGTAAAGATGATGATATGTACACTAGGGCAAAGGGTACGAACCACTTGTTTGAGACCTATAAATTCAGATATTAATATTATAAAATAAGTTATATCGATCAGAGTAATTAATAATCGAACGAAAATAAGTCGTATTAAGTTGAAATTAGATAATCAAACTAATTTTTTATTTTAATTGGGCTATTTTTATCAACTCTATCGGCCTATATTAACTTTTTAAAATTCTAGTATTTTGTTCAGACTCTCAAAAAAAAAATTTTTTCTCTCCCACATACACTAATATCAAAAGAATTAGAGTCCAATTCTTGAAACAAGAAGATCCAAATGAAGAAGTAAGTTTATGTACCTCAGGGAACAAAGAGGTGCCTTTTAGGAAACACAGCTGAGGGATGATTCCGTACAAAATGCAAGGAATGGCGAAGAAGTGTGAAAATGTGAAGTACGAATAGCATAAGCTCTGGAGGACAGGCATGTTGGACACTCCATAAGTTAGTGGGCCGAATTGGGACAACCCAATTTGGACCAGACCAGAAGCCCACTTCATGAGCTGAACCATGGCATCTTTCATGTCAATGGTGGTGCAACCAAGGAAACATGGCCTTTTTGGATAGAGATAGACTGATTTCCATCCTTTGCAATGCAAAAGATAGCCCGTATATGTACTCTCCAACAGTGACCCATAAGAGTAGCCCACCTGTCAATAGGCCCACCATATTATAAAAAATTAATCATGATGCTAACAAGACATTATCATTATCATTAAGGTGTGTTTAGTTAATAGGAATCATTCTACAATCGTAAAATGATTTCGATTACAATTTTTTTAAACGGTAAAAATAAAGATAACTCGGAGATATCTTATTAACACATATCAAAGGCAACCAGATTTATTTCATAAATGATCTCTTAATTTATCGAACAAGTAAAAAACAATCAAATTTATTTAATGATTACTGAGTTATCAAATTTTAATTATTTTCATTAAACAAATACAGTAACTAAACTTACTTTATTATTATTATTATTATTATTATTTATTATTTATGATATGATAATGTACAATTCATGGTAAACATCTAAAATATTATACAGATAAAACGTACGATAAAAATGACTGGTAGTCAAGATAAAATGAGACTTTTCTAAAATATTCACTGAAGTGCTTACTTCTTTTCCCCAATTTGTGTTTTGTTCAAATGTGCAAGTTGCAAGAGTTTTTGCTTCTTCCACAATTGCTTCCGAGATTGACCCATTCCTATTGGTTTGTCTTCCATTCAAACTCTTAAGCGAATCATTGAATGCTTTGGAGGATCCAAAATTTTTCTCCAATTCAACAAGTATTCCATCTGCCCAATTATTCCCAAAAAAATAAATAAATACAAGAATCTCTTAATACCTACTAGTTTATTTTTAAATATAGTAATAGTTATATAGTTTTATTTTCAGTTATTTTTCTTACTTTATTTTTAAATATTGTAATATATATAGCTGGTATAATTTGAGAATTTGAATTCATATAGAGTTGTAAACGTGCATACCCTCATTATCTGGACGACAATATAAAGCCTTTTTCTTCAAATAGTACCCAGTGCCCGCACACACAGTGCCCCCCAGCCCATCCATACCTTGATATTTTGTCTACCAAAAAAAACCACCAAGAAATTAATGCATTAATTAATTAATCTCTGGAAACAAACTGAAAATTATAAAATTATTTTTAATGTTACAAACAGGAGAATTTTTTCAATATGAAGGAAGTATGATATTGCATTATTTACCTTGTAGGCTGCTCTTGATTGACCATCATAGATATCGTTCTTGCTAACGTTGTAGAAAATTTGAGGATATTGAACGAACGATAAAGAACTGGATATCTCATGATCAAGATGGAAGCACATTGCTTGTCGGGCAGATAGAGGATCATTGCAATACATGTCACAATCTAAGACCAAAATGTAAGGTGCATTGCTCATTAATCCAGAAACTCGAAGCTGCAATTTCAAAGGGTAAAAGAAAATTTAAACAAAAAGAATAATTTTTATTTGTATTATTAAATACGATTATTATTTTCGGACTAAAAAAAATGGCATACAAGAGCATTAAGGGCGCCAGCTTTGAATCGATGTGGGCGTGTTGGTCTTTTCTCCCGGGATACATACACAAGAAGCGGCATTTTGTTTTGTTTATCGTCGTCAGCTTCTTCGTTGTTGCTATTGTTGTTATGGATCACCTGCTCATTATTCATCAAACACTTAAAATAATATTTTATTATCTGTAATCACCATCTATCCTCTAACAAAAAAAAAATAACGATTTTCGATAAAAATAATAGATAATATTACTCAATAAACTCTTCAATCATAATAATCCACTATCCTAAATAATAATTATTATACTGGTCGTATCTCGAAATAAGATTTAGAGCCAAGATACTAAAAATTGTCCCTTTATGCAATAGATTTAGACGTACCTCAATATGAGGAGGGCGATCATCTCTAGCTGAATATGTTTCAATAGCGCCAACTTTTTCGACGTTTTTCTTGAACATATCATATGCTGTCTGCACCCAAACAATATCCATCGATCATGTTTGTTATTGTTACTATATATTAAAAATATAAAGATCATGATTATGATGTTTCCCATATAACTCAGTTTTGAACAAGAAAAAAATAATTATTGGGTATATATTCACTTTTTTTTACTGTTTAAACACTTTTAGTTTAACCTAAATACAATTAGTCAAAATTAAAATACACTAATATGTTAGATGTAACATGAAGTAAGTTTAAATTTTCAAGTTTGAATTCTTATTTAGTATATATGCTTCGATATATATGAATATCATTACTTTTTCAGTTAGATCTTATTCTTTAATATATTTTATTCTTTATTCTATTAGTTGTACACTAATATTTATTTTACAACTAAAATAGTAGAATACACTAACGGTATCATATTGTTTAATCAATAAAAGAAAAGTTCAAAGTATGAATCAAACTTCCAATTAAAATAATTTCTTTGACTATTTCTAAACTGTTCAATTAAAAAAGAGCCAAAAAAAAAAAAACAAAAGATCATGAATTATTGTTTATGGATTAGTTACCTTAATTTTTTCTTCCTCTTCCCTTAATTCATCGCCCCAATCCAAGTGTGCACCATCATTCATCGATGCAAAATAAGCCTCAGGACTTCTAGTTTTGATTCCATATTTCCTACAGAACGGAAGCCAAGATTTGGCAAACGAACAAGCTTCCTTCATCGCAAACAAAGTCAACCCCGCGCCACCGTCATCGGAAAGATACACCGCCAGTTTTTCCGGTGGATAGTCAAGCGCCATAGCCGACACAACCGTATTCATCACCTCCATCACGGGCTCCTTCTTGGGATCAGCCGTGCATATAAAGACATCCACCCCGGGAAGAACTTTATCATTCTTAGGAAGATTTTGGAGGTTTACCGACCGGGCAACCGGACGCCACCGGAAACCCTGGCTAATGATCCATAAGAAGGTGAAAAAGATCTCAGCGGAGGTGATCAAACTCCAAGAAAGGAGTGGTACGTCACCATTCAAAAGGTGAGAGATTCTGTAGTAAAGAAGGGAGAGTACGGCGGTGAAATGGAACGACATGTGGAGCCGGTTGAGGGTGGCGCGTGGTTGTTGCACCGTGCATGTGTGGAGGCAATCAGTGGCAGTAGTAGCCATTTTTCGAGGGTTTTTTGATTTCTGTAGTTTTGAGTTTACAAAGCATGGTGCGCTTCGTCTTGTTTATATAGATGGGAACGTAAGGGGATCGACGAAAATAAGGATAAATCAAGGTTGTGTTATTGATGCTGACATAATTTAACTAAATAAAATATGGCTTGACTTGCACGGAGAGACGCGTTCTCTTCTGCGGTATCGGGACGAGAGTAGAGCTCCAAACTCAGCATCAAATTGTAATAAAAAAGGGCGGCGTTTGAGACAATGCCATAACAACAAGATATTTTTATAAATTCTCTACACATCTAAAATAAAACATCTTACAAACTTCAAAGTAGTATTTTATTATTTTTTTTTCTTATTTTTCAGATTGTAGTTATCCGAAGAAAGTATAGTGAAAGTAGTATAATTTAAGATGGGAAGGATTTTTAGTTATGATTAGTGCCAATTAAGTAAATTAAAAGCTTAGTTAAACATTGTTTAATTTACTTATAATTTCTAAACCTTGTTATGAAAAGAGAGAGTACTATCTATGTGTGCCAATTAAGTAAATTCAAAAGGTTAGTTAAACGTTCTTTAATTTACGTAAAATTTCTAAATCTTGTTATGGGACGAGAGAATACTATTTATGTCTATCGCAAAAGATTATAATATAGAACATTTTTATCAAACTATCGATAGGTTTATCCTCATTCTGCTTGAAGGGACCTATCAATATATATGTAGTTACTGTGTTTTTATTTAAATACTATACAATTATCATGTTGTAATTAGTTATAAATCTATACTTATTTAATGGATGGTAATTTATATGGTGGTGTAATTTTATTCTTACCCAAAAAATAACTATTTTTTTAGATGAGTTTGGGAAAATAGGCGCGGGGTCTGAGGAGCAATTTGAACTCTTTGTTTTAATGAGTCGAGGCACGCGGCCCCACCTTTTTTTTCTTTGTTGAAGACTTTCATTTTTCTTTTTTTATATTATCTCATTTCTTTCATGTTTTTTTTTTTCTTTTTTTTTTCCTTCTTCTCTAATGTTTCTTTTCTGTTCTTTTTTTTTAATAATTCAATATTTTTTTTATGTTTTTGAATTTTTTTAAAAATAATAAAAAAATATTTTTGAATTATTATTTTATTTATTTTATATATTGTTAAATAATTTCTTTTGTCTTGTGATATGATATGTGAAATCTCCAAATACGAATACATGTTATGGACGTTTTTGTTATATGATATGATTTCTTTTATATTTTTGATATGATATCTGTTGTCCACTAATTTAATGTCTATTATTTTGTGATCTGATGTCTATATTATCATGATTTGATCCCCTTATTAAATATGTTTTAGATTTATGAGATGATTTCTTTTATAGTTGTGATATGATATCTATTTTTCGATGATCCGATGTCTACTATTTTGTGATCTGATGTCTATATAATCATGATTTGATCCCCCTTGTTAAGTATGTTTTAGTTCTATTGTATGATTTCTTTTATATTCTTGATTTGATATCTATAGTCTGTTGATCTGATTTATACTATTCTGTAATCTGATGTCTATATAATCATGATTTGTTCCCCCTTATTAAGTATGTTTTAGTTCTATTGTATGATTTATTTTATATTCTTGATCTGATATCTAAATATGTTGATCTGATGTCTATATAATCATGATTTGATCCCCTTTGTTAAGTATGTTTTAGTTCTATGAGATGATTTCTTTTATATTCTTGATATGATATCTGTTGTTCGCTGATCTAATATCTACTGATTTATTTATTTAAAAAAGTATTTTTTTTAAAAAAATCTATGCAAAAAAAAAAAAAAAACTATAACATACTAGTGTAGGAGTATGATGAATTTTACTTCTATAACCCAACAGTATACGAATCTGGATATATAAGTAAATCGTTGTTGTAACTCCTGAGTAAATACAAATTGTGATTTCTATATTTTAACTTATATAATCATCACTTAACAAGAAACAGCATCGTTTTAACTTCCATCCGACGGGGATCTAGCTGTCCAAAACCCTACAACACTCACTAAAATTGGTCACTAATAATATCCGCATGATTTGAAGCTTATTACTAGGAATCATCCCTTTCATTTTATGTTTATTCTCCATCTGCTCCAAACGAAAACAGTCGGATCGGATGTATTTATTGAACAATTTAATTCCATAAAAAAAATCTTTTTTTAAGACGGAAGTCCATTTGGCCCCATTCCAACATTTCAAGATTAGGATGTTATTAAAATTATATTATTTAACTCAGTAATTATATTTCTACAACTTTCTAATTTTTTCTAAAATGCAACTCATAAGAAAATATTGTAAGTATAATTATATCAAGACTAAATATGTTTTTGGTCGCTTATATTTAGTTAAATAATTATTTTAGTCTCTTACATTTTCATATGATTTTTTTTAGTCTTTTACATTTAAAAAAATAATAATGGTACTATTTGATTTATTGTTAATTTGGTTTAAAATGTGTGAACTCGAGTCATGCACAACCTCTATGAGACCTTTATTGAGGAAAGGTATGACAATTTCAACATCAATATAATTTTTAAATTGTAAAACTTAAATTTGACTATTAAAATTAAAAATATTTTGACTGAAATTTACTAAATAGAAAACAACTGTTTTAAATTTTCAGAAATTTTAAATGAAATAATGTATAAACTATTATTAGACTGCACATAAATGAAACAAAAATAATTTAGATATAATAGATACTAGAGATTAAATGGTACATTTTTGCAATGCAAAAAAACCAAAAACGTCATTTAAAATTGTTTAAGATTAAAAAATTTATTGAAAGTAAAGTTTACTCTTCTACTCCCTCTATTTTAATATATAGGTCATTTTGACCAAAACACAAATATTATGACTGTAATTAATTTTTGAAAATTCTCATAACTTTTAATGGTTAAACTTATTATACCCCTATTCAATGCATTTTTGATAATAGTGCTATAATTTAGAATAGTCATGACAAAAACAAGTCTCAATGACATTGTAAATTAAATAAGGGTAATAAAGTAAAAATAATTAATTATTTTTTAGAAGTAGACAAGTTACTTATATTTTGACAGGTTTTCTAATAGGTAAAAATGACTTATATTTTAAAATGAAGGAGTATCAATTAAAAATCATCGATATTAATCGGGGGGAAAACATCATTATGTGGGAACACTTTTTTATTTATTATTGAATTCCCCGAACAATATTACGTTTTTTATGTTTGTCGATTTTACAATTCTAGAAGGCTTTATTAAATTAATGATTCTTAACCTCGTAACTCCTGACCGGCGCATTGATTACTAATTGTTAACTTTGATCGTAATCATGTAGTTTGTATTGATTACTTGTGGTCTTAATTAAGTGTCGAGAGACGGCTGTTCGGCGAATAATGCTGTCTTCAAGAGAGGTTAATTCAATAAGCGGAACTTTGCCGTCAAGAATATTTGCTTCTTGATCATTTCTTTGTTCCAAAATATATATGATTTTTTATTTAAATTTTTTGTTTAATGACTAATCATTGTTTAATTTAACCAATTATATTTGTTTTACCTTTTATTTATTACAACTATTTTCTCAACAAAAATTCTATTTTGTGTTCTATTAAAATTCTACCATTAAATATAAAAAGTTTTAGATTAAAATGTCAAAAGTAAAACTAAAAATTTAAACATCTTATACAAAAATAATTTCACTCGCTTTTTAAAAAAATAAAAAATAGGGGAGTAAATTTTTTAAGATTTCTTAATAAATTTTTTGGTGGAGGCGCAATCAGGGAACGAAAATACATTTGCAATTAGGCAAACTAGTTCTTGGGCTGAATTTTGGACATTCTGAAAATTGCGCAATCAACTTCTATACGAGGACACAAGCCTTCCCCAGTCGAAGTTATCAATCATAATATTCGCCAACTTATGATTGACACGTTGCTATGTTTCCGTCAAGCTATTCAGGAAGTAAGGTGGATTCGCCGAGATTTTCATGTGCAGCTTCATCTGCCTCCCTCACACAAGGTCCAAGCAGTGGCGTGGAAGGAAAAGTTTTTGCTCAATGGGTACTAATACTGATGGAGCGTTCAATGGAAGTAACAAATCTGGCTGGGGGTTTGTTCTCAAATTGGGCAGTGGCCGTTTAATCCATGCTGAGTCTAGTTTTTTGCCTCATGGTTCTGTGCTGTTAGCTAAGATTACAGGATTGTTAATGGGCATTTGATATTGTCAAAGTCTGAATTTGATGGATTTACATATCATGTCTGATAGTCTGCTCATGGTACCGATGCTTACAGGGGATTTACTTATTGATTGGAGGCATATACTATCTTTAAAGGAAATACATCACACCATCGGTTCTCTTAATGCCTCAATTCCTCATGTTCTGAGAGAAGGAAACTCTGTCGCAGATTATCTGGCATCGATGGGTATAAATGGCCTCTGCATCTCCCAATATATATTTAAAGAATTACCAAGCCGACTTCAAGGACTTCTGCGCCTTGATGCTATGGGAATTCCCGGGTTGAGAATAATCTAGACATCTACAGAGAGACAATTTCACTTGCAGATCTTTTGGCAAAACATGGAGGGCAACTCGCTATAGACTGAAGGTCTTTTCCACCTCTTAGGATTTGTTAACACGCAGGTATGTTCTTTAATTTAATTATCTTACTACTTTTGTTTGCAGGTACAAATCGAATATAAAGATTTCGGTTATGCTAGGTATCAGGTTTAGTCTATAATGTATAAGCTCCAAAAGATGTATTGGCGAATGTATAGATAGGAGTTCCAAAGGGGGTATTGGTGCCTGTTAGGGGTGTACACAGTTTGGTCGAAACCGTTTAAACCGGCCAAACCAAACTATTTTTTTCAGTTTGACCGGTTTAAATATATATTTATAGGTCGACAGTTTGAAAAATTTATAAACCACAATAACGGTTCGGAAAACGGGTTAGGCTGTGAAACTGGCCGTTCTGGCCGAACCGAACCATATATTATAAATATATTTAGCATTTAATATACATAAAAAGTTAGGTTAGACGTTTCTGGATGTAGACATTTCTGGACGTGGTGCTAGTGTTATGAGACGTGGTGGACTGTCTTTGTGGAAAAAAAATCAATTTAAATTCACATGAATGGATATCGTTTATGGACGTGGTTCTAGTTGTCTTTGACGTGATGGGTTGTCTTTGTGAAAAAAATAGCTTAAATTCACATGAATGGATGTAGACGTTTCTGGACGTGGTGCTAGTTATTTTTTACGTGGTGCTAGTGTTATGAGAAGTGGTGGACTGTCTTTGGGGAAAAAAATCAGTTTAAATTCACATGAATTGATGTAGACGTTTATGGACGTGGTTCTAGTTGTCTTTGACGTGGTGGGTTGTTTTTGTGAAAAGAAAGCTTAAATTCACATGAATGGATGTAGACGTTTCTGGACGTTGTGCTAGTTATTTTTGACGTGATGCTAGTGTTATGAGACGTGGTGGACTGTCTTTGTTAAAAAAATCAGTTTAAATTCACATGAATGGATGTAGACTTTAAAAATAAATAAAAAATAGACCAAACCGTTAAACCGCCAAACCAAGCCGTTAAAAAATGGTTTGGCCAGTTTGGTTTGAAAAATAAAATTAGCCAGTTTGGTTTGAAAAATTTTGAAACCGTATATTACGGTTTGGCCTATACTTTTACTTTCAAACTGGCCAAACCGGACCGTGTACACCCCTAGTGCCTGTATAGTTTTCTTTTTTTCTTAAGGGTGAGTTTTGGGGATTAAATAAGGTGACCTTGTATGTAAGGTATCTTCGGGTTGAGAGTAAGTCTTAAACACTGTCCTTGTATCTTAACAGTTTTTCTTTAAATTAATAAAAGGGTAACCATTCCCACCGGTCCTCCATGCCCGCTGGGGTATGTGAGACTGTTTATTAATATATATATATATATATATATATATAACTTTTAAAATTTTTATTCTATATGAAAAAACAAAAATCATGTTTACTGGTATCATCAAGATCCTGACTCATTCATGGATATCTCAGTTTGAAAAATTAAAATAAGATAATCGAATCATTTTTTCTTATTTTTTTTGAATTCAATAAATGTTAATTGATCATATATTTTATTTTAATTCAATGATTTAGAATATTTTTGACTATATATTTAATTCTTTTAAATTTCATATTCAGAATTGTGTCGAATTTATTCAATCTATAGTTAGTAAAAAGAAGAAATAAGTCCATCCAAATCATCGGGCTATTCTCTCCTTCTCAATCATCAATTATACCTTGTAGAATAGTTTGAGCACATCGGAATCATTAAAACAAAAACATTATTGAAAAAAAAAAAAAAAAACACTAACAACAACGAACAAGGCCTAAACCATGATTAGACAATGGCGCAAAAAGTTCTAGATTTTGTCCATTAGAACGTACAAAATCCCAACAAATTCTGCCAAAATTTGCAGTTTGACACTATAGATATATCCTCCCGATTGTAATGAGAAATATTCAATTTAAAGGGCCAAATTAAACCATAAAAGTTGGGTCAAACTGCGACAAATTTAATGAAGATTAATTTAATGTAGCTCTTTTATAACTACAATTATTTTGTTCCAGAGTATGTTTCATATGAATATATAGTGCACGTGAAAAAAATAATCTATGAAAAATGTTTTAGAATTTTAACACAATTATTATGTTTTTAGCCTCAAATTACTTATATTTAATAATAGGGTTTTAATAGATAAAATAGATTTTTTAAAAAAGAAGAGTTGTAATAAAACAAGTGACAGTAATATTGTATTTTAATTAAAAATGATTAATTTTTAATTCATAAAAAAATTCTTAAATATATTATTAAACAAATAAAGGAAGTAATTAGCATGATTTAGAACCACACCAAGAAGAGCTATGAACCTGCTCCACTGGAAAAATGAAATAAATATTTTGAGAGATGAAAATGAAATAAATTAGATAGAAAAATAAATAGATAGTACAAATAAGTACATAAAACCTATAAAGAACAAAACTTTAAAAAATATCACTATTACACTGGACAAATAAACATAAATATAGTTTTGCATAGGTTTTTAAACTTCCAATAAAAATACCAATATAGAACTATAAATTGACTAATCAATAATGATCAGAATCCTCGGATTATTCACCATGATATGAAACTTTTAATTTATTTTAATTAGAGGAGAAAATTTTTGACTTATTCGTGGAAGACAAACTCCCTGAAAACTCCAATGAAGTGAGATAGTAGTAACACAAACTCTTAGTGAATAGAGATCGAATGAACTAAAACAAGAAAGTAAATGGAATTTAGGTAGCTTAAATCTATTGGAAAAGAGAGAAAATTTGTATTTAACTAAATAAACTTATTATAAATATTTAATTTTAGGATCGGTCTATTCAATTAAATATTTCTAAAAGTAGCAAAATTGAGTCAAGTATAATATTGACTTATACATTATGAATGTTATTTATGAGTTAGGGCCATGTATTTTTTTTTAAGGAAATCAAACTCTCAAATAATATTTGTATTGAGTCATACAGTTCACCAAAATTAGAGTTGCCCAAACTTCTTGTCTATTCTTTCCTTATTTTACATGGCATGATTATAGGCAGTTTGTACTATAATATGTCTGATTCTGATTAAGCAAGTAACTCTCCCACTCGACGCTGTCTTAATGATTGGTTCATTCAATTTGGTCAATCTTTTATCTCTTGGCGTACTAAGAAGTAACAGACAGTCTTTCGCTCCTTAGGTGAAGTAGAATATCATGTTATGGCCTCACTACTTGTGACATCAAATAGTTAAAAGGCTTGTTTCGCTGTTTTGGTGTGTCTCATTCCCAACCTATGCACATGTATTGCGATAATCAGGCTGTTCTTTACATTATAGCCAATCCTGTCTTTCACAAACGGACCAAACATATTGAAATTGATTGTCATTTTCTTCGCGATGCATTACTCTAAGGTGTCATTGCTCTAGGATATGTTCAATCTCGTAATTAGTTGGTCGATATCCTCACTAAAGTCTTGGGCAAGAAACTGTTTGACAGTTTTCTTTTCAAATTAGACATTTACAATCCTCACGCTCTAACTTGGGGGAGGAGGAGGACGACATATTGGTTGATTGACTTAATTGGTAGTATATTCTGTAAATATTACACTAGTATATTTAGCCTAGGAAATTTAGTCTTTCCTTATTTTACAGCATGTAGGCAGCTTGTACTATAATATGGCTGATTCTAGCACAAATCAATCTAAGAAGAAATTCTCAAAACCAAACTATCTTCTTCTTTTTCATAAACGCATATGTCTACTTCAATGGAGCTTATGCATATAGTATATATAAATATTATAAACCAACATCTTATGGCACAAACTAATGGCAGCCACGTATCAACTATGTTTGTATTATCGAAGGCACTTGTTTTCAAAAGAGTTCACAGCATGTCAACCTCTGATAAAATTCTTCGTTTTATATCGAATTAAATCACATGTTTCACCGCTTGTGCAGGCTCTGTCAGTTCCTATGAATTTCATTCTTACAAATATATTCCTTAAAAGAGATATTTAACGTGTTAGTTATAGCACTGCACGGTTCAAAATACACAGTACATCATTTATGGCTAGAACTACTAGGGTATCTAATCTCATTCAGTCCTCTAATGTTCGTCTCTCAGTGTCAGTGTTGGCCCAAGAAAGTGTTTTCGCTTTAGTATTCTTTCCCATTTTTACACATTTCACCGCCGATTAGAAATTCGCTCTAACCCTACTATACTAAAACTTAGTAGTTTCCACCTCTTTCTGAGTTTGAACTCTAGATTTGACGGTAAACTTAAAAATCCTCCTACAAATACTTTATGCACGATCATTTTAGATAACGTTTGTATCCTCCACCTATTGTTGGTATTGGCACAAAATTATCATTATTGCTTTTCAAGGAAAAGAAGCTAACGACCCATAAGTTTTCTACCTCCCTGCGGCATTTTTGAAGGATCACCTAGATTTCTTTTTTCTCCAGAATTCATACATTTTTTATTTGTTTATGGACAACTATTTTTTAAAAGTATTTAAAAGCTATGGCGGCTGTTTCCAGTCTTAGAAGACAAAAGATATATTCGAAGATCATTATCAAAACTAAGACCCACTGTCACGCTTTCATCCTTGAGCATATGAAATTGTCTAGGGGTTACTAGTAATTGTCTCACTTTTTGGGATAATAGTCTATAAATTTTGATAAAAGTATCATTTTACATAAAAATAAAAAGAGAGAATGTATTTTAGTCCAAATTAGGACGATAAAAAAAAAGTATTAAGGCGGTAACTAATAATTCCTATTGCCCATCAATCATACTCCACTATCTAAGAACGGTCATTTCATATTAAATATATTCACTTTCCACCAAACTGCAACCATGGGATATATAGTTTCTAACTTAATTAGGGCAATACTACATAATTAAGATATTACTTCCTCCATTTTATATTAATTATTCAACTACTAATATATCTGATTATGTTCTTTAATATTAATGTATTAATAATTAGATAATTAATTTAAAACGACGAGAGTAATAAATCAATGATAATAAAGAAAAGCAAAACGAAGTATCTCGTACCATAAATTATAATACAAAAAGTTGATGAGTGTAGGCTGATTTGGAATAATGGATGTAGAGTTAATTTAGTTACTACTCTCTCGATATATTAGACATTTTAGGTCCTTCACCAAGATTAAAATAAGTATAATTACAACCCTTAAATACTAAAATAATCCTATTCGCTCCTACAATAATTACTCTACAATAAACGAATACGAAATGACTGATTAAAACATAAGGTTCGTATACTGTAGGGTTATAGGAGTAAAATTCATCATGCTCCTACTGTAGTGCTATAGTAACGCGCTACAGTTTTTTTTTTTTTTGACGCTAGCTTTTTTTAAAAAAAAATACTTTTTAAAAAAATAATAAGACAATAGATATCAAATCAATAGACTCTAGATATCAGATCAAGAATATAAAAGAAATCATACAATAGAACTAAAACATACTTAATAAGGGGGATCACATCATGATTATATAGACATAATATCACAGAATAATATACATTAAATCAAACAGACTATAGATATCAGATCAAGAATATAAAAGAAATCATACAATAGAACTAAAACATACTTAACAAGGGAGATCACATCATGATTATATAGACATCAGATCAGAGAATACTAGAAATCAGATCAACAGACTATAGATATTATATCAAAAATATAAAAGAAATCATACAATATAATTAAAACATACTTAACAAGGGAGATCACATCATGATTATATAGACATAAGATCACAGAATACTATACATCAGATCAACAGACTATAGATATCATATCAAGAATATAAAAGAAATCATACAATAGAACTAAAACATACTTAATAAGAAAGATCACATCATAGACATCATATCAAAGAATAATAGATATCAGATCAACATATTATAGATATCAAATCAATAATATAAAAGAAATCATACAATGGAACTAAAACATACTTAACAAGAGAGATCACATCATGATTATATAAACATCAGATCACAGAATACTAGACATTAGATCAACAGACTATAGATATCAGATCAATAATATAAAAAAAATCATACAATAGAACTAAAACATACTTAACAAGGGAGATCACATCATGATTATATAGACATCAGATCACATAATACTAGACATCAGATCAACATACTATAGATATCAGATGAAGAATATAAAATAAATCATAAAATAGAACTAAAACATATTTAACAAGGGGATCAAATCATGATTATATAAACATCAGATCATTGAAAAATAGATATCATATCACAGTATGTAAAATTAAATAATTATAAATAAATAATATATATTTTTAATCATTTTTTTAAAAAAATTCAAACGCGTAGAAAAAAATTATTGAATTATTTTTAAAAAAATGGACGAAAAAATAACTTCCGGGAAAAAGAGAAAAAAGAAAAAAATCCATTAAAAATGATAAAAATAATATAATAATAGAAACAATGAAATAATGAAATTAGCTCAAAAAAAGGAAGAATGAAATTCTACGTCCGCCAAAGGCGTTGCGCGCCTAACCCAGCTTTTAGAAAAATGACGCATTCGTGTTTCTCTCACCGAATAATTAATTATTTTTAGACTAAGAGTACTATATAAATTACTTTTAATTTTAGAGATTTTAATTTTAGAGAAAACTAAGGAGAGAGATAAAAATGTAAAAATGGGATTTTGGTTTCGTAAGAGTAATTTAGAAGACAAACATTGATCTGAAAACTAATAATTATGTTATATAAAATCGTCCATTCTAGAAAATAAAATTATCCTCCCTAAATATATATATATATATATAATAAGAAAAAACAAATCTACAGAGTTTAACAAATTTAGAGTACTATTTATAATTTAAATAAATTCAACAATAAAATGAATCAAGGAAAAAAGTACAAAAATATTATGAATATCATTTATATTTTTATGAAAACAGACAAAATTAAATTATCATATATTTCATTGATGAATTAACTGTTACGTAGGCACGGCCAAAACTCAACGCCGTACAGTGATTACTTCTAGATTTCTGACTTCAGAATAAGAAAAGCGCAATTTAGTCGGGAAAACAGCTCCAAAACGCATCGTTCGCCACCTTAAAATATTCTTGCCTCCCAAAAATTTACGCACTAGTATTATAATTGACGTATTTGTTTACCAAGCCCAAAACAACCGTTTGCATAATTATTACTCTCTCTCTCCTCATTTATTTGTCATAAAAATAATACAAGAGGAATTATTAATTTAGTCTGAAAAATAATTAATTGATCTAGATTTACGAATTATTCTATAAAGTTTATTAGTAAAATAGAAAAAGATAAGGAAATAAGTTTCCACAGGAAATGAATAGAAAGATTGAAAAATTAAAAATAAAAAAAATTATTTGATTCGACATATGAAACTCACTAAATATTTTATTCGAATAAATATATAACCGTTACAAGTAAGAATAAGAAGGGCTATGGTCCATACTTGAATTAAAAAGTCAACCCACTTATTTTTTAGTTTAACCCACTTATTTTTTTTTATGAAACGATTTTGTCCAAACAAACTGGTGAGATTTGAAAGAAAGATAACCATTTATTAGGAGATTTCCTACGTGTTGCTCTTAACTGGTTCTGTATCCGTCCTTTTCATTTAAGATTTATTTACGGCCACAATACAAAGACATTATAATTTTGAAACTTTGAAAGCAATATGAAGAACAAAATAAAGAGCCGTAGCTTTTAAAAAGAAAATAAATAAATAAATAAATAAGCGTTTTACATCTGTCTAGAATAATCTTCCTAGGCTCAGAGGAACTGATGACCATGACAAATTAGTCTTAATGAATGATGATGGCCATAAATGGCCCACGTAAAACTGCCTTCTTCTGTACTTCTCAGGATCAGGAACAACGTAAAGAATCCCAGTTGGGGTCGAACATTTCCTATTGAAAATAAAAGGGATCGCCTGCTTGGGGCTCTCCTCCAATCTTAAAATATCTGCAGTTGAGATTAACATGCTAAATCAATAAACAGTAAAGAATGAAATTGTAGTAAGATAAAACTCACATAATATATAAAATATAACCAAAGATTTGATACTTTTTTATGTAATTTTTTTTTGAAAAATTACTAATTATCGTCTCAGTACTTTCTCTTTACTGTCTCAATTTGGATTAAAATATTCCCCCTACAATACCTTCTCTCTTCCCCCTTTTATATAAAAGGACATTTTTATCAAAATCTATGAATTACCGCCCCAAAAAATGATGCGGTAACTAGTAACCTTTTTTTTGTCACAAATGTCAATAATGTTTCACAAAATGCATTAAAATTGAGTTTCAAATTAAGACAAATAATGAGAAATAGTTCTACACAACTTTTGCAAATAAGAACATGCAGAAAACAAAATTAGCATGAGGCATAACGAGCACAACAAACAAGATGTAATACTTTATCCTGGCACACATGTTTCACTCTCTAAAAATGGACATGGACATGAGCAATCCACCTTGCGAAGAGAAGAGAAGAAAAGTATTACACTCTTATCCAGTGCAACGGTAAAACAAAAATCCGCCGCAAAGGCATAATGAATTCACTCCCACTTCCAATGAAATTTTGGCACCAGAAGCATCAATAACTGTAGCTAACTAAGAAATTTATATATAGGTTTATTTGCTAGCTCGTAAGCTTATAGGGAAAAGAATATATAGAACTCGAGACTATAAAAGAAATGAAGGTATCTGCTGATTCCACAGTTTATATGCACAAGTAGATTCTTCTGAGTCTTTGTTTCCTCAGATACTTGAACCCCATGAATAATTTCTTAAGCTACATACAAGGATGCATTACCATTCGTAAAAGTGCAACAAATACCAATATTAGACACATTACAAAGTTGTGTGGAAATCCAGGACAAGTCAACAAATGTAAGAGAAAACAAGAGATTGACTGGTATCTACTTACTGGGATTCTTTACATTGCTTATGAGGATAAGACCACAGTAGACCTCGATAAAAGCAAATGAAAGACAAATCTACAAATGGAGCATCATTCAAGTGAGAGGAAGTAATGGAAATTGAAAATTTGGGATTTGATGATCGAAGAAACCCACTCATCCTCTTTTTCTCCCTTTTAATAGGACAAGCAAGGGAAGAAATTGACAGAATGTTAATAGAGAAAAAGGCGTTCTTTACATCCAAAGCCATGCCACCCCCTTTAACTAATTCAATATTTGAATTCACTAAAAGTATCATTATCCACAATGATTTTTCTATCCTTACTCAAAACATAACTAGACATTTCAACTAGGTTTCTAAATATTTCTGCTAAAGTAAATACAAAGATACTTCAGCATTAGAGAGACAGCGAGTGATTGAGCATTTGACACAAAAAATCATCTCTTATGACCAAAAATTCTATATTAGACTACAACTCAAAGAAAATAGGCTCAGACGGAACAGTTCAGCATGTAGGAAATAGACAATTATTAACTCAAATAAAAAGGGCAAGGAGACCAAAAAATACTTGGGAGCTAGGACTCATATTTTGGAATGGCAGGAATATAAATGAAAAAGACACGACATATCTAAACTTTAAATCAAAACAATGTTCTGATGGTGAGAGATGATCTATACAACACGGCCCATATAGAGGAATGACGGATTAAACACTGTAGACACAATCTCGGAAAACTAAAATAACTAATACCACAATACAGCATGAGATTCAAGAAATGTTTCAAAAGTTTAAGCACTTACGAACTATGACGTGTTCATTTTGGAATAGAAGAACCATGGTGTTCAACAAACTTCCACGAAGGTGTTTCCGCATTTGACACAGGCATTCCAGACTTTAAAATGTTCTCAAGCCAGGCTAATTTATTTACAATTTCTTCGAAGTCCATAATTCCAGCCTCTAACGTGTCAACTTTAGAGGAATTTAGAGGAACTTCCACACATCCTCTAAACTCTCTTGGAAAATCAGAATCATTATCACCTTCTGTCCTTGTGATTGTTCCAGGTGTGTTAATCACCTCCTCGTTGAGACTTTGGGATTCCCCTACCATCTCATTGTCATCTAGAGGCCCTTCTGAAGCAGGCTGATTATCACCAGCTGCATCCAAAACAAATCAGATTACCTCCAACCACATAATCAGTAGAAATGAAGTAAGGTGAACACCGAACTATATCAAGTTGACATCGTTTCATTAATGACCATTTCCTGAAAAATATAAATTAGGACAGTATTTCTTACTTTGAATCACTGGATACAAAATTTTTGCACATTGACGAGGGTTAGCAACATCCTGCAATGCGAAATTAGCAGAAAGACCATATGAGTACTGAACTGAAGTCAAATCATAATGGGCAATTACTAGAAGAGATCTAACATAAGCAGGGAAGGGGAGAGGGGTGAGGAAGCAATTAGAGGTACTTTGGATCCTCCGGATCACTTTTACAGTTTTATAGTTTGACACTTGTCTTTTTATTAAATATTAAAACCCTTAGAAATGATATGTGAATCCTAATAGGTAAGTAATTGAACAGTCTAAAAAATTTAAAGAGTGTCATAATTACCAAAAAAAACGTACTGTTCCAAACTGTTTTATCCCAAAAAGAGAGCCCAGTTCCTACAATTTTCTACTTAATAACTATAATTTTATCTTCAATACACTAAATTTTATGACTGTACATGACCCACATATAGTTTAAAATTAAACTGTACAATTATAAATGCAAAAAATTTCAAAACGTTTTTTGTGAGTTATATATTCCCAAAAAAAAAAGTTGTATCTTATACAAACAAGACTCTTTTTATGGGACAGCAAGAGTATTCCAAAAGTAAAAGCAAAACACTAGTATTTAAGAGGCATAGTAAGTAAGTGGTTAATGTTAAGGCAACAATACCATTTCACTGGGCAAATCAAATGACCATTAATCCTTCAATAGTAAAAATTATTGATTCATGTCATGAAATAAGACGAAATCATTTTACAACTTCGAAGAAATCATTTTACAACTTCCAAGGACAGTATTCCAAAAATAAGAACAGTGCCAAGTACAGAGAAAACATGTACTAACCTCAGAAGTAGGAAGAGTCCAACCATCTTCCAACGACCAGTTTAAAGAAGGGCGTAGATCATGAAAAGATGCTGTATAAGATTCGCCTTCACCGATTGGCTGTGGCAGCAACTCAACCTACACAATTCCAATGGTGAAAAGTGCACTCAACATCGAATTTGCTTCAAATTACACTTCTAAGATCCCCATACAATTTCAATTAGTCTTCTTTATTTTTTGCTTATTCAAACCCAACGACAGCATCTTAACGTAGTAATTACATGTTCCTTAAAAAATGTAGATTTTTGCACCAGGACAAACAGAGTAAAAGTTAATGCTTCATTTATTTTAAGGCGTGAACTTATCTATGTCATAGATAAGAATCCAGCATAAATTTCAAGTCAGTCTCATTTATGATGCTATGCAGGGCGAGGTCAGGTCACTTTAAGATATCAAAAACAGCACCCTTATGAAAAAAAGAAAGAAATCTTTGGTTTATTACCCTCGCTTTTTCATTGCCTAATATCTCTGTCACTTTCCCAGACCAGTAACAATCAGCTTCCAGCCAGTCCACAAGATCGCCCACGCACCAATTTCTGTCAGTAACGACTATCACTTCTGAAATTGTCGGAGGTAATTGGTCACTACGGCAGATACGTGGATAAGCAGGTCGCAACATTAGTTCTCTTTCCCTTTCAATTCCTTTCTTACTACCACTTCCAGGTTCTTTCCTTTTCTTTGAGCGTCCAAGTTCTTTCCTTTTCTTTGAGCGTCCAAGTGGTGCTTGATATGACTCAGCCCATTTTCCCTCTACAAACACAAAGAAAAAGAAAAACTAACAGATCATCTTCTATTACAAATGATGTAACAAAGAAAATAAGCTGCAGATTACAATTTGTAAAACAAGGGACAAAGCTCAATAAGAAAATTTCTTCACAACATTACTTCATGCCTTTATTCTTAAACCAACAAAAACCCACAACTTTGAGTATGTAGAGTCTGTATGGATAGGCTACCCCCCCCCCCCCCCCCCCTTATTTTTTTTTTTTTTTTGCTTTTCCTGTTCTACCATTAGAAATGTAATAAGTTTTTAAAAATGGTAAAGATAATTGAAAATCAGGCCGAAACAAAATGCATTTCATACCGTTCCTTACTCTTGAGTTGTCTTTTTTTTTAAATATCTATGGGAATTTTTATGATGGGATAAAACCTCTTGTATAATTATTGTGTTAAAACGAAAAGAGGCTTTAATTTTAGAGACATTGCAGCCCCATGCATGACATGTAGGAAACACACTATAAATTTTTTATATGAGAAATAGAACAAACATATTCTTGACTCCTCCATGGTAATTTATGAGGGGAGAATCACCTCTCAAGATTCTATGGACCAACGCTACAGTATTCTCAATTCTTTCATGGTATGAGAGGACGCTCTCTCTCTAGCCTAAACTTATGAGGGGAGAATCACCCCTCAAGATTCTATGGGCCAAGGCTACAATATTCTCGACTCTTTCATTGTATCAGAGCAAGCTCCCTCTCTAAGCCTAAACTTATCTGGGGAGAATCATTCTCAAGATTCTAGGAACCAAAGCTACAATGATTTCAGAAACCTATCCAAGTCAATGCAGATTTATTCTGCAATCAGTAAAGGAGATATTGATCTCACACTTTCAACATACTACAGGAAAATTCAACGAGAAGAAGCCACCATGAGAAAACAAGAATCTGCATGGTATGAACTATGCCTTGATTAAATTCTATCCGTTTTCTTAGGAATAAAGTGTTGCATAACCACACCATTAGGGAAAAGCAGAATTTAGCAGTTCCTTCCATTTTCATCTCACCCTTAACATGATCTTCCTATTTAAAAACTTTTCTTAACTCTTTGACACTTCTAAATTGAAACCATCCTTCAAGTTACAAGTATAAATTTATGCAAGAATATAAGAGGAAAATCAATATAATGTATGTTTTCCACAAATGAATAACAAGAAAACTTATTATCATGTGAATTCACATGGTATCAAAACCAATGATTGTGCTCTTCACCTGAGCCACCACCTTCTCCATTGTGGTTAGCGCCACTGCTGGAAATAGTCACCACAAAGTTGATTGCAACAAGTTCACTCACCCTTTCCTCTCTTATTTCCAGTTAAATCCCCTTCCTTCCAGCAGTTATTTCTCCATATGTCAGACTTAGATCTCTTTCTTCTGATGGATTTGGCCTAATCATGTGTGTTGGGCTCACTAAGGGGAGACGCCATTGTCATCCTTAGCTCCCTGCTCATATTCGACTGTCAACTCCGACCATCAGCCACACACTACCGGTAGCAGCAAGCACCGGTTTTCTTTTGGTATAGATATGCACCAATTTAAAACTCCAATTGAAATTCTGAGACCAACATTGTTCTTGTTTTAAGCTCCTCTATTACCCTGTCGCCTCCACTTTCTTCATCATTGTGGAGTAGTTTAGGCAAAGACTCAATTCCAGCTTAATCAGTGTCCTTTTCTCCTACAATTGATCTTACTGAGAAGTCTTGTGATTATGTCTACCTCAATATCTTCATTGGGAGGATCAATTACTATCTCCTAGAAGGACCATTTGCAGTTCAATAGACTTCTCAATTAGCACCCTCTCTCCTTGATCTTTCTGCTCAGTTAGTGGGTTATTGGCTTCAGCATTACAAATCACATGAGCAATAATCCGTCTCAACTTTTGCTACTCCTCAACCATCAATTTTCCATATGTTGAACTTATGGGTCATCAACAATCCAGGTCGGTGGAATTGGTTTTATATCTCGAAGTACCTTGATTTCTTTACCCTCAGCTTTATATGTAACTTTCTCTTCAATTTATTATCTATTAACAAAATGGTGAAAATTACAATGCTCCATGAAATTTGACCCTACCCCTATGGGGCAAATTAAATTGTAGTCCTAAGACTACATGTTCCTAGCACTTTTTGAACAGAGTCTATAAATACTTTAATGTTGTGGCCCCCCGTGAATGTCCCTTGTTTTCCCCCGCTAACTAATGTAGTTCTACCATTTGTCAAAATGACATCTTTCAATGTAGTCCTAGAACTACCATATAACAACTACCGCCCCTATGGTTGGCTTAAAAGGATTTGGGGATAGTCAAAAGTAACTAGTAATTGGTAAAAGGTATGGGTCACAAAGCCTCTATTATTTTAGAAGCCCTCCTTTCGTTTTCTGTACATCTAGTACGACCAATGCAGGACAGATCTATTACTGACAACTTTCACTCTTCAATTTAAAACTTTTGGTTCATAGTAAAGATGTCTCCAAGTTAAAGAGTGAACCTTTCACAATCAAATAAGCACAACCATCTCTTTCCTTGGTTTCAATTCCTCACCCACTTAAGGCGGCTGTATCACAACTCGGTTGGCAAGTTGTCATGCTTGATAAGATATATGTTCTTCGTTCAAATGGTACTTAAGATCTTGTTCATCTTCAACCTAGTCAATTTATGATTGATATGTAGCTAAATTCTTAGCTTAAGTTTCTCCTAAATGATTCATTGACCGTCTTAAAGCTCGACTAGTTGCTAAGGTTTCACTCAAATCTCTGACCCAGACTGTGAAGATATTTTTTCTCTAGTCATTAATGTAGGAGCTCGATGGCCCGTCGAGCCAAACGAGACATATATTTATATTATATTAACATATTATGGATAAAATTGTAAAATTACTAAACCTATAAATACATTATTTTCACTCATTTATTCTCTTTCCTCTCTCCTACTTCCCTCTTTCCTATCGATACTCCCCCTTCCCTTCCCCCTCGCCATCACCTCCACCTTATTCCCTACTGCTATCACCGCACCACTGCCACCATCTTCCTTTCATCCCCACACCAACCATCCACCACATCTTCACCCTTTTTCCTTGCCCAAAACCATCCACCACAAGGCCACAGCCAGATCTCAACCAACACTACAAATTCCCCCCTTCCCCTCCCATCCCAATCCACCACCGCACGATCCCCCTACAAGTCGTCAGTCACTTCCGGTGATCATCTCTTCAACCGCTCCAATGGAGACCCAAATTACCGGCGGCAGCAGCAGCAAACAAAACCCAAACTCATTTACTATCTTTGAATGATGTGCTTATCTCTTGAATGCTTTGATGGTTTTCACTTGGAGAGGATGAGTTTTCACCAATTCAAAATACCACCAATGGGATATTCTAGTTTGTATGGAAATGTCTTATTAAAAGCATTCTATTTTTTGACTGATGAATAAGTTATTTCGTGTCCAGGTATGCATTTTGGATGGAATTTGCTTGTGAAATGCATGTATTTTTTGTTAATATTGTTCCCTCCCTTCCTTTCTTTTCATTTTCGAGGTGGACTTCGTGAGTGTGGAGATTTTTTATCTCATGAGATCGAGCTCACGAGCCATGCTGGAGCTCGTTACAGGCCTTGCTCGTTATTCATGAGTTTAGCCAAGCTCGATCTCAAAAATTTTGAGGCCTATCTCAACTTGATTGCACCCTTAATCCAAACAATCATTCAATTACATCACACAATTTTAAAATTTCAATTTCCTCCTAGATTCCCCTCATGTTATTTAAAAAGCAATTCTATACATTATACTTTTTTCACATTTCCCTCCCAACCTAAAATACCTCCAAAAGAAAACAACCAAAGAATAAGTTTTTTTCCCCTGGTACCCTTATAAAAATGTAGTTACTTGACTACTATTTACTGCCCCTCTTTCCAAAAATACCCCCAACTCCTAAAAAATACCGCCCTTACCCCTCCAAATTCGCTCAACCTCTCCATCTCCCTCCTCACCATTCCTAAAGAAAATTAAGGTCGCAAAAATTGCCTGGTTCAGTTCCGGCACAAGGCTGATTTAAAGTTGCATAATTTTTGCTCTTCTTCTGCTGCAAAAATCTACTACTACTACTACTACTTAGTGTTAATATTTCTTTCTCATTTTGAAGGATTGATGGTCGTGTCATGACAAAAAACAATGAATGCATATTTCTTCAAATGGAGGGACGAGATAAGAGCCAAAAAAGAAAACAAAATACAGATTAAAAATATATATAACTCGGAATCGCATGTAAAAAGTCGTGTTGTGCAATAAACACAGCCATGTCTATGCCGTGTAATTTTTAGTTAATGTACAGTTGAACAATTTTTTCTTCTTTTTTTACAAAATTTCCTCAAATTATGACAGGGCATAAACATCTAAGCGGGCGGGAACATCGACATTTTGCAATGAGGACAGGGGAAAGAGACAGAGAGCATTGACATTTAAATATCCTACATATTGAATCTGTAAAAAAAGGAAACCAAGGGAGACTTACTATCATCATAGTCAATGTAATCTAACATATGACGAACCCGGCCCCTTCTCCTGCTTATTTGTGTTATCTGGTAAAAAGACCCAAAAATGCTCATGAATAGCACAAATCAATCATGGGAAAACAAATCAAGGGCTTGATTGGTAAAATTTGGGGAATGGTAACAGTTATGAATTTTATAGTGGCGAAAAATGAGTTTCATTTCCCTAAATGTTGAGAGATATGGTCCAAACCTCAAAAGTGAGTATGAAACCTCAATATCAAACAAGTCAAGGGCAATCACATTGTTTTATGAGAATACTATTAATTTATCAAACAACTCAATGATAATCATATCACTTTAATGAATGTTCCATTTATCAAATGCCAATTGCTCCATTCTCATTAACGTAATCGACTTTGAAAAATTGTTCATTAAATTCATGCGATTGTGTTTAACTTATTTGGTACATTAAGAGTAATTATCACTTTTTTCTCTTAACCGATAACTATGTGGTATGGGATTATCTTAACAAATAATCATATTATCTTATGGAGATTAAGATATTTCTGTTAATCAGATTCTCTTTTCATTTACTTTTACTGTCAATAAAAGTAACAATTAGAATCATTTAACGATTGCTTCATTCTCATTTCCACCAAACAAACATACCCTAAAGAGCTGATTTGCAAGAGGGTGCTTTGCATAAAAATATAAGAAAAATCTTAAAAGTATCTAAAAAAGAAATTCCTACTCCAATTGGTAAAGATTACTCCTTTCCTCTATCAACAGCCAACCCTAAACTAATCAAGAAACCCAAGTTTTATATAGGGTTAGATCTAACCTTTTGAGATTGGACATAACCCAAAGATGTCAAATGGACTAAGACGGTTGAGAGAGACAAAAGCGAAAAATGAACAGGGAAAGACTACCCAAGAGACACCCACTAGAGTGTATGGGGTATCAAACCATTTTTCACTACAATGGAAGGGAGGGCTATAGAGCAACTTTGGAGCAATTAGTTAAGCTCTTTTTAGAATAGTTAATGGTCAAAAAATGTCTATTGAAAAGAAATATTCTTTTGTTTCTAAATATGCTAAAGTAAGGAACTCTTTAAAAACAAGAAAGATTGACCATAGCCAAGGAGCTCGAAAAAGGTTAAAAATAACAAGCTTTATGACAAATCAAATAGGATTTCACTATCCTGGCGAGGTTAACCTTCTCACCTTGATGCATTCCTTCCTTTAGTCTCTTATCTAAGGTACTCTATTGGTCCTCTAAGGTATTTGACTTTTCAAGCTCCTCGAAGCCATGGTCAATCTCTCTCGTAGGCGACCCAGCTTGCCCTCATCTCTTGAGGTGACTGATACAGGTAGTCTTCCTATTATCAAGTAAATTCTACCAAGCAGTAAGGGCTTAACAATTAGCCAAAGATCATAACACTTGGATTTGTCTAGAACATTACAAAAGCTTGCAAAGGCTTGACTAAAAGTTAGAGAACTATCAAAAAAGATGTCTTTAAGGAAGATTTGGACCTCCTAGACCTACAAAATTCTAACTTTCCAAATTAATAAGGACTAAGAATTTGGCCCAAAAGCACAAAATTTGGACTCTCTCTTCAGCTACTCAATCCTTTTGTGCTATGATCTAATTAATTGACTGGAAATACTATAATTGGATAATAAATATACCAACATTGTCACCTTCTCCAATGAGCATTTTACATTTTTATCCAATCGCTATATTCTCGCATCAACAAAAGCAAAAACAAAGACATCATTCATATAAATTCAGAAATACCTGGCCACGAAACCATGCACCTCGGTAACCATGCATGAAGGATTTTGTCTCAACCAACTCCCCCACTTCAAAAGGCAATGGCGGATCCTCTTTAGCCATAGTGATAGGAAACATCTATATCTTTGTTTGCGAACCTTCAAGGATTTGAATTAAATGCAACAAAATGCAAATGTTCAGAAAATACGCTCTAACACCATCAATGGCTCCCATCAAACAACCTAAATGGACAAAAAAATGGGAGACAAAAGAACACATCCAAACAAAGGAAAATATGAGCAATCAAGAAGACAATCCCTGCAAAAGGATTCTGAAAATGAACAACCCTCACAAAACACAACTTGCCCATTACTTCAAAAGAAAGCAACAACAGCATCAATATTCAAGGATCTAGGCTCATATAGATGCAATTAGAAGTTTGGTGTCAGGATTTCACAAAAGATTACTAAAAAAGAATCCGCTTTCTCATGAATCTAAATCATATATTTTGCAACTTTTACCTAATACACATTGACCATCGACTAAACCATATTGTGCCTACATAAATTTAGCAAATACACGGATTACAAGAAACAAGGAAAAAAAAAAATCAGCCCTAGACGCTTTGAATGCTCACCAACCAACAGCATAACTAGCTAGCGAATCTCATTTTTGTCCTTTTATCTTATAGTTTATCAAACTAAGAAAAATCGACCCCTCCCCCCCGGTACATTCTAACCAATGCAGCATGGACAGAGAAATATGGGAATATGGCAATAAATTAAAAACATAGTTACACAAATTTCAAGATTCAAACTTCCAAACAGTAAATTACTGGTTTTGATGCAATCCTAACCAAGTTCCATTTGCATAAAACAGGAGTCCAAGACAAAAAGAACGCACAGTTGATGCAAATGACAAGATTCATGGAAGTTAAGTTCCTTGTGAAATGCTTAGCATTACCCGTGTTCCCAAACAAAAGGTCTCAATTAGATTGTTAAGTTTTTGTAAATAAGTAAATAGCCAAAATAAAATGTCGGAGTACAAGGAATTTTTTATAACGGTTAATGTTCTCTTAATATCAATGCAAAGATATTGGGAAATGTTTCTACTTCTTCGAGGAGTTAACAAATAAATAAGAATATGCGAAGTTTTTTGTGGGGAGCAAAGAATAGAGGAAGATCCTTTATATGGTGAATTGGAAATAGGTTAGCAGAAGCAAAAACAGAAAGTGGGTTAAGTGTAAAAGATGCTAAGAATTGCAATAAAGCAGCTGTGGTTAAACACATATGAATGTTACAAGGAATGCAAATGATTTGTCCGTGAGATGGCTACATTGGTAGATAAAGAATAAAAGCTTTTACAAATTGAAATCTAAAACCGACTCTAGCTGGCACAAGGAGAAAAATGCTACTACTTCCATCCCAACAATTTTTTTTTTTTTTTTTTTTTGGAACAAAGGGAGCAAAACTTAAGGAAAACGTGAAATCAGGATTGTAAAACAAATGCTACACTATCAATCTGGATATGACAAGGCAAAGAACAACAAATCAAAGATGGTTTTTTTATGGGACAAAAACATTATCCCTAAACACTATGAGTTGTGGGCTTAGTAATGACTGGTTAAAATAAAGCAAGAATGATAAGATTTGACATTCATGTCAAACAAGGTAACTGATAAACATTTGTTTTTCCAATGCCAATTTACAACTGAAATACTAAACAGAATGAAGTATTGGTTGGGAATTAGAAACAGGATATCACACTCAAGTGCAAGAAGATTGAAGTGGAAGGTCTCAACACAATGCAATAACAAAATTACAAATGCTGAAAAGGATCTTTTTGAAGCAGAAACGACTGATTTAACTCGCACTTGCATATACTAGATGATGTAAGAACAAACTATAAAAATTATGGTTTAGTAGTTCATAGCCCAAAATATCTTTAGTTGAAACCACAGAAATCCATTTAAAACTTTTGAATCTTTAATTACATATACGTTTTCACACTTAGTTGTAGATGAATACTTGAAAATCATAAATGGTCTCACCTTGACTAAAAATCAAAAACTACATGTAAACTATATAATTTGGGAAACGAGAAAGCAGAAAAGAAGCAAGGTACACCTGACACCACGTCGTCGGGGGCTACTTGGAGGCAACAAACTCTAATTCTTTTAAAAATGAGCTTTCCTTGTCCGAGAACAGCAAGCAGAGTAGCGAAGGTTATTCAAAAAATTTCAAGAGAATCAGAGCTGGTTTTTAATCCTCATGTAAACTATATAATTTTCTAGATTTTGTTTACATTTTCAATATATTTTTTTCTACTGCTTCAAGATAAAATCGAAATTAAAGCCAAAACCAAAGTCATGAATATTAACCATACAAATCCATAGAGTGGAACAGAACTAACTTCTAACCAACTTGATTACAGACATAGACACAAATACAATGTAAACAAACTATCATAATATCATCACTTTTTTTCCTTCTTTATTTTTGTGCCTTTTTTCAAATAAGGAGGTTTGAACCAAAAATCGCTCTACTTTAACCCTTCGACGGTTATATTATGAATATCCAACGTGAAAAAGAGTCAACTCCAAATCTTGGCATAGTCTAATGAAATATTTATCATGAATATAAACACAACAGCCTAGAGTGCGGGTTCAAAACCCTAGACATGGAATTCCTCTGAAGGACATACCCGTCGTCATAGGTAGGAGGGGGAAGCTCCTACGTCCATTACTGAGCGATGCAGACCGTCGCACTCAGCGGAGCAGGCGTCGATCACCGAAGGCGTGGTTATTCGATAGCTCGATAGTGCAGATCAGTTGTGAGAGGTGGGTTCAGTTTTTTGTAGGAAAGAGAAAACCAGCCCTAAAAATGGGAGGAGAAAAGGAAAACGGAATCCAGGAAAGCGGGAGAGAAACAGAAAAATTTTGGGTGACGCAGAATGGAATTTACGGAAACACCCTTCTAGTTTTCAAAATTCAAATCAAATAAACCTCTTGACACAATTAACTGACCATTATACCACTGTCGTCCTCCCCTTTTCAAAGGGATAAAGAATTAGGGTCCGTTTGCTCAGGCCTTTGAACAACCAGCCCTATTTGAGGTCGTGTCATAACTTTACTGATATATATTCTTATAAAAAATTCTTTCATTCATAATTCGTATTAAGTAGTAGTACGATATTATTGTACCCGTACTAATTTTTCACCTTTCACTAGACGCAATATGGGCGATTAGCAACACGCACTTTTTTTTTCTCCTACCCTCCATCTCTCTCTCTCTCACGTCGTAACCCTCCCTCCTAGAGGTGGGCATGGTTTGACTGAAACTGGTGAAACCGGCCAAACCGGCTAAGTTTGACCGGTTTGGATGGTTTTAAAATATTTATTAAAATTAGTGGTTTAAAAATTTTTCAAACCGTATCATTAGTTTGACCGACGATTTCATTGATGAAACTGACCATTTTGGCCGAACCAGCCTATATAATTAAATATATAATTTATTATTATTATTATTATTATTATTATTAACCTTAATGTGGTATGGGTTGAATTTCCTATGCCTTCTCTTGGGCTCTTTTATTTTTAAAAAAATAAGCCCACTTACTACTGTTGTCCACTTACTATAATATGCCTTTTTATACTTGCTACTGTTGCTTTACTAATATTAGACTAGCGAAAACCCACTGTCCACAAGTGGTAACTCCTTAATAGTAAAAATAAAAAATTCCCAACCCTAATATTAGACTAAAAGCTAGGCCATCCTTCACGGTCTTTGATTCCTCTCCGTTGACAAGGTAATGTGTTTCAATTGTAGTGACAGTATAAGTGTATTGCAGAAATCATCATAATATATTTCTAATTGAAGTACTTGATTTTTTTTGTGATGTTATACATCCACTCTCAGCCCTTGGGCCTTGTTTAATTGCATATCTTAAACAAAGCCGCACTCCCGATTTTGATATCTGCAATGGTTAAATATGCATTGGCTACATTTTGTGGTTTGCACTAATGTGCTTGACTTGTGGTTTGCACTAATGTTCTGAAGCATTATAATGGGTTCAATACGGATTGTAAATAATGTGCTTATCTATTCTATATGGGTTTATACGAATTGTAAACTAATGTTTTATAATAGTCCACTTTGTACTTAAAGACAAGTCAATGGGTTAAAAAATAAGCCCCATCTTTTTGCTTTAGAACGTACTTTTCATTTATGTTTATCCCTGGTACTTTCCTTCTTTGTAAATGTGATTATTTCTTGCTGCAGCCTTCACAAATTGTACCTGCTACCATCGGGAAAGAGTTGGCTAAGACTGCTGCCTGATCAAGCTAGCTTCCTTTCTGTTTACCCTAAAAAAACCATCCATATAAAGGGTCTGTCTCTCCATTCATTTTTGTTCCCGTAACTAGAGCAAATTTGTGCCTGTAACGAAATGAACTCAGCAACTTGTAATTTTTATGATTTATCTGTCCATTCCTGTCAAAATTAATCAGTTTCTCTATGTTTTTAGTGTTACATTTTAAATTTGGAAGTTCGTTATGTACAAACCGGTCAAACCAAACCGTTAAAATGTGGTTGACCGGTTTAGATTGACATGTTTATTTGGCCGATTTTGTTTGAAAAATTTTCAAACCGTATGTAGTGGTTTGATTTGTCTTTCGGAGGTCAAACCGGCTTTGGGATCTCCTTCAACTCTGTCGCGTCTCCTCTTCTTCGACTTTGGGATTTCTGGACCTCCTATCCACTCTTCTCGACGTCTCGATTGGCGTCTCAATCACCTCCTCTCCGATGACCTGTTCCGATATGTAGTGCCATAATTTTTCATTTTCTGCCATCACAAGCCTTAGTTCTTCATAATTAATGGTGGTGGTTAGTACATTATTAGAGTGTTTCGAGTTCCGCGAGGGTTGAAAGGGAAAAGGGCGCGAAGAGTGTTCATTTAAAAGTTATCAAGATGATAACATTTTTGTTAAACAACAAAGTCAACTCCAACAAACCAAACGCAACATCAGTGAACATATGGAGTGATAAAGATGCATTTGAGTAATAAGGTTATCATGTTCATAGTTTTATCTAGATATATTTTGTGATAATGAATCTTAAGTAATCTTTTTATCTACAATATCTCTTATATTTATCATCTAGAGTAACATTCTATAAAACGAGTACATCATGTACTCTATCAGATGAGTTTTATGAAATACAATTCTTTACTTCTTACATTTTTAATCTCTTTTCACATTTTCCTCAATTCTAAGTGGATAATCTTTAATAGCTTTAAATCTCTTTTGGGTGTTTTGGTTTATATAAAATACTATTGTGTAGATATAATTCCTATTTTTGGTTGATATAAACACAATTTGAGTTGATATGAAACACTATTGTTTTTATCAGGAGTATGATTGATATAAAATACTATTATATTGTATTTTTTTGTTGATATAAACCCTTTTTTTGTTGATATAAAACAATATTCTATATGATATAACTCATGTTTTTTGTTGATATAAACTATACTCAAACACTATTGTATATGATATAATCAAATTGTTGCTCTTTATACATTATATTAACCATTGTTATATTGATATAAACACATTGTCTACATGATATAAACTCACATTCTACTCGATATGAATGTAGTATTTGAAAACGAAAAAACATGCATCTTACATATAAAATGTGATTAGTTGGGTATCAAAGCGCGCGTGAGGAAATAAAATCTAGAAAAACTGCCTCAGTTAAAAAAAAATATGGAGACCACTCTTTAAACTCGCGCCGGGTACAATAGCATGGTACTACTATAGTTAGTACCATATAATTTTCCCTCCATTCATGTTCTTCTATTCTTTAATTTATCAATAAACTCAGTTTGACTTATCAATTATGATTACTATTAGTAACTTAATCATCAATTATCAATTCAAATTATAAAATACAATTTTATCTTTTTCTTGAACTCTTATTAGAAAATAAAACATTCATTCCATTCTCACACTAAACCACACAAATACCTCCCATCGAATATTCATTCTCATATGTTGATATCTTTTCTTTGTTTTTTTGCAGAAATCTTCACCACTTGAATAAGCAATCAATAATTCTCTTCCATCATTCATATTTCTTCACTATTATCTCATACCAAAGGTATTTCTTTTTTTGCTATTTGCATTAATTATTTTATTTTATTTATTCATCATGTTCAATTTGATCATAAAAACTCATTTTGCAATTAAGAACTCTATCTCATCTTTCATCTATCTCGCTATTCTCATATACCAAAATTAATTACATTAATTAATTTGCATATATTATTTTATTTTTTATGTTCCTTATGTTTAATATTAGGGGTGTTCACGGATCGGATTGGACCAGATTTTGCATTATCTAGAACCGATCCATAACATACGGATTTGAAAATTTGCTATCCATAACATATCAGATACTATTCCGCATCCAATCCATTTTGGACGGTCCGGATTGACCTGATTTCTCTTTTTTTTTTTAACAATTTACTTTTTCAAACAAACAAGTAATTGAAACAAGCTGGCTACCAAGAATTGTCTCAATTAAAGAATGGTAGAAGAAGATCAGTAATTGAAACATGAATAATCAAACCCAAAATTTCCAAGACTACATTAAAGGATTTCCTTTTCTTTGCAACGTCTGTTTTTGCATGTCATTGAAAAAAAAAAAAGAATAAAAACAAAGAAAAGTCAATCAAAACATGTAGGGTCTGAATGAACTCTACACACTTTGCATTTCATCATATTACCTGGTCAGCGATATTGCTTACTCAATATGATTTGTGCAAATCTTTAGGGTTGCAAAATTTGAATGAAACAAAATCATTTATTTTGTTATAAATAATAATGAAACATGTAATAGCGTAAATAATTAAAATAATAAAAGAAAAATTAAAAGTTAAAACATATCATCTTCAAGTTTTTCGAGCTCTTCAATTTATTTCAAGGCATCTCGATAATCAGGCTTCTTGTTCTCTTTTTTGAAGTCACTCCGAATCCAATCTTGTGTGCATATGAGAGATTGCACTATTTTAGGCGAAAGACTACTCCTAAATGGGTCCAGAATTTGACCCCCCATGCTAAATGCAGACTCTGAAGCAACCGTAAAGATCGGGACAGCCAATACATCCCTTGCAATTTTTGCCAAAATCTTATACTTAGAAGAATTCAACTTCCACCAAGCTAACAAATCAAATGACCCATCCAAAATCTCTTTTGCATCCAATAAATAACTTTCCAACTCAGATCTTTCACTGTCTCCCAATCGTGATTTGTATTTTAGCATAAGCTTATCTTTCATAGTCAGAGGTTTTTTCTCACTACTTTCATCCAAATTGTTGTTCGAATGAGATAAAGAAGTCTTGACATTCAAAGGTTCAAGAGAGGAATAGTAGTCAAAAAGCCTAGTTAAAGTACTACTTACTTTGGCTTTCAGGTTGCTTACAACATTACCATTTGAATACATTTCTTCAAAACACCAGTCCACATAATCTTTCTTATAATGAGGATCAAGAACCAGCAACGTACAACAATGGGTTCATCTTTTCCACATCTCCCCAATACTTTTCAAATTTATCCTTCATATTATAAGCCATAAGACTCACTTCTGAATCATCACTCTCAAAGCACTCAACAATATGAGTATGCAACAAAAACATATCATGAAAATAACTGTTTGATGTTATAAACAAAGATCCAGAAAAATGATTAGTAACTTCAAAGAACACCTTAAGAAACTTCATAAAATGATTTGCCAAATCCCAATAACACTCCTTTGGTGGCCCAATTCTATTGACATCATATTTCTTATTTGCTCCTGGTTCCTTCAACAAGTCACTAACACCAACATTAAAAAATCTAGTGTAGTGCCCATTTTCTTCCAAACGTTCAAATGCTTTTCTGTATTTCAAAGCAGACTCCAACATCAAAAAAGTAGAATTCCACCTTATGGAAACATCTAAACAAACAATCCCATTATCATTCAAATCTTCTTTTTTCATGCATTCTCTAAACTCATTCAACCTTGCAGGAGAATATCTAACATATCTTACTGCATTCCTAATAACTTGAATAGAAGGATCATAATCTTTTAAACCATCAGTCACAACCAAATTTAACACATGAGCACAACAACGCATATGTAAGTAATCAGCATTCAAAACAGCAGTCCCCTTATTCTGATTTTTTTTTTTTCAGAAATGAAATAGCACCATTGGAACTTGCATTATCCACAGTCACGGTAAAAATTCTACAAATTCCCCAATCAAGCAAACAACTCTCAATCATTTTCCCAATTGTCTCACCTTTATGATTGGAAATGACTTCAAAGTTCAAAATCTTTTTCTGCAAATCCCAATTATCATCAATGTAATGTACTGTTAAAACCATGTAATTAATGTTTTGACATGAAGTCCATGCATCTGTTGTAAGACAAACCCATTGAGAAGAACAAGTAAAAAACTCTTTCAATTTTTTCTCCTCATCCAAAAACAAAGACAAGATTCTCCTAGCAATGGTAACACGACTCGGTATTGGAAACTTCGGCCGTACTACACTCATAAAGTATAAAAATCCAGGTTTTTCAACAAACCTAAATGGATGCTCATCAGTAACAATCATCATAGCAAGAGCCCTCTCACCTAACTCTTTTGTGAAATGAGTTGGAACTAAATTTCCACCCTCTCGTTTCACTTTAAAAGACAATGTTTGCTGATTTTTATTTTTTTGGAGTGGACTATTGGTGCACAATTTCAGCAAATGATTCTTCAAATTAGTAGTTCCATTTTTACTTCGATCATAAGCATAACTTTGAGAGCAATACTTACATTTAGTACGGGCACCAAGTTTTGGAATTGGATTTGGTTGGATGAAATGATCCCAAACTAATGATTGTTTTCTTTTTCAACCATTGTTACCATTTTCAATTTCAACTTCAACCTTCTCATCTTCACAATCATCTTCTATATGTTCACTTGAGTCTTGACCAGCTTCCATTTTAGAAATTTACTCAACACAGGAGAAAGAAATTGAATCAAAATTTAAAACACTAACTAATCATCCCAAACAAACAAAGCAAGCACAAAAAAAAAAAAAAAATCTTTTTGGTACCTTTTTGATAGTGTCGGACCACGAAAAAAAACTGTAATGTTTGGATGTGCGCCAGAGAAGGAAGGCTAATAACCAATTTAGCTAAGCTGGAAACTGGAAAAATCCTTGAATGGCCGAAGCTTCTTCTCGGGTTGGTATAGATGCTTCCTAGAGCTTAAAGGATGCTAAATGAGGGGTTTGCTAGCTGAAATCAAGACCAAGAGCGGCTGGAGTGGTGACCAAACTGTCGACCCGAATGAAGACCCAAGAAGGGGTTGTGAAGATCCACTTTGATTGAGTTGAATTGGAGTCTCTAATGGTTTATAAGAGGTTAAGGGAGCTATCTACAGCAGCTACATCACGCCGGAAGTCGCTGCAAGTTGTTAGAGCAGGAGTTAAAATTTTTTTCCCCAAGATGAAGCTTGAAGAAGCAAACAAGGCTTCATTCAAGTAGTGAACCAATTTTAGCTAAATCTAACTTGAGGGTTGATAGATCAAGTGAAAGAGATGAACAATTAAGGAAAGGGATGACTAGAATGGTGGCTCGTGGTTGCTTGATGGTGGTGGAAGAAAACCTAAGAAGAAGAGGCAAGATGGCTTCGGGGTTAAAGAACAAAAAGGGAAGGAAAAAAGTTTTTAAAAAAGGGAAATAGGGAAAAAATATTTATATCTAGGGTTTTGATATTTGAGGAAAATGGTGAACGGATCCGGATTGACGATCGATTTTTTAAGGTAAATTCGGAATTCGATCCGGAATGACCGGATTTTAATTTTTAAATTCACTGGATTAAAAATTAAAATAAAATTCATCCATGAATCCGATTCGCGGATCGGATTGACCGGATCAATCCGATCCATGAACACCCCTTTTCAATATGATGATAATGGGGGTGGGAGGGTTTGAGAAGGTGGTTAGGGTTGGGGCTTATAACCGGGAGGTCGGGAGTTCGAATCACATGGTTGTAAGTAAAAAAATGTTCAATATGATGATAATTCCTTCGTTATCACATTTTTTGTGTGTTTTATTTATCTCTTTTATTTATTTATTTATTATTATTTTGCAAAAATTTTCATGATTTCAACAAGCAATCAAGAACTCTCTTTCCATCCTTCATCTATCTCACTATTCTCACATACCAAATGTATTTACATTAATTAATTTGCATATATTATAATTATTTTCAATGTTCTTTATGTTCAATATGATTATAATTCCTTCATTATCACATTTTTTGTGTGTTTTATTTATCTCTCTTTTTTTATTTTTCTGCAGAAATCTTAATAATTTCAACAAGCAATCAACAAATTTCTACAATCATTTATCTGTCTCACTATTCTCACACACCAAAAGTATTTTCATTAATTAATTTTATTTTCTAAGCTCCACTTTATATTCAATATGATAATAATTCTTTCATTATCACATTTTTTGTTTCTAATGATGATAATCACTCAAGCAAATTGATTTTTTTTTTTTTGCAGGAATTTTGATATCTTCCATAACAAATTAACTAAATTAAATTTGTCTTTATACAATTATTATTCCATTATATCTTAAAATTTTTATTTTATTGATTGTAATATTAATATTTTTATTTTCCGTTTCACTATAATTTGTACTCAATTTATGATTTATTGATAAATTAATTAGTATCATTATCATTATATTAACTAAAGCATGATATCCTAAATTCACTCCTGAGATACCTCATTGAATAACAGTTCCCTATCTGATTACGTGTCATCACTTCATTAACATTGAGGGCGTGTCAAGTATTTAATAAAAGTTCTTCGATTTACATTCTTCCTTCTTAATCTATCAATCAAATCAATTTAACTTATTATTTACTAATAGTAACTTAATTAATAAATAAATCATCAATTATCAATTCAAACCATAATCTCTCTCTACATCTCGATTTTTAACATTCCTCAACAAGCAATCAAGAATTCAACACACCATAATCTCTCTCTCTACATTTCCATATCTTTTTTTTTTTAATTTTATGTGCAAAAATCTTTACCACTTCAATAAGCAATCAACAATTCTCTTATTTCATTCATATTTCCTGACATACCAAAGGTATTTCTTTTTATGTTATTTGCATTAATTATGTTAATTTATATATTCTTCATATTCAATTTCATCATAAAAAACTCATTTTGCAGAAATATACATGACTTCAACAATCAATCAACAAGCAAATGTAAATATCTCTCAACAAGCAATCAAGAATTTAACACACCATAATCTCTCTCTCTACATTTCGATATCTTTTTTTTTATTGTGTACAGAAATTTTCACCACTTAAATAAGCAATCAACAATTATCTTGTCTCATCCATATTTCCTCACATACGAAAGGTACTCTCTCCTATCCTTCATCTACCTCAATATTCTCACATACCAAAGGTATTTACATTAATCTATTTGCATAATAATTTCTTAATTATAACATTTTTTGTGTTCTTTTTTTTTTCTAATGATCATAATCACTCAAGCCAATTGATTTTTATTTTTTTTTGCAGGAATCTTGATATCTTCCACAACTAATTCACTAAATTCAATTTTTGTCTTTATACAATTATTATTCCATTGTATCTTAAAATTTTTATTTATTGTAATGTTAATATTTTTACTATCCAATTTCACGAAAATCTGTATTCAATTTATCATTTTTTGATAAATTAATTCTTTTGAAATTTTTAAAATATGATTTTTTCATTATTTTTAATCCTAATTTTAAGGTTATCTTTTTATGCTGGTAAAAAAAAAGTTATCTTTTTATGTTTATTTACAAACTACCCATGACATAATTACTCATTCAAAATTATCATGCCTATCAAATCAAATCATATCTACATAACCTTACTCAATTATCCTTTAATTATCTCTTAAATAATTCAATTAACTAAAAAATATATAATAAACATTTAAGCTATATTATACTTTATCGAAAATGAGAAAATATACTTTGGCTGTTAATATAGTGAGTCGTACCTCACTACACTAATTATTGCAATTTAAAATTTTCTTATTTTTTTAAATCCTCAAACAATAAGAAATTATTCATAATTATCGTTAAATTACTTAAAATCATCTATCCAATCCCTATACTTCAATCACTCCAACTTTGAATCAAGGTAATTTATATGGTGGTCCTATAGGACCACCATGAATTTTACTCCTACCCCGCTACAGTTCCGCGCGTGCTACAGTAACGCGCTACAGTTCCGCGCGCTACAGTAAACGCGCTACAGTACCTTCATTTCTTTTGTTATTTTAGGCCTTTTTTTTTTTTTTTTTTGCCTTCCTCTATGAGATTTTTTTTCGTCCGTTTTTTCTAAACAATTCAATATTTTTTTTAATGTTTTTGAATTTTATAAAAAAATTATTTTTAAATTATCATTTTATTTGTTTTATAATTAAATAATTTTAGATATTATGATACATATTATGGACGTTTTTGTTGTATGATATGATTTCTTTTATATTTTTGATCTGATATCTAAATTCTGTTGATCTGATGTCTGCTATTTTGTGATCTGATGTCTATATAATCATGATTTGATCTACCTTGTTAAGTATATTTTAGTTCTACTGTATGATTTCTTTTATATTTTTGATCTGATATCTATAGTCTGTTGATCTGATGTCTTGTATTCTCTGATCTGATGTCTATATAATCATGATTTGATCTACCTTGTTAAGTATATTTTAGTTCTACTGTATGATTTCTTTTATATTCTTGATCTGATATCTATAGTCTGTTGATCTGATGTTAAGTATGAGTTGATCTGATGTCTATATAATCCTGATCTGATCTCCTTTGTTAAGTATGTTTTAGTTCTGCTGTGTTAAGTATGTTTTAGTTCTGCTGTGTGATTTCTTTTAAAATCTTGATCTGATGTCTATAGTCTGTTGATCTGATGTCAATTATGAGTTGATCTGATGTCTATATAATCCTGATCTGATCTCCTTTGTTAAGTATGTTTTAGTTCTGCTGTGTGATTTCTTTTAAAATCTTGATCTGATGTCTATAGTCTGTTGATCTGATGTCAAGTATACGCTGATCTGATGTCTATAGTCTGTTGATCTGATCTCCCTTTTTAAGTATGTTTTAGTTCTACTGTATGATTTCTTTTAAAATCTTGATCTGATGTCTATAGTCTGTTGATCTGATGTCAAGTATGAGTTGATCTGATGTCTATATAATCCTGATCTGATCTCCTTCGTTAAGTATGTTTTAGTTCTGCTGTGTTAAGTATGTTTTAGTTCTGCTGTGTGATTTCTTTTAAAATCTTGATCTGATGTCTATAGTCTGTTGATCTGATGTCAAGTATGAGTTGATCTGATGTCTATATAATCCTGATCTGATCTCCTTTGTTAAGTATGTTTTAGTTCTGCTGTGTGATTTCTTTTAAAATATTGATCTGATGTCTATAGTCTGTTGATCTGATGTCAAGTATATACTGATATGATGTCTATAGTCTGTTGATCTGATCTCCCTTTTTAAGTATGTTTTAGTTCTACTGTATGATTTCTTTTATATTCTTGATCTGATATCTATAGTCTGTTGATCTGATGTCAAGTATTCGCTGATCTGATGTCTATATAATCCTGATCTGATCTCTCTTGTTAATTATATTTTAGTTCTACTGTATGATTTCTTTTATATTCTTGATCTGATATCTATAGTCTGTTGATCTGATCTCTTGTATTCTCTCATCTGATGTCTATATAATTCTGATCTGATTTTCCTTGTTAAAAAAAGTATTTTTTTTTTAAAAAAAGAATTTTTTTTTAAAAAAGGTATTTTTTTTTAAAAGTTTGTGCGTCAAAAAAAAAAAAAAAAAACTGTAGCGCGTTACTGTAGCGCGAAACTATAGCGCGTCACTGTAGCGCTACTGTAGCGCGCGCTACTGTAAGTAGGAGTAAAATTCATCCTACTCCTATAGTACCACCGTAGACGGACTCTTGAATCAATCACTGCATCTTTATATTTATCAATCAACAATATTTGTATTTATCAATAACTAAATCATCAATCTATATTTCTATATTAATTAAAACGTCTTTGGGTAGTTATTGCATTTTCATCGATTAATCACTCCATCTACATATTTTAATTTGTGTCAAATTACTATTATCAATCATATATCTATATCATCAATCTATATATTTGAATTTGTACCAAATTGCATTTCCATTTATTCAAATAAAATTAAAACTTCTTTGGATATTATGAGTTCGTATACGGTAGACCTATAGGACTATTGTGAATTTTACTCCTACTGTAACGCGCTACAGTGCGTGCTACAGTAACGCGCTACAGTTTTTTTTTTTGACGCACAGCCTTTTTTTAAAAAAAATAATAAGACAGTAGATATCAAATAAATATACTATAGATATCAGATCAATAATATAAAAGAAATCATACAATAGAACTAATACATACTTAACAAGGGAGATCACATCATAATTATATAGACATAAGATCAGAGAATACTAGACATCAGATCAACAGACTATAGATATCAGATCAAGAATATAAAAGAAATCATACAATAGAACTAAAACATACTTAACAAGGGAGATCACATCATGATTGTATAGACATCAGATCAACAGACTATAGATATCAGATCAAGAATATAAAAGAAATCATACAATAGAACTAAAAAATACTTAACAAGGGAGATCACATCATGATTATATAGACATCAGATCAGAGAATACTAGACATCAGATCAATAGACTATAGATATCAGATCAAGAATATAAAAGAAATCATACAATAGAACTAAAACATACTTAACAAGGGAGATCACATCATGATTATATAGACATCAGATCACAGAATACTAGACATCAGATCAACAGACTGTAGACATCAGATCAAGAATATAAAAGAAATGATACAATAGAACTAAAACATACTTAACAAGGGAGATCACATCATGATTATATAGACATCATATCACAGAATACTAGACATCAGATCAACAGACTATAGATATCAGATCAAGAATACAAAAGAAATCATATAATAGAACTAAAATATACTTAACAAGGGAGATCACACCATGATTATATAGACATCAGATCACAGAATACTAGACATCAGATCAACAGACTATAGATATCAGATTAAGAATACAAAAGAAATCATACAATAGAACTAAAACATACTTAACAAGGGAGATTACATCATGATTATATAGACATCAGATCACATAATACTAGACATCAGATCAACAGACTATAGATATCAGAATAAAATAAATCATAAAATAGAACTAAAATATACTTAACAAGGGATCATGATTTTAAGTAAAATAGAACTAAAATAAATCATCCATTGTTAAGTATATTTTAGTTCTATTTTATGATTTATTTTATATTATTTATCTGATATCTATAGTCTGTTGATCTGATATCTAGTATTCTCTGATCTGATGTCTATATAATCATGATGTAATCTCCCTTGTTTAGTATGTTTTAGTTCAATTGCATGATTTCTTTTGTATTTTTTATCTGATATCTATAGTCTGTTGATCTGATGTTAGTATTATGTTATCTGATGTCTATATAATCATGATGTGATCTCATTTGTTAAGTATGTTTTAGTTCTATTGTATGATTTCTTTTATATTTTTGATCTGATATTTATAGTCTGTTAATCTGATGTCTATATAATCATGATGTGATCTCCCTTGTTAAATATGTTTTAATTCTATTGTATGATTTCTTTTATATTCTTGATCTGATATCTATAGTCTGTTGATCTGATGTCTATATAATCATGATGTGATGTCCCTTGTTAAGTATATTTTAGTTCTATTGTATAAGGATGGCGGTATGCACTTAACTTTGAGTCTCTGTTTTTTCTTTTATTCAATGGTATCGACTTAGTTTTTATTTATGTAAGAACAGTGAGTAATTATAAAGATTATTGTCAAACAGTGGCACTTCTGCAGTTCCTTTCTTTTAATGACGATCTAGAAGTAGCCCAGTTGGGGTTTTCACCTTTTCTTTTTCTTGGTTTTGTCCTGGCTATCCTGACTAGTGAATAAATTCAGGATCAATAGGGAGTCATATATTGAGTAAAGTGAAAAATTCGGGGATCTGATGTCTGGCATATTTTGTGAATGCAAGGTTGATCGGCTTAATAACGTGCAAAGTATTCAAATTTTTGTAACCGTCTTGTTGCTTTTGTGATATTGACAGCCGATAATATAATGGTTGCTTTGTGATATTGTTAGCTAATAATATGATACTTGTAAGACTGTAACATTTTCCCTTACTAAACTGGCCCTCTACTTTAGATTTGTTCTATCCCTCTCTCCTATTCCTTTTGAAGATATTGGTTATTGAAAATGAAGGAAGAGGGGGCTTAGCCCAGTTAAATACAAGCAGTTAACTGGGGTTATATGCCATGGAAGCAGTTAACAAGGTGTAAACAAATGAGAGCTCATCTCAGTTCAATGGTGTTACATTATTGACATGCATGTGGTGTTTAGATTTTCCTTTGTTATCTTGTAGGCCTCTCCGATCTATGTTTCACACAACAGATTCTTAGATATGCATTATTGATTTTCTTCTGCTATTCTTTTCAAAAAAATATAGGGCCGAAACACTCTGAGTTATATGGGGAGTATACATGGAAGATCGATAAGTTCTCACAAATAAACAAGAGAAAAATACAAAGTAATGCTTTTGAAGTCGGAGAATATAAATGGTACGCAATTTGTGATCAGAACTGTTTCTTGTACATTCTCTTTGGTTTTGAGGCTTTTCCATATTCTCTCAATACCAGCATTTGTGGATCATAAATCAGGAAAGCTTGGGTTAGGTTATCTGCCAAGTTTGTGCTTCGCAATTATGAATCCACTACTTTTCATCACGGATTTTGAGTTTATGCATGTAATCATTCTGAATTATTTCTTTGTTTTGAAGTTTAGAGGTTATGTGAGTGCTTTTAGCTAGGAAGTAGCCAAAACGGACAAATAAATGCATGAGCTAGTGTTTTTGCCTTTTGCTAGTGACATGTGAAGTATATTGCTTAACAAACAATTAGAGTTTTGCAAGGGGATCATAGTAAAGCTTACTTGTATAATTATGTATATAATCAGTGATAGATAGGGTCTGTACAACATTGGTACCTTTTCCTTTGGGAAAGTCACTATTAGAAAGATTGGGGTTGTTTATAATATGCATGTTCATAAGCTTTAGAGGTGAATTTCACTATTAGTTGCAAGATTGATTAGTACCTCGTCATCCTATGTGTAGTTACCCCACTATTGCGAGCATGAAAATTTCATTCCCACGGTATTTCTTAATGTTTGGGTTTTCACATATACAGGTTGTTCCAGTTGTCTTTGGTGCATAGGATTTTAAAAATATATGATAATTTGCTTGATGCATATTCCTGCCCCTTGTTTCTAGAAATGTAAAATTTTCTCCATAGCTAAGAGCCCATTCGAGTGCCTTAAGGGACCAATCTCCCCTGGCATATTAAGCCATATATTGTCTATCATTTTTTAGAACTTAATCATTTGGTATCCTCTTGGGGGCGGTGTTGTGGCCTTTTCTGTTGCAAGTTGAATTTTTTGCCTATTTTGGCTGCTGTTCCAGATCGACTGTGCAAATGTTCCTTTCGCTTTTTTGTTCATTGAGAATTTGTTGCCAGGAATATTTTGATTTACCCACAAGGGCGTGATGACTGCAATCATCTCTCTTTGTATTTGGGTGTGGCTAATCATGACAAGCTTCTTCCAGGTATGGAAATTCCTAAAGATATTTATACTGAGCATGTTCTTCTATTGTGACTTTTTCTTATCAAGTTTGTGTCTTCTGAAAGCAGGATGGAGATACTTTGCTCACTTCACAATGGCTGTTGTGAAAAAAGATCCCAAAAAATCAAAATATTCAGGTGGGCAAATTAAATTGTTTTATGGCTGTGCCAATTCTTATTGCAACCTTTTGATGTAAGATGAGTTTGAAATACAATATTTGCAGATGCATTGCATTGTTTTTGGAAAAAGGAGCTTGCTTGGGGATGGAGAAAATTTATGGACCTGTCAGAAGTGCTAGATGGTTTTATTGATGCTGACACTAATTATAGAAGCTCAAGTCCAAGTTATCAGGTGCTTTCAATATTCTTTATTATTTTTCTGGTCATTGTGGTTTCTGTTGGATGGACGGTTTATCACGTTTAATTTCGGTAGAGATGAAATATTCATTTGGGATTTTGTTGGAAGCTGATTTTTCATTCCTTAGCAATTACGATGTGAAGTTACTTTAGTGGCTAAGTTATTTTATTTTCCTATGTACATTTTTTCTGATCATCAATCTCTAATGTGGCCCTCTTCTAATAATGTTTCATTCAAGTTATGTCGATCTTAAAGTTGAAATTGTTTCTCCTTGTTATTGTTCTGCAGTTTGCTAAAGCAACCTCTCAAGATTATTCTGACTATTCTTTGGTATGCAAACATTTAGCAGGAGATGTTATCATGGTTATATATGTTGAGCCATTGGAGCTGCTACAATGAAGCTTTCTTAGCCTTTGTTAAAGTCCAATGTTGTGTTGTAATTGTTGCAACCACATTGTGACAAATCTGTGAATTACTAAGGCAATAATGGACTGAGTTCATGAGGTTTGAAAGCATTTTATCTGGACAAAATCTCAGCAAGAAGCCGATGAATAAACTGAAGTGCCAAAATGAGAAGGAAGTGTACTGTTGGCGTATCAGATCAAAGGAAGTGAAGATCAGATCAAATGCAGTGCGCATCAGATCAAAGGATGCACACATCAGATCACATGCAGCATAGATCAGATCAACGGAAGTGAAGATCAGATCAAATGCAGTGCGCATCAGATCAAAGGATGCACACATCAGATCACATGCAGCATAGATCAGATCAACGGAAGTAAAGATCAGATCAAATTCTCAAGGGATTGCTCAGCAGCTTGGTTTCACAGAAGCAAGGCAAGTCAGCAACAAAACATATTTGCAGCAGAAGAGAACAACTCAAGGCTGGAGAGCTAGAGCAGACACCTAAGAAGCTGAAGTCAAGGACGGCTAGTGAATCACACCTCAAACGCGCGACTCTAAAAGTCTCTCAAAGATTCAGAAGACCAGGAGCATCATGTTGAAGTATCTAGCAATCCTGTGAGCGAGCAGAAATACAAAAGAATCAAGCAGTGCCCGATCAGAAGAACTGCAGGAGCTACATGGATGGTTCTGAGTTGCTGGACAAAACGTTGTGACATGAAGCTAACATCAGATCAACCGAAGGCTAACATCAGATCAACTGCAAGCTAACATCAGATCAACTGCAAGCTAACATCAGATCAACCGAAGGCTAACATCAGATCAACTGCAAGCTAACATCAGATCAACCGAAGGATCAGATCAACTGCAAGCTAACATCAGATCAACTGCAAGCTAACATCAGATCAACCGAAGGATCAGATCAACTGCAAGCTAACATCAGATCAACCGAAGCGCGACATCAGATCAAATGCCGCGCACATCAGATCAGCTATAAGCTAAGATCAGATCACTTCTGCTGTTTCAAAATATCTAAGACGAGCTACTCGAGAAGTATGAAGGAATACAGTCAGCAATATGACATGGCAAGCAAGTTGCAACTCAAAAGGTTGAAAATGGATTATTTGAATCTTGAGCCGCCTTTCGTGTATGATGTGCTGACACACTGCACGGTAGGGCACAGTTTTTCTTCTGGGAAAAAGAAAACGGGCATATGAGTAGGTGTGGTAGGTACAACAACTGCAGAACGGAAGAAAAACCTAAAAATAGGGGAAGGCATGAGAAGAGAAAAAGAGAGAGAGATGAGCAACAAAAAAAAAAAAGCTGTGTGCTGAACCGAACGAAACCGAGAAAAGGGAGAAGAAAAAGAGTGAGAGCTGCAAAAAGATGATATGAGAAATACAAGAGAGAAAGAAACAGTCAGCTGCACAAGGAGAAGCTGAAGCTTTGGAGAAGCAGAAGTCAAGGAGAAGAAGAAGCTGAGGAGGAGCAGAAAAAGGGGAGACTGAAACTAAGATCAAAGATGATGCAGAATCGGGAGAACTGACCCTGAGGTTGCAGCTTCAGGTGGTAAGCCTAGAACACTATCAAACGTCTTTCATTAAGTGATTTTGAAAGATATTTGTGTAGAAAAGGCAGTACAATAGAGGTTTATATGTTGTTGTTTTAGTTGATGAACTTGTAGAGGTAGTGAACCTCAATGTGTTGAGCAGTGAGCTCTTGTTTATGTTGCTTACGGTCAGTGAGGCCAGAGCTGAATGATTCCGTGATAGTGAAGATTGACAGGAGTGAATCTGTCCGTGGATGTAGATCATTTGATCGAACCACGTAAAAATCCCCCTTGCACATTTACTGCTTTGAGTGTGTCTTGACTGGTGTGGTGTTCTCAAACTATAAGCTTGAACAGGAGTGTTGTGGTTGTGTAAGTGAACCCTCCTTGAGTGAGTCCATCTAAGCCAAGAACGTGAGTTCAACAATAAGCTCTAACTGAGCTAACATTTGAGAGGGAATCCTTTAGTTGAAAGAAAAATTGATAAAGTGTTGATTCACCCCCCCCTCTCAACACTTGACACGATCCAACAATATATGTTGATGATATTGGCCCAATCTGGCCCATGTCCTCTCAGCCTGGTTTCTGAGATAGGCCCGTTGAACTCAGCCCAGTAACCCAGCCGGCCCATCCCTTCCTTATTCTTATACCCAGGCATTGCCTTAGGGTTAGGGGAAGCGGTCATTTTGGTGGTTTCAGTATCCGCAGCCGTTCTCTCGTTCTCTCTGGTCTTCGTGACCTTTCCTCTTCTGAAGCAACTAGGGTTTTCCCCAATCTGTCGGGTGGATTTCCGCTGTCGTGCTTCTCTCTATTTGAAGTAAGGATTAGTTCCTGCTTCCCTTTTTTGCGTAGAGGTTGAGAAGAAGGCTAGAAGAGCCGCTGTTGGAGGACTGGGCTGAGGAGCTCGAGAAGCCGCTCTTTCCAAGGTGGTTGACAGCGAAGAGGATACTCCTTAGTGGAGCTTGTGGAGGCCGGAGATCTGAGCTGACACCGGTGGTGCGAAAATCTGACCGGAGACGGACTGGAGAAGACGAACAGGAGAAGACTGAAGTGGTGATAGAGGAGCGATCCGTTTTACCAACAGTGGTATCAATCTAGTTTCCGGCGACGGCGGTCGAACTTCCGGTGACGGCGGTTGAGCTTCCGGTGACGGCGGTTGAGCTTCCGGCAGCGACTCCGGCGACGGCTATCGAACTTCTGGCGAGGGCGGTGAGAGCGGAGTACCCCCACGCTCTGATACCACTGTTGGGATACCAAGAAGGTTATATCCCCGCTCAGGTATTGTATTCTAAACATCCTGGAGTACCGGAGTGCCACCGGAGTTTATTTTACCTGTGTTCTTGAGTTGATCTGATCTGTACTTTGTGTTGATCTGATCTTTGTCTTAAGTTGATCTGATCTTGACTGTGTGTTGACCTGATCTTGGTTTTAAGTTGATCTGATCTGTACTTTGTGTTGATCTGATCTTTGTCTTAAGTTGATCTGATCTTGACTGTGTGTTGACCTGATCTTGGTTTTAAGTTGATCTGATCTTGGTCTAAGTTGATCTGATCTGTGTTTGAGTTCTGAATACTAAGTTCTGTTGTGTTTCCAAACCTTTGTGTGTATTTACTATTCAGCAAAGTCGAGTCCAGGGCTAGGAGAGACCCCTGCCAGTCACAGAAGTGACCTCGGAACTGTGTGGCTCTACTAGTTTCCTTAGTGTGTGCTTGTGTGCGCTTTGCAGTCTGTGATGGCTGCCACTCAGTATGCTAATCAGTATGGTTTGCTTCCTTTTAATGGGAAAACTGATTTTGCTATTTGGAAACAGAAAATTAAATGTGTTTTAATTCAACAGAAAGTGTTTAGAGCTGTTACTGGTAATTATCTAGATTCTGATGATAAGAATATGCAGCATGAAATGAATGAAACTGCATGCTCTACCATATACTTGAACTTGTCTGACTCTGTGCTTAGAAAAGTAGGTATTTTGGAATCTGCAAATGAATTATGGGATAAACTTAATGAATTGTATACTGATACTTCTCTTCCTGGAAAGTTGTTTTTGCTTGAAAAATTCTTTCGTTTTAAACTGGATCTATCTAAGGATATGGATGAAAACTTGGATGCCTTTAATAAACTGATTCAGAATATTAAAGCTGCAGGTGACAAACACATTGATGACTATACTCCTATTGTGTTGCTTAATGCCATACCTGATTCTTATAATGATGTCAAATCTGCTATTAAGTATGGTAGAGATGAGATTACTCTTGACATTGTTGTAAATGGCTTGAAAAGTAAAGAACTGGATTTAAAACACAATAAGAGTAATAGTAATCAAAGTAAAGACTCAGGAGAAGCCTTGTTTGTCCGTGGTAGATCTAAAAGTAGGTCTAGACAATCCAAGAAGAATAATCAAGATAAATCTGGAAAACCTGATAAGAAGAATAGGCATAAATCAAAGAAGAGAGCCTGTTACAATTGTGGTAATACTGGACACTTTATTAAGGAATGCCCAAACCCGAAGAAACCTGAACTTGCCAATGTTGTCTCTGAAAAGAGTGTGCATGAAAGTGTCTTTATGGTTTGTGATGCTGTTAACTCTGTGTTAAACAAGATGCCTGAGCATGAATGGTTGATTGATTCTGGCTGCACTTACCATATGACTCCTTTTAAGAACCTGTTTGCTTCTTATGAGAACTGTGATGCTGGTTATGTCTCATTGGCTGATAGTAAAAAGTGCAAGGTGCATGGGGTTGGTGATGTGTGTCTTAAATTTGAGAATGGTACTGTTTTTACCCTGAAAAATGTGAGACATGTTCCTGATTTGTGTCATAACCTGTTTTCTGTTGCTGCATTAGAAAGTAGTGGTCTGGAAGGGAAATGGGGAAATGGGTGCATGAAAATTCTGAAAAATTCGCTTGTTTTGTTTAAAGCTCAGAAAGTAAATAATTTGTATATTTGCCATGCTGTTCCCTTTTCTGAATCCTTGAATGCTGTGAGCAATGACATGACTACTTTGTGGCATAATAGATTAGGACATATGAGTAATAGAGGACTTGATATCATGCAGAAATCTGGTTATTTTGGTAAGGACTCTGTGTCGTCAGTACATTTCTGTGAAGCTTGTGTGTTAGGTAAACAGCATAAGGTTAGCTTCCCTGTTTCTGCTTATCCAAAAATGTCTAAGTGCTCTTCTGTGCTCGAATATGTACATGCTGATGTGTGGGGTCCTACTAGTGTATCTTCCCATGGTGGGAAGAGATATTTTCTGTCCATTATAGATGATTTTTCTAGGAAAGTCTGGATATGTCTCTTAGAACAAAAATCTGAAGTCTGTGCCAAATTTAGGGAGTGGAAAACCTTAGTTGAAAACCAGACAAACTGTAAGGTTAAAACTCTTAGAACCGATAATGGACTGGAATTTTGTAATAGAGAAATGGATCAATTATGTGTTAATAGTGGGATTAGAAGGCACAAAACTGTGCCCTATAATCCCCAGCAAAATGGAGTTGCTGAAAGGATGAACAGGACACTCTTAGACAAGGTTAGGAGCATGTTAGCAACCTCAGGTCTGTCTAAGAAATTTTGGGGTGAAGCCATTCATACCGCTGCATACCTAGTAAATAGGTCACCCTCTGTTCCCTTAGGAGGGAAATGTCCTGAATCAGTGTTTTATGGAAAACCACTGGATCTGTCCAACCTTAGGGTATTTGGGTGTGCAGCATATGTACACCAACAGTCTGACAAACTGAACCCTAGGTCTAAGAAATGTGTGTTCTTAGGATATCCTGAAGGGGTAAAAGGGTATAGGTTGTGGGATAGAAGCCAGATAGGTTTTAAGGTAATAATTAGTAGGGATGTCATTTTTAATGAATCTGATTTTCCTTGTTTAAACAGTTCTGTGCCTGAGTCTGTTCCTGAGAACACTCCTTTTGAGGTGGAGTCCAGGACTGGTGTTACTAGTTCTTTGCCTGAACATTCTGATAACTCTGAGAATTTGCTGTCTGAAAATTCTAATGATACTGATGATAATGTGTTGTCTGAATCTGAACCTACTGAACATGATAGTAGTACCACTCATAGTGAGGTGGAGGGTCATAATCATCATGAAAATGAACCTGAATTTTCTGATATGTCTGCTGAATCTGAATCCCATAGTAATAGTGAATCACATGAACATGACATGGAGCATAATTCACCTGACTTGAATAACTACCAACTTGCTAGAGATAGAAGTAGGAGAACTATCAAGAGAACTGCTGATAGTATGCCTGATTTTGCCTTTCATGCGCATAATACTTCTCTCTTTGCATTCTCTGTGTTTGAAACCTTGGAACTAAATGAACCTAAAACCTACCAGGAGGCCCTTAAGTCCAAGGAGTCCCAACAATGGCTCAGTGCCATGAAGAGTGAAATGGACTCCTTGAAGGTTAATCAAACCTGGACTTTAGTACCTCCGCCAACTAACTGTTCTGTGGTAGAATGTAAGTGGCTATTTAAGGTTAAAGAAGAACCTAATAATGTTAGGTTTAAGGCTAGGTTAGTTGCCAAGGGTTTCACACAAAAGGAAGGTGTAGATTATTCAGAAATATTTGCTCCTGTTGTTAAATTCACCACTATTCGAATGATGCTTGCTCTTGTTGCTCATCATAATTGGGAGATGAAGCAAATGGATGTTACTACTGCTTTCTTACATGGTGATTTAGATAAGAAAATTTATATGACACAGCCTGAAGGATTTGTAGATCCTAAGAAACCTGATTATGTGTGTTTACTTAGGAAAGCACTGTATGGACTTAAACAGTCCCCTAGACAGTGGAATATAAAATTTGATAAATGCATGTCTTCCTTAAAATTCCAGAAATCCATGTGTGATCATTGTCTGTATTTTAAGGATACTTCAACTGAACCTGTGTTCCTGTTAATTTATGTTGATGACATGTTGATTATCAGTCCTTCTTTGAATGCTATTGTTAAGGTGCAAAAATGTCTAAGTGAGAATTTTGCCATGAAAGACCTAGGAGATGCTAAAAGAATCCTAGGCATTAATATTGTGAGGGATAGGAGTAAGTCTACTCTAATGCTAAATCAGACTTCTTATGTTGAAAAAGTATTGAGTAAATTTAACATGCTTAGTGCTGCTCCTGTGAATGTACCTTTAGCTTCCCACTTTGTGTTAAGTAAGGATCAGTCCCCTAAAACTGATTCTGAAATTGAGAAAATGAAAAATGTGCCTTATTCTAGTGCTATTGGGTCAGTTATGTATCTCATGGTAAGCACCCGACCTGACATTGCTTATGCTGTCAGTTGCTTGAGCAGATATATGTCGAACCCTGGATTGCCTCACTGGAATGCTCTTAAATGGTTACTTAGATATCTGAAATCTTCTGTGAACCATGGTTTACTTTTCTCAAAATGTGCCCAGGATATTCAGCTAGTTGGCTATGTAGACTCTAATTTTGCTAATGATAGAGACAATAGGAAATCTACTACTTCCTATGTGTTTACTTTGTGTGGTTCTTGTATTAGCTGGAAATCTCAATTACAGTCTATTGTTGCATTGTCCACAACTGAGTCTGAATATGTTGCTGCCACTGAAGCTTTTAAGGAAGCCATTTGGCTTAAAAGAATTGTGTCTGAAATTGGTTTTCTAAAAGGGGATGTCACTGTTTTCTCAGATAGTCAATCGGCTATCCAGTTATGCAAAAATCCTGTTTTCCATGATAGAACCAAACATATAGATGTTAGGTTTCATTTTATTAGGGATATTGTTGAAACTGGTGACATTAAACTAGAAAAAATTCCCTCACAATTCAATCCTGCTGATATGGGTACCAAATGTTTGCCTGTTGATAAACTGTTGTCTTGCAAACGCATTCTGAATATAAACCCTGGTTAATCCCAGTTTATAGTTGTTTACTGCCTGTGGTTGTTTTACTTTGTGTTTGCCAACTGCATCTTGTATATTTTAAACTTTGTGTTTTTTCCTTTGTGAATATTATCAGTTTCTTTGTGATTCCTTTTGTGTGCCGGATATTGTCTTTGTGATATATCAGGCAAAATCAGCGATGATGTATCTCCATACGGCCATATTCCTTACGCCTGAAAGCTGTGCCATCTTGGACCACATAAGGTGGAGAATGTTGATGATATTGGCCCAATCTGGCCCATGTCCTCTCAGCCTGGTTTCTGAGATAGGCCCGTTGAACTCAGCCCAGTAACCCAGCCGGCCCATCCCTTCCTTATTCTTATACCCAGGCATTGCCTTAGGGTTAGGGGAAGCGGTCATTTTGGTGGTTTCAGTATCCGCAGCCGTTCTCTCGTTCTCTCTGGTCTTCGTGACCTTTCTCTCTCCCGAAGCAACTAGGGTTTCCCTCAATCTGTCGGGTGGATTTCCGCTGCCGTGCTTCTCTCTATCTGAAGTAAGGATTAGTTCCTGCTTCCCTTTTTTGCGTAGAGGTTGAGAAGAAGGCTAGAAGAGCCGCTGTTGGAGGACTGGGCTGAGGAGCTCGAGAAGCCGCTCTTTCCAAGGTGGTTGACAGCGAAGAGGATACTCCTTAGTGGAGCTTGTGGAGGCCGGAGATCTGAGCTGACACCGGTGGTGCGAAAATCTGACCGGAGACGGACTGGAGAAGACGAAGAGGAGAAGACTGAAGTGGTGATAGATGAGCGATCCGTTTTACCAACAATATAAAACTGAAGTAACACATACACGGTAAGAATGGGTAAAGTACCATGAAGACGTAGAAACATTAACATTGTCTAATTTAGGTTGCTTTTAAGTTGTGCATTTTCCCATCCATACCTTCAACAGAAATCAGTTTCCTAGGATGATTCCTTGTGTTGTTCAGCTCTCCTGTTCTATTTCATGAAGTTTGAAATATTTATTGCTCTTCAATATTTTCTGGAGGAGAATTCCAAATTTTGGGATTCTGAAGTGGGAAATGCACATTTCAAGAACATGATATGGATTTTCTTTTTCGTAGTTGACACACTATTTTTGTACTCAGGGAGAGAGCAGATGATATGGATTTTCTTTTTCGTAGTTGACACACTATTTTTGTACTCAGGGAGAGAGCAGATCGTCTTTTCCGCTGTCTTGATTATCAATATCGCAGAGAACTTGTCTCGGTGTATCTAACAGAATGGAACAAATATTCCACTCTTTTGTGGAAGAGCAACAAGGCAAGCTTGAAAAGTTGATAGAGGATAAAGCTCGTTGGTCAAGGTATAGGATTTCATTTTCTTGGTGGTCAGATTTGAGTTTAAGATTCTTCATTGTTTTCCTTTTGAAGGCTTTTAGTTTTTAATCACTATGATATTTATTGTGCATTTTAGCTGTCAGGCTGTGATTTGTGGTCTTTGACTTGACCGGTAGAATGAAAGTACTTCTTTAATACTAGTTGTTTTGATGAAACCTTTTGCCCATAAATTTTGCTGACAAATTTGTTGTTCTTTCATGTCTTTGGAAACTGGACTGATAAAGGGGTTACCTCATTTCAGTTTTACTTTGCTGGTGCATCTTGGAATACTGTTGGGGAGGTTTATTGCCACAAACATTTGGCCCTTTTCAATTAATTTGTTATGAAATCTTCTTGGAATGATGACTTAAAAAGAAAAAGAGAAAGAAGCGGAAAGAAAGAATATTCCATGTAGATTTGGGCACCTTATTGAAGTTCTGTTTAATGCATGGAGCCTTTTTATTGGATTATAGTGCATCATAGGATGGATATCAGTCACATTTCAAATGACACCTTTAGCCGGCTTCATAGCTGGAATGTTTCTGGTGCAACTGTTAAATGTTTCCTATAAACAATTAGTCGATATTGGAGACGGCAATAAGAAAATGCAGGTAGAGCTTAAACTGTGAATGTCCAACTTTTAAATGTTTATGCTATGCTAGTCTTTGGCAACTTCCTTTCGAATTTAAGTTCATTTGGTACTGTAAAAATTTGTCAAAGTTCTCAACCCTTTCTAGTTCCAGTGGGTTTGAAATTGCGTAACTTGTACTCCAGTTATGTGATATGCCATAATAGTTATCTCTTGTGGAATGTGGATATATGGCTGTCTAGATTAAACACGAGCCCAAAATAGATGAGTTTTTGCTATGATAACTGTGGTAACTCTTGTTTGTGAGGCATTTAGCTTCTGCGCTTTCTGGATGGGGATGAAGCAAAGTTCCAGGCGTCGTATGTGTCGTGAGAGGACAGATTCAATTTTGAAGGTGATTGTAAAGCACTTCTTCGTAAACTATGATGATACGTCTACTCTGGTGATGGATTCTTTGTACAGTGGGCTGAAGGCTTTAGAAAGCCAGACAAAGGGCAATAAAAGTAAGGGTAAAAACACCGACTCTGAAGAACTTCCAGTTCCTATTGTTCGTATGGAGAAAGATATGTTTGTTTTGGTGAATGATGTGTTATTACTTCTCAAGAGGGATGCTCTAGAACCTTTGCCGCCGATGGATGTGAAAGGTCCTCAGAATCACACAAAGGTGAGCAGCATGGTTGCTGTTGATTGTTAGCATTGACTACTTGTTTTCAGTATATTCCCTCATTATGAATGCCGGGGTAAAGATAATGTCTGAGTTTAAGTGTGTAATGTAGTTTGCCTTCGTTTACTGAGTTCCCATGTTCCATACTCTTCAAAGATATGCCAAAAGTCCATTCTCTGCCATATCTATGGGATGTTATGGTATATAGGCACATTCATTTTGTTGATGCTTCTCACCACATGCCATTTCAGGATGGATGTTCTGGGGATGATTTTAATAAAGATTCCATTGAACGCGATGAAAGGTGTCTAACTGAACTTGGTCGACGGACAATTGAAATTTTTGTACTGGCCCATATCTTTAGGTATTATATTTGTTTGGTTTCTCTTTCAATATTGATAGAGTAGCAACTGCTTCCTCTCTTACAATAAGTACTGTAGAAAGCATCATTTTTTCCATGCCATGTAGTATAGGAAGTTAATGACAATATTCTTTGTTTTAGATGTTCATTAACTGTAAATAGATGAAAGTTTCAATGCTGTTTCTGCTTTATATGGAAATGGTTTTTTCAATCTAGTATAATACATGCAGATTTGAGAAGTTGTGTATTGAATTGAGTGGGAAGTAGCAGCATGACAGTGGAAAGTTGTTACTGCATTATGAGTAGGGCGGACGTATGGTATGGCAAGGGAGTGCGCTTGTCCCGGAAACGGCCGAAATTTTTCCTAATAGGGTTATTCTGGTCGATATCCGCCCTCCATGTTACTGCAATTCCACCCCCGGAAGTTTAAAGTTTGCGTCTGCCCCGGCCCCTGATTAGTCTGTTTTGGTTTCTGTTGCAGCAATAAAATTGAATTTGCATACCAGCTGTTGCAGGAAGAACCTATCCGTGAAGAGGAGGCTGCTGGGTTGGCTGAAACTGAGGAAAAAGAGTGAAAATTACTTTAATTGAATTTTTATCCAGTGTTTAATAAGAGGATTGTCTCACATTTTTTGAATTATTAGATCAGTGGCACGAAAACACCCCATCTTCTTTTTACTCAATTTATGGTAGGAAATTTAATTAAATTTGCTTTGATTTGAATTACTTAAATTTTGAAAATTTGCTCCGATAGGTGACACCTCTTTTCTCTGTGGAAGTTTTACATGTTCGTTTATATTTCAAACCAAGTTTCAAGTAACATTTTAAATTATATTAACATTTATCTGAGTTATCAAACTAGTATAAATTACAAATTGTTACATTGATGGGTTACACTAATATAACTTTTTTTTTTTTAGGATTAAGAGATTTAAACAACGAACTATTTGTACCATCCAATATTTCGAAATGTTGTGGTGAAAAGGGCACAATCAACCCAAATTGTGACGGGATTTTGTTCAAATCTTGAAAACTCAAATTGGGACTATGTATCAATCATCACGGATACATAATAATGATACATCATCATCCAAATATAGATCAACATTAAATAAAGGATATTAGCAAAAGAGAACTAAGCGAAATAGTACATCATGCCGGTTTCACCATTGAAACCGTTGGCAAAACCATTCCCTCCGATTTGAAAATTTTCAAACCAATAAAATTTTTATAAAATTTAATACCGGCCATATTTGGCCAGTTTTGGCCAAACCACTTACACCCCTTGTATCCATCCAACATGGGCTTCCCATTGTGAAAATGAGATAGTCTAGAAGTACCTCTGAGATATCTTATAATCCACTTCACAGCATTCCAATGCTCCCTGGCTAGGATTGAAAAGAAAACGACTAACAAAATCAACTGCATGAGCTATATCTGGCCTGTGCAAACCATTGCATACATCAAGCTGCCAACTGCTGAAGCATACAGAAACTTCTTCATCTATTCTTTGTCTTTCTAACTTTTAGAACATTGCATTCTGCTTAGTTTGAAATACCCCGCAAGTGGAGTAGAAACTTCCTTAATTTTGTTCGTGTTAAATATATTAAGAACCTTCTCGATATACTTTTTTTGAGATATCCACAATTTCTCATTTTGTCTGTCATGAGAAATCTTCATCTCAATGATTTGCCTAGCCGAACCCAAATCCTTCATTGCAAATGATTTGTTTAACTCTTTTTTAACCCCAACAAGCTTGGCAATATTATGACCAACAATCAACATGTCATTAACATAAAGCAAGAGAATAATGAAATCACCATCAGATAATTTCTTCATAAACACACAGTGATCGGTTATAGTCATTTGACATCCACCCCCAATCATAAAGGCATCAAACTTCTTGTACCATTGTCGCAGAGCCTATTTCAACCGATACAAACTCTTGTTGAGACAACATACAATATTATTTTTCCCTTTCTCCTTAAGCCCATTTGGCTGCTCCATATAAATCTCTTCCTCCGAATCACCATGTACGAAGGTTGTTTTCACATCAAGTTGTTCAATATCAAGGTTCAAACTAGCTATTATACCAAGAACAACTCGAATTGAAAACATCTTAACAACAAGAGAAAATATCTCATCAAAGTCTACACCTTTCTCTAATTGAATCCCTTCACAACCAATCTAACTTTGTAAGTTGGTTGTGAGCTATTCTCACTCATCTTCAATCTGAACACCTATTTTTTCTTGAATGCTCTCTTGCATTTAGGCAACTTCATCAGGTTATAGTGTTGTTCTCATGCAAGGATTTAATTTTCTCTTGTATGGCTGATAACCACTCATTATTTTCCTCATGTTCAATAGCCTCTGCATAAGACTTAGGTTCTCTCCCATCACGAAGCAACACAAAATAATAAAAATCATACATGGTAAAAGGTCTTTTATCTCTAGTGGACCTCCCAACTAAAATAGGAGATGATGGAATTGGTGGTGACTCTAGCTCAGGAGAAGAAATATCATCAAATTCATCATCTTCCTCTGTCTCAACTTCCCTTTTGATTGTGTAAAAACTGGATCTAGATAAGTAGGAAGCTCAAGTGAATTTCTAACTTTCATCCTTACCAATATATTCAATGGTCTAGTATTCAAAAAAATCACATCTCTACTTCTAACCTAATTTGAAGTCACACATGTTAGAACCAAACCCAAAATCAAAAGAGTATTCTTCCACCTATCGTCATCTCAAAGGTCCAAAGATGAAAAAGCCTCTTAAGGCCCATTCCTTAGCCCCACTCATTTACCATTCTTTACAACTATCCTGTCTTACTTACGAGGTTATATCAAAATTCATCCGATTTTGAGAAGATAATAAAAAAAGAAAAAAGGAATGTCCATATTTGTCCCATTTTAAATTCATTTGTATCAATAAATAAGTTATAATTTTTTTTCCTTTTCTATAAATATATAAAAGTTTTAACTATTTTTATTATATCTTTTTTAAAATTTAAATAATCGCAACTCATCCTACTGCTATTTATTATTTATTATTATTTTTTTGAAGCAAATTATTTATTATTATTAATAATAAAGAAAGTGCAAAACCAAAACATAAGTACAAAACCAAATCAAATATTGTATACTCGCAATTTTATAATCTTAGGCTCCGTTTGATAAAACTTAATTTGAGGTCTGAAGTCTGAAGTCTGAAATCTGAATTCTGAAGTCTGAATCCATTAAGTTAGCTTTGTTTGATAAAATTAGAAAATATGTCTGAATCTGAAGTCTGAAATCTGAAGTCTGAATCTGAAGTCTGAATTATGAAGTCTGAATTACAAAAATAAGTTTATAAAATTTTAAATTTTAAATAAAATCATCTTATTTTTTTAAAAAAATATTAGAAACATATTTTTTTAATATATAACATAATTTATAAGATGTGTAATTTTTTCCATAATATTGTGAAATTCTACTAATAAAAATATTTTAAAAAATTTTAATAATAAATCAGAATGTTATTATTATTTTAAAACTAAAATATTAATTAAATAAATATCACATATTAATTAAAATTATAAAAAAATAAAAATCCATGTCATAAATATTTTTTTATTTATTTAAATGATAAAATATTTTTTTTAAAAAATATTTAATAAATATAAATTATTTAAAGAAAAAACTAAAAAGAATAATAAATATTGAAAATAAGAAAAAATTTGCAACCAATTCAGTTCAGTAATAAGTGATTCGCCAATCACTTATTTTTAGGCTAACAATTATACTTGCAATTCAGACCCACTTAATCTCTTAAGACTTTGAATTATAGTTATCAAACGCACTTAATTATTAAGTACTTAATTAAAAAAGTTCTTAATTCATTAAGTCAGAAACAAGTTGAGTTATCAAACACTCTTAATCAATTAAGTACTTAATCTATTTAGAATAAGTACTGAATTAGTTTATCAAACAGACCCTTAAACTATATGTTTATTAGGGAATAAATAATTATTAGATTTTTTTTTCCAATTTTCTTCCTTTGCTGTGCTGCTCCTTCGACCTCTCAAATCTCTCTTTCTTCTTTCTCTCTCCGCAGCTTCCAATCGCCTCATTGACAAAACAAAGCTTTCTTGTTTGTTTCAGGTCTGCTTCTTCTTTGACGATCGATGGCTCTGATTCTATTATTGATTTACAAACCATCCTATGCTTTTTCGGGGGGTTAACTTTTCTGTTGTTAGGGTTCTTGGTTTGACATGGGTTTTTTGGGAATTTAATTTTTTTGGTGGCGGGGGTCTAGGGTTTTATGAGTTTGTACTTCGACACGAGTTTGAATTCAATCGGGTTTCTTGGATGATTTGTGTTTGATGCTTCGTGTAAGGTATTCCTTTGATTATAGGGGCACTGAACGGGGCTTGTTTTTCGATGTTTCGGTTTTATTTTGATTTTATTCAAAGTCTGGATTTGTTGGGATTTTTGGTGTATCGGGAGTAGGGTTTATTGGAATTTGTAGTTTTTCTAATGTGGGGTTTTGAGCTCCAGGAGTCTTTCAGATGGGTTAGATGGGTTTTGTGTGATGAATTTTATGGATTGAATTATTTGTTGCCTTTGAATCAATCAATTGTAGGATTGGGCATTGGTATGCATGATGATGTCTTTCATTAAAAAACCTTCAAATTTTTTGAAGCAAGACCTGGTCATGTCGAGCATTTATATTATTGATTTCCGCTGGTTAACTGCCTGCATATGCATTCATACCACTTGAATTCAATGTTTCTTGCGTCTTAATTAGTTTTTGTGCTCTGAGTCTAGGTGAGTGGGAGGTGTTTTTGTGTGGGAGTTGTAGAGTTTGGAATGGCTGGAGTAGCAACTGACGAGTCTGGGGTGGGAAGATCTTTGGAAGGGGTTTCAGGTGGGCAACAGCGGTATCATTCAGGTGAAGCAATAGCAGAATGGAGGTCCTCTGAGCAGGTGGAAAATGGAACTCCATCGACATCACCTCCTTATTGGGACAGTGATGATGAGGATGGTGGTATGCACTTAATTTTGAGCCTCTGTTTTTTCTTCTATTCAATTGGTATGGAACTATGAATTACCAATTCAATTAGTTTTTATTTATGTAAGAAAATTGGTAATTATAGAGATTATGGTCAAACACTGACACTTATGCAGTGCCTTTCTTTTAATGACGATCTAGAAGTAGCCCCAGTTGGAGTTTTGACCTTTTCTTTTTATTGGTTTTGTCCAGGCTATTCTCAGTTTCCTGACTAGTGGATAAATTCAGCCTATATAAATATCCGTCAATAGGGAGTCATATATTGAGTAAAGTGAAAAATTTGGGGATCTGATGTCTGGCATATTTTGTGAATGCAAAGAATTCTTTTTGCATCATAGAAAGGTTGATCGGCTTAATAACGTGCAAAGTATTCCAATTTTCGCAACTGTCTTGTTGCTTTTGTGGTATTGACAGCTGATTATATAATGGTTCCTTTGTGATATCGTCTGTTAATAATATGATACTCGTAAGACTGTAGCATTTTTCCTGATTAAACTGGCCCTCTGCTGTAGATTTGTTCTATCCCTCTCTCCTATTCCTTTTGAACATATTGGTTATTGCAAATGAATGAAGAGGGGCTTAGCTTGGTTAAATACAAGCAGTTAACTGTGGGAAAGGTACAACAGTAAAGGCTCTTTGTAGGATTGTGGTGCCTGTTTTAAACTTGGGGAAATGGTACTAGTTGGTTCTGTGCCATGGAAGCAGTTAACAAGCTATAAACAAATGAGCTTATCTCAGTTCAATGGTGTTACATTATTGACATGCGTGTGGTGTTTAGAATCGTGCTAATCTATTTCATCCAAATCCTGTAGATGTGGCATGCTTCTGAGTTTGGCATTCATGAAAAGCTTCTCTTTGTTAAAGCTTGGTGCTGTTACTACAACAACTAACAACTTAGCTTTTATCCAACTATGCAGAGTCACCTATCTGGATCGTGTGTCATCATCATGCTCTATCCAAGCCTTTTCATTTATCTAACTGAAAAGAAAATGTGCATATTGTCATTTTATTTTTTCTAATCGAGGTCCTTTTTAATAGTTATTTTCAAGTCTTTTAAGGTCTTCCCCTTTTAATAGTTATCCAAGCCTCTTCATTTATCTAACTGAAAACAAAACGTGCGTATTGTCATTTTATTTTTTTTAAGTGAGGTCCTTTTTAATAGTTATTTTCAAGTCTTTTAAGGTCTTCCCCTTTTAATTTTTTATGCTGTTAAAGATTGTGAATTCTCAGGATGACTGTTCTGAACAGCTTTGTTTTTACTTTGAAATAGCATTAAATGTTTGATATGAGGCTGCTTTCTTGACAAGAGGTCTTATCATCTGATTTTGTTTCACACTTTTAGAGTCAGTGCTCTCTGCTGAATTTTATTGTGTATTACACAAGCCATAAAGTCCAGTCCTGTCCTGCCCGTGATTATGGATGAATTTTCTCAGATAATTACATCTTTTTTTGGGTAATTTTTAAAACAAAGACTCTCATAAAAATTGACCTTGAAAGGTTGAAATATGTGTTGGAGCATATGAGGTAAAGCAGGAGCTAAACGATGCTATTGTGAAATAGAGTAGTTTTAAGTGGCAGCTGCACTATGGTTTAGATTTTCCTTTGCTATCTTATAGGCCTCTCCAATCTATGTTTTGCACCACAGATTCTTAGATATGCATTATTGATTTTCTTCTGGTATTCTTTTTAAAAATGTAGGGCCGAAACCCTCTGAGCTATATGGGAAGCATACATGGAAGATCGATAAGTTCTCACAAATAAACAAGAGAGAACTACGAAGTAATGCCTTTGAAGTCGGAGGCTATAAATGGTAAGCAATATGTGATCTGAACTGTTTCCTGTACACGCTCTTTGGTTTTGAGGCTTTTCCATCTCCAGGATATCCACATTCCCTCAATACTATACAGCATTTGTGGATCATAAATCAGGAAAGCTTGGGTTAGCTTATCTGCCAAGTTTATGCTCCGCAATTGTGAATCAACTACTTGTTATCACACATTTTGAGTTTATGCGTGTAATCCTTCTGAATTATTTCTGCTGTTTTGAAGTTTAGAGGTTATGTGAGTGCTTTTAGCTAGGAAGTAGCCAAAAAGGTGAAAGAAATGCATGAGCTAGTGTTTTTGCCTTTTGCTAGTGACATGTGAAGTATATTGCTTAACAAAAAATTAAAGTTTTGCAAGGGGATCAGAGTAAAGATTACTTGTATAATTATTATGTATATAATCAGTGATAGATAGGGTGTGTAAAACATTGGTAGCTTTTCCTTTGTGAAAGTCACTGTTGGAAAGATTGGGTTGTTTATAATAAGCATGTTTATAAGCTTTAGAGTTGAATTTATTATTAGTTGCAGGATTGATTAGTATTTCTTCATCATTTTGTAGTTACCCCAGTATTGCGAGCATGAAAATTTCATTCCCACAGTATTTCTTTATGTTTGGGTTTTGTGCTCATATACAGGGTTGTTCTTGTGGTCTTTGGTGCATAAGTTTTTAAAAATATAGGATAATTTTCTTGATGCATATTCCTGCCCCATGTTTCTGGATCTCTAAAATTTTCTCGATAGCTTGGAGCCCGTTCGAGTGCCTTAAGGGACCAATCACCCCTGTCATATTAAGCCATCTATTTTCGTCATTTTTTAGAACTTAGTCATTTGGTATCCTCTTGGTGATGGTGTTGTGGCCTTTTCTGTTGCAAGTTGAATTTTTGCCTATTTTGGCTGCTGTTCCAGTTTGACTGTGCAAATGTTCCTTTGGGTTTTTTGTTGATTGAAAATTTGTTGCCAGGTATATTTTGATTTACCCACAAGGGTGTGATGTTTGCAACCATCTCTCTTTGTTTTTGTGTGTGGCTAATCATGACAAGCTTCTTCCGGGTATGGAAATTCCTAAGGATATTTTATACAGAGCATGTTCTTCTATTGTGTCTTTTTCTTATCAAGTTCGTTTCTTCTGAAAGCAGGATGGAGTCACTTTGCTCAGTTCACAATCGCTGTTGTGAACAAAGATCCCAAAAAATCCAAATATTCGGGTGAGCGAGTCAAATTGTTTTTTGGCTGTGCCAATTCTTATTGCAATCCTTTGATGTTAGATGAGTTAGAAATACAATATTTGCAGATACATTGCATCGTTTTTGGAAAAAGGAGCATGATTGGGGATGGAAAAAATTTATGGAGCTGTCAAAAGTGTTAGATGGTTTTATTGATGCTGACACTCTAATTATAAAAGCTCAAGTCCAAGTTATCAGGTGCTTTCAATATTTTATATTATTTTTCTGGTCATTGTTTTTTCTGTTGGATGGACAGTTCATCTTATTTAATTTTTGTAGAGATGAAATCATTTGTGATTTTGTTGGAAGCTGATTTTTCGTTCCTTAGAAATTACGATGTGAAGTTGCTTTAGTGGCTAAGTTCTTTTATTTTCCTATTTACATTTTTTCGTATCAATCTCTATGTGGCCCTCTCCTACTAATGTTTCATCGAAGTTATGTCGATGTTAAAGTTGAAACTGTTTCTCCTTGTTATTGTTATGGCTTCAATCACCATCTGCTGTTTGCTAAAGCAAGCTCTCAAGATTATTCTGCCTATTCTTTGGTATGCAAACATTTAGCAGGGGATGTTATAATGCTTATAGAAAACTGACGTAACACATACACGGTAAGAATGGGTAAAATACCATGAAGAAGTAGAAACATTAACATTGGGTAATTTAGGTTGCTTTTAATTTATGCATTTTCCCATCCATACCTTCAATAGAAATCAGTTTTCTAGGATGATTCCTTGTGTTGTTCAGCTCATTCTATTTCATGAAGTTTGAAATATTTATTGTTCTTCAATATTTTCTGGAGGAGAATTCCAAATTTTGGGATTCTGAAGTGAGAAATGCGCATTTCAAGATCATGATATGGATTTTCTTTTTCGTAGTTGACACACTACTTTTGTGTTCAGGGAGAGAGCAGATCGTCCTTTCCGCTGTCTTGATTGTCAATATCGCAGAGAACTTGTCAGGGTGTATCTAACAAATGTAGAGCAAATATGCCGACGTTTTGTGGAAGAGCGACGAGGCAAGCTTGGAAAGTTGATTGAGGATAAAGCTCGTTGGTCAAGGTATAGGATTTCATTTTCTTGGTGGTCGGATCTGAGTTTAAGATTCTTCAGTTTTTTCCTTTTGAAGGCTTTTTAGTTTTTAAATATTATGATATTTGTCATGCATTTTAGCTTTTGGGCTGTGATTTGTGGGCTTTGACTTGACCGGTAGAATTAAAGTCACTTCTTTTATACTCGTGTTAATGGAACCTTTTGCCCATAAATTTTGCTTACAAATTTATTGTTCTTTCATGTCTTTGGAAACTGGACTGATAAAAGGTTACTCATTTCAGTTTTACTTTGCTGATGCATCTTGAAATACTATTAGGGAGGTTTATTGCTACAAACCTTTAGCTCTTTTCAATTAATTTGTTATGAATCTTCTTGGAATGATGACTTAACAAGAAAAAGAAAAAGAACTGGAAAGAAAGAATTTTCCATTTAGATTTTGGCACCTTGTTGAAGTTCTGTTTAATGCATGGAGCCTTTTTATTGGATTATAGTGCATCATAGCATGGATATCAGTCATATTTCAAATGACACCGTTAGCAGGTTTCCTAGCTGGAATGTTCTGGTGCAATTGTTAGACGACATTGGAGACGGCAAATAAGAAAATGCTGCCAGAGCTCAAAATGTTAATGTCCAACTTTTAAATGTTTATGCTATGCTAGTCTTCGGCAACTTCCTTTTGGCTTTAAGTTCATTTCTTACTGTAAGAATTTGTCAAAGTTCTCAACCTCTAATTCCAGTGGGTTTGAAATTGAGTAACTTGTACTCCATTTATGTGATTTGCCAAAATAGTTATCTCTTGTGGAATGTTGATATATGGCTGTCTAGATTAAACATGACCCCAATATGGATGAATTTTTGCTATGATAACTTTGGTAACTCTTGTTTGGGATGCATTTAGCTTCTGTGCTTTCTGGATGGGAATGGAGCAAAGTTCCAGGCGCCGTATGTGTCGTGAAAGGACAGATTCAATTTTGAAGGTGATAGTAAAGCACTTCTTCATAGAAAAAGAAGTTACGTCTACTCTGGTGATGGATTCTTTATACAGTGGGCTGAAGGCTTTAGAAAGCCAGACAAAGGGCAAGAAAAGTAAGGGTAAAAACGTTGACTCTGAAGAACTTCCGGTTCCTATTATTCGTATGGAGAAAGATATGTTTGTTTTGGTGGATGATGTGTTATTACTTCTTGAGAGAGCTGCTCTAGAACCTTTGCCGCCGAAGGATGAGAAAGGTCCTCAGAATCGCACAAAGGTGAGCAGCATGGTTGCTGTTGATTGTTGGCATTGACTACTTGTTTTCAGTAGATTTGCTCATTATGAATGCTGGAGTAAAGATAATGTCTGATTTAAGTGTGTAATGTAGTTTTCCTTCGTTTACTGAGTTCCAATGTTACATACTCTTAGAAGATATGCCGAAAGTCTTGTATCTGCCATATCTTTGGGATATTATGGTATATAGGCACATTCATTTTATTGATGCTTCTAACTGCATACCATTTCAGGATGGATGTTCTGGGGATGACTTTAATAAAGATTCCATTGAGCGCGATGAAAGGCGTCTAACTGAACTTGGTCGGCGGACAATTGAAATTTTCGTACTGGCCCATATCTTTAGGTATTATATTTGTTTGGTTTCTCTTTCAATATTGATAGAGTAGCAACTGCTTCCTCTCTTAAAATATGTACGGTAGAAATCATCAATTTTTCCATGCCATGTAGTATAGGAAGTTAATGGCAATATTCTTTGTTTAGATGTTCTTTGCTTAATTTTCCTCGCTCTTGCATCTTCCCCTTTACATGTGCAGTGATGAATCTTTGGGTGCATGCACTGTCTGTAAATTTATAGGGGATTTGTTGTCGCATGGTAGCCTGCTCCAGTCCCCTTATGAAACTTCCGTCTGTTTACTATGAAAGGGCAGCCCGGAGCGTAGGAGCCCCTGCATGTGCAGTGCCTGGGAAGGGTTGAGCCATTGAGGTCTAATGTACACAACTTACCTTATACCTTCACGAGAGGTTTCTGCAACTTGAACCCTTGACCTCAGTTCACATGGCAACTGCTCTTACGCTCCCCTTCATTTCGGAATATGTATACCTGTAAATAGATTAAAGTTTCAATGTTTTTTCTGCTTTATATAGAGGTAGTTATTTTAATCTAGTATAATACGTGCACATTTGAAAAATTGTGCATTGCACTGAGTGGGAAGTAGCACCATGATAGTGGAAACTTGTTACTGCATTATGAGAATGATTGCAGATGTCAAGTAGTTAAATTCGATCATCTGATTTAGTCTTTGTTGGTTTCTGTTGCAGCAGTAAAATTGAAGTTGCATACCAGGAGGCTGTTGCCTTGAAGAGGCAGGAAGAACTTATCCGTGAAGAGGAGGCTGCTGGGTTGGCTGAAACTGAGCTAAAAGCTAAACGTGGAGCTGACAAAGAGAAGAAGTCTAAAAAGAAGCAGGTCTGCCTCCGCACTTCTAGAGAAATTCTCAGAACTTTCCTTTTTAAATTTTTTTTTGGCAAACTAGTAATAGCAATATTATAATTGTTACTCCCTAATAGTCTTGTTTCAAGATTGTTTTTTGTATCAGAAAATAGTCCAGATTTTATATTTTCACTATTATTTCATATCATTTTATTTTCAAAATTCAACTTAATATGATTCTAAATGCTTTTTATATAGTTTATAACTAAAATATAGTAATATAACTAAAAGAAATATATAATAGTAAACATTTTATGTGAGTTGTACCTTGGCCAAAATAAAAAGTTGTGTATTTTGTCTAAACAAAACTATTATGGGACATAGGGAGTAGTATTAGTTTTATTACTGTTTCTACTATTGGCTTTGTTTTGCTCTTTACATGATAAGAGGACAAGTTTTAACCTTCACATGAGGCAAGAAAACTGCTGCCTTTGTATTCTGATCTTGAAGAGTAAGAAAATGTGAAAGAAACTGCATAATTAAGTGTCAGGAGTCTTTTATTGGGTTTGTTTTTCTGTAAACCATGTCATGTGTTTGTTGGTTTGCTCCGGCAGAACGGGTTTTGTATGTAAACCTTCTAGCCTACTAGGTTTTTCTGCGGTCTTAAAAATATTAACGCGCTGCATAATATAAATGAGAACAGAGTTGAACTTGGGAAATGATACTACATGTTACTTTTAGAATGGGGAAAAGGGAAAGAAAGAGGAAACAGAGTGATCTCACATCATATGCAATAGGATAGGAGCCAGAAAAGAATTGAAAGAGGAATGCCAAATGTGATGATGGTGCAGATTCTAGTAAAATCTAGCTCCCAATATGCCTGACATTGGTTCAGTTTTATTATAACAGAAAGACCAGTGCTAAATCATAGTTCTTTCTTTTCAAATGCTTGAGCCTCATATGTTATAGAGAAGCTGGCAGGAGAATGATTTAGTTTTGATCTACAATTTTTTTGTAAGTTTAACTGTTTATTTATTGATAGTTCATCTATTAATCCAACTTCCTTGTCAACATTCTTCATTCTTTGTTTCCCCTCCAAGCTATGCTGATACATTTTATGAACATTCCTCTTTGCTGCAGGGCAAGCAAAAGCGAAACAATCGCAAAGCAAAGGATAAAGTGAGAGATGAGAAGTCCACTGTCACACTGCAGGATAAAGCTGAACAAGATAGCCTCACTGATGTGCAGAAAGATTATATGACTGAGGAGGCTGAAGTGGTACTAGAAAAAGTGGATGCAATTGAGGATGTCTCTGATGTGTCTGATTCAGTTGATTGCGCTCCAGAAATATTGCAACCTGATTCAGAGGACCGAGAGATGAGTACTGTCAATTGGGATACAGACACATCGGAAGTGCATCCCCCCACTGAAGCCAGCAGCAGTGAAATAAGTGGTCTTTCATCTGTGCAAAATGGAACTGGAGAGAGAAGAAGTACATCTATGATGGATGATAGCTCTTCTACATGTTCTTCTGACTCGGTTCCTTCAGTAGCCATGAATGGTTCTTATAAAGGGAATTATTCTTTCAATAAAAATCACAAATCACCTAGCAGGTACCATTCTATTCCGTTACTGCTATTTTTTTTAATATTATGTATGGATGATTGTTCTGATGTGGTTGATGTCACATAGGCGGAATGAGCAAAGTAAGGCAATTTTTGACTCTTCTGATTGGTCTAATGAAACATCCAGTCAACCTTCAGAAGCCTTGTCAGATGTTCAGCAGCTTAACGATTCATCTGGAACTTGCAAGGCAGCTGACAGGTCTCATGTCAGGGTTAACTCACCAGATCAGAGAAAGTGGCCTAAGCAACAAGAGTTAAAAAAGGTTTATTTTCTTGGGGGCCTTTACTATGGGGGAATGGATGGATATCTAGTGTTTGGTATGGGTCAATGGTAATCAGAATTTGTCAATGATTGCCAAATTTTCATTCCCTTCTCTCCCCTCATCTTTCATTCCCATTCCTTACTTTCCCCCCACTTTCTCTATTAATTTTACGTTTTCTCTTATTTTTTATTTTATCTATTTATAATAAAAATTAATTTTTAAAAATGTTTAACGTATCAAAGTAATAGGGGTAAAACTGAATTATACCTATTCCCATTCCTGATAATAACAGTTGAATCAAACAGCATCAATTACAATGATAGTCATTCCAGATCATGATTATAATTATTATAATATTAATGACCAATACTATTTTGCCCAATGATGCTTTGTTTCTGTAAGTAATTTTTAGAAAGTTGGTTGCATAATGCAGTTACATAGAAGTACTTGACTGAAGATATGAATGTATCTCATGCTAGAATTTAAATGTTAGCCTAATGGGACAGCCTGCAAGCATATGTGTGACATTGACATATGATACAAGTGTGTTGTGGTCTGTGAATACCGATTAACTGGTATTCTAAAATTAATCATTTGCAAATGGCTTTTCGAATACAGTATATTCTGTTAGTTATGACTCTGCTCTATCATTTCATTTTATTCTTGCCTTCCGGGATACAAGTCATTTATCTTCGGGTGAACCTTACTTTTTTATCCAATTTGCTGACTAAAGAAGCTCTTGAAGCTTAAAGCATATAGGAAAGAAGCATATGCAAGCGAATTTTTCCTAGCTAACCATAGATCTATCGTTCTTAAAAGTTCTTTGTTCATGGGGAACAATAGAATCCTATATATCTATCAAGAAACTCTTTGGTCCTTGGTGTGTGCAGAACCGTGCATACTTTTTGAGCAGTGATATGGATCTGAAATAGATGCTTCTGTTTTTAAGTTCTAAGTGAATCCTTTTGCAGTTCATGGTGTTCTTGTTTCTAGTTTCCCTTGTGAACATCTTGGTTCTTTGTTGACAGGATGAAGAAGATCCACCAAGGAAACTTGGTGCAAGGTATGAGACTGAAGTCAAACAATTCTCCGCAGAGAGCAAAACTCTTGTGCAATCCCCACCCAGGAGCCCTCTTAAGAATATTTCATCCGTTGCTGATGTATCGACGGATTTACAGATCAAAACCTCTGGTGGTTTGGTTAAAAAACAATCTCCTGAATGTCTGAAACAGTCTGATGAATCAGTCCGGATTCTACACTCTGCTGAAGTTGCTGTCACATCAAAACCTTCTGGCTATAAAACAGCTCCTCCAACTCCCTCAGAAAATCTCTCTACACAGCATGTGCCCGTAGTAACTGAGAAGCCAGTGACACCTCAATTGCCTATCATGTCAAGACCGTTGAGTGCTCCAATAATTCCGGGTCCTAGACCAGCTCCGCCCGTGGTTTCATTGGTTCAGACACCACCGTTGTTGTCGCGTTCAGTCAGTGCTGCTGGTCGCTTAGGTCCTGAGCCATCTGCAGTGCCGCATAACTATGGCCCTCAGTCTTATCGAAATGTGATGATGGGTAGCCACGTGCCTGGAGGTGCTGTTGGCTTTACACAACCTCAGTCGCCTGGTTCTGGGATTAATTCATCCCATTCTTACACGCAATCGGCAGCGCTCATGGCTAAGCCATTCTTTTTACCACAATCTTCGGAGAGAATGGAACCAAATATTAACCAATCAAGCTTCTCATTTGGAAGGGTAAACCATGATGTGTTGCCTAATGGACAGCCATGGAATGAAGGTCCTCAAAGGGATGTGGGTGTGAGCATATCCAGTGATCATTTGTCTTTAAGTGACGTGCGGAACTTCGAGGCATACAAGGCTGTAAACAGCAGATCGAAGGATCAGCATCAGGTAGAGTTTCCACCTTGCACATCAGGGCGTCAGACACATGGGGTGTTAGGAGATGAATTTCCACACCTTGATATCATCAATGATCTACTGGACGATGAGCAAGTGATGGGGAAGACAGGCAGCACAAGTTCCAGATTTCATGCTTACAGCAACGGGCCTCATCATTTGAATAGGCAGTTTTCATTCCCAGGTGATGTTGGTTTAGCAGGTGATATTGGCTTGTCGAGCGATATGGGTCCATCAACAAGTTCTTGTAGATTCGAGAGAACAAGAAGTTATCAGGATGACGGATTCCATCGTGGCTATGGTTCTGCCTCTGGGGGATCTTATGATACACTTAGGGATATGATTCCTCCGGCTAATCTAAGACCTTATAGTAATGGGCACATGGATGGGATGATTGGGAGCCACCAGTGGCCGATGGCCGGTTCGGATAGGTCATATATTAGTACGAGGAATATGGAGGGGGAGATTTATCCGTATCATAACATACCAGATTACTCAAATATGGCATGCGGTGTCAATAGTTATACTGTCTTCCGTCCTTCAAATGGACATTGAAAACGTAAGATGCATGCAGCGGAAGTGGCCCTAGAATTTGAGGGTTATTTCCGTTGTAATAATGTACTGGAGGGAATTTATTGGTCCTTTTTAGATTTGGAGTGAAGTTGTAACTCTTTTGTATTGTAAAGATTGTTGCTTTCATTTGTTTCCGATTAAATCTCCCTTTTCGGTTTCTCCGATGTTGTGGTTTTTCATGTTTATTTTTGAGAAGTTGGCCTTTTAAGTATATCCTTCCTACTAATCTCACGTTTGCTATATTCTCTCTGGCACATCATTTGATCCTCCTTGTGAACCCTTCTCTTTATTTATATGCAGGGAAACTTATACAGGTTTAGAACTAAGAATGGGGTATTTTTTCTACTATTCTAATTCAGTCTTTAGTTAAGCTTGAAGAGATGTAACATGGAGATTCTTTCAAAATATATAGTCCCATGAGGTTAGTTAACCGAACCCATCTTTACTTTTTGATATATGTAACGGATGAAGAAAAACGTTCTAACAGTAATTATACAGCCCCTGTCCCTGAATGTTTTAGTGTAAGTGAAAGAAGGTGTCTGTATAGGTCATTTCCTTTTCTGAATTTTTTTAGTTGTTAAATATATATTTAATTCATCAATGTATGATATGATATTCCGGATTTTCATTATTAATGGAATCCAAATGGTGTTTGATTGCAATTTTACAATCTCTTGATAGTAGTTGTTCAATCTAGTTCTACTATCACATTTCTGAAACTTTGTTTCCATGCAAATTATAGGCAGTTTATGGGGATTCCTGTAGTTCTGCCAACAGTGTTGGGCATCTCCTAGGTTGGCTAAAAATCCTCGTAGCCATCTTCCATGATGGTGTTTCATTAAACCTATGGCTATTGTTCTGTAGGATATTATGTTAAAAGTTTTTATGTTATACCTATTAAATGAAACGCTGCCGTTTTTATTCATTAAGCCATACAAGTACTTAGTTGGAGTGTTAGGGAGGTTAGAGGTGCTCAGAATGAAGCCACGGAATTGGCGTGAAGGTTTGGCGGGAAGAAAGCTAAAAAGGGGAAGAGCACAGTGGGTGTGTTTTTGTAGAATTTTTTAATATTTCTCTAGCTTCTCTCTCAATTTCTCTCTGAATTCCTTCTCTATCTCTGTCCTTCTTCTTTTTCCCTACTGTACTCTGGATTTGCAAGTTTTCTGAGATTATGTCAATATATTGAGGCTTATTTCCTGTTGCATTTTTGACAAATTTGTCCAGGGCATTACAAGTGCTATCACAGCTGGTGAACCTTGAAATAACGGTAAACAATGACAGAAACTGACAACTACCGCAGAATGGAGAGTACGATACGTGAGATGCTGAAGGCTCAAAATGAAGAATGGAATTCAAAATTCCAGCTGTAGATAAATGCGATGAATCAGATGAAGGCGCAGAACGAGGAGTGGAATTTGAAATTCCAGAAGCAGATGGAGACAATGAGCTCACTTCTGGATCAAAAAATCGAGCGAAATGTTGCGGGACTTTTGCATAAGGAAAAGGGGGTAGATCGGACACCATTGCTACCGCCTCCAGGTACTTTTCGAAACAATTTTGCTGTTGATGATGATGATGGTAGTTATTGGAAAGATAGGCAGATGAAAGGACTTAATCTGGATAGCACACCTATGATTGAATTGACTGTGTTCAATGGGGACAACCCTAGGGAGTGACTTAGAAAATGCCAGAAATACTTTAATATTTATAATGTGTCTGAAAAATGGAAAGTAGATGCTGTGGAGCTATATATGGAGGAAAAAGCTGATGTGCGGTTCTAGGGAATTAGAAATAGCAAGAATCATCTGACTTGGAATGAGTTTTCTGAAGCCTTAATAGTTAGGTTTTGAGAGAAGGGAGGTAGAGACGACTCCGAGGAATATAAAAAGCTGCAGCAGGTTGGTAATGTCTCTGAATATCAAGAGAAATTCGAGTTGCTTAAGTCTAGAGTGTTAGGCATTGATCCTAGACTCTATGAACAGTATTTTATTTCCGGATTCATAAGTGGATTGAAAGAAGAATTGAAGCCAAGTGTTAGGATGTGGAAACCTACAACCTTAGCACAAGCTATGAAACTGGCTAGCCTATAGGAACAAAATATGGAGATGTGTATGAGGAAATTGAAGTCTGGAACACCTAACTTTGCTAAGCCTGGACCTAGTATGGGTAGGAGTCCTAAGATTATGAAAAAGGAAGAAGAAAGGAAGCCTTGGCAAGAAAAGTACAAGCATATCACTTCTCAGGAGTTGCAGTATAGGAGGAACAATCATCTCTGCTATAAGTGTGGAGAAAAATTCATGGCTGGTCACCAGTGTAAACTTCAGGGATATGCTTTTGTGATCAATGACGCAAAAGAAGCGGATGCAGAAGAACCACCCTTGGTGTAACTAGTTGATACAAGTATGGACTTAGAAAGCCCCAGAAGATGACATTGCATACAATAGTGGATAATAATGTGATAAGGACCATTGCAGTACAATAAAGGTTGTATGGCAGACCAGTGAGGATTTTGATTGATACGGGATCGACTGACGACTTTGTAACACCTAGGATGGTGGATGAAGCAGTTTTGAAGGTTAGAATGTTAGGTTTGAATACATAAGCTATGCTTGTACTGTACTTTTTTCCACTTAATATATCGATTTAATGTTTTAGTTTATATGTTGTGCATATGTCGTCCGTTTATATTATGTAGTTAGATGATGAGGTGTCTGGTGTGACACAGTAGATCTCATAATTGGTTAAAAGACATAATATATAAATGAGGTTCGTAACCGAGACAGTTTTGGACACATTTTCGATTTAGGTTATTATGTGATTCGGATAATTGGTTTGTCTAAACTAATTGAATCATATAGATATGCCCGGGACATATTGAACTTGACCATTTAGAATGATTTGTCTTGTACTGATTTAATAGACAATTCGTTCTTAGTATTCTATCTCTTAATCCCTCGACTTGAGAGGGCATGAGGATTAGACATAGTGTACTTTGATCTGCCAATGTGTGATGTCATTTGTGGCCAATAGTCTCGGTGGGTTGGGTGCGCGTGTTTAGTTACTTGGTGTGCTGCTGCTTGTCGAAAGGAAACCATGTACCGGTACGTCCGGGGTGATGGTGCTCCCGAGATGAGCTCGTTATGTTTATTATACTAAACCCAACTGGTGGACTTATGTCCGGTATAGTAAAAAGGTCGAGTGGTTCTAGTATCGGAATTAAAGAAGTTAATTAATTAATTTATCAGTAAATTAATAAATTAACGAGCACTAAATCTTTAATATGGAGAGATTAAGAATAAATTAATTTAGTTGTTCCGGAAGCAATTCTTGTATAGGATGATAGTGCCAAAATTAATCAGTTAGTGGTACGATTAATTTTGTAGTGGGTTAATTGAATAAGTAGAATTAATTATTTAATTAATTATTCCTAAGGGTTAATTAAGTAATTAACAAAGTGGAATTATTTATTTAATTAATTAAGTCTTAAGTTTCAATTAGAATTAGGAAATCCTAGATATTAGGAAATCTAGTTAGATTTAGATTAACCTATTAGATTAGTTACCTAATTGATTTGGAAACTAATTAATTACCTAAACCCATTAGGAAGACCAATCCTAAACCAATTTGGGGTCTCTCTTGTAGCTCTATATATAGACAAGGGATTAGCAATTCTATAACACACAATTCATAAGTTTTCAAGACAATAAAACTAGAGAGAGAATTTAGAGAGAAAAAACAATTTTCTCCCTCAAGTTAATTCTCCCAGGAGGCGACGGCAAGAATCACCGGCGGCCGGCCAGTATTTTCCAGCGGCGAGCGGGGATTTTTCCGGCGGCTAAGGCAGCAGAGGTTGCTGGATTTTTTCTGCGACTGGTTTGTGTTGGATTGCTGATCAATTACTCGCTAGATCGTTGCTCACACAACGTGCGATCAAAGTCTTGAGTCATACAAGCGATCACCTGAGTAACACGCTTCAAGAGGTACTTTCTATCTTTCCGCTTTAATTAGAAATATTTTTGTTGCGTGATAAATCGAATGAGTACATACTAAGATCTTGCGCAATGTTATTTCAAGCAAGGATTGTAATAGCAATTATGCTAGAGTCTAGGCCTGGTCAAAGATTCTAATTTTGGAATGCGTAGCACGAAAGTGAATTTTTGACCGGGCCTAGGCAGATAATCTTTCACAGAAAAGCACCCCTTTCTCAGTCACCATAGCTGATGGATCTACAGTTACTGGAACCTATTTCTGTCCCAAAGTAACATGGGTTATGCAAAAACAAGTTTTCAGTCACAGCTCTAGAATCATAGACTTAGGATTGTGGGATATGTTGCTGGGAGTAGACTGGATGTACTATTTCAGTCCAGTCATGTTTGATTTTTGAAGAAGGAGTATTGGTATCTGTTTGGAAGGAAATTGGCTCAATATAGATGGTATAGCACACTCTGCAGATTCTTTAGCAGTAGTGGAATGGAAATATAACAAAGTATTGAATTAAGGTAGTGCCAAAGTGAGAGTTAAGCATGTGTCAGCGTCAGTTAAGGCCACTGGAATGGAGGATCTTCCAAGGGAAATTCTGGAGATTCTGCAGAGCTACCGGGATGTTTTTGCTGTACCTAGTACATTGCCACCAGAAAGATCGGTAGAACACAAGATTATACTGAACAAAGATGCCAAGCCTTTCAAACTAAAACCTTATAGGCATCCACATGCCCACAAGGCTGAAATTGGGAGGCAGGTAGAGGAGATGCTGGAAGCAAGAATTATCAGAGCCAGCCAAAGTCCCTTTGCTTCTCCAGTGCTACTGGTGGGCGAGAAAGACCACACTTGGAGGTTATGCATCGACTACAGGAAGCTAAACTTGATGACAATCAAAGATAAGTACCCCATTCCTATTATTAATGAATTTTTGGATGAATTACATGGTTCTAGAATTTTTTATAAAATTGACTTGAGGGCTGATTATCATTAGATTAGAGTTAGGACTTAAGACATTCCTAAAACTGTTTTTCAAGCACACCATGGCCACTTTGAATTTCTATTCATGCCCTTTGGTTTAACAAACGCTCCTGCAACCTTTCAATCTTTAATGAATCATATATTTCAGTCTTGTTTGAGGAAATTCGTATTAGTATTCTTTGATAATATATTGGTGTATAGTCCTTATTTAGAATGTTATTTGTTATATTTGACTGGCGTGTTGAGGATCTTAAGGCAACATAAGTTATTTGCAAAGAAAGCTAAATGTGTTTTTGCTCAAGATAAAGTAGGATATTTGGGATATACAATCACTGGTGCAGAGGTAGAAATGGATGAGGATAAGGTGAAGTGTATTAAAGATTGGAAACAGCCAGCTAATGTGAAGGAACTAAGGGGTTTTCTAGGGCTAACATGGTACTATAAGAGATTTATCAAAGGGTATGGGGTTATAGCTAAACCATTAACCAAGTTGTTGGGAAAGGATGTTTTTTGTTGGTCAGAAGAAGCTAGCTTTGCTTTTCAGAGTCTCAAGGAAGCAGTGATATTTGCACATGTGCTCAGGATGCCAGATTTTGGAAAAACTTTCATTTTGGAAACTGATGTAAGCTTGAATGGTATGGGGACTGTTTTAATGCAGGAGGGTAGACCTATAGCTTATATTAGCAGGGCGTTTGCTCATAAGAATCTTGGCTTATCAATATATGAGAAAGAGCTATTGGCAGTAGTTTTAGCTGTCTAGAAGTGGAGACACTACCTATTGGGATATCCCTTTGTGATTAAGACAGACCACCAGACACTGAAATATCTTCTGGAGCAGAGATTGAACAATCATATACAACACAAATGGTTAACTAAACTATTGGGCATGGATTATAGTATTTAGTACAAGAAAGGGAGCCAGAATTATATGGTTGATGCCTTGTCCAGACTGAATTTTGAGCAACAACTGGAAGTAGGGAATCAACAATGTTATGCCATATCTTCAGTATATCCTCAATGGATGCAACAAATCCAGGAGAGTTATGGAGAGGATGAACTTGCTCAAGAGCTCATAGCTTCAGTTCTATTACAACAGGAAGCAAACAAGGATTGGAGTTATGTTAAAAGATTGTTTAGAAGGGACAACAGAATATTTGTAAGGAAGGCTAAGGGCATTAAATAAACACTCATGGAGAATATACACTCTACACCAGTGGGAGGGCATTCAGGTCAGAAAGCTTCTTGGAACAGGATGAGGACTCTTTTCTATTGGCCTGATATGAAAACTGACATAGAGGAGTATATGAGGAACTATGAAGTCTGTAAGAAGAACAAAGGGGAACATGTGCCATATCCGGGTTTACTCAACCTCATTCATGTGCCACAGAAGGCTTGGAAAGACATATCAATGGACTTCATAGAGAAACTTTCTTAGTCAAAAGGATATACATCTATTCTGGTGATAGTAGATAGATTAACTAAGTATGACCATTTTTTTCCCTTGTCATATCCCTATGGTGCTAAAGACATTGCTGAATTATTCTTCCAAGAGGTACACAAACTGCATGGACTTCATGAAACATTAATTTCAGATAGGGATAGGATTTTCACAAGCCACTTCTGGAAGGAGTTATTCAACATGCTGGGAGTAAAGCTGCACTTCTCTACAGCTTACCACCCTCAGACAGATGGCCAAACGGAGCGGCTCAATCAATATTTGGAGAACTTCCTAAGATGCTTCTCAAGTGAACATCCTGTTATCTGGAGCAATTGGTTGTCTATGGCAGAAAGATGGTACAACACTTGCCATTATGTGAGCCTCAAAATGACTCCTTATGAAGCATTGTATGGTTTGCCACCAGTTGACTTTCATTCGGGATCATTTGAGGAAGTACTAGTACCAGCTACTGAGAATATGGTTCAGTAGAGGATCAGGATCTGGAAAGAAATTCAGAATAACCTACAGAGAGCTTAGAGCCGCATGAAGTACTATGAAGGTCAGAATAGAACTGAGAGGAGTCTAGAAATTGGAGATTGGGTGTATTTAAAGCTACAACCTTATAGACAGACCATCATTGCTTCCTGCACACACCTTAAGCTCTCTGCCAAGTTTTTTGGACCATTCTGAGTGTTAGCAAAGATAGGTGCACTTGCCTATAAGCTCAAATTACCACCAGAGACAAAGGTCCATCCAGTATTCCATGTTTCCTGCTGAATAAACATGTTGGAAAGCTGCCTGCAGTTGCTACTCCTCTACCAGAACTCAACTCAGATGATGTGGTAGAGCTGAAACCAGAGAAGATCATGCAAAGGAGGTTCATCTTAAGAAATGAGCAGCAGATCACTCAATGGTTGATCAAATGACAGGAGTTACCTACTGAAGATGCTTCATGGGAGGATGAAACTTTTATCAAGCACTAGTTTCCTCAATTCAAATTTTGATCTTTCAAATATAAGTCTTGAGGACAAGACTTTTTTCTAAGCAGAGGGGATTGTTATACCTATTAAATGAAACGTTTCCGTTTTTATTCATTAAGACATACAAGTAGTTAGTTAGAGTGTTAGGGAGGTTAGAGGTGCTGAGAATGAAGCCACAGAGAATTGGCATGAAGGTTAGGCGGGAAAAAAAGCTAAAAAGGGGAAGAACACAGTGGGTGTGTTTTTGTCGAATTTTTGAATATTTCTCTAGCTTCTCTCTCAATTTCTCCCTGAATTCCTTCTCTATCTCTGTCCTTCTTTTTTTTCCCTACTGTACTCTGGATTTGCAAGTTTTCTGAGATTATGTCAATATATTGAGGCTTATTTACTGTTGCATTTTTGATAAATTTGTCCAGGGCATTACATTTTATCCCCATTAATTTGGATCCAATTCTCTTCTGGTGGAATCCAGTAAATCTATTTTTCTTGTGGTGCATTTGTTTGGAGGCAACAGAAATTTGATAACTCAACAATCATTAAAGGAATTTGATTTCCTTTGACTTGTTTGGTAACGTTCATTAAAAGAATCAGATTACCTTTGACTTATTTTGTAACATTCATTAAAGAAATCTTATTGTCTTTGACTTGTTTCGTAACAATTATTAAAGAAATATGATTACTTTTGACATGTTTGAGAACGTAGTAATCGGAATCATTTTACGATTGTCTCATTCTCATTGCCTCCAAACAAACACACTCTTATTATTTTTGTTGTCCAACAAAGTCAGGCTTTCTTGTTATTTTTCGTGTAATATTTTCAGCCATGGATTATGTTCTTTAATGGGACTTAATTAATTTATGAATTTGTTGTTTGTTAGCTACATAATCTGGTCCAAGTTGGTGAGTTTATCAAGCTAGTACTAAATTGATCTTTTCTTTCTATCGTGAATTTTTGTTGAATCCCACCACTCCTAGCCATCAAATCCCTAGTATTAGGAAAAAAAGACAAGGAAAAAAATTATTTATGTGTCTGCATCAATAAAGTAGGGCCACAACAATAAGAGGGAAATCTAATTTCACACCATCAACTATTTTCAGTATAAATAACTAGGGCTGACATTTCATGTCGTGTTCGTATTATCATGTTCGGGTTGACATGTTGGCGTGTCGAGAAACCCCCAACCCATTTAATTAATCGTATCGAAAAATCCAATCCTAACCCGACCTGTTTATAATCGTGTCGATCCGAACCTAACCCGCGTAACCTGTTTAATTATTGATAGGTGATTTTTCAGTCCAAGTTTTCACCACAGAAAAAATGGACTAAATTTGTCAAAAAAACTAAAACATGCATGTTTATTTATAATAATACCATCTAAAATTTGAATCTATCAAATTCAAATCCATCAATTTAAGTTTAACCATAACATTCTTATACATCTCATCAACATAAATTTCATCAATTTAAATTCTTCCTAATACAACCAAAATCCAATTCAATCCAACCAAAATAAATAAAATCCAAAGGTAATTACAATTAGAAAGTTTAAATAACAAAATACCACCATAGGAAGTCGTGTTGAACATTTGATTTGGAAATTTGAAAGTTTTCTTAATATTAAGGTTATAAAATTTAATTTTTAAAAAATATTTTTTTAACGAGTTCACGTGTCAACCCGCCAACCCGTCTTGTCGACCAAAACCTGACCCGCTATTTAAACGTGTCGACCCAAACCCGACCCATTTATTATACTTGTCGAAAATCTCAACCCTAACCCTCTATTTTTCGTGTCGTATTCGTGTCGGGTTATCGTGTTTTATCAGCAATTGCCAACCCTATAAATAGCCCTATGCCTACCCTATCTATTTATAGAATACATAAATCAATATTAGACTAATTTTAATAGTAATAAGATATCCAACGCCTCACATGTTATTTATTTTTTATTTATTGAGTGAATTTCAAAATAGGTTATCATACTTTGGTAAAGTTTAGGTTTTGGTCACTAACTTTTAAATATTCAAAAAAGGTCACTAACGTTTACATCTGAATTTTAAATTTGGTCATTCCGTCCATATTGGCTGTTAACCCTCTTAACGGAGCCTTTTTTTGAGGGCATTTAACGCGCTACAGTTGTCTTCCTTTCTTTTGTTATTTTTGGCTATTTTTTTTTGTAGACATCAGATCAGCGAATACTTGACATCAGATCAACAGACTATAGATATCAGATCAAGAATATAAAAGAAATCATACACTAGAACTAAAACATACTTAACAAGGGAGATCAGATCAGGATTATATAGACATCAGATCAACAGACTATAGATATCAGATCAAGAATAAACAAGAAATCATACAGTAGAACTAAAACATACTTAACAAGGGAGATCAGATCAAGATTATATAGAGATCAGATCATGGAATACTTGACATCAGATCAACAGACTATAGATATCAGATCAAGAATATAAAAGAAATCATACAGTAGAATTAAAACATACTTAACAAGGGATATCAGATCAGGATTATATAGACATCAGATCAGCGAATACTTGACATCAGATCAACATAATGATGTAAAGAATGTTTTTTTAACTTAAGAATTTGTTTGTATTTGTTTTTGGATAGTTGATGTGTATGAATTTTTCTTCCAATTCTCATGAATGTATGTAAAATGCTCTTTTATTTTGTACTGGATTGCAACCAAATTTTTTTTTTGTATAAATAATTAATATTTCATTTGTATAAATAACGCTGATATGATGTCTCCCTTGTTAAGTATGTTTTAATTCTACTGTATGATTTCTTTTATATTCTTGATCTGATATCTATAGTCTGTTGATCTGATGTCAAGTATTCCATGATCTGATGTCTATATAATCATGATCTGATCTCCCTTGTTAAGTATGTTTTAGTTATACTGTATGATTTCTTTTATATTCTTGATCTGATATCTATAGTCTGTTGATCTGATGTCAAGTATTCGCTAATCTGATGTCTATATAATCCTGATCTGATCTCCCTTGTTAAGTATGTTTTAGTTCTAGTGTATGATTTCTTTTATATTCTTGATCTGATATCTATAGTCTGTTGATCTGATGTCAAGTATTCGCTGATCTGATGTCTATATAATCCTGATCTGATCTCCCTTGTTAAGTATGTTTTAGTTCTAGTGTATGATTTCTTTTATATTCTTGATCTGATATCTATAGTCTGTTGATCTGATGTCAAGTATTCGCTGATCTGATGTCTATAAAAAAAAAAAAAATTAGCCAAAAATAACAAAAGAAAGGAAGACAACTGTAGCGTGTTAAATGCCCTAAAAAAAAAGGCTCCGTTAAGAGGGTTAACAGCCAATATGGACGGAATAACCAAATTTAAAATTCAGATGTAAAAGTTAGTGACCTTTTTTGAATATTTAAAAGTTAGTGACCAAAACCTAAACTTTACCAAAGTATGATGACCTATTTTGAAATTCACTCTTATTTATTATACATACATAATTATATATATATATATTTGTATTTAAATTATTTCAATTTTTTATTAAAATGTTTAAAATAATTTTTCATTTAAAAATAATTTTAATTTTTTTTAAAGTGTTTAAAAATATTATCAATTTTCTCCAACCTTAGCAGCCACGGTTCTCCTCTATTCTCTCCCAAACTCAACCCTCAAAAAATATTTCTTCCCCCATCTTCCCATCATGGGAGAATGGAGAAATAAATTTGTTGCCTGTTTTCGTCTTATTATTTTTAGTTTCGTCATCCAATAAAAGGGAATTATTACCAATTTTTATTTTCTTTTGTCCTTAGTAGATTTAAATCTACTAGTAGTGTATTAGTCAAAACTTCATTGATGATGTTCGTTGTTATGACGACAGTTTCATTGATGGAGTTAGTTGGATTGGTAGCGGTGTCGTTGACGATGTTTGCTGGTTTGGTCCAAGAAAATCCAGTTATCATAATTAGATTTATGTTTTGGAGTTTTCATTAGAAAATTAGTAATGTATCATTGTTCGGATTAAAGTTTCGATATGTGGAATATCCACCGTTTAATAGGATAGATCTATATAGGTTTATCCGTAATTTGTATTTCTTTGTTGAATATTTCTTTTGTCTCAGTAAATTAATATATATTTTTTATTTTAAAAAAAGTGTTTTAAAATATTTTTTATTCAGTTCATTCTACGGTTAAATTGGAAACAATCCAACTATAAAATTTACAAATCGGAGATGGCCTAAAATTCATAAATCTCATTAAAAATAATAACAAATTATCTAATTTATTAAGATAAAATCACTAAATCTAAACTATTTTAATTCAACGTTGACTTATTATAATAAAGTAAATTCTTCCTAAACATAAATCTTTTCATACAAATTCGAGACACGTATATATTTAGTCTAATTTAATTTATAATAATTTAGCTTAGATTTGTGTACAAGTACACGTGATCTTCAGAGAAATTTTTTACCCACGGTCTACCGTTTAAAGAAAAAAAAAAAAAAAAAAATCAATCTTCAACGAGTTCTATCTTCTTCTTGTCAACACTTAGACATTAGGGACGCATTTATTCTTAACATTCAACTTAAGTAATATAATTATAACTTTGACTTGGACTAAAGGTGGCGGTTTGTATTATTCATTGATTCTTTTATTTATTTATTTTTATTTTTCGTGTTGTCTCTACCACCCAAAATTTGACTCATGGATCAATTTCTTTTTCTTTTAAATAAACTTATATACGTAACCACCCAACCAGAAAACTCCTCCATGTCTAGCCCCCGTCTATCCTTTCTCTCCCAACTTCAAACTCCAAACAAATATTTCTTCCCCATCTTCCTATCATGAGAGGATAGGAGAATAAATTTGTTACAAACTTTCATTTTTCTATTTTTTGTTTCGTTATCCAATAATAGGGACTAACCCCAATCTTATTTTATTTTGTCTTTCAGTAGATTCAGATATATTAGTAAAGATTATTGTTCCTTCAATAGATTCTTATCTGTTGGTAGAGTGTGGTGGCGGTTTCATTATTATGACGACAGTTTTGTTGGTGAAGTTCGTCGGCGTCGTTGATGATATTCGCTGGTTTGGTCCAAGAAGATTTAGTTATCATAGATATAATTATTAAATTTATGGTTTGATGTTTTTATAAAAAATTTAGTGATGTATTCTTGTTCGAATTAAAATTTCGGCATATGATATATACACCGTTTGATATGGTAGATCTATATAGGTTTATCCGTAATAAACACAATAACAACAATGACATTCATACTTGTAAGTTGTGTTTCTTTCGCTGTATCTTCTGTTTACCAATTGTTGCTGGACGTTTTCCAGTAAATTAATGTCTTTTATTTCGAAAAAAAAAAAAACTCATGTATGTAGCTCAATGGTATGCACTCCCCATATAAGACAATATGTCTTTAGTTCGAGTCACCTTTGTATCAAAAAATAAAACTCTTATTTTTTTTTGGGAATTTATATTTTATGAATATTTTTAATTTTTTAAATAAATTATTTTACACAAAAGTGAACCCGAGTTAGATTTAGGGATGATACACTTTTTATTTGATTTTTTTAGTTGTTAATATTTAGTGATCGGGTTTAAATATGATACAGGAGATATGTTTTTTAAAGAAAAATTGTAATAAAAATAAAAAATAATATTTTTTTAAAATTTTAAATACTAATTTATTTATTTTTTGAATAATTTTGAACTTTTTTTTTTTTAAAATGAGAGGGGTACGTGATAAGGTTTATAAGGGAAGGAGAATTATTTAGGGAAATATGTCTAGTATATTGAGATCGGGAAATATGTCTAATTTTTATAAAAAAAAATTGAGTACAACTATTTTTGCCAATATTAATTAAAATTAATTAAAATGAGATTTCATAATTGATAGTTGAATTATTTTAAAATTTAATTTGAAAAATAATATCCGAATAAAATTTTCATATTGAATTATAATTGTGTTATAATAATTTTAATATTATATCAAAAAAACTCAGGTAATTTAGATTTAAGTGATACGAGAATTTAAAATTATACCTTCGACTACAACTCTGAAAAAAATCTAAACAGATAGAGCCAATAGACATACGAGAAAATCCCGTAAAAAATGGGTATAAAATAAATACATCATTATAATTGATGAGTTGAGAAATGCTATCCTCGAGTATTTTTTGATTAATCTAATTTTAATATTTATATTTTGTCTCTTATAAATAATAAATTTATTATTTTTTTTAAAAATAGTCAATGATTGTATTAAAAAAGTGAATACAACAGTTATAGAGAACAATTTATCGATTTTAAGATCCATTAGTTTTTTTTAAATAAAATATATATATTAATTTACTAGAAAACGTCCAACAACGATCGATAAAAGAAAGATACAGTCAAAGAAACACAAATTACAAGTATAACTGTATTGTTGTGTTTACTACGTATAAATATATATAGATCTACCTTATCAAGTGGTGGATATACCACATGCCGAAATTTTAATCTGAACAAGGATACATCACTAATTTTCTGATAAAAACTCCAAAAGATAGATATAATAATTAGAACTATGATGACTGAATTTTCTTCGACCAAACTAGCGATTATCGTCAATGACGCCGCTACCAATCTAACAAACTTCATCAACGAAACTGATGTCATAACAACGAACACTACTAGAATTTTGGACTTTCACCACACACCTCTTATAACACTAAACTATAAATGTATATATTAATATCTAAAAATCACATCAAATATTAACTTAATTATATCTACTAAAATACCAAGAGTAATATTGTTATAACTATTTTAATGTGTCATCAAATAAAATCCTATCATAATACTAAAAATAAGTGTTATAATAAAATAAAAATTGTGGATAATTCACATTTATTAGATAACGAAACTAAAAACAAAAAAAATGAAAACGGACAACAAATCTATTTGGAATTTATTATATTTCTCTCTTAATTGTAATTAGTGAGTATCCACGTCATTGAGGATGAACTAATGCATGATGATGCCGACAATGATGACGCACAAAGGGTTAGCATTAGCAACATTGAATTACGAGGTGTGATTAATTTTTTTTTTTTTTTTGGGTACAAGCTGTGATTAAATTTTTAAAACCATTTTCAAATTAATTAATACCATTAATATTTTCTGATATTAATTATGAGCTGTTGGGAGATGATGTCATCGAATACGTTTATAGCCAACCTCACCAAAGCCCGGCTAAGAAACTTGACAATTAAGATTAGTGAAATTACTACTATTAATTAACCAAATCATACTTCAAACTTTAGGATATTAGGATATTCAACCATCTTTTTATATAAATATTAGTAATACCTTCGATTTTTTTAAAATTTTTGTTTATTAAACTGTTTTAATTTAATAAATATAATTTTTAGGAAATAAATAAAATAATAATAAGTATGATTCGAGGAAAGTTCCATAACAACAAGAAGCTGCCACCATTTCTCACTCATATTTTAGTAATTAATTAACTAACCAATTGATTTAGAGGACCAGAGTAATTTAGAGGACAAAAGGGACTCCACTTAAGATAATAAGTCTTGAATTCGAATCACCATTGTATAAAAAAAATAATTAATTTAGTGAGCTAATTAATTAAAGTTTGACTTCAAAATATATATTCTTTAAAAAGTACATTTTAAAAAAATGGTTATTGTTATTAATTTTTTTAATTGCAACTAAATATTTTAAAAGAAAGCTACATATAAATCACATAGTCATGTTAGTTACTATACATGGATCACTATTTTATACTACTATTTTTTAATTAAAATGTTCCTATTATCTTTTTAAATTAAAAATTAATAAAGAGGTTTTAGTAAAAAAATAATAAATAAAAAATACGATATTTAATACTATATCGAAAGTAAAATTACATCATACTAAACTTTTTTCTAAGCAGGAAAAAAAATTTGTAGCTCGTTTTATGAGCGGAATGAGTAATGCTTTATGATTTTTTTTTTTTTTTTTTCATTTTACAAACAAAACTTATTAAGTTATAAACGTGGGTTATCAAGTGTTTCTATTTTAGAATAATAATTATATTTATTAAATTAAAATAACAATTTAGGACGAAAATAGTATTAATGTGAATTGGAAGACCGAGTTATTATGCAGTTCTCCTAATTATAGATATTACACTGTGCATTGTATAAATTCCAAACACGCTACAATTAAGGGAATAACTTGGCCAAACTTAACTATGCGTGGACGGTTGTTATTTCTTTTTCTTTTTCGATTTCACACCATTTAAAAATAGGTTGAATTGGTATTTTGGTCCCTTATAAATAGGTGTGTTGCTGTTTTGGTCCCAAATAAAACTAAAATTTCTGTTTTTATCCCTTATTAATTTTTTATTAGCGTTCTTAGTCCTTTTTACGAAAAAGTTTAGAAGATTACACTCTCTTAGTGACTTAAAATTATCAAGTCTCAAACTATATATATATATATATATTATATTTTTACCAATTATATTTATAATTTTTCTTTTAACAGTCTAACTAATATAGTTATGCATAGTTTATATATAATTTATAACTAAAATAAAAAAGTATTTTATACTTTTCGTAATACGCAAATTATATGATACTATTATAGTAGTACAATACAATTATACTCATATTATTTTTATACTATTTTTTAATTTTAATATGTCTAACCGCAATTGTTGACTTTTTTTATACAGACTAGCACCACACGCGTGTATCCCTTAGTTTCAGGTTGCTTTTGGCTTCAACCCTACACGATTTTCTTTTTCAAATTTTCTCATTTTCTATTTAATCATCCAATTTCTCTTATTTTTTTTGCCTTTAATTTTTTTTTCCAGTTTTTATTTTGAAAATAAAATTTATTTATTTATTTCAAAATTAAAAAATTTTAATTTTTTTTATAAATTTAAAAAATTTTAATTAAAATTTTAAAATTATTTAATTAAGTTAAAATATGATATTATATCAAATTTTTAATTTCATGGAGTTTTTTTTTTGAATTTTGTATCAATATAAAGTAAATATTTGTTTATATCAGTCAAAACATGAGTTTATATCATGGTTTCATTATGTTTTATATGTATATTTATATATATATATATATAAAGGCAAGATGATTATATCATTTGAGATATGAGTTTATATCAAGTAGAACATGAGTTTATATCATGTGGAATATGTGTTTATATTAATATAACAATAGTTATATCATGTGTACAACGGTTTCATGAAGTTATATGTATATATATAGGAAAGATTTGATTATATCATTCAAGATACGAGTTTATATCATGTAGAGCATGTGTTTATATTAATATAATAATGGTTAATATCATGTATATAAAGTAAAGATTTGATTATATCATATACCATAGTGTTTTATATCAACAAAATAAAAGTTTATATCAACACAAAATAAGAGTTATATGTTATACAATAATATTTTATATCAACCATATTCCTGATAAAAAAATAGTGTTTTATATCAATCGATTTTCAAGAATTTATATCAATCAAAACATAGAGTTTAAACATATTCAAGATTATCCGGAAAATATACTGATTACCTTGACAAAAGTAAGTAAATGAATTACATTTCTTTTTTTTAACAAGAAGGGGAACCATATTTTTGAAGAAATGAACTGTGTGGTCCATTTCTGAAATCTGCCCAGACTCCAGAGTTCTAAATCAGATCCATTAAGCTTTTACAAGCACCATCTTTAATCTTATCCCCAGTAAAATTACAGAAGCTACTTATGCTATTCTTGTTACAAGATTCTAAGGTGATGCTCATCATCCTATGAAGAAGTTCCCTGATGCCCCCCTATCATCACTTGTTCTTCTTACCTTCCTTATTATAATCGTTTACTAATTGCTCCACATATTTCCAAAACAGACCTTCCACCAAAACTCCATCCTTAGTGAACCATTTCGTGACGCTTTTGGTGAACTCCACAGTTGGCTTGGCAGATATTGATTTAGGATGAGAACTAGCTATGGTCCATGTGTACATATAAGAAAACCTTGGCAACTTGGAAGAGACAATTAACCCAGTGCTGCTAAAGTTATCCTTGGGAGAATGGGTGAACAAAATTGCATTCTTCTCCTTTGTGTATATGATCAGCTGCAGAAGTCCGTTGAACAAAATATACAACACAATGCAGCCGATCAAAAAGTTGCGATTCTCGAGAAATTTCTTGTTGTAGAACTGAGCAACCAGAGCAATTATAATGATAATAGTTCCAATCAGAAAGATTTTCAGAGGGAATAGCCAAAGCCACCAACTCTGGTTTTTCATGGGGGTTACTATTTACCACATCAGTTTTTGGGGCGATGTCCATAAGTTTTGACAAAATTTTTCTTTTACTTAAAAGAGGGTGGAAGAGAGAGGGTATGGTAGGGGGTATTTTAGTCCAAATTGAGACGATAAAGGGTAATAAGTGAGACGGTAATTAGTAGATTTTTTTTTTTTTAATTCAATTGGGGTGGGTTTTCATCATAAACAAGGCAAACTTGCTTTAACTTTTCGACACTTCGACTTCTGCCTTTCTCCCTCCTACATTTCCTGAGATTGAATATCATCAATTTCAGATGCCTTCACATAGCTGAAACCTCCGTTCAATTTCGAGGCAGGGAGAACGGTGAGGTTTCGATCACGAAGTCCGTTCGATTGGCGAGCGGGAGATTGCAATCTGTTCATCCATTGATCCGAGACGGGGGAGATCGAGAGGCGTGAAAGTTAAAGAGAGAGAGAGAGAGAGAGAGAGAGAGAGAGAGAGAGAGAGGAAAGAGCCATTAATTGTGGAAGAGACGAGAAAGCAAGCGTCAGAGAGAAAGAGACACGAGCTTAATAATATTACTATAAGCATGATTTGTGGAAGTTGAAAAGACGAGTACGAAACATGGTACTACTATAGTAGTACTGTATACATATACGAATTGTTTATAATAAAAGATGTTTTAAAAATTTCATTCATATTAAAAATTCTTAACTAACCTTTAAATTGTGTCTAAATGATGTGTTATTTGAGATTTTTGGGTCTCTTTGTATTTTCAATTCAATATTAATATTTTTTTTTTCAAATTTCCTTTATTTTATCTTTTATTCACAATATAATAACTATCACTTTAATATGTAATAAAAGGTAAAGAATAAATTATAAGTAAAAAATAAAAAATATATACTTGACTACTTTTAATATTAATATGCATAAAAAAATAAAATTAAAAGTAGCACATAATTTTAACTGAGAAAGCTTAAATCATAATTAAAACATAAATATATATATTATTATTATTTTTTAAAGAAAATGTGAGATTTACTACCCGTTTATTATTATAAAATTAAAATTTTCAAAGATACAATGATTAAAAAACTCAGACATATTAAAACAATCCACTCAAGTAACTTAGCGAACCAATGGTGAGGCACCTAACATTTTCTTCGGCCGTCATTTTTTATGTCGAATTTGGGAAAAACCCTCATATCGGATAGAATATTTGTTAAATTTATTGATCCAACACTAGCATCCGGTCTAAAATTAATTGGCAATGGGTGGAGAGGCCTTTGGATGATTTATATTAGATACAAGTGTTGTGGGTTATCGATGTGAGATTGGAATAATCTTAACAATATCGATATGCAATTTCATCATAATCATTTGAAGCATCCGCAGTTCATACATGCCTGATGGAAACTCTGATTTAATTGATTCTGAGTCAAAATCATCTCTCATTCCTTGTCCATCTTCTTCTAAACCACCATCTGATATTGGACCCAAATATACTACTATCCATATTAAATTCTACCACTGTTCACAATATCAGTTAAACTTAATATACATTACATAAAAAAATTATACATTGTGCAAATATAAAAAATGGGTATTACTAGTTACCGTTTCAATTTTAAGTATTATCGTTTTAATTTTGACAAAATTGTCATTTTACTTAAAAGAAGAGGGGAGAAAAATGATATTGTAGAGGGATGTTTTAGTTCAAATTAGGGCGATAAAAAGTGAAAATAGAAACGATAACAAGTAAAATTTATAAAAAATGGACATTTAATCTTAACACGATAATAAAATATTTACTTGGTAAAACGAGTATCTCATACAATACGATAACATGATGGTAGGAAACCGTGGAGTCCAAGTTCATGATCACCTACCCTGCTTAGTTGGCACTGGCGACGCGATTTACGATTAGGAGGGTAATACTTGTTTATTATAGTCAAACCCCAAACAGTAATAAGTTCTGACTCGATCCATATTACTGTACTGACAAACAAACATAGTAAAGTAATATAGATAGTCAACGTTCAAATTCCTCCATCTTTACAACGTTGTACTAAGCATAAATAGACCCCTTCTTCCTCCAACCCCAGCATTAAAAACTAACCAAAAAAAAAAAAAAAAAAATTATACCATCAAAACAACTTCTCAATCACAAGAACCAACATGGGACGCCTTATGAGTATGGCGATTTGTGTTCTGTTTATACTGCTTTTTCTATCTCTTCAACCGGGCCAAGGGAGGATCTTGCATGCTCAAAATCAAGAATTCATGGATAAAGTTCATGCAGTGCTTCAGTCGCTTCCTAAGGGTCCTGTCCCGCCGTCTGGACCCGCCGGTTGCACTTACATCCCCGGCGGTGGTAACGAAGGCGGCCCCGGCTGCCCTCCAGGTATCGGGGACTAATGCTGCTGGCGGCGCTTTTGCCTTGTGCGAGTGGCTGGCGGCTGGCGGCTATCCTCTTGGCTCCTCCGACTACCGGCGGCCTTCCGTCAAGTTCTTCAAGTGCATATATAATTTTAGGAGATGGTTTGATCAATTTTTAATTTCTAGTTTCATTTCATTCCTCGAAGACGAGGTGATTAATTAATTTTTAAAAGGGTGGGAAAAGACATTGTGATTCCGAAAGGGGAATCTTGAATATATGCCTTTCTTCTCCAATTCTTTTATTTGTATTTTTTAAAATTTTTCAGATGTTGATTTTTTGTAAAGGGTTTATTAAGGGTGTATAGTTTTTGTTTATTTTTTTATTTATTAATAAATATTTTGATTTCTTATGCTTGTCGCGTACGTATAATACATGATTTTTTGCTTGAAATGACCAAAGTTTTGGGTTAATTAATGATGTAGTTGATGGTTTTAGAATATTCAGAATGCTCATGTCATAATCATACGTCGTTTTTATATTACTTTTTTTCCTTTTTCTAATTTTTATATGTATGTCCTTTTATACGACAACCCCCAAGTTAAAGTAAAATAAAATAAAATACGAAAAAAAAAAAGTTTTTATGTTTCTACCACCTAGTTAATACTGTTCCTCTTATAAAACTATTAAGATTACCTCAATCCAATATCGATAACTAATTATTTTTGTGAGTAATATAAATAATTTAAGGATTTTTATACCTATTATCAATTGGTTTTGTGTTGAATATTTGTATTAATTTAATAAAATTAATATAATAAGGTGTTTTTTATTTGTCTAGAAATTTGAGTGCAGAATGTAATTAAAAGATTTTTCTATTCATTACCAATTACTTTCGAATTGAATATCATATTGAATTAACAAAATTAATACAATACTTATATGTTTCAATGGAACAATAACATTTAGAAGTTTTGTATTAATTCATCGCTCAATCAAATAAAATTCCTTCTAATTAGGTGTAGCTTAATTAAAGAGGCGGTGATGCCGTACACACTTTTTTTTTTTTTTTTTTTGGTGTGAGAAATTGGGCTTAGGCCCCTTTAGATTTATAGTAGAATTTTCAAAGTAAAAGAAGAGAGGCATTGGCCAAACTTTAAAAATGGTCCTTAACATGGTAAACGGTTTGTTTGTTTTTTTTACTCGAATTCAAAACTTATGATTTTAAGTGGAGAGTATTTACCACTGGACTACATTCTTTTTGTTCGGTAAACGGGTTTTTAAGTTATTAACATTACGAATTATATTTTTATGCTATATTTGAAAATTGGGCGAATTATATTTGTTTTTTCGTAGTTTGGTCAAACTATTGATTCTTTCTTAAAATGTCTGATAATTACATTTATTTTCCTTGACCGAAGTCAAATATAAGAAAATATCAATGATAAAATCTAGCGATTTTTTGTCAAAATGAATTTTGATGGTCGTGAGTATTAACTTTTTCAATAATTTTTTGACTAAATAAAAATGTTTACGTTAGTAAATTTACTCTTTTTTCCATTAATTAGAGGGTTAGTTGTTATGATTTAGGTGATCAAAAGGGTAGATATAATTTTAAAAAATTTAGAGGAAGAATTGATATAATTTGACCAATTCACATAAGATGTAAATACAATTTTTCCTTAAAAATTTAAGGATAGTATTAAATACCGCTCTCTCTTTAATTTATCGCATATTTTTTTACCAAAATGCACTTACTATTTTTTAATTTGAAAAAAATAAGTATATTTTGATAAAAAAAAGGTCAAAATGATAATTTAAGAGGTGATAAATAGAAAAAAAAATTATTTAGGCGTCCATAAAATTTAAACATAACGGTATATTAAAATATGCAAATACAAATTAGTCAAAAGAAATGATACTAAAGAATTAATTGCTTGAGGGATAAGTGTTTGGATCGTGGCGAGAAAAGTTGATGAATGGGAAAAGTCAATTCAGAGAAGTAGAATCGTAGTGGAGAATTAGTGACTAAGTTGGCAGCATAATGTGTTACGTATGTCTTTTTTAAAATATTTAAATGTAATTTTAGCGTCCTGAAATTGAAAACAATTAACTGAAAATTACAATGGCCAAATCGGCCTATTTCTTGGTTACTTCTATATAGTCGTGATGGTTAGTTTACTTTGAGCCTGCCAAATGTGAAGGAGTCTTCCTCTTCATAATGGAGTAATTGCATTTTCTGAAATTATATATTTATTCTCCTTCTTACCAGGATGACTAACCAGTTTTATTTTAAATTTGTGAACTAGTAACTTGGTTCAAACATTTTGAATTGGTGATGATGAAAAGTCTAAAATTATCGAGTTAATCTAAATATTTGAAAAGTTATTGTGGTAGGTTTCAAGAGTTAAGTGTTTTGGTATAAAAATCACTTGTAGAATCTTGTTCTAAGAGAGATTAGGCGGATGATGTTGAGTCTTGTGAGGACACCAGGATCTAAATGGAAATGAATTATAATCTCTCACTCGATCACATCGAGTGATATATACATAAATGTTACTTATGAGATGTAGATTATTAATAACTAGAGTTGGGTACGAATCAGAATGCTATGTTAATCTAAGCCAAATTAAATGGATGGAAACGAATCACATTAGTTTAAATCAAGGACCTGTTGAATCGGATAAGAAGGTCCATCCCATATTTAAAAAAAAAATAGGTAGCCCTTGGAAGAATAAAGAAAGAGTTACAGGCCGTTTGGTAAAACAGTTGGGAATCGAAATCAGAATATGAATGATTGAAGTAAGAATGAGTATGAATTTTGTGAATTTATTAAGACTGTTTGGTTTGTTGATGGGTATTACTAGGTACCGCCTTAATTTTAATTATTATCGCCTAATTTTAACAAAATTGTCATTTTGTTTCCAAGGGGTGAAAAGAGAGGGGTAATGAGGGGATTTTAGTCCAAATTCGAGCGATAGAGAGTAAAAATTATGGCGGTAACTAGTAAAATTTTAAGTTAATTGGGAATAAATTTAGAATCTCATAAAATATCCATTTTATCCTTAATATATTAATTAATGTCCATTTAGTCCATTTTATTAAAAAACTTTCCTCTCTCTTTTCTCCTAAACCCTAGCCGCCTTTACCCCTTCCCCCTTCCATTTTTCAATCCCAGGCAAGCTGATCTAAACCCTGGCCGCCTCTACCCTTTCCCCTTCCCCTTCCATTTTTCAATTCCCATCATGCTAATACCTACTTTCCAATCCCTAGCACCGTCTCCTTCCCCCTTCACTTCTCTTTCCATGCCCATATCATTCCCTTTTCTCCCCAGCAAGCCTCTCCCGCCGCCGGACAGGGGCTCAGCTGCATTCGGTTGCGCGGTAGCAACGACCAATCGTCAGTGGTAGCAGGGGTGATATGGGGAGAGAGAAACTACGATGAGGGAAATCAGGATGACAACCAGAATAGAGAGTGGTCACATCCATGAATAGATCCTGGTATGGTGCTGGCTAGGGCTGTTCATTAAATGGGTTGACCCGTATAACCCGCAACCGTTTAAGAAAGCGGGTTGGCTTATGCGGATGAACGGGTTATTCAGGCGGGTAACCAAATAATCCACACGGTTTGGTGGGCGATTTTTGATTTTGGATTCTTTAAACGGCGACCACCCACAACCCGTTTAATATCCATTTCAGATTTTCTCACCAAAAATCTCACCATACAAATCCAACATCCATTTCAGATTTTCTCACCAAAAATCTCTCAAACCATCTAAAAACGTCTTAGAACAACTAGCACCACGTCAAAAAACAACTACCATCACATCTAGAAACGTCTACATCCATGCTTGTGAATTTAAACTGTTTTTTTTTCACAAAGACAGGCCATCACGTCTCAGAACAACTAGCACCACGTCAAAAACAGCTAGCACCACGTCCAGAAATGTCTATATCCATGTGTGTGAATTTAAACTAATTTTTTTCACAAAGACAGTCCACCACGTCTCAGAACAACTAGCACCACGTCAAAAACAACTAGCACCACGTCCAGAAACGTCTACATCCATGTTCGTGAATTGAAACTGATTTTTTTTTCACAAAGACAGTACACCACGTCTCAGAACAACTAGCACCACGTCAAAAACAACTGGCACCACGTCTAGAAATGTCTACATCCATGCATGTGAATTTAAACTGATTTTTTTCTCAAAGACAGTCCACCACGTCTCAGAACAACTAGCACCATGTCCAGAAATGTCTACATCCATGTGTGAGAATTTAAACTGATTTTTTCACAAAGATAGTCCACCACGTCTCAGAACAACTAGCACCACATCCAGAAAAGTCTACATCCATGTGTGTGAATTTAAACTGATTTTTTTTCACAGTGACAGTCCACCACATCTCAGAACAACTAGCACCACGTCAAAAACAACTAGTACCACGTCCAGAAACGTCTACATTCATGCGTGTGAATTTAAACTAATTTTTTTTTCACAAAGACAGTCCACTACGTCTCAGAACAACTAGCACCACGTCAAAAAACAACTAGCACCACGTCCAGAAACGTCTAAATCCATGTGTGTGAATTTAAACTGATTTTTTTTTACAAAGACAGTCTACCACGTTTCAGAACAACTAGCACCACATTCAAAAACAACAAGCACCACGTCTAGAAACGTCTACATATATTCATGTGAATTTAAACTGATATTATTCACAAAGACAGTCCACCACATTTCAGAACAACTAGCACTACGTCAAAAACAACTAGCACCACGTCCAGAAATGTCTACATCCATGTGTGTGAATTTTTGTAATTTTATTATTTTTTTGTGCTACAATTAGTAGATTTGTGCTACAAATAGCAAAATCCTAAAAAGATTTGTTAAAAGGGGGTTATTTGGGCCCCAAACCGCAAAATCGAACAAAAATCGAGGCGGTTCGGTGCGATTTTCTCCTTATGCGGTTCGCTTCTTGGGTGGGTGGCGTACTACCAAAAAACCGATTAACCCGTATAACCTGCAAGCCGCCCGTTTGAACACCCCTAGTGCTGGCGGAGAGGGGTGGTGACGGGGTTAGGGTTTCGGTTAGAACCGAGAAAGTCGAGGATGAGGTAGAGAAATCTGGCTCGGGCTTATGGTGGCCACTCGGCAATTTGAGGTCGCCGACACGATCGGGAAGGATAGTAAAGGCTATTGACACGTAAGGGCTTAGACGGAAAATTGTTGAAGAGTTGGAGTGATGGTTAGAATGGTTCTCAAACCGCGGAGGGGGGGGGGGGGGGGCGGGTGTTGGGGGGTTCGTGAAACCCATAAAAGAGGGGTATGAAACCCATAATCCCCCTCAAACAAACAAAGAAATGGAGACCGTACCCATACCAAACCCATAGATGACCTCAAACAAATAGCCCCTTAGTTAATCTTTTCAGGAAAAAATAATGAGTGGTTAAGTGGGGTAAATGAGTTTGGGTGTTTAAATTTGTTAATCATCTTTCTTATTTCTTTTAAAAAAATGCCAAAGTTTCTTTTTTTTTAAGCAAAATGCCAAAGTTTCAAACTAAAATTCAAATGCTTAAAAGTGAAAAAAGAAAAAAAAAAAAAAAAAAAAAAGGAAAGAAGTTCCGATGAATTGGGGTTTATCCGAAACTTTCCACATCGATTTTCCCCAAAATTGATCTGGCCCAATTTTATTGGCATGGTTAGATCGGAACAAATCTGACGTGAGCAAGCTAATTAGTGAATGGTAATCCACCAAGAATTGACGTTGATGGTAATTAAATTAAATTAATATTTTTTCCTTTAAAGACTTAAGCCTTTTTTTTTTTTTTTTTTGTCTATTGCCTAAACCTCTCTAGAATGACTTGAACTCAATTCCTAATACTAATTGATGAATATAATCACTAGGACAATTCCTTCTTCTCCTTTTACTTATTTTCTCAAACACTTCAACTACTCACATTAAATTTTTAAAAATCCATAATCATTAAATATAAAAAAATAAAAAGATACTTTTTGATACAAAATAAAAAGATACTTTAATTTAGATAAAATAATAAATTAATAAAAATCAGGAAATAAATCACTATGATTAACTAATTTCTTATTTAGTATTCACGAAATAGTTAAAATTAACTTATAATTTGGTATATATAAGAGTATTCTTTAAAAATATAATTAGAAACACAAGATTAATTATTACTATCTTTCGTAAAAAAATTGATTTGTAATACTACTTTTAGCCGTATTAATATACTTATTGATTTGAAAGAGCAGCCTAAAATAGACATTTCAAGAAGAACAATACGTACAGCTTTTCTTGTCCAACTTTTGAATGACTAAACTGGCAATTGCAGTTGAATTTCACTAATTACGTAACCATTTTAATACAACAACTCTTTTTTGGAGTATTAACTAATATAGGATTAATAATTTTCTATACCTATGTATTAAAATAAAACTCAAAACAAAAAATTGAAGTAAAAAAAATATTCACGTGTATTTGTCATGTGATTTTTTTTCCTCCAATTTTTTTTCTTTACCTTTTTTTAATTTATTTTAATAAAAAATTTAATGTTATCTAATGTCATCCGGACATTAAATTTTCTTTTTGGTACTTACAATATTGAGATTCGAACTCCCGATCTCATCATTATAAGTCTCCACTTTATCACTCTCCAAACCCTTCCACTCACCCACCATCCAAACAGGGTAATTTATATGGACCACCATGCAATTTTACTCCTACCTACAGCAGCGCGCTACAGTACCTTTCTTTCTTTTGTTATTTTTGACTATTTTTTTATTTTATTTTTTTGTTTTCCTCCTTGAGACTTTTTTTGTCCATTTTTTTTCTAAACAATTCAATATTTTTTTAATGTTTTTGAATTTTATAAAAAAATATTTTTTTTAAGTATGTTTTAGTTCTATTGTATGATTTTTTTTATATTCTTGATCTGATATATATAGTCTGTTGATCTGATGACTAGTATTCTCTGATCTGATGTCTATATAATCCTGATGTGATCTCCCTTGTTAAGTATGTTTTAGTTCTACTGTATGATTTCTTTTATATTCTTGATCTGATATCTATAGTCTTTTGATCTGATATCAAGTATTCGCTGATCTGATGTCTATATAATCCTGATGTGATCTCCCTTGTTAGGTATGTTTTAGTTCTACTGTATAATTTCTTTTATATTATTGATCTGATATCTATAGTCTTTTGATCTAATGCCAAGTATTCGCTGATCTGATGTCTATATAATCCTGATGTGATCTCCCTTGTTAAGTATGTTTTAGTTCTACTGTATGATTTCTTTTATATTCTTGATCTGATATCTATAGTCTTTTGATCTGATGTCAAATAATCGCTGATCTGATGTCTATATAATCCTGATGTGATCTCCCTTGTTAAGTATGTTTTAGTTCTACTGTATGATTTCTTTTATATTATTGATCTGATATCTATAGTCTTTTGATCTGATGCAAGTATTCTCTGATCTGATGTCTATATATTCCTGATCTGATCTCCCTTGTTAAGTATGTTTTAATTCTATTGTATGATTTCTTTTATATTTTTGATGTGATATCTATAGTCTGTTGATCTGATATCTATTGTATTATTTTTTTAAAAATAAGTTTTTTTTTAAAAGACTGTACGTAAAAAAAAAAAAAAAAAAATGTAGCGCGTAACTGTAGCGCGCTACAGTAGAAGTAAAATTCATCATACTCCTATAGGCCCACCGTAAACTGACTCTCCAAACAGCAAATTATAAAACTAATAATAAAATCAATCTTATTTTATTATTAAATTAATCTTATCTATTCAAAATTAAATTTATATAATACCACAATTATATTTATGGCGTTCTTCTATTTATTTATAAAATCAATTTTTTTTTTTGGTTAAATTCTAGGAGAATCAGAAGATGATGACAGAGAGGAATGTAACCCAATGGTAAGCGTTCTCCAATTACGACAATAGGTCTTTATTTCGAGTCATTTTTTATAAAAAAGAAATATAACAGAAAAGAGAAGTCTGTGAGACTTTTACATCCAGTGACCATTCACCGATATAATCTAGAATAATCGGGTCAAATATCAATTCTTTATATATACTTCATTGATATTTCTATCGTTTTTAAATTTATTTTTATTTTTTTTAAAACTCTAAATTATAATTAATTAAAGATAATAAAAAGATAAATAAAAATTTTAAAAAATCTTTATATTTCTGTCGTTTTGGGACGGTCTAAATTAAAGCGTCAAGATTGACTACAAATAACGGATTTCAAGTTCGGTCCTCACCCGTTAATTTCCAAACCACGTGAAACGCCTTGGTTGATTCTTGGATTTTTGCAGCTGGAAAATCAAAATTAAGTAGTGCAATATTAATATATTGATATTGATGTATATTACTATATTTTATGATATATATCCTGTATTATAAAGTTATTATTATTGTTTTATTACTCCAACTTTATTTTGCATGGCTGCATAAATAACGAAGTCGACTCCTCTAAAAGTATATCTTCATAAAACTTAAAGGACGAACCAACCATTTATAGATATATATATATATATATATTGGTCCCGTAATTAAAAAAATAATTTAATAATAAGAACAGAGGCAACCCCATAAAAAATAAATAAATTATCGTTTGTGTTAGTCTTATAGTGGTTTAAAACTTAAATAGTTCCAATATTTTTTTACAATGAGAGAGGCATAACGCATATTAAACCCTATTAATTTAGGTTCGGTGTGGCTCAAACTCAGGACCTCTATGTTTTTTTTATATAACGTAACTCGAATTTAAAACCTATTATTTTAAGCTGATAGTGCTTACCACTGAGTTACATTCATCTTGTCGGATCTTCATGTTTCTGAATAGCTCCAATATTAATTATAAAATATAAAAATATATTATGAAATAGTATTTTCAATAACAATAATAACTTTATAATGCACCAATACTACATGTTTGAAAATATACCTCACGATGTCATTTCTCTACTCGTCAATCGCAATATCTATTTGCGTCGAACACAAATAATCACATCAATTTTTTACTCAATCGAATTTTTGAAAAGTTTACTGGGCTCAACTTATTTCGGTATTTTTTTTTTTCATTCTAGTTTATTCTTTATTTTAAACTCTTGTCACACTAAAATCTTAACTAAAAATACATTTAGAATAGTAAGACGTTTATGTAAACATTAAAACTATTGTGATGTGCTATGAAACATTTTTTTGAATATTATTGTCCTAAATTAAATACAACTAAATGATCAACTATTAAATGTTATTATAAACATTCTTGATTTTTATATTGCCAACGAGTGCTACTAACATTTTCGATTTGAAGGTACAAAATACAAATAAACAAATAAAAAAAATAAACAAAAATAATGAAGTTAACAGCCACCTTAATTGGACTAGCTAGTGGAGATTACCGCAGCCGATCGGTTAATCCGGCGGCCGGCGAAATGCATCACTTTCAGTGTACATACGCCGGTATTTCCTGTATCCGGAATATAAGTGCACGGAGAAGGACTCGGCGGCGTCATCATCCCCCGAGGAAGCGCTTCCACCACCAAGGTTGTACCTTCTCGAACCCTAAGCAAGGTCCTGATGGCTTGTGCATGTTGTACATTTGTAAAAGCAACAAAATTGTAAAATACTAAGAAAGTTAAAATGAAAGGCATTTTCTTTAGCAAAGACATTTTACTTATATTTCTCTCTCTCTTCCCCAAGTAAATAAGAGGGAGCTAAATGAAATGGAGATGAAGGAGATGGGGTTTAAGGGTACCATATATTTATAGGTCGAAATTCGGAAAAGAATGGCCGATTTTTTTTGTATGGACCGGAGTAGGGAGGGTGGTTCCGATTTGGATTGACTTGGACCAGAATGTAATTAATATTTTCTTTGTTGGCCATTTTGGTCACAAGTTTGATTGTTTGAAGAGAACGTAGTTTTTCTAAATTGAGGAACGGGACTCTGAACACAACATAAGACCATTATTAGTTGGGTTTTGTGACTTTTGAGGAGGCTGTAGTTGGTGCAATTAATTATTAAGGTAAAACCATGCATGCGATCTATGCAAGACCAAAACAAATAGTCCTCCCAAAATTTTTTTATGTGTAATTTAAAAATAAAAAGAATTTTTTTATAAACTATTTTAGATTTTTAATTAATTTTAGTAATAATATTTACATAAATAAAAATGATAATAAAAAATAAATATATCATTATTTTTTAAAATTAAATAATAACTAATTTTTAATTTATGTAAATAATTTTGAACGTGGTATGCCAATAATATGGAGGGATTACTAAAATAGTGTACCATATTTCACGCCACGAGTTTAATATGCATGGAGGGCTTCTTTGAAGGTTAGCCAGAGAAACGTCCTGATTTTTTTTGTACCTTCCATCTCCAAAAAAGTATTTTAGAGAAATGGGAAAATTCTACGTAGGGAGCTGGTTCCGAATATCATGTAACACCTTGTGTTACAATATTTAAAATTAGGCAAGTGCACGTTTGAAGGATTTTTTTTTTTTTTTCTTTTTGCGTTTTTTATCTTTTATCTCCTCCGTTTACGTCAATCAATCTCTCCTCTCTTACAAATCGTCTCACGAATCATTATTCTTTATTGCTCTTTTTGAAAGGAGTTCCTTTTGAAATTGTTCGTGGCTTGAGATTTGATACAAAAAGTTGATTGGTTTGCTCCATGGTGAATTCAAATTTATGAGTGTCCGAAGAGAGCAAAAACATAGAGTTACAAATGAAAGCAGTGGCCAGAACCCGACTTCACAAATTATAGCATAGTCTCACGGCGAGATGGAGCAACATCTTTCTACTTAATTTACTATATTAAAATATAATCATTTCTAATGTAACCCTTAATTATTCACTATTTTCTTCCATTATCAATCATTCCCTTTATTTCTATACGGGGCAGACTATAACATAATTTTAGAACTAGTATATAAGCATTGAGCTCCAACACCAGAGGCTGCTGCCAATTCTTGAGTGGAGGCTGCGATGGGCCAACGCAGCCACCATAACCAAAGCCATCAAAATGCTAACCTTCTGCGTTGCCGAAAATAAAAGTTGGATACTTCGAACACGTGTGGGAATTGAAACTGCCCACTGATCTTCATGTGAGCATATTCTGCTATTCCATACTCAGGAATGGGTTCAGCTATTTGTACAAGTAGTAAATCATCCAATTCATCTACTTGAACTGGGCCTGGGATTAATTTTTTAATTGTACAAAGTGAGCTTTCTTCACTACTGATGATGCCGTGGAGCCTTGTTTTCAAAAGACTCAATGATCAATCTGCTATGAGCACCTCCAATGGTGCATTTTTTTAATTAATAGGACGTTGGGCCTCACTTATCAACCCCATAGTACCATTGGAGGGGGTGTACTGTGATTACACGGTTGTCCTATGTAGAAAGGTGACATGGTGAGCTCCACATGCCCACCATGTCATCTATTATTTTTTTAATTTTTTTTTAAAAAAATTGATCAGCCCAAGCCGACTCAATTTATAAGGGACATTATAAAGACAAAAAAATCGAATTTTATGTTATTTTATCTATTTAGTTGCATGCAATTTAATGGTTTAATTTGAAATTTGATGTACTCTTTATTTAAAAATTTTATATACTATTTATTTAAATACTCTTTATTTAAAACTTTTATGTTATAAATTATTTTTCATTTTGGTCATGTATTATATTTTATATTTAACACTTTATGTTTTTGTGAAAAAAATCAGTTTAAATTCAAACACATGGATGTAAACGTTTATGGACGTGGTGCTAGTTGTTTTTGACGTGATGCTAGTATTCTGAGACGTGATGGACTGTCTTTGTGAAAAAAATCAGTTTAAATTCACACATATGGATGTAGACGTTTCTGGACGTGGTTCTAGTTATTTTTGACGTGGTGCTTGTGTTATGAGACGTAATGGGCTGTCTTTGTGAAAAAAATCAGTTTAAATTCACACACATAGATGTAGACGTTTTTGAACGTAGTGCTAGTTGTTTTTGACGTGGTGCTAGTGTTCTGAGACGTGGTGGGCTGTCTTTGTGAAAAAAATTTGTTTGAATTCACATGCAAGAATGTAGACGTTTCTGGACGTGATGCTAGTTGTTATTGACGTGGTGCTAGTGTTCTGAGAAGTGGTGGGCTGTCTTTGAGAAAAAAATAGCTTAAATTCACATGCATGGATGTAGACGTTTTTGGACGTGGTGCCAGTTGTTTTTGACGTGGTGCTAGTGTTCTGAGACGTGGTGGGCTGTCTTTGTGAAAAAAATCTATTTGAATTCACATGCATGGATGTAGACATTTCTGGACGTGGTGCTAGTTTTTTTTGACGTGGTGCTTGTGTTCTGAGACGTGTTAGGCTGTCTTTGTGAAAAAAATCAGTTTAAATTCACACACTTGGATGTAGACGTTTCTAAACGTGGTTCAAGTTGTTTTTGACGTGGTGCTTGTGTTCTGAGATGTGGTAGGCTTTCTTTGTGAAAAAATCTGTTTGAATTCACATGCATGGATGTAGACGTTTCTAGACGTGGTGCTAGTTGTTTTTGACATGGTGCTAATGTTCTGAAACGTGGTGGGCTGTCTTTGGGAAAAAATAGCTTAAATTCACATGCATGGATGTAGACGTTTCTGGACGTGGTGCTAGTTATTTTTTACGTTGTTCTAGTGTTCTGAGACGTGGTGGACTGTCTTTGTGAAAAAAATAGCTTAAATTCACATGCATGGATGTAGACATTTCTGGACGTGGTGCTAGTTGTTTTTGACGTGGTGCTAGTGTTCTGATACGTGGTGTTGTTCTGAGACGTGGCTCCTTCCCTTTAAAACAATAAAAATATTTTTATAGTGGGTCCATTCATTAACCTATTATTGTGTAAAACCATTGGAGAGAAAAGATTAATAAAATGAGAGATTATTAGAAAGCTGATGTGGCACTGTTGATCCCATTTATTAACCTATTTTGGGAGCAAATCATTGTGGATGCTCCAAGAGCAACTCCAACCATAAACTTCAATTTACAGTACAGTCTACCCTAAAATCCAGTATCTACAGTGTTTTACAGTACATCCACTCCAACCCAACAACTCTATCTTCTACCTAAAAATAATATTTTATTCACATTTATTTTTATTTTTATTATTATATCACTATAATTTTTTCACTCATTCACATTATATTTTTTTATAAACATATCTATATTTATAAATTTAGTGATTTAATCTTAAATTATATTTTAAAATAATTAATATTAATTAATAATAAAATAATTTGTATAAAATTAAGTATAATAATAATAATGAACATATGAATTGTATTGATTTAGTTTTATAACGATGATAAAATCATTCCAACGGTTGATATTGAGACACTAAAAGATAAGATAAGATATCTATATTACCTAAGTAATAATTCAAGTCTATAAATATGAAATGTTTCACACATAACAATCACCCACTTTATTACCTAAGCATTCTATTTCTCACTCACTTTCTTACGTAAACACTCCATTTACGAAATAATCATGTTTTCTTCAAAGAAAAGCGTAGTATCACGAGCTGGCAACTACAACCCGATGAAAGATTTAAATCTTTGCATAGCTTATATGCAAATTTCGCAAGATCCTGCTGTTAGAAGATATCAAACTGGTGATAATTTTTGGAAACGAGTAGACAAAACGTATCATGAGATCAAAGCCAAAGATTGGGAGAATCGTAGTACGAGGCCATTGCAATCACGATGGAAATCTATCGAGAAAGCAGTACGAAAATTATTAGCATGCATGAAACAAATCGAGCGCCTACATCCAAGTGGCATATCACCATTAGATGCGGTAAGTACATAACAAAATTTTGGGTTAAAATTTTCATATATTTTGTATTCGTTGAATTAATAAATATGTATATTTCTTGTAGATGAATCGAGCAAAATTGATGATGATGGAGGATTTTGATTTTAAAAATGGGTTTAAGTTCGATCATGTTTGTGACACTCTCAAGGACTTTGAAAAATTCAATGATGATGTGCAAATAGCAAGACAGAATTACCAACATAATATGAATTCAAAGACAACTAGAACCACGTCCATAAATGTCTACATCCATTCATGTGAATTTAAACTGATTTTTTTTCACAAAGACAGTCCACCACGTCTCATAACACTAGCACAACGTCAAAAATAACAAGCACCACATCCAGAAACGTCTAGCACCACGTCATGTGAATTTAAGCTATTTTTTTCACAAAGACAACCCACAACGTCAAAGACAACTAGAACCACGTCCATAAACGTCTAAATCCATTCATGTGAATTTAAACTGATTTTTTCACAAAGACAGTCCACCATGTCTCATAACACTAGCACCACGTCAAAAATAACTAGCACCACGTCCACAAATGTCTACATCCATTCATGTGAATTGAAGCTATTTTTTTCCCTAAAATTCAATGTTGAATAATTTTATATTTACTTCATTATTTATAAAAATAACGGTCAAAATTCAAAAATTTTAAACTATTAATTAAATACAAAAATTTTAATCATATATTTATTATTAATATTAAAGTTATGTTAATAAAAAATTTTATTAGTGTTGAAATTAAAATAAAATGAATAAATTATAATTAAGAAAAAAAGAAAAAAGAAAAAATAAAATTAACAAAAAAAAAAAGAAAATAAATTTGAAAAAATATTAAAAAAAATAGAAGAAGCCCATTGCAACAGTAATGCAGTGAGCTTTTCCATACACTATATTTAGGGTATGCAGTGGGCTTCTTCTATTCACTATATTTAGCGTATGGAGTACCTTCTCTCTCCATACTGTATTTTTTTACAATATGAATTAGAGAAGTAATTTATGAAAAATATGGGGAAAACGATATTTTACCGTGTGCGTTGGAGTTGCTCTAAGTAGCTACCTTTTTTTCATTTTGGAAAGTTGGCGGCCTACTTTAGGGCTGAAAATTCGTGTCGTGTTCGGGTTTGCGTGTTGGCGTGTCGAGAAACCTCCAACCCAAACCCAACCCATTTAATTAATCGTGTCGAAAAATTCAACCCTAACCCGACCTGTTTATAATTGTGTCGACTCGAACCTAATCCGCGTAACCCGTTTAATTGTTGATAGGTGATTTTTCGGTCCAAGTTTTCGCCATAAAAAAAGTGACTGAATTTTTCAAGGAGACTAAAGCATAAATGTTTATTTATAATAACATCATATAAAATTTGAATCTATCAAATTCAAATCCATCAATTTAAATTTAACCATAACATTCTTATATATGACATCAGTATAAATTCCATCAATTGAAATTCTTCCTAATACAACCAAAATCCAATTCAATCCAACCAAAATAAATAAAATGCAAAGATAATTACAATTAAAAAATTTAAATAACAAAATACCACCATAGGAAGTCGTGTTGAATTTTTGATTTGGGAATTTGGAAGTTTCCTTAATTATTAAGGTTATAAAATTTAATTTTAAAAAAAATGATCTCTTAAAGGGTTCACTTGTCAACTCGCAAACCCGTCGTGTCGACCCAAATCCGACCCGCTATTTAAACGTGTCGACCCAACCCGACTCATTTATAATACGTTTCGAAAATCTCAAAAAATGTAGAACAAGTATAACAATATTTACCGAATGCATAGAAATGAGGAATGGCAGTGCGTTTGCCGGGAGTCGAACCCGGGTCAATTTAAATTTGACCATAACATTCTTATATATGACATCAGTATAAATTCCATCAATTGAAATTCTTCCTAATACAACCAAAATCCAATTCAATCCAACCAAAATAAATAAAATGCAAAGATAATTACAATTAAAAAATTTAAATAACAAAATACCACCATAGGAAGTCGTGTTGAATTTTTGATTTGGGAATTTGAAAGTTTCCTCAATTTTTAAGGTTATAAAGTTTAATTTTTTAAAAAATGATCTCTTAAAGGGTTCACAACCCGACTCATTTATTATACGTTTCGAAAATCTAAAAAATTTTTTTTAAAAAATGATCTCTTAAAGGGTTCACAACCCGACTCATTTATTATACGTTTCGAAAATCTAAAAAAATGCAGAACAAGTATAACAATATTTACCGAATGCATAGAAATGAGAAATGAGGAATGGCAGTGCGTTTGCCGGGAGTCGAACCCGGGTCTATTGCTTGGAAGGCAATTATCCTAACCGTTGGACTACAAACGCTAGATGGAATCCACCCAGCTTTTATACTATCACAAAATATTTACTGATTTCGAGAGCAGAAGAGAACGCCCTGAGCATATCTGCAAAACAACCATGCAAGCGGAAGCGGGCAGCCAAATTTTACCCGAAGAAAAGAGATGATGGGTGCTGCTGCTGATTCCACCGGCACCGGCACCGTCATTCAAACCGGTGGGGTGGGGATACGGAAAAAAACCGTCGGAGTTCGACCATGGTTGCTGTTGGATTCAACCGGCCAAGCGCAGATGGTGGAAGCCCAAAAACACACCATTATGCGGCGGACTGGCCTCCCTGCGCGTGATCTTCGTATACTCGATCCATTACTGTCCTACCCATCCACTGTATTGGGAAGAGAACGGGCCATTGTCATAAACCTTGAGCACATAAAGGCCATCATCACTGCTCAAGAAATCCTCCTTGTCAATTCCAGAGACCCCTCAGTCAATCCTTTCGTCGAAGAGCTTCAACGCAGAATCGCGCGCCATCACCAGGTCAAGTCTCAGGTAGTCCCTCTTTGTTTTAGTTTGCCCATAAATTCTATCAAGAATTAAATGTGAGCTTTAGGGGTTTTTTCTGAATTTTCGGTTGTAGTGTTAATCTTGATTCTGTATCTTGAGTGGAATAGATATGGATGTTACGTCATGTTTGCTTTCGGAATTCTATTATGTAACGATTTTAATCTGGTCCCCTACCCAAGGCGGAGTTTATTTTTTGCTTTGCTCTGTTTATATTCCTGTCTTGAATACAGCTTAATGTTACTGTAATGTGTGGAAGGAAATTGGAACAAATGCCAAAGATATGGACTGGTCCAGTAATGTTAGCCCTCCATCAGGAAATTCTGGGGGCTCCCCAGATAAGGAAGAAGATGGTACAGCAGATGGGAAACAGCAAAATGCAGAAAATAGGGACGGGCCTAAGCTGCTTCCATTTGAGTTTGTAGCTTTGGAGGCGTGTCTAGAGGCTGCTTGCAGTGTCCTGGACAATGAAGTAAACTAATAGACCATTCTGTTAATGTTTCAACATGTTATGATTTCGTTAAGTTTGCTCATGTTTTTTTCTTGTTTTCAGGCAAGGACATTGGAGCTAGAAGCTCATCCAGCTTTGGATAAGTTGACAACTATGATCAGTACACTCAATTTGGAAAGAGTGCGACAAATTAAAAGTCGATTGGTTGCAATCAGTGGAAGAGTTCAGAAGGTTGTGGTCATATTAGAGCTCTTATTTGTGTGTATTTGTCTTTTTCATGGACTAACAAATTTTAGTTCTTACTTTGAAGTATATGACAGTAATAAAAATGTCCACTTCTTCCCTGATTCTGTAGGAAAATAGCTCATTGATTGGAGGTTGGAGAATTATTTGATCCATAAATTTATTTTCTGATTTTACTTAAGTTTATTAGCTCTTTTTAGTCATGTTCTGATTTGTTTTTCACCATCATGCTTCAGATATATTTTGCTTGAATCGATCCTTTTCCCAATCCTATTGGAATGTGTTCAGGAAGCATTGGGATGCATCCTATTTGTTGAATTTAAATTATTGCGTTCTTTGATTAATGATGCCGATGCATGCCCTCTTAGGTGAGGGATGAGCTAGAGCAATTGCTTGACGATGATGAAGATATGGCTGAGATGTATCTCACTGATAAGTTAGAGGAACAGAAAATTGAAAATTCTTCTGTTTCATCCATCCATGAGCAAGAGGGTTTGGATGATGAAGCTAATGGTCTGGACACAGAGGATAGGCATGCAACTTACTTATTACTGTTTTGATGATTTGATGTCTTGTAATATTTCTCATAGCTTGGAGACTAAAATTTTTTATCCTAAAATTTTAGGACCCCTGGTGATATGTCAATGGAAGGGAAAGAATATTCAACACGTTATGATGCTGGCCAGAATATTGAAAATGCCCAAGAACACTCATTTCTTAGTTCCCGGGCATTCAGGGCATTGAGCAAAGACAGTAACAGAACTGATACTACCTCACGCACTGGTACTGGCAAGCAACTTGATGTGGAAGAGCTTGAGATGCTCTTGGAAGCATACTTTGTACAAATTGATGGCACGCTGAATAAGCTCTCAACTGTATGTAACGTAAACTCGTATTGACTGATCATATCTTGAATGCAAATGTATGACAGCCTCAGCCGTCAAATTTCAGTGCATCATAATCATTCTTTTTAATATCTGTCTATATTGCATGTTCTGTTAACTTGACCTTATGCATATAGTAGTATCACACCTTACATCATTGTAAGCAGATTGTTTTGTTTGTCCCTCAGAAGTTAAATTTATGTTTTTGTGATATGTGAATGAGATTTAACAGATTGGCAATTTACTCTTCGCTACATCTTCTAGTTTCAGCATGGTGTTTTGTGGAGAGAAATGGTTCTAAGGTAGTATGATAAACATAACAGTAGCTATTGTCATTCAAGCATTTCATTTGGAGCCATATTAGATAGAATCTGTGTAGGTTTATCTTTGTGTATAGAAACTAAGGGATGGCTCTCCACATAACAAGAAAGTGAACATGTAATAAAACGAATATAAACCTGATGAAGTATGAGGATTTGTGTCAGTTTTTAGTGTTTGAATCTTAATTTTTGCAAGTTCAGTTCAAGAGTGTCTTCTTATATACATACAGATGATACTGACATTTTTAAATTTGCTTATATGTCCTTTGGAAGTTGAGGGAGTATGTGGATGACACAGAAGACTACATCAACATAATGCTGGATGATAAACAAAATCATCTGCTACAAATGGGTGTGATGTTGTCGACAGCAACCCTTGTGGTGAGTGCCTTTGTGGTGGTGGCTGGGGTGTTTGGTATGAACATCACAATTGACTTGTTTGCTAAAGAAAATCCAGCCAATTATCCACGATTCTACTGGACTGTAGCCGGCAGTACTGCTGGTACTATTTTCCTCTATTTCATTGCAATTGCGTTTTATAAACAGAAACGCTTACTAGTTTAATTCACCAATATTTCTGGACTTTGTCTTCATGGCCTATGCACACACCCTGGACATGATGTTATTAATCCCACAAATTTGACCGGATTCATTTGTGTTTCCATTTTTTAAGAAAATCCTTGTTATAAAAGGATTTATGCTATTATTTCTAGTGTATAGTGAGTCACTCAACTGCTTTGATATCTTATTATTGAACCAAAATGGTGTAATAAGTTGCATTTTTTCAAATGAACTATTTATTTTGAGTTTTATTTTTAAATGAAAGTTCTATCCAATGAACGCACAGGCCAATTAGCTTAGACATGCTCCAATATTATAATTTTACAAGGAATAGGATAGCAATATGTATGTGAAACTAAAATAAAAGCCAAAACAAAAAAAAAAAAAAAAAAAAAAGGAAGAAAAGAAAAAAAAGGAAAAAATACTTTTAGGGTGCGTTCGCGCGACAATCGGAATGAAGCAATTGAAATTTGATAAATTAATAATCATTAAACGAATTTGATTGCCTTTGCATTCACTTTACTTAACCGAAGCAATCGAAATTTGATAACTCAATAATTATTAAACGAATTTGATTGTCTTTGTTTTTTACTTTACGTAACCGAAAGATGCAGCAATTGAAATTATTTTGTCGGTATTTGAAGTATTATTCTACTCTCACACCAAAATATACGAATGGAGACTTTGTTCATAATTAATGATAGAAGTATAATATATAGGGGCCACACGACACAAATTTATAGCAGGAGAGAGAGTCCTTCAAGATGAAAGTACTCCTACTCTCTCTTGCACAGACACAATAATGACTAAAACCAAAGCACAACAACAACATGAGAACCAAACTCTAATTTGAAACTCATGACCTTATTAATACATCGACACTTACGAAAAATAAAAAACCAAATTAGTTGCCCCATTGATATTGATAATCAAGTTGCGAGAGCTGCATTGAATTGGTTAACCGACTCTTGGAACCTCAACGATGACTCCGTGCTTATTGATAACAATTATAACTCTGCTACAATGGAAATCAGTAGGTGTTCTTCTTTCTTCTTCTTTCACAACTACAATATTAATCACGTCTGTATTTTTTGATTGAATCACAGCAATAGCAACTGATATACTGTTGGTGTGTAATAGCTTTGGCCATTTTTGCGTACCTGGAATGATAATTTTTCATAACAAAAATCAAATTAGAGTATAATTAATAAGTTACTACCACTTTTTATAGCCTCCCTCATTACAAAAGGATAAAGATTATGTTTACAATACAAATTTTTGTATAATAAATTTGATTCTACTGTCAACAAGAAGAGAATGAAATAATATATAACAAGAGTGATAAGGAATGAGACATATTATTAGGTTTGGGGCTTCCAGTTCTTGAATTTCCATCCTAGGAATGCATTTTGGATGACAAAAATAACAAAAAAATGAGCTATGTTCCAATAAAGAATTTAACTTACCATGACAAGCCATGATTCTTGATGATACTTGGGTAGTTCTTCTGCTCTTTCTTTTACTATGAATGTAGAGGAGTTGAGTGGTTGTAGCTTGAAGAGGTGATCGGCTTTTATAGCCGTTATGGAGAGGGGAAACATAAATTTGAAATCCCAGATAATAAAATAATTGTTGGACGGTCGGCCAACAATCGGAGGCTGCCGGCCAGCAATCGGAGGCTGTAGTATTTGAAATCTCATATAATATAATAATTGTTAACGACTCTTTCTCAGACATCCGGCCAAAGGATCGGTAATGGAAGCTCTTGATGTAATCCAATCCGGTGAAATGAAATGAAGAAAGGAAGCTATCATTATGGATGGAACCTAGTCAGCATTGTACCAGGTTTCTTTGTTTGTTTCTTGTTGTTTTATTTGGTGTGTTCCATCAGCCTCTGTCATATTCCTCCTGTTTAGTTTCTCATATTGCTGTTTGGATAAGACAAACAATTCCCTCTGTCAGTTTTTTTTTTTTTTTGGGGTGTCCCATTTTGTAATACTACTGATTTATCTAGATTATATATGTATAGCCTATAAAATATTAGTTTTATTTTTAAATTATTGTAGTATTAAAATGACTGATTTTTCACATGCAATGCAAATCAATGGCAGGAGGAAGTTAAAAATAAATTGTGTTTTTGGCTGCGTTCGACCAAAGACATCTAAGAAAATGCATCACAAACTTCGTCTACATTAGGCGGAGGTTGAGGTTGTTAAACCCGTGGAAGAGATGCACCCTTTTAACTCTTCATGACTAAATACTACTAGACCTTTTAGAAAAATAATAATAATTCTTGCATACCAGGCTTTGACTAATTAGCCAATTCGTATACCGTGCTAATGTACACGCCTCTAATTTTCAATTTTTCACCAGTTGCAACACGTTCTTTTTTTCTTTTTTTCTCCAACTCTCAGTCCCTCTCTCTCTCTCTCTCTCTCTCACGCCGTCACCCTCCTTCCCTCGGATCTCCTTCGGCTTTGTCGCGCCTCCTCTTGTTCGACTTCGAAATTTCTGGCATCTCCTTTCCACTCTTCCCGATGTCTCGATCGACGTCTCGATCGCCTCCTGTACGATGACCTGTTCCGATATATGGTGCCGTAATTTTTCATTTTCTGTTATCACAAGGCTTGGTTCTTCATAATTAATGGTGGTGGCTAGTACATTATTAGACTGTTTCAAGTTTCGCGATCAGTGAACATGTGAAGTGATAAGAATAGTTGGATTGATAAAGATGCATTGGAGTCATAAGTTTATCATGTTCATAGTTTTATCTAGATATATTTTGTGATAATGAATCTCAAGTAATCCTTTTATCTACAATATCTCTTATGTTTATCACCTATAGTAGCATTCTATAAACGAGCACACCCGTACTCCATCAGCTGAATTTTATGAAATACAATTATTTACTCTTACATTTTTCATCTCTTTTCACTTTTTCCTTAATTCTAAGTGGATAATCTTTAATAGCTTTAAATCTCTTTTGGTTTTTTTTGTTGATATAAAATACTATTGTGTAGATATAATTTTTAATTTTGGTTGATATAAACACAATTTCAATTGATAGAAATACTATTATTTTTATCAGGAATATGGTTGATATAAAAATACTACTGTATTGTATTTTTTTTGTTGATATAAACTCTTTTCTGGTTGATATAAAATAATATTCTATATGATATAACACATGTTTTTTGTTGATATAAACTCTACTCAAACACTATTAATCAAATTTTTACTTTTTATACATGATATTAACCCTTGTTATATTGATATAAACGCATGTTCTACATGATATAAACTCATACTCTATTCGATATAAACTCGTATTTTTCAACGATATAATCAAATCTTCACCCCTGTAGACATGATATAATCCCTTGTTATATTGTTATAAACATATGTCTCAAATGATATAATCATCTTTCGTTTGTATATATACATATACATATAAACAGAGGTGATCTCTGAATAAGAATGTTGTCGACTACATTCATACCTTCTCCAATATCTAATTCCAGAAAGTTTGATTTCCGATCTCTTTCTTTTCTAATACTAAATCCTAATCGAAAAGCATGCTGATTATATAAATCGAAAGCAACTTTCTCGTTCTCAACAATCTCACCAACCAAAGATTTGTTTGACTCATCAACCAATACTCCAGAACCTACAAACAAAAAACAGTTAATATAGCAAAAAATATAAAATCACATAACATAACAATTAACATAACTTTAAACTATCGGAAGCAATAACATCATTTCCTTGTATCGCATTATCAATAAGTTTGGATATTTCTTTGCCTACATATTTAACAAAAAAAGAGTATATCATACAAAATGTTACTTTATATTAACGCTAATTCCTCCTTACATCATAAAAACGTCTAACATTATACATACTAACAAAAAACGATACCTTATATCAACTATATCTCAATATTATATCAACTAATACTTTTATTTATATAATTCATAACTAACCTTCATAAAAAATAACAACAACATCGTTCAAAGCAGAACTCTCATCCGTTCGATTATCATCTCCTCCAGAAAAATTCACTGCACGTCCAAAACACGGAACAAATATTCAGGTTCTATCGTATCTCCATAAATTATCAAATAAAAAATCATCTCAACATCATAAAACGAATTGAAATACCTTATCCGTTCAACACATTACAATCGCTTCTAAACAAATCATCATCCGATCGATCAATATTACTAAAACGATCAAAAATCTCCATTCTAAACGAAATATTAACGAGAAATCAAAATATAACAAAAGAACGAATATCATATAGGTTTAGCAACAAAAAAAAAGAAAAATACCTGCAATCTGATAGATCAAAATTACTAACGAGATCACAAATCTCCATTCTAAATGATCGAGAAAGCAAAATATAAGAAAAAAAAAACAGAGCAAGAACTTCAGCAACAAAAACAACAAAAAATGAACGATACCTGCGATCCGATCACAAAAATAACAATTATAAGCTGAAATACCTGCAATCCGAATAATCTCCAGTAATTGAAGATCAATTTGGCGAGAAGAAAATAGGAATGACATAAACGATATTTGGTAAATTGAATGAATATAGTAATTCAAAAAAAAAAAAAAAAAAGGTGCCTTATATACAGAGAGTGATTAGTTGGGTATCAACGTGCACGTGAAGAAATAAAATCCAGAAAATCGCCTCAATTAATAAAATATATAAGGGACCACTAATTAAACCTGCTCTCCATACAAAACGGGATAGGAGGACAATAGCACGGTACTACTATAGTAATATCATAGAATTTGCCCTAATTAACTTTTTATAATTTACAATTTGTCTTTGTTTTATATCGATCGATAACTGATTTGATTCCATATGATATTACAGATCATTCAATTAAAGGTAAGCCTTCGTATATTATGCATGTATTTAATTTATTCGGAACTATTAGGTGAGATCCACCTTTTAGAAAGTTGAAGCAATAAAAAAAATATTTCTAGTGGAACATATCACAATCATTAGGATGATGCCCTTGGTTTCATGTTTCTGATCCTCAGTTTAGTCATTTTTGTGTTGATCAAGCAGTGTTTGTAGCTAATTTGACAACATTTCAGGAACCTAATAGCTATAGTCAAGCTAGAACTAATGCTAAGTAGATAGATGCTATGAAGCAGGAGCTGGATGCTCTAGAACGAAATGAAACCTGGGAAATTACTGATTTGCTACAAACAGGAAAGCATGCTAACTAAGCTAACTAACCACACATAACTTAACAAATCAGCTGAGGTAGAGTTGCTTAGCTGCAAGAAGAAAAAAACAGTTATTTACTATGATGCCCTTTGCTGCCCTGTTGTTCCTCCCGCCTAGCAGCTGAATACTTTATTAGTGGATCAGTTTGGATCATGAGAAAAATGATTCAATCCAATCCAAATAAAATTGATCCATGTGAGACATGGACTAAACTAATCCAATGATTTAGATTGATTTGGATAGGGGGAATGTTCTTCTTTTCCCTAAATACATCTATTTTTAACACATCTTCTTGTGAATTTATGTTCTTGTTTTATACTGATAACATTTGTTTAGAGTAATTAAGCAGCAGTTTGTAAACTAGCAGTTCTGAAGCTTACAGGGTATTTCTGGACTATTCATGTCCAAGGTATTATAAGTAGCCAATAGTAGAGCATTTACTTTTAACCCACATAGTTCAAGGAAAATGGAAGCAATATGTATGTGAAACTTAAATAAAAGCCAAAAAAAAAAAAAAAAAAAACTTTAAAAGTAAAATATAGCAATACAGACTTTGTTCTTAATTAATCATTGAAATATAATATATAGGGGCACACAACACAAATTTATAGCTAAAGAGGGAGTCCTTCACGATGAAAGTACTACTACTCCTTCCCTCCTTGCACGGACACAACAATTACTAAAACCAAAGCACAACAACAACATGAGAACCAAACTCTAATTTGAAACTCATGACCTTATTAATACATCGACACTTACGAAAAATAAAAAACCAAATTAGTTGCCCCATTGATATTGATAATCAAGTTGCGAGAGCTGCATTGAATTGATTAACCGACTCTTGGAACCTCAACGATGACTCCGTGCTTATTGATAACAATTATAACTCTGCTACAATGGAAATCAGTGGGTGTTCTTCTTTCTTCTTCTTTCACAACTACAATATTAATCACGTCTGTATTTTCTGATTGAATCACAGCAATAGCAACTGATATACTGTTGGTGTGTAATAGCTTTGGCCATTTTTGCGTACCTGGAATGATAATTTTTCATAACAAAAATCAAATTAGAGTATAATTAATAAGTTACTACCACTTTGTATAGCCTCCCTCATTACAAAAGGATAAAGATTATGTTTACAATACAAATTTTTGTATAACAAATTTGATTCTACTGTCAACAAGAAGAGAATGAAATAATATATAACAAGGGTGATAAGGAATGAGACATATTATTAGGTTTGGGGCTTCCAGTTCTTGAATTTCCATCCTAGGAATGCATTTTGGATGACAAAAATAACAAAAAAATGAGCTATGTTCCAATAAAGAATTTAACTTACCATGACAAGCCATGATTCTTGATGATACTTGGGTAGTTCTTCTGCTCTTTCTTTTACTATGAATGTAGAGGAGTTGAGTGGTTGTAGCTTGACGAGGTGATCGGCTTTTATAGCCGTTATGGAGAGGGGAAACATAAATTTGAAATCCCATATAATAAAATAATTGTTGGACGGTCGGCCAACAATCGGAGGCTGCCGGCCAGCAATCGGAGGCTGTAGTATTTGAAATCTCATATAATATAATAATTGTTAACGACTCTTTCTCAGACATCCGGCCAAAGGATCGGTAATGGAAGCTCTTGATGTAATCCAATCCGGTGAAATGAAATGAAGAAAGGAAGCTATCATTATGGATGGAACATAGTCAGCATTGTACTAGGTTTCTTTGTTTCTTGTTGTTTTATTTGGTGTGTTCCATCAGCCTCTGTCATATTCCTCCTGTTTAGTTTCTCATATTGCTGTTTGGATAAGACAAACAATTCCATCTGTCAGTTTTTTTTTTTTTTTTTTTTTTGGGGGTGTCCCATTTTGTAATACTACTGATTTATCTAGATTATATATGTATAGCCTATAAAATATTAGTTTTATTTTTAAATTATTGTAGTATTAAAATGACTGATTTTTCACATGCAATGCAAATCAATGGCCGGAGGTAGTTAAAAATAAATTGTGTTTTTGGCTGCGTTCGACCAAAGACATCTAAGAAAATGCATCACAAACTTCGTCAACATTAGGCGGAGGTTGAGGTTGTTAAACCCGTGGAAGAGATGCACCCTTTTAACTCTTCATGACTAAATACTACTACACCTTTTAAAAAAATAATAATAATTCTTGCATACCAGGCTTTGACTAATTAGCCAATTCGTATACCGTACTAATGTACACGCCCCTAATTTTAAGTTTTTCACCAGTTGCAACACGTTATTTTTTTCCTTTTTTCTCCAACCCTCAATCCCTCTCTCTCTCTCTCTCTCATGCCGTCACCCTCCTTTCCTCGGATCTCCTTCGGTTTTGTCGCGCCTCCTCTTATTCAACTTCGGAATTTCTGGCGCCTCCTTTCCACTCTTCCCGATGTCTCGATCGACGTCTCGATCTCGTCCTCTACGATGACCTGTTCCGATATATGGTGTCGTAATTTTTCATTTTCTATTATCACATGGCTTGGTTCTTCATAATTAATAGTGGTGGTTAGTACATTATTAGAGTGTTTCAAGTTTCGTGATCAGTGAACATGTGGAGTGATAAGAATACTTGGAGTGATAAAGATGCCTTGGAGTCTTATGTTTATCATGTTCATAGTTTTATCTATATATATTTTGTAATAATGAATCTCAAATAATACTTTTATCTACAATATCTCTTATGTTTATCACCTAGAGTAACATTCTATAAAACGAGCACACCCGTACTCTATCAGCTGAGTTTTATGAAATACAATTCTTTACTCTTACATTTTTCATCTCTTTTCACATTTTCCTCAATTCTAAGTGAATAATCTTTAATAGCTTTAAATCTCTTTTAATTTTTTTGGTTGATATAAAATACTATTGTGTAGATATAATTTTTAATTTTGGTTGATGTAAACACAATTTCAGTTGATAGAAATACTATTATTTTTATCAGGAATATGATTGATATAAAATACTACTGTATTGTATTTTTTTTGTTGATATAAACTCTTTTCTGTTTGATATAAAATAATATTCTATATGATATAACTCATGTTTTTTGTTGATATAAACTCTACTCAAACACTATTAATCAAATTTTTACTTTTTATACATGATATTAACCCTTGTTATATTGATATAAACGCATGTTTTACATGATATAAACTCATACTCTATTTAATATAAACTCGTATTTTTCAACGATATAATCAAATCTTCACCCCTGTACACATGATATAACTCCTTGTTATATTGATATAAACATATGTCTCAAATGATATAATCATCTTTCGTTTGTATATATACATATACATATAAACAGAGGTGATCTCTGAATAAGAATGTTGTCTACTACATTCATACCTCCTCCAATATCTAATCCAGAAAGTTTGATTTCCGATCTCTTTCTTTTCTAATACTAAATCCTAATCGAAAAGCATGCTGATTATATAAATCGAAAGCAACTTTCTCATTCTCAACAATCTCACCAACCAAATATTTGTTTGACTCATCAACCAATACTCCAGAACCTACAAACAAAAAACAGTTAATATAGCAAAAAATATAAAATCACATAACATAGCAATTAACATAACTTTAAACTATCGGAAGCAATAACATCATTTCCTTGTATCGCATTATCAATAAGTTTGGATATTTCTTTGCCTACATATTTAACAAAAAAAGAGTATATCATACAAAATGTTACTTTATATTAACGATAATTCCTCCTTACATCATAAAAACGTCTAACATTATACATACTAACAAAAAACGATACCTTATATCAACTATATCTCAATATTATATCAACTAATACTTTTATTTATATAATTCATAACTAACCTTCATAAAAAATAACAACAAAATCGTTCAAAGCAGAACTCTCATCCGTTCGATTATCATCTCCTCCAGAAAAATTCACTGCACGTCCAAAACACGGAACAAATATTCAGGTTCTATCGTATCTCCATAAATTATCAAATAAAAAATCATCTCAACATCATAAGACGAATTGAAATACCATATCCGTTCAACACATTACAATCGCTTCTGAACAAATCATCATCCGATCGATCAACATTACTAAAACGAACAAAAATCTCCATTCTAAACGAAATATTAACGAGAAATCAAAATATAACAAAAGAACGAATATCATATAGGTTTAGCAACAAAAAAAAGAAAAATACCTGCAATCTGATAGATCAAAATTACTAACGAGATCACAAATCTCCATTCTAAATGATCGAGAAAGCAAAATATAAGGAAAAAAAACAGAGCAAGAACTTCAGCAACAAAAACAACAAAAAATGAACGATACCTGCGATCCGATCACAAAAATAACAATTATAAGCTGAAATACCTGCAATCCGAACAACTGCAGTAATTGAAGATCAATTTGGCGAGAAGAAAATATGAATGATATAAACGATATTTGGTAAATTGAATGAATATAGTAATTCAAAAAAAAAAAAAAAAAGGTGCCTTATATACAGAGAGTGATTAGTTGGGTATCAACGTGCACGTGAAGAAATAAAATCCAGAAAATCGCCTCAACTAATAAAATATATAAGGGACCACTAATTAAACCTGCTCTCTATACAAAACGGGATAGGAGGACAATAGCACGGTACTACTATAGTAATATCATAGAATTTGCCCTAATTAACTTTTTATAATTTACAATTTGTCTTTGTTTTATATCGATCGATAACTGATTTGATTCCATATGATATTACAGATCATTCAATTAAAGGTAAGCCTTCGTATATTATGCATGTATTTAATTTATTCGGAACTATTAGGTGAGATCCACCTTTTAGAAAGTTGAAGCAATAAAAAAAATATTTCTAGTGGAACATATCACAATCATTAGGATGATGCCCTTGGTTTCATGTTTCTGATCCTCAGTTTAGTCATTTTTGTGTTGATCAAGCAGTGTTTGTAGCTAATTTGTCAACATTTCAGGAACCTAATAGCTATAGTCAAGCTAGAACTAATGCTAAGTAGATAGATGCTATGAAGCAGGAGCTGGATGCTCTAGAACGAAATGAAACCTGGGAAATTACTGATTTGCTACAAACAGGAAAGCATGCTAACTAAGCTAACTAACCACACATAACTTAACAAATCAGCTGAGGTAGAGTTGCTTAGCTGCAAGAAGAAAAAAACAGTTATTTACTATGATGCCCTTTGCTGCCCTGTTGTTCCTCCCGCCTAGCAGCTGAATACTTTATTAGTGGATCAGTTTGGATCATGAGAAAAATGATTCAATCCAATCCAAATAAAATTGATCCATGTGAGACATGGACTAAACTAATCCAATGATTTAGATTGATTTGGATAGGGGGAATGTTCTTCTTTTCCCTAAATACATCTATTTTTAACACATCTTCTTGTGAATTTATGTTCTTGTTTTATACTGATAACATTTGTTTAGAGTAATTAAGCAGCAGTTTGTAAACTAGAAGTTCTGAAGCCTACAGGGTATTTCTGGACTATTCATGTCCTCGGTATTATAAGTAGCCAATAGTAGAGCATTTACTTTTAACCCACATAGTTCAAGGAAAATGGAAGCAATATGTATGTGAAACTTAAATAAAAGCCAAAAAAAAAAAAAAAAAAACTTTAAAAGTAAAATATAGCAATACAGACTTTGTTCTTAATTAATCATTGAAATATAATATATAGGGGCACACAACACAAATTTATAGCTAAAGAGGGAGTCCTTCACGATGAAAGTACTACTACTCCTTCCCTCCATACACGGACACAACAATTACTAAAACCAAAGCACAACAACAACATGAGAACCAAACTCTAATTTGAAACTCATGACCTTATTAATACATCGATACTTACGAAAAATAAAAAACCAAATTAGTTGCCCCATTGATATTGATAATCAAGTTGCGAGAGCTGCATTGAATTGATTAACCGACTCTTGGAACCTCAACGATGACTCCGTGCTTATTGATAACAATTATAACTCTGCTACAATGGAAATCAGTGGGTGTTCTTCTTTCTTCTTCTTTCACAACTACAATATTAATCACGTCTGTATTTTCTGATTGAATCACAGCAATAGCAACTGATATACTGTTGGTGTGTAATAGCTTTGGCCATTTTTGCGTACCTGGAATGATAATTTTTCATAACAAAAATCAAATTAGAGTATAATTAATAAGTTACTACCACTTTGTATAGCCTCCCTCATTACAAAAGGATAAAGATTATGTTTACAATACAAATTTTTGTATAACAAATTTGATTCTACTGTCAACAAGAAGAGAATGAAATAATATATAACAAGGGTGATAAGGAATGAGACATATTATTAGGTTTGGGGCTTCCAGTTCTTGAATTTCCATCCTAGGAATGCATTTTGGATGACAAAAATAACAAAAAAATGAGCTATGTTCCAATAAAGAATTTAACTTACCATGACAAGCCATGATTCTTGATGATACTTGGGTAGTTCTTCTGCTCTTTCTTTTACTATGAATGTAGAGGAGTTGAGTGGTTGTAGCTTGACGAGGTGATCGGCTTTTATAGCCGTTATGGAGAGGGGAAACATAAATTTGAAATCCCATATAATAAAATAATTGTTGGACGGTCGGCCAACAATCGGAGGCTGCCGGCCAGCAATCGGAGGCTGTAGTATTTGAAATCTCATATAATATAATAATTGTTAACGACTCTTTCTCAGACATCCGGCCAAAGGATCGGTAATGGAAGCTCTTGATGTAATCCAATCCGGTGAAATGAAATGAAGAAAGGAAGCTATCATTATGGATGGAACATAGTCAGCATTGTACTAGGTTTCTTTGTTTCTTGTTGTTTTATTTGGTGTGTTCCATCAGCCTCTGTCATATTCCTCCTGTTTAGTTTCTCATATTGCTGTTTGGATAAGACAAACAATTCCATCTGTCAGTTTTTTTTTTTTTTTTTTTTTTTGGGGGTGTCCCATTTTGTAATACTACTGATTTATCTAGATTATATATGTATAGCCTATAAAATATTAGTTTTATTTTTAAATTATTGTAGTATTAAAATGACTGATTTTTCACATGCAATGCAAATCAATGGCCGGAGGTAGTTAAAAATAAATTGTGTTTTTGGCTGCGTTCGACCAAAGACATCTAAGAAAATGCATCACAAACTTCGTCAACATTAGGCGGAGGTTGAGGTTGTTAAACCCGTGGAAGAGATGCACCCTTTTAACTCTTCATGACTAAATACTACTACACCTTTTAAAAAAATAATAATAATTCTTGCATACCAGGCTTTGACTAATTAGCCAATTCGTATACCGTACTAATGTACACGCCCCTAATTTTAAGTTTTTCACCAGTTGCAACACGTTATTTTTTTCCTTTTTTCTCCAACCCTCAATCCCTCTCTCTCTCTCTCTCTCATGCCGTCACCCTCCTTTCCTCGGATCTCCTTCGGTTTTGTCGCGCCTCCTCTTATTCAACTTCGGAATTTCTGGCGCCTCCTTTCCACTCTTCCCGATGTCTCGATCGACGTCTCGATCTCGTCCTCTACGATGACCTGTTCCGATATATGGTGTCGTAATTTTTCATTTTCTATTATCACATGGCTTGGTTCTTCATAATTAATAGTGGTGGTTAGTACATTATTAGAGTGTTTCAAGTTTCGTGATCAGTGAACATGTGGAGTGATAAGAATACTTGGAGTGATAAAGATGCCTTGGAGTCTTATGTTTATCATGTTCATAGTTTTATCTATATATATTTTGTAATAATGAATCTCAAATAATACTTTTATCTACAATATCTCTTATGTTTATCACCTAGAGTAACATTCTATAAAACGAGCACACCCGTACTCTATCAGCTGAGTTTTATGAAATACAATTCTTTACTCTTACATTTTTCATCTCTTTTCACATTTTCCTCAATTCTAAGTGAATAATCTTTAATAGCTTTAAATCTCTTTTAATTTTTTTGGTTGATATAAAATACTATTGTGTAGATATAATTTTTAATTTTGGTTGATGTAAACACAATTTCAGTTGATAGAAATACTATTATTTTTATCAGGAATATGATTGATATAAAATACTACTGTATTGTATTTTTTTTGTTGATATAAACTCTTTTCTGGTTGATATAAAATAATATTCTATATGATATAACTCATGTTTTTTGTTGATATAAACTCTACTCAAACACTATTAATCAAATTTTTACTTTTTATACATGATATTAACCCTTGTTATATTGATATAAACGCATGTTCTACATGATATAAACTCATACTCTATTTAATATAAACTCGTATTTTTCAACGATATAATCAAATCTTCACCCCTGTACACATGATATAACTCCTTGTTATATTGATATAAACATATGTCTCAAATGATATAATCATCTTTCGTTTGTATATATACATATACATATAAACAGAGGTGATCTCTGAATAAGAATGTTGTCTACTACATTCATACCTCCTCCAATATCTAATCCAGAAAGTTTGATTTCCGATCTCTTTCTTTTCTAATACTAAATCCTAATCGAAAAGCATGCTGATTATATAAATCGAAAGCAACTTTCTCATTCTCAACAATCTCACCAACCAAATATTTGTTTGACTCATCAACCAATACTCCAGAACCTACAAACAAAAAACAGTTAATATAGCAAAAAATATAAAATCACATAACATAGCAATTAACATAACTTTAAACTATCGGAAGCAATAACATCATTTCCTTGTATCGCATTATCAATAAGTTTGGATATTTCTTTGCCTACATATTTAACAAAAAAAGAGTATATCATACAAAATGTTACTTTATATTAACGATAATTCCTCCTTACATCATAAAAACGTCTAACATTATACATACTAACAAAAAACGATACCTTATATCAACTATATCTCAATATTATATCAACTAATACTTTTATTTATATAATTCATAACTAACCTTCATAAAAAATAACAACAAAATCGTTCAAAGCAGAACTCTCATCCGTTCGATTATCATCTCCTCCAGAAAAATTCACTGCACGTCCAAAACACGGAACAAATATTCAGGTTCTATCGTATCTCCATAAATTATCAAATAAAAAATCATCTCAACATCATAAGACGAATTGAAATACCATATCCGTTCAACACATTACAATCGCTTCTGAACAAATCATCATCCGATCGATCAACATTACTAAAACGAACAAAAATCTCCATTCTAAACGAAATATTAACGAGAAATCAAAATATAACAAAAGAACGAATATCATATAGGTTTAGCAACAAAAAAAAAGAAAAATACCTGCAATCTGATAGATCAAAATTACTAACGAGATCACAAATCTCCATTCTAAATGATCGAGAAAGCAAAATATAAGGAAAAAAAACAGAGCAAGAACTTCAGCAACAAAAACAACAAAAAATGAACGATACCTGCGATCCGATCACAAAAATAACAATTATAAGCTGAAATACCTGCAATCCGAACAACTGCAGTAATTGAAGATCAATTTGGCGAGAAGAAAATATGAATGATATAAACGATATTTGGTAAATTGAATGAATATAGTAATTCAAAAAAAAAAAAAAAAAAAGGTGCCTTATATACAGAGAGTGATTAGTTGGGTATCAACGTGCACGTGAAGAAATAAAATCCAGAAAATCGCCTCAACTAATAAAATATATAAGGGACCACTAATTAAACCTGCTCTCTATACAAAACGGGATAGGAGGACAATAGCACGGTACTACTATAGTAATATCATAGAATTTGCCCTAATTAACTTTTTATAATTTACAATTTGTCTTTGTTTTATATCGATCGATAACTGATTTGATTCCATATGATATTACAGATCATTCAATTAAAGGTAAGCCTTCGTATATTATGCATGTATTTAATTTATTCGGAACTATTAGGTGAGATCCACCTTTTAGAAAGTTGAAGCAATAAAAAAAATATTTCTAGTGGAACATATCACAATCATTAGGATGATGCCCTTGGTTTCATGTTTCTGATCCTCAGTTTAGTCATTTTTGTGTTGATCAAGCAGTGTTTGTAGCTAATTTGTCAACATTTCAGGAACCTAATAGCTATAGTCAAGCTAGAACTAATGCTAAGTAGATAGATGCTATGAAGCAGGAGCTGGATGCTCTAGAACGAAATGAAACCTGGGAAATTACTGATTTGCTACAAACAGGAAAGCATGCTAACTAAGCTATTTTTTTTTTTTTTTTTTTTTTAGATGAACAGTCACACAAGCCATGTTTGGCTTGTAGACCGGTGGGGGAGTCCCTGTACTAAGCTACCTAACCACACATAACTTAACAAATCAGCTGAGGTAGAGTTGCTTAGCTGCAAGAAGAAAAAAACAGTTATTTACTATGATGCCCTTTGCTGCCCTGTTGTTCCTCCCGCCTAGCAGCTGAATACTTTATTAGTGGATCAGTTTGGATCATGAGAAAAATGATTCAATCCAATCCAAATAAAATTGATCCATGTGAGACATGGACTAAACTAATCCAATGATTTAGATTGATTTGGATAGGGGGAATGTTCTTCTTTTCCCTAAATACATCTATTTTTAACACATCTTCTTGTGAATTTATGTTCTTGTTTTATACTGATAACATTTGTTTAGCGTAATTAAGCAGCAGTTTGTAAACTAGCAGTTCTGAAGCCTACAGGGTATTTCTGGACTATTCATGTCCTAGGTATTATAAGTAGCCAATAGTAGAGCATTTACTTTTAACCCACATAGTTCAAGGAAAATGGAAGCAATATGTACGTGAAACTTAAATAAAAGCCAAAAAAAAAACTTTAAAAGTAAAATTTCCTCAAAAAAAAAAAAAAAAAAAAAAAACTTTAAAAGTAAAATATAGCAATACAGACTTTGTTCTTAATTAATCATTGAAATATAATATATAGGGGCACACAATACAAATTTATAGCTAAAGAGGGAGTCCTTCACGATGAAAGTACTACTACTCCTTCCCTCCTTACACGGACACAACAATTACTAAAACCAAAGCACAACAACAACATGAGAACCAAACTCTAATTTGAAACTCATGACCTTATTAATACATCGACACTTACGAAAAATAAAAAACCAAATTAGTTGCCCCATTGATATTGATAATCAAGTTGCGAGAGCTGCATTGAATTGATTAACCGACTCTTGGAACCTCAACGATGACTCCGTGCTTATTGATAACAATTATAACTCTGCTACAATGGAAATCAGTGGGTGTTCTTCTTTCTTCTTCTTTCACAACTACAATATTAATCACGTCTGTATTTTCTGATTGAATCACAGCAATAGCAACTGATATACTGTTGGTGTGTAATAGCTTTGGCCATTTTTGCGTACCTGGAATGATAATTTTTCATAACAAAAATCAAATTAGAGTATAATTAATAAGTTACTACCACTTTGTATAGCCTCCCTCATTACAAAAGGATAAAGATTATGTTTACAATACAAATTTTTGTATAATAAATTTGATTCTACTGTCAACAAGAAGAGAATGAAATAATATATAACAAGAGTGATAAGGAATGAGACATATTATTAGGTTTGGGGCTTCCAGTTCTTGAATTTCCATCCTAGGAATGCATTTTGGATGACAAAAATAACAAAAAAATGAGCTATGTTTCAATAAAGAATTTAACTTACCATGACAAGCCATGATTCTTGATGATACTTGGGTAGTTCTTCTGCTCTTTCTTTTACTATGAATGTAGAGGAGTTGAGTGGTTGTAGCTTGACGAGGTGATCGGCTTTTATAGCCGTTATGGAGAGGGGAAACATAAATTTGAAATCCCATATAATAAAATAATTGTTGGACGGTCGGCCAACAATCGGAGGCTGCCGGCCAGCAATCGGAGGCTGTAGTATTTGAAATCTCATATAATATAATAATTGTTAACGACTCTTTCTCAGACATCCGGCCAAAGGATCGGTAATGGAAGCTCTTGATGTAATCCAATCCGGTGAAATGAAATGAAGAAAGGAAGCTATCATTATGGATGGAACATAGTCAGCATTGTACTAGGTTTCTTTGTTTCTTGTTGTTTTATTTGGTGTGTTCCATCAGCCTCTGTCATATTCCTCCTGTTTAGTTTCTCATATTGCTGTTTGGATAAGACAAACAATTCCATCTGTCAGTTTTTTTTTTTTTTTTTTTTTTGGGGTGTCCCATTTTGTAATACTACTGATTTATCTAGATTATATATGTATAGCCTATAAAATATAAGTTTTATTTTTAAATTATTGTAGTATTAAAATGACTGATTTTTCACATGCAATGCAAATCAATGGCAGGAGGAAGTTAAAAATAAATTGTGGTTTTGGCTGCGTTCGACTAAAGACATCTAAGAAAATGCATCACAAACTTCGTCTACATTAGGCGGAGGTTGAGGTTGTTAAACCCGTGGAAGAGATGCACCCTTTTAACTCTTCATGACTAAATACTACTACACCTTTTAAAAAAATAATAATAATTCTTGCATACCAGGCTTTGACTAATTAGCCAATTCGTATACCGTGCTAATGTACACGCCTCTAATTTTCAATTTTTCACCAGTTGCAACACGTTCTTTTTTTCTTTTTTTCTCCAACTCTCAGTCCCTCTCTCTCTCTCTCTCTCTCTCTCTCTCTCTCCCTCTCTCTCTCTCACGCCGTCACCCTCCTTCCCTCGGATCTCCTTCGACTTTGTCGCGCCTCCTCTTGTTCGACTTCGAAATTTCTGGCATCTCCTTTCCACTCTTCCCGATGTCTCGATCGACGTCTCGATCGCCTCCTGTACGATGACCTGTTCCGATATATGGTGCCGTTATTTTTCATTTTCTGTTATCACAATGCTTGGTTCTTCATAATTAATAGTGGTGGTTAGTACATTATTAGACTGTTTCAAGTTTCGGATCAGTGAACATGTGAAGTGATAAGAATAGTTGGAGTGATAATGATGCATTGGAGTCATAAGTTTATCATGTTCATAGTTTTATCTAGATATATTTTGTGATAATGAATCTCAAGTAATCCTTTTATCTACAATATCTCTTATGTTTATCACCTAGAGTAGCATTCTATAAACGAGCACACCCGTACTCTATCAGCTGAGTTTTATGAAATACAATTCTTTACTCTTACATTTTTCATCTCTTTTCACTTTTTCCTTAATTCTAAGTGGATAATCTTTAATAGCTTTAAATCTCTTTTGGTTTTTTTTGTTGATATAAAATACTATTGTGTAGATATAATTTTTAATTTTGGTTGATATAAACACAATTTCAATTGATAGAAATACTATTATTTTTATCAGGAATATGGTTGATATAAAAATACTACTGTATTGTATTTTTTTTTGTTGATATAAACTCTTTTCTGGTTGATATAAAATAATATTCTATATGATATAACTCTTGTTTTTTGTTGATATAAACTCTACTTAAACACTATTAATCAATTTTTTACTTTTTATACATGATATTAACCATTGTTATATTGATATACAAAGAAAAAATAAGAGTTATACCGTGACCGTTACATGATCTCGGTGCCATTTCTTTCCTACTCGTGCTACTGTTTGGTAATGAACTACTGGCTGTGATCGAAGGTGGTTTGTTGGTTAAGTAAGGCATGTATTTATAGGTGATGAAGCATACATTAATGGAGTGATATAGTATTGTTAATTTCTGATTGTATAGTTATCAATGGAGGGCCTCACAAAGTTGCAAAATTTGACATTGGAGAAGCCCCAAGCTTTTTGCCATTGAGAGAACCATTTCTGACTGCAGCCCTAAGAGTTAATGGCCGTTCTGGAAAGTCGTCGTTCAAACGACCAACGGATTTAGGAGCAGTCTCCTTAATCTTCTTCAAGAGGAGAAAATATGGTTTTAATTAATTAATGTCTACAATTTTTCTATCACTTCACACTTATTCATTGTCCCCTTCTCGAAATTTAATAATGTACATAAATGTAAAAACTCGGAAATAATGTTTTCCCAGATATCTTTTGCTTCGTCCAATTCACAATGTTTTTTTAAAAATAATTTTAATGTATCGATCTGTCCGTACCTTTAATATTTTTAAAAAATTATTTTAATAAATAAGGGAATTGTAATTCATTGATTGATATCCTTAATTAAAATTAAAAGATTTTGAGTTACAGTCATTTTTTAATTTGTGTAAAAATAAAATTAAATATTTTATTCAGAAAACACGGAAGGGAGTAATTCCTCTTAAAATATCTAAAAATTATTCAATCGTGCTTTTGATAATATGAGTTTGATTTTATTTATAAATAAATAATTACAATTGAAGTGTTGTATTGTAGCCGTAGCAATTCATCTTCACGAAGCTACATATTGCTCCTAACTTTTACGTCAAATGTTGTGGAAAATCAAGTTTAGATATTTGAAAATACGCATTTGTCATAATTTCCAGCCATCCTGATTTGAAACCAGCGATTCCTTTGGTGGAGTATAAGAGGTCAATTTTCTAGGGTTGACAGTTAATTAAGGACTTCAATAAAATGTATCTGGGTTGAATAACTTTGTACTTAACCTATTATTATATTTTATTGTCACATTAAAATGTTATGTTTAAAGATTAGAACCGAATATGTTATTATTTCTTTCGTCTAAAAAAATACCATATTTATTAAATAATTTTAATTTATAAATAAGATTTTTAATTTTTGTTTCAAGATAAAAATAGTATTAGAGTGGACTCATAATCAATGGAATTTATTAAGGAAAAATGACTAGGTCAGAAAGAATTTTAGGCGGGTGTTGTGTTGTGTTGTGTTGCTTGCAAAAGGGCTTTTCAAAGCCAAGAATTTCCTTTCTTTGATCATCAACTTTGACTTAGTTCTAGAGGCCAAAGTACTATTCAACTTTTCCCCCGTGCCAGCGCAGCGAGCTAAACCAAGCTCAGGCCCGGTCATAGGGGGGTGTGGCTTGGTACGAGTCACATGCCCTCCAAAATTTAGGTGACTCTAAAATTAAATGGTCTAAAATATTAAAAATTTATGAATAAAAAAAATTTTATTTTTATTTTGCAATGAGTCAAAAGTATTTTGTAATGAGTCTCATGCCTCAGAAATTTAAAGGGCTGATAAATCTGGATGCGATATTAGTTCCAGCGCTCAGAGTCACGGATTCTGAAAACTAAAGATAATCCACAAAAGAGTAGAATCAAGTTGTGGTAGAAAATAAATATTTATCTATTTCCCTATTTTTTTAATTAGTTATTCCGTTAGTGGCTTTTGTGCATGAGAAAATTACCATGACGTTAAAGAAAACTGCCTTTTTATAACTTATTTATGTTTTAATTGAAGGGTTCCTCCCAAAAAAAAATTATTTTGATTTGTAACAGATAATTATATAATACAATATATTCAAGCTATTTATAATGTTATCTTTGTTATTAAATATTTGAGAGATTCATTTTGAATAATATCATACTGCCTCACTCTCATTTGGGACCGGCTGACCAGGCTGTATGACACCTAAAAGTAGATGCAGAAATGAAGGTGGGGGGAATCAAGAAGGAAGGATGTGTCATGAAAGGCCGGTGGTGAGTTTGAAATTAATGATTAGATTTTGTGTAAATTTAAGGCAAATGAGATGGATTATATAGTCTAATAGACTCTTTTCGGTATGTAGAAAAGATGATTTTTTGATGGAGCAAAATATGTATTTTTGGGTAATTTTTAAAAGAAGTTGAGAGTTGAGTTTAAAAATATCAAATTGGGTTGGATTGAAAAACTAAAGATGAAGAGAAATGAAGACTTGAGCTTTGTATTGAGATTAGAAATTAATTTATGAATGTTTCCAAAGTTATTTGGAATTACATGAAGTTTTTTTTTAAAAAAAATAGCTTTATATATATATATATATATATATATATATATAGTCATGTGGGCCGCCGATTAGAGGGAGTATATATACTAATTAGTATTTAGTAAGTAGGTTAAGTTTGAAAACAAGTCTGGGACGCCGCTTTTGTCTCGGTTTCGGTGCGACCACTATACTAGTACTTTTCTTCTTTTCTTTGAATTTATGAAGTATTATTTTTATATTATGGTTTGTGTTTTAATTATGTGTAACTAAGTTACACAATTCCTTAGTTTAGGCAAAGGAATTAAACCTCTCGATATTGATTAAATTATGAGATCAAATTATTTTTAATATCAATTAATTTGTGATTATTTATTTGTTCTCATTTATTTTGCGGATTATTTGATACTGTTTGAATCGCTGTTAGTATTCAAATTTTTCTAGGTAGTCTAATCAACTTAAATACACGAGATTCGGTATTCTTAAGAGTTTCAATACAACTAATCACGTAGTACGTAGGTTAGCGTGTTGAAGAGAATAAATAATCAAATTATAATTGAACAAGGTTTGCTTAATTGTTGTTTGAATTGAGTCATTGGCTATCATAATCTGGGTTCTAAGAGGTTCCAGAACTGATTATTGATTATAGATGTAATTAACGGAAGTTCCTTAATTACTGGTGTTAAACTAATAGGACTGAATTGTTAGGAGGTTTCAACAATAAAAATCAGTGTAATCATAATTTAATTGATAAATCCTTGCATCTATGACCAATTTATCCCATTGAGGTGGTAACAATTCCTTTGACTAGAGTTTTTCCAAATTCCGAGTTTATTAAACTTTTGATTTATTTTGATTTATTTTAATTGAATCTTAGTTGTTAGTCATAATTCAAAAATTCTCCCTTTTAGTTATGTGCTTTTAACTAAATTAATTTCATTTTGATGTTTCCTGTAAAGACGATCCTACTCGTACTGTGCTGCTTAAAAATTTTTACGAGTAAATTTTTTTTTAATTAGTTTGACGAACCATCATCAGGTGTCCCCTGGCATTGACTTTGAAGTCGGAAGCGTTTGATTGAGTCCAACTTACTAGAATTTGAAAGCATGAAACCATTTCACTCCAAACAAATGGTGGAACTCCAATTAGAAAACTCTATTAAAATTTGTTCGAAAGCATGAGAGTATTAGACAATCTAACGGTTAAATTTAAAATTATAGAAATTTTTTAATTTTAACCTTTGAAAACCATCAATTCTAAATTATATGTCTCACTCTGTTAAAAAATTTATACCAAATCTCCCTATTTATTAACTTATAACTGATTCAAATCTAGTACTTACGTAAATAAATTCTTTCATAACTCTAAAATATATGAAAAGAATGTTAGATTTGAATTAGTTAGGTCAGGAGGGAAGAAGATTTGACTTAAATTTGTTGATTAACCAACTTATATGGGTTAAAATGAGACTTAACCAATAAATGAAATAAAAAAATCGTCAAACTCCAAGACATTCTATCTAAGACCATTTCCATCAACAATAACTTGTCTACAAGTGAAGTGGGGTATGAAAGGAACACGTCTCCTTTTATTCTCATTCCCTCCTTCCAAAGTCATTAAGTCATTCTCCAAAGAAAAGGATGTAAGTTTTCATTTACTTTTTATAGTTTGATCTTTTTATTTTTTTTAAGAAATTTTTTTATCTGATTTAACAGGATTCTTTGTATAGTATGGAGGTAATAAGATATATTCTTTAATCTACTCCATTATAATTTGACAAAAGGGATTAAAAAAAAAAACACGAGAAGAAATTGTAACTACATCCTAGAGTTTTTATCATCGTATCAACATTAGGTTATTTATTGCTTTTTTGAAATTGTAAGGCTCTTCTGTTTTTGTATAGGATGATTAGGTAGACACACTACTTGGTCTGTCGTTCTAACCAATTAATTGAAAGGAAAATTAATCTGACGGTCTTGATTGAGGACTGTTTTTGAAAAAAAAAAAAAAAGATGAGAAAAAATAGACATAAAAGTATAAAATGAAGGCACTCTTTATTCATAGTTGAAAACTCATAAAACAAGAACAGAACTACATACGACATGAATAGAAAGCACAACCAAGTTTATTTAATAATGGGGTGTTCATTTTCAGGACACAAACTCAAAAAATCACACAACAATAGAGTATAACTGTTTTCTGCAAGCCTCATGAGCCATGATGAGTATCAATCAGCAAGCATCTCCTTTTCTCTGAGGTGAATTCAGCCAGTCCTGGGGATCTTAGAAACAATGTTGTGGGAGTTGACTATAATAATAACCCTTCCACATTCAAAGTCCGGCGGCAATGGCGATCCGGCCGGCAGAATCAGAACAATCAGTCCACTGTTTTCGTTCCGGATTGTGGTGGCTGCCTTAAAGCCATTGGTTCCCACAAGCTCAGGCCATGCAATCTTCCCTACAAATTTAACAAAAAAAAAAATGTACAGCCCATGTACTTTAACTTAATCATGGTTGAAACAACTTGAAACTAGCTAGCTAGATGTTACCGTGGCATCTTGGTGGCGCCATTTCTTTCAGCTGTGGTAGGCTTGGTGATGCTTTTTTCTTGTTATATTGCCTGTGATCGGTTGATCTTATGCTTACTTGATCGATGTTGGTCGCTAGGGTTTAGAAAAGTATGTATTTATAGATGATCATGCATGCATTAATGCATTAATGGAATTACTACTGGAGGAGGACCTCACAAAGTTGCAAAATTTGACATTGGAGAAGCCCCAAGATTTTCGCCATTGACTTTATACTCCATTTGACTCTGTCATATGGAAATAATATTATTTTAAAATTGTTTTTGTACTAAAACGGTCTTGATCATCTGTTTAATTACTGTTTGTATATATTATATTTTATGTTGATGTATATACATGACAATATATATTTTTATTTTATTATTTTTATTTTAATAATTTACTTTTTTTAAGCAAATCATTTAATTTTATAAGTATTATTTTATTTTATTTATATATTTTGAGAATTTTTTAATAATAAAAATAATATGTAATAATTTAATATGCTCTAACTCCTCAAGTGAACCATCATGTCAAAAGATATAAGAATGCAAATAATTATATATTACATAAAAATCAATTTAAAATATAATATATATATGCAAAATAATTGAAATTTGTCACATGTAATAATGTTACAGCTAAAGCCTAGAGAATCTTAATTTTTTATATTTTTAATTTTTTTATAATTTTATTTTAAATATTTTTTTATTTCTCATTCATTTTATGTTCGAATTGCTACTCATAAATTAAGAAATATCAATCATAATATTTAAATATAAAATAAAATAATATTTTAAATTATCTAACTGCCCTTAATGAATTTACTAAAAATACTCATTAAAAATTTATTTCTAGTTCCGCCCATCTATGCTACTTTAATCATAATTTTTGGTAAATTAATAAAGGACTTGTAAAATTTTTTGTACATTGATTAAGGATAGTTAGATAATAATAAGAAGAGTGAAAGATAAACAATAAGATGGCAGGAGATAAAAATTAAAGAGCGATATTTAAAAAATTAAGATTTTTTTTTTTTGGAAAAAGAAGACGATGAGTGATAAGAAGTGGCGTGATTTTTGAACGTATAATTGAATGCAGAGGCTCACAGATGGTATGCATTTTTTTACTATACAACACACAGTGACAATATACCTGGCGAAAAATTGAGGTCCAAACCAATTTCAATTTGACGACCAAAATAACAGATTCTATAATAGTGTCACTTTCAATTTCGGACAGCTAATTTTTTAATGACTATATTCCAAAAATGATCCATTACATATAGTGAAAATATCATTTTGGTCCAAAATAAAGAAAATTACTTTTTTAGTACACTACATTATGTTTTTTAAAAATTTTGGTCCAAAATCACTTTTGCTTGTCTTGACTAGGGGCATTTTAATCTTAATGAAAAGTATTTTTCTTTAATCACTGAAATTAATAAAATATTTTTAAAAAATTTACCCTCCCTTCCCTTCCCCCCCTCTCTCCTCTTTCACCCTTTGCCTGCCGCCCCGCTGATAAGCTGGAAATTAAGTGGTGGATTGAATGCAATTTGAGGGCTATTTTGAGGGATTCAATGAGCTGATAGGCTAATTTTACTTGCAGGGGAGATTTCTTAAAGGAGAGCAAAGAAAAGAGATTTTGGCAAAATTTTGGAAGAAGTGGGCTGGACTGAAGAAAAGAAACTACAAAGGGAGATTTATTAAAGTGGGCTGTGGGTTGAGACCCAAGATTTATTTTGGGTTTTATAATCAGTTTATTTTAATTAGTGTCCAAACTTAATTGGGAATAATTATATATACTTACTTGTGGGCCCGTATGTGGAGTAGGATATATAAACCAAAAACGTAGGTTTTCCTGGAGCTATCTTTGACTTTAGTTTTGGAGAATTTTGGTGTGGGAAGTCGGCAGACTTGGTGGCCACTGGAGCTGCGCTTGGTGCGAAAGCTTCCTGCAACATTTGAGTAGTATTTTTCCTGTTTTCTTTTTCATGGAAAAATTGTTTAATATTATTAGTTTTGTTTTTAATTCAATTATGAGTAGCTAAACTTTTAATTCTAGTCGGAGGAATTACACCCTAGATGTGAATTAAATTGTGAGATCAATTGTTTTTACTATCAATTGAGTTTTGATTATTTAATTATTCTCTGTTTTGTATTTTAGATTATTTGGCATTAATTGAATAGCTGGTAGCATTCAATTCTTCCTAGGTAGTCTAGTCAACTCGAATACACGAGGTTCGGTATTCCTAAGAGTTTCAATTCAACTAATCACGTGGTACGTAGGTTAGCGTTTTGAAGAGAATAATTAATCAACGTGCAATTAATCAAGGTTTGATTAATTGTAAATTGAATTGGGTCCTAGACTATCGAAATCAATGTTCTAGGAGGTTCCAGGACGGATATTCGATTATAGATGCAATTAACGGAGGTTCCTTAATTGCTGGGATAAATTTATAGGACTGAACTGTTAGGAGGTTCCAACAGGGAAAACCAATATAATCAAGGCTAATTGGGAAAATTTGTGCATCGAGGATCAATTTATCACATCAGGGTGGAAACAATTCCTTTGACTAGATCATTTCCTAAATTTGATTTAAGTTAATTCTTGTTTTCTTTATTCATTTTAATTGAAGTTTAGTTAAGTAGATTAAATTATCAAAAACCCCCTTTTTGGTTATCAGGTTCTGATTTAATTAATTCACTACCCTGCTTCCTGTGAAGACGATCCTACTCACTGCTCGCTATTTTATTCTGTGTAGAGTAGGTATTTATTTTTGATTGGTTGACGACCCATCAAATTTTGGCGCCGTTACCGGGGAGCACGGTTTAGTGTTTTTAATTTTATCAGAATTTTTTTGTTCCTTTTTATGGTTCGCTCTTCTCGTACAGGCAAACTCGTCTTTGACCCAGAGATAGAGAAGACTGCAAAGAGGAATACCAAAGAGAAGAAACAAAGAGAGCAATTGGCTGAGTCAACATCTGGGGCTCCACCAGTTGACGAACAAGAAGAAGTTAAAGTTACTGAAGAAGAGGAAGAGTTGGTTGCAACACCAATGGCAGACCGCACTTTAAGGGAACTGGCAACTCCTGATGCCAACCCACAATCTTTATGCATTGCTCTTCCTGATAATACACCTAGATTTGAATTAAAATCTAGTACGATTCACTTACTCCCTAAATTTCGTGGTTTGACAGGCGAGGATCCCCACAAGCATCTGATGGAGTTTCACATCGTCTGTTCAGCAGTGAGCTACGAAAATGTCACTGAAGAGCAGATTAAGTTGCGGGCTTTTCCCTTTTCTTTGGAGGACAAGGCAAAGCATTGGTTATTTGGGTTACCCGCAGGCTCAGTCACCACATGGAATGATCTGAAGAAGCTGTTTTTGGAGAAGTTTTTCCCTGCATCTCGGGCTTCGAACATCAGGAAGGATATATGCGGTATCCGACAATACAGTGGAGAGAGCTTGTACGAATATTGGGAGAGATTCAGTGATTTGTGCAGAAGCTGTCCTCAGCATCAGATCCCAGAGCAGCTGCTGATCCAATATTTTTATGAGGGGTTATCTGAGCTTGACAGAGATAAAATTGATTCAGCGAGTGGAGGAGCACTTATGAACAAGACTCCTACAGAGGCGCGCAGGTTGATTTCAGTAATGGCGGAGACCTCACAGCAGTTCTATAGGAGAGCAGAACCAGTCACTAGAAGAGTGAATGAGGTCGGTACTCCAAGTATAGAAAATCAAATTGCTGAACTGACTAGTGTGGTGCGTCAGTTAGCAGTCGGACAGTTGCAGTCAGTTAAGGTGTGTGGTATTTGTGCAATGCAAGGACACACTTCAGAGGATTGTCATGTTATGCAGGAAGGTGAATTAGTAAATGCTGTGGGCGGATTTCAGGTTCCTCAAAGGAAGTATGATCCGTATAGTAATTCCTACAATCCGGGATGGAGAAATCATCCGAATTTCAGTTATAAGCAACCTGGATTTCAGCAGCCTGGTTTACAACCACATCCACAGCCTCAACCTCAAATGAGGAACCCAGCTCCTGCACAGGGAAATGCTTCATGACCTTCTATGGAAGAAATGATTAAGAATTTAACAATGACTGTGAATGGAATGGTGGAGAGAGAGCAAACACGTGAACAACAGTCTCAAGCAGCTATTAGGAATTTGGAGAAGCAAGTCTCACAGTTGGCCACTCAAATGAATCAGAGGGACAGAGCAAATGGGAAACTTCCATCTCAAGCGGGATCTAGCTCAATGGAGAATGTTAGTGCCATGACCCTGAGGAGTGGGAAAGAGTTACCGGACCTCCCAGCTCCCATTCCAGCTGCCAAAGCATCTTCACATGAATCAAAGGAGGAAGTGGAGATTGAAGAGAATAACGAACAAGTGGTAAGTTCTAAATCTCCTGAGAAAAATACTGAAAGTTTAGTTCCACCTTTTCTTGGCAGGTTGGCACCAACGAGGAAGGAGTACAGTGATGATGAGGTTCTAGATGTGTTTCGAAAGGTGACAATCAACATACCCTTGATGGAAGCCATAGGTCAAATCCCGAGGTATGCAAAATTCTTGAAGTCACTTTTGACTAGGAAGAGGCGACCGGAAGGTAAAGTGTATGTCAATGAGAATGTATCTTCAGTGCTTCAGCGGAAATTGCCTCAAAAATGCACAGACCCAGGTATATTTGCTATTTCATGTGTTATTGGGTCAAGGGTAATAGAAGCAGCTATGCTGGATTTAGGTGCTTCGATTAATGTGATGTCTTTATCTCTTTTTAAGAAGTTAAAAATTGGAGCTCTTAAAGACACAAATGTCATAGTACAATTAGCAAATAGATCAATGATATATCCTGAAGGGGTAGTGGAGGATATTTTAGTTAAATGCGATAAATTAATATTTCCTGCTGACTTTTACATCCTTGACATGAATGATGAACATGTTATAAATGCTGATATTTTGTTGTTAAGAAGATCATTCATGAAAACTGCCAAAACAAAAATTGATGTTGATGCTGGCATTTTTACTTTTGAGTTTGATGGTGAGAAAGTGCAATTTAACATGTATGAAGCTATGAAGTACCCACCTGACTCTGAGTATTTTGTTAATGTTAGCTTAGTTGATGCTATTGTGCAAGAAGAGATAGAGTTTAATCTGATGCTTGATGAGCTGAACTTTGTGTTACAGCATAGTTTGCAGGAGAAAGACACTCACAAAGACATGAGTGAAGCTGTCATTGAGGCGATAATGGCGTTTCATGCCAATCCTGAGTTGCCACCAAGGTTTGCAAATAATTTTTTGGAATTGCCTTCATCTTCTGAAAGAGTTTTACCTTCTGTGGTACAGGCACCCAAGTTAGAACTGAAGACATTGCCGAGTCATATCAAGTATGTTTACTTGGGAGAGCTTGACACATTGCCCGTGATCATTTCAAAAGGTCTCACTGAAGTGCAAGAAGAAAAGTTGCTGAGAGTATTGCGGGACCACAGAACAGCCATAGGGTGGACACTAGCAGATATCAAGGGCATCAGTCTTTCCATCTGCATGCATCGCATCTTTCTTGAAGCAGACTCGAAACCTGTCAGAGAAGCTCAGAGGAAATTAAACCCTGCAATGAAAGAGGTAGTGATGAAGGAAATTCTTAAATTACTTGATGCAGGAATTATTTATTCTGTTTCTGATAGTAAATGGGTTAGCCCAGTCCATGTTGTACCTAAGAAGTCGGGATTTCAATTGGTTAAAAATGAGGCTAATGAGTTGGTTCCCATGAGGTTGCAGACAGGCTGGCGCATGTGCATAGATTTTAGGAAGTTAAATGCAGCCACAAGGAAGGATCACTTTCCCCTTCCTTTCATTGACCAAATGTTGGAACGTTTGGCAGGTAAGGATTTCTTTTGCTTTCTAGATGGGTATTCCGGGTACTTCCAAATAGCGGTAGCTCCGGATGACCAAGATAAGACTACCTTTACCTGTCCATTTGGTACATTTGCATATAGGCGCATGCCCTTTGGTTTGTGTAATGCTCCGGGAACTTTTCAAAGATGCATGATGAGTATATTTTCAGATTTTCTTGAAAAATGCATTGAAATTTTCATGGATGATTTTACTGTGTATGGTGACTCGTTCGACCAATGCTTGGAAAGTTTGTCATTAGTTTTACAAAGATGCATCGAAAAAGATTTGGTATTGAATTATGAGAAGTGTCACTTCATGGTGAGAGAGGGAATTGTACTAGGTCATGTGGTATCATCAAGAGGAATAGAAGTGGATAAGGCTAAAATTGATTTGATTGCTAGTTTGCCTTATCCTACTAACGTTTGAGAAATTCAAAGCTTTCTTGGTCATGCAGGGTTTTATAGACGCTTCATTAAGGATTTCTCGAAGATTACACAACCCTTCTCACGGTTACTGCAGAATGATGTGCCCTTTGAATTTGGGGAGGAGTGTAAGAAGGCTTTTCAGAAATTAAAGGAGTTACTCACGTCAACTCCAATAATTCAACCCCCCAATTGGGAACTGCCTTTTGAGCTGATGTGTGATGCCAGCCACTATGCTGTGGGGGCTGTGCTTGGACAAAGAAGTGGAAGACAGAGTCACGTCATTTATTATGCCTCCAAAACCCTTGACTCAGCGCAATGCAATTACACCACCACAGAAAAAGAACTTTTAGCTATTGTGTTTGCTTTTGAAAAATTTCGTTCTTATTTGCTAGGTTCTAAAGTGGTCGTGTTTTCTGATCATGCAGCTTTAAAATTCTTGCTGTCGAAGAAGGAATCAAAGCCGAGGCTCATTCGATGGATTCTTCTACTACAAGAGTTTGATTGGGAAATAAAGGATAGGAATGGTGCGGACAACTCAGTTGCTGATCACCTCAGCCGTTTAGTGCATGAAGAGGACTCCAAACCCATTGCAGAGTTATTTCCAGAGGAGAAGCTGTGGGCGTTGCAAGGTAAAGAGCCATGGTATGCCGATATAGTAAACTACTTGACAAGTGGTAAGTTTCCTCCCACTATGAATGTTTACCAGAGAAATAAATTGAAAGCTCAATTTAAGCATTATGTGTGGGATGAGCCTTACTTGTGGAAAATTTGTTCTGACCAAGTAGTTAGGAGGTGTGTGGCTAATCATGAAATACATTCTGTGCTTGAATTTTGTCATTCTCATGCATGTGGTGGTCATTTTGGCCCAAAAAGAACTGCTAGGAAAGTGTTAGACTGTGGGTTTTATTGGACTTCTTTATTAAAGGATGCTTATGATTTTTGCAAGAGATGTGATAAATGCCAGAGAGTAGGAAATTTATCGTCTAGAAATGAGATGCCTCAGACTCCCATGTTATTTTGCGAAATTTTTGATGTATGGGGCATGGATTTTATGGGACCATTTCCAAGCTCATGTGGAAAGCTGTATATTTTGCTTGCTGTCGATTATGTATCGAAATGGGTAGAAGCAAAAGCTACCCAAACTAATGACGCTAAAGTTGTTACAGGATTCCTTAAGTCTAACATTTTCAGTTGGTTTGGAGTGCCAAAAGCGATCATAAGTGACCAGGGGACACATTTTTGCAATCGACAAGTCGAGGCATTGATGCGGAGATATGGCGTGAATCATCGCGTGTCCACCGCGTACCACCCACAGACCAACGGGCAAGCTGAAATATCCAACCGTGAGATAAAGAGCATTTTGGAGAAGACAGTGAATCCTAGTCGGAAGGATTGGAGTTTACGGTTGGAAGATGCTCTGTGGGCGTATCGAACAGCATACAAAACGCCCATTGGAATGTCTCCGTACAGGTTAGTTTTTGGAAAAATGTGTCATTTACCTGTTGAGCTAGAACACCGTGCTTTTTGGGCAGTCAAACAGTTCAATATGGATGCAAAGGAGGTTGGGTTGGAAAGGAAACTACAGCTGCAAGAACTGGAAGAAATTCGCTTGGAGGCGTATGATAACTCGCAGTTGTACAAAGAAAGGACAAAAATCATCCATGATCAACTGCTGAGAAGAAAAGACCTTGTGGTTGGTCAGAAGGTGCTTTTATTTGATTCCAAGTTGAAATTAATGCCGGGTAAGTTAAAGTCGAGATGGCATGGCCCGTATTTGGTGGTAAGTATTTCTCCGTATGGCATGTGTGAGATTCAAAGTTTAAAATCAGGCAAAGTGTTTTGTGTTAATGGTCATAGACTTAAACCTTTTCTTGATAATGACATTATTGAGCATGTGGAGGAGATTACATTATTTCAGCCATTGTATGTGGATTAGTTTGCAGCATAACTGTGTCTAGCCAAAGACATTAAAGAAAGGCGCTTGTTGGGAGGCAACCCAAAATTTTTATAATTCTTTTCATTTACGTTGATCTAATTTTGATCATTTTTTTTTAGGGTTGAGGAGCAGGAGGACAAACAGAATACAAGTTTTCTTGTGACATGCCCATGTCAAAAATCTGTTGGTTTTTAAAGAATTTTTGGTTCCCCAACAGAATACAAGTTTGCTTGTGACATGCCCATGTCAAAAATCTGTTTTTTTTAAACGAATTTTTGGTTCACCAACAGAATACAAGTTTGTTTGTGACATGCCCATGTCACCAACTTTTGTGTTTCTTAAAAATTTTTTGGGTCTCAAACAGAATACAAGTTTCCTTCTCACATGGGCATGTTGACTAAGGTTCTCCTGTTAAGTTTTAAAAAAAAAAAAAAAAAAAAAGTCTGGCGTTTTTTTTTTTTTCCCTCTTTGCATTTTTTTTTCTAATTCCCAACCCTAGCAGCCTTTATTTTTTTTTTCTTCTCCTCTGCTCCGCCTCCACACCAGCCGCCCATCTCACTGCTGTCGTCACACCACCGGCTCGCCTCTCTGCTCTGCCCCAGCCGCCCGGCCATTTTTTCCGGCCCCAACAGCACCCTCCTTCTCTCTTCCTATCTCGGTTCCCTTCTCCCTGCTGTCGCCACCGCTCTTCTGCCCAGCGCCCACCTCGCCACTTTTCCCGCTTTTCTCTTCCTCGGACCGTCCCAGCCATCTCTAAGCGAGTATGGTTCGCAAGAAGGCAAAAGCCAACCGGCCACCACGGGTGGAGTCCACTTCATTGGAGCTGGAAGACACGCCTTCGTCATCACCGTCGCTGTCGGTTCGGTCCGCTCGGGCGCTAGTTCCTGTTCGCGGGCCCCAAGCCAAGCGGCCGGCGGACACTCCAGGTCCTTCCCACACGTCCACTGCCGCGATTTCAACTGGGCATTCGGCTGCCGCCGTTTCATCCTCAGACAGCGATGTACCAGAGCCGCCGCCACCTAAACGGACTAGGTTGCCGGCCGATAAATCACAAGGAACAGACAAAACGAGGAAAGGACGTCGGAAGACCACCTCAGGACCCAATACTCTGCCCCCTTCCGACTCTCGTTTATTCAAGGTAAAATTTGCTAAATCCAGTCACCAGGAGAAGTATAAACTGCTTTCTTCCAAAAGTATTTATGAGTGTAAATGTTTTGATTTGGAAGCTTTGCATAAGTTGAATGTTTATGATGCCGTGCGGGCAATGTTTGAGGGAATTGGTTGGGAAGAATATTTCAATTTATCCTTGCCTGCTTATGTTGAATTAACAAGGGAATTTCATGTGAGTTTAGAATATAAACCTCCAAAGCAGAACTTTACTCTGGATTCACCAAATGTTATAAGTTTTCAATTGATGAATAAGTGTTTTCAGATGTCTTTGGTGCAATTTGATATAGCCATGGGGTTTATTTCTGACAGTGAATCGAAATCTGAGGCTTATACTTCCTGTGAGTTAGATGTCCCGCAAGGTTTTTATCCTGATGAATGTCTTGCTGCATGGAAAAGATTGGCTCCTAAATCTTTGGATATTTTTAAGCCAAGCAAAGTCTGTGATTATTTCTTTGAGGATCCTGTATTAAGATTGTGCCATAGATTCCTGGGCTATAGTTTAGCAGGGAGAAAGGATCAGTCGAACATAATCACCACACACGAATTATTTTTAATTACTCGCATGCTTCAGCGGAAACGTGTGTGCTTTGCTTATACTTTTGTGCATCAATTGAGAGCTTCTCATAACCATAAGGGCAGGGGGTTAACCTTGGGGTCGTTAATAACCCATTTGGCAGTTAATTTAAAGGTTTTGGATTTACAGCATAATCCTTTGCATGTGGCTCGTCCTGTAGTGCCTTTGAATTTGCCTAGTTTATTACACATGCAACTCATTGTTTGTAAAGGTGATTCATATGAGTTTCTTTCGCCGGGAAAACCATTCCCGAGCACGCATGCCAGTTCTTCTCATGCAGGTGAATCCGAGGACGAACAAGACGATTCTCCCTTCGTGACCAAGGAGCAATTCACAGCTCTCCAAGCCCAGCTTAATAGCATTCAGGAGGTTTTAGCCATCCATCAAGCAACTCTCCAGGCCTTGTGTGATCGAGTCGGCCTCAATCCAGCAGCTCCTCCACCATAGGGAGTTTCCTCCATTCCTTAATTTTTTTTTATATGCGTTGCTTGTTGACCTCATACTTATTGTCTACATTGAGGACAATGTAGATTTTAGGTGTGGGGGGATGTTATTTTAGTTGTTTTGTTTTAAGTATGTTTTGTTTTAAGTAGCTTTATGTTTTGTGTGGATAATTGATAGGCAATGTGTGGTGTAGGTAAGATAAGGATGAAATGTAGGAAGAATTAGTAGTGTTTGGTGTTGGATGACTATAACTTTTCTTTGTGATAACTCAAATGACAATGCATGTTGAAGTGACACCAAAAGCCATTTTAGGTGAGATTTTGGGCCTTAATGAGCAACAATTCTTTCTTGTGCTCAAATTGTTTTTTTTTAGAGTGTTTCACGCATAGTTTGCATATTCTAGAACTTGCTTTGTTATGCATGTTACCATTGCTTGTAAATTTGAAGTACAAAAAGGATAAAGGCATTAGGATAACCAAATTTGGCTTGCAAAAAAATCCAACCTTCAATGCTTACCCTTAGTTAACCTTTTCGAAGCTTGGACCTGATTCTTTGATTTTAAAGCCACTAAATTAAACCTAGGCCTGTGTTTAGCTTGCTCTTCTTCCCTAGTTATTGAAAGAAGTATATACTTGGTTGTTAACTTGGGTTTGTGGTTTGAAGGCGGACATTGTAAGGCAATAGTAACTCATTAAGGATAAGTTGTGCTCTGACCAAGAAAAAGAAAAAAAAAAATGAAGAAAAAGAAAAAAAAAAAAAAAAGAAGACAAGAAAGAAAAAGAGCCAGTATAAACAAATTTAAATGAATTTGTGTGGCTAGAAAAAAAAAAGAAAAAAAAATTGGAAATTGTGGAAAGAGCAAAGTTTGGAATTCTTGGTGAGTTACTAGTGTTTTGCATGAGTCATTCTCGGTAAGATGGTTGAAAGTTAACAATCAAGTGTGTTCTTTCTTTCATGACTTTAGCCTTTGTTTAATCCTTGTTTATCCTACCTTGTCCTGAGCCCCATGATGACCCTTGACGAAGACCTTTTGATTTGTACTTTGATTTATTTGAGTGATAGTAATGTGATAATTTTGCAAGCTTATGGCAAGAACATGCTATGTGATGAATTGAGTGCTTAAATGTCCTTGAAACACTTTTGAGTGCATGAGAGATTACCGGTGAGGTGGTTGTCACTTTTGTGTGTTATTTGAGTTTGGGAAGTTATGAGGAAGTGGTATAGTCATTACAAATGCTTGATGCTATGAAAACTCCAATGTGGATTGCAAATCTTGCTTAGTTACACATTGCGTATTGAGAAGCCAAGTTATTGTGTGTTTGTTTTGTGATTCTTGTTTAGTGTTGAGTCATGCTTGGGGACAAGCATTGTTTAGGTGTGGGGGAATTTGATAAGCTGGAAATTAAGTGGTGGATTGAATGCAATTTGAGGGCTATTTTGAGGGATTCAATGAGCTGATAGGCTAATTTTACTTGCAGGGGAGATTTCTTAAAGGAGAGCAAAGAAAAGAGATTTTGGCAAAATTTTGGAAGAAGTGGGCTGGACTGAAGAAAAGAAACTGCAAAGGGAGATTTATTAAAGTGGGCTGTGGGTTGAGACCCAAGATTTATTTTGGGTTTTATAATCAGTTTATTTTAATTAGTGTCCAAACTTAATTGGGAATAATTATATATACTTACTTGTGGGCCCGTATGTGGAGTAGGATATATAAACCAAAAACGTAGGTTTTCCTGGAGCTATCTTTGACTTTAGTTTTGGAGAATTTTGGTGTGGGAAGTCGGCAGACTTGGTGGCCACTGGAGCTGCGCTTGGTGCGAAAGCTTCCTGCAACATTTGAGTAGTATTTTTCCTGTTTTCTTCTTCATGGAAAAATTGTTTAATATTATTAGTTTTGTTTTTAATTCAATTATGAGTAGCTAAACTTTTAATTCTAGTCGGAGGAATTACACCCTAGATGTGAATTAAATTGTGAGATCAATTGTTTTTACTATCAATTGAGTTTTGATTATTTAATAATTCTCCGTTTTGTATTTTAGATTATTTGGCATTAATTGAATAGCTGGTAGCATTCAATTCTTCCTAGGTAGTCTAGTCAACTCGAATACACGAGGTTCGGTATTCCTAAGAGTTTCAATTCAACTAATCACGTGGTACGTAGGTTAGCGTTTTGAAGAGAATAATTAATCAACGTGCAATTAACCAAGGTTTGATTAATTGTAAATTGAATTGGGTCCTAGACTATCGAAATCAATGTTCTAGGAGGTTCCAGGACGGATATTCGATTATAGATGCAATTAATGGAGGTTCCTTAATTGCTGGGATAAATTTATAGGACTGAACTGTTAGGAGGTTCCAACAGGGAAAACCAATATAATCAAGGCTAATTGGATAAATTTGTGCATCGAGGATCAATTTATCACATCAGGGTGGAAACAATTCCTTTGACTAGATCATTTCCTAAATTTGATTTAAGTTAATTCTTGTTTTCTTTATTCATTTTAATTGAAGTTTAGTTAAGTAGATTAAATTATCAAAAACCCCCTTTTTGGTTACCAGGTTCTGATTTAATTAATTCACTACCCTGCTTCCTGTGGAGACGATCCTACTCACTGCTCGCTATTTTATTCTGTGTAGAGTAGGTATTTATTTTTGATTGGTTGACGACCCATCACCCGCCACCACCGTTGACCCGCACCGCCGCCGCCCCACCCTCTCCCTCTTCTTGATCGGTTTTCCGGCGCCGTATCCTCCTTTTCCTTCAGCTCCATCTTTGATCCGTCATTCTCACCTATCTTCCTCCCATCACCACCTTCCCTCTCTTTGCAACTCTGCCATCGAAACAACCACCCAAATTTTGTTGACTAAATCAACCAATAAACATTAAATAACAAGTCAAATAAACACATTTGCAGAATAATCTACGAATTTAAAGCCAAAAGAACAAAAGAACCATAACCAGGATCAAACAAAAAAATAACCCCAGAAACTCAAAAGGGATAACCCAGGATGCAAAGATCAAGTCAAATAGCCAATAAAGAACAACCAAAACCAAAATCAAGAATTTAACCAGAAAGCCAAATCAAAATAGTAGCCACGTACCAGAAAGCTCTTCTCTGCCCAATGGCTACCTTCCCTCTCCTTAGAAATGTACTGCTGAAGCCACCCGCTATTTTTGAGTTTCGACAAAAAAAAAAAAAAAAAAAAAACCCATTATGTTAATTCAGGTTTCAGCAAGAAAACAATATTCAAATCACATAAGTAGGAACTAAATTGAAGAAATTGCGATTCTTAAAGAGTTCCAAACGGTGTTCGTTTCTTGGAGTGACTCGGTCATATGCACAGTCGTAAAACTCTAGGCCGCCACAAACAAGGAGGTCATCGGGCTTGGGAACGAAGAAGAAAATCTTAGAGAAAGTCGAGAAGGGCATCTGGTCAAGAATGTTCCATTCTGGTTGGATATCAATAGATGATTTGAGGACTGAGGACTCCCGACGAGGTCCGGTGTTTGTGGATGAGTGGTTCAGCTTGTAAAGGTGGTCGCGTTCCTTTTCAGCTTCGTGTTTACGGGCTTCGACTTCTTCGTCACGGCGCTGGGAAGCTGCGAACGGTGGTGGTGTTGAGGGTTGAATCGCAACTGTGGGTTAAACTTGGGGCGTTTAGGATTGTTGTGATGGGATTTAGAGGGAGCATTATCCACTAGCCAGAAATAAGAGTCCTCAGCGGCAGCTAGGGTGGCGAAGGAGTCGTCGCCAGAGAAATCAAAGGCGGAATCAACAGCATTCTTGTTGGAACTAATCAATAGAGAAGAGGAAGAAGTGAACGGGGAGGGCGGTGGTGGTGCTGCGTTTTCTGGCGATTAGATAGTGACTATGGTTGGGGTTTCGGGTAGGAGAAGAGGGAAGAATTAAATCACCGGAGCGGAGGGATGTGGAGAGGTTGGGCGGTGGTGGAGTTGAACGGCCGATCGTGAGGGAAGAAAGGGGGCTGCGGTGGCCAAAAAAAGAAGAGAAAAGGGAGATGGGGCTGGTGGGCAGAGAGGAGAGAGAAGAGAGGAGAGAAGAGAGAAGGGAAGGGGAGGGTAAATATTTTTTAAAAAATATTTCATTATTTTCAGTGATTAAAATAAAAAAAAATTTTATTAAGACCAAAATGCCCCTAATCAAGACAGGTAAAAGTGGGTTTTGGACCAAAATTTTTAAAAAACATGATGTAGTGAACTAAAAAAGTAGTTTTTTTTTTTTTGTTTTGGACCAAGATGATATTTTCGCTATATATAATGGACCATTTTTTGAGTATAGTCTTTTTAAATTTTAAGTGACACTTCCATATTATTTGTCTTTTAATTTTGTGGGTTCCGGTAGAAAGTCCAATACAAATCTACATGTGCTTTCACCTCAAAACTAATTGGCAATGAGGGAAATAACACATGAGACTTATATGGTGCTCTCAATATGCCTATATTTTCGATATGGGACAAGTGAACTATAGACATTTTTATTATTTCAACACTTATAGAAACAAGAGTTATTTTTATTTTCCAATTCTTTTATCTACCACTGATAATATCTTTACTGATAAATCATACTCTCATTGTCTTTATTTTCAAACTAAAAATCTTATTATTTATTAAAATAAAATAATATAAGAAATAAAATTATTATCACGGTTCTCCTCTCTTTTCTTCCAAATTCAATTCTCAACAAATATTGTTTCCCTCATCTTCCCATCATGGGAGGATGGATGAAATAAATTTGTTGCCCGTTTTATTGTTTTTAGTTTCGTCATCTAATAAAGGGGGATTATCCTCAATATTTATTTTCTTTTGTCCTTTAGTAGATTCATGTCTACTGGTAGTGTATTGGTCGCGGCTTTATTGATGGTGTTTGTTGTTATGGCGACAATTTTGTTTGCAAAGTCCGTTGGATTGGTAGCGACATCGTTGACGATGTTCACTGGTTTGGTCCAAGAAAATTCATTCATCATAGATCTAATTATTAGATCTATGTTTTGGAGTTTTCATCAGAAAATTAGTGATATATTCTAGTTCGGATTAAAATTTCGACATGTAGTATATCCACCGCTTGATAGGGTATATCTATATATGTTTATCCGTAATTTGTGTTTCTTTAGTTATATATTTCTTTTGTCAATCGTTGCTAGACGTTTTCAGTAAATTAATAGATATCTTTATTTAAAAAAAGAAATAAAATTATTATAGTAAAATTAAAAGTTTCTTTTTCCGTTTACAATTAAAAGGAGAGGACATCAAGAAAAAAAGAGAAATAAATGGTTATTTTTCTATTTTTGTTAATGAAAAGGGTTATGCTTGTAGTAAATACTTGTTTTTTTAATAGTAAGGAAATTAGAATATTTTATATGAGAAAATTGATTTTGCATTAAAAGTTTACTTATTCACTAGCTAGACTAAATTTAGAGTATTATGGAGACTGTTCCAAAGGCGAAACACCCCAAAAAAAACTTAGTTAAGGATTTTTTCGGTGACGTGGAGTATTCTAACACCCCTCAACCCTTAACTCGTTCCACCACTGATATTTAATTAATCTAAGAGTTAAATTTAAAATTATAGCAATTTTTAAATTTTAACCATTAAAAAACACAAATTCAAAATTATATGTGTCAATTTGTTAAAAAATTTATGTCAAATCTCCTTACTTATTAACTTAACTAATTCAAAACTAGTATTTCCGTCAATAAATTCTTTCATGACTCTAAAATATATGAAAAGAATGTTAGATTTGAATTAGTTAGGTGAGAAGAGAAGGAGATTTGACATCAATTTGTTGATTAACCAACTTATATGGGTTAAAATGAGACTTAACCAATAAATGAAATAAAAAAATCGTCAAACTCCAAGACATTTTCACTATCTAACACCATTCCTATCAACAATAACTTGTCCGCAAAATATATTATACAACTAGAAGCATGTAATTTTAATAGAGTTGATCCAATAGAAATAACTCATTTAATGTATTGTCTTTCTTGAATTTATCTGATAAATTTTACTAGTTACTGTCTCAATTTTTATCTTCTACCACCAAATTTTGACTAAAATATCCCTACAATACTCTCTCTCTTCTCTCATCTTTAAAGTAAAAGGATAATTTTGTCAAAATTGGGACGATAATGTTTAAAATTGAGGCAGTAACTAGTAATACTCTTGTCTGTTTCTCCATCTAATTAATGCTTCCCTGTTATTTATCAAAATAGTACATTGCATTGCGGTTCTAATTGTACCATATAAAAATTGTACCCAAGTATGAAAGGAACACTTCTCCTTTTATTCTCATTCCCTCCCTCCAAACTCATTAAGTCATTCTCCAATGAAAAGGATGTAAGTTTTCATTTATTTTTTATAGTTTAATCTTTTTATTTGTTTTTTAAAAAATAAAAATTTATCTGATTTAAACAGGATTCTTTGTATAGTATGGGGGTAATAACATATGTTCTTTAATTTACTCCATTATAATTTGACAAAAGGGATTAAAAAAAAAAAAAAGGAGAAGAAATAGATATATAGGTATAAAATGAAGGCACTCTTCATTCATAGTAGAAAACTCATAAAAACAAGAACAGAACTACATGCGACATGAATCGAAAGCACACCCAAGTTTATTTAATAATGGGGTGTTCATTTTCAGGACACAAACTCAAAAAAATCACACAACAATAGAATATAACTGTTTTCTGCAAGCCACAAGATCCATGATGAGTATCAATCAGCAACCATCTCCTTTTTTCTTTAGGTGAATTCAGCCAGTCCTGGGGATCTTAGAAACAATGTTGTGGGAGTTGACTATAATAATAACCCTTCCACATTCAAAGTCCGGCGGCAATGGCGATCCGGCCGGTAGAATCAGAACAATCAGTCCACTGTTTTCGTTCCGGATTGTGGTGGCTGCCTTAAAGCCATTGGTTCCCACAAGCTCAGGCCATGCAATCTTCCCTACAAATTTAAAAAAAAAAAAAAAAAAATGTACAGCCCATGTACTTTAACTTAATCATGGTTGAAACAACTTGAAACTAGCTAGCTAGATCTTACCGTGGCATCTTGGTGGCGCCATTTCTTTCAGCTGTGGTACCCTTTGTGATGCTTTTTTCTTGTTATGTTGCCTGTGATCGGTTGATCTTATGCTTACCTGATCGATGTTGGTCGCTAGGGTTTAGAAAAGTATGTATTTATAGATGATCATGCATGCATTAATGCATTAATGGAGTGATAGTATACTTATTAACGGAGGGCCTCACAAAGTTGCAAAATTTGACATTGGAGACACTGACTTTATACTCTATTTGACTCTGTCATATGAAAATAATCTTATTTTAAAATTAGTTTGTTTCTAGAAAAATAATTTTCATATTTTTTTAAAAAATTAGAACCCTCTTTTAGCATTCACTAGTGCAAAATTGGTTAATTATCACACTCATATTATCACACTAAACACGAAATGTGATAATTGAGCTTTATTAGCACATCAATTTACTACCTAATAGAACATTATATAATAGGAATTACAAGTTACCCCCCAGTACTTTCCCTTTACTGTCCCAATTTGGACTAAAATGCCCCTCTACAATACTCTCTCTCTTTCCCTTTTATATAAAAGGACACTTTTGTCAAAACCTATGGACTACCGCCCCAAAAAGTGAGACGGTAACTAGTAACTCCCTTATATAATTGATGTCTCTATAAATTTGTTACTGAAACACCAAATTAAATCTTATTATGACATTTGACGTAGTTGTGGTAATATATTTAAATTATGACATCAACAAGTGTAATGTATTTTTATGGAAATATAGTGACATTTTTTATTGTAATTTATATTAAATGTATTATCACATTTATTTTTTTAGATATTAACACATTAATAAGTGTAATTATAAACATTATAAAATATATATAATTTTTATTTATAATAATGCACTATATAATGTGATAATAATAAGAAAACTTTAGTCCCACATTAGAAAAAGAGAAGAGTTTATACCACTATTTAAGTAAATGAACTTTTAGTTGGTATTGAAATTCTTACCCTATATTATAGGTCACACGTCCTGCTCGCGTGTACGCACGCCAAAATAGTTTGAACTTGTATGCGAGTGTACACCCGCACCTGCTGACATGAATGTTTGACCGCTCGTAGGCAAAAACGGTGGGTCTGATTAGCCCACGTGTATCTTGACATTTTATAATGTTTTAATAGCTATTAGACCTATTATCACGGCACTATACAAGGACACTAAAATTTCATGTAACAATAGCCCAAAATATGTGTTAATAAGCCAATTTGTACTAGTGATTGCTACCACATTAGACTGGATTTGCACACCTAACAGATTTAGATCCTGTTGAAATAATGAGAAAATGTCCATCTTAATTTGTTCCACATGAAAAAATTAAACTATTAAGATTATCATATAAGTCTCATGTGCTATTTCCCTCATCACCAATTAGTTTTGAAATGAAATCACATATGAACTTATATTGAGTTTTCAAAATGCGATATTTCAACTTGAAATAACTCTTTTCGACTCTTGAAGTTGACCCCATTGTTTTGAGACTTTCACTTACCAATTAGCGAGGCTATCCATCATCAACGCACAATTTTCTCTGGCTGGCTGTGGAGAATTGGGAAGAGCTGCCCAGAATATCTAGGCACGTTCAATACTTTCATTTTTAGAAAAAACAGTTTTATAATAATAACTTTATAGAAAAAACAGTTTTATTTTCCAATTTTTTTTATCTGCCACTCGTAATATACTTTCATTTTCTTTATTTTAATAATAATAACTTTATATTTATTAAAATAAAATAATACAATAAATAAACTTATTATTATAAAAAGAAGTAATTTTGGTTTATAATTAAAATTGAGTGACATCAAGAAAAAAAGGAGAAATAAATGGTTTTTTTTTTTTTTAATTTAAGAAGGGGGTCAATTAAAACAGGTGGGTGAGTTCAGGCTCGAAGTTGCCTACATCATTCCAAGTCCAACAGCAAAAGTCTTTAGCAGATTTGAAATGGTTTCATGATTTCAACTTCTAGTACGTTAGACTCATTCTTCCTACTTGAAAAAGTATTATAAAATTTCATTTCTCATGTACTGACTAAATAATTTATATATAAATTTTAAATTTAAATATTATTAATAATTTAAATTAACTATTTTAGATTAACGAAAGCCAAATCTAAATTTAAAATTTATTACCCTAAGTTATGAATTTGAAATGTTACAATAATATTTTGAACCATCAGTTACTATATCATGCATTCTCATTTACCACACTTGATACATCTTCTACTATAACTTAAAATTTATAAATTTAATTTATAGTGACAGTTAGGTAGGGTCCGTGGTTTAAAAAGGTATTTTTAATAATTTACTAGATTTATCCTAAATAATGTGTTTGTTGATTAACCGTTAAACTGATTAAAAAAGAAAATATGAACCACTAAATTTGCGTAGTTAAAGAAATTAAATATTTTTATTATTTATTAAAACCAATTAAATATTTTATTAAAACAATTAAAATATTTCGTCAGTTTATAAGCTGTAAGATTAGTATGTTTTAACAAAGATTTTAAATTATCGTGTTAAAATAATTTTAAATAATGCAATGTTTACAATTTTTTAAATTAATTTGTTGATGGAACCATTCAATTAAATTAAATGACTTAACTACAGTAGCAAGGGCATGAAATATTATGTTGATACTATTTTTTTAATAAGCCAAAGATTTTATTAATTCGTACTGTTTCGAAAAATCGTTATTTTAACCATTAACGTGTCATTTTTACACTAAATTGACGCCTATTTCAAAAAATCATCCTAACAATTAACGAGTAATCTTTAAACTAATTTTTTCTGTATGGTTTCAATTTTATGAATGTCCTCGAAGGGACTTATTCCAACGACGAACAAAATTAGGAGTCGGACGAAATAATGTCTCCATTATTCTTTCTCTTCACACTAGTTGTTATTTGTCCCTTCTAGAAATTGAATTTAAGTCACACGACATAATTAGTCGTTTATGTGTTTTGTCTAATTTACAAATTCTCATATTTTTAATATAATTCCTTTTTTTATATCACAAAAATAAAACCAAAATAAAAAATATTATCCATATATGTAAAGTTCCCCCCTCTCTCAGCCCTTGCAGTTCCAATCCTAAAGGTAGTATTATCTCTGCCATATATGTTCTTGATAATTAATATCAATTTAATTTTGAATATACATAATTGAATTCCTCAATTAATTTAATATAATTGATGGTATACATATGTTCAAATGTTGTGGAAAATGAAGTTTAGTTATTTGAAAATAGCATTGGTCAAAATTTCCAGCCATTATGGACCAAAAAAAAAAAAAGAAATTATATAAAATAGTTTGTGGAAGAACATTTGCCAATAATTCTTGCCATTGCGATTCAAACCCGGGAATGTAATTGTTCATTTTTTTTTTGCTGTTAAGGGGATGGATGGTCACCTTGGTAATTCTCCCTTAATTTAATTTATTTATTTGCCATATAAAAGTTACGTAATGGTTTCCTATTTCAGAAAATTAATGGATGATCCAATTTTTTTGACTAAGCAGTCTTTGCAATGAGTTTCTATGATTTACTTGGTTTATTCTAGTTTTCTTTGTAGATGTAAAAATTTATTAGTGTTTGAGCAGATGTTCACTTTTTATTTTTGGGTGCCGAATTGGTTCTACTAAAAAAAAAAGTCACGTAATGGGTGTTTTGTTAAAATAAAAGGACAAAATTAACCCATAATAATGGGTTAAGTTCGAATCTCAAATGGTGAAAATTGTCAACTTTAGAGTTTCGACACCACTTTAGTATCTTCTGATTTATTTTAGAAATTACTAATTATCGTTCCAATACTTTCTTTTTACCGCTTTAATTTGGACGAAAATGTCCCCTACAATATCCTTTCTCTTCCCTTCCTTTTATGTAAAATGACATTTTTGTCAAAACCTATAGATTACCACTTCAAAAAGTGAGATAACTGTACTTTTTTTTTTTTGGTTTTCCATCACAGGCTTATTATCCAGCCCATGAAGAGAATTTAGAGAAGAAAAAACCTTAATTAGCAGTTCATCAGCATCATGTGACTTTGTGATTGTTATAAAAGCAATCTGTAAAGAATAATAATTCATTGACGAATGATACAATTATATTAGTTAGAAAAAGAAATAATGAGTATTTAGGAGCCCATAATACTATAATGATTATATATTTTATATAATATATTATCTTACATGATAGTTCATGTACTATTATATAAAATGTCTAATAAAAAAATCTTACAATACAAAGCTTTTATTAATTTCATGATTTGTTAGTGTAAAAATTAACATAGTAATTTTTAATATAAAAATCCAATTTATCCATTAATTATTAATAAAATAAAAATTAAATAAAAATTTGAATAAACCTTTAAGGGGTTACGTAAGTAATCCGAGTTAAATTTCTGGAGAGTTTTTTTTCTTCTAAGATAAAGTTTTATTATTATTTTTTTTAACTCTCTGTTTTTATCTTTTATAAAAATAAGATTATGTGAAAAAATAATAACATAAATCATTTATTTCAACTTCAGCCAGCCTTATAATATAAGTTTTTATTCATATTTTTAAAATACATTACCAAATGTAAATTTATTTTCTTATAAATAAAATTTCTAACAAACTACTCTTGAATCACTTGTATATTTAGTTTTACTCATTTAAATTCTAATAATTAATGTAAAATATTGTGTTTAACGCAGATCATACTCTAATTCTAAAGTTAAATACTCTATATATGGGTTCTAATTAAATTTAAATAATTTCAAAATAAAATTTTGTGAAAAAAAAAGAATCATTACTTAAAAACCGTTCATTACATTTTTTCATTCAAACTTTTTGGGGAAAATAAGTAAAAGTCATTGCAAATTTTTGGAGAAGAATGAGAGTTTTCATTTGCATTAATGGTAAATTTTGGGATATTGGAAAATTGGAATGAAAATAATAAGAAAGTAGAAGAGAAAAATGAAAGCTTGAAAAATTGAAGATGTAACCCATCTTTTTCTCTTTCTTGGTGACTTTCCTTTCTTAAGTTTATGTGAATGTGCTGAATCAATTTTTCATCTTCATTGACAAAGACACCTAGTCAAATGATAGACACTTCTCGCTTAAAACGTTTTAAATTCGAGTCATTTTTGTATCAAAAAAAATTTCTATATTTGTTTTTATTTATATATATATATATATTTTTTTTGCTGTTATAAAATTTATTTTAAAATTTTAGACCACTTTCAACATTGGGTCGTGAGCCAATGCACTCTTGCACACCCACCAAATTCGGCCCTGTATACATATCAACTAAGGGGAATAAAAAGAGGGTATTACTAGTTATGGTCAGGAGAGAGAATAAAAGAGTGAAAATGTTTTAGTCCAAATTAAAATAATAAAAAGTAAAAATTAAGACGGTAATTAGTAAAAATTATTAAAACCCAGAAGTTGATAGAAAGTAGGTACAAAATGAAGCCACTCTTATTCATAATTCAAAACTCATAAATAATAAAATATTACATATGAGATTAATACAAGGCACACCCAATTTTATTTGATACTTGGGGCATTCATTTTCGTAACACAATAAATTTAACAAAGTCTCATATATATATATCAACGAAGTTTTTCATCCAATGGTTGGCACCTGAGTAACAGTGCCTTTGTTGTTAATATAAATGATAACTCTTGCACATTCGAAGTCCGATGGCTTGCGAGTTCCATCAGGCAAAATCAGAATAACAAATATGTTACTGTTTTCACTTCGAATTGTGGAGAATGCTTGCACACCGTCGGTTCCTACAAGCTCAGGCCATGAATTCTTACCTGCAAATTCAACAAACATAATATATATAATATATCTTCCCGGATTTCATAACATTTGAAATACAATACAAATTAAATTACTACGCAAACATTATTATCAGCTAATCGATAGTAAGTAGAGACAACAATTAAAGAGAGATAGAGAACTGAAAAAGTTACGTACCGGGACAAGTGGATGCCATTTTTATGTTGGTTTTGTTGTTAATGAACTACTACTTGTGATTGATCTTACTTGATGTTTTCTGCTTATAAAAACAAGGTATCTATTTATAGAGGATGAAGGATTGCTTGAATATGTGAAGTAGGAAAATCAAATTTGACCATTTAAACAATTGTTGGCGGAAAATTGAGCTATGACTAACCAACTTGACTGCAACCTCAACACTGAGGTTAATTACCCATTCCAAGCAAAGATTTTAATTCTCAAATTTATAATTTTTACAAATATTCTTTGGCTTAAACTTAAAATTTCTTATTATTTTTTTTTTTGTTTTCCATCACAAACTTATTGTCTAGCCCATCTAGAAAATTTAGAGAAAAAAAAAAACCCTAATTAATTGATGTTCATCAATGTTGCGTGACTTTGTGATTGTAATAAAGCAACATGCAAAGCAATTTTCTTTGGCTGGCTGTTGAAAATCGAGTATGGCTTCCCAAAATTATCTAGCTAGGTTCATATTTAGCTCATTGAGATCGCACCCAAGTCAGTACCAGAAATATACGACTTCATATTATTTCCGATCGATTGCGTATTTAATGTGAATTCATTTATTAGAAATTGATTATTGAATGCTTGAATAAATAATATAGATTTTTTCTGCATTCACCTATGTTTCTAGTAAAAAAGATAATAAATTTGTTAGAAATTAGGCATTAATTTAAGGCTTAAATTCATTTTTTGTCCGCCTTAATAGGGGTTATTTCATTTTTGGTTACTTAAATTTTTTTTGAGCAATTATAGTCATTTTTTACTAAAAAAATTTCAAAAATAATGGATTAACACATTTGATCGTTAGTCAAACTTACTTTTTTCTTAACTATAATTTGTACCATAGTTTGTTCAACCAATTTTATGATTCGAATTCTTACGAATGTTTAACTCATTTAGGATTTCAGTTGTCATTTTAGATTGTGAGTCGATCTAAATAAGTTGAACATTCATGAGAAACTAAGTTATAAAATGGATTCAAAAAATCATGGTGAAAAAAATTATGTTTGACTAGCGATTAAATAAGTTAGTCTATTTTTTTCTAAATTTTTTTCATAAAAAGGGACTATAATTGTCAAAAGAAAAAAATTAAGTGAGACAAGTATTGGTGACCAAAATAAAAGAGAGATCAAAATCGAAATAACCTCTATTAAAAGGGACCAAAAATGGCTTTAAGCATTAATATAAAATTAATTTGTGAATGTATTGGATGGTGAACATTAATTCAATGGCCAAGAATCGTTGGTTTTTTGAGTAGCAAAGAGGAGATCACTCTGTAGTAAGATAGCAAGAGTAGAACGCATTCTCTCCATTCAGACTTGAGATATAAGACATGAGAGATTTGTCACTCCCCTTCAAAATACAGCAGATTTTGGACACATATTCGTGGCTTCGGAATAAATCTTACCTGCTGTTGTTACCAAGTTGATAATGAATATCCGTTTCAAAATTAATTTATACATAAAATTGATATCTTTCTCAATAAAAATGCCTATCTATAAAGCGTTGAGTTGAAAAGGGAACAAGTCCCACAGAGAAATGATTAGTTGGGGGAATCCAATCAACCTCTATGACTACAAGACTGCCCAGTAGAACCAAAAGCCTAGCCTAGTATGAGAGTACTGGAAAAATCCAATCAACCTCTAGGATGCACAAAGGCTGGTTTCTACTGGTTTCATAAGGGGGCTGTTCACTACAAACTTTTAGCGGTCAGTGCTGTCTTAGATTAAAGGTCGATTTATCTTAGTCAAATACGGAATCAACTCGAGCAGAGGTTCCAGAATAAACTCATAGTCGTACGATAAAAAAATTGATATTCAATAAAATTTTCCGATAACTCTGGGCTAATAACATAGAATTCTTATCACTTAGTAGTGAAGAAGAAGCAAAATGTGCCTACCCTCTATCTATTCTTCTATTATACAGATACATCTATTTGAGGAAGTCTAAACCTCCTTAATGGGCATTCGATAGTTAAAAATTGATCAATATAAAATCATGTGAGATATTTTCACTTCTGTACTTATTGGCATTAGTCTAATAACTTGCATACTCTTTCTTAACTAATTTATTTGTACCCAATTACATAATAAATACCAAACTTCAAAACAAAAAATTACAAAATGGGAGGATAGAAAATAGCAAAGAAAAGAAAATAACAAAACCGTGGTTAACTCTGTCTACATACTTTCCAAGTCAATCTCGGTTTTTGACCAAGTTTGATAGGGCCATTACTATGATTTTTCAACATGATCGAATTGACCTGTACACTAATTCTCTCATTCAAAGTGATTAAACCAAATAATCTAGTTTAGGTTTGATAGCACTACCTTAGAAAAACTATAAAGAGAGAAATTTGCACTTTTAATCCCTGACCCCGTGATACAAATTGTCCCCTTTTTTTTTCTTTCTTTTTTTTTTTTCTTTTTTTTTGAGTTTGGGTTTTTGTTGACTATAGATTTTTTTTTTTTTTTTTTTTTGTATGGCATTCATGAGCGTTTGAAGCAATAATATAAAGAAGAAAACCCTAATTTTTTGACTTTGAAGAACGTTGTGTGACTTTGTGATTGTGATAGAATCAACTTATGAAGTAATTTCCTTTGGCTGACTGGAAAATTGGGAATAGCTTCCGAGAATTATCTTAGCTACGTTCATCATTATCACATAGTAATCTTACCCAAGCAATCCCAAAAAATGATATTCCAAATTTAAATTTTCTTATGAGTATAATATATATATGAATTGTTATATAGTAATTTTAGAATTATATTACAATATGTCTTTTATACCAGTTGTAGGAGTAGATCATTTATGAGAAGAAATAATGAGTCACCATTCAGAAAATATCACATTACAAGGTGATATAATTATACAAAATTTGTTAAGTACACATTTGTACTCTATAACTACAATATAATTTGCAAATATTATATATAATTTGCAAATATTATATACGTCATACCAGTGACTACGTTAAAGTGTTTGTCTCATGTATCTCATTTCAACATTAAAAAAAAAAAAAAAATCATTCGTATAGTATTTATTTAGGGACACCAGTAGCTAACATTTTTGACCATGTACTTCATCAAGTTCAACAGCAAAGACTTAGTAGAGTAAAAGACGGTTCATGGCTTCTTGCTTCCAATTCTAATTTCTAGTACTGAATCAATGCTTTCAGTGTCCAGAAAGTTTGGAATTTGGATGTCCACCTTGTATTATATTTGACTCTGAGATCATGCAAACACCTTAGAATTTCCAATCTTTGATTTTTGTTTTTTCAACAACCAAATGTGTGGCTTGTTAATGAATTGTTTGAGAGTTTATGTCCAATATAATTTGCCATTTGAGATAGATATTTTATATTTGATTGACTGGATCCTTTCCGAATTGAGAAACTATAACATATATGTAGGTATATATACATATTATTATATTTGAAAATAAAGTAACGATAATTCGATGTAAAAATCAATTTAATTTAAAAAATTACTGAGTTATTATTATTTTATTTCTAAATATAATAATATATATATTTAGATATATGGTATAATTTGAGTTTTGGGACTGATTTAGTCTTTCAATCTAAAAAAAATAGATATATTTAGATAAGATATGATGTGTTTTTATTTAGATGTAATATTTTTTTATATTATAGCATTAAATATAGGTAATTTAGGATAAAAATGAAAAATTGTGTTAAAAATGTAAAACACCTGATCAAAATATTCATCTACTTTCTAAACCATCTGACACAAGATTAGAAGGTGTGCTTTTGTAATTATAACTCTATATTTTAGACCTATATATATATATTTTTTTTTGAAATAAGACATATATTCATATTAATTAAAATAGTAAGGATAAAATGAGAGATATAAGAAAAAGGAATAGTAAAGGAAAAATAAGAATGACGTAAAGGATATTGCATAAGAATGACATAGTTCGATTTCTTTGAATAGAGGATATTGCATTTTTTTAATTTCTGCTATAATTATTTATTTTGTGGTGTGACTACAACTAATTTATGTCTAAAAAATTTGTCTTAGCAGTGAGATTATCGCTATTCATCCTTTTTATTTCACAATTAATTTACTTTTCTCTTTTTTTATATAAACAAGGGGTACGAAATAGGTCGAATTTAAAACTTATTAATTTTAAAAGGAGAGTGTCAATCATTAAGTTACAATCTTCTTCCCTCTTGTCTGTTTTCTGTCTTCTTTTAATAGGCCTATTCTCATTTTTATATGAATTAATAAAATTATCATTAATTAATTAATTAGCAAAATGTAACTTTTACTAAAATACTTTTAAGACCCCCAATTAATGATGATGCGCTTATATTTACTACGTGTATGAAAAAATAATCCCTTCTACATATTTTCTTTAAAATTTAATAAATTGTGGAATAATTAATGGAATGACTTTTGACTAATGACTTTGATGCTTCCAATTTTCAAAATATGTTACTATTTCTTTCGAGGGTATCGATGATATTTTATTAGTAAAATGCATTTTAAATAAGAAAATAGATAATAAAATAGGACAGTCAAAATGAACATGTGTGTGGTCTATTAGAATGGAACCGAAGGAAGCATCACCAACTATATTTTAAAATGCTAATTTTTATTCTAAAAAATTCAAATTTGTTTGGAATCGTTATGCGCATAATTGGCCAGAATACCTAGGGCGATCAGTTGTTAAATGAAAGTTTTAAAATTACACTGCAATATATCATTTTAATAAATAATAATATATTATTTTAATAAATAACAGTACTACGTTATATTAGTTAAGGGACCACAGCATAAAAGTATTTATGAAGTTTATAACAAAAAATATTAAAAAAATATAATTGTAGAACTATAATATAATTTACAAACTTTATTAGTTACTGTCTCAATTTTTATTTTTTTAATTTAGAGTAAAATCCTCCCTCTCGTTCTTTCCTTTTTTAACAAAAAAATTTTGTTAAAATTAAAATATTAATATTTAAAATTGAGACTAAGGATGATGGACTATTCTCTTAACATGGCTTGTGAGTCCCAACCCAAAAATAAAAGATCAATTGGGTTTGTCAATTGAATTAACTGGGCTAATACAATTTCCCATGTCCAACAAACTCTGTTCTATTAAGCAGCCATCCCCGCCCAAAAGCCACTAAAGTAAAAGGCTAATTTTAGGCTTTACTACCCGTACATATTCTAAATTGAAATAATTTATTTAATGTATTGATTCTTTTAAATTTATTTCGTTTTTTTAATTAATACTTACCTATTATTTGTTAAAATAGTATATTGTATTGTCTTACCATATATATTGATCTAATTTATATTTTTTGGTAAATTATTATTTAATTTAAAATTTACTAACTTTCATTAAATGATGGTGTAATTGTGTTGTTTTAATAGTGCTATGTATTTATCTCTTTATTTATTTTTATTTTTAATTTTTATTTTACTTTAGGGTAGATAAATGAAAAATTAAAATTACTACCATACTTTTATAATTTAGTAGATAATTTGATATGTTGAGTTATTATTATTGAATTTAATTGTCGCACAAATTATTATTGCTCTTTTGGGTTTAGTAATCAAAATTATATATATTATATTTTGATTAAATATATAAAATAAATATGTTATATTACTAAAACTAAATATATTACGAATAGTAAAGTTTTGAACTAAATTTATCAACTAAACGTTTAGAATTAAATTTGACATTAGACATGAGGTTATTTTTGTTATTTTTTATTTTTTTGCCAAAGAAAATATAAGTCAAAATTCGTAGTCTCTTAATCCGAAGAAAATAGTTTTAGTTATTATATTATTTTAATATATAACACTTTTGTTTTAATCTTATACATCATATGTCATCTCGCTTATAGGTATTAATTTTATTGAAAAATGACGGAATACCAACTTTGCGTGTTGCTAGAAATAGTGTCTCAAAACTTTGATAAGTTTTTAAACTTGTAATAGATTTAATCATAATGAAGATTGTTGCTGTATGAATTATAAAGGGAGGGAAAGGGCATCATTACTGCAGGAAGATGGCCAGGGTAAGTCTTATACACTGCTCAATTTTGTGAAATTATTTTTATTTTATAGGAGGGTAATTAATTTTATCGGTCTATCTAGCCCGGTGAGTTTACGAGACTATTTTTTTTTTTAGAAAAGAACACTTTTTTAAAAATACATGTTAATAAGTAATTTATTTATGTATATCGTAGTTTAAAAGTATAGAAAGATTAATCATAAGAAATTAGATATGCAGTGTCTAGTATTAATACTACAATTCATCTATACATTGGCTTTACCACCATGAACACGATGTTTGATCGACCTTTTCTTGGACTGGCCCGATGGGATGCTTGGAAGTTTCTGTTTCAACCTTCCAAAATGAAAAAATATATATTTTATTAGTCAATACACTACAAATTACTTTAGTAATTGATTTTCAATTAAATGAAATTTAATTTTAAAAAATATGACTTTGTCATCCAAAATTAATTGAATACCACTTTCAATAGTTATGTTGTGGTTGATCATACATGCATTACTTTTGATCTTGAAGAGCTGAAGTTTTTTTTTTAATTTTCATTTGTACATGATGAGTTAATTTGTCAGTAATTTGATTTCTTCAACCTTTATTTTTATTCGTGTATGACAAACATCTTCACTAAGATTTTGGGAAAGCGTTGACTTTGATTATTTCCATACCAAGTTGACAAATTGGCAAATTGGTTAGGTGCTCGGAATCTTCACGCTAGTATTGGTGATATATTAGGGTAATATTTAGAATATTTAGGGAACCTAACTAATGGATGTGTAGGTCAAAAAAGATAGACAATTCTCCAAATTGTCAATGTAAATAAAAGAAAGCGAAAATGAATCAAACAAGAAACCCTAGAAGAGCGGTTTCCAGAAGAAGAAGAAGGAGCAAAAGATTTTGTGAAAGCTTTTCTCTGAATTTTTATTATCAAAAAATTGCCTACAACTGTTTCTGTACAAGTATATATATACCAAGACTAATAACCGCTTCTAACTAACTTTCGTATCCAAGAAGCTAACTATTAGTCCAGCTCAGCATAAATAATACTAAAGCTAAAGCTAGGAAACGCGACATCAGATCAGACGCTGCGCACATCAGATCAACCGCAAGCTAACATCAGATCAACTGAAGCGCGACATCAGATCAAATACCGCGCACATCAGATCAGCTATAAGCTAAGATCAGATTACTTCTGCTGTTTCAAAATATCTAAGATCCCCTCCTCAAGCTCAGCTTCCATAAGCTGCAGCTTGGATATTAAATGCTGAAAAACTGCAGTAGAAACAGATTTGGTAAACAAGTCAGCCACTTGATCCTTTGAACACACATGCTGCAACTGTATGAGTCCAGTTTTAAAAGCTGCGCGACACACATGGCAATCAATTTCGAGATGTTTAGTTCTTTCATGAAAGACCAGGTTCTCTGCAATGTAAATTGCAGCCCGATTGTCACAGAAAAAAGAAATAGGATGAACTACTGGAACGTGAAAAATCTTCAGCATATAATCTAACCACTGAATTTCCCTCACTGTAGTAGCCATGGCTCTGTATTCAGCCTCTGTAGTTGAACAAGCAACAGTGGTTTGTTTCTTGGACTTCCAAGAAACCAAAGCTCCTCCAAGAAAAATCCCATAGCCTGTTATAGATCTCCTAGTGGACTTACATGTACCCCAATCTGCATCACTGTAAGCCTGAAGTTGAAATGTATTGGTACTGGAGTAGTATAAACCTCTTCCTACGGATCCCAGTAAAAACCTCAAAACATGCAAAGCAGCATTCCAATGAGACATGTGTGGAGTATGCATGAATTGACTTAACTGCTGAACTGGGAATGCCAAATCTGGTCGAGTAAAACCAAGATACAGTAACCTTCCTACAAGTCTTCTGTACCGTTCTGGATGTTCAAGTAGAGGAGCTTCAAACCTCAAACCAGGTGGAAAAGGTGTTGCAGCTGGAGTACAATTCAACATTCCAGCATCCTTGAGTATATCAAGAGCAAACTTCCTTTGATTGATAAGAATACCTTCTGCAGTTCGTGTTAACTCCATCCCCAAGAAATATTTGGCCTGACCAAGATCCTTGATTGTAAAAGTTGAATGCAAAAAAGACTTAATATTTTCAATCTCAGATTCATCTGATCCTGTAAGAAGGATGTCATCAACATAAACCAACAAGTAAACACAAGTTGAACCCTTGTGAAGATAAAAAAGGCAATGATCATGCTCTGCCTGCTGAAAACCATATTGAACCACTGCTTTAGTGAATTCAATGTTCCACTGCCTAGAGGCTTGTTTCAACCCATACAAAGACCTCTTTAATTTACAAACTTGACCTGCATTCGCCTTGGTATAACCAGGAGGGGGTAACATGTATACCTCTTCATCCAAGAAACCATGAAGAAAAGCATTATTCACATCTATCTGCATCAAAGGCCATTTATTTCCTACAGCAACAGCAATGAACAGCCTTACTGTAACAATTTTAGCCACTGGAGAAAAAACCTCAGTGTAATCTTCACCTTGCTTTTGATTATATCCCTTAGCCACTAACCTGGCTTTATATCTATCAACAGTTCCATCTGATCTATGTTTGATCTTATAGATCCATCGACAGCCAACAGGAACTTTCCCAGCAGGTAGATTGGTAATCTCCCAAGTACCATTATCCTCTAGAGCTTGCAGTTCTTTATCCATTGCATCAACCCACTCAGAAGTAGTACTTGCCTGATTATATGAAGCAGGTTCTTGAAGAATGGACAAATTTGACACAAACTGTACATGATTAGCATCAAACACACATAAGTGAGAAACTGGCACTGATGAATGATTGACCACAAAGTCTTTCATCCAGAAAGGTTTTTGATGATTTCGAGTACTATGCCTTGAAGGTTCAGGTAATGAAAAATGGTCAGACTGACCTGAAGGAGGACTAGGTGGAAGAAGAGAAAAAGAATCAGAATTTTGTGATGCAGAAGGAATTAGAGGTGAACAAGAGTCAGAATGAAGTGCAGGAGGAAGATCTGATCTGTGCTGATTTTGATCTGATCTGTGCTGACTTTGATCTGATGTGTCAACAAGATCTGATTCTGGAAATAAAGAACCATAACTAGGTATAACATGACTAAGATCAAGACTTGTGTTTACTGCAGAGATTTTAGAACCGGGAAATGTAAACTCATGAAACACAACATCTCTGGAAATCACTGTTTTGTTTTGAGAAGGTATGAAGACTTTATATCCTTTATGAGCTGAAGGATATCCCAAGAAAACCCCCGGAAGAGATCTAGGATCAAATTTGTCCCTTTGTGGTGTTTTATCTAACACAAAACAAAGACAACCAAATGTTCTAAGATGGCTGTACTCAGGTGGTTTCTGATATAAAATCTCAAATGGTGATTTCCATAAAAGAACTTGAGAAGGCAACCTATTGATCAAGTAAGTCGCAGTTAAAATTGCTTCTCCCCAGAATTTTTTAGGAAGTTTAGACTGAAACAGCAAGGCTCTAGCTACTTGAAGCAAATGTCTATGTTTTCTTTCCACTACTCCATTTTGTTGAGGAGTATATGCACAACTTTTATGGTGAATGATTCCAGAATCAGAGAGAAATTTCTGACAAACAGAGTTAATAAACTCAGAACCATTGTCAGTTTGCAAGATTTTCTCTGAATTTTTATTATCAAAAAATTGCCTACAACTGTTTCTGTACAAGTATATATATACCAAGACTAATAACCGCTTCTAACTAACTTTCGTATCCAAGAAGCTAACTATTAGTCCAGCTCAGCATAAATAATACTAAAGCTAAAGCTAGGAAACGCGACATCAGATCAGACGCTGCGCACATCAGATCAACCGCAAGCTAACATCAGATCAACTGAAGCGCGACATCAGATCAAATGCCGCGCACATCAGATCAGCTATAAGCTAAGATCAGATTACTTCTGCTGTTTCAAAATATCTAAGAGTAAACTTCAATAATTAAAGAACAAAAACTCAATAATCAAAAGACCCAATTTAAAGAGGAATTTCTTTTGTTTTAATATAATTTAGAACCGAAACACCTAATTCCTTTTAAAAAAAATAAATAGATTTGAGAATATATATAAATGAAAGGAATATAAATTCTTTAAATTTATAAATTTCAATCAATTATTAAGATAGAAATTGAAGAGGAGAGTTTGAATAGCGAACTTGAGTTTATTTTACTTTGGGATAGAAACTTTCATTAAATGATGGATGATGGTGTAATTGTGTTGAAATGTCATCAATATTTCAATATCCTTCCACTAGAAACAATCACTTAATTACCCAACATGATTGAAATAACAACACAAGAATGAATTTATCTAAACATTATTACTCTCGCTGTTCGGACCACAATCCGGCGAGCAGCGGCGTAATTTCCTCCGATTGGTGGTTCACTCTCCCTTCCCGTTTTCTCTCTTTCTACCATATTCTGGCGGTTCGGTCCGGCTAAACAAAATCTGAAAATGCCAAGGAACCTTTTTCTGGATTTCCGCGGCCGCCCCTGCACCTGCAAGAAAGAAAAACCCTCATGATATAATATAGAATACTCCTAGGTTTGCATGCATGTGTTCAAAACCAACTGAAAGGTTCCTGCCGTTTCACAATTCAGCATTTAGGGTTGTTGGAAGTACTTACAACTTTCCGAAACCGAAAAAAATTTAAAAATATATATTTCTTCTTTGGAAGGCAATAGCGTATTTGTCCCTGACAGAAAGTAATAACAACGACTTAAGACTTTCACTATAACATCTTATACGCCAAAAATTTATGACACCCTTGTATTATATTTTCTTTTCTTTTGAGATTTTAAAAGAAATATTTTAAAATATTTATGTAAATTTTGGGGCGAATTGCTTTTCTATTCCATTGTAATAAAGAGTATATCAGTTTTGATCTCTCTTAAATTTTTATCGATCAAAATAGTCCATTTAATCTTTTTTTTTTAAGTACAAAGAAAAGGCTAATATCTAACTAATTACTGGCTACATATTGAAACTTATTAACTCGAACTCAGGACTCATGACTGTCATGCTCCTAAGTGTCTCTAGTGTGATTCGATCTCAACGCCTCCATGCTCCTAAGTGATCCCGATATGACTTGAACTCGGGACCTCATAATTTATTATTTATTTGGTAATTATTTATTTGACAATTTTTTTTTTTGTTATTTTGAGTTGATTGTAGTTATATCATTTTATTATAAATTTTACTAGTTATCGCCCCAATTCTTATCTTTTACCGCCCCAAGTTGGACTAAAATACCTCCCTACAATACCTTATCTCTTCCCCCCTTTTAAGTAAAAGGGCAATTTTGTCAAAACTTATGAGCTACAGTCCCAAAAATTGAGGCGATAACTAGTAACCCCCTTTTATTATTGAGATTTTTAATTATTTTTATTTGACAACACAAATATTAACACTATATTTATGTATTTATAAGGGCCACATTTTATGTTTTGTTTCGAATCCCGAAAATATCCAAGACGGCCCTACTGTTGGGTTTGCGACACTGTTTAATAAAAATATATATTTATTTATTTATGTATATATAATATTTTTTTAAAAACTAGAGGTTAATAAATATTTTTTTTTAGCGAACATTTCCACATGCCCCAGCGAGCCAGACAGACCGGTGTAATTGGATACATTTTTATTAATAAATAATTTATTTATATATATCGTAGTTTAAACGTAGAAAGATTAATTATAAGGAATTAGTAGATAATTAATACTACTATATAACTATATATTGGCTTTACCACCATGAACGCCAGCGCGTATACCCTGTACACTGTGTACATGTACCTATTACTATATATAGTAAGTTTCGCCTACGCGCGCGCCTTTTTTTTACGCTGAGTGAACAACGTCTTCGCTAAGTCAACGTCGTCTCAGAACAACTGCCGCAACGTCCAAAAAACAACTGTCGCAACGTTTACATCCAGACATATCTACAACGTCTTCTAACACTAGCACCACGTCCGAAACAACTAGCACCACGTCCGAAACAACTAGCACCACGTCCAGAAACTTCTACATCCATGCATGTGAATTTAAACTAATTTTTTCACAAATACAACTAGAACCACGTCAAAAACAAATAGCACTACGTCCAGAAACGTCCTCATCCATGCGTGTGAATTTAAACTGATTTTTTTCATAAAGACAGTCCACCACGTCTCAGAACAAATAGAACCACGTCAAAAATAACTAGCACCACGTGCATAAACGTCTACATCCAGGCATGTCCACAACGTCTTCGCTGAGTCAACAACGTCTCAGAACAACTGCCGCAACGTCCAAAAAACAATCGTCGCAAAGTCTACATCCAGTCATGTCCACAACGTCTACTAACACTGCCGCAACGTCCACCTACGTCCAAAAAACAACTGCCGCAATGTCAAAAAAACATCTACATCCAGGCATGGGAATTTAAGCTGAATTTTTTACATAACACCTTCCACAACGTCTTCTAACACGACCGCAACATCCCCACACGTCCAAAAAAAACTGTTGCAACGTCCAAAAATAGCTTAGCTAATTTTAATAATGTAAAAAACAGATACCATTTAAGTAACTATTAGTAGGAAAAAACCAAAACAAAATTGTCAGGGACGAGACTCGAACCCTGGTTATTTTAGTCTTGTGACTCTCCAAAAAATTCAATTTTCATTAATCCACTTAAAGTTAGTTGACATTTAATTACACTTTTTTATACATGTCATTTAAAAGATCACTATTGTCAATATTGAATTTCTCATCTCCCAATACATAGGTCAGTAGAACCCCGGAGGAACAAGGTTTTCAATCAGGCAAATCGTAAAAAACTATTTTTTATACATGTCAAATGTTTCGTCAAAAATTCGAAAAACCCTTGAAATTATTGAAAATCTTTCGTATCTTTTAAAATATGGCATTTTTTGGAGTTTGAGCGGCCCAAACCGCCTTTGGCTGTTTGAAAATAGATAGATCTCGAAAAGTTATATGAAATCAAAAAAAAAAATCGACTAAAACGGACCACCGATCACAAAGTTATGACCATTTAAAGTTTTCATCCAAAATCACACATTTTTCAATACCAGAACCATCTCCAAATGCCCGTCTGCTATGTACATTGCGTACATCTCGTCAAGAACCATCAAATCGGACAATCAAGTGCCGAGTTATGCCCTTTTGAACCGTCCGTGCAATACAACTTCATAGATTGCACCTTCCACAACGTCTCCTAACACTACCGCAACGTCCCTGCATGTCCAAAAAATAACTGCCGCAACGTCTACATCCAAACATGTGGTGAATTTTTCACATAACACCTTCTACAACGTCTCCTAATACTGCTGCAACATTCATGCACGTCCAAAAAATAACTGTCGCAAAGTCTACATCCAAGCATGTGAATTTAAGCTGAATTTTTCACATTACACCTTCAACAACATCTCCCAACACTAGAACCACGTCTAAAACAACTAGCACCACGTCCTAAAACGTCTACATCCATCCATGCATGTGAATCTAAGCTGATTTTTTTCACAAAGACAGTCCACCAAGTCTCATAACACTAGAACCACGTCAAAAACAACTAACACCACGTCCTGAAACGTCTACATCCATGCATGTGAAATTAAGCTGATTTTTTCACAAAACATAGTCTACCACGTCTCGCTATGTCCAAAAAACTAGCACCACGTCCAGATATGTCCGGAAACGTCCCGCAACATCCGAAAATACAAAGCAGCAACGTCCCGCAACGTCTTATTACGTTCCGCTACGTCCAAAATACAAAGCAGCAACATTCAGTTATGTCCCGCAACGTCTAGTTACGTCCCATAACGCGTTCTACCAAGTCCAGCAGCGGGGAAGAATCGGAAGCAACCTATTTCACATGAAAGTGCCAATACCTCACGGAAACCATTTATATATCATATTTCGGAGTAACGGAGCATTATTTGAATAAGAAAACACGAATATAACATCATTAATACATTACCCAACATCAAATCGTGAAAATAAGGTTTCATAAATCCATCAAATACAGTTCATACTTTATGATGTGGTGATTTTTTAAGAAGAATAAGTTATTTTTTAGAGTGAATTGTAAAAAAGGTCATCATACTTTGGTAAAGTTTAGGTTTTGGTCACTAACTTTTAAATATTTAAAAAAGGTCACTAACTTTAGCATTTGAATTTTAGTTTTGGTCATTCCGTTAGAATGAACCGTTAAGTCCACTAACAATCCTATATTTGGAGGGTATTTTTGTCCATTCATTAATGTTGTACACATGTTGCTCGCGCTACAGTGTGCGCTACAGTAACGCGCTACAGTTATTTTTTTTTTTTAATTCATAGCCTTTTTTTAAAAAAATATACTTTTTTTAAAAAAATACTTTTTTTTAAAATAATTTACTAAAAATACCAAAAAAATTTATTTATAATTCCGCTCATTTATGCTACTTTATTTATAATTTTTAAAAATTATAAATAAAGTAGCATAGATGAGCGGAATTATAAATAAAATTTTTTGGTATTTTTAGTAAATTATTTTTTTTTAAAAAGTATTTTTTTAAAAAAAGTATATTTTTTTTAAAAAAAGGCTATGCGTTAAAAAAAAAATAACTGTAGCGCGTTACTGTAGCGCGAGCAGCATGTGTACAGCATTAATGAATGGACAAAAATACCCTCCAAATATAGGATTGTTAGTGGACTTAACGGTTCATTCTAACGGAATGACCAAAACTAAAATTCAAATGCTAAAGTTAATGACCTTTTTTGAATATTTAAAAGTTAGTGACCAAAACCTAAACTTTATCAAAGTATGATGACCTTTTTTACAATTCACTCTATTTTTTAAGAAGAAGAAGAGATTTTTGAAGAAGAAGAAGAAGAGATTTTTGAACAGGAAGAAGTGATTTTTCCGTTGCATTTGATGTTGTTCGTCGGAAAAAATAATCGTCGATCTCCGTTAAATCTGTGTTTTAATGAAAATTTTGATGAAATGCGGTTTCGAATGAAGTACGGCGAAGAAAAATAACTGATTTTTTAAGAAGAATAAGTGATTTTTTTTTAAAAAAATGAACTGGATTTTTTAAAAAGAAGAAAAAGAGAAGAACATGTATCTCACTCTCTTATAGTGAGAGTGATGATATATTATTAGGTGCATGCATCTCTACATGATATAATTTGCGCACGAACGCGGATCCTTGATTGACTTTTTCTTGGACTGTCCCGATGCTTGGAATGGAAGTTTCTATTTTAACCTTCCCAAATAATATATATATATATTATTATTATTATTATTATTAGTCAACACGCTACAAAATTGCTGTAGTAGGTAATTTTTAATTAAATGAAATTTAATTTTTAAAATATGACTTTATGATCCAAAATTAATTGGAAAAGTAATACATCTCCAACGATCTTGTCAAATTATTAATACCTTTTTTGATTTTGAAAATTATATTTATTTTTTTATTATTTAAATACATAACAGCGAGCTCACTTGCCAAAAAGAAAATAAATAAAATGGTTGACATAAATAATTTTATTAAATTAAAAAAATAAAGTTAATTTCATTTTATGACTTGGCAAAGAATCGTCGTGACTTTGATTTTTGAGAAAGCATGACTTTGATTCTTTTCTTAGCAAGTTGGCGAGTGTTCGGAATTCCCATGCTGGTATTGGTGTTGTAATATATAGAATATGGGGTTATTAGTTACCGTTTTTTTTTTTTCTTTTTTGCGATAGTTCATAAGTTTTGATAAAAATATTCTTTTATATAAAATAGAGAAAAAGAGATGATATTGTAAGAGATATTTTAATTTAAATTAAAATAATAAAGGAAAAGTATTTGAGCGATAACTAATAATTTCTGAGGATAACCTACGTAATGGATGTGTAGGTCAACCCAAGGAAAATCAATTCTAAAAATTTTTAAGGTAAACTCCAATAATTAAAGACTTAACCAACGACTCAATAATCATAGACCCAACCAAGCACACGGGATCCTAAACACCTAATGCCTTCTAAAAGTAAGTAAATAAATTTGAGAATATATAAATGAAAGGAATATTCCTTGCAATTATAAATTTTAATTAATTATTAGGATAGAAATTAAAACCAAAATGTACTTATCCGATAATGATGATGAAGCAATTGATTGATAGTTGAATAAAATTTCTATAATAACTTGTAGGGACTCTCTTGGAACCATAACATTATTTAAGGGAGTTACTAGTTACCGCCTCAGTTTTTAGGGCGGTAGTTCAAACACATCCTTCAGCTTATTGTTTCACTTCGCTCTGCTTCGTTTGTACCCGATGGAATGTTTTCACGCCCTAAGAAGGAGTCCCGCAAAAAGAAGAGGTTACTTCCTAAGAAAAATTCATATTCCTAAACCTAAACTTGCTCACATGCTATTAGCTCGCCGACTTTATTGCTTTCCTAAAATCCCTATTCGCTTAAGATACAAAGTGACTCGTCATATCTTGGTATTAGCCCATAATGATCAAAGTCGAATTGTGACCCTATTAGAGAAGCAATGCAATGAAGGAACTAAATGCCAAATCTGAAAATGCTTTAATTAGTTGTAGTTATCGAAACCAATGAAAACATCTTTTCCTGGAAGTTCAGTGCCAATTTATTTTGTGGAAATCTTGCACTTCCCTAGCCAGTCATCAAGTCGGAGACGGAGCTTGTTTTGACAAAATTACTTTTGTACTTAAAAGGGGGAAGAGAGAGAGTATTATAAGGGGTCATTTTAATTTAAATTGGGCCGATAGAAGATAAAAAGTAGAGCATTAACTATTAAAACTTATTATTTAACCATTACCTTATATAACATACAATATAATACAATTTCTTAAATTATAGTTTTGAGAAGTAAGAATTTATTAATTTCTACGCAATATTATTTCATACATAGAAAATACTTGTGGCCTTATTAATTAAACTCAATTGATCTATCTAATTGGACATAACTATATAAATAACTCTTCCCCTGTTAACACAAGTTGTTAGTATTGTGAAACCATTGAATATGAAAGAATTTCTTCTTTAGATTAAAAAAATGGTAACGGTGGAATACCAACGTAAGCAAACCTTAATTAAAATCTGATTCACATACCACACTTACTTACCATTGTATTATTTCTCTTAAAACAAGAAACTTTGTTATTCAAATAAATTAGAATATTTGAAAAAATTGTGTGATACCATTTATCTAAATAATACCAAATATTAATAATCAACAATAACAATCATAAAAGGTAAATTAATAATCACAATGCAAATATCACCATTGGAATATCATCAATACTTCAATATCCTTCCACTAGTTTCTCAAACATGATTGAAATAGAAACAACATGAATGAATTCTTCTGAATTTTATTCCTTCAGCTGTTCAGACCACAATCCGTCGGAGCAACAGCGTAACTTCCTCTGGCCGGTGCAAAACAGCAGTGGTTCAGTACCTTCCTTTTTCTCTCATTCTTGTGTACTCGGAGGGTTCGATCCGCCAAAACAACATGTGAAATTGTCAAGGAACCCTTTGTTTGGTTCAGGCTGCACATTCACCTTCAACTCCACCTCCACCTTAACCTGCAACAAAGAAAAAATCTCATGAATATATACATATGCATGTGTTCAAAAACAACTAAACGGCTCCTGCCTTTTCACAATTCAACGTTCACCAAAATTCTTTCCTTTTATTTATTTAACTTATTTTCTACCCAAAGATTAACATTTAGACGTGTTTGACAAAATTTAATCTGAGATTTAAAAAATGAAAAAAGTATACATATGTGAATCTCAACATTGAATAACATTTAACTCATGTTACACATCTCAAATATTAATAAGATTTCTTTTACCATTTTTCTCATTCATTAAAAAAGCATGCTTATTTTTTTAAAAAATTATATTAATTTAACTATATTTACTTTTATAAAAAATTTTAAAAAATCATCCAATATTGTCATAAATATTTAATAAACAGTAATAAAATTATAAGAATTACTAATTATCGCCCTAATACTTTTCTTTTACTGTCCGAATTTAGACTAAAATACCTCCCTACACTACCTTCTCTTTTCTCCCTTTTAATTAAAAGGATATTTTTATCAAAATTTATGAACAACCGCCCCTAAAAAATGAAGCGAAAAGTAGTAACCCCTAAAATTATTTTTTGCTTGGAAGACAAAAGCGTATGAGTCGCAAATGCTAATGACAGAAAGAAATAAGAACGCTTAAGACTTTCAGTATAACATCTTATACGCCATAAATTTATGACACTCTGTAATTTTATTTTATTTTGGGTTTCAAAAGAAATATTATAAAATATTTATATAAATTTTATTATGTGTATCATGAAATAAGTCTAATTTAATTATGATAATTCTGAAGTTGCCGTATGAAAGTAAGAGCAGGATTAAGATCTCAGGATTGAGATTATAGAAACTTTAGTAATTATAGGAATTAACTGCATCCAATCAACCTAATTAATCAAAGCCTAGTATTTGTAGAAATTGTTCCATTTTGATGCATAAAATCTTCTTGTCATTTTAAGGTTGTCTGAAATATTGAACCAGTAACCCAAGTTTAGCAACCAAACCTTTTTACAAACAAAAGCTAATTTAGTAATCTCCAAGTTGATGACCAATTGAATAATTTTAAACTAAAGGTAACAAAATCAATTGATTCAAAATTCACATCTTTTCCTCATAATAAGCTGGAAAATATTGCATCCCATGCTACTACAAAAGTATACAACTTTTTTATATGCATCTTACTTCAATCGCTCCAAAATGAAATTTGTATCTTTTTATAGTAAAATTCAATACTATAAACAACTAGCATACGTACCTCAGGCTCATCAACATGAGATCCCTTAGATTTTTTATGTGCTGTTCCCGCGTCGGCAGAAAGACCCAGCTAATAAGAATCCGATTTTGGCACGAAATCAAGAAAGATAAAGGAATTAGTAATAAGGGTTAAATACCTACTACTAATTGAAAATAATTTTGTAGATTATTTAAAGCTTTCTTTCTAAAATCCAGACGAAATTTATCGGACGAACCTCCGCATTAACGGGTGGAAGCCCCATTTCGTGGTTTTACAGAGGTCGCCTTTGCAATGAAGATATGGGGCTGAATCTGTTGTAGTCACTTGTATTAATGATGCTGGTTTTCTTGGGTTTAAATAGAACAAGTATCAGAATGAAAGCAAGAGGAAACTGAGCACATATAATTAATTATCCGTATCTTCATTAATCATGGGTCCCTCAACCCCTCCAAAATTTCCCCATAATTCGAATTCAAAATTTCTATGTTTCTAAGTGTCTCAATGTGATTTGAACTTAGAATCTTATGATCCTAAATGATGAGTGACAATCACTAAATCATCTTTTTATTGTCAACTCTGTACTATTTTTGACACTTCACAATTGATTTCATTAAAGTTTGGTTACATTAAGAAAACCTTTTCTTCATCACAAAGTGACGTAAGAAATATGCCATAAGCAAAAATATTGTGGAACAAGACAAAAATACCCCTAATTTATAATTACACTTATCTCTTTGTAATTTCATCAAATTGAAAATTACGCCTTCTTTGGTTTAAAAATTACAAATGGCCCATTATACTATAGTTAATGTACAAATAACTCTTCTCGTTGACCAGAAAGTATAGTTCGCCCTAATCATTTTACAGCTATTGTACGCATCATAGTACTCTTCTCCCTCAGAATTAGATATTGTTTTAAATTCTAAGGCCTGCTTGGATAGGAGGAATGGAATTCATTCAATGGGTATTAACCTCATTCTAAACGCTTGGTTTTTTTTTTTTTTTTTTTTTTAGCTTTCAAAATACTGGGCCATTTCCCATTATATTTCAATGGATAATTCCCATGTAAATTGGAGGGTATGGAAAAAAACTAGAATCAATCTTGGAGGAAACCATCTTCCTCCGCTTCCAATCCACACAATCGACTTTTATTTTGGCCACTCCCCCGAAATCATTTTCAATCGGTACTCCTTTCTTTTATCTTATGTTCAAAATCTTCTCCCTCTTTCATCTCTCTCGTCTCACTCCTTCATCTTCCTTCAAAATCTGATTCCCTTCTAAAACATCAAAACAATCGCAACCTTAAATCCAGACACATATCTCATCAGAGGTAAAATTATAAGAAAGAAAATTAATTTTAAGTAGTTGTGGTGGCGTATGATCTTCTGTGCAAAATTACATTAATTTTTTTTGGTTCGGCAATTATTGGTACAACTGATTAATAACTATAGGATAATTATGGGGGATTGAAATAGACATTTTAATTGTTTGTGCCTATGAACAATTTGTGTAAACCACTACGTCTCCTACTATAAATAGGTGTACATGTAAAGACTTATAACTCACCATCACATCAAAAAAGTACCGTAAAAGTTTTATCAACGTGTGGATATCAATTAGAGGCCGAACATGCTCAATCTCAAGCATCTGTAAATAAGTAAATTTATCAATGATCTTGCAAGAAATTTTAGAGCTATCATCTCGATTTTCTCACAACATGACTATGGGATTGGCTATCCAAATTCCATTGAATATTATTTGTCCTAAAATAAACATCAAATAATTAAATTATTAATGGTCAAAACCTATTCTAATTTAAATTTGATATAATATTAACAACAATGCCACCCTCAAAATGGTTTGTATCACAGCTTTATGAGATGATTCATTCTAAGTTGGATTCTTGACATGAAAAGACAGATGAGGTACTCGTCTGAATATAGAAAATAGCTGATCTCTCTACAGAATCTCAAATAAAGCGACTTATCAAAACAGCCCTTATTCTACGAAGGAGTTTCTACTTACTACTCAAGACTGATTAACCTAAGAGAATCAACACTGGACCTTGATCCAAAGCTTGCATTCATGTCGAATTCAGATGTATTCTTAGTGTTTGGGACTGACTGGGAACCTCCAAGACACAATCTGAAATGCTAACTGCAACAAAGCGAGGAGGAGTAATGCAGATGCCGCGGAAATCGAAATTACACCCCAAGAACTATACGTATACTTTCGCCTTAGTATTGCCATCCGATTATTCCAACATCCCTTACAGTGGATGTTCACATCTCTGAAAATGGCAGCATAATGGAAGTTCCTACTTGGTCCAGGGATGCATTTATTCATAGTGCTGAACATTCGACACACGTCCTCATTGTCTCCTACAAAATTATGAATAATGCCACGACGAGAGAGTTCTGTAACATCTCTGACAGACTTGATGAGGCAAAAATATGGTGTAATCTGTCACAATGTTGAAGCGAGTATCCCCACAATGTTGCTCATATGCAATGAGATTCCTTAGGAAAGATTCTGTTCTGTCTTCAATTGTTAAAACTGGAATTCGCAGTAACCCCTCCCTGTAAACTATGTCAAATAAGATTTCTTTGTCAATCTTCTCGAACTTGATTCCAGCCACTGCAAGTTCAGTTGAACATCTGATCAACTCCATATTTTCCATGTTCCATGAGGCATGCCTGTCAGGCTTTAACTTCACGGTTGACCAGTTTCTGTGTATCAAGTCAAGTAAATGTTTGATGTTGCCTGGCGGAGCTCCAGCTACACGGTTAATCCCACAACCAGGGAGAAGATCATTGAAAAATTCCAAGGCAAGATAGATCAATTGATTCTGTTGGTCTGGAGGCTCTATCATTTCGTACAATTTACTCAGGATGAAGAAAGGAAGCTGATTTTCAAACAACATTAAATCACGCTGCAAACAGTTGAGAGTCCAATCCATCCTGAAAAGAGGATCATTCTTGATTTCTTCCGGGGGATCATTCTTGTGTGGCCGTGAACTTTTAAACTCCTTAAATATCTTAAACTTACGAAATAATTCAATGATAAAGAAGCCATCTACCACCATCATTTCGACAAATTTAGCCGATGAAATGCCTGATAAGTCTGCATAGCATCCCCGCGCCTCTTTCTCCACTGGCTTTACAGCAGCTACATATTTCGACACTCTCTCACTTTTGCGTTGAAGCAATAATTTCAGGTACCGCAACTTGTGCTCCACCTTTTGGAGATGATGTTTCTCGCAATGATATGGTCCAATTGCAACAAATTCTGGTTCATAATCTTTCTCATTTATGGCTCTCAGTACTTTATGTACTTTAAAGATGCTATATTCATAGTCTGAGACAATAACCCCACTGAGCATTTGATCAATAGCATTGGAAATAACTTCTACTCCAACCTGCATGTTCTCTAGAGAAACACAAACCATTCACATGGAATCAGCAGCACATAACGCTACTCATCCCAAAATTGCTTATGCCATGACTTTTACATGTGCAGGCAGGGGAAAATTCTCAGTAATAAACAGTAAGCATTTGAGGTTCTTCTGTACAATATTAATAATAACTTCTTGTCCTGGCTGCAGGGGATTGATTATTTTTAGGGATTTTCCAGTGTTCAACTGCAAATAAAATTGTTTCGGACATCCAATCTAGTACAGAAAATAAGTCAACCTCACAAAATTTCTACTACAGTTAAGCAAGAACTTTATGATCCTAGCTAGAACTTCAACAAACAGATGTTGTAAGAATTGTGTCATCTATTATAATCAGAGAAAACTAAGCTCTGGAGGATTAAAGGGTCATTTACAAATTGAAGATATATTCAGCATACATAATAAGGTAAGTGTAAAAAAAAAACTTACAGGATAAGTATATATTTCACAAATGCAAACTCCGGAGAAACTTTCAGCCAACAAGAAATTGAAGAATTTAGGATCACTTCAGGACCCTTCTTAAGTTTATGCATCAGGAATCGGTCAGATGTTTAGCTAATTATTTAAGGAAACTACCAAGAAGTTCACGGCAAATTATATTACTCCTAGAGGAGTATAATATAAAAATTGAGAGTTTCATGTGAGCGGACTGGCGATTTTAGAAGGAAATGCAGGGATGGAGGGAGGAGTCCCTGTGACGAAGATGGAGACTGCCTGGAGAGTTTACTACAAGAAGAATAGGAAGTCAATGAGAAAATCACTAAATTTATTCCACGGATCGTGACTCCAAAGACATTTTCATATATTCAAATCACTTTCTTGTAACATTAAATTATCTAATAATACATAATGTGTCTTTGCACATTTGATCATTTAGTAGGTGCTGTACCTTGATTTGATATGACTCAAAGGTCCATATTATCATGCATCAACTATTACCTAACTACACTAGAAAGCAATTTACTGTAGTGTGAGTCTCATTCTACATTTTGTGAGTCTAGAACTAATATTCTACTATGATTGTTTGTGTCTCTTGGGGTTTGTTTCAGAATAATGCATTCTTTGGTGCTGTTCTTGAAGCAATAACAAACCTAACTATAGCTTTTCACACCTAATGTTGGTTTAATATGGCAGCAAATCAGACGACACGTTTGATGAAGAACAAGACAATATTTGTTGTTTTTCATAAGGTTTTCTTTACTACTTTCCTTCAAGGCCATTGAAATGGCTACAACAGTAATCAGTCCTAAAAACAAGGACTCTTAGTATACCACAACAACCAAACAAATAATGAAAGAATTACAGATGAGAATTTGTATACCCCAGATTTCATCATCATCTATATATCAAGACTTGCTAAAGCTAATAGCAATGGGGATCACTACGACGAGGATGATGACGAGGAGGAGTATGATCCCAATGCACATGCACCTCCTGCTGCTCCTCTGGTAATCTTTAGCAGTCTTCAGCTGTTTGGTTCCATCATTCACATACTGAGCAGCATTCAGGACATGCTGCTCAATGTCATCCATATGCTCCCCTTGTGTCTCTACCATTACAGCCATGTCCATGAATATCTGATGGAGCTCCAGCAAACTCTTCTCTATTTCCTTTGCTGCATCATACCTGTCCTGTATCTCCAGCACTGTTTCCAGCACTTTTCCCCTTCCATGTTCCTGTTTTTGTCAACAATCAAAGTAATGTTCAATTCTCAAAAGAGTTCTTTCTTTTCATACTCTGCTACAGATCATAAAAGCTACAATTAGCGAGCCAGAATTTCTAAAAATTTGATCTTTGGTAAAATCAGGACAAGAACAATCCCCAACAATCAAAGTAATGTTCAATTCTCAAAAGAGTTCTTTCTTTCCATATTCTGCTACAGATCATAAAAGCTACAGTTAGCGAGGCAGATTTTCTAAGAATTTGATCTTTGGTAAAATCAGGACAAGAACAATCCCCAACTCATCTGTGGCCACCAGAGAAAGTGTATGAAAATGTAAAGCAAGGCAAATGAACAAATCCCATAATTAAGAGCAGAAACCCATAAATTTTGACCAGAAAAGGAACACAATAAAAGAGAAAGAGATAACCCAGAGAATGAATAGCAGATTGTTTTGAAATTTCCTCATACCTGAATAGCCCTAGACAAAAATTCCTCACTCCCATGTCCATTTCCACTAGAAATGATCTTCTCAATCACCTCGTCATCAGGGTTCTCCCCAGTCACAGTGAAGTACCTTCTCCCAACAGTCTCCTTATATTCAGACATCATCCTCTGCCTCAAAGCCTGAAAATCCATCATTAACTCCTTGAGCTTCTTTCTAAGCCCATTAGTCACAGCAGACCTAGCCCTATCAACCGGGGTGCCCTCTTTACATCCAGAAAGGCGCCTGCTCAATGCATTAGACCTGTCCATTTCCTCAAGCTGGGACCTAATATTTTTAGCCCTTTTCAGCACCGCCAAGATATCAGCATTTATGCTGTTTCTCAAAGATTTCAAAGCCTCAGACTTGTGCAGAGCCTTGGTCTCCTCATTGGCCTCTTGCAAACGAACCAGGATTTCCTTGATTGAATTCATTTCCTTTTTTACCGTCTCTGCTTCTTCGAGAAATGAACTGAGATTTTGGTCCATCTGGGTCATCCCCATTTCGAGATCTATGCCCTTCTCTAGATCTTTCATGGCTTCCTTTTTCAGATCAACATAGCTGGTGAAGGACTTTGTCATCAAATCATTCATCTTGATTTGGGGGTTTTTTGACACAGTATCTAGAAACAGAGAGGGAAATGAAAATGGAAATTCAGATTTCAAGATGGAAAGTAGAGAATCAAGAGGGAGAATTTTCGCCAAACAATTGGATTTGATTTAGGTCCAGATGAGAGTTTGGGGTTTTAGAGAAACACAATATAGAGCTGACCGGGAATTGATTAAGATAGCCGTTGTAGTTTCCTAACGGCTATATTGTGATATAAAGTTGGATTGCCCGTTGTAGACCATCATACACTCGCACCAAGTAATGGTTTTTTTTCCTTCTTTTTTTTTTCTTTTTTTTTTTATCCTTTCCCATTTTCTTTTTGGATGTATGTGTTGCATTTTTTGGATTTATATCTTTATTACATTATAAAAGTAACGACAAAATCAGAACTTGCATCATAATACTACAGGACATGCAGGTTCATAACCAGATAAAAGGCATTGTCGTAGTAAAAGGAGCTCCTTACATCTCTCATTTATTCTTTGCAGATGATACTTTTCTTTTTAGGAATGCTACTATTTTAGAGGCTACGAATTTGAAGTGGGCCCTCTCCACGTACGAGACACTCTCCGGCCAGCGCATCAACCTTGATAAATCGGGAGTCTTATCACACCGAATACTCCCCCAATGACTCGCATCCAAATTTGCAATATTCTGGGAGTGCCTGAGACTACAACTCATGGGAAATACCTTGGTTTACCAAGTGTAATTGGTCGAAATAAAAGGGAAGTTTTTAGCAATCTTATTGATAAAGTGTCTAGTCGAATTCATGGTTAGAATGAGAAAATGCTATCAAAGGCAGGTAAAGAGGTACTGATTAAATCAGTCTTGCAGGCTATTCCATCCTATGCCATGCAGTGTTTCCAAATCCTAGATGGGACAATTGAAGAGATCCAACGACAAGTGGCTAGATACTGGTGGGGTTCATCTTCATCGACTAGGAAGATCCATTGGGTCACATGGCAAAAGCTGAGACGCAAAAAATCAAACGGTGGACTTGGGTTCCGCGATCTCAAAGTGTTCAACCTTTCCTTATTGGCAAAACAAGCATGGAGGTTACTCACACAGCCTGATACTATCCTTGCTTGTGTTTTAAAGGCCAAATACTACTGTCACTGTAGTATTTTTGAAGCAAATATAGGACACAGGCCGTCTTCGACTTGGAGGGGCATACATGAGGGGATCATCTGCCTCAAACTTGGCTTGCGGCGCAAAATAATATCTGGATGCCAAACATATGTTTAGACGGACCCATGGTTGCCCGGTGACTTCCCGTTCTGCAGTTTTTCTCCGACAGCAACCCTCCAGGCGGACGCTATTGTGGTTGATTTAATTTTTCCAGAATCAGTTACTTGGACAGAGGATCTTGTTCGTGATACCTTCCCAGCGAATATAGCAGCGGACATATTGTCTCTACCACTTGGACGGCAAGAGGGAAACGATCGTTTGTACTGGCATGGACATCGCAAATGTCTATTCACTGTTCAGTCAGCCTATCACGTGATTTACAGCTCTAAATATCACATTTCTCTCTCCAGCACAGTTCCAGGTTTAGATCAGGGCACACAAAAAATTTGGAAACGTTTATGGGGTTTAAATATTCCTCCAAAAATCATTCACCATGTATGGAGGATTCTTACGAACTCTCTACCATCGGTGGAAAATTTGTTGCAACGCCAGGTGATGGTTCAAGGTTGTTGTCCTTTCTGTCAAAGTTTGGATGGCTCACTTCCACATATCTTCTTCAGTTGTACCTTCTCACGGGCCGTCTGGGATTTTCTTCTTATTCTAGGCATTCCATTTTCATTTCAAGAAGATTGTGTTGAAACCTGGGTTCGTAGGATGTTGCTGCAGTTGCCGGTATCAGATGCGGAGAAAGTAGCGATGACTCTCAAGCATCTGGTACGTAGGAATATATGTTACGTCAGGGCGGGGAGATTTCATCCACTGTTATGAGAAATTTTTCTCGTCTTATGCATCCCCAGAAGTAGCAGAAGCCCTGGCACTCCACGAAGCCTTGCTTCTCTGTTCGCGGCTCAAGCTATCATCTGTAGCTATTTTTGGTGATTCCTCAGAAATTATATTGGCAGCTAAATGTGGCAATTTTTTTCCTACAACTAGGTGTACAAGTAGGATGGTACCCATAGTAGTTTTTATATATAAAACATGTCATTAAATGATGTTTCCCAATTTTCCTCTTCTTAAATTGAGGTCATTAATGATGTTTCCCATAGTAGTTTTTATTTTTGTTTTAATTTTTACTATGTGTACAGATTTTTATAGTACACTTAGTTGTACTATATAAGTATTGGCTAAATGTGAAGGGGTTAGCCCCCATACATGCTCACCAATTATAGATGCTTGTAGGCAGTTAAATTCAGTAGACTTAACAAGTAGAATCTTTTGGATACCCCACGTGAAAAATATTTGTACCCATGGGGTGGCAGATTTTGTTAAGCATTATGTAGCCACCACTCAAGACTGGCACTCTGTGCCGGATTTCCTCTCTCAACTGCTGCTGGACGATTCCCAGTAAGCCAATGAAATGTCCTATGCTTCAAAAAAAGTAACGACAAAATCCATTTTTGGCCCCTTAATTATAACCCTCATCTAAATTTAGTCCCTAAGAATTTGTATATTCCAAAATTAGTCCTTTTCCTTTATATTTTAAGTTCCTTCTTACTTATCCTCCTTTTTTAAAATTTTTTCATCACTCTTTCTAAAATTATCCTTATTTTCTTATTTACCGCCCTACTTTTTTATTTACAGTCCCATATTCTCCACCCATCCTTTTACCGTTGCCGCCAGACTCCGTCTTGACTGTCGATATCCCATCGTCGATCTCATCACCGTCTTCGCTTCTTCTTCTTCTCCCTACCTCCCGATCGGGTGATGAGCGCTCTCAAAGTTTCATAATTTATTTCTTTAAAATAGTAAAATAAATAAAATATATATTATATTGAAAATATTATTTAAATTATTTGATATATTTAGTTACAAAATAAAGTATTTAATTTTGATCACGAGACACTATAAAAGCAATAATAATTTTTGCGGCAATTAACTCAATAATAATAATAATAACCCAACCTACTAAATTATCTAATAAATTGTAAAAGTATAATCGTAACTTTAAATTTTCATTTATTTAATGCTTAAAATAAATAACAATTAAAAATAAAAATACATAAAGAGATTAATAAATAACATTATTAAAACAAAACAATTACACTAAAATTTAATAAAATTTAAATTAAATTATAACTAATCAAATAATACAAATTAAATAAATACATAATGTAACTACACATCATTTTTTTAGTTTATTTAAAAAAAATTACACATCATTTTGAATATATTTAATTGCTGGGCTTGCCAAGGAATTAGAAGCCCAATTATAGTCTAACCCACTGAATGCAAAAGTTGGACTTTTTTTTACAAAAGATATAAGTAAAATGTTATAAAAAAACAAACAAACAAAAAAATTCTTTCTTCTCCATCCTTCGTCCGCTATCTTTTCCTATTTTTCGGACAGCAGCGGCCCACTACTAACGGCACTGCTACGGCGGCAAAGGACGGCCATAATTTTTCAATGGATTTTTCGTCCGTTGAGAGGTCAATCAACCCCTCTGACGACCAAAAATCGATGGAAATGTTCCATAAGCTTCAAAAGATCTTGCAGCATGTCAATGGTGAAATATATAGAGATGATAAGCTTGCATAGTTCCCAGGGAACTGAATGGAATTCATATTGAATTTTCTTTCCCATTGTGTTCCCTTGCCCCTTGCTTAGCATCCATTTTATAACCTGGATAATCTTGTCTTCTCTTTTGCAACAAATCTATTTGACAAATTAGGAATAAAAAAAAAAAAAAAAATCATGTTTTCATTTAGAACCAAAAACTACATTCACATTATTATTATTATTATTATTATTATTATTATTATTATTATTATTATTATTATTATTAGGGACTTTTTAAAAATTCACTTTTCTCTCAAACAAATCTTTCTTCTTCTCCTCTGCTAAACGTTCACCTCATCGCCCGCCAACACTACCGGTCGCCATTCTCCTCCCCCGGCCACCCCCAAACCGCCACCTTCTCCTATTAATCATCCCATCCTAATCCCAAGCCAACAAACCGTCCGTCGAACATCACCACCGTCCCCTCTTCAACATGTAAAATATATTTGAACCAACTCTTTGAGAAGGAATACAAGGGGCATACAAATTCATAATTTGTCAGCATTTACATCTCTTTAGGTCACATCTCAACTGAAATTCAAGTACCCTGTGAGCTTTAGAAGAACGAATTAAGCAAATCTTCAAAACAGTTATCCCTAATGTTACAAACATCTACTGATTGCACAAGGAATGCAGGTAACTCATGTGTGGACCTTCTGCTAATAAACTGCTATTTCACTACAAATTTCATGCTCAATGCAACTACTCAAGCTGTTTCGTCCAGTCAAATGGTTCCCAACCTCGAGCAAAACTAGCTACAGATTGCTTTTGCATCTCCAAAGATTCATGCTTACGACGGCTATGCATATCTTCTGCAGGTAATTTTAACATACCTCTAATAACATTGAGCCCGAAATTGCTTTTGAATTGGGTTTCATCATCAATTACGTGAACGAATCCTTTGTTCAAGCCGAATTCAACATGGAAGTATGGAAAGTTCTTGGGGATTGACGCCCGCAGTCCCTTTTGACTGGTGTCAATTAGCTTCTTAGCATTGTGTTGACTCCACTCTTCCTCAGCCTCATCGATCGCCTACAACATTTCAAAGGTTCAGAACGAATGAATATGAGATCTCAATCTTTCATCGGATTTATTCTTCAATCTTTTCAGCGGGTTGGCCTTGATAATTTCTGACAAACCTTAATCTCTACCAAACATAAACTTAACTATCAACCCCCACCACTGGGAGAGAGAGAGAGAGAGAGAAGGTCTTGTCAAATTCTCTGTTAATTTTAAAATTAGCAAATGCCCAAACAGCCTAATTCTAAAGAACAGAATTAGGTAGTAAAAGACAGACGTAAACTAATATATATACTCTTCCTTAACTTTCAGCAAAATAACAGTTCATTCAAAGGCCGAAAAGTGGGGGAAACACACAGAGACACACAGCAACCAAATGACTTGAGATTTAACCAAAAGGAGTGACAGATTTAGTAAATCAAACCTTCTTGAAGTACAAAGGCCCCTGCTTTGCAATTTCCTTAGGCAGAGGAATACATTCCACCAAACAATGACGGCGTTGCTGCTGTAACCCCATCACAGTTTCAAGGAAGACAACATCCTTATCCTGCTTTGCAAACATCATAATGAGGCACTTCTTGAAGTTCCGTATTTCATCCCAAACGTTATCATCCACAGCCCTTGTCGATGATTCATGCTGCAGAGGTGGCAAGCTAACATTACCAAGAAGATTCTTATCAAGGAAGTAACATATTTATCTCTGCTTTAGTCCATTTTTTGAATTCTAACTTGTGGAATTAAATATTGTTCAACATATTATTATCCATATACCCGACCTCCATAGTTCAGTAAAGGCTTAGTTGTTAACCTAGTAAACAGACAAGACAATATGATTTAACCAACATTTCACATTCTTGATATAAAATTTAACATTATTTTTCCTTCTTATCTGCTAGGTTACAGAGATGATGCATGACATCCTCAGTATAACCTCAACCAGAATGTACATTTTGAGACACAATAAATTAAAATTCAGTTGTTCCTTTAAGAAAGAAATGCAGACTCAACCAGAAAAGTTGGGGTCAAACTTTATCCACCATAACATAGATACTTCAGCAAACTACTGACATGTCACTGTAAAACTAGGAATAGGCAATTTTATCCTAAGTGTTTCAGTTAGAAAACCTTAGACTCTAGAAATATGGTGAAACTACACATTGAGGGTGATGGAGTGGAAGAGCAAAAGAGAAAACAACTTCAGAGACAAAGTGAGTATACCTGCAAGGTCAAAATATAACAATGACCAAGTACAACAGGCTGCCAACGAGGCAGTGATAAGTATGTAAAATTTGCAATAGCAACAACAAGATGCTTTGGTCTTTCTGGATTGTCGAAGCAAAATTGGCACCTCTCTTTCTGCGTCAACATGCGATTTGCAAACTGAGTAACCTGATTCATCTCACTTGAATTATGGTCACCACCCCGTTGTTTTTGTCGTGATTTTCTTCTCGGACCATCATCATAATCATACTCATCATCAGCCTGGCCAGAAACCTTAAATTGCTGGTTCCGCATTATCTTTTGAGCAAGATGCAAATCAGAATCCTCCTCTTTCATCTTTTGCCGAGCAGAAAAGTTATGCATCATGAATCTGACAAATGTAACGTAGAGGTTCAAAGTTTATATTTATAATGAGTACTATGAAGATATCACGACAAGAAGCACAAAAGCGAAATCACCACGAGAAGCACAACAGAGAAAATTGATAAAGCATGATAGTTGAGATTTACCTGCTTGTGCTCCCATCAATTTTTGGTTTATGAGACTGATCCTCGGCAACTGACTTCACCTTTATGTTTTCAGCTTCCTTCTGAATACAAAATTTAAAGAAACAGTAAAAATCGTGGAAAGAGGAGGAAGAATTTTTAATCATGCAGATCGTGTAAAAGTACAACCATATCCTTTAGTTACAATGACAAAAAGGCACTTCTATTATTCGACTTTAACAATGATTCCAAGATAATCTGCTTATGACGCAAAAGAGCAACATGAAGTCATGCTTCCAACTCCATAATGAACATCTTAAAGAACTTGTACCTTAATGTGCAAGAAGTACACCGCAAGGAAACAAAAAAAGAATAACTATCTACACGTGTAATCAGGGTTATGGAAACGTAAGATGAATTGTCCTAGAATCCTACCATGAGTTTATCAGCTTCTTCATGCTTTCCTTTCATGCGAAGCTGTAAGACTTTGGCAGCCAACTGATTTGAGGTCATAGCTGGCTTCACGCTCATACCATCATCAATGCTTCTTTCCATAGAATTCGATTCTATTCCTCTTCCTATTTTTTCATTTGAAGAATCAAGAGGATCACCAAGGTGCTCATCCTTCTTACTGGCAAATGTACTCAGGAAGCTTCCGTCATTGGAAAATTTGTTTATGGTAGAAATGGCAGCAGAGAGGCTGCTATCTGCAGCAGGCATCTTGCTCTTTCCCCAAGACAAAGAATCTTGAACTTTAGGCACTCTCATTTTAGCTTGACGGTGGGACCCATCCTACATAAAATATTAAGCAAAATTTTAAGCATTCTCACAAAAAAGAGGAAAACCCATAAATGCTTTTACTTGAGCTTCAGACTAAAAAGAGTCTTAAATTTATCTATGCGAGAAATATTGGCATACATAGATAACCAAGTGTTCACATCAATATGCAATCTTTGAAAGAACAACTTAAATTCACAATGCCAACCATAAAAACCCAACAATTCCACTACAAAGAGAGTCTGGAGGAGTCGCACCTTCTCACTTAACCTCTCATTTTGTCTATCTGCATCTTTTGTTCCTTCATTTAGTCCTTGCCTCCTCCTTTTTATTGCATGAATATGAGCATGAGTTGGTGCAACTTTATGAGCTGCCACAGAAACTGCAAGCTGACCAACAGAACCCCAGCGATCTTGAACCACCTGTAAAAAATGTGTGCCTTACATATTGCTAACATGAAGGATCAACTTTCCGAAACAAAAACTTTATGAGCCATATGCATACCTCCTCAAAGTTCCGTCCTTCACGAGCTGCTTGCTCTTGAGCACGTTTCAATGCTTTGAGCCTCCAGCTTGCTCCTCCATCACCAACAAGAGATGATGACAGAAGTTTGTTTCGGCCAGTTTTTCCATCTGAATCTTCGGGGTACCCACTCCCATTATCCTTCAAGTATGGATTCAGCTCTTTTGGATTGGTCTTCTTAATCTGAAACACACAGAAAACAGTGAATCTAGAAGAAACAGTTGTCAGTTAAACATGTTGATACAGGACATTAAATAGGAAAACCTTCATAATTGAGTCATTATGGTCTGCTTCTCCAGAAAAGCTTAGTAAAAAATAATAGACAATAGGCAAGGAAAACAAGCTCAGAGGAAAATATAATCAGAAAGATAAATGTGTATTAAAGAGGACAAGTGAAACAATACCAAATTAACAGAAAATCAACTACTCAACTCAACATAAACTTAAGTATAATTTAACTGCAGCAATCCTAAAACTAACCGGCAAATAAATTTCAGAATTGAAAGAAAGTGATAAAATGATAAACCAATATATTACTTCTTCAGTTTCAACTTGGACTTCTTGTTTATTGTCTGAAAGTTCCGTCCCAGCCTTTTCCAGAGTATCTTTAGGTCGGAGCATGAAGTCCAATCCCATTTGCTTCCTTGAATTGTCATTCAGATTCTGGAATTCAGACCCATCCCCACTATCTGAGACATACATATCAAAACAATCTATTTTAGCAAACAAACTGACTTTTTCCAGAGCCAGTTTAGAAAAGATATTTCATTTTTTGTGAAATCGTTTTCTAGACTCCCTAAGATTTATTCACAGTTAGTCCCCACAGTATGAAATATGACAATTAGGTAACAGTGTTTTCTCTTACCTGACAAGTGACCACACCTCTAAAGAACCCAGATCAAAACTTGAGTAACAAAATAAAAGAAAATAAAGAAAGAGGCAAAAATATAAAAGAAATAAAACAAGTTTCATGAGTCCCCTCCTTCCTCACATTTCTTGTACTCAATTAACTCACCCTGTTTTCTATGTCAGGCTGACACTTGAGAGACCCCAAATCCCACAATTCCCACCCTGAATCAAATTTTTAGCCAGAGTTCTTGTATCAATGCATTGTATCAATACAATTAAGATCTAGCATCGTTGGCAAATATGCATTACAATTTCTCATTTCTGATGGGGTGACATCTTGTAAACTGACTCCAGTCTAGGGGCTTAATTATAGCTTCAAACTAAGTTTTACTAATGCTTAATTAAAGGTGAACCATTAAGGAAACCTACCTTGTGAGTTGTCATCCTCAACCACTCTTTTCTTATCCTTCTTCCTTCTTGCATTTCCTTCTTTATTGTTTGTCCCGTTGCCAGAACTTCCACTCTCTGAAGCAATGGAAGAGTAATCTTCGGATGGAGAATCTTTTCTCTGACTTCTCCCCTTCTTCTTGGTAGTACTTGCTTCTTCATATCCTAAGCTACCTTTACGTCTTTTCTTCTCCTTTCTTCTATCAGTACCACTACTACGTTCTTTTTCATTGTATTCAGAATCACTCTCATCATCACTTCCATCCGAACATGAAGATGATTCATCATCTGAAGCATACCACTTCTTTTTCTTTCTAGACCCTGTCTTTATCCTTTCAAGATCTTCATCGGAGCTATAATGGGAGCTCCTCCTTTTATGTCTACCTTTATCTTTCTTGCTCTTTGATTTCTTTCTCTCTTTTCTAGAGCCCTTTAGATCTTCATCTCGTGACTGAAAAGCCACATTTGATATAAGAAAAAAAAAAAAAAAAAAGACTTCTATGATTTTTCAAAATGCTAAACTACGAAGAAACAAAAAAGCCTTACTCTTTCTACTTCATCTCGAGGAATGAACTTCAACCCCGAAAGCATATTCTCTAATGAGCAGATATCACCACAAAATTTCAAAAAGCTGCAAAAGTAACAAAAGCGAAAAAAGAACCGTGAAATTAACAAGGAAGAAAATCCAGTGGTACACCAACAGACAAAGGCAATAGATAACCAGGCAAGAAATACAAAGCTCAGTGTAAAAGTCAACAGTTGGATGCCATTCAAAATTGCATAGAGACTTTCTTCCCAGAGAAATCATGGGACTAATGCAGTAGCTTGACGCAACTCATATTTTGGTGATTACCTAAGATGACAAACAACCTTCTCATCCAGCTAAAAGTATGCAGCTTGTCATGTACCTGTGTGCAAACAATTAATTTCTACCCTGTTGCAAGATATCATTGTTACCAACTATTCTACAGTCAGAGATGAATTTAAGACGCTATCAAGGAGGTGAGCCAACAAAGTTCATCAAGTTTCAAATTGCGGCAACAACATTAGTTCACCATTAAGAAAAAGAGGACCACATTGTTTAAAGGTTACCAGGGAGCAATAAAATGCTACAAATTATCGAGACCAGTAGCTCCCACAACATAAAACAGAAAAAACGAACAAGGGAAAAAAGTGACCAAATCGCTCGAACCACATCGAGGGAAATTTAGGCACAAAATTTCAGATTGTAAAATGGAAAAAACCATACAATTCTTACCTTAGAATTGAAACCCAGTCTCCACAATCGAATGGAAAGGTGACTTGGCAGAGTGCGAGTGAAGAATAGTCAATTTCGTTCAAAAACTTAATTAGGAATGGAGGAGAAGCAGCCAACTCTACTCTATGTTGCTTCCGATTTCAAAGCGAAAGTAAGAATTAGGAAGCCGAGGAGGTGCACCGCAGACCGCGGGGACAATAAGGGTGACGGGCGGTGTTTTCTGAAATTGTTACAGAAACGAATCGAGAAATTGAGATTTAAACCTGTATCGCCGTTTTCCTTAACGCGCAGAGAATTGGGTTAAATAAATATGCATTTTATATTGTAGTCGATGTATATCATCAAATAGTCCTACATGGAGGTGGATTGATTACTATGTTTGTGAAAATTTTGGGGATGTTTGTTTGAGTAGGGGTATGGGTTTGGTATGGTTTTTAAACCCATATACCCTGTTTGTTTGAAAGAGGAGTATAAGTATGAAATCTTATTTGGCAAACCCACCCCTCTCCTAGGTTTCATTCCCCATTCCACTATTTCTTTCTATTTCAAATTGGTGCCCTTCCCATTGGCTTTCAACTCCTTCATTCTGGACTCATCATCATCACTGCGGAGAGGGAGAGAGATCGAGGGGAGAAGCGATGGTGGTTGTCATAGGTGGCGATGGTGACGACTGAAGGCGAGGGAGATGGCGTCGATGGTGAAAATGGTATAGAGATATTTCGGTTGCTGTGAAAAGAGTATTAGAGTTGTTGTGAATCAAACCCACACTTATCGTTTAATGAATAATCTGATTGCTCCCTCGTTCAAGTTAACAAAATCATCTATGTACATTGGAAGGATTCATGCTAGTAGCATGTGGCTTGGGCAACTCATGGCTGGTGTGAATTTGGCTTTAGCTGCAATTTAGCTGTTCTTCCCATTTGTTATAATAGTGTGGTAGGGGTTTTAAAATTTTTTTAATTTATATATAATATAATGTGTAGGCTTGTAGTTCCGAGCCTATACCTTAATGACTCAAGCGACTACAGGCCTATTTTATTATTAGTCTCTAAAGTAAAATTAAAATTATAAAATATATAATATTTCTAAAGCTAGTGTTACAATGTGTGTGTGGAGATTCTTCTAAATTTAAATAAAATGTAAGGGTTTGAAAATTTAAAAAAAACTCATGATTAAGATTTAAAATTCCCACTCAATCTATACAATGTATCTTTTCCAACTATACAATTTTAGAACCTTCTCCTACTCATGATTTCCTTATAGAGCAAGTGAATTCGCAAATAACGTCAAGAAGTTGAGTTTATTAACCTCAAGTAGGGAAACATGTTCAACACGCATGTTAAATTATATAATATCACTTTTATTAGATAGTTCAAATTTATAATTTTCATGATTAAAACTGATGATAATTATCGTTTTTCTTTCACGCAACCCTTTAAAATCCAAGAGGAGCAAATACAACATACAACCACAAAACAAACTACCCGACAATTGGCTAAGGCTGAAGGGGACATTACAAACCACGAAAATTCTGAAGAGGAGATTGCTTAGGCAACCAATGAGAAACATCATTTTACACTTAGTTCTTAAATTAAATCCAGTCCCTCACCTCTGAGAGTTTGCAGCTGATATGTTCCCTGCATTTTTTAAGGCCTGCCTACTTGCATACGATGAACCTGAATTGCTATAACAATACACAATGCAGTTGTTACTGTCCACAAAGATTTGATTGAAACTTTTATTTGAAGAAATCTTGCATGGTTTCGGTTTGCACTTGCTACTAAAATACCATACAATATGTTTGGCAATTTATATCCTACTCCTATAGGACCACCATGAATTTTACTCCTACCCCGCGCTACAGTAAACGCGCTACAGTTCCGCGCGCTACAGTAAACGTGCTACAGTACCTTCATTTCTTTTGTTATTTTTGGCTTTTTTTTTTTTTTTTTTGCCTTCCTCTTTGAAATTTTTTTTCGTCCGTTTTTTTCTAAACAATTCAGTATTTTTTTTAATGTTTTTGAATTTTATAAAAAAATTATTTTTAAATTATCATTTTATTTGTTTTATAATTAAATAATTTTAGATATTATGATACATATTATGGACGTTTTTGTTGTATGATATGATTTCTTTTATATTTTTGATCTGATATCTAAATTCTGTTGATCTGATGTCTGCTATTTTGTGATCTGATGTCTATATAATCATGATTTGATCTACCTTGTTAAGTATATTTTAGTTCTACTGTATGATTTCTTTTATATTTTTGATCTGATATCTATAGTCTGTTGATCTGATGTCTTGTATTCTCTGATCTGATGTCTATATAATCATGATTTGATCTACCTTGTTAAGTATATTTTAGTTCTACTGTATGATTTCTTTTATATTCTTGATCTGATATCTATAGTCTGTTGATCTGATGTTAAGTATGAGTTGATCTGATGTCTATATATCCTGATCTGATCTCCTTTGTTAAGTATGTTTTAGTTCTGCTGTGTGATTTCTTTTAAATTCTTGATCTAATGTCTATAGTCTGTTGATCTGATGTCAATTATGAGTTGATCTGATGTCTATATAATCCTGATCTGATCTCCTTTGTTAAGTATGTTTTAGTTCTGCTGTGTGATTTCTTTTAAAATCTTGATCTGATGTCTATAGTCTGTTGATCTGATGTCAAGTATACGCTGATCTGATGTCTATAGTCTGTTGATCTGATCTCCCTTTTTAAGTATGTTTTAGTTCTACTGTATGATTTCTTTTAAAATCTTGATCTGATGTCTATAGTCTGTTGATCTGATGTCAAGTATGAGTTGATCTAATGTCTATATATCCTGATCTGATCTCCTTTGTTAAGTATGTTTTAGTTCTGCTGTGTGATTTCTTTTAAAATCTTGATCTGATGTCTATAGTCTGTTGATCTGATGTCAATTATGAGTTGATCTGATGTCTATATAATCCTGATCTGATCTCCTTTGTTAAGTATGTTTTAGTTCTGCTGTGTGATTTCTTTTAAAATCTTGATCTGATGTCTATAGTCTGTTGATCTGATGTCAAGTATGAGTTGATCTGATGTCTATATAATCCTGATCTGATCTCCTTTGTTAAGTATGTTTTAGTTCTGCTGTGTGATTTCTTTCAAAATCTTGATCTGATGTCTATAGTCTGTTGATCTGATGTCAAGTATACGCTGATCTGATGTCTATAGTCTGTTGATCTGATCTCCCTTTTTAAGTATGTTTTAGTTCTACTGTATGATTTCTTTTATATTCTTGATCTGATATCTATAGTCTGTTGATCTGATGTCAAGTATGAGTTGATCTGATGTCTATATAATCCTGATCTGATCTCCTTTGTTAAGTATGTTTTAGTTCTGCTGTGTGATTTCTTTCAAAATCTTGATCTGATGTCTATAGTCTGTTGATCTGATGTCAAGTATACGCTGATCTGATGTCTATAGTCTGTTGATCTGATCTCCCTTTTTAAGTATGTTTTAGTTCTACTGTATGATTTCTTTTATATTCTTGATCTGATATCTATAGTCTGTTGATCTGATGTCAAGTATTCGCTGATCTGATGTCTATATAATCCTGATCTGATCTCTCTTGTTAATTATATTTTAGTTCTACTGTATGATTTCTTTTATATTCTTGATCTGATATCTATAGTCTGTTGATCTGATCTCTTGTATTTTCTAATCTGATGTCTATATAATCCTGATCTGATTTCCCTTGTTAAAAAAAGTATTTTTTTTAAAAAAATAGCGCGTTACTGTAGCGCGAAACTATAGCGCGTCACTGTAGCGCGCGCTACTGTAGCGCGCTACAGTAAGTAGGAGTAAAATTCATCCTACTCCTATAGTACCACCGTAAACGGACTCAATATGTTTACCCAGTTCCTGTTGGCCTTATCCCAAAGTCCTTTTCTGGGGATAAATCGAACTATTTTTCATGAGGTTAAACCAGGGATGGAGGTGTTATTGTGGAGTTCTGGAATCAGACATCTCCAGAGAATTTGGCAAGGGATGCTTTTCCTGGGAACCATTCATGTTTACTTTTATCCTACAACAAAGAAGCAATCACTTAGTTTAATGGAAACTGTTTTGTTTCACCAGTTGCCACATAAGCAAACAACACCACTGAGAATATGCATATGTTCATAATCACTTTTCTATTGTGTCTCATTATTTTCCTTTCAAACAAATATAATTATACAAGTTTGATTTGCAAAAGTTAAGGAATAAGATTTTGATAAAGTTAACTTATTTATTTATTTATTTTTAATATTTTTAAAATTCTACAATTAATTTTCAAATTTTTTTTTTCAAAGAAAGGCTTAAAACCTATTAATCTAAACTCTCGATGTGACTCGAACTCAGGATTTCGTACTCCTAAATATAGCCGGTGTAATATACTACCCCGCTGTGACTCGAATTCAAGACATTCATGCTCATAAGTGATCCCGGTATTACTGTAATCTATTTCCAGTGTGACTCGACCTCAGAATCTCATGATCCTAATTGAAGAAGTCAACCACCACGTCAAAATTTTCTTGTCATTTTCAAACCATTTTAATTTAACAAATCACATCATAATTTACTCATCCTAAAAATATTCTAAAAATATCATTATTTTTTTGTTGGACTACTTTAATTTTATTAGAAACACAACATTATATGTGCAATGTATTGTGACCTGTAAGTCCACAACCTAAAAAAAGCTACTGAATGACGACAATCAGCACTATGCAAATTTTAATTTGTCATACAATACCATTAAGTATCCATAATCCATGCCAGTGTGCCAGACCGACCACACTACCAGTAGCCAAACAGACACGATGAAGGCGCTGAGATTCTGCATTCACTTTCTTCTTTTGTTGCACTTCTTCTCATTTTCCTCTGTGAATTTGGTTCGGAGTGATGGAGAAGACCTTACAATCAAAATCATGGAGGACTTCTCTGGGTACGCAATTCATGAACCCCAACTCTCGAACTCCTTGTCTTCTTCACTCTCAGTGGACACTCAAAGTCTGCAGAAACAGGTATGCAAAAGGAATCCCAGACATAAAGTTCTCTTTTTTGTCTGCCTTCTGAGGTTTTTTTTTTTTTTTTAAAGTTCTTTCCGTTTTTCTCCCGTTCAAAGATTGTATTTTGATTTGGTGGGTTCTTGATATTTTTCGATTCTGGTTTAGAGCTTGATGCCCACTTTATTCAATTTCTTCATAAAGGGCCTTATTGTTATTGGATTGTTATTGGGTTGAATGTTATTGTTTTCTGTCTTGTGTTGTTTTTATGAGATTGCTTTTCTGAACTGCAGCTTGCTATTGATACTATTTAGATATGACATTTTGAAGATTGGAAGATGGTCTGTTTGGTTCTACAGTTCAAAATTGATGATTATCTTTGATTTTGTAAACCAAATAGGAAAAAGCATTTACACTGGAAGGTGTGTGGGGATATGATATCTTAATCTATCCGTGTTTCATTTGAACACTCTAAGACTAAATATTGCACAATTCCTGTTTCAATGGAGGACTTTAATATGAAGTTTTAATGCCTTTAAAATTTTAATGTTTTCTGCTTAAGTAAGACATAGAATAATTCTGGCTTAAGTGATAGACAGTAGCTGCAGGTGCTTAGCTTTTGTTAGATTACTTTACAAAATCCAATGCCTGCATATTGTAATTTCAGTAAGGAGGAACTCATGATGAATGCATATTGAGTAACTTCTTGATTTTCTGTTTATGAGCAAAGTGATTCTTTACTAATGATCTGTTTATAATAGATAGATGAGCTGTCAACTTTTTCGGATACATCTGCTCCATCAGTTACTCGGATCTTGTACAGTGAGAAGGATGTAATGTCAAGAAGGTAACGGTAGAAAGTTTATGGTCATCCACACCAAACAAAAAACTTTGATGTGTTGTTAACATAAGAACTGCCATTGCTTATCGATTTGGGGAAATATTTTCTTTTAACTACTTCGGGCTTCTAAACAGACTGACTTATTAGCATAAATTTCATTTTCCATGCCCGAAAGGCAAAAATGAGAGCCAAAAAAGTATGAAATTGACAGTTATCTGGGGTCTTTAATAATAATAACTACTTAGCTCTACTTTTTCAGGTGGTTAAAATGAGAGCCAAAAAGTATGAAAAATGAGAGCCAAAAAAGTATGAGACAGGCATTGAAACACTTGAAATAAGTCAAGCCTTGTATATAAATAATTGACTTGTGGCCGCAGTGATCTATAATTCTTTCATATGTCTTCTTACTTTATGCAGGTATATAAAAAGGCTCATGGAAGTTTCAGGTCTTTCTGTCAGGGAGGATGCTGTTGGTAACATTTTTGGACGATGGTTAGTTAGTACTTATTCCCTCAATAATCTTTTCTTAAAACCAAAATATATCAATCACTGAGCCAGTATGATGTTATGGATTTTATTATGAGACTGCTAAATTATGAAGCTGATCACTTGCCTCAGGAAAATATTCTGTATAGCATGCTTCTGTGAATTAAATTCAGGGAGTTAATTGGAAACATCAAACAAAATGTATTTCCTTGTAAGTCAAGTCATTCTGCACATCTTATTCATTTACATAACTCTCACAGTCATTCGGTTGTCTATAGGAATGGTTATGAACCTGAACTTGCTCCAGTTTCAACAGGATCTCATACAGATGCAATACCATATTCTGGAAAATATGATGGCGTAGTTGGTGTTTTGGGTGCAATAGAAGCCATCAACGTTCTCAAGCGGTATGCTGTTTGCATGTTTTGAATAACTACTATTAGTTAACTGAAACTTGTCAAGATTCATTTGCATTTTATGAATTAGGTGACAGAATGTTAGGATTCCATGTCTGGTCCCTTGTCACCATGTTTCAACTACTTCTTTTCTTTACTACTTGAGAGTTTCAATATGAAAGGGCTGTGCTGGAATGGCTTTGTGGTTCATTTTCTTTAGATCTTTAACTCCAAGCTCAAATTTTTGGTAATATATGATGTTTTAGGAGGAATGGGTAAACACTACAAGGGGATGTGTGGATTTGGAGCTGAGAGCCAATATACTTCTCTTTTAATATTTTTAAATATGTCATCAGCTGCCTGTTGCCACAGAATATTAGTCGTCTAGATGGAGAATTTTCAATGAGTTCTTAGACTTTCTTGGGAAGTTCAGTTGATCATGGGCTGCAACCAGGAGTAAGTTAATTTGAGTCAAAATGTGCACTGGAGTGAGGAGTAATAGATTGGAGTTCTTTGCCAAGTTGGCAAAAGACTTTTGCTTAGCTACAGAAAATCATGGTCTGCTAGTACCTTTAGCTCAACTTTATGGACTTTAAAAGTTTGGTTAAATGTCACAAGCTATACCAAATGACCACAATATTTATGATGCTGAGATATCACCTGCATTCTTTTGATAGCATATTAGACCCTTGTTCGGTTTGCATGTGATTGTTGAGTTTGTGTTTTGCAGTTCATCCCATGTTTAATTGACCTCATTGATCTGAGTTTTGGTGTTTGGATTATGTAGAGCTGGATTTAAACCTAAAAGGTCATTGGAGGTGATTATGTTCACTTCAGAAGAGCCTACGAGGTTTGGAATCAGCTGTTTAGGAAGGTTCGTATGAAAAATAGTTACAAGCTTGTTGCTGCAAATTGAGGCTCTTTATACCTTATCGTGAACAAGTGATCTTTCATGAGCTTAAAGTTTGATGTTTCTTTGTCATTACCTCCCCTTTGTTTCTTTCCTTTTGAAAAAGAAAAACAACATAACGTGTGCGCAGAAGCCAAATATTGATAGAGCACCTAGCTTGAGATTTAATAGTCATCATCTGAAATTTGCAGCCGCCTCTTGGCGGGGAGTGAAGAACTTGTACAACAACTCAAAAAGACAGTGGACAGTGACAGTGTTTCCTTCTTTGATGCTGCAAAATCTGCTGATTACATAAATGTAGAAGATTTATCCTCTGTGTTTCTGAAGAATGGAAGCTATTCTGCTTTTGTGGAGTTGCACATTGAGCAAGGTCCTATTCTTGAAGAAGAAGGTAGTTGTATTAATATTTGCTTAAGCAGCAAATATATAAGATAAAATCCGTGATTGAAAAAGAAAACGATAAATCAGTTTTTCTTTTTTTTCCCTGATCGCTTGCTATACCTTTCCTTGATGATTAGCAATATCTATTGGTGTTGTGACTGCTATTGCCGCTCCTGCTAGTATCATAGTGGAGTTTGAGGGCAGTGGAGGCCATGCAGGAGCTGTCCTGATGCCACAGAGGTACATAAAATCAAGGGAATAATGACCTCACTTTTCTTTCAAATACCTTGGAAGCATTTCATTTGTCTTCATCAATTTTACCTGTTGGGTCTGCTAGACTGTCAAGTGCAGTGTTATTATTTCCGCATCCAGTTTAACATGGAATTAAGACTATATGACCGTTACTTTTCTCTCAATTTGTTAAAATTCTGTACAAGTTCCATGCTACCATTTTCAAAATTTGTCCTCCTTTATCTTCTGGTTCTCTAGCATCAGGAGAAAGCATTTTAAGATGCCTTTCCCTTCCAATTAAATTTCTGTTTTTCATTTTCTATGTCATTATCTGATTATGTTGTCTTGCGCCTAACTTCTTTCCATACTTGAACAAATTGTTTGGAACAGGAATGATGCAGGACTGGCTGCTGCAGAGTTGGCACTTGCTGTGGAGAAACATGTATTGGAGTCTGGATCAATTGATACTGTAGGCACAGTCGGTAAGCCAGTCTTATTTATTTTTCCGCCATTGGCAAGGTTCTCTGGGTACTTTTTTGTATGAAGTCAAATGGGCAGCTTCTGTTATTAGCCGCATAGTTGAAAAAGGTAGATGTTAAAAGGACCCCTAAATATTGGATTCCAAGGGTAACTGGTTCCATTTTAATCCTTTTTTTGGTTTTAGGTTATTATATCTGGAATAAAACGATTCGTGAGTAGATAAAATCCAAGTCTTAAGTGTTCTAAGTCATCAGAAATAACATTAAGTGAAGTGTTCTATAGAGTAATTGGTTTCTTCGCCCTTATCCCCGGGATGTCCACTGATTTTAACTATTGTCCATCGTAAAGATGAGTCTTCTGACATGTGTTAAGACAGCTCAGTTGGATTTTACAAGTGTTTTATGTCCCTCAGGTATTCTTGAACTACATCCTGGAGCCATAAATAGCATTCCAAGCAAATCACATGTGGAAATAGGTCAGTTTCGAGTAATAATGTTCCTTAGATGTTGAAAGTTTGGTATGATAACAAAATGGTTAGTAGCTTTATCTGGGTGGTTTTATTCTGTTTAACTAGTTTAATGTAACTTGAATAAGTTCCTCTACAGTTTTCCATTCTCCAATGAAATAAAAGTGGAAAGAAAGTGTGTTCTCTGTAAATAGATTATCTATCTCAACAACTGCTTTTGCATAATCTTTTACAGATACACGCGACATTGATGAAGAACGAAGAAATTCTGTCATTGATAAAATTCATCATTCTGCTTCAACCATATCCAAAAGGCGCGGTGTTAATCTGTCAAAGTTTCAAATTGTCAATAAAGATCCGCCTGCCCTTTCTGACGAATCGATCATTAAGGCAGCAGAATCAGCAAGTCATGAGCTAAATTTGACATACAAGAAGATGATTAGTAGAGCCTATCATGATTCGCTATTCATGGCCAGGTAACAAACATCAAACCTTAGGGAGTTTTGATTTGGATCGCGCTCTGTAATCCTAAATGCAAAATATATGTGGCACTCACTGATACACGTTACTGCGCGCAGGGTTACACCGATGGGCATGATATTTATACCATGTTATAAAGGTCATATGCCCTTTATTTTCCTGTCAATTTGTCAATTACTGGTACTGCTATATTTTCTTCCATAGCCTGTCTGATTCTTACTTTTGTTTCCTTGCAGGCTATAGTCACAAGCCTGAAGAATTTTCATCCATCACTGACATCGCCAATGGCGTAAAAGTCTTGGCACTCACACTGGCCAAATTATCCAACTCTTGAAGCCTTAAGTAGGTACTTCCGGTGCACAAACTACCTTTTCTTGTTACAAATTGATCCTGGAACATTTAACATTGGTTGCTTGCCTAGGTTGGTGATCCTAGTACATATGAATTTTATGCAACTAGACAATCTCTGAATAATGTAATGTTCTTGTACATCATCTATTCTTCCATTTAGACAAATCTCAACACTGCCATATCATCTTTAAGTTACTGCAAATGCGTGTGATTAGCTAGACATGTTGTTCACGCACCCTTGATTAAATCTATGTCAATAAACCACTGGAGATTTTTGCTTTGCTTATAATTGATTAAGTAGGGGAAACAACATTGAGTAGTGACACAGCAGCGGTTGGAATTTACCAACTTAACAACCTAGTTTCTCCTATCATTAACCTAACAATACTAAGAAGGAACATATTTTTTGAGATTTTTTGTTCTATATCTGCGTATGCATCAGCTTTCTGAGTTCTTGTTCTTCTCCAATACAATCTCTATCTGTAAGAAAATAGTATGAATGTTATTCTCTACCCAGAGGGTCAGGGTTAGCAGAATCAATTAATAAACCAAGAAATGGTGGCAATAACTGACCCTGGCTTTTCTTACAAGGCGACCGCTAGATTCATCATTGTTGCCGACCGTTGAGATCATAACTTCTGTTCATCATGAAACATGTTACAGGAGTAAAGTTAACGTATGACTGGAAATATTACAAAGGTTGTTCTGGCAAAGAATTGAACCTTTTTTAGAAAGTATTCTTACTCTGGTTTGTTGCAACTCCATTCCTCTTCAAAATCTCTGCAATTATGACCACTGTAGGAATTGCTGCGGTGGGATTATGAACAAGAACTTCCCCGATCAGTTGGCAGGTTTTGAGAGTGCCAAAAACAGAACTTTGAAAAACAAATTATGTATGAACGTACCCATTCCCAGGGCAGAAAGTTCAATCTCGTCATGTTGCTTAAGGTACCTCTGCAAAGCAAACGAATCAAGTGAACACATGAATTGGAATCATTAACGCTTGAAAAGCCTAATTCTGATGATCTATACGAATGTCCCAGAAAAATTTTCCAACGGAAACTGTAAGAAAATTAGATCCCATTATGGATCAAACTTAAGAGGCATGGAAAATGAAGCTTCTTGATTTACAGGGATGGGAAAATCATCTAGAAGGTCTGAACTCCCAGAATACTGATGAGGAACGATAAAATAGATCCGCACACACTATTACAAAAGCCAGTCTAAATCTGCTTCTTCAGAAGGAAATCTGAAAGTGCAAAAAGAAGAAGAAGAAGAAGACGACGATGAAGAAAAAGGAGCATGCATGCGTTAGAAAGGCTACACTAATAATTCATGCACATTAATATATAACAAAGAAGAAACCTTGGCAAGATTTAGATAGAAAAAGAGGGGCTTCTTGGTATTGGAGACTTGAATCCTGTTCTTCTTCTGGTTCTGGTTCAGGTTGAGGTTGATGGGATTACTACTATTCTCATTGGATTTGACTGTACCATTTTTACCATTATTAATCTCCGTTGCTTTGGAAACATCTATGGTGGTAGTTTCTGTCATTTTTGGTGCAAAAAACAAAAATAGCACAAGGCTACTCTCTCTCTTCTCTAAAGTCACTCTCCTCGGAATTCAGTTATTTCACTAACATTAGATCATCAAACATTTTTATAAACGTGGATTTTCTCAAACGAAGCCATGTAAGGGTATGTCTTAGAGACCCGGAAATAAAGGGATGGCTTCCCAGTGTAAACGATACCATATTGGGTTATTTGAATTGGCAGTTGTTCTTCCCAAACGGAATATTGTCAGCCAGTTTTTCATTTTCACTTTCATATTTCCTTCCTACCATTTACTGGCTTGTCCAATTCATGACCATTTATAAAGCCTGATGATGATGATGATCAAAAGGGCCATGAAGAGCAACAAAAAATGTTATCAACTTAAGCATTTCAAATGCAAATCAAGCCAAAGATACATAAAAGAAGGCTGACAGGAATAAAATTGAGGGGATATGTACATCTTACATATATAGGGACAGATTTATTGACAGAGTAGCCATCCAGGTGACACATTCATTCTATTCTTGACTTCAAATTTGATCCTCGGGCCGAGTTCAGGTATGGGATTTTCTTAGGACAGATGTGCCTAAGGAGCCAGCTGATAGGGGTAGATGCAGCAGCCAAGAGGATGCATAAGCCCCATTGCCTAGAATCCAACCTTGCTGTACCTCCAATGCTTTTCCAAACTTCCACCATCATCATTTGGAGGAACATGATTATCCCAATGATTCCCCAGAACCATTTCTTGTTGTGCATTTCCTGGAAAATGTTCTTCCGATCATACAGCTTCGTGTTGATCAGCGTGAAAACTTGGCACAACACATAAGTATTGAAGATCACAGTGTTCTTCTCATTGTAATTCAGTTTCAGCAATGATTTTCCTTTGAAATGGATGGCCGAAAGGACTACTACTTGATACAATGCCTGAGCACTTATGTTTCGCTGCATATCATCCGTCATCAATGGCTTGTTCAGATCCCTGGATGGCTTGGACATAAGGTCATGAGAGGGTTGTTTCATGAGAAAAGAAAGAACAGCAACTGTACTTAAAATCAGCTTCACCCAAAGGAGTTGAAGTGGTGGTACTTCACCTGAGGAAACGAATGGCACAGCATGAGAAAGAGTGAATCCACTGGGGAAAATTATCATCACAAAATCAACCATTAGATCAACAAAAGTTGCAGTGAGCAAGAACTGAGTGTAGGTCTGGATACTATCATAGAATTCTCTTCCCCATCTCAAGATTTCGATAACCAGAGGGAAGTTCTTGTTCTTGATCACAATATCTGCACATGCCTTGAGAATTTCAGCTGCACCAAGAGTTCCAAATGACACTCCTACATTTGCTTCTCTAAGTGCCTGTACATCGCCTAGGCCTCCGCCTAGATATGCAACTACTTTGCCTTTCTTTTTCAAGGTTTGAACCATGAGGAACTTATCGAAAGGAGTAGCTCCCGCCAACACGCGAATTTGATCAACTCTCTCCATTCTCTCTTCTGTAGTAAACTTGCGAAATTCCTTTCCTTGTACTACATCTCCTGGTTGATTGTCAGGCTCAAGTAAACCACCTCTTAAGGCAATGAATCTGGCAGTCAAAATGTTGTCACCTGTGACCAATTTGAAGCTTATTCCAGCTCGCTGGCAATCTTTTACAACCCTTTTAACCCCATTTCTCACTGGATTTTTAAGCCCCACCAGGCCTAACAAGGTCAGCTGTTGGCGAGAAAAGTTGAAGTACTCTTCAATGGATGTTTTCCTATGAGCAAAGGCAATGCATCTTAGGCCATTCTCTGCCATTCCTTCAATAATTTGCTCCAACAGGGCTCTTGTGGTTTTATTCATGATATTCACAATGCCAGTAGTTTCATAGTAATGAGAGCACATATTCAAGATCACTTCCGCCGCCCCTTTCCGATGGACATGAATTGTGTTGTCACTATTCTTACTGATCAACACGCCACTACGCTTGTTCACCGGGTTGAAGGGCTCAATTTCAAGAATGGTGCAAGTACGCCTGAGGCTTTCTTTCTCCATTCCCAATTGGCGAGTTGCCCAATCAAAGATCGCCCCTTCTGTTGAACTCAGGGAAGATGGATATGTGGAACTCGAACGCGGCTGAGTTGTGTTTAATCCTATGGCTTGGTGAAGTAATTCAAGAACATCTGGAGCAATCAAATTGTGTGGCACTTCTTCAATGGAACTTAAACCAAGCCAGAACTTATTCACCTATAAGCAAATATCAAAACATTCAACACCTTAATTAGTAAAGAAACAGAGAAGTAAAATCCTGAGAAAACAAGAATCATGTGTATACCTCGGGTAAATCCGAGGTTAAGGTTCCTGTTTTGTTCAAGCAAATAGTATCAACACAAGCAACTTGATGAACAAGGGCAGGCTTTTTTATTAAAACTTGATCATGAAACAAACTCCTCATGGAATAGGCAAGAGTGGTTTTGACGACCAAAACTAAGCCGCCGAGGCTGGAAGTTAATGCAATAGTTGCAGAAGTCGCCATCATTCCAACCAGAGCAATCCCAACAGTTATAATTGCTGCTGCTGCTGGTGTTGCCTCACTATTTTCCTCATCATGGTTTATATTCCCCGCACAGAAACGTAACAGAAACCACACAAGCGTTGACAGGGCAAAAGCTTTACCAAAGCCACCAATAATGGCCGTCAGGTTTTCGAGCTCATGAGCATGTCTTCCCATCATCCAAATCACTTGTTGAGGCTGCTGGTTTCTCCGATTCTTTCCCACCGCCGTCACAACTATCCTAGCATAACCATCAGCAACCATGTTTCCCGACAGCAAAAAGGGGTTTTCATGTCCAACTTCAGTATGATCAGATCTTCCATTGCTCTTTATATTCTCCAGGTGCAATGAATGCCCATCTATAAACAGGCCATCAGCTGGAACTTGATCTCCAGGTATCACAAACACAACATCTCCAACAACTACTCCAGAAATTGGGATTTTCATCCATTCTCCATTCCTCACAACATCAACCTGAGGGGTATAAACATGATATCTCGATGCAGACAAATCATGGTGAGATTGATTTACAGGCCAAAAGTTCGTGACAGCTGAAATAATCACCACAGCAACAATCTCAAGAAGTTTAGTTCCCTTTTCAGGCCAAACCAATCTGAACCCATGTTCTTTTATCCCAAAACAGAGAGAAACAAGAATGAAAACAAGAAGAATGATGATCAGAGGGTCTTTAATTGCTTTCATTCCGCAAACGCAAAAACCCTTTACTAAATGTTGTTTAGGATACAGATTGGAATTGGACCCAAAAATTTTTCTTCGGCGGTTGATCTCATCAGCGTCACCCTGAATTCCATTCTCTGTATGAGAATCCAGGGCCCTGATTACACCGTCTACACCCCCAAAATCACGCAGTAATCTCTTATCTTTCGTTCTCACTAATGTTGTCAGTGTAGTTTTGTGTGAGGAATCGAAAGTAGTGAAAGGAGGATGTTCTACGTCCATAATGGTAGAAATTGGTGGCTGATCAACGTTTTGTCATCAATGTTTTTGAAGATAGCAAGGTACATTTATGAAAGAAAGCAGGGGAAAAAAAAGGAACAGAAGAAAGAATGAACTAAAATCATGCATTAATTATTTTAAAGCAAACAAGAAGATGAAGAAAAGGTTAATTGAAACATGATACTAGAAATTATCTTAATGGTCATGAAATTGATTGAACTAAACTTGAGTTTGAAACTGGGATACAAGAGATAGTAGAGATATTTCAAATTTTGGTAATATTTACTGGAAGAAGTTAAGTTGGGAAGAAATAGTTTAATAGAGATGTCTGTTGTGTGGATTATCAAGGGATGAAATTCAATTCTCATTTCCCAGAATTTGCAGGAGCGCCATCCTCCAGTTTACTTGTCAGCTCAAATGTATTTTTGGGGGTGTGTGTGATTTTTTTAAGACCCAACATCTGAGAAATTTCGTATTATTTGCAAGTCTTTATGTAATCAATAAAATTATTTTTGGGCAAAGTGAAATTATAAATCGAGATGAGCAAATCCAAAGAATGGTAACCAAAGATTCAAATAAATATACTAATCAATAATGAATGCAGAGCCAATCTCATACTTGTCTCAGAAATTTCGTATGATTTGACATTTTCCCACTTTCTCTGTTTTAACTTTTAAACCAACTGTGATTCCTAAGAAGAACACAAATCATAAATTAGTGAAGCTGATCCACCAGCTTTGATGATTAAGCCTTCAAAAAGTTTCATTTTGGTGCTTCAAAACTGCATTTTGGACTTCATTGGTAGTATTTACTTTTTTTTTTTTTTTTTTTTAAATTTTAATTTAATTTTATTTATATATTAAGATGTTGGACCAGGAGGTCGTGAATTCAAGACATACCCGAAACACTTAGTTGCACGGAAATTCTGGATTCGAGTCACGCCAGATAAGAAGGGAAAAAATAAGAGGTAAGAAAATGTGAAACATGAATATTATTTACAATTTTATTTAGAATTATATTTATCATTTTGAAAGGGCAGAATTAACAATCACAGGCTGTCCCTAACAATATCTACATCCTGCATATTTACCTAAATGAATAAATGGCCAGATTTATTCACAGATTTATTTACACACATAATCATTCTATTTTTGACTTCATATTTGATCCTCTGGCAGAGTTCAGGTATGGTATTTTCTTAGGACAGATGGACCTGAGGAGCCAGCTGATAGGAGTTGATGCAAGAGCCAACAAGATGCATGAGCCCCATTGCCTGGAATCCAGCCTTGCTGTCCCTGCAATGTTCTTCCAAACTTCCACCATTATCACTTGCATGAATATGATTATCCCAATGATTCCCCAGAACCATTTCTTGTTGTGCATTTCCTGGAAAATGTTCTTTCGATCGTACAGCTTCGCGTTGATCAGGGTGAAAACTTGGCACAACACATAAGTATTGAAGATCACAGTGTTCTTCTCATTGGAATTCAGCTTCAGCCATGATTTTCCTTTGAAATGGATGGCTAACAGGACTGGTATTTGGTACAATGCCTGAGCACTTATGTTTCGTTGCATGTCGTCGTTCATCAGTGGCTCGTTCGGATCCCTAGATGGCTTCGACATAAGGTCATGAGAGGGCTGTTTTATGAGCACAGAAAGAGCAGCAACTGTGCCTAAAATCAGCTTCACCCAAAGGAGTTGAAATACAGGTAGTGGTACTTCACCTGATGAAATGAATGCCACTGCATAGAAAAGGGTGAATCCACTGGGGAATATTGTCATCACAAAATCAACAACTAGATCAACAAATGTTGCAGTGAGCAAGAACTGAGTGTAGGTTTGGATACTATCATAGAATCCTCTTCCCCATCTCAAGATTTCGATAACCAGAGGGAAGTTCTTGTTCTTGATCACAATATCTGCACTTGCCTTGAGGATTTCAGCTGCACCATGAGTTCCAAATGACACTCCTACATTTGCTTCTGTAAGTGCCTGTACATCGCCGAGGCCTCCGCCTAGATATGCAACTACTTTGCCTTTCTTTTTCAGGGTTTGAACCATGAGGAATTTATCGAAAGGAGTAGCTGCTGCCAACACGCGAATTTGATCAACTCTCTCCATTCTTTCTTCTGTAGTTAAGTCCCGGAATTCCTTTCCTTGTACTATATCTCCTCGTTGATTGTCGGGCTCGAGTAAACCGCCTCTTAAGGCAATGAATTTGGCAGTGGAAACATTGTCGCCTGTGACTAATTTGAAGTTTATTCCAGCTCGCTGGCAATCTTTTACAACCCTTTTAACTCCATTTCTCACTGGATTTTTAAGTCCCACCAGGCCTAACAATGTCAACTGTTGGCGAGAGAAATTGAAGTATTCTTCAATGGATGTTTTCCTATGTGCAAAGGCAATGCATCTGAGGCCATTCTCCGCCATTCCTTCAATAATCTGTTCCAACATGGCTCTTGTGGTTCTGTTCATGATATTCACAATGCCAGTAGTTTCATAGTAATGAGAGCACATATTCAGGATTACTCCGGCCGCCCCTTTCCGATGGACATGAATTGTGTTGTCATTATTCTTACTGATCAACACGCCACTGCGCTTGTTCACCGGATTGAAGGGCTCAATTTCTAGAATGGTGCAAGTACGCCTGAGGCTCTCTTTCTCCATTCCCAATTGGCGAGTTGCCCAATCAAAGATCGCCCCTTCTGTTGAACTCAGGGAAGATGCATAAATGGAACTCGAACGCGGCTGAGTTGTGTTTAACCCTATGGCCTGGTGAAGTAATTCAAGCACATTTGGAGCTATCAAATTGTGAGGTACTTCTTCAATGGAACTTAAACCAAGCCAGAACTTCTTTACCTATGAATTCAAAACCAAAAATCAAAACATCAAACACCTTAATTTGTTAAGAAACAGAGAATTAAATTATGAGAAAACAAGAATCATGTGTATACCTCTGAGAAATCTGAGGTTAAAGTTCCTGTTTTGTTCAAGCAAATAGTATCAACACAGGCAACCTGATGAACGAGGGCAGGCTTTTTTATCAGAACTTGATCATGCAACAAACTTCTCATGGAATAAGCAAGAGTGGTTTTGACAGCCAAAACTAAGCCCTCAAGGCTGGAAGTTAATGCTATAATTGCAGAAGTCCCCATCATTCCCACCAGAGCAATCAACAATTCCACAATATCTGCCTCTTTTCCGCCGTTTCTGATTCCGGCTGCTTCCTCTTTGTTTTCCTCGTCGTGATGTATATTTCCGGCGCAGAACCTAAACAGGAACCAAATAAATGTTAACACGGCAAAAGCTTTACCAAATTTGCCTATAATGGAGGTCAGATTTTCCAACTCATGAGCATGTCTTCCCATCATCCAAATCACTTGTAGCTGTGGCTGCTTGTTTCTCCTTTTCTTTCCGACCGCCGTGATGACCATCCTAGCATAACCATCAGCAACCATGTTTCCGGCGCAAGAAAACGGGTTCTCTCGTCCAACTTCTGCACGATCCAATCTTCCATTACTCATTATATTCTCCAGCCGCAATGAATGCCCGTCTATAAACAGGCCATCAGCTGGAACTTGATCTCCAGGTTTCAAGAACACAACATCTCCAACAACTATCCCGGAAATCGGGATTTTCATCCATTCCCCCTTCCTCACAACATCAACCTGAGGGGTGTAAACATGATATCTTGATGCAGACAAATCATGGTGAGATTGAGTTATAGGCCAAAAGTTTGTGACAGATGAAATAATCACCACAGCAACAATTTCAAGAAGTTTAGTTCCCTTTTCAAGCCAAACCAATCTCATCCCATGTTCTTTTATCCCAAAACAGAGCGAAACAAGAGTGAAAACAAGAAGAATGATGATCAGAGGGTCTTTAATTGCTTTCATTGCACAAACATAAAAACCCTTTAGCAAGTCCTGTTTAGGATACATGTTGGAATTGGACCCGAAGATCTTTATTCGGGCGTCGATATCATCGGCATCACCCAGAATGCCATTCTCTGTATCAGAATCCAGGGCCCTGATTACTCCTTCCACACCTCCGAAATCACGCAGTAATCTCCTATCCTTCGTTCTCACTAATGTCGCCAGTGTAGTTGTTTGTGAGGAATCAAAGGTAGTGAAAGAAGGTGGTTCCACGTCCAAAATGGAACCGATTGGTAACCGATCTTCAAACATGGCTGACTAATCTTCAACTTCCTGCTAGCTCTGTTTTCCCATCAAAATTTTTGGAGAAAGAATGAAACAAAAATCATGCATTAAACATTTGAAGGAAACAAGAAGATGAATACCAGGTTATTGAAACTTAATAATTGAAAGTACCTTAATCATGATGAAATTGATTGGACTCAACTGGAGGCTCAAACTGTAGCTAAACCAAAGATGCAGAGATAGCTCAAATATCAGTAATGCTGGAAAATATGGAGTTGGGTAGAGATAAATTAATGAATAGAGGGTGCTTGGGATGAAATTCAATTCCCATTTCCTAGAATATACACGAGGGTTATTATGTTTTACTTGTCAACTAAGTCACTGACCTTCCAGCCGGCAATTGACAATGCCGGATGTCAAGAACACGACGACAGATGTCATATTTATTACTACAGAATTCAATCAAATTTCCAACATTTTCACATCTCGTTGGCTATGTTGATACCTGCCCAAGACGATTTCAAGCAGGCAGGAGGGCCCATCTCCAAACAGCCGAAATTTCATTATGGTCAACGTTTCCCTATGCACTACCATTTCGTCCTAAAAAATTTAAAGTCTGTATTTGTCCTTAATTTCAAGAGCCGATCTTCCATTTATTTGATCAAATCATTATTCTAATTAAATTTTAACCATCAAAACGGGATTTAATTTCCGTTGGATCGGCGTATGCATTTTGATCATCAAGCAAAAACTAGATCTTTTAGCTAAAATGATTTAAAAATTCTATTTTTTTTCCATGTTCGACTCTCTAAGAAATTTCCTAGGGTTTACGAATGTCTTTCTTTAATCAACTAAAATAAATGTCTGCAATGTGAACTCTATATATACCCAGGAAATGGTAAGCAGTGACGCAATGAAACATGAAATAATGATGTTCTCATCGATCTTAGGAGTTCGTTCAGGCAATTTACAAGCTAAAACTAAGAATATCAAGGGCACTATACTTTTAGTGACTTTTCTATATAAAACAGTATTAAATGTCTTGTCCCCTACTCCAAAAAAAAAATCACAGCCTCACGCGCCTTCACCCTGCAGCAAATCTCACTTCACCCTTCTGTCATTAATGTTGTTAATCATGCGGCCGTTTTTTTCTTTTGGGAACCCGAAATCATCTTTTGCTTCAGCCCTTTTTTCTTTTTGAAAATTGGCACATAATGATTATGATTGATGCTACTTTCAAGATTATTTCAATCAAGTTTCAAAATTCTCATATCACATTTTTGTTTATATTCGTGTTTTTGGTATCATTCTGCATTTCCCGTTCTTTAACTTTTTATGATGGAAAATCATAAAAGTTGATGTAAAATCGCGATATTTGACATATTTTGCTCTCAGTAACTACTTTTTATTTATATTTCGATGTGGATATCATTAATACTGTTTGTTTCGAGTGATGTTAATTGCTAATTCTCCGGTTGATGGAATTTTTTCTCCGTGCCTTCTTGCCAAGATCCGTTTGTCAACTTTATATCTATCAGATCTCTCTTCCTTCCTTGAATACTCATCTATTTCGAGTTCACCTCCGGGGAATCCCATAACAAGTTCTACATCAATCTCATCAATTGGAAGGTGACCTGATGGCCACTCTAAATTCTTAGTGTTTGTGTTCAGCTTGGTGAGCAAATATTCTCCCAATACATTTGGAAGAGTGTCTATATTCAAGTGGAACAGGCAGGCTAGTCTAACCTGTCTCAATGTTTCCTTTTGAGCTTCACTAAGGTACTTCAACAGGGCTAATATTGCGGAATGAGATGTTCTGCTCAAGAACCTCATTGAATCATAATCTTTCTTCAAATTTTTTGGACATTTGTTCCCTTTATTCTTATCCTCAGGTTTCTTGACTTTTTTCATTCTTGATTTAAGCAATGATAAAGGGATGTTCTCTGTGAAATCATCATTCGTTTCTTCGTCATCATCTTTCTTCCTTTTGCCTGTAAGTAAAGAGTTTTTCATCAAAATACTTATACTTAAATCATTACAACAAAATTGAATGAAAATACATTTACCATCATCTGTGATTCATATAATGATTCTCCATCAACGATATCAGTAAGTACATTTACCATCAACATCGTAATAGAAAACATATACCATCATCTGTCACTCATATAATGATTTTCCATCAACTATATCAGTAAGTACCATCAACATCGTAATACATTACATATACTATCATCTGTCATTCATATAATGATTTTCCATCAACTCTATCAATAAGTACATTTACCATCAATATCCTAATACAAAACATTTACTGATATTTTGTCATTTATATAATGATTATCTATCAACTCTATTAGTAAGTACATTTACCATCAACATCCTAATACAAAACATATATCATCATCTGTCATTCATATAATGATTCTCCATCAACTATATCAGTAGATACATTTACCATTAACATCATAATAAACAACATTTACCATCATCAACATAATAATACAATTTTCATCCTCAGGGTCACCTCTACGACACAATATCAGAACAAAATTAGAACAAAACCATCCAAGAACATCATATTAAAGATTTACATCAACAACAAACATAATACAATACATTTATCATCAGCCTTTTTAAAAAAAAAATACAATTACCATCATCAGGGTTTCATTCACGGCAGAATATTGGAATAAAAACATAACAAAAGCATCCAAGAACATCACAATAAATATTTACATCAACAAGAAACATAATACAAATACAATTACCATCATCAACATAAGAGTAGAATTTCCGTCATCAATGTTCATTTTACGGCACAATTTCGGGGGGGGGGGGGGGGGGGGAAAGCATCCAATAACATACATTCTCTCTGTCGCGTTTCTTCTCCTCTCTTTGATGCATTTTTGGTTCTCATTTTTTCTCACTTTCTCTTTCATATTGTCCGTTCATTCAATTTTATTGCTTTTTTTTATTCTTCAAATAAGAAGGAAAATCTTGTTGTTCTGTTGTTCAGATTTGGATTTATATTGTTGACGGGCTTCTCTTTTGATGACGGTTGAAAGCGGATGCTTCGTGCTGTAGGATGCCCGGAGCAAACATTTCTTCTTTTGATTCTTCAAATCACTTGAAAATTGCTGGTCTTCTTTTTCGATTGCGCAGCTGAATAGTTTCAGGCAGAAGCGGCGACTGGAAAGCAGAGGAAAGAAGCCGACGTGGGTTTTTTCGGGCAACTGAAAAGCAGCGATTTTGGTTTTGAAACGAAAAAAATGGGATTGAATGTCGCTTGATTTTTTCATTTTGTGAGGTATTATAGGAATTTTGAATTTGTTCAATTTCTCATAAAAAAATAACAAACCATTAATATTATTTTGGAAAGTGGATTGATGATAAATGACAGCTACATTATTTGAATTGTGTTTTCTTATTTCTAAAGAGCGTGTTTACACTCTATTAAAACCTTAATTTTCAAAAAAAAAATTTATTTAATTTTTACTATGTATACCCATTTATATAATACACCAAGTTGTATTATAGAAGTATTGGTTCGTTCAATATGTACATGAGTCATGAATGATGGGACTATTTCGATCATTTCTACATCAGGCCACGTGTTTCTATTGACTTTTCTTTTTGCATTTCTTCTTTTTTCCAAATATTAATTTAATGAAGTAAAGAATTAGCTGCATTTACCATGATTAGACATAAATTTGTAGTTTTATAAATTAATGAAGATATATCGTACTTGTTTGTCAAATAGATAATTATTATAAATATGATTATTTTAATACAAAAATAATTTTATATATGTATAAGAGAGGAAACGTGTTATGCTTTCCCTAGACAACTATATCAACCATTTCATCCCATAAAAAACAAATAGATAAAATAAGCCTAACTCTGATTAGTTCTTAATAGAAAATTGCAGATCATGCAGAGTTATTTCAGTATAAGCCATAACCTCATTCAAACTTAATCTCTAAAACTTTGTATGTTTCAAAATTAGTCATTTTTTTTTTTATATTTTAAACTCCTTATTATTTATGCCTTTTTTTATCACTCTTTTCAAAATTATTCTTATTTTTTTATTTATTGCCTTTTTTTTTTTTATTCATATCTCCCTATTCTTCGCCCGTCCTTCTGTCGTCGCTGCCGGCTCTGTCTCTAGACTCTTATCTTTACTGTCGATATTTAGTCGCCGATCTCATCACCATCGCCACTTATTTTTCTTCTCCTTATCTCCTAACCGAAATTTTGATGGCGCTCATCACCCGATTAGGAGATAGGGAAAAGAAGAAAAAGCGGCGGCGACGGTGATGAGATACGGGGTATCAACGGTGAAGACGGGAGTCTAGCTACAACAAAAGGACGGACAGAGAATAGGGAATGATGAATAAAAAAAATAAGGTGATAAACAAGAAAATAATGACAATTATAGAAAGAGTGATGAAAAATAAGAAAAGAATGGGGGATAAGTAAGAAGGATCTTCAAATATAAAGGAAAATTACTAATTTTGGAACATACAAATTCTTAAGAACTAAGTTTGGATGGAAATTATAGTTAAAAAGTCAAAAGTGAATTTATACGTGAATGTTTAGTCTCCTCTGTAAGGTAAGAAAATTAGTTTACTGTATGGAATCAATGACTCCCTTTAACTTATCTCCTTCAAGTACAAGTACATCTTCAAAGGCTGCGTGCAGATTTCTATTGCAAAAGAGAAGACAAGATTATCCAGGTTATAAAATGGATGCTAAGCAAGGGACAAGGGAACACAATGGGAAAGAAAATTCAATATGAATTCCATTCAGTTCCCTGGGAACTATGCAAGCTTATCATCTCTATATATTTCACCATTGACATGCTGCAAGATCTTTTGAAGCTGATGAATATGAGAAGCTGGGCTTCCTTGAAGAGAAGGAAAGGGTATTGGCCTAGTATGAGGAGCTGATAAGCCCGTGGATGGTCCGTAATATACTTAACGGATCCAACCCAATCAAAATTAAACACTATTTAATGGCTTGAACCATATCTTATGGGCCTATAGCTTTTGTTAAACAGATCCAACCAAGCGGGAGCATATTGGTAAACTTTAAAGTTTAGGCTTGTAATTAAGCTTCTATACTAATAGTTTTATTTAAATAATATATAAATTTTTATTTTAAATAATTTATAATTCATATAAAATATTTATTATTTTAAATTATATAAAAATTATGTATAGTGATATTAATTTAAATTTTAAAAATAACATGAAATATTTTAATAATAGAAATATAAAAATTTAACTATTTATGTGCAAAAAAAAAATTAAAACATTTCTATGAGATGAGAGGAGTGTAAAAATCTCAACCGAAGGTAACAATTAAAGTGGGATAGTGATTAAGCATATGATATTTAATATAATTGAAATAGAGGCATATGATTAATACATAAAGAACATTTAGTTAAATAGATAAATGAGCATAACTTATATTTTTCTCATTTCTTAAATAAATTATTTTTTTTGTATTATTCTAATGCCAAAAAAAAAAAAAAAAAAAAACTTATACAAGCCTATAATAGTTTAGCTTGTTTTTCTTTTTCACAAATTTTTCTAGGAAAGGAACGAATTTTTTTACGAAAAAAGAAAAAATTTATATTATTCTTGTAAACTATTAAACTTTAATTTGTAATTAGAAAAGAATAAATAAATAAAGTTTAATTTCTCATTTAAAAATTGCTTATTATTGTTGTAAACTATTTTAGGTGCAAAAGTAAGTAGTATGATATAATAATGTTGAAAACTTAAAGAAATGAGGGACTTCAACCGAAACATTTCTATTTGATTATGTGTTAAGTATCTTATTATAAGAGTAATGGTGAAAGTTGAAAGCACGTTAAAAGTCAAATAAATAAGCGTTAAGCAGAATGTTGTTGGTTGGACCTAATTAAAGGAAATGTTATATATAGAGAGAGAAAGAGAGAGAGAGAGAGAGAGAGAGAGAGAGAGAGAGAGAGAGAGTTAATTAGCAGTTGATTAAGGTTTAATTAACCTGCTAATTAGTACTTGTAATGTAGTATTGGTATAACTAATATATATAATATCTAGCCCATTTTTTCTTATTTATCGTACATTTTTCAAAAAATAGTCTTTAATTTTTTTAAGTATCCACTCTTAATTTTTATCTTTCGCCCTCTTAATATTTATCTTCTGCACATTCTATTATTATATAACTATCATTAATCAATTTACTAAAAATTTTATAAGTCATTTCTTAATTTACCAAAAAATTATGATTAAAGTAGATAGACGAGTGAAATTAAAAATAAATATTTTAATGAATATTTTTTGTAAATCAATTAAGTACAATTAGCACTTCCTCCTTCAATTCTTCCTTTCATTTTTTTCATTTTTTCGATTGTACCAGAATTTTACCCTATTTTCTAAAAAATGGAATTCAATTAATTTAATTGTAGTAAATAGGATTTGTAATAGTACAAAATCTTGATAGAACTAATTAGAGGTTGGAAGTGGAGGGGTTAGGTGATTAGTATGACTTTGTATGGTAGGATTCCGATCCCCCCATGAAATGTTTTCTTATTTTACACTTTGCATCAACAGACACCCACACCACCCCCCCCCCCCCCCCCCCCCCCCCCCCCATCCTAAGTAAAGTTCCCAACTAAATCACACAGCTCATTAATCATATTTCTCCGCTAAAAAACAACCTTAATTTCCGGCCATTCTCATAACTTTTCATTATCTTAATCTTCCAAAACTAATTTTGCATCATCAATGAGTACTCAATGGTGGTTTTGGTGGTGTGTGTGTGTGTGAGTGTGTGAGTGTATGTGTGTGTGTTTTGCAGGAGCATATATTCACATAAAAGGTTAAAGAATTTAAGTTATTATCGGTGAATTTTTATATTGTACATCCTAGTATATATATATTTATTACTATATTTAAAAATAAGATAACGATAATTCAGTAATTTTTAAAATTTGTAGAATTAGAAACTGATATTGATTGTTTAAAAAATTAGAATGTTGTATCACTTTATTTTTAAATATAATAATAAGAATATATACCTAAGGTATATAGTATAATTTGGGCTGATCAGCTTTAAAACATAAGATTGTAAATTCAAACCTTATTAATTAAGCTTGATTTCTTGTAAGAATGTTATAGAATAAAAGTTTGTTAAAAATGGGAGAAAGTGTAATAGAAAAGAAAGAAAGGGGTTGAATTGAAATTAAATTGAAAATGGAGAAGAGGGTGTTAGGGCTTTATCAAAAAGGTTAGAATTGAGTAATCAAAAATGGGGCCTAAAAGAGCAATGATTGGAACGGCATTCTTTGTCGACAATGATATATTTTTCAGTTGGAACATAAACGTCGTTTTGCTGTAATTGCAGCTAATCAAAGTAATCCATCTTTCTCTACTACTCCAACTTCTACCTCACCTTCTCCATGCAGAGGAAACCATTCATTAGCAAAATGCAACAATATTTAGTTACCTCTTGTTCGTAATAATATTATAATTCATTGATAAAGTGGATAAAGTTAAAATTATTTACTACAATTTATATGTTGATTCATAAATACTGGTAAAATATCAAATTTAACACTTTGACGATGCCATAATCCTAATATTAGTACTCTAACGATAAGTAACCTTGATAACACTCATCGATAAAAGTATCGTATGAGAGAGAACATATTAATAAAGTGTATAAATTAGTTTCTTATTGAATTGTCCATACTATTATATTTATATAGGAATAAGTAGGGTAATTAGAGTTACTTTCGTATTAATAGGACTAATAGCCAACTAACTAGCTACATTTCAATCTGGCTAATTTATTAAATTAAATTAATATAATAAATAAAATTATTTTATGAGATAAAAATAGTAAGAAACTTCATAAACGTACTATATATGTGGATATAAAAGATGGAAGATTAGATAACAATTGAGAAAAATATATCAAAAACTTGTTACTTCATACATTTTTATTTTTCTCTCAAACCGATTTGTAAGCTCTAGCGGATATGGAGTCGGTGGGATTAGTTACATCCAATCCAATTATCATTGTTATGGGAGGGGTACATAAAAAGGATATATTAATATGTTACTTATTCTAATCTATAATAATCGTCATATTTAATGAATTAAAATAATATAATAAATAAGAGGATTATAATTCAGTATTTCACACTTTTCACTTAAAATTAATAATATTTAATTCGAATTGTCTAAATTTGGTTCTTTATACCAACTAAACTCATCTAGTATGCGTTGTTTCTTCGGGGCAATAATTGTTACGAACTAAACTCCAAATCAAATAGGACGAATAAAATACCAAAATAATTGAATATGCTCCTGGATTCCAATAATACAAAGAATTCGTAAATTCTCTTATTCTTTTTTTTTTTTTTAAGAAAAGAAACATCTCAACTGGCGTAGTATTAAATATAATATCCTTAAGCTTCACGTCTATGATCATCCATCACTTTCATTTCATTCCTTTGAACAAACAAAAATAAATTATATAGACAGCCCACGAAGAAGCTTCATGAACAATATATAATTTCATGTGATTTTATAACGTAATTAAAATTTAAAATTTTATTTCAAATATGTAAGAAATGAATTTTCATATTTATAATATCTACAAATGGGATCCAATTAAAGAAAAAAAAGTTTCGGATACATTTATTTTAAAATTTTAAAAAATGTAATACTTTTTTTTTAACTTATAACATGAAGTTCGAACCCGTAAATTGTAAATTCACTCGTGCCACATTTTTTTAAAAAAATATTTTAAAATTCTTTCTTTTTAACAAGTATAAATGAGAAAAAAATTGTAAACAAATTATAGAAATAGACAAATTTTTAAAATGTTAAGAATAGACTTACGATGTCAAAAAAAAAAAAAATAAATAAATAAAGGAGGTCTGTTTTTTAAAAAGACAAATGGGGAGGTTTGAGGGTGTTGAAGTAATTTCAATAAATTCTTCTTGGAAGAAAGATTGCTGCTGTACTATCTTCCAAATAATGCCTCCATGTCATTTCAAATTACTCAATTGCCGTCAACTAACGTCGTTATCTGCACGTACTCTGTACAGTTTACAGTATAAATTTCATCACGGAGACACAACAAACACTCTCACCCACGCACCGCCCCAAAAAAACATCCACACACAAGAACCGGAGGAGGTTAGAATGCAGTTTTGGATTCTATGTTGTTTCTCTCCATTTCTTTTTCTTTCAAGTTCTGCAATGAGGATTTGTGTAACTTGATTTTCATGCCCATTTTCGTTTAAATCATGAGCAGGGATCTCTGATTATGACCAGTTTTGTTCCAATTTGCTTTATGTTTTAAGAATCCAACTTTTCCATTTGCAATCGAAGTGAAAGTATTGTTTGCAGGCTGGATTTTAAAAATCTTAATGGGTTTTGTCTTCTGTTTTTTCTGCACTTATTTCCCCAAGTTTGAATTTGCTACCTCTTTTTTTTATTATTATTTTTTAAAATTACTATTGTTAATTTTTTATATGAAGGTTTCTGAAGAAAGACAATAAATTGTCTTTTCTTTTTGTTGGAAAAATTGATTTTGGAAAGTGCTACTGGAAAATGTGAGGTCGAATGGCAAAATGATGGCGAAATTTTTAATTTTTGCGTTTTGTTTTCTTTCTCTGGAACTTCATTCAAAGTTCCAATTTTTTTTGGTGTGGCTGCACTAGTGTTTTATTGGCACCTTCTAACGAGTACATACCTTGGTACAATTAAGAGGTAAAAGTGTAGTTTTGACAAAAACAGAAACAAAACTATTTGATTCAGCATCCTAACTGCATTTACCAAAGTTTTCAACTTTTTCCATTTCAAGCAGTAGTTTGAGCAGTCTACCAATGTTAATCAAGTTGGATGTGTTTTGGAGTTATTGTTCCTCAGGGAATTGCTAAGAATGATTCAGTTAAAATCTTTTGTCTTATAGTTAAAAAGGATTCATGCAATATAAAATGTACAATCACATTTAAGTATGTGTCTTTTCTTTTCTGTGCATGCTCATCCATCTAACGAACAATGGCAATGGGTTGATGTATGGTTTCCATGTTTATGGTTTCTGTAGTTTGCTTGTCGTGTAACCCTGGAACAGATTTTTTTTTTTTGCTTGTTTCTCTTTGTTAATTTGAGTCTTCTTGATTTACGGAGGGCCCTTTTTTTTGTTATTGCTGAATTGAATTCTATTTTTCCTGCTTAGTGGACTTCAATATGTGCTTTAGTGATAAGTTAATCTAAGCTCATTCAAGTTATTCCCGCTTTTGCTTCTTTGTGCTTTCTATGGACTTATTGATCTTCTTATTGAATGATAATCTCATTGCAGACATTAGGATTGATATCAAACCTTGACAAGCTCTTATTGGATTAGCTAGCTAGTTGACATTTGGTTATGTCGAAAGAAAGGGTTTGAACTCAGTTGCTCTTCTAATTGTAAGACCACTTTTTTTGCAGTTAAATGGGCATGGAAGTTAATGATATTTGTATGGATAAAGAACCAGACTCTGTACTGTACTCTGGTGATGCTTCCCTAGAGCCAAATTGTGTTGATATGCAGATATTTGAACATGTCAATGGCGATATTCAGTCCAATCAATCAGAAGAGAGTTCTGAAGTCCATGAGTACGAAGTAAAGGAATGCACTACTGAAAATTCAGTTGAGATTTCTCCTAGCCATCAACCTGAAAATGTTATGGAGCAAGAGGTATCGCTTGCAAAATGCGAGATTGGCACCCTTGTGGATCTGAAATCTGAAATACCGGAAGTAAAAGATGATAAGAATAAGTCAAGAGCTTCATCAAAGCCTAAGGTGAAACCTGCTTCGAAAACCTGTAAAACTAAGTGCACTGTTCCACATCCATTTTCCTTGGCAACAGCCAAGCGTGCTTCTTTTGGAACTCGACCAGTTGGAGCTGAATCTGACAATGTTATTGCGTGTAAAACATCAAAGATGAGTACCTCAAAGAAAATAAGTGCCATGAGACAGAATCAGGTACATATCTGATTTTTTTATTTTAATATGTAATCTTTCGATATAGTTTTATTTGAGTGTATTTGATAGTGCTTATTGTCCCCAAGTGATGGTTTGTTCTTTTGGTAGCTCTTTCTAATTGGGCCAAAGAGATGCCAATATGAGGCGTTTTTGGGGAGCCAGGAAAATTTTATGGATTTAGATTGATGGACTTGAAATGGTAACTATCGAAATAGATATCTGCTAATCACTAATTATTAGCTTTGCTAATTTCTTGCAGCCTGTGTTACCTGTGGTGCATAGGAAGCCTTTGCAGCCTACTAACAAGAAGCGCCCTGATGAAGATGACTCCTGTTCTGTTGCTTCTTCGTATCCTTTATCTGTCAGGATTCCTACTCCATAACAATCCTTCCTGTATTTAACTTCATTTCCTCTTTTTGGTCATATTTTTTGTTAATCCTTAACTAAGCAAAGTATTATGTCATCAACAAGGAAGTCAAAAGTCTCTGTTGGGTCAGCCCCAGTTTTCAAATGCACTGAACGTGCTGAGAGAAGGAAGGAGGTAATGTTCATTAATTTTCACGCGCTATTTTAAATTTTTATCTGTAGAAGGAATGTATTGATAAAAAGATGAGAAGGGAAATATTACAGTCTTCTCTTTTTGTTCCCATGTTATGATAGTTCTACTCAAAATTAGAAGAGAAGCAGCAAGCACTGGAAGCTGAGAAAATTGAAATGGAGGCGAGATCAAAGGTACCTTAATTCAGAACTTCACATCTCCCTTCGTCTCATCCAACATAAAACATTTCTTATTGCATTTGCTTTCTTGATTTTCTCGGCAGATTGAATCTGACACTATTTACCTTTCATCTCGACAATTTCAGGAAGAAAAAGAAGCAGCTATAAAGCAACTCAGAAGAAGTTTGTTATTTAAGGCAAGCCCTATGCCAAGCTTCTACCATGAGGGGCCTCCACCAAAAGCTGAACTGAAAAAGGTAATGCTAGAGATATAGGAAGCTCTTACACGTATGTTCGAACTGTTAACTATTTTGGTCTTATCATAGAGTCTTTAAGAGGTTTAGTTGTTGATATTGGGAAATCATCCTTAAATAACCATCATATTTTTTTGATTGTTTTCTAGCCACCTCCAACTCGTGCAAAATCACCAAAATTGGGTCGAAGAAAGAGCAGAATTGAAACAGTTGGCTCAGACAAAGGCATTGCATCTATTGGTGAAGCATATCCTCCTGCTTTTAACATCTATGAAGACAATCCCAGTATCCCATTTAACAAGAAAGTTCATGTCAATGCCGGGGCTGGTATAGTCAAATGCAAATCCAAAGATGAGGATGCACGTGGAGAATTTGCAAATGAATCATTCGTTTCTGCAATCATTGGTGGGATGAATCTGGGCATTGCTTATCCATCCTAATTATTGTCAGTCTTAACTTATTCAAAGGAGGAATTTTTCATCTCTTTGGTTAGTTGCAAGATGTGTATTTGTGTTTATGTTTATCAAAGTGTAAATTATGTAAGTTATATGCTTGACGTTTATTTATCGACGATTTTCTGTGCTGTATATTTATTGCTTACCTCTTTGGAATAACTAGCTTCTCATGTCATTGATTGGGGTTCATGGTCATAACTTATAACCCACCATGTCAGTGTATATGAGATTGCATTGGAAATAGTTAGTTTGCATTTGAGTTCTTGCTATTTCCTCTGTTCTTGCTTCATGAATTTGCAGTTAGCTAAAACAGATGATCCCATCAGTGTCCTTTAAGTCTTAAAATGAGAACTGCTGCTTCCGATGTCTGAATACTTATAGATGTAAAGTTAGAGGCATTTGGGGACCCATTGAGGTATGCTTTAGTGGTGCAGAAACCCTTGCTTTGTGGCAATGGTGGAGAGCCAAATTATTGAAAAGTTTGCAAAGTAAAAGGACAGATTCCATAGGAGCGTAAAGTGCCTCTGGTTGCAGAGTTAGTTGAAGAGATATTCTGCCAAAAAAAAAAAAAAAAAGGTCTTTTTTGAAGGTAATATGCCCTGAACATAAAGGCCTATGTCTTTTAGTTTTAAACTATATAATTAAAACTTCCTGAATTCCTAAGTTTGATTGTACATGGATTATACTATATTTCATACTTGCAGAAGTGAAAGTCAATCTTTGAGTTCGGAATTGGTGACCTTGGGAAGTTACAATGTTCTGAGTTTGACATTAGCAACTCCAGTATCTCTGTGGGTGGCATTTTACTTTTCTTTTGACTGCGTGCGTGTAAAAAATAATATTTTGTTCTCTTTCGGGAAGAGGGGTGGTTAGGAAATCGCTTTCTGTATTCGGGTTGTATCCAGCCATCATCATTCATGAATTGGTTTTTGTCAACAATTCTGTCTTTTGGAGGGTTGACGATTCAGATTAATCCCGTGTCATCAGGAACGACACTACACGGTGGTGAGAGAAGGCATCCATTCCCTGAAACGCCAGAATTTTCCCTCGTAAAGTTATTTCGGTCAATCTCCTGCCGATATTCGTTCTTCATGCCGTTATAATTCTGTCCCCAAAAATTTAAAATCTGTGTCTGTCCTTGTCTGTCATGATCGAGTCATATCATCTAATTATGTCATATCATCTAATAATTTCATATGGTTATGGACGTTATAAATACAACAAGAAAATGAGAAATATACAGGGAAAAACATGTATTATTAGCCTACAACACAATTATCCTCCGGAGATCAGATGAGGGGGAATAAACATGCAAATTTTATACCAAAAGCCGGGGCTGTTAATTAATCTGGGAAGTTATTTATAGAGTTTAGTTCTTGATCTGAAGCATAAACAGTTATCAGTCATCAAGTGGAGCACAAAGTTTAATTAATTGAGCACAGTGAAAAACCAATCTAACACAGTTAATGTCACTAGTTAAAAAGCGTTTTTTGGTTCTTTAACAACTTTTCTTGTGTCTCTTTGGTCCTGCTGCTCAAAGCTTTAACACCAGCCTAACGCGTATTCCTTTCAACTGAAGCTTGGAATCACATAAATTTTTGCACTAATCAAGTCTTTATCCATGGAGGGCCACTTCTCATTTGCCTTCCTTTCCCTCAAATGGCAAGGAAATGAGACACCCTTTACACATTTACTTCAACTGCTAGTCCCAGAAAAGCATCAAGTTTTAAGCTTGGGGAAATCAAGAATGATGTTTTAGGAAGAACAGGGTGAAACCAAATCATGTCCTTCTGATGCATTTTTCTGTGCATTCAAGTTTGTTAGATAGGGGTAGGACCAAACAAAGAATGTGAGTAGAATTTCTACTAGTTCTTGATTTTTTTTTTTGAAGGGTACTTTTTAGTGTCTGTCCTATTTTCATTACCAGCCAGCCCACATGGTTCTTGACTTGTATGCCACTCTTGAATTTGCAAACAGTTCATTCAATTATGAGTTTGTTATTTCCTTTTGTGTAAGCTGCAGGATTTATGGTCAGAATGAAGCATGTTGGGTAAGAATTTTTTTCTTCTGTCTATTACTTTTAAATTCCCTGTTCAAACTGCAGAAAATTAACACTTAACTATGGGTTCTGCAGTTGGACTTTTGCATTGATTTTGTGCTTACATTGGACAAACAACATCTTATGGTGTGATATTCTGTGTGAAAAGCATGGTGTGGAATGTGTAGAAAAGTTGGAAAATACAACTGTCTTGACTTCCTAAACACATCCCTATTCTTCACTCTTCAAAACCACAAGAATATATAAGACTACCCCCCTCTTCAATATCAAACCTATTGCATGGCCATGTCACAAGTTAAGCATATAATCACATCATGTTCTCTCTCTCTCTCTCTCTCTCTCTCGCTGTGTCGAATTGTTGAGGGGAATGCTGTCTGGTTCGAGACCATTCTTTGAAGCCCAAAGATGAGAATCATCCGAATGATCTCGGACCAGGCTTCATTCCCCCCAACTCAAAGCTTTATATTGTGCTTACTCATCAGGGGGGCTTGTTCATGCATTGATCTAAGGTAGATGCTTCTATCATCTGATGTTATACGACGTTGAGTTATTGCCGGCATCAATGCACCCGTCTGCCTTATCTTCCTGCAGATAGATAGATACTTGTGTTCAATTAGCATCAACAGCAGCTCATCAGGTTTCTATTTTGCCATCTTCAGGTACTACTACTCATCACTTTCTGTATCGTTCACACACACTCCTGTAAGAAGTGAATTCATGAAACATTACAGATTAGTTCCAGTTTCTTGGAATGAAGGTTCTGCTACATAGTCAAAACTGCTTCTTTCACTGTTAAGCTTTCCTGCAGCATCTTAGCAGTGGCTTTAGGGAAATAGGAAGGCTGAAAATCGTCCGATAATCCGATATATGGTTGGGAGATCTTTGAAGATTTGCAGCCAATTCGTCAAAGATGGCTCCTGGTGTGTAGAAATGTACTGCAGAGAAACAGCTGAGCCAGGGTATTGTTCTTGCTCCCGTCGGTCGGTTTATCTTTTTTGTTCTTGCTTGTTTGAATCTTCTTTTCTAATGCATTCTTGAAGATGAATCCGGTTGTTTTTGGACCTGGAATCAGTTTGAGGACTTGTTAGTTTGTAGCCACTTCATGAAGATAGATAGATTTGGTGCAAGAATTTGATACACAAGAGTAATTGTACTCAAAGTTTTAGCAACCATTTTAGTTCATTTGGTGGCAGTCCTTTTCTTTCTTTTTGTTTTTTTGCTTCTTAGAGAAATGCAATTTGTTTGCTTCAACTATTTGCTTTTCTTTATGAGAGAAAGAAATGGTGACATGATCATAAAGAAGTGGATCAAAAATAGGCTGTAAAAACGAAAACCCAAAGAGGTCACTTATAAATCGCAACTTTACCTCTTTTTATCTCGTAAAATAGTTTTAAGAAAACATTACAACAAATAGAACTATCATTTTATACAGAATAAAGTATCGATTTTTCAGGTGTGAAAACAAGACTTGAAAGAGAGAAAACAAAGATTTATCATATGTGGGAGGAAAGAAAAAAGCTAAGAAAAGTTAGGCTTCATCTTTTCAGGGAGTTTGAATCTTTTAAATGTGTGGACTTTGCTTGCAGAGAGTAACAAAGAATATTACTGAGTGAAGCAAAATAGAGAGAGCCAGCCAACCAGCCAGCCAGCCCTCCTTTAACTTTATGCAAAAAAATTTGGTTCATTTTGATTCTTTTGTTGCATGAGATGAGATTAGAGCAGTGAAATCTAAAACGGGATGAGGCAATGGCAATCAATCAAAGGTTTGTCATTTCAGTTCTTTTTTTTACCATAAGACAAGCCATCATAGCAGTTTCTATAGGCATGGCCCCAACTCCTAATCCTTTTACTACCAACGTGGGACATAAGTACATGAAAATCCTACATTTCCATGTGGCTTTGTTTCTACACATATTTAGCTTTCATGTTCGTGCTCATTGGTCCCTCCAATACCATTTCTTTGATACATACAATATGTGTTGTAGTGTGTACTAATATGTATGTGGCTCTGCTTTGCCTTTCAAATGAGACGACATTTAATTATTTGCCTGTATTCCAGTTTTGAGTCTTGGGGACTTGGACAAAAGCCCATCAACAAACAAAACCAAATTTAAGGCTCAATTGTGGCAGAGATTTGCTACCAAATGGCCAATCAATCTTGACTGCTTGATGCTGATTTGCATACAATTTTTGTCTTGGCCTCCAAATATTGTTCCTTCCTTCCCACTTTAGATGGACAATTCTTGTCGATTATTAAAAAAAAAAAAAAAAGTGATTCAATAGTTCAATTGATTTGAAAATCGTGATTAGAGTGCGTCCGAATAAATTACTAGTTTATAATTTTGTATCGATTTCGATTTTTTGAATTTTTTCGACCTTTTTTATTATTCAAAATTTTTTAAATAAGATATTTTTTGGTTAATGGATAAACTTATTACTTTTTTTTTTTTTTTTTTTTAGAATGATACACTTAATACTAAATAACACTTTTTTTTTTGTGCATAAGGACGCTAAACACTTAACTAGATTAGACTAAGAGTTCGTTTGATAAACTAATTCAGTACTTATTTTAAATAGATTAAGTACTTAATTGATTAAGAGCATTTGATAACTCAACTTGTTTATGACTTAATGAATTAAAAACTTTTTTAATTAAGTACTTAATAATTAAGTGTACTTGATTAAGTGGGTCTGAATTGCAACTACAACTATTAGCCTAAAAATAAGTGATTGGTGAATCACTTATTGCTGAACTGAATTACTTGTAATTTTTTTCTTATTTTCAATATTTATTATTCTTTTTAATTTTTTCTTTAAATAATTTTTATTTTATTAAATATTTGTTAAAAAATATTTTATCATTTAAATAAATAAAAAATATATTTATGACATGGATTTTTATTTTTTATACTTTTTATTAATATGTGATATTTATTTAATTAATATTTTAGTTTTAAAATAATAATAACATTCTAATTTATTATTAAAAGTTTTTAAAATATTTTTATCAGTAGAATTTTACATTATTATGTAAAAAATTACACATCTTAAAAATTATGTTATATATTAAAAAATATGTTTCTAACATTTTTTTAAAAAAATAAGGTGATTTAGTTTAAAATTTAAGTATATTTAATTTTATAAAATTATTTTATAATTCAGACGTCATATTCAGACATATTTTCTAATTTTATCAAACAGAACTAACTTAATGAATTCAAACTTCAAACTTCAGACCTCAGATTAAGTTTTATCAAACGGAGCCTAAATTATAGTCATTTTCGACCCTCTTTATCATCATAGATAAATTGTGAAAGTTCCGTTGGGCAGTAATTAAATATGGTAGCAGGTGATTAAATTGATTATAACAGTCAACTAATTATACGTGTCACAATGCCAAAAGCATACCCCATATGAAAATAATCATATTAGTATCAACATTTGTCTAAATATAAGATCAATAATAATAATGGGAGGAATTAAGTAGTTAATCAATGAGGAAATATTTCATGAGTAGTATTAATATAATTAAGTAATGAAATTGTTGACAAGTGGGTTGGAACTCACTCCCATTTAAGATAATAGATTTTGAGTTCGAGTCCACCTTGTATAAAAAAGATAATGAAATTGTTGAACGTTTTAAACTAAATTTAAAAAATTCTAATAATATGTCCCATTTTTTTTTCAAATTATCCTTAATTTTTACTCGTTACTTTCCACTGTCTTCTAAAGAAATTTGAGTAGAAGTTAAGGACAATTTAAAAAAGAGAGAATATGGATAACAAAATAGAGACGAGAAATAATAATTTTATTTTTTGAATTATAAGCCATATAATTCTAATTTATTTATTTTGAACAGTCCCTGACTCTACCAGTAAGATTGAAAATCCTATAATAGATATGTCACAAAAAAATGAAAAAAAGGAACAAGAGGCCGTGTTCGACTCACCTCAACCAATTCCACCCCTATATAATTCTAACTTATGAATCAAAATCAACACAAATCCAATTCCAATTTAGAATTTGAACTATAACTTTGCCTAGATTAAATCAAATTCGTCTTAAATTTGCTCAGCACATTATTCACAACGGTTCAAAAACCCTAATCTTCAAGGTCTAGGCCAGTTAGTCTGTTATTTCCATTTCTACAACATACCATTATGAATCCCTCCTTTTTCTTTACTGAGTTCTGAGTTCATTTGGTACAAAGGGTTCTCACTATCACCATTAAGCAACCTCCAAAAGAATATATATATAAATCAGTAAAAAGCACTTTAAAAATGATTCCACCGTTAGATTGATTCAATTCAAACACTGAGACTAGAGTTCTGTAATCATTGAAACCCCCCCCCCCCCCCCCCCCCCCATTCACTTAGTTATTATTGCACAACTGGTAATCATAAGATGAATGTTTCACAATCTCCATTGGGAAAAGGAAGAGCCAACAAATATACATACTATTTCGTTTGTTTTTTCGTCTTTTTCCTTTTCTTGTTTCTGTTTATTCAAATACTGATATATTTAAACGTGTTTTTTAATATTAATGTTGAAATATTTGGAGAGATAATTTTCGATCCGGAGAATAATATATGAATGTAACCAATGAAGGAATGAATACACACGATCGAATGTGAAGTTGCCAAAACCAATGTGAATGATGGCCTTCCTCGACAAGACTTTACTTTTGACGTCTTTCTTCCTCATTGTTTTTCCTCATTACTTACCCGTACCAATAACAAGTAAAGATTTACTGCCTACTTCTTTACCTAATGGGCAAGTCTTACTCAAAGTTGTTTTCATTTTTCCAACACATTCTAAAATACGGTTGCTATTTTTGTTTTAAAATAATAGTTTTGAATATATAATTTATAATTTTAATAAATAAAATCCTTTTGATTTAGATAAAAGAAGTATTAAAAAAAAATAGTTTATCAGACATCGAAAAACAAGGTAGACCTGACGGGTTTGATTACCTTTCATTAAGATAAGTAATGAATGAGAGGTAAAACGGGACGTCTCCTATTCCCCGTACAAAAAAAACAAAAGCCCAAAAACTTATGGAGAAAAGGAAATCATATATCCTTAAGATTTCTACAACCAACTACATAAAATTGGGCAACTATAAAGATAATCGAATCCATGAAAGAGAGTGTTTCTATCTATCTGATTCGCAGTCCAATAACAAATATCTTGTCTAAGCCTATTAAACCTAGGGCTGGCAATTCGTGTCATATTCATGTTATCGTGTTTGGATTAGCGTATTGGCGTGTCGAGAAACCCCAAACTCAAACCCAACTCATTTAATTAATCGTGTCGAAAACTTCAACCCTAACTCGACCTATTTATAATCGTGTCGACCCGAACCTAACCCGCGTAACTCATTTAATTGTTGATAAGTGATTTTTCGATTTAAATTTTCGCCACAGAAAAAAGGGATTGAATTTGTCAAGGAGACTAAAACATACATGTTTATTTATAATAACACAATCTAAAATTTGTATCGATCAAATTCAAATCCATCAATTTAAATTTAACAATAATATTCTTATACATGACATCAACATAAATTTCATCAATTTAAATTCTTCCTAATACAACCAAAATCCAATTCAATCCAATCAAAATAAATAAAATTCAAAGGTAATTACAGTTAGAAAATTTAAATAACAAAATACCACCATAGGAAGTCCTGTTGATTTTTTGATTTGGGAATTTGGAAGTTTCATCAATTATTAATGTTATAAAATTTAAGTTTTTAAAAAATATTTTCTTAACGGGTTCATGTGTCAACCCGCCAACCCGTCGTGTCGACCCAAACCCGACCCGCTATTTAAACGTGTCGACTCAAACCCGACCCATTTATTATACGTGTCAAAAATCTCAACCATAACCCGCTTTTTTTCGTGTCGTGTCCGTGTCGAGTTTTCGTATCGTGTCAGCAATTGCCAGCCCTAATTAAACCCATAAATCTAGCAGGAACAAATTGAAAGGTCAAGAAAGAATAGACATCCCACCAGAATCAATGCTGGCCAAAAAATCCGCCTGCATGTTGCCCTCTCTATATATGCCGAACTTCTGAAGAGGATTCCTTCAAGAATGAGCATATCGCCGATATATTATGTAGTTAGTTTTTTAGATTTTTATGGTAAGATTCTATTTGGGCTTTTATCTATAAAACATTTTCAAATTAATCTCCAAATTCTAAGAATTGATTCAAAAATTAGTCTCGTTTAAGTAACTATTCAACATATAACTTCAATAATGGATGGAAACCCTAGAAAATTCTTCCACCTCTCCCGCCTTTTCAGTGAAGCAGTCAAATTAATCTAATAATTTATATTTTCTTCTTCATCTATTTTCACCCAATGAAAGAGTTTATGCATAACTATTCTCTCAAAATTTTATCCGCGGAAAGATCACAGTCTTTTTCATTGTGATATGTCAATTAATATACCATGATCTATTAATAGATTGTTTTGTTCATATTTTTGTAGCAAACAGTCATAATTCAAGAAGATGATTTAGTTACTACATATTTAATTATAATAATTGTAGGCCAGTGTTGCAATTTCCAATAATTTTTAAACTCAAATGATAAATAAATTATGGGGAAAAAGTAGTATTACAGTTTTTCCTTTTCTAATAATGTCGCTTCTATATGTATAAAAAGGTTATGTTAATTAAATAGTTTTAATTTAACAAATAGGATCCAGACAAGTGGAATATATGTACAAGAAGAAAGTGAGTCTCAAAATAAAAATGCTCCCACAAAAGCAATCACCAAAATGGATGGAAAGATGGATTGTTTGTTGAAAACGCATTGATGAGTAGGAATGGTCCTTTTTTTAATGACTTGACTAAACCCTAAAATCTAAAAAAGCATTCAAACAACAAAATTTTGAAAAAAGATAAAGAAAAGTCTATTTGAAGAATTGAAAGACAAAATTTTGTTCCACAACCATCAAAATCTTAAAAAGTGGCTCTACCTAAACCCCTAAAAAAAATTTTTTTTTTTTAATTTATTTATCACTACACTTCTTTTAATTTTATCAACTATGGATATACACTTTGCATGCAACATTAATTCATCAGCCTGATGTGGATGCATTTTCTTCTGAACTAAAAATTGTATCCGAAAATATGAATTTTCGAATAGTTAAATTTAATTTTATTATCGATAGATCCTCGTAATGCAATTTTTTTTAGTGAAATTTTTTCTCAACAAATACTTCTATTTATCTATATAGTCACAAATAAGATATTCACATTTTATATTACTAAAAGTAATATTACAATTAGGTCTACTTTTTAACAAAAAGGAAATACATGTTAAGATGTAATTTATACATGCCCTTGTTCATAATTGTAGTGTCGGTCCAAACTAAATGAAACACACTAAAATTGTGAACAATTTAATTATGTTCATTGGAAAGATCTAATCAAATTTAATCCCAATTCAAACGGATCATGAATTAAGAGTTGAAAAACGTTGAAAATAAAAATAATAGATATATGAACCATAATATACTTCAGCAAACCCTAATAAGATTAACAATATTGAAATTTATTAGGCTAAAAAAATTAAAAAGATAGTTACAATTGGAAGAGGAGGGACCTAGCGGGCCGCGTGCGCTTGGTCGATTGCGAGGCGATGGGCAAGGCGTCTGGTGGCTGGGCTGGGGTGGGCGGGCAATTGACTGGGCAAGGGAACTCAAGTTTTATTTTATTTTTTATTTCTAAAAATTTTATTAATGAAACAGTTTTATTAATGAGATTTTTTTTAAAAAAAATTTCCAATAGTTACAATTTTTCAAAAGGATAATAGATATAGGTTTTTTGGTATGAAGAAATAAGGTTTTTTTTTTTTTTTTTTTTATACAACGTGACTCGAACTCAAAATCTATTATTTTAAGCGGAGAGTGCTTACCACTGAGTTACAACCTTTTTGTTAGTACAAAGAAATAAGTTAAGCTTACACTATATGAAATATCTATAATGTCATGGTCCAATTATCTTCTAACCTCCTCAGAGAGCTCCGCCACCCTATAAAAACTCTTTGGTCTGTTTGCAATCACAATCCACTACATAATTACTTTCTCTATGGAAATAATATTGTAACTTCACTTCCCAATCCTAACTTATCAATTCTATTATTCCACAAACAAGGTTACCATGTATACCTACTCACTTCTCCATGTCCATAACCATCAACACCATACTCTTATTGTCTATTTCAAAAAGATAATATTTTAACAATTAAGGAACGTGATTGTCATAAACCATAGACACCTTAGATGACGATCACTGACTAAAGAATTACGGATTAAAATTGCTTGCCGAGACAGTTAACCTATCTTTAGTTTCGCTACTACTTACGACAGAAAAATTTTAACATATATTATATTTTAATTAGTCAGCTGCTTACTGAGACACTTAACCCCCTCAGTTTCGTTACTACTTACGATAGAAAAAACTTAACACATTATACTTTCAATTAGTCAGCTGCTTGTTAAGACAATCAACTCCCTCAGTTTCGTCACTACGATAGAAAAGTTTAGCATATATCATACTTTGAATTAGACAACTACTTTCTAAGATACTCAACCCCCTCAATTTCATCACTGCTTATGGTAGAACAAGCTTAACATATATTATACTTTCGTAAGCAGAACAAGCTTAACATATATTATACTTTCAATTAGTTCGCTATTTGCTAAGATACTCAACCCCTTCAGTTTCGTCAGTACTTACGATAGAAAAAATTTAACATATATTATACCTTTAATTAGTCAGCTGTTTGATGAGACACTCAATCTCTCTTAGTTTCGTTACTGTTTATAATAGAAAAATGTTAACAAATATTATATGCTCAATTAGTTGATGGTAGGAAATTAATGTTAAAATGAGTCATTATAATTATAAGATTTCGCAAAATATATATAATATATAGTTTTGTAAAAATTTCATCAAAACATTTTTTTATAAAATGAAATCGTTATAGACTTATTTATTAAAAGTTTCACTATGGTGACAACACTTTTTTCTAACCATTAAAAGAATCAATGAACAAATTCTTTAATTGTAATAACCAAATAATCGAAAAGTTATTTTATAGATGCAAAGAACTAATAATTGAAATATGAGAGGACTAAATTTGGAATTATTAACCTTGGTAATTAATTACATTAAAAATTAAAAGAAGAAATGTCTAGCTCGGCCAAGGGAAAGAATCTGTGAAGAAGAAGGGCCCCTAAAGGAATGGAAGGTAGCATTTCCTTTTCCGATGAAATATAAATATACAGAAGTAGGAGACGGTGGGTCATCTACGTCCGGCAAATAGTTGTTGTCGCCAACGCGTCAATACCACGCTCCCACGGCCGCTTTAAGTTGCAAATGCCAAACGGCAAACGCTATTATCTTCTAAACCATTTTTTATATATATATAAAAATCCAATTATACTCTGTTGAAACATTTTTTTTGAAGCAATACTCTACTCCATTGAAACATCAATCCGAATAATAATAATAGAAATGCGATCGTTATATTCAAAATTAATATTTTCAATTTTTTGAAATAGATAAAATGAAATAAATATTAAATTATTCTAAATTTAACATTAAAAAACTTGCTAGCTTATGAGAATTGCTTAAACTAGTAAAGCAATATTTTTAATCTCTTCATTAACTTTTCTAAAATTAAAATTTTCTTATTGAGTGTGGCGCAACAAATGTTAAAGTTCAAAATTTATTTTAATTTTATTAAAATTTTGAGCAATATAATACGAGTGTTTCTTAAATAAAAAGTATTATTTTTGAAATCTAATAAAAATCATATAAAAATATTAGATTATGACACATAAATATTATTTAATGATTCAAACTCAAATTGTATTTGTTTTAATTAAAAAATATTATTAAATAGATTATGAGTTTTTGTCATAGATAAATTATAAATAAATATATTCTAATTACGACCGAGTAAGTTAATAGATATTATATCCTTCTTTACAAAAATTAAATTTATAAAATTTATATTATCTAAAATAATTAAATAATATTTATAAATCAATATAATACGCCATTCATTTTATAATGTTCCTGAAACCATTCATTTTATAATGTTGATTGTTAAATTTTTAAAATTTAATTGGTGAAATTATAAATTTTTTTAAAAGATGAAAATAGTACCATCTTCTATAACTCTAATTGATAATGTTCTATGCGGAGAGGGCATCCGACGATTAGTGCTTACTACTCCTTAAAAAAAAAAAAATCCTCGTTGTTAAAAAAAAGAAAAAAAAAAAAAACCTCGCATCAATATCACTCACGCGCCAGAAACCACTCGGTGAGTCACAAACATAGATCTCCTGTAAAAATACCAAAACCACCGTTCAATCGGACGTTCATTAAATCGCCACCTCACCTTTCCGTACCAAAATTCTACTCATTCTGGACCCCACCTTTTGGTAAAGAGTTCTGTTTTTAGTGTAAGCTCTGATTTGATTATGTTCCTTTCCTCCGCCGCCCCCACCCTCCTCCAGCAGAAACATAATCCGTTACGTTCACCACCGCCGCTCCACGCCCATGTAACCGACATGGCTTAATCTCCATCTCTATCCTCTATTCGCACGTGTACCCAATTGTCGAACTCCACCTACAGAGATCGGTTTCGTTTCGTTTCGTTCGCGAGAAAATAAATGGACGTGTGGGTGGAAGCAGTGGGAGAAATGATAGACAAGCAAGCCGTGATGGAAACATTCGTCGACATTTTACTTTGCGTAGTCCCGATTTGGCTCGCGGTCATGATCGGGCTCTTGATTGGATGGACTTGGAAGCCTAGATGGACCGGTCTTGTGTTCCTCGGCCTCCGGTCAAAGCTCCGCCTTGTTTGGACATTTCCTCCTGGCCTTGGAGCTCGCCAGCTATGGTTTGCGTTTACTGCTCTCTCCGCCTTCTCTGTTGGCCACAGGCTCTTCTTCAGCTCTCGTGGAATGTTTAGTTTCCGGAACTTTTACCATGCCGTTATTCGGGCCGTTGGAACTGGTCGGGTTTCCTCGTCGGTATCGGATCATAATGTTGTGTCGGAGGACGGCGGAGATGATATCAGGTATATCTCCAGTTCTTTTGTTCCATTTCTTAGAGTAAGAGGCCATTTGTGTGTGTTGTTGTTTTTTTTTTTTTTTTTTTTGTAAACTTTTAATCTTGATGGAAATGCTTGCGGGAATTAGGCATCGGTTTCCTTGCTGGCGTACGTTTTTTCCTCGTTTCACTTTGATTTGCATTGGAGTTGATTGATGATCCCTTATTCTCTATTTTTCTTCAACAGGTTGTTCCTGTTTTTGTGTTACCATATGTACTTGCTTTGTTTGGCATAAATTGTCATTTTCGGGTAAAAGAAAGACCCTTAGTCAAGAAACTTATGAATTGAGGGAAAAGAGTGGAAATTTACTGTGGCATCGTAGCACCCAAATTTATAAAACAGTTGAAATGGCGAAGAAGGAGCGTATAGGTGATTTTCTTTAGGAGTGGAGTTTTAAAAGATTGGTTATCTTGCAGGGAACTAGGTTTTTTATTGATGGTTATTTTGCTAGGGAATAGGGTTTTGATTTATGGTTATAGTTCTGCAACTATCAAGGCGAAGAGTTCCAGGAACACTTGTTTGCCATTAGTTTGCTTGTGAATGGCTGAGTTCCAGGAACACGTGTTTGCCACTAGTTTGTGTGTGAATGTTTTGGTTAGAGTGCCATTCTTGGTTCTTGCTATTTGATTGGGTAAATATTTGGAATTCTGCCAATACAAACCTATTGCATTACCTATCAACAGGCAGTTGTATTTGGAATTCATCCTTGTTAGAAATGATGTCAAGGGAGTTGTCCTATCTTTCTAAAGGATGACCTAAAATTTTAATAGATTCTTCAATGGGAGATGAATCTAGGATTTGCCTTGATTTTGTAACTATATTGGGGATTTCCTTTATGTTTGCATGGTTTCGGCAACGCACTGTTGTATCCCTCCCCAGATGCCATTATCCCAATGTTGTGGAGATGTGGCTGAAGCACAACCAAAGGAGGAATCTCCTTTTGTATAGACTTAGTTCATCAGTATTCCTTTTAAAATATGAAAATGTGTGGGCTTTGGTACATTAATCTCAAGCTGGACGAGTGATTACACAACCTAAAATTGCCCGACATTATTATGAGAAGAGATACTTTATTTTTGACATAGTTGCTGTGAACACAAATGGTGATCTGAAAAAGATGAGATTTGTAGATAGTTAAGTGTAATATTATAATTTTGTGCAAATTGAACTTTCCTTCTGGAAATTCTTAGTTCACCGCGCCTTTATACGTCATCAAGATATTGATGGGTGGTGATCACTCTAAAACTTTGTTTTAATAGGCTATTAATGGGTAGGTGCATTACAGTATTATTTACAGTAGCCATGTCTTTGGATTAGGTGGTTTATTATGAAGATTTTGTGGCATACTTGTACATTTTTGCTTGCGTGAGTTTCTGTATATAGAAAACAAAAAACTTCCTTTCGGTTGCAGTTTTTATGCACTATATTGCTTGGTGAAGTTGGGCATTTGTGTTGTGATTGACTTGTAGGAGATATTTGTGGGTTTGCCTAAATTCTGATAGAAATTTGAGATTCTCTTTATCCTGTAGAATAGTATATTTTATGCTGGTGAATGGTTGGATTTCCAATGTCAATGCATGATGTTTGCTGGCAAGATGCTTTTGGTTCATAGTGTCTTTCTTTTCAAATTAAGGAACTGGGTTCCAGTGACTGCTCCTTCAACTTTACTGCAACACAATCTATTTTATTGGCTGCTTCTTTTGAGGACTTCGATTTAATGTTGTCATGCCTGCTTTCCTCAAGGCCAAATGCTGGAACTTCAGTGGCAGAAGACGATGTTGTCACTGAGAATGATCTTGAACACTTTCTGCATCTTCTGGATGGAAAAGATGGAGAGATGGCTTGGCAGAGTATGATGGAGCATTCCACCCCAAACTTAGCATATCAAGCTTGGCGCCATGAGCCTGTAGTAAGTTTTGGCTTATTTGACAGTTTATCTTGATGCTGATCAAGTATGAATTTCTGTTCCTTCTTTCTGCTATCATTCTATGAAACAATTTTCTATTTCATTTTCATTATCAGGCCAATCTGCCTGGGCCGCATTTGCTCAAAACTTTGATTCTTGTTATAGGCTTAGTAAAACAGACACAGTTATTCTCATAGTGGATTGATTTGCTTTAACTTACCTTGTTTTCTTTTCTTGGGAAAAGACTTGAACTTCTTACTTCATTTTTACTGAAATAGTCATTATTGGTTCTTGAAACTTTACTATATTTGCCATTACATAGACCTGAAGCCAAGCCATGGACGAGCGGGGTGAGGGAATTTTGGGTTTGTTTGGAGAAGGAGAAACATGTTGCATGGAAAATACTGTGGCATCTTAGTTGTGTTCCCTGATCTATGTCTCTGTACATTTGGTAGCTTGCATGTAATTGTTCATTTACATTCGACACACTGAACAAGTTAAGGTGATGGCATACTGTGTCAATTACTTTGTGGTTTGGTGGACCATTTAACCCGTTTAATGAAGAATTGTGCTGTTCCCCCATTGATCCCCTTTTGAAGAGTTGAATAAAGCTGTCTCCTGCCTGACAATGTATTTTGTTTGTCATATGGATTCTTTAATCAATAACCATACTTTTCTTCAAACAATTATCTCTGCTTGATTCATCTTGAATTTTTTCCTGATAGTGAATCTTGTTTATCAGACGGGACCCACAGTTTATCGAAGCAAAACTATCTTTGAAGATGCAACCGTTGACATTGTGAGAGATTTCTTCTGGGATGATGAGTTCCGTCCTAAGTGGGATCGTATGCTTGCATACTTTAAAATCTTAAAGGAGTGCCCTCATAATGGTGCCATGATAATCCACTGGATTAAAAAGGTTTGTTGATGAAGTGCAAGATTACTTGATTAATGTTTAAAAGCTTTTAACTAAGCTGATGTTGTTTTTATTTCCTCGCACGCAGTTCCCCTTTTTCTGCAGTGATAGGGAATATATCATTGGTAGAAGGATCTGGGAATCAGGAAGAACTTTATTTTGTTTGACAAAGGTATGACCTTTACGGAAGTTCAGCTCCATGTTATGTGACAATTTATGTGAAATGCTTATTGTTGTGTGATGAACGTGTGATAATTAGAGAGTGACTGTGTCTGCAGGGGGTGCCATATCCGGATTTGCCGAGAAGGGACAAGCCTAGGCGTGTGGATCATTACTTCTCTAGCTGGATGATTAAGCCTGGTATGAACTACTACTGCACTAGACATGTCTGGTATGAAATTTATCGATGATGTCAGATGACATTCTGTTTGCAAAATGAATGTAGTGCGATCACTCAAAGGGGACGGCCAGTTTTCTGCATGTGAGGTGACGCTTATTCACTACGAAGATATGGGAATCCCCGAGGACGTGGCAAAACTAGGTGTTCGTCATGGCATGTGGGGAACTGTGAAGAAGTTACATGCTGGGTTTAGAACATATCAGAATACGAGGAAGTCGGAAGCCTCTCTATCCAGATGCGCATTAATGGCAAGAATCACAACTAAACTTCCTTCAGACGAAAACAGCGACTCCTTGGAGCCCGAAAGTAATGAAGAAGAGGAGAATATTGAGAATGTAGATATGAAGGTAGCGAGAAACCAGGGTAAAATTGATTGGAAATGGCTGGCTGTCGGTGGAGCCGCGGTTGTGGTCGGACTGCATACTGGACTGATTGGGAAAGCATTGTTAGTTGCAGCAGGGCATAGAGCTGCAAAGGGGACGGGAAGTCGTTGTAAATGAATGAGTTTATAGCTGACAGGAGAGAACAACCCAATTTGGGACCATGGGGGGGTGTTCATATGTTTTTACTAGCTTTTCTAAGTTAACCTTACATGTAATTTAAATATTTTAACTGCAACATTCTGACAGTTTTTTTTTTGCAGCCTTTTTTGTTCTCCAACAGTGCTGCTAAATCTTGATCTGGACCAAAACATTATCAGCATTTCATGTGCTTTTGCATAGTCAATACAGAGTCTACGAGCAGTAACAACTATCCTATAAAGACTTACTTTTACTATCATCGATTCGGTGAGTTTACTTTCCACTGCTTTGGGAGCTTAGATTTTGTGTTGTATTTCATAGTTCTTGCCATATCCTTTAGCCTTTGCAACTAGAGAGAATTTTGTGCCTCTTTCGCCGTCCTATATTTTGATTGATGATTGGTGCAAACTAAGTACTTGTAAACGGTAAGATGGAACCTTAATCCCTTATGAAATTAGTGAGTTGAAAGTTCCTAAGGCCTTGTTCTTAGGTTTATTGCCTTATGAAAAAGAAATATCAACCTAATGGAAAGGTTGGTTCTTGTTCTATTTATGTTCAAAGGTTAACCAATTAAATGGTTAGCAATACTTGAAAACGTACTATTCGTCTCAAAAATAAATTATATTTTTATTTGTAATACTATTTTAAGTATTGTAACAAAAAGTTTAATTTTGAAAAGATAGAGTATTTATAAATTTTTGTTTGAGAGTATCATACTCTAATTTATTACAAGAATTAATTACTCGTACTAAAAGCCTCGTGATACACTTGAATATGTCAAATTTGATGTGACATCCTATCAAGAATGGTACTATGAAAAGCCTTCTTTATTTTGTTCAATTATTACTGGATGATTATCCATGTAACAGGAAAGGAAAATGAGCCTATTGGTCATTCCCAAAGGAAGGAACAAACAAAAGAAGAAAAATCAATAGTAATTGAAGAAAACATTGTAGGTTTTGGAGATGAGACGTTGCAACCGATTGAATGCAAAGTGGTCGCTTATCCAAGCCTTTATGATGAAAAACGCCTAAATAGTTGTCAATCAATTGTCCCAACATGGGTGCGCAATTCCATGGTTCACATCTCTCCAACTAGCAACATTTATTTGCTAATTTTTTTTAATAAAAATATCAATATAGACTATTACACAAAATATATATATATATATATATGTTTTTTATAAAATAATTAATTATGAGAAATTTCATATTAAGCAAACTATTTATTTGACTAATTGATTACTTTTATTATTGTAAATAACGCTCAAACATGAAATATTTCCTATTAAGAGAAATCATAATATTTATAGGATTATGTAATTTTAACACGGCTCATTCTCTATTTAAGACATAAAGAGAGACACAAAATAATACAGAAGTTTATACAAATTATTGTCTCTTTTTTAGTGTAATTTTAAGTAAGATTAATACTAGTTTCAATTCATATGAATTTGTTACCAAATTCATCCCCTTAGCGAACCTATTGATCCATTTTAAAAGAATTCAAGAAAGTAAAATCATAATCTAACAATTCTTTCAACCTTTGTCAAAATTCACATGAGAACTCAATCAATAAACCCTTTTGCAATTTCTGGTTTGTTTGATAAAAAGAACTTTGGAAAATGACCTCATTCCCTCACATTCCAATTCGATTAAGAGATGTTGGAAATGGCGATCCAGGCATTAGTGGTTCAATTCGAACTGGGGTAACGTTGGGTCATTTTCTTAACCCCACAAACTGATATTATAGATTGTTCCAAATATCATATGGTCCACTTTCATAAATTGATACTTCCTCTAGAGAATTTCAAGCTTAAAATTAACAATGACAGGAAATAATTTAAAAAAGAAAACAAATTATCAATTTGTTTGTTTAATCAAGGTGAATATTCAATAGATGGAAAGCAGATTTTGCTGCAATATATAAATAATTCGGTTGATATTTAAAGATTTTTATTGATTACCACATGCAAAAAAAAATTATTAAAGAGTATGAATTATTGAGAATATAAATTTTTGGCCAAATTGGTATTTTGGTCCCATATAAATGAAGGTGTTGCTGTTTTGGTCCCAAATAAAACTACGATTACTATTTTGGTCCCTTATCAATTTTTTATTAGCGTTTTTAGTCCCTTTTTACAAAAAAGTTTAGAAGATTACGGATTAACTCATTTGATCGCTAGTCAAACCTAATTTTTTCTTCAAAATGATTTGTACCATGATGTTTTCAATCCATTTTATGAATCGGTTCCTCATGAATGTTCAACCCATTTAGGGTTTCAGTTTAGCTGAAACCGTTTAAACAGGACAAACCAAACCATTTTTTTCCAGTTTGGCCAGTTTAAATATATATTTATAGTCCAACAATTTGAAAATTTTATAAACCACAATAACGGTTCGGCCAAAGGGTTAGGCTGTGAAACTGGCCATTCTGGCCAAACCGAACCGTATATATTATAAATATATTTAGCATTTAATATACATAAAAAGTTGGGTTAGACGTTTCTAGACGTGGTGCTAGTTACTTTTGACGTGGTTCTAGGGTTATGAGACGTGGTGGACTATTTTTGTGGAAAAAAAAAATCAGTTTAAATTTACATGAATGGATGTAAACGTTTATGGACGTGGTTCTAGTTCTCTTTGACGTGGTGGGTTGCCTTTGTGAAAAAAATAGCTTAAATTCACATGAATGGATGTAGACGTTTCTGGACGTGGTGCTAGTTATTTTTGACGTGGTGCTAGTGTTATGAGACGTGGTAGACTGTATTTGGAAAAAAAATCAGTTTAAATTCACATGAATGGATGTAGACATTTATGGACGTGGTTCTAGTTAGTTTTGACGTGGTGGGTTGTCTTTGTGAAAAAATAGCTTAAATTCACATGAATGGATGTAGACGTTTTTGGATATGGTGCTAGTGTTATAAGACGTGATGGATTGTCTTTGTGAAAAAAGATCAGTTTAAATTCATATGAATGTATGTAGACGTTTATGGAGGTGGTTCTAGTTGTTCTGATACATGGTGGGTTGTTTTTGTGAAAAAAATGACTTAAATTTATAGGAATAGATGTAGACGTTTCTGGACGTGGTGCTATTTATTTTTGACGTGGTTCTAGTGTTATAAGACGTGGTGGACTGTGGAGAAAAAAATCAGTTTAAATTCACATTATCCAAATTGTTAAAACTTAATGGACTTTACAAATAATTTTGTAGACTTTAAAAATAAATAAAAAATGACCCAAACTGTTAAACCACCAAACCAAACCGTTAAAAAAGGTTTGGCCAGTTTGGTTTGAAAAAATTTCAAACCGTATATTACGTTTTGGCCTATATTTTTACTTTTAAACCGGCCAAATCGGACCGTGTATACCCTTACTATAAATACAAAAACTGATATTATTTGTCTTATTTCTTTTTTATAATATTTCTATTTTTTTGATACAATAATATTTCTATTTTGGATTGTCTTAATAAAATATTTTGACATTTGGATGGCCGAAAGCAAAATATAAGGAATTCAACCCTAATGACAATTACTTGATCAATAATGACCTAATTTTCCTATCCTTGTGGTCAAAGGTCCAAGCCCCGCCCCGCCCCGCCCCACTATAGTTTCACCCTTCAGTAGTGTCGGGCCTGTCGGCAAGAAAATTTGTACTTAAAAAAAAAAAAAAGAAAAAATTCTGGCTACTCAAACTCAGAATTTCATTCTATAGTATAGAAAATCTCTGATAGAATTAATGAGGTATGTTTCATAATAATAATTTTGCTTGAAAATTAATTTATTTTATAAAATAACATCGTGTTTATCTCGAGTGGAAAGTTTCAACCACTAAATGCAAATTATATTGTAGTACTAAAAAATATCTTGCAAGGTGCTCTTAGTATTTTAATATAAATAATATTTTATCATTTAATACTGTGACTATGAATGTTCATTCTTTTCTCCTTTAATTAATATAATCTGTTATTTATTAAAAAAAAAACTTTGTAATTTAATCCTAACACTACTATATAATAACTAACTATTCAGCTATCACTTTTTGTTGGAAATAAAAAGTATCAAATCCGTACACTACAACCTTTTTCTCCACCTGAATTGTATAATATCCAAAATAAAAAAATTGTAACTTATTCAACCTGTAATTTCCCATGAAGAGTGCTTTACTAAGTTAGTAAACATAAAAGTTTAAAAATTATATTATAAATAATTGTAGCTGGATTAAAAATAAAAATTATATATCTTTAAATAGGGCTTAGGTGGAAGGCGAAGAGACATCCTCCGAGTGGCTATTTTCTAAGGAATATTAAAAGGTTTAAAGTCTTATTCGTGGTTGTGCTTGTAAGCAACTTTATGGTAATTTATATGGTGGTCCTATAGGACCACCATGAATTTTACTCCTACCCCGCTACAGTAGCGCGCTACAGTTTCGCGCGCGCGCTACAGTAACGCGCTACAGTAAACGCGCGCTACAGTACCTTCGTTTCTTTTGTTATTTTTGGCTATTATGATACATATTATGGACGTTTTTGTTGTATGATATGATTTCTTTTATATTTTTGATCTGATATCTAAATTCTGTTGATCTGATGTCTGCTATTTTGTGATCTGATGTCTATATAATCATGATTTGATCTACTTTGTTAAGTATATTTTAGTTCTACTGTATGATTTCTTTTATATTTTTGATCTGATATCTATAGTCTGTTGATCTGATGTTAAGTATGAGTTGATCTGATGTCTATATAATCATGATTTGATCTACCTTGTTAAGTATATTTTAGTTCTACTGTATGATTTCTTTTATATTTTTGATCTGATATCTATAGTCTGTTGATCTGATGTTAAGTATGAGTTGATCTGATGTCTATATAATCCTGATCTGATCTCCTTTGTTAAGTATGTTTTAGTTCTGCTGTGTGATTTCTTTTAAAATCTTGATCTGATGTCTATAGTCTGTTGATCTGATGTCAAGTATACGCTGATCTGATGTCTATAGTCTGTTGATCTGATCTCCCTTTTTAAGTATGTTTTAGTTCTACTGTATGATTTCTTTTAAAATCTTGATCTGATGTCTATAGTCTGTTGATCTGATGTCAGTTATGAGTTGATCTGATGTCTATATAATCCTGATCTGATCTCATTTGTTAAGTATGTTTTAGTTCTGCTGTGTGATTTCTTTTAAAATCTTGATCTGATGTCTATAGTCTGTTGATCTGATGTCAAGTATGAGTTGATCTGATGTCTATATAATCCTGATCTGATCTCCTTTGTTAAGTATGTTTTAGTTCTGCCGTGTGATTTCTTTTAAAATCTTGATCTGATGTCTATAGTCTGTTGATCTGATGTCAAGTATACGCTGATCTGATGTCTATAGTCTGTTGATCTGATCTCCCTTTTTAAGTATGTTTTAGTTCTACTGTATGATTTCTTTTTTATTTTTGATCTGATATCTATAGTCTGTTGATCTGATGTCAAGTATTCGCTGATCTGATGTCTATATAATCCTGATCTGATCTCTCTTGTTAATTATATTTTAGTTCTACTGTATGATTTCTTTTATATTCTTGATCTGATATCTATAGTCTGTTGATCTGATCTCTTGTATTCTCTCATCTGATGTCTATATAATCCTGATCTGATTTCCCTTGTTATAAAAAGTATTTTTTTTAAAAAAAAGAATTTTTTTTAAAAAAGGTATTTTTTTAAAAAAGTTTGTGCGTCAAAAAAAAAAAAAAAACTGTAGCGCGTTACTGTAGCGCGAAACTATAGCGCGTCACTGTAGCGCGCGCGCTACTGTAGCGCGCTACAGTAAGTAGGAGTAAAATTCATCCTACTCCTATAGTACCACAGTAAACGGACTCCAACTTTATACTTTACGTCATACACTAATTACTTGTATGATTTTCATTTATTATAAAAAAAAAAAAGAGCAAAATTTTTCAAAGTAAAAATAGAAATATTGGGTTCAATTCACTATGCAAAAGTTATTGTCGTTTCTCCGAGAATTTCCGACATTAGAAGTGTACTTTTTTAGTACTCTAAAACCTAAAAGGGGCAAAAATGAATCTATAAAAGCCACACTAATACCTGATTAAAGTGTCATTAGTTCAACCTAACCACATTTTTTAATAGTAAATTTTGACTTAAATATTTAGTCTAATCTAATCTATTATTCTACCCATTATATAAAGTAACAGTTTATTACTACAAAAATGCATGAATTTTAACTTAAGAAAAATCCCTAAAATATTCAAAAAATATAGGTGATGAGTTTGATTTATACGACACATTTAAAAGCATAAAAATCTTGAATTTTGAGTCACAGGTGTGAATCTCTTTTTATACTAAAAAAAATATTTCAAAAATTTTGATATTATCTACCCTTCCGTTATATTTATATATCATTTTAACAATTGTATAATTATTAAAAAATAATTAAATAATTAGTTATATTAATAAATTTTATCTTATTTACCCTTCATCAGTAAATAAATTCATACTTGATAAATATTTATGTTTTTAATAAAAAAAGTTATTAATAATGTCTAACAAAAAATAAAGTGATTATTAAAAAGAAGGACAAAGTCTAAAACGAGTAGTATTAATTAAGGATAGAGGGAGTATAAACAAATGGGATTTTATATTAAAAATTAAAATTAAAATTTTTTTTCTATTTTAAGGTAAAAAAGAGATTCATAGTATTTGTTTTGGTTTTATGATTTTCAGTGATTTGGATGGGAATCTGAAACTGAAAGAGAAAGCCGAAACTGATTCAGCTCGAGAAATGAACTCTTGAATACTGCAACAGCGTAATGGCATGCAATGATGCACGTGGCAGCTTCTGAACCATGGGTTTTGATCAACTGGATTGAAGGCTTACAGCTGACTTCCCCGTCACCTATACTACTTCGTTATCAGGGAAAATGGCAAAAACCCAGTTTGATTCTCTGCGCGCGCCCCCCCCCCCCCCCCCCCTTTTCTGCTAAGATGATTCTCTGACCCTCCTTATTGAGATGTTTGGATTCTTGTTCTTGAATTTGTGGCTTTGCTTTTCTATTCATTTGGTTAGGGTATCGTCTTGAAAATTGGAATGTTATAAAAGGAAAGTTTGGAAATGTAGTTTTCAGAGTGGAGGAAGCAACTTTTTCCATGGATAAAAGAAGTGCAAGGTTGGTGGGCCTTTCTTGTTTTCCTGTTTTGAGTGTATCCCACAAATGTTTTAATGTTTCCTTGCCTATTTTTCTTCTGTTTGGTTTAGTAAAACAAGTTCTAGGAGAAAAGGGCTACTTCTGTTTTGGGATCTGAATATGGGGTTCTTTGGCACCAGTACTTTTTTTTTTGTCATTTGAATGTTTTGAAATTGTTAAGGATGTGAGTTTCAGTTCTTGCTTGCTTTTTTGATAAAGATGGTTCTTTTTTTTTTCTGCAAATTGTGTGGTATTTGGTTCTGATTATTACCTAAAATTTGTTTGTTTTTTGCTCACAGTGAACAAGCAAGAAACGCCATGGATCATGTTGGCCTTGAAATTTCGGTCGCTTAAACTGTTTTTGAGACTCTGACTCACATGCAGATTACTAATTAACATGACTTGATTACTTGGTCTGAGGTGATGATTTGTGTTATTCGTGAATTGATATAATTTCACTTATCAGACAAATCATTCTTCCATGATATGGTCAAGAACTTCCAAGTTTAAACTGATTCATGTCAAGCCCTTAGATTTACTGCTCTGGAAAAGCTTGAAACTGCTCCTCAGAAGACTCCTTTAAACTTCAAAGTTTAAACACAACTGGCACTTGGTAGTGCATAGATATTTGCTTCTGATATTGGTGGACTGGGAAGAGAGTCATCTTTTGGGATTTTCTGTGCAGGTTAGCTAGATCTACATGGTAAACTTGGGATTCTAATCTGGTTTGACAGCTGAAGAAACTATTCTACACCTCTTAAAAGTTCCATTATTTGCACTTAGTAGAGCTAGGTGACTTTCTCGCAATCATTTGGTAACTCTGGGACCTGGAAATATAAACCCATGACGGGAAATACCACTTCTGCCAGAAGGAAGGTTTGAGTTTACTGGTATGTGCTTTCATTTATATCTGCAAACTCTTTGCAAAAGATCAGATTTTGCAGTTCTTGAAAAGTGTTTTTTCCCCTTTTAATATAAGCCCCGCTTCAATGTTTGACCTTGCTGAATCTTGAAATTTCAGAATTAACTGGAAAGAATAGTGGTTGGTGGCATATGATGAGCACTGACAATCAGAACTTGGATTTAAGACATGCATTGGGATATCCCAGTAACTGCACCAGGATACGGATGAATGAAAATTCGGGTGCAGGTGTAAATGCAGGATCACTGAAATTTCCAGCATCCGATTCTCTGGCTGAGTTAGTTTGGTCCCCTCAGAAAGGTCCGAGTCTGAAACGTGCTCAAGCCAGCTTACCCGATAAGAAGAAGCCCTTTCTATTGTGGAATGTGGGACCAAGCAATGGGGATCCTTCACCATCTCAAAGTATCAGGTGCAAGGAAAATGATGATGACAAGATTGTTCTTGGAAACTTGGTTATCTCCAAAGCAGATCTTGACAGTGAGGCTGATCAGAGTGTTGGTTTAGCAGCAGTATCTTCCAAAAACAGTGCCACACGGATACTTGGTTCTGTCACTGGCCTAAACCTGAGTATGTGATTTCATCTGTTGGGTTCCCTCTGTTAAATCAATCATGTTCTTTCTGTTTGTTCCTTACTGTTTTTGATTTTTACTTTTGTGTAACAATAAGCTGAGAACTTTACAGGAAACGAAGATGATATGGAGGAAGGAGTTTTGGCTAGAAGTGGAACTCAGAATGTCCACCTTCTTGGTGATGATGAGAAGGAAGTATGTGATCTAGCCAATCAGCAAAAGGATTCTACGCCTGGAAGAGGTGAAAATGATGCAGGTAAATCTTTCGGCTGCTCAACCAAATTGATACAAAATATTGTTACATGCATGTTTTTGGTGTCTCAACTCAGAAATGATTGCTGAACTTTGCTCCAATTTAGCGGAAAAACATACATTATGATTGTTCTAATGAAATGATAAATTTGCTGCAGGTTTTCTAAGCTCGAATCTTTCGTTACAAGGTCTACTTGATTTTAATTGTGATCTGGCAAAAGCCGAAGCCTCATTTGTGAATCTTAATGAGGAAGTTCCCAATGACCTAAATCACACAAGTGAGAATGCTGCCATTAATTGTCAGATTTCAGAAGAAGGTAGCAGAGCTGCTGAAGGTCATGCCGTCGTGCAGTCTGATGCGCATTTTTCACTGCAAATCTTGCCAAGAACTGATAAACCTACCATGGAATCGAAGGGTGGTGCTAATGACTTGGAACCCAGTGGGGGAAAGCTGGATTATACAGCTGAAAATGATCTTCAGGAGATCCTCCTGGAGAAAGATGCTTATCAGTGGAGTAAAGAGAGACTAGTAAAAGGCTGCTCTATTCCAGAGAATCAGAGCAACCATTTTCATCAATTGAAAGGCAAGGAGAAAGCTTTGTCTGAAGGGAATGTGAACCGAAGATTCTCAGACTATGAGAATGACAGTCAAGAGAGTGTGGAAAGTTGTAACAGTGCTTGCATACTTGGGAAGAGATGGTTGCACTTTAGCGAAGAGCAAATGGTTGAGAGCAAAAGAATGAAGAGAGATGTCGATGAAAATGGCGCCTCAACATCAATGATCAGGGGCAACAGCTCCTTCATGACTTGGATATCAAACATGGTTAATGGCTTCTCGAAATCTAATCAAGAAGATGGTCCGTCTCTTGATCTCACTCTTGCTCATTCTAGTTATGAAGATACAAGTAATATCAAGGACAATGTTATATGCAGCAGCAGATTGCAGGAACCCATAAGCAGAAACACTGGATTTCAAACTGTATTCCAGTCCCTATATTGTCCAAATTCAAAGCTTTTAGAAGCTGGAACCTCAGAAAATGATTGTGACGCCCAAGAACATGATGTTCCCAGGCTGCTCGACGACACTGATGTTCCCATTTCCTTGAACAGCTTCTCTGAGCAGAACGGGGTGTCTTGCAATCACAAACTTACCTCAGATGAAAAGATTCTGCTCTCTACTGCAGAGAATGTACTGATACAAACTGATCAAGCTTTGATTTTGTCTGCAATTAGTCCTATCCAGAACGTTCAGGAGACAGACTCTGCAGAAATTAAAGAGTCCGGGAATCAAGAATGTCGTGTACATGAAAATGGAACTAATGCATCTGTTTCGCTGGCTGATCAGAAGATCACCACAAGCAATAATGGCAACCATAATCTTGGCTTCGATGGTAGAGCAACATGCGAGTTGTCTAACAAAGGGAATTTGTCCGGTAGCTTGTGGATAACTCGGTTTTCGAAAGTATGCAATTCTACATTGAACTTAGATAACTCCAATAAAGATCATCGTCCAGCCAATCCTCAGGCTCAGATCAGTCCTGATTTTCCTACTGGGGAGAAATGTTCTGATACTGGGAACAAGTCCAATGAGAATTTAGATTGTTCGAGCAAAGAGCTGCAGACGTTTGCTGACATTGTTGAGTCTTCTGGCTCTAAGAAGATGCATGAACATAATAATGAAGATATTGGGCTTAAACTGGATTCTGTCCAACCATCATCCAGTAAATTCAGAACGCCAGAAGCAATGGCCTCTACATTTGCAAGAAGATTGGATGCCCTCAAACACATTACACCTGCCGCGGTCCAGACCAATGGATCTTCAAGAATGCGAACTTGTTTCTTCTGTGGAAAAAGTGGCCATAATCTGCAGAAGTGCTGCGAGGTTACTGAGCCTGAGCCTGTGGATGTTGCAACTGACAAGGCAAAGTCTTCCTTCATTGACAAGGAAGACAATCTTAAAGATGTTGGTCGCCTTATAGAATACCCAATGTCAAATGGAAAGGAGTTTTCAGGATACAGAAGATCGAATGCAACTGAATCTCGGAATCAAATCAATTTGAAGTTCAGGGAGAAGAGAAAAAGAGAACTTCAGAGTTTGCCTTTAACTACGTTGGTTAGTATGGAAATTACCGAAGCACCAACGGGCGTATTTGATGCTGTAAGGCGGCTCAGACTGTCTCGTGCGGACATGCTCAAGTAAGTAAACAGCCAGAAGTGACTTGCTTGCTACCAACATTGTCAACTTTACTCTCTTTACCAAGTAATCATTGTGTTGTGATACTACTTTGCTAATGTTAACATTGTTTCAGATGGATTAACTCCAGTGTATCCCTGTCCCAACTCGAGGGCCTTTTCCTGCGCTTACGACTAGGAAAATGGGAAGCGGGATTAGGTGGAACAGGCTACTATGTTGCTCGTATCACCGGTAGGTACAACATCCTTTTCGGTGAGAAAGCTACTTGATTGTCCATCTCCATAACTCATTTTATGTTTTCCTTTAACAGTAGAGCAATCAGGGGAGCCAGTGGAAGGGTGCAAGAAGTCTATATCTGTGAATGTTGGAGGTATGAAATGCTTGGTTGGAAGTCAGTACATCTCAAATCATGATTTCTTAGAGGTAAAAATCTTTGCATTGTGTGTTACACTTGTTAATAATGATGGCATTTTCTTGATTGGTTTGAGATGATGAAAACTGGATTTTGGCGACGACACTGAACTTGGGTATATACGGCTGCCATTGTTTGACAGGATGAACTTATGGTGTGGTGGCGCAGAATTGTGAATAGTGGTGGCAATGTACCATCAAAAGAGGATTTAGAGGCAAAATTCAAACGGAGAATCACATTAGGCTTCTAAATGGGAGAACTTGTGAGCTTGAGGTTCTTCTTGTGTTTTGTGGTTTTTTTCTTCCCTTGTGTAAATAGAGTGAGTTTTGTATGAAGTAGTTGCTGTTTTTCTCTGCTTGGGTGATTTGAGTATTGTAAAGATTTTGATCTGTTTTGTTGAGTTGAGGAAGTTTGTTGTGTTGTGGTTGGCCATATAGGTAAGCCTTTACACAGGGCAAGCATTAATAGAATCCTTTGTATTACTCAAAGGAGTAATTTTTTTAGCAAATGCACCGTCATAACGTTAATGATTGATGTAGTTAGGTATTTATTTTTTTTATCCTTAAATTTATTGAGAAAATGAGTTGTTTATAGAGAGAAAAAGTAGTTGGATAATAGATTTTAATAAAGACATAAATTTCAAAAAAATGATAAAATTGGAAAAATTAAAAAAAAATTACTTAGATAATTGTAAAATATCTATTAATAAAAAATAATCTATATATGAAAATGGAAGAAGGATCAAATTGTTATATAGTATAATTAGGAGAATACTAATTCAATGTTTTTTTCTATGAATATATTTCTTAATTGTACACTATTAAAATACACACTCTTTATCTGTACAATATATTTTGTTCGGTAATTTCTGAATTTATATAAAAAAAAAAATTAATGGTAATCGAATCAAAAGTCAAAAAGTATGATTTAACCATTTCAATTGTTTTATGACCTTAGTGTGTGGCTGAGTTTCTTATTCAAATTGCTTCTAGAAATTTCCAGTCAAATTAAATGCCCTTTATTTTGCTTCAAAATTTTTTTTTTTTGTTTTATGACCTAGGTTATAGAGTCTGAATAATTTAATTATCATGTGCACCTTTTTAGGTTATGAGTTTAAATCAGAGAGCAGTAGCACTAGATTAAGAGACTGAAACACATTATTCACATGGGAGGAATCTTAAAATCTACTTTAGAAAATGGAGGGGAGGAAAGTTTAAATAGACAAAACATCTTGTCTACACGTGGACTCTCCTTTAAAATTCTTTAGTAAATTGTTAAATTATTAGTCTATATCATAGCCAAGAAAGATAAATAGGTAAATCATGCAAAATAATAATAATAATAATAATAATAATAATAATAAAGAAACAATAAATAAGTAAATCATGCAAAGTAAAAAAAAAATAACAATAATAAAGAAAAGATAGATGAGAGTAATGGTTATTAGTTTTATTAATTTTTTAGAAATTTATATTTATAGTTTTATAAGATTAAATTAATAATGATATACTTTTAAATTATAATTTAAATAATATTTAAATATATAGGTTTTAGAATTATTTTAAATTTCTCTTTTAATAGATTTTAATTTAGTATTATGTTATAAATAGATTATTCTCTTTCAAAATTAATTCCTTATATATTGGTATCATAGGATACCATTTGTGTAATATCCCGCCCTAACAGGATGTCTTTCTCAACTCGTGTTGAAATTTATTAATTAAAAATAATAATAAAATTCTATAAATCCTTCATAAATCATACATTATAAAATGAGTAACTGAAGTTTGCTCCAATAACTTAGAGGTCTCAAATTCCTTATTCCTTGACACGTGTCACGATCTCCGGAAATCACGCATCTTTATGTAAAATCTAACTGAAATGGTAATATATAAAGGGATGAGCCACAGCCCAGTGAGAGAATTTAATAGTATTTAACATGCAAGCAAAACAAGGGTAAATTATAACCGAAAATTATTTTAAAAATGAGTATCAGAAGATTTTAAAAATAGAGGCACAACGGAAGACAATTAAAATTGGTTAGAAGTTCAAAACATTTTCCAATAGCACGTATGAACAGTTAAAATATATCAGAAATAGAAAATAACAAATATTGCCCGAAGGCTAGTACCAGAAGGCAAATAACAGTACCCGAAGGTTAATAACAGTACCCGAAGGCTAATAACAGTACCCAAAGGCTAATAATAGTGTCCGAAGGCTAGTAATAGTACCCGAAAGCTAATAATAGTGCCCGAAGATTAGTAATAGTGCCTGAAGGACAGTACCCGTAGGCTAAAAATAATCAATCATATAACAAATCGGACATATAGTGAAAAATCATACCACGAATGGTAATCATTTCAGTCAAATCAGTAATCAAAATTTTAGTACAAGTATCAAACTGCCAACTGATTTCAGTGTAAAAATCAAAAGTCAAATTATCTCATTACGATAGTAGGTAAAACAAGTTTCGTTATAACCATAAAAAAAAAATCAAACAAATTTTTGTTACAAAAGTCAAAATCAATATTTGCCGTCACGGAAACAAGTGATACACGTTTTAGTAAAATAGTCAAAATCAAATGGGTTTTCGTTATGAAAGTCAAAATCAATATCGATCGTTTTTTTAAAAAAAACTTGCGAGACAAGTTTTAATATAACAGTCAAATTCAAATGAGTTTTTGATATGGAAGTCAAAAATCAAAACGATAATCAAAATTAATACGCAGAGTAATCGAATAGCCAAATCAAATCTAACCATACAAGGTAATAATATAATAATATAAAAATATAAGTTGATTAGACCCGACAAATTTACGAAAATTTCCTACTAAAATTCCTCACCTTGATTTACTTAGAGTCATTTGGAACTTGAGAATTAACTCTTAAAATTTCTCTCCTGCACAATATGTTAAAATCACATCATTCCTATTTTTTAATATGGCTTTTAGCCATTGATTCAAAGATAATTAAAAAACATTTAATAATTAACCTATACCTCTCACCTCACCTCACATCACATCACATCACATCTCTCACTTACCCACCATCCCTCTCTCCTCACTTATGTAACACACTTCCTACCCCCTCTTTCTTTTCTCCACTCTCTCTCTCTTTTTTCTTACTCCTTTCCTATTCTCTCTCTCTCTCTCTCTCTCTCTCTATTTCTTTCTTTTCTCCACTCTCTCTTTTCTTACTCTTTTTCTATTCTTCATCTCCTTACTCCTTTTCTATTCTCTCTCTTCCGATTTCTTTTCCTTCGTCACTCCTCTCCATTACTTCTTATACATTCATGGGTTTTCTAAAATTCAGATATGAATGATAAAGAGATTGTTATATATTTAAGAACCAAATAAAAGAAAGTAAGGTGGGAGAAAGGTTCAACAGTGGGGTGACATCAAAAAAAAAAAAAAAGGAAGTCAATCCCTTCGTTGCCGCTTCAATGGGTCAGTCATCATCGGAGTGTTTGTTTTCTCCTAAAGCTCTGCTATTTTCTCTCAAGAATGATGGACAGATTTTTTTATTTGTTCGATTTGGCTAGTGTGGGGAATATATTACCTTGATAGAGTATGAATTTTATGGTAAGATTGATTAATGAAATCTTGCCTAGTTTTGTGTTAGAAGGATTTTGAAATTCACTCCCAATTTAGTCCCGTTTTTATTTAATTGAGAGGTTTCTATTTTTTCTGATTTGTGAATCGTAATTCCCTGTTAATCAGGCTAATGATGGATAGTTGACTAAAGCATGAAGGATTCTAACCATAACTGATATTAAATGGAGGATAAATCAGCAATCACTGAATTAGAGAAGAATGAACACTTACCTTATTTTCTTTTTCGGGTCCTTACAAGCGCACTACAGTAATGTGTTACATTTTTTTTTTTTACGCACAGTATTTTTTTTAAAAAAAAATACTTTTAAAAAAAATATAAAATAAGACAGTAGTTATCAGATCAGCGGATAACAAATATCATATCATAAATATAAAAAAAATCATCTCATAGAACTAAAACATACTTAACAAGGGGATCAAATCATGATTATATGGATATCAAATCACAAAATAGTAGATATCAGATCATTGAAAAATAGATATCGTATCATAATATATAAAATTAAATAATTATAAATAAATAAATATTTTTTAATCATTCTTTTTAAAAAAATTCAAAAACGCAGAAAAAAATTTATTGAATTGTTTTAAAAAAACGGACGAAAAAAATTTTCAGGGAAAAAGAAAAAAAAATTGAAAGAATAAGAAAAGAATTGAAAGCTGCACAGGACCCGCGCGTGAAATCATTAATCCCATTCTAAAAAATTACTATTTTTGATGTGAGTGTAAATTTAGGACCACCATATAAATTAACCCAGTGGCCTTCAGGCTTCGTTCTCGCTAGCCCAAAATAGTTAACCTAAGTTATTAATAGCCTATGAGATTGGAAGTTATATACAAGTCACTCAATTTGTAAACTAACGATGTGGGATGGGATGTTACAGCGCTACTGTAGGAGCATGATGAATTTTACTCTCATACCCCTATAGTATATGGATCCGGAAACTGGTGGTAACAATGAGTGTTGATTAAAATCAATAGTGAAACGATTTTGAAGAAAAAATAACTTTTAAAAAAAGAAAAATATCTCAACAATAATTATAATTCGATTCTGTCTTTAAATTTTATTCTTGAATATTGATAAGAAGAGGCACAAAGCACGATTTGGGAATAAAATGAGTTTGGAAACAAATAAATTTAAGAAAAGAGAAAAAGTGCAAGGAAGAAGGTGGATGTATCTTTCACATATGTCACCACCACTCGCGGTTGCTCAGCTGGCCATAGTACCACAATTGGAATCATATCTCAACCAATATTTTCATCATCAACAAAAGATATACATCAAAACATGACACAACCCTAAACACTTCTTCTCGTCAACTTATCTTGCCCTGCCCCAATAGCTCTTAGTCTAAATATGTTAAAAGAAATTGAAATAGGGTCAAGTATATTTATTTTTATGTAATTTGGTCAAATTATTAATTTTTTTAAGATTTCTGACAATTATATTTATATTCTCATCAAAGTCAAATATTGAAAAATGAAGAAAGATAAAAAAAACTGACAATTTTTGCCAAAATAAATTTAGATAGTTGTGAGTGTGAGTGTTTTCGATGAGTTTTTACTTAATAAAATTATTTATTTCAATAGTTTTGTGTTTATTTTCGTCAATCACAAAGTTAATTGTTATGAATTTAGATAATCAATAGGGTAAATGTAATTGTTATGAATATCGAGAGAGAATCGCTAATTTAATTAAATTACTAACAATATAAATATAATTTGACCATTAAAATATTATTATAATAGAACAGGATTTCAAGTGGAAGGAGAAACACAAGCATCCACTTTTTCCAAAAAAAAAAAAAAAAATTGTATTTCTTCTCCTGGAGTTGTAATGTAAAAAAGTTAATTTTTCACATTTAGGGTATCATCAACATCAATCTTATTGAATTACGGATCAGCTTATAGTCTCTTCCATTATGACCCCAAAAAAAAAAAAAAAAAAAATCTATCTTACTCTACCGACCATTCACAAATAATTTAAAACTTCTTTTCATGCCCTCCTTCTCCTCCAACCCATTACCACCCGTCTACCAACCCATCTTTCCTCTAATTTTGGTCACACTTATTGTCACCATGGTCTCCTAATATTTGTTCTCTCCCTCGTCCACCATTGTATTCCCCTTTAATACGTTATTTATATTCTATAATGATAAATTTGTATTAATTATATAATAGATGTATTAGAATTTTGTATACGTTAAGTTTTGAGATTTTTAATTGTAAAAATATTATAATTAGAATATGTATATTTCTACTTTATTAAGGATAAGTTACGCTTATCACCTATATAATTTGATGAAATTATGGATTACCCATTATTAGAAATTATGTGAGATTTTTTTGTCTTTCATAAGTTGTAGACATTGATCTTACCGCCTGTTAGTTTAAAAATATTTATAATTATCAGAAATTAGAGGGGATAATTTATAATTTAAGCAAACTAGGAGGGCTCACCCAAAAGAAAAATTAAAGAAAAGAATCCGATGTCGTTATCATGCTCCATACTTCTTAAATACGACTATAAGTCAACTGAGTTTGAGTTTCGCCAATATAATCAGCCTGTAAAATTAGATTGTAACCAGATAACTGAAGTCCGCCTCAAGATAAGGATTTCCTTGGCCTGTTCTAGTCATGCATCAAGGTAACACATAGATTTTGACTTGAATCACTTCAGTTCAATCTTAATTTATGTGCAAAAAAAATGGTTGCAGGTAATAATTATGGGAAGTTTCTGTTTGCCCACCTTCTAGCTGCAACTTCCATTGGTATCATCTCAGCTGCGGCAATACATTTTCGTAAGAGAAAGGCAAAATCTTTACCAAAAGATCCCAACTTTAATGATTTTCTTGCTCCATATCTGGACAGAACTGAGTCTGGTCGTGTTGGCAAGCTGGAAAGATTCTCTGATTATGTTGGTACTGAAATACACTTTAGCCTCATTGGACTATTGAAACTGATTCTTTGCTTTTTTTTTTTTTTTTTTTTTTTTTCCTTTCCATTTCTTTTCTGGGATCTTTATCAGGGCTTTGTTTGCAGCTAGGCAAATTGGGTTCAAAGATGGAAGTGAGTGCCCTCAGTTAAGCAAGCTGGTATATGAGTACTTGAAGAGATCCCAAGGTTCAGAAGATAAGATATTTGAGTATTTTTCTAATGAACAAGATGCAGATTCCCTGTGTGTTAAGTTGGTTGAGGAATTGGAAAGATGCATTCTTTCATATTTTGCATTTTATTGGAGTCAAGTTCCTCTGATGATCACTCAGGTACCATCAAAGTTCCTACCCTTTTCAACTCAATTCTTTTTAAATTAGTCGTGGAGGAGAATATCCACCTCTAATTAAGTAGTTATTTTCTCTTTTTTGTTGCCCATTCTGGGTTTGATTCAGAATTTTGATCTAGATCAATGGATTCTTACTCTTTTACTTAACAAAATTGTAGATATTGAACGTGGAATCTGAGCAAAGAAAGCTTAAGAGCTTTGTAATTGCAGCAACAAGGTGACTTTTTATTAATTCTTCGCTTTTGTCATTATTTATTTAATGTCACGACCTTGGGATATGATATTTTCTGGGTAGTGTGGAGATAATTGTGCTCCCAGCTCAGAAGGACGTCGCTGTTGGATTATTTTATTTCTGTGGGAGATATATTATTCTGGGGCCTGGGGGAATAGGGAACTGGTTTGACATGTAAACAACTCTGGAGTAATTCAACAAGAATAGATCTCAATGTCCTAAACCATTTGTATATGACTGAATTCTCAATTCACTAGGATTAATGGAGGATTAATGGGGCAGGATGGTAGGTGATTCAGCCATGGCTCTGGCACTAGTAAAAAGTTGCTGACTTCTGGGGCCTTTGCGGGTTCCATTCTTTGGTTGCTGATGCAGATACATTAGTTAATTATATATGTCTTGGTTTGATCTACCATCTTAATGTTTCAATGATGGAGTACTGTTCACCACAGTTCTTCCAAGAACTTACATTGACTGATATGAAATTTAGAAGGAAAAAATCCAGCTCTGAGTTCCGAGATTTGTTCCAGTTTTTGTTTCTCTTGATGATGTGAAATTAGGGATCAAATTAAATCCCTTGTTTCAGTAATTATTGTGCGATCCTGTTTAACACTCACGTGAGTCCTGTTTCTGTAGTTCGTGTCCAATCATGTTCCACGTTCAACCTACCTGAGTTTGGAACAACGTTGGACTTGAATTGTGTTAAACAGAGAACCACAATCCGTTAAATTGGACTGGTTGGTAGCATTTCATAAGATAAGTCCTCTGTTTCATAGCCTGACATATTTGAACAATCCTTTCTGATTGACTATAATCATCACCTTAAAAGCACAAGCCTAGTGTCCCTCAATATCATTGCGATACCCCACTTTCTCCATTAATTAGTGCTGTAAAAGCTGCATTATTGGATGCATAGTGTTGCAGATGCAGATACTTAGGTTTGGATCATTCCTGTGCAGCAAATTTCGTTTTATACTTAGGTTTGGAACTGGCAGAACTCAGAAATGTTCTTATAACTTTGGTGGACAGACATTGTGTAGTTTTGAATTTTGGTTTTGCTCATAATGTTGCTTGCTATACTTAAACCAGAAAGCCTGTTAGTTTCCTTGACATCTTGTAAGCAGAGTAGCAGACCATATATGATGAAGGGGCACTCTGAGAAGTCTAAATGCATTATTGAATTCTAGACCATATATGATGAAGTGGTTTTTAAACAATACCATACTTCATCGCTTCTTGCTGCTAAAATTTCACAAATGTTGCTTTAGTGATTGAAATATATGGTGTCTATTGGTAGGAAGCAGAGATTTGAGAGGATCAGCAAGGACTTGAAGGTGGCTAGAGTCTTTTCAACACTAGTTGATGAAATGAAAGCAATTGGTGCTTCAAATGGGGAATCCAAGTGTACAGAAGTGATGGCTCCGGTCGCTCTTAGCAAGAGAAGTCCAGTTCTCCTCTTTATGGGTGGTGGGATGGGAGCTGGCAAGAGCACAGTCCTCAAACAGATTCTCAAAGAGTATTACCTCATTCCCTTTGTTTACTTACTTCTCATTGCCAAGAACTAAAAACTACAACAATTAGCCAATGACATGATGATACTGGAAGTCTTTTAACAGTAGTCTGCAACAAATTTTACCATTATGTCTATTGAACAAGTTAAGTTTCAGCATTTAAACCATGATAATGCCTGAATTGAAGTGAAAAGAACATGATTATTGAGGTTGGATTTGTTTCTGAGAAGATAAGGGGGTGAACCTCTTTGGCAGATCGTTTTGGTCAGGAGCTGCTGCAAATGCTGTGGTGGTAGAAGCAGATGCTTTCAAGGAGACTGATGTTCTCTTTCGAGCACTTAGTTCGAAGGGTCATCACCAAGACATGCTTCAAACTGCTGAATTGGTAATTGTTCCCTTCATTTCTATAATTAGAATAATCAACATGCACCAACTTCATCCAGCACTTGAATTTCTCTGTCACTGACTACTGCTCTAGATTCTTGGTTAAGTAAGACCTTTTCATTTGCTTCATAACAAACAAGTTAATGGTCGTTTCATCCGACAATGAAAGAGATTAATCTTTTATTTTTCCTGTCAGCAATCTCGCTGAAATATGACTGTTTATTTCTTGCCTAGCAACAATGTTTCAAAGTTGTCATTTTTGCTGAGACAGGTGCATCAATCCTCGACCGATGCTGCATCTTCACTCCTAGTAACTGCTCTTAACGAGGGTCGTGATGTAATCATGGATGGTACTCTGTCATGGGTACCCTTTGTCGAGCAGACCATTGCAATGGCACGAGATGTCCACAAGCATCGCTACCGAATGGGAGTAGGATACAAGGTTGCAGATGATGGTACTGTCACTGAGAATTACTGGGAAAAGATTGAAGAAGAAGAAGAAGGGGAAGAAGTAAAGGTCAGAAATCCCTACAGAATTGAGTTGGTTGGAGTGGGTTGTGATGCCTTTCTAGCTGTCGTACGAGGTATCAGGTATTATACAGTTGTTTCATTGTCTAATGCTAAGTTGCTAACCATTTTTGAAGAACAAATCAAGAAATGACTCTTTAACAAATCCAATCATGAAATTTATGTAAAAATTGCTTACAAATTCTACAGGAGAGCAATACAAACTGGAAGGGCGGTCAGAGTGAAGCCACAGTTGAAATCCCACAAGAGATTCGCGAATGCTTTCAGGAAATACTGCCCACTTGTGGACAATGCAAGGCTCTATTGTACAAATAGCATTGGTGAACCACCAAGGGTAATCTCATCTCAAATCATCCTTAAACATTCTCTTGAGTTACTAGAATGAAAATGTCCAAACACCTTTCTTGGGACATCAACGTTTGGTAGCCAAAATATTTCCTTAATGTCTACAATCTCAGAAGAGAAAAAAAAAAAAACCGTTTTGTTGAGTGAAATTTTCTTGCAATAGTACAAAATAGTTACCCTGGATTTGCTTATTCTGTGAATGCAGTTGATAGCATGGAAAGATGGGAACAGCAGGCTTCTAATTGACCCTGAAGACATTGAGTGTTTGGATGTGGTAAGCAACTTGAATGATGAAGCTGAGTCCATAAGCGAGCTTTACCAAGACCCGGACCTGATATTTCAACCCGGTTCCATTTGGAAAGACGTAGTGATGCTCCCAACAAGAGCAACCTTACAACAAGAGCTCAAAACCACAATAGCCAGAATTGAAGGTCAACTTCCATAGAACATTTCCGAAGATTGATGGGCTTTTTCTGTGCCATGCTAATCAATTACTTCTGCTTATCTCCCAGAGATTATCGGAAAACTTTTGAGTGATTAGTTCAAATAAATCACAGCTGCAAGTAATTAAGCAGGAATCAAGCTCGTGAGATTAGAATTTGATAATTTGTTTGTCTAAATTGAAAACCAGGCGTTCATAATTAGCCATACAAACCCATCGATTAACCTAAACTCTACTGCTAGTTGCAGTAATATCAAACTAAACTACCCACTACTAATAATCCAAACCACAATCTGGGCATTAAACACACTGAAAAAAGAGGGAAAAACTCCTGGCTTTCAAAAGAGTAAATCATTAGAGGAATTTACATCTATATTGATCCATTTACCACCAAACTCTTCCTAATTACGACTTCTTCACTTCTTCATTTTCTTAGCCGGTGACTTTATGCTCTTTGGCTTTACTACCTTCTTGGTAGGCGCCTTCTTCACTGGCGTCTTCTTTACAGTCGCTTTCTTCGCAGCGGCTGTGGTAGCAACCTTCTTCTTTGGCTTCGTCCCCTTGACATCACCAACAGCGACGGTTCTCTTTCTCTTTGTAGTCTCTTTCTTCTCTGTAGCAGCGACAGGCTTCTTCGGCTTCTTCTCGGCAGCCTTCACCGGAGCGGAGAGCTTGTAGGAGTTCTTCACCTTAGTCAGTTTTCCAGAAGCAACAAACTTCTTCAACTGAATGGACAAAAGCTTCTTGAAATTTTCCGGCAAGTTTTTGCCATGCTTGTCCTCAACGAACTTAACAATTGCGTATACGCTCGACCCTGTTCTCTCCTTCAACGTTGCAATCGCTTCCTGAATCATCTGAAAATCCAAACCAGAACAAAAATTATTGAAACCCATTAAAGAAATCAAACAAAACCACACAACCCAATCAGGAAGCAATATCCAGATCTGTACCTCAAAATAAGGAGGATGAGAACGAACTTTCTTCACAGCATGAACTTTCTTCACCTTCTGAGCAGAGGCTTTAGTCACCGGAGACTTAGCAGGTTTCGCAACAACGGCAGATTTTGCAGGACGTGCCATTGTTCAGACGTTCAAATTTCTTCAGGATAACGAGAGAGGGAAATGAGAAGATTAGCTTGGACGTGATTGTGGGGCAGCGATTCACGGTGAGAATATATAGAGGCGAAGAGACAAAGGCGGGGGTGAATTGTGATTGGTGGAGAGCATTCGACAAGGATCGTGATCTGAAACTGAAAACATTTGAATAATGTCCGTTGGATTTTAATATAAGCGACGGATAGATTTGGTGGTTAAAATAATGACGCGGATCGCCCAAATGTGGTGGAAATGTGGGAGATTGTGGACTTATGGAGGGGTGTGCTTTTGTGGAGGATTCTTGATGGGATAAGTTGGGTTCTGATTAATGAAAATCCATGAAATTTTTTTTGTTTGGAGGATAATTGAGTTAGGATTTTAAGATGGGTTTTTGAATTTTGGTGGGATTAAGGTATGATGGAGAATTTGAGTCCCAATGTGGGCTGGCTTGATTAGTTTCTTCTTGGTATGAATAGTGTGTTTTTGGATGTTGGCATTTTGGGCCAATTTTCATTTTGATTTAGCAGCAAATTGGATACGCTAGGTTCAGATTTAGTTGTCACTTTGATGTGTGCTTGTTGCCCAGAAATGGTAATGAGTCAATTAGCATTTGATGACTCAACAATCATTAAATAAATATGATTATTTTTTATTTGTTTGATAAATTAATATATCATTTGTTAAAAGAATATGATAGTTTTTTATTTATTTGATAAAGTAATAGAACATTTATTAAAGGGATAGAATTGCAATACTTATATAGTACAACTAAGTGTACTATAAAAATTTGTACACATAGTAAAAATTAAAACAAAAATAAAAACTACTATGGGAAACATCATTAATGACCTCAATTTAAGAAGAGGAAAATTGGGAAACATCATTTAATGACATGTTTTATATACAAAAACTACTATGGGTACCATCCTACTTGTACACCTAGTTGTAGGAAAAAATTGCCATAGAATTGCCCCTACTGCAAGGAGACAGGTTAAAGACAACTATTAATTTAATATTGCAAACCAATTTTCTCACCCTAAAGAGGGGGACTAAACATGCATGTATTTATACTTATAGAACCTTGCAGGACCTAAAATTTTTTATTAAGAATTAACCAGAGTTAGGCTTAGTTTACTGGCATACCTATGGGGTGCACCCTGAGTAAAATATAAAGCAAATGATAACGACTGTGTCAATAATCGCCCAAACAAACAAATCATGTATGTTTCATAAAAATAGCTACAACACTCTATAATACATTTAGCAATAACTTCATCTATTGATTAGTATTCAAACAAGGATTCAAAGTGGCATTTTTAGCAATAGCCCAAATTGACAAGTTCATAAGGTGAGTAAGAATACCAACAATTTGCATCATGATGTAGATGGCTTTAGGTATGTTGATATAAATATATAATTTTTAATATTGAAAATCTAAGCTATTCTAAGTCTCAAGAACAAAAAGAGTTGGAAGAAGAAAAGGAAACTGAATGGAGACCGATGTTGAGACGAGGGTTAATTAGGTTTGATGTTGAGGATGAAAATTCAAAGTCTAGAGTCCGAAATTGAGTCTAATCTTAAGGATGATATTCAAAGGGAGTGTTGGATGGTAAATAATCATAATTAAATATTCGATTATTATTTTAGATACAAATATTATTCGAACTCAAAACCTGTTATTTTAAGCGGAGAGTGTGTACCACTCCGCTACATCCTTCTTGTCAATATTAAGTTATTATTTAACACTCTTTATTTTATTATTTACCGTCATTTTTTTCTAAAATTATTCTTAACTCCTACCCAAATTCCTTTACCCCTCTCTTAACCAGATTTATTCTTCAATATTTCAAACTCAATCAATTTGAGGCTATAACGGCCCTCTTTTATTTGTCCACTTAACACACAAAACATATCAAATGTTATTTTTATGTCGAAATAATATTTATATGTATTATACAATTTTAGTTTGATAAACAAAAATTATTGTTCTAAAACAGATTTCAAGTAATATTTTTATTTATTATAAGGTATTGGGTGATTAATAAGACTCAAATTGATTGATTTTGGACAATTCTTAAACTATACTCGCATAAGATATAATAACACATATACATTATATCAAATATTATATTAAAATACATAATTTTTTAAAATATTAAAATATATCAAATATAAAATGAAAAAATATAATATTTATTTGAGAATACATCAAATATAACTAGATAATATATAAATTGTAATATAAAAATCCCAACAGTGGATGATATAATTCGGAGAGTTGGAAACATTGATGACCATATTTGATGAAAATATAACATTTAGGACAAGCAAGCGTTTTATTGTTGCAAATTTCTCTTTCAAATTCTTATCACAACTTTCTTTCATTATCAATAAAGCTTATTTGACTACTTGTAGTTACACTGGAAGTGTGTCTCTGTTGCAGGGAACATTTCCTCGGAGCCTTAAATTATGATAAACCTTCGCTAACGTTCTTGCTCTTCCCGGCTGATGTTGGTGCTGCGGCAGCGGGAAATTTCCAACCCAAATGGCTTCTCGTATCCATTTCCATAACTGTATAATGTTGGAGAGTGGCAACTGTAGCAAAGAAAACAGAATGGAGAGCGAAAACAGAACAACACAGAGAAACTCCGGGAGAAGAAGAGAGAGCAGAGCTGCCAAAAACAGAGGAGCCAAGACTGACATCAAGATCCTGCGAACACCCACATAGAATCTTGAATTGGAATCATATGCTAAAATGTAGAGAATGAGAGTAGAAACAGCCAAATACATGGTTATGGGGTGTGTTTCAAAAGGTGAATCTTTCTTTCCTTGATACTTGATCTCCAGAAAACTAACCAGAGCTGCAACCGCAAAGGTGAGAACAGAGTGGCGAGACTTGGAAGTGGGGCGACGGTAATGATGATGATGATAATAATGGTTTTGGGGAAAATGGTTTCTTACAGAGATGGAGATGATATTCATGTGATTGTTTCTGACAAATCCATTGAAGAAGAAATTGGAATTGGCTGTTGAATCATCTGCCATCAAGAACAAGAATCGACAATAAGTGTTTTGTTGGGTCGTTTCTTTTATAGTTGGGTCATATACGTTGGACGCTTGCCGGCGATCTTCTGGACGAAGGTAGATGCGTGAGTTCCCCACAATTTCCTCACGACAATAATATACAAAAAATTCTCCAAGGTTTAAATAAGACAACTATTTCACTTTCAACTTGAGATTCTTCCCCTAAACCCACCCATCATCACTTTTAACTTTTAACTTGATACTCTTCCCCTAAACCCCACCCATCCCACCCCATCACTTTTAACTTGATATTTTTGTATTCAAAAATTAAAATATATGTATAATTTCAATAAAAAGTAAGTATTTAAATGAATTTACTATCTACTAAAATTCTCTTAAAATTTTAATTCAAAAAAATTCATTTGAACAGTTTTTTATAAATTTACAAAATCATATGTCATCTTCAGAGAATTTATAATGTTGGGACTTCATAGAAACAGTATAGATAGGTATTTGTTAAATAAAAATTTTAGGATAAATTTATTAAATGGGATATATATTTAAATTTTTATGTTTTTAACTGAAAATATACATATAATAATTAAGCATTTTTATAAAATTTGCCGACGACCACGACGCTAAAAGTCCAAAGGGTGTTAGATCAAAAGTCAGTCGGCATGTCTGCTGGGGGTCCACACACATATATATATATATATGTCTGGGGATCCACGTCTGCAAGGTTTCTTGCAAAGTATAAAGAAGAATAGCTGACATGGAGGAACTTAAACATCATGGATGCCTAACAGTAGATGGAGTAGAAAACAATTGAATAAGTGGGAGCTTATCACGTCATTTTCACACAGCAGTCATTTAATTAATAAATTGAGTTAGTACGATTGAGTAATTTTACTTTTACTCCTACTTAATTTATAAATTAATTAGTTTAATTATACAACAGTAATAAACAGTATAAAATCCTTGTAGATCATTCTGCAACTAGATTTTTTTTATTTTACATAAATAGAAAACGTGAAAAGCTTCTGCAATGCTCTCCTTCTCTTTTTCAGCACTTAGGGTTACTATTATACATATAAATATGCTTTTCCTCCCTCCATCGAACTTATACTTAAGTTTCGTGGACTCTTATACGGTACAATTAGAGAAGGATATAAATTTTTAACAAATAATAAAAAATTATTAGTTAGAGAGTAGCAAAAGATAAATTTAGAAAATTAATATATTAAATAAATTATTTTTATTAAATTAACATTATTAAGACTATATACCTTACTTGTATAATATATTTGGTCATATTTCGTGTCTCTAAGATCATTTTCACTTTCAAATTGTATGACTAGAGTTTTCTCTTCTTCAAACATGAATCATTTAAAAATAAAATTTGAAATTGTACATTTGTAATTAAGCCACGATATACTTATTAACTAAATAATTTTGTGAACATTTAAATATAATTTTTTTATTTATCGTATTGAATTATCATTTTATTTTTTTATTGAAATATTTTTTTATATTTATAATTAAAAAATAATAAAAATTTTTTGAGAGGCATAAATAAAAAAGGTATTTAATATCACCCATATGACTTTCTCTCGTGTCAATCTATGACGACACATCCGACGCCCATTTTGAAATGTGAAAATCAAAAGAAAAAGGAATTGAAAAATGAAAGGGAAAGAAGGGAAAGCAAGAAGGGAAAGAAGCTTGGCACGAAGTCAGAATTTGGAAGTCTTTGTGGCATATTAATGTTAATATGTGGGGCCCACCTTAATTGCATACTAATCACCATTAGAAGGGAATGATGTATCAGAAACAAAAATTGGAGGGCCAAATGGGATAGTTGACTGATCTGGTTGGCCTTGCCTGCCATGTCAGCCTCCTCTTTTTTCTTTTTTTTTATCTTCTTTCTTCTTTTGATTTTTCCTTTTTTCCCTTTTCTCATTCTTTTGTATAAATATTACTACTATTCTCCTTTTATATTTCTTTCAAAAAAATAACCATAAATATTTATTGTTTATCTATTTTGGTAAAAATAATTTTTTAAAAATTTTATATTTTTAATTTATATTTTAGGAAATAATTATTGATATATTTTTTATGTTATATATTTTTTTATATGTATTTAATAAAAAAATTTAAATATTAATAATAATTATAAATATTTATTTTATGAATAAGTGAAATAAATATAATATTATAGTAGTTACGGCCATTATCCCATTGTAATATAAAATTATTAAAGAAAAAATATTAATAAAATAAAAGATTGATATAAAGTTGATGTAGCACTGTTATGCTTATTTATTATATAAAAAGGGGATTAAACCATTGTCGATGCCTAAGTTGGAAGATTACTCTGCCCATATAAATAAAAACTCAGTTTTAAGTATTATCGTCTTAATTTTGATAAAATTATATTTTACTTCAAAAGGAAAAGAGATGATATTATAGGGGATATTTTAGTTCAAATTGAATAAGAGAGATAAAAATTATGACAATAATTAGTAAAATTTATTATAAAAAAATAAAGGTCAAAGGAGCGAGTAACTGAAATTGCCTGCCTACTTCTTCATGAAGCTATTCCAAATCATTTGGGAAGGGACGAAAATTCACTTGAATGGCTATATTAAATTTTTTTAAATGAATTATATGTTTAATCAAATGGATATTGTATTTTACGAAATAAACTTTGAATATATGACCCATAAGATATGAATTCAAATGAATTTTACATTTTACAAATTAAAAATATTAATATATGAATAAATGCCTAAGTAAAACTTATATAACACATATTTTAACTGTCTGGATGGAAGGGTTTGAGGAGACGATAAGGTGGGAACTTATAATCGTGAGGTTGACGGGTCCAAATTCGTAGTTGTAAGGAAAAAAAAAAAAAAAACTGTCTAAATGAATGTTAAGTCATATAAGTTAAATTTTTTTTGTTGAAATAGTCGCATGAGACGAATATTTTGACTATATATCTATATAAATATTGTAAATAAAATTAAAATATGGCAGCGAACTTTCATGTATTATTATTTTTAAGTGAATACTCCTATATGATAATTTTTATTTATATTATATTATATATGACTACTCTATCTATTTCAATATATAAGTCGTTTTAATCAAAACACAAATATTAAAACTATAATTAATTTTTGAAAAATCTCATAACTTTTAATGATTAAACATGTTATATCCTAATTTAATGTATTTTTGATATTAATGTTATAAGTTGAAATAATAATGATAAAAACAAGTGTCAATGAAATTGCAAATTAAATAAGAATAATAAAATAAAAACGATAGATTATTTCTTAAAAGTAGATAATTTACTTATATTTTGATTGTTTTTTAATGGGTGAAAACGACTTATATTTTGAAATGGAGTGAGTAGACTATAATAATCCATGTCTCTAGCATAAAATTTTTTTAAAAATTCAAAAAATGAGTGAAAACAACGGGCCTGTTCTCTCCAAAATCGGAAACCAAATAAGGGTTAAAGCTTTCCTAGTGGACGTTTTACCAAGAAGTACATTACTTTATTTTGTTTGGTGCGGCAGCAAAAACCTTAAAGCTTTTTTTTTTTTTGGTACTAATTTTAAAAAATAATTGATTATTTATATACCAATTTTTTGGGGGAAAAAAAAAAGTGGCGTCGTTCTGTTTGCTAATGAGAAAGAAATAAAGTGAAGAAATTCCCTCATTGTCTTGATGAAGAATAATGAAAACACATATTATAATTGATGAAACTCACTATTCTCTTTTATGAAATTTCTTATTGTCCTCGAATAAATTCAATATTTACTTTATGAAATCTCCAATTATACTTTGCTGATGAAAACCTCCATTATGCTCCATGAACCCTACACAGCGGAAGCAAACAAAATAGACCTAGGATAATCTCATTTCCAACAACGACTATCAATATATCAAAATTCAAATTAGCCAAGTAACCAAATAAATCAAATAATAAAGGGATAGCATAATTTTATATGAAAAACTCAACTTAAGATACACAATAATAATACATCATCCTCCAAAGATGATTAATAACAAACAACAATACTTTTTGAAAATTATATTAATAACACAAAATGAATTTAAAAAGATCTCATCAAAATTTCATCAAAATGGGACTCCCTTTCATCATCCTATTGAAATCACAAAGAGAAAGTTGTTTCACTTTCTTCTTCCAACTGAAGACCGCTTTTCTTATTATTATTATTTTTTCTTGTGTTTCTCAAGTCTCTCTCTCTATCCTTATTTGTTTTGTCAAACAAGGCCAAAAAACAAGACGGACTTATTTTGCCTTTGGTTGGGCCAACAACGAGAGGAACTGGATCAACAATCTGAAACTTGTTGGTTAGTTAGGTTAAGAAAACTATAAAACCAAACCTGCTTCTCACTATCTCTGTTTATTTGGACTGAATTGCTATTTGTATAACAAAATTACTATTTGTATAACAAAAAATGTCTAAAATACCCCTGGTATGAAAGAAATTTCAGTTTGAAGGCAAATTTGGGATAAAAAACGCTGTGTATTGCTAAAATGAAGGTACAAAAACGTTAAATTGGTATGAAATTAAACCAAAAAACACTAAAACACCACGGCGAAATAGGGAAAAAACGCTAAAACGCAGCAATTTTATTGCTACCAAACGCTGAAACGTAGCGTTTCTGCTCATAGAAAACGCTAAACGGTGGCGAAAATCTTAGACACAAACGCTAAACCGCAGCGTTAACATTGAGCTCGCTCGCTGAAATGCAGCGTTCGACCGCTGCAAAAACGCAGCAATTTTATTGCTACCAAACGCTGAAACGTAGCGTTTCTGCTCATCGAAAACGCTAAACGGTGGCGAAAATGTTAGACACAAACGCTAAACCGCAGCGTTAACATTGAGCTCGCTCGCTGAAATGCAGCGTTCGACCGCTGCAAAAACGCAGCAATTTTATTGCTACCAAACGCTGAAACGTAGCGTTTCTGCTCATCGAAAACGCTAAAAGGTGGCGAAAATGTTAGACACAAAAACTAAACCGCAGCATTAACATTGAGCTCGCTCGCTGAAATGCAGTGTTTGACCGCTGCATTTTGTTAAAAAAAAAAACCAACTCCAAACGCCATTTTCTCCCAAACTTCCATCTCTTTCACGCAAAAACTCAACGAAAAAAAACCAAGAACATTAATTTGTTTCGAAATGGAAGCAGGTGGTTCTGGATCTTCGAGAGATCATGGCGCAGGCAAAGGGTTACTCTATAATCGGGTAAAATTTCTCAATCATTTCAATCTTGATTTGAAATTTATTTTGTCCAATTTAGGCCGGAAAAAACTTCCGATCGGCGCTGGCACAATTGGAAATTGTCACGCAGAGCGCTTGTTGGTGAGATCGGACGTGATCCACAACGGTATGCAGGTTTGTTTGCAGTGTTGGAGGAGAGACCTGCTGATGGTGATCATTTGGGTGCCGTGCTGAGGCGTTTACGTTATCAAGGTAGAAGTTGTTCTGAAGCCTACTGGATGGTCACACCCACTGACCTGTACCCACTTGCCACACATGCAAATGCCGTGGTACTTCATCTCAGCCGGTCAGAGCCAATGGCGAATTATACCATATTACCGTTGGATGCTGGAGAGGACGAAACCCGCCCTGAGAGACAGATAGCAATTGCTCACGTGGGTGGTAATCATTACGTTCGTGTTGATGTACTCGATGATTGTCCTCTTCCTCCACTGCACATTGTTTGGCGCGATCACTGCAACCAAGCGACCGTTGGACGTTGGCCTAATAGTTTCAGAATGCGTTTTAGGCTATGGGTAAATCGTCGTGATGCTTAGCGGATTTTGTTTAATGTGATTTTTTTGTTTAAACAATATTTGTAGTTATGAACTAAGTTTGGTATTATATGATTGTTTGTTTTGTATTAACTTGAATTCACATTCATAACATATAACTAAATAAACACTAACAAAAAATATAATGCATAAAGTACTACTATATAAATGGTTCTGATGTCATAAAAAAATATACAAATGTAAACAAAATGTCATACATAAAAAAATACATATGGGCTCAATCGGCTAGGTCAAACCGCTGCTCAAACTCGTCAATCAGAGCCGAATACTGGCCGTGCTTGTCGAGGCACCCAAAATAAATCCGATTCTACCGAACTCCAAACAACTTGCAGCAGTAGTAGTACCAAGTCGAAATCTCAAAGGAACCAAAATTAATTCTTAAACCAAACAATTATCAGGGTTTTGCAATTAAACTAACTACTAAATCAAAAGAATTCTAAAATTGAGACAAATTCAAACCAAGAAAATCAAAGAAGAAAAATCCAATCCAAGGGAAATACAATTCAATTATTATGTCGATCATCGGTTCAAAAGTATTCTTTCATTCAAGCATTCAACCTCCACTATTGTTAGGATAGCCGTAACAACTATGGATTCTCTAATTTTATTAACCAAACCCAGCATTCGATTAAATCTTATTATGGAAAACTGGGCACGATAGCGTTCCATATTCAACCATAACAGCATTCACACAAGAATTAGTTGAAACCAAAATTAATTAAAAGAGATAGCTGCAAATAATTAATTCTGTCCAATTGTTTCCCCTTAGACTATCATGCATGAACAAATAAGTCTCACCAACATGCATAAAACATCTAATTGCTACTTGATACTACCGGTTCGTGTCTATTACGTAACATTCAACCTGTAGATAGCACAGAAAAATCAACACTAATTGAGTCGTCAATTCAATTAGTACTAAAAATTCTAAATTAAAACAAGAAACAATCGATACTTGAATTTAACGAAAGAAATTAAATTAAACTCAAAACCTCACAACATGCTAATTAAATCAAATCCCTTGGATTAGAAAAATAAAATTAGCTACTCATGTTCTTGAACAAAACAAATAAGAAATTGTTATTCATAAAAATAAAAAATTGAAAACAGTAAAAAAAACAAATACAGCCGTTGAGCTCTCCTATTTGCTCTGTCCTGCTTACAGTTTCTGTCTCCGCTTTTTTTTCTAAAGAAGAGGAAAGCTCCCTCTTATAGATGCGCAGCACAGCAGTTAAGTATGGAAGTTCAGACCCTTCCTTTTCCTTTGCTTTTCTTCGGGTAAAAACCAACTCGGAATTTGGAAACAGAATTTCCTTTCTTTCTTTTTCCTTTTTGGGCAGCAGCAATTTTCTTTTCAAGGAAAAAAAATCCGCAGAAACTTTGGAACATATCCCATTTCCTTTTCTTAACCATTAGTTTCAGCATCTCTTAATAATAGAAATAGAAATCTCTTCCTTCTTATTCCTAATTTAATCACAGCTACAACAACTCTCCGGGAAAGCAGCAGTTTGGAACGAATAACCAGCAGCGTACTAAGAAAAAGTCAAGAGAACTTTCCTTTTTATTTTCTTTCTGGCCGCAACCGCTTTTTTTTTCTGTAGGGATTTGGCAGCTGCTTGCTTTCCTTGTCTGCTGAATTTTTGAAGACACCATGCGGCAGCAACTTTGGAAATAAAAATCAGCAGCAGCTTCCATTTTTTCTCTGGCTTCATTACTTGCTTGACTGTCGAAGGAACACAGCTGCAATTTAAAGAAAAAACTGATTCCTTTCCTCTTCTTTTCGGTCCAGCAGCAAATTGGGGAGGAAGAGAATCGGCATCATCTTTGGAAACAAAAACCAGCCGCAGCTCAAGATGAGGAATTTGAAGGTGGAAGAACCGCAGCAGCTTCGGAGCAAGGAAAGAAATTACCATTTCCTTTGTATCTTGGTTCCTAATTTTTTTTTGGGGAAAACTCCGGACGGTTCGCTCAAATTTGGGCAGCAAATCTTGTTCCTCTTCCTTAACGGTTGGCAGCAACTTTTTGGGAAGGAAAGAAATTCTTCTTCTGAGCTAAACCAAGTGCAGTAGCAGCCCAAATTTAGGAAATTAGGTTTTCTTTAGGATGATTTTCCAGCATTTGCATAGTTGGTCCCCATATCCTCTGTCCTCGTAGGTTTCCAGCCTCAACCCTTCACCAATCTTTCATTTGAGTCCCTAATCATGCCAAATTGCCCATATTAATTTCAGCCTCCAATTCTCAGACTTAAAAAAAAATATAATTAAAAACAATTAGTTCCACTTATAAAGTCTACAAGAAAATAAAATTCTAACAAATAAAATTCAATTAAATAGACTTTATCAAACTCCCCCACACTTAAATCATGCTTGCCCTCAAGCATGTGAAAAACCAATCAGGAATTCAAATTCATTGCATGGAAGGATTCAAAGGACTAATCATGGAGATTTATAAGAAACTATACCCAAATATGTAGAACAATTCAAAGAACCAATCTCATGCCACCATAAACCACTCAAGTGTGTGTGTGTTCAAATCAATCACCTTCAACTATTTTCAGGTTAGGAGAATATAGATGAAGCAAAATATCTCATCTTCTAACCCACCCTACACTTATCTTTCATGACACCCTTAACTAGATTGAAACTTCCACCCAACCAAAGATCAATAGGACTTTTTTAATTGGCTTGCATACTTGGATAAGTGTTAATAGAAGCTCAAAACCTTTCCATTTTCCTTGTTTCACCAAGCACCCCCACACTTAGACTTTCCCTACTCTTATCTTGAAGTTCATTGGAACTTCACCTTATACCACCTCTTTGAAGTTCATTGGAACTTCCCTTATACCTGCCTTCTTTTTTTTTTTTTTTTTTTTCCTTTTTTTTTTTCTAGCCACACAAATCCAATTGAACTTGTTTATATTGGCATCTTTTTTTGAGCCACACAAATCCAATTGAAGTTGTTTATATTGGCCTCTTTTTTTCTTTTTTCTTTTCACACCCAGCCCTTTCAATTTGCACTTCATAAATTTTTTCCATACCTTAGAACCATACTTCACATGAGCTTCAAATGAGTGAGAAAAAGGTATCACCAAACTCTTAAGGGGGAATGCAAAGGATAATTTCAAAGATGGCCTAAATCACTTCTTCAGTAGGATATGCTTCCAACTTAACCTCAAATGCCAATCAAACAAGCATAGAAGTAAATTAAAGGTCAAAGACATGTACTTCAGCATATTCTCTTCACACATAAATAGTCTCATGATCATGACTTGAGTGCTCCCCCACACTTAAATTCTGCATTGTCCACAATGTAGGAAACATTCAAAACAAGTATTCTAGTGTGAGGAAAAAAAAAAAAATATATGCACAGAGATCGCAAATAATATGTGGAAGAGAAAAGAACAATACTCCCTTGAGAACTATAGTTGAGGAGCCACAAGATCAGATTGATACTTAGAAGCAGAGATGATGTCATCCTTTGGGAACTTGAGAACCGCATGTCTCTTTTGAACTTGGCTGCCACAGTTAAACAACTTATTAAAAAAAAATCTAAAACTATGTTGACTAAATGGTTAAGAAAAACCACGAATATCAAGAAATCAAAGATTTCAAGACAATCAGGAAAAAAAAACTTAACCTATTTAGTCAGCTTATTCACTAACGTAAGTAAAACAAATGAAATTTAAACAATTGGGTTGCCTCCCAATAAGCGCAAATTTTTAATGTCGTTATGCTCGACGTCCTCCACCCTTCAATTGGATGTGTAATGAGGCACTGCCAAGGTGATGTCCACCATATCAGACTTTTTCAAATTGTCATGAAAGAATTTCAGCCTCTGTCCATTGACCTTGAAAACCTTATCTGTGTCTAAACTCTTTATTTCAACTGCACCATGAGGAAAAACCTTAGTAACAATAAATGGACCAATCCATCGAGAGCGCAATTTTCCAGGCATAAATTTCAAACGAGAATTATACAGCAAAACCTTCTGACCAATCACAAACTGTTTTCTCAAAAGAGATTTATCATGAAACAGTTTGGTCTTTTCTTTATAAATCCTCGAATTTTCATAAGCTTCTAACCTGAGTTCTTCAAGCTCTTGTAATTGCAATTTTCTTGACTTACCAGAAGCTTCCATGTCTAAATTGCAGCGCTTCACTGCCCAGAATGCCCTGTGCTCAATTTCAACTGGTAAGTGACAGGATTTCCCATAAACTAGACGAAAAGGAGACATACCTATAGGTGTTTTGTAGGCTGTTCGATAAGCCCATAATGCATCATTGAGGCGCAAACTCCAATCTTTCCGTCCTGGATTCACTGTTTTCTCTAAGATGGATTTTACCTCGCGGTTTGAAACTTCAGCTTGTCCATTTGTTTGGGGATGGTATGCTGTAGCTACACGATGATGTACCCCATACTTTTTCATCAAGGCCTCAACTGTTGTATTGCAGAAATGACTCCCTTGATCACTTATAATTGCTCGGGGCACTCCAAACCTACTAAAAATGTCAGTTTTGAGGAAGCCTACAACACATTTAGAGTCATTAGTTTTGGTGGCCTTTGCTTCCACCCATTTGGAAACATAATCAACTGCCAACAGTATATATAGAAATCCACATGACGAAGGAAAAGGACCCATAAAATCAATACCCCATACATCAAAAATTTCACAAACCAGAATAGGTGTTTGAGGCATTTCATTTTTTCTGGACAGATTTCCACTTCGCTGGCACCTTTCACAATTTTTACAGAACAGATATGCATCTCTAAATATTGTTTCCCAATACAACCCACTATCCAAGACTTTCCTAGCAGTTCTTTTAGGTCCAAAATGACCTCCACATGCATAAGAATGACAGAAAGTAAGGACAGAATTTTGTTCATGATCTGGAATACATCTTCTAATCAATTGATCAGCGCAAAATTTCCAAAGATACGGATCATCCCACACATAATGTTTTGCCTCAGTTCTGATTTTTTCCCTCCTAGACTTAGGTAGTGAATTTGGCAAAATTCCCATGACTAAGTAGTTAACAATATCAGCATACCAGGGAACTATACCTTTTAATTGAAAAAGATGTTCATCAGGGAAAAATTCAGAAATGGGCAGTACCTCTTCCTCTCTTACTAACCTGCTCAAGTGATCTGCTACAAAATTTTCAGTTCCTTTACGGTCTTTGATCACTAAATCAAATTCTTGCAGTAATAAAATCCACCTTATCAGTCTTGGCTTGGACTCCTTTTTCGCCAACAAATACTTGAGTGCTGCATGGTCAGAAAATACAACTACTTTAGAACCAAGTAAATAGGATCGAAATTTATCTAAAGCAAAAACAATTGCTAATAGCTCCTTTTCAGTAGTTGTATAATTGCACTGTGCTGAATTTAGCGTCCTTGAAGCATAATATATGGCATGGCTCTTTTTCTCAACTCTCTGGCCTAGTACAGCTCCCACAGCATAATTGCTTGCATCACACATGATCTCAAAAGGTAGATTCCAATCCGGTGACTGAATGATTGGAGCAATGGTCAATAAGTTCTTCAGCTTGTCAAACGCCTCCTTGCACTCATCTCTAAAAACAAATACCACATCTTTTTTAAGCAGGTTTGACAATGGAACTGCAATCTTTGAGAAGTCTTTGATGAACCTGCGGTAAAATCCTGCATGTCCAAGAAAAGAACGTACTTCCCTAACATTCTTAGGGTAGGGTAAGCTCACAATTAAATCAACTTTAGACTTATCCACCTCAATCCCTCTAGAAGATATCATATGACCTAAGACAATTCCTTCATTCACCATAAAATGACACTTCTCATAATTTAAAACCAAGTTTGTTTCAATGCACCTTTTCAAAACCATGGTTAAATTATGTAGGCAACCATCAAAAGAATCTCCATATACCGTAAAATCATCCATGAACACTTCAATGCATTTTTCAATAAAATCAGAAAATATACTAAGCATGCATCTCTGAAATGTACCTGGAGCATTGCATAGGCCAAACGGCATTCTTCTGTAGGCGAAAGTTCCAAATGGACAGGTGAAGGTTGTTTTTTCTTGATCCTCCTGAGCTATAACAACTTGATAGTAACCTGAAAATCCATCAAGAAAGCAAAAAAATTCTCTACCAGCCAACCTTTCTAGCATCTGATCAATAAAGGGTAAAGGGAAATGGTCTTTTCGAGTGGCTAAGTTCAATCTTCGAAAATCAATTACCATCCGCCACCCATTCTGTACCCTCATCTGAACTGGCTCATTTTTTTGATTTAATACCACTGTCATACCTGTCTTCTTGGGCACAACATGGATTGGACTTACCCACTTGCTGTCTGAAATTGGATAGATTATTCCTTGGTCGAGCAACTTAAGGATCTCTTTCAGGACTACCTCTTTTAATGCAGGGTTCAGCTTCCTCTGAGCCTCTCGCACTGGTTTGGCATCATCTTCCAGAAGAATTCTGTGCATACAGACTGCAGGGCTGATTCCCTTAATGTCAGCTAAAGTCCAGCCAATCGCCATTTTATGTTCCTTGAGAACCTTCAGCAGTCTCTCTTCTTGGTCACTGGTTAATCTGTTTGAGATTATCACTGGAAGTGTGTCTTTTTCACTCAAGAAGACATATTTTAGATGATCTGGCAGAGTCTTTAATTCCAACTCTGGAGCCTGCAAAACAGATGGTAACAATTTGTGAGTAAGTGAACCATCTGGTTGTAAACCTTCTCTTCTTTCTTGGTGTTTAAGTTCTAAATCAGAAATTTGACACAAGTCATAAGTCTCCTCATTCTCTTCAAACAGTGAACTGGATTCATGATTACTCTCTTCATTAAATTGTTCCTGCACAATTTGATCAAAAATGTCAACAAAACAAAGAGAATGACTTTCATTAGGGTATTTCATTGCCTCATCAACATTAAACTGCACTGTCTCTCCCGCAAATTCTACCGAAAGGGTACCCTTATCCATATCAATTTTCGTTTTTGCTGTTCTCATGAAATTTCTTCCTAACAAGATTGGAGATGGATTTGAAATAGAATCATCCTGCATTCTCAAAATATAAAAATCTGCAGGGAAAATTAAGTCTTTTACTTGCACTAACACATCTTCTACAATTCCTTCAGGGTGCACAGTAGAACGGTCAGCCAATTGAATAAGAACATTAGTCTTTTGAAGTGGACTTATATTTAACAACTGATAAATTGAATATGGCATGACATTTATTGATGCTCCCAAGTCCAACATAGCCCTTTCAATTTTTCTGTTGCCTATCACACAGGGTAAAGTATAAATACCTGGATCTGGACATTTTTCTGGCAATTGATGATCTATTTTTGATACAGTTTCCTTTTGCCCAGAATTACCTGCTTCCTTGCCCTTCCTTCGATTAGTGCAAAGTTCCTTCAACATTTTGGCATACCTTGGAATTTGTTTGATGGCATCTAACAAAGGGATGTTGATTTCTACCTTCCTGAAAGTCTCTAATATCTCTTCCTCATACTCCTCCTTTCTGGATTTTTGAACCCTAGTTGGAAAAGGAAGAACATGTGAGTTAGGAAAAGACACCAAGGAATCTGATTTTACCTTTGAAGATGTTTCTTGTTCTTGTTCTGCTTCTGCTCTTTCATTTTCCTCTTCCACTACAGGAACAGCAGTAATTTCAGGAAGCTTTTTCCCACTTCTCAGTGTGATAGCATTGGCATTCTCTCTTGGGTTTATTACCGTCTGAGATGGTAATTTTCCTGAATTTTGTGCCTCCATCTTTCCAACTGATGTAGCTAGTTGGCTGAATTGATGCCTTAACTCTTGTAAGCTGGCCCTTGTTTCCTGTTGAAATTGTTGTGTGTTAGTAGCTAAAGATTTGACAATTTCCTCTAAAGACATACCTGATCCTTGGGCTTGTGGCTGCGGAGGAGGTGGTCTGGGATATGATTGACTTGGCCCACCTTGATTTCCATATCTAAAATTTGGATGATCTCTCCAACCTGGATTGTAGGTGTTGGAATATGGATTATACTGACGTTGAGGTTGAGTAGGGAACCCTCCTACAACATTCACTTGTTGAACTCCATCGTCATGAAGAGTAGGACACATATCAGTATTGTGTCCCGGTGTAGAGCAAATCCCACAAACCTGAGCTACTTGTACTTGCCCTGCAACAAATTGTCGCACCAAAGTAGTTAAATCAGTCACTTGTTTTTCAAGATTTGAGTGGCTTACCTCCTTCACTTGCTGAATTTCAGTCCTTGCCCTTGTCCCATGATGTTGAGAAGTTTCTGCCATAATCTTGATCAACTCTCTAGCTTCATTAGGCGTCTTGTTCATTAAGGCTCCTCCACTAGCCGCATCCAACATATTTCTATCCATCTCAGAAAGCCCCTCATAGAAGTATTGCAGCAGTAATTGCTCTGGAATTTGGTGTTGAGGACAACTGTTGCACAGTTTCTTGAACCTTTCCCAGTACTCATGCAAAGACTCGCTATGAAATTGTCGAATCCCACAAATGTCTTTCCTAATGTTGGAAGCTCTGGATGCAGGGAAAAATTTCTCTAAAAACTGTTTTTTTAGCTCATCCCAAGTGGTTATGGAGTTAGCCGGCAGATCAAAAAGCCAACTTTTTGCATTACCTTCCAATGAAAATGGAAAGGCCTGCAATTGCACCCTCTCTTCACTAACTCCTTGATGCCTCACTGTTGAGCATACTACTTGAAATTCCTTCAAGTGTAGATGCGGATCTTCACCTGCAAGACCACGGTATTTAGGCAATAAATGTATAGTACCAGATTTAAGCTCAAATGCTACCGTAATCTCAGGCAAAACAATGCGCAAAGACTGTTGGTTCACGTCGGGTGTCGCCAATTGCCTTAATGTTCTGTCAGCCATCTCTTCCTCCTGCAAAACAATAGAATCAGAAAGATCAATGTCACTATCGGATTCCTCCTTTGTTGATGATTCTCCTCGCGCTTGCTTAGTCTCTTTCCTTATGCGCTTAGCAGTTTTCTCAATCTCCGGATTGAACAGCAGTGGTTCTTGTGGATGTGCCCTAGTCATAAAAAAACAAAAAAAAACTGTTTAGTCAAAGAACTAATATTTTAGTTCCCCGGCAACGGCGCCAAATTTTGGCCGTGCTTGTCGAGGCACCCAAAATAAATCCGATTCTACCGAACTCCAAACAACTTGCAGCAGTAGTAGTACCAAGTCGAAATCTCAAAGGAACCAAAATTAATTCTTAAACCAAACAATTATCAGGGTTTTGCAATTAAACTAACTACTAAATCAAAAGAATTCTAAAATTGAGACAAATTCAAACCAAGAAAATCAAAGAAGAAAAATCCAATCCAAGGGAAATACAATTCAATTATTATGTCGATCATCGGTTCAAAAGTATTCTTTCATTCAAGCATTCAACCTCCACTATTGTTAGGATAGCCGTAACAACTATGGATTCTCTAATTTTATTAACCAAACCCAGCATTCGATTAAATCTTATTATGGAAAACTGGGCACGATAGCGTTCCATATTCAACCATAACAGCATTCACACAAGAATTAGTTGAAACCAAAATTAATTAAAAGAGATAGCTGCAAATAATTAATTCTGTCCAATTGTTTCCCCTTAGACTATCATGCATGAACAAATAAGTCTCACCAACATGCATAAAACATCTAATTGCTACTTGATACTACCGGTTCGTGTCTATTACGTAACATTCAACCTGTAGATAGCACAGAAAAATCAACACTAATTGAGTCGTCAATTCAATTAGTACTAAAAATTCTAAATTAAAACAAGAAACAATCGATACTTGAATTTAACGAAAGAAATTAAATTAAACTCAAAACCTCACAACATGCTAATTAAATCAAATCCCTTGGATTAGAAAAATAAAATTAGCTACTCATGTTCTTGAACAAAACAAATAAGAAATTGTTATTCATAAAAATAAAAAATTGAAAACAGTAAAAAAAACAAATACAGCCGTTGAGCTCTCCTATTTGCTCTGTCCTGCTTACAGTTTCTGTCTCCGCTTTTTTTTCTAAAGAAGAGGAAAGCTCCCTCTTATAGATGCGCAGCACAGCAGTTAAGTATGGAAGTTCAGACCCTTCCTTTTCCTTTGCTTTTCTTCGGGTAAAAACCAACTCGGAATTTGGAAACAGAATTTCCTTTCTTTCTTTTTCCTTTTTGGGCAGCAGCAATTTTCTTTTCAAGGAAAAAAAATCCGCAGAAACTTTGGAACATATCCCATTTCCTTTTCTTAACCATTAGTTTCAGCATCTCTTAATAATAGAAATAGAAATCTCTTCCTTCTTATTCCTAATTTAATCACAGCTACAACAACTCTCCGGGAAAGCAGCAGTTTGGAACGAATAACCAGCAGCGTACTAAGAAAAAGTCAAGAGAACTTTCCTTTTTATTTTCTTTCTGGCCGCAACCGCTTTTTTTTTCTGTAGGGATTTGGCAGCTGCTTGCTTTCCTTGTCTGCTGAATTTTTGAAGACACCATGCGGCAGCAACTTTGGAAATAAAAATCAGCAGCAGCTTCCATTTTTTCTCTGGCTTCATTACTTGCTTGACTGTCGAAGGAACACAGCTGCAATTTAAAGAAAAAACTGATTCCTTTCCTCTTCTTTTCGGTCCAGCAGCAAATTGGGGAGGAAGAGAATCGGCATCATCTTTGGAAACAAAAACCAGCCGCAGCTCAAGATGAGGAATTTGAAGGTGGAAGAACCGCAGCAGCTTCGGAGCAAGGAAAGAAATTACCATTTCCTTTGTATCTTGGTTCCTAATTTTTTTTTGGGGAAAACTCCGGACGGTTCGCTCAAATTTGGGCAGCAAATCTTGTTCCTCTTCCTTAACGGTTGGCAGCAACTTTTTGGGAAGGAAAGAAATTCTTCTTCTGAGCTAAACCAAGTGCAGTAGCAGCCCAAATTTAGGAAATTAGGTTTTCTTTAGGATGATTTTCCAGCATTTGCATAGTTGGTCCCCATATCCTCTGTCCTCGTAGGTTTCCAGCCTCAACCCTTCACCAATCTTTCATTTGAGTCCCTAATCATGCCAAATTGCCCATATTAATTTCAGCCTCCAATTCTCAGACTTAAAAAAAAATATAATTAAAAACAATTAGTTCCACTTATAAAGTCTACAAGAAAATAAAATTCTAACAAATAAAATTCAATTAAATAGACTTTATCAAATACTCCCCGTGCAGGTCCGGTGCTCGATCTCGCAGCTGATCCAACAACCGGTGCTGCACACCCAGCACATCGCTAACCCACTACAAAAAATACCCACAATTATATCAATTATTGATTTTGAACAAAATAATAAAATATATTACAAATTTGAAAAAAAAAATACTTACGTATTCCGATGACGATCGGCGTGGCTGTGGCTACTCCGGTGGGGGCCCTATGACGTACGGATGGGATCGGGGTACGAACCACTCCAGTTATCCGTCCACGCAGGCACTATATCTGACGCCGTGCCCTGTCTGTGCACGGTGCACAAAATATATAGGCCCGGTAGCCGGATATGCGTCCCACTCGGACGATATTGGTCTCTTTTCCTTTTTAAATTTCGGACGGTTCGAACGCTACGCATTAGCGAGCGAGGGTGACATAAACGCTACTATTTAGCGTTTCGGGAACTAAAAAACGCCGTATGTTAGCGTTTATGGTCTCAAAAACGCTACTGTTTGGCGTTTTATTGGTTATAAAACGCTGCATTATAGCGTTTTATCTTAATTTCACAGTCACGTTTTAGCGTTTTTTAGTTACTTTTCCGTTCCAATTTTACGTTTTTTGCCCTTCTTTTCTGCAATTCGTAGCGTTTCTAACCAAAATTTATTCATGTATTGATCATTTCTTTCATACCAGGGGTATTTTAGACATTTTTTGTTATACAAATAGTAATTTTGTTATACAAATAGTAAATCCCGGGGAGGGAAAGGATATATATATATATATATATTTTTTTTTTATGCAAGGAGGAAAAATATAATTTGACATCATTCAAATTTGATATTTTTTTTAAGAGCATGGGCTTTTAGTAATTTTTTTTTTATGTTTAGTTGATAGAAAGGGGGTGTTTGATATTTTTTAAATCTCAATAGGGTATATGATATATAATTAAATCTCAAGGGAGATTTTGATATTAACCCCTTTAAAATAAGGTTGAAATAAAAAGAAACCTGTATGAGATTAAAGATTTAGGTCATACTTCAAATGCTAAGCTACAATAAGGACAACGGAGATTAAGATCTTGGTTTTACCTGATTAACTTTTATAAGAATAATTTCATAATTATTTATAAGTTATTATAGTAATAATTCACTTATACAAAAATTAAAGTAGATTTATCATGATAAATGCTCAAAAGTTAGAATCAATTTCAACTACACATCGGGAAATTGCATGTTTTACCTTGATTAAAGATGTAAGTTGACTGGTTTGACCCTTTCGAGAGTAAAATTATAAATCAAATCAATAATTATGATTGAAAAATTTTCAAACCAAATTAGTTAAACCACATTTAAATGATTTGGTCTGATCTATTTGATCCATTTAGAATCATTTTACATTATTTTAAAAATTAATAAGTCTATAATACTAAATATCCATAACTTCTCATCCCACAATTTCAAAATTATGTAAATAAATTCGATAAATTTCTACACCAGTGGCATCATATACATAAAAAGAAACTAAACTTACACCCAATGAAAGTAAATGGTTTTTACAACTTCTCATCTATGTGAGTAAATTATACAAATTTCCACCAATAATATTAACTAAAGTAATATATTTTAGCACTAAAATCGTGGATAGAATCAATTTGTCCTGTTTCAAACATTTTAAACTAATATATATATATATATATATATTATAATTTGAAACCGACCAAACCAACTAATTTTCCCATATTTGATGAAAATAGAACTTTTAGACAAGCAAACATTAAGGATTATTTTTGCAATTTTTCTCTTTTAAAATTCTATCTAACTGTCTTTCATTATCGACAAAGCGTGTTTGATTACTGTGTAGTTACACTGGAAGTGTGTGTCTGCTGCCGTGAACATTTCCTAGGAGCCTTAAATTAGGATAAGCCATCGCCAATCTTCTTGCTCTTCCTTGCTGATGTTGCTGCTGCTGCTGCATCGGGAAATTTCCAACCCAAATTCCTTCTCGTATCCGTTTCCATAACTGTATTATGTTGGAGAATGGAAACTTCAACAAAGAAAACAAAATGGTGATCGAAAACAGAACAATGCAGAGCAGCTCAGGGAGAAGAAGAGAGAGCAGAGCTGCCAAAAACAGAGGACCCAATACTGACATCAAGATCCGGCGAAAACCCACATAGATCCCGTAAGTGAATCTTGATCTGGAATCATATGCTAAAATGTAGAGAATGAGAGTAGAAACAGCTAAATACATGGTTATGGGGTGTGTTTCAAAAGGGGAATATTTCTTTCCTTGATACTTGATCTCTAGTAAGCTAACCAGAGCTGCAGCGGTGAAGGTGAGAACAGAGTGGCGAGATTTTGAAGTGGGGCGACGATAATGATCATGATGATAATAATGGTTTTGGGGAAAATAGTTTCTTACAGAGATGGAGATGAGATTTCTGTTATTGTTTCCGACAAATCCATTGAAGAAGAAATTGGAATTGGGTGTTGAATCCTCTGCCATTAAGAACAAGAATAAACTACCAATTGTTTTGCTGGAATATTTCACTTTTGATCTCGCCGTTTGGTATTTTATACGCGTATCAGAACTGTGCATTTCCGGATAATGGAAATGGAAATGATGGAAATGGAAATGACCTCAAGTTGGTGCATTTCCGAACTGTGCATTTCCGTTTGGTAATTTTTTTTTAATATAAAAGAGAGTCACCCTCCTGTGAATAATTAATTAATAGAACAATTAAGCATTCTAGGTGACTCTCTCTTATATTAAAAAAATAGAAAAAATAGAATTATTAATTAATTATTCACAGGAGGGTGACTCTCTTTTATATTAAAAAAATTAATGGGCCTAAGACTAGAATGCTCCGATAATTCACCAAGTGCCCTTCTCTTGTCCCACTAATTTAGTTCCGTACAATTAGATTAAAATGACTTAGGATATTATGTGTCATTTTCTTGTGACATTATCTGATAAATTCTAATTATTTTGTGTATAAATTATAATTCATGTTAATTTATATAAATTGGCATAATATAATTTTAATAAATTATTTTTATTTTTATAATTTATTTTTAGTTTTATTTGCTTTTTTTAATATATTTTTGAAAATTTTATAACAATATAAATCATATTTAATAATTTAATATATCATAACTTTAAAAAATTAAATTATTCGTGCTAAAAAAATAAAAAAGTGTAAATGATTATGTATTAAGTAAAAATTAACTAAAAATATAATATATATACAAAATAATTAAAATTTCTCACCTGGAATATCATATGTAAGTGTCACATAAAATTTTAAACCAAATTAAATAACTTTTTTTGTTCTTTATTATTTTTTAATTTGTTTTTTTGACTTCTTACATTTTATAAATACCTTTTAGATCTCATATATTTTTATATTTTATTTAAATTATATCAACTTTATTTATATACACACAAGTATTTTCTAAATAAAAGTATAATAGTCTAAACATCAATTTAACTATTAAAAATTTTTAGATTTAAATCAATATTTAAAATTTAAAATAATTAACCTAACATTTTCTAAATAGAAAACAATCCTTTTAGTTTTTCAAATCATGAATTTAATTTAAATATTTTGATATATAGGTTAATGTTTAAATTATTATATATATATATATATATATCTTTTTTTTGCTTCAAAAAAATTTATTATTTTTTTCACTTAAAAGTTTTTGTAGACTTACAAAGTGAAAATGAAATGGAGATAATTTAGATTGAATGGGCACTAAAAAGACTAAACCATATATTTTTAAAATATAAAAAACTAAAAAGTCATTTAAAATTTTAAAAGACTAAAAAAAATATCCAACATAATTTGAAAAACCAAATATAGAGTTTTTTCCGTTTATTTAACTGTGTTTTTAAGATTTGAACAAAAATATTTATAAATTAGTCAGGGTAATATTTTGAGTTCGTATACGGTAGACCTATAGGATTACCGTAAATTTTACTCCTACTGTAGCGCTACTACACTAACGCGCTACAGTTTTTTTTTTTTTTTACGCACAGCCTTTTTTTAAAAAAAATATATTTTTTAAAAAAAATAATAAGATATTAGATATCAAATCAATATACTATAGATATCAGATCAATAATATAAAAGAAATCATACAATAGAACTAATACATACTTAACAAGGGAGATCATATCATGATTATATAGACATAAGATCAGAGAATACTAGACATCAGATCAACAGATTATAGATATCAGATCAAGAATATAAAAGAAATCATACAATAGAACTAAAACATACTTAACAAGGGAGATCACATAATGATTGTATAGACATCAGATCAGAGAATACTAGACATCAGATCAACAGACTATAGATATCAGATCAAGAATATAAAAGAAATCATACAATAGAACTAAAATATACTTAACAAGGGAGATCACATCATGATTATATAAACAACAGATCAGAGAATACTAGACATCAGATCAACATACTATAGATATCAGATCAAGAATATAAAAGAAATCATACAATAGAACTAAAACATACTTAACAAGGGAGATCACATCATGATTATATAGACATCAGATCACAAAATACTAGACATCATATCAACAGACTATAGACATCAGATCAAGAATATAAAAGAAATGATACAATAGAACTAAAACATGCTTAACAAGGGAGATCACATCATGATTATATAGACATCAGATCAACAGACTATATATATCAGATCAAGAATATAAAAGAAATCATGCAATATAACTAAAACATACTTAACAAGGGAGATCACATCATTATTATATAGACATCAGATCAACAAACTATAGATATCAGATCAAGAATATAAAAGAAATCATACAATAGAACTAAAACATACTTAGCAAGGGAGATCACATCATGATTATATAGACATCAGATCACAAAATAGTAGACATCAGATCAAGAATATAAAAAAAATCATATCATACAAAAAAAGCGTCCATAACATGTGTCATAATATCTAAAATTATTTAATTATAAAACAAATAAAATGATAATTTAAAAATATTTTTTATAAAATTTAGAAATATTAAAAAAATATTGAATTGTTTAGAAAAAAAAGCAAACAGAAAAAAAGTCTCGAAGACAAAAAAAAAAAAAAAAAAGAAGCCAAAAAAAAAAAAAGGAATTGTAACAAAATTTCGTGAAGGAATTGTTTAGAAATAGATATCTCCGCTTAGTGCGTCTCACTGGGGGTCGAAAAAAAAATTACACTCGCGCCACTCGTCCGTCTTTTTCCCATAAATAGCACATTCTAAAAAATTTACTATTTTTGAGATAAGAGTAAAATTAAATAATTGTCATATAGGACCACCATATAAATTATCAGGGAAGTTACCTTAGCCTTAATTAAAATTTTATTTCTTGTTATTTTTTATTTTTAATCTTTTGTTATTTTTGACTAAAAGGACATTAGGTCGACAAACGAAAGGGGTAGTTGGAATCCTAATAAGATTTTATACGTGTGTATTGGGTGGTCAAAAAAGAAATAAATGGGCTGTTTTTGCAAGTCTTTTAAGGTATAACTTGGAAGATTCCTCCAAGAAGACCACCACAGCCAATATAAATACAAAAGGTCCAAAGGAGCCATTAACGACACATATGGATAAGATTACGCGACGAATCTGCTGCTTATTTTGGTGACAATTCATTTCAATGGCTATATTAATGTTTTTTAAAATGAATATTGTATTTTATGAAATGAAATTTCGAATCAGTCAAATGGAATATATATGAACTCAAATGAAATTTACTTGAACGAATTATAATTTTAAGATATTAATTTGTAAATAAAGGCCGAATATCTAAGTAAAATTTATATAATATAAGATGAATATTTTAATTTATTCAAACAAATACTACTCTTTTCATTTAATTGATCAAAATATAGTTAATTATATTACACAAAAAGACTAGAGACAAGAAAATATCAATACAAAATTAGTAACATTTGAACCCTTTTGGAAAAATTTAAAGAACTTTTAACCAACAAATATAGAAGATGAGTAGATTGACATTAAAACACCCAAGGAATAACAATTTGACTAAACTCTATTTTTGGTATGTTACATTATGGTGAATAATATTTTTAGTTTCTTACCATTCAAATGATTTTTTTTAGTTTTTTACATTTTAAAATGTACTATTTAATCTCTATACTGTCTATATTATCTAAATTATCTTAATTTTACTTATGTTTAGTCTACAAAATCTATTAATTGTAAAATATACTTCAAAATTTTTAAATTTTGTTTAAATTCTGTAAACTCTATTTATATTTATTTATATATAACACACAATTATTTTCCTAAATAAAAAAGTATAATAGTCTAAACCTCAATTTAACTATTAAAATTTTTTAAATTTAAATAAAATATTTAAAACTAAAATAATTAACCAAGTTTTACTAAATAGAAAACCATCATTTTAGGTTTTCAAGTCATGACGTTAATTTAAATATTTTGATGTATAGATTAATGTTTAAATTATTATATTTTTCTCACTTAAAAGTTTTTGTAGACTTACAAAGTGAAATGGAGATAATTTAGATTGAATGGGCACTAGAAAGATTAAATAATATATTTTTAAAATATAAAAAATAAAAAGTCATTTAAAATTTTAAAAGACTAAAAAAATATATCCAATATAATTTAAATAACCACATATAGAGTTTTTTCCGTTTATCTAACTGTATTTTTTATTTTTTCAAAAAAAAAAAACTGTATTTTTAAGATTTGAACAAAAATATTTATAAATAAGTGAGGATAATATTTTAACAGTTAATTAATCTTATAACTCGATATATAATAAATACCCATCCAGAATCGCAATAATTTATCGAAAATTATATACTCCCTCCATTTCAAAATATAAGTTATTTTCACCCATTAGCAAACCGGTCAAAATATAAGTCACTTGTCTACTTCTACGAAATAATTCATTATTTTTACTCTATTACCCTTATTTAATTTGCAATTTCATTGAAACTTGTTTTTGTCATGACTATTTCAAGTTATAGCACTAATATTAAAAATACATTAAATAGATATATAACAAATTTAACTATTAAAAATTATGGAATTTTTTAAAAATTAATTATAATCTTAATATTTATATTTTGTTAAAAACCACTTATATATATTGAAAGAGAGGGAGTAACGTCTTCTCATTAGACTCTACTTTTATTGTTGTTGACTTCAGCCTTCCAACTTCCCCCCTAGTTTGAAAAGTTGAAATCTGAGCAACTATAACTGGGATAATAGAAAAGAAGAAAAAGGGAGAGATAAAACAGATGCATCATTAACTATGGAGCAGATTTGTTTATCAGCTACTGCATTAATATTCATCGAATACCGAAAGATTTATTTAGAACGGGAAGAAAAGTATCCCATCAACCAGAACAGACTGCTTTTAATTCGACTGCTTATGGAGTTGTGATGAAGTCTTGGAAAAGATACAAAAATTTACTTCTTACTTACTGCTACTACTGAGTAAAAATTGTAAAAAAGTTGTCTTCAACAAATTTTGCAGGTAAATTTGTTTCTACTGAGTAAAAGTTGTTTCTGAACAGGTAAATTTGTCTCTCCTGGGAGCACAAATTTTGCAGGAGAAGCCTATACAGCAGCATCATAACTCATAAGGGGTGTTTATCTTCCATTCAGTAAGTGTTCTTCTGCTTCTGCTACCTCTGCCATCTCCAACTCTTCATCTATTTCTGCCATATTGTTCGCCCGATTTTCTTGGGTTCGACTGATCGATCAAACATCTCATTTCGCTGACTGCGGATCGCTACAATCCGGTTATTTTTCTCTAGTTGATGTCGAGCAGAGGACGGGAAGGATTCGGACAAGCCAAGCTTTTGGACGAAAGGCCATACTTCTTCAAAGTTGTATACTCACCTGTGAATCAAGGCCTTGTAAGTAAAAAAAAAAGTTGTTGTCTTTTATAAGTTGATTTACGTTTAGTTTTGTGACAAATTTCTGTTTTCACTCTGGATTTCATTATTGTTTTTGGAAGAGAATTCCAACCGGATTCATGGAGGATAATGGGATTTCTTTGAAGAATAAAAGAGTGGTTTTGAAGGTTCGAACTGGGGATTCATGGCCTATACAACTCCGTCGAACAGATGATGGTTTCTGGCTGGGTAACGGTTGGCCAGAATTTGCGGCATTCTACGCAATCCAAATGGGCCAGTTCTTGGTGTTCCGATACGAAGGCAATTTCCAATTCTCTGTCATAATCTTTAGCCCAAGTGGTATGGAGATTAAACAATATCGCCAAGTTAGGAAACTTGAATCCTCCGAAGATCATTATAGAGTTTCAGTAGAAATAGAAATTGAGGAACCCGGATCATCGCGCCCGACTTGGAAGCGGAGAAAAACAGGACTTGAACCAGAAAATGTAGCAAACCGTCGCCAGCCCCGGCGGCCGGAGTCTATAAGTGAGACAATTTAGTTAGTTATTATGTTCTTTTTGTCTCCCGCATGATTTCTTGATTAACCTATACGAATTCTTTCATATTCAGGGGAAGAACAACATTCTGGGACTCGGAAACCTTGTGCTATTCCAGAGTCTCATAAGGAAAACTTCTTGTCATATAAGAGAGCAAAAGCTTTTGCGGCTGATAAGTGTGTGTTCATAGTTTTTATGCAGCCATCATACGTTTCGAATAAATTTCGTATGGTAAGCAAGCCATTATCATCATCATTTTGTTTTTGATCTGTCTGAATTTGTTTCTAACGGCAACAATGTTTTTGGGGGGTTATTATGCAGAACTTCCCATTGAGCTTTTCCCAAGGCTTCATTCCCAGTAACAAGAATTTTGATGTGGAACTTCATGTCTCAGGGCTCATGGAAGTTTGGCCTCTGAAATGCACTTATGACGGGCGGCAAGTAAAAACATTGACCACTGAATGGAAGCAATTTGTGTTGGATAACAAGCTTGTGTTTGGAGATGTTTGCGTGTTCGAATGGGCCAACCCCTCTCTAATTCTCAACGTCAAGATTTTCAGGAACAGTTGAGAGAAAAAAAGAAGAAATCAAGAAAATGTGTTTGATTTGAACGACTTGGCATTGATAGAAAGTGATGATTTTTGAAGTGTTACGGTCATCATGCGAAAATGTTGTTGAATTATGGTTAGATTGGCATTATGTTACTTCTGCTGTTGTATCTTCTGTCACCCCTCAATGATCATTGAACAGCATAAGGACCTTCACTTACATTAGCAATCTCCTGATCATGTGTCCCGATTAGAATATTTCAGAATTGGTGTAATGTTGTTTGGAGTTGTTAATCTTTCTTGATGTAGATTACCTTCCTAGCTAATCTTTCTTGTAACACACTTGTTAATGCAAAGATGGTTCGTGTTCAAAAGTTGGTTTTAGCAAATCCGAATTGAATTTTTGACACCAGAAATCCCTCATATTTTTGCAGAGCCTCATATTCGTCTTGTAGCATCACCTGAGTTTTCATGTCAGCAAGCATAGAGAGTAGAGGACCTTAAAGACTCATAAACTGAGAAGCTCTTGCAATGTGGATCACTGAGAGCCTGAAAATGTTCAAGAAGATACAACCTTCTCCAGACAAATAACAGGGAGCTTCCTCTGCACTGCAGAACTCCTATGGCTGAGCAAAAGATGTCTGCGGATATACTGGTTTGCTTTTGCTCACAGGTAATTCGCTGAATGCAGGAGTCAGTCGCGAGTTCCGTATTGCGCGTGATAACAGAGGTAAACAAAATTCGCATCGAGAGTCAATACCATTTCAAAGTTCATCTTTCACCAATGATTTAGGAAGCATTAAAGAACGTAACAGGGCGTGGAGCGGGGAGCGGGGGAGGGGGGCCTTTGAAGACGTTGCTTGCGTAACAAGCAAACTAGTGAAAGTACGGGCAGGAGGAGAAGGAAGCATATTCCCGGAGACAGATGGTAGCGGGAGAAAATTTTTCGAGTTGGCAGGCGACAGTTCAGGCGGAGGCTCCATTGGAGACCGCACTCCGGCAGAACGGGACAAAAGTGTTTCATGAATTTTATTGTAAAGATTTTTGTAGGGTTATATTATGAGTGAATTGTAAAAAAGGTCATCATACTTTGGTAAAGTTTAGGTTTTGGTCACTAACTTTTAAATATTCAAAAAAGGTCACTAACTTTAGCATTTGAATTTTAGTTTTGGTCATTCCGTTAGAATGAACCGTTAAGTCCACTAACAATCCTATATTTGGAGGGTATTTTTGTCCATTCATTAATACTGTACACATGCTGCTACAGTGCTACAATGCGCGCTACAGTAACACGCTACAGTGCGCGCTACAGTACGCGCTATAATTATTATTTTTTTTTTAACGCATAGCCTTTTTTTTTAAAATATAATTTTTTTAAAAAAATACTTTTTTTAAAAAAATAATTTACTAAAAATACCAAAAAAATTTATTTATAATTCCGCTCATCTATGCTACTTTATTTATAAATTTTTATAAAAAATAATTTTTATAAAGTAGCATAGATGAGCGGAATTATAAATAAATTTTTTTGGTATTTTTAGTAAATTATTTTTTTTAAAAAAAATTATTTTTTTAAAAAAAGGCTATGCGTTAAAAAAAAAAAAATAACTGTAGCGCGCACTGTAGCACTGTAGCAGCATGTGTACAACATTAATGAATGGACAAAAATACCCTCCAAATATAGGATTGTTAGTGGACTTAACGGTTCATTCTAACGGAATGACCAAAACTAAAATTCAAATGCTAAAGTTAGTGACCTTTTTTGAATATTTAAAAGTTAGTGACCAAAACCTAAACTTTACCAAAATATGATGACCTTTTTTACAATTCACTCTTATATTATTAAAAACATAAGTTTATATTATGTAAAATATGAATTTATATCACTTAAAATAAAAATTTATATTATGTACAAAGGCGTTTTATGAATTTTTTTTAGGTTTTGACATTCTTTTATAATACATTGAGAAACAATTTTATAACATCAAACCTTAATATAAAGTTTAATACATGAGTATATCAAATAAAATAAATTATATTGCTTTATGTTAAAAAGAATATATAAAGTAGGATTTTTTTTTTTTAAAAAGTATAGGATTAAATCAAGGAAAAAAAATGAGAACTAGAAGGAGATAGCTACTAGTTAGTATTCTCACTTAAGATAAGGGGTTTTTGAGTTCGAGTAAATGTATATTAATTGATCTAAATTACTAAGAAGAAAAGTATATTTTTGACTTTTTAATTTTTTTGTTGTATCTATAAACATTTTTTTGGGAAGTATTCGTAGTGATTACATTAGCCTTAAATAAAAATATATGTTTTGTTATTTTTTATTTTTAATATTTTGTTTTATTTTTTATGAAAAAGATATTAGGGTTTATGTAGATTAATATTGTGAAGGCTTATTTCGCGCCCCTTTTATACCCAAATTATCCTTGACAAATTAAGAAATATCAACTATAATATTTAAATATAATAATATATTAAATTATCTAACTACCCTTAATCAATTTAATAAAAATACCCATTAAAAATTTTATTTATAGTCCCGCTCATCTAGTTACTTTAATCATAATTTTTATAATTTTTTACTAGATTAAAAAGGTACTTATAAAATTTTTAGTAAATTAATTAAGGGCAGTTAGGTAATAATAGGAGGGACGGAAGATAAATATTAAGGGGCGAATAATAAGAATTAAGGGGCGCTAAGAGGAAGGACTTTTTTGAAAACATAGGGACGTTCAATAACAAAAAGAGGAACGCGATATAACACTACCCATTAATATTATACACTTGACAAATTTGATAACATAGGAATAATGTAGGTTTTAAATATATTTTTTATCCAAAAAATTATGTGTAGTAAACAACAAAAGACTAAATTTGCAAAAAAAATGGTCAAAATCAGCCTTCCAACTTCCCCCTAGTTTGAAACGTTGGAATCTGAAGTAACAATAACTGGGGAAATGAAAAAGAAGAAAAAGGGAGATACTGTGAAACAGATGCAGCATTAACTATGGAGTAGATTTGCTTATCAATGCATTAATATCCATCAATCAGAATAGACTCCTTTCAATTCACCTGCTTATGGAGTTGTGATGAAGTCTTGAAGAACACAACAAAATTTACTGCTATTTACTACTACTTCTTCTACTGAGTAAAAGTTGTAAAAAAGTGTTTATACTTTGGTAGGGATGATCCTTTGTCTCTCCTGGAAGCACAAATTTTGCAGGAGAAGATATACTGCTGTTCTACTACAGGCCTCTACAGCAGCATCATAACTCATAAGGTGTGTTTATCTTCCATTCAGTTAGTGTTCTTCTGCTTCTGCTTCGCTACAAACCGATTATTTTTCTCTAGTTGCAGACTAAGATAAAACCTGTTAAGATGTCGAGCAGAGGACGGGAAGGATCCCGGCAATCCATGCTTTTGGACGAAGGGCCATACTTCTTCAAAATTGTATACTCACCTGTGAGCCAAGGCCTTGTGAGTTAAAAAAAAAGTTGTTCTTGATTTACGTTTTAGTTCTCTGACAAATCTGGGTTTTGACTGGAATTTCGTTTTTGTTTTTGAAAGAGAATTCCAACCGGATTCGTGGAGGAGCATGAGATTAATAAAAGAGTGGTTTTGAAGGTTCGAACTGGGGATTCATGGCCCATAGAACTCCGTCGAACCGATGATGGTTATTGGCTGGATAAAGGTTGGCAAGAATTTGCGGCATTCTACGCTATCGAAATCCGCCAGTTCTTGACTTTCCGCTACGAAGGCAATTCCCAATTCTTTGTAGTAATCTTTAACCCAAGTGGTAAGGAGATTCAAGAATATCCTGGCAAATCGAAACATGAACCCGACGATGACGACGACGATGATGATTATAGCCTTTCAGTAGAAATCCTGGCGGAGAAACCTGAATCATCTCGCCCGACTGGGAGGCGGAGAAAAACAGAGCCGAGTAGGAAAGAAGTATTTGTTGAAAGCCAAGAACAAGAACCTGAAGTTTCTCTGGAGATTTTGAGCGTCAAAATTGAACCAGAAGATGTCGCAAATTTTCGCCGGTCCCGGCTGCAGGAGTCTATAAGTGAGACAATTTAATTAATAATTATGTTCTTTTTGTCTCCCTCGTGATTCCTTGATTAACCTACGAATTCATATGCAGGGGAAGAGCAAGATTCTGGGACTGGGAAACCTTGTACTATTCCAGAGCTTGATAAGGAAAACTTCTTGTCATACAAGAGAGCCAAAACTTTTGCTTCTAATAAGTCCGTGTTCATAGGTTTTATGCAGCCATCTTATGTTTCGAAAAAAAATTATATGGTAAGCAAGCCATCATCATCATTATTTTGTTTTTGATCTGTCTGACTTTGTTTGTAACAACAACAATGTTTTTGTGGGGTTATTATGCAGAACTTCCCATGGAGCTTTTTCCAGGGCTTCATTCCCAGGACGCGGAAGAAGTTTGATGTGGAACTTCATGTCCCAGGGCTCATGGAAGTTTGGCCTCTGACTCTGAAATGCACCTATGGGCCTAGATATAAGAAAGTAAAAACAAGGGGCCCTGGATGGAAGCGATTTGTGTTGGATAACAAGCTCGTGTTTGGTGATGTTTGCGTGTTCGAATGGGCCAAGGCCGCGTCCTTAACTCTCAACCTCATGATATTCAGGAACAGTTCATAGAAAAAAGAAAAAAAAGAAGAAATCATGAAAATGTGTTATAACTCGTATTGTGCTGTTTCTTATCTCTACCTTCATGTGGAATATCCTTCGACATCTCAAAAAGTCTTTAAGTTCGACAGGTTGATCCATTCTGTCGAATCCTGATGTAAAAAGTACCTTGCAATTTTGGTGAAATCATTTCTAAGTTTGTTGCATCATATCTCAAGAATGCTATATATATAGCTTGCAATTTTGCAGTTATAAACATGAGAGAATTGAGAAGCAAAAGTCACTTGCATTTATCTTTGCATTTGCTTAGCTGCAGGATCTAATAGTCAAGAATCAAATAAGAAATGTAGTGTTAGTACCACCTTCTTCTTGTACTTGAACTAATGTTTCCCATTACCTTCAAGATTTGATCCAAGAAGAGAGATATATAAGGTGGCTTTAAGATGAGATTATTCGAAATTTCCTGTGTTTGTTTGCTCTTGAAGGTGTTCTGTAAGTTGGTTTTCGGGTTTTCCTTGATTGTTGTTGCTGCAGCACCCCTGCTAGGTTCATGAATCTGCAAAAGTTTATTTTGCTTTCTGTGAAATTCTGGGATCAAGATGATTATATGATACAGGGAATTTTCAGCAGGCTGCTATTTTTTGTGATTTTCAAGTATGAAACACTCTGCAATTACTCAGTGTTTTTGAAGGTATATTCTGTTTTATTACAAATACCATATTTTAGTGGCAGTTCATAGTTTTGGCTTCCCATTGATTCTTACGTTTGTGAGACGAATGGCTTGTAGAATTCTTCTGATTATTGAGTTTAAGATTAAAAATAAGATTATTAATTTTAGAATTTCATAGATTTCTCGTCAACTTTGAGATTTCATTTCGGTTGGGAATGACATTATGCAACAGAGATAAGTCCTCTTACGTGTGTCCGCGTTTGCAAGGTACCCCTCTATTTGAGTGGGTTTGCCGCATGTTAAACCTGAATAAGTTCTCTGTTTTGCATTGAATTAAATTATATTCTCGACGCTCACTTGTATGGGAGTCGTTGATTCTTTTTAGTTTCATTTTTTTGGATATACTCCTGAGGTGGGATAATTTACATATAGCTTACTGCTAGAATTATTAGGATATCTTTAAAAGAATAATTTCTCGATTATAAGCTATCATAATTGTAATTGATATTATAAAAAAATAAAATAAATTCATAATGATAAGAATAAATGGCACTAAACTTTGAAATAACAAAATTTAGAATCAATTTAAATTGTGAACGTTTAAATATCCATTTTTTTTCTTTATTTATTGCCCTGTAGATTACTATTTTGCCATTTTTTATACCAAAATAACCTTGTTAATAAGAGCATTTTAATCTTGCATTTTAACCTTGAAATTCTCTTGGTGCGGATGATTATGGGGACTACTCCTTTGCATTGGCGAATGTAGGCAGAGCTTACGGAGATTTTAGCCTTAGTTCGGGCTATGAAAGATGTTGTTTTGCATATTTATCGGGAAGCAAATCTTTTAGTAGATTTTATTGCTACTATGGGGTCGGTTGGAGATGCTGTGAAATTTGATTTTCTAAGTGATATGCCACGTAGATTGAAAAGGTTCATAACATGCTTTAAGAGTTTCAAAATCATGATAACATTTTCAGTGTAATAATTAGGAGCGCTTAAGCGTATTGGTGATTGTATAGATGAGGACGCATAATGCGTATTGGTGACTGTTTAGCAGATAGAGAATGAGGACTTTGAAACTAGTGGGTCTTGGGGTAAAGGATAATCAATTCCATCAGTCTGCTTTTCTGTTGGGACATATGAGACTGTTTCTAAAAAAAAAAGGGCTACAATTGTGCATCCGAAAATAGGTAGATTATTTGCAATAAAGACTATAATTTGTTCAAGGATGAAATTTGATACTATCTTAATTATTTAGGACCAAAATACAATTTATATCTAAACTAAGTCCTTAATGGCAAACCTTTTGTTTTTCCGAATCTAACCCTAGCAAACCAGGTATAAATAACCAAGTAGATCTGCCTCCTCCAGAAACCCTAGTGTCTATCCGTCGCCCAAAAACCCTCGTCTCCCTCTGCCGCCCCCCTTGTCCCAGTGAACTACTCCTCCATCCTCGTCAAGATAATGGTAAAAACCCTATGTGCATTGCTTTTTTGTTGAATTAGTGATTTTCCCGTTGGAAATTTTGTAGTGTTTTTGTGTTGAATTACTGATTTTCTTTCGAATTTTTGTGGGGGTAAATAGGCGGACGTTGAGGCTGATGTTGCGACAGGACCAAAGAAGAGAACGTTCAAGAAGTTCAGCTTCAGAGGTGTGGATCTTGATGCACTCCTCGATATGTCCTCTGATGAGCTCGTTAAGCTTTTTCCTGCTCGTGCTCGTAGAAGGTATTTCGTATATTTCTGTTAATTGTCGTTTTAATTCAATGTTGTAATATTGTGATATCGGGATTTCTCATGAATCAATTTTATTTTTAATTGCGGTTTGTAGACGATTAGTCGGGATGGCACTACATCTTCTTTTTAATGAATTGATGCGGATAGGTTTTGTGTTTGGTTTGAAATAACTGCTACGTTTCATTTCTGATGGTGTTGTACAAAGAAGTTTCTGTTAGTCATGTTGAACCCGTTTCCACATAAGCTGGTTGGTTAATGCTAAAATGACTATGGTTCAGCATTAGTATTAATGTAATTTATTTCTTTTTATGTAGGTTCCAGAGGGGTTTGAAGAGGAAGCCCATGGCTCTGATCAAGAAGCTAAGGAAGGCGGTAAGCACATCTCTGTTATTTTCTCGTCTTCCATGTGATAGTATATTATTGAGTGAGAATAGGATCGAACAATGAGTTCAAGTTCAATAACACAGAGCATTTAAAGGAATGATCTTTTTCTACAAGAAGATTGTTGTAAAGACGTTTGCTATGTTATGTGTATTATGTGTATTGCTATGTGTGCTTAATATCGTGCATTTAATCTCTTGTTATGTGCAATAGTTGGAAGTTGCCTGCATTAGGTATTACCCCATATAGTTGGTGTATGAGATCCTGGAGTTGACTGAGGTTTTTTTTTTTTTTTTGGAATAATCTGCCTGCTTTTGAACCGTGTTCGAGTTGGTTGATTAGCAGCTTGTACCGGCTGAAGTAAAACCTCAATAAGGATTCTGATCTTTGTTTGCCCGGGGTCACCTCACATGCCCACTTTACTTGTTTTGTGGCATTGTGCTCGCGCATCCTAAATGTGACTTTTGTAGATAAAAGAATTTTCAGCAAATATGGACTATTCGGAGCTGTTAGTTCATAGGCCATGTATGTAGGACTTGTAAAAGGGAATTTCATGTGTGTGGTTAAGCAGACAACTTTAGTTGCATAATCTGGATATAAATGCTGACAGGAGTATCCCCTTGCCTGTTTTGGGAGTTAGTTATTATGTAAACCTTGTGTAATTGTAGTATCCCTGTTAGCGGTGCTGTCAAGTTCCTGTTGTAAGCACTCATGTTGTTTGTCTTGGGCTTTTCTCTGTGCATTCTTGTTCACAAGGGAGTCCGTGGTGTTTTGTTGCTATTAGTTGTGATAATGTGATGGAAGCCTTCTAACTTTGAAGTATTTTCTCAAACTATTAACTCAGAAACTTGAGGCACCAGCTGGTGAGAAGCCCAATCTTGTGAAGACTCATTTGCGTAACATGATAATAGTTCCTGAGATGATTGGTAGCGTGGTTGGGGTCTACAATGGCAAATCATTCAATACCATTGAAATTAAGCCAGAGATGATTGGACACTATCTTGCTGAGTTTTCCATTTCATACAAGCCAGTCAAGCACGGTAGGCCAGGTATTGGTGCTACTCATTCTTCAAGGTTCATTCCTCTGAAATGAGTGGTTTGGTACCAATCTGAAGATTATATTAAGAAATTTGTTCTGAAGACTCTAGTGCTGTTATCTGCAACTACCCTTTTGTTTTGAAAATTTTTAGATTTATCATGAATGATTAAACAGTGTTGTTTAGCTTGAGACTTAATGTCATACACTACCTAGTTTTTTATTGATATTTTGCTTTGGAAGATGGATTTTTCCTCTATAGGTAATTTCATCTATCATGGATGGACACCATTCTACTCCCTCTCATGGTGCCTGATGCATTTTTCTGCTTTCTGGGAAAAATCTGTTTTCACTTGGGTTGTTGAGGGTACCTTGATTCTAGGAAAATGTAAAGCCAAGTGGGTTTTGCCCATTTATCTATGTACTTGATCGAGTAGTTGGCGACTAATAAACCACAGAAGAACTTTACTGATTGGGGGAGAATTCTAGTCTTAAAGGTTGTGTGTATGAATTTGTTTGATTTTTGAAGAATATGCAAAACAAATATGTGCCGGGTATGAAGATAAAAAAAAAATGTAATCATTCCGATTTACGCCGTTTGGGACCCTTGGATTTGGAATAAAAAGATTGTTATGAATGCTAAATTTTTGGGAATCTCCAAACCAGCCTCTTGGATTTCCTATCCTTTCCCACATTTCTTCCCTCCTTTCATTTCTTCACTCTCTTTCATACATTGTTCGCCCTCTCTCATCCATTTTTTTCCCCTCCATTTTTCTTGCATCCTTCTCCCTCTCCCTTTTAAAAAAAAAAAAAAAAAAAAATCTTCATTTCTTTTATTCCTTTATTCCATGCTGGATTGAGAGAGAATATCTCTTCCGACTCAATGGAAGACCTTTGTCGAATTTTTTTTGAGTGTTTTTTCAAAAAATGTAAAAAATTCTTGGTTTAACGGTTTAAGGAGATTGTTAAGTAATCGAGATTCGTGAGCAAAATGGTGACCATCGTTAAAAATAATAATGATTCTAAACCGTAAATTATATTTTGTGATACATGTATCTAATAATACATTATCACTTTCACTATAAGAGAGTGAGATACACGCTCTTCTCTTCTCCTACAAAAATCCAGTTCATTCTTTTTCAAAAATCACTTCTTCTTCTTCAAAAAATCAGTTATTCTTCTTCGCCGTACTTCATTTGAAATCGCATTTAATCAAAATTTTCATCCAAACACAAATTTAACGGAGATCGACGATTGTATTTTCCGACGAACAACACCAAATACAACGAAAAAATCACTTCTTCTTAAAAAATCACTTCTTCCTGTTTTAAAATCTATTCTTCTTCTTCAAAAATATCTTTTTTTTTTCCTTCAAAAATAACTTATTCTTCTTAAAAAATCACATCATAAAGTATGAATTGTATTTGATGGATTTACGGAACCTTATTTTCGCGATTAGATGTTGGGTAATGTATTAATGATGTTATATTCGTGTTTTCTTATTCAAATAATACTCTGTTACTCTGAAATATGATATATAAATGGTTTCCGTGAGGTATTGGCACTTTCAAGTGAAATGAGTTGCTTCTGATTCTTCTCTGCTGCTAGACTTGGTAGAACGCGTTATGCGATATAACTAGACGTTGCTGGATGTTGTGGGGCATAACGGGATGTTGCTACTTTGTATTTTGGACGTAGCTGGACGTTGCGGGACGTTGCGGGACGTTGTTACTTTGTATTTTTGGACGTTGCGGGAATTAGCTGGACGTATCTGGACGTGGTGCTAGTTTATTTGGACGTAGTGAGATGTGGTAGACTATGTTCTGTGAAAGATTTAGCTAAAATTCACATGTTTGGATGTATACGTGGCGTGGTAGTGGCCAGTTGTGATTCCAGCTGCCAAATTTGACAATAAAATTTTAGAATAATAATTTTACACAACGCAATTTGTACAACAATATCTCCAAGTATTATCTCCGATTTGTGAAAAAATCAGTTGAAATTCACACGCATGGATGTAGACGTTTCTAAACGTGGTTCTAGTTATTTTTGACGTGGTTCTATTTGTTCTGAGACGTGGTGGACTGTCTTTGTAAAAAAATCAGTTTAAATTCACACGAATGGATGAAGACGTTGTTGGATGTGGTGCTAGTTGTTTTGAGACGTGGTGCTAGTTGTTTTTGACGTGGTTCTAGTTGTTTTGAGACGTGGTGGGCCGTTTTTGTGAAAAAAAAATTAGTTTAAATTCACACGCATGGATGTAGACATTTTTTGACGTGGTGCTTGTTGTTCTGAGACGTGGTGGACTGTCTTTGTAAAAAAATCAGTTTAAATTCACACGCATGGATGAAGACGTTTCTGGACGTGGTTCTAGTTGTTCTGAGACGTGGTGCTAGTTGTCTTTGTGAAAAAGAATAGCTAAAATTCACACGCATGGATGTAGACGTTTCTGGACGTGGTGCTGGTTGTTTTTGACGTGGTGCTAGTTTTTCTAAATGTGGTGGACTGTCTTTATGAAAAAAATTAGTTTAAATTCACATGCATGGATGAAGACGTTTCTGGACATTGTGTAGTTATTTTTGACGTGGTTCTAGTTGTCTTTGTGAAAAAAATAGTTTAAATTCACATGCATGGATTTCTAAACGTTGTTCTAGTTGTTTTTGACATGGTGATAGTTATTCCGAGACGTGGTGGACTGTCTTTGTGAAAAAAATCACTTTAAATTCACACGCATGGATGTAGACGTTTCTGGAGGTGCAAGTTATTTTTGACGTGGTTCTAGTTGTTCGGAGACGTTGTGGAATGTGTTATATGAAAAATTCAGCTTAAATTCACATGTCTGGATGTATATGTTTTTTGACGTTGCGGTAGTTTTTTTTGGACGAACGGGGATATTGCGACAGTGTTAGGAGACGTTGTGGACATGTTTGGATGTAGACGTTGCGACAGTTATTTTTTGGACGTTGCGACAGTTGTTCTGAGACGTTGTTGACTCAGCGAAGACGTTGTGGAGATGCCTGGATGTAAACGTTTCTGGACGTTGTGCTAGTTGTTTTTGACGTGGTGCTAGTTGTTCTGAGACGTGGTGGACTTTCCTTGTGAAAAAAAAATCAGTTTAAATTTACACGCATGGATGAAGATGTTTCTGGACGTAGTGCTATTTGTTTTTGACGTGGTGCTAGTGTTATGATACGTGGTGAACTGTCTTTGTGAAAAAAATCAGCTTAAATTCACATGCATGGATGTAGACATTTCTGGACGTGGTTATAGTTGTTTTTGACGTGGTGATAGTGTTATGAGACTTGGTGCTACTGTCTTTGTGAAAAGAATAATCTTAAATTCACATGCATGGATGTAGATGTTTCTGGTCGTGGTGCTAGTTGTTTTTGACGTGGTGCTAGTGTTATGAGACGTGGTGGACTGTCTTTGTGAAAAAAATCAGCTTCAATTCACATGCATGGATGTAGTCGTTTCTGGACGTGGTTATAGTTGTTTTTGACGTGGTGATACTGTTATGAGACTTGGTGCTACTGTCTTTGTGAAAAAAATAATCTTAAATTCACATCCATGGATGTAGACGTTTCTGGACGTGGTGCTAGTTGTTTTTGACGTTGTGCTAGTGTTATGAGACGTGGTGGACTGTCTTTGTGAAAAAAATCAGCTTAAATTCACACGCATGGATGAAGACGTTTCTGGACGTGGTGCTAGTTGTTTTTGACTTGGTGTTGTTGTTATGAGACGTGGTGGACATGCCTGGATGTAGACGTTGTGAGAATTATTTTGTGGACGTTGTGGACTCAGCGAACGCGCGCGTGGGCGAAACTTACTATATTTAGTAAGTGTACATTTATTAAGCAAAAAATTACTATATATAGTAATAGGTACATATAGCACTGATACAGAATATACTAACTGATTCTAAACACCTAAACATAATCATTTCCATTTCTATTATACATATTCTCGTTACAATTACCATTCTAAACAATTCAACCAAACGCCCTCAATCTCGAAGTGACCATCGTTTTTGTTACATAAGAATCCAGACATTGGGGCCAAAAAAAAAAAGAAAAAAAAGAAAGACTAACAACGAGAAAAATTGAATTAAATATATACAGACAAGACAAGTAAACTCAACGTTGCCATCAGCTAAACCTAACTTCTAAGCTCCTTCGTGGAGGGTAATTAATAAGAATGTTTACAAGTTAACAAAGTTTCTTATTTGTGGGTCAATTGTTGTTAAGTAAAGTGACGGTAAAGCGGCGGCGGCTGCTCAGATATCTGATCATGTTGGATCATAGGAGTAGCAGCACACAGAAACTTCCTCTCCACTTCATACAAGGCCTTCTGCACTGCCTTTTCTACTTCTGCTCCTGCTATCTGTTCAAACAATTTTGGCAAATATGTTATTGTCGTCATCATCATATAATACTCTTCCAATCATATTCGGAGTTATGCAACAAAAACCATATATCAAACAAGTATTATTTGTATCCATACCATATGGCTGAACTATGATATTCTTCAAGATAATGAAATTCAGTCATTATTATTATTATTATATTTATAAATAAAAATGAGATGATGAAACTCAGTCATTATTTCTAAATTTATAAAATTGTTGAGTTATTATCATTTTATTTTCAAATATAGTAATAGGTATAAAAATTGACTATTGTATAAAATTTGAAAAAATTTTATGTGTTTTATTGTGGGTGAAATGAAACAAAATTTTAGGAAAGTGGCCTATGGAGATGTGTGGTGTGTGTTTTAGGAAAAAGTAAACCATACTTTCCGCTTTCCTTCCTTTTATTTTGTTATTTTTTTCCCCTTATTGAAAAAAAAAATAAAATTTGTAGACCTAAAATCTACCACAAGTTCTAAACTAGAAGAACTTAAAAGCATAATTTTTTTTTAAAAAAATAAGGACCTAGGTATAAAAATTTCCCTTTCTTCCCTCTCCCTCTGCCTTTTCCCTTGACCGCCCCCCCCTCCAAACTTCCTCCTCTTCTGTCGCGGTCGCCGCCGCCAACCGCCACCTCCACCTTGCCGAAAATATTTCACCACCACCATTTCCTCCTCCTTTCCTCCCCATTCCAAACCAAACCTTTTGCCCTATTCAAAAAATTTTCCCCCTAATGTAGGTAAAGACTATTATGAAACTTTAGGATAAAATAAAGTGTACCTACTACAAATTAAAAGGTTGAAAACTCTTGATAACGTGTAAAGATGCATATATATATATATATATATATATACCTGGGTACTACTACTAGTTTTTTATTACTAAGTGATTTCGTCTTAAAACATGAGTTGCCATTAAATGATTAAATAGGAACCTTCCAGCAGGCAAGAAAAGTTATAATATGATCTTCTCACTCTTGTGCAAAAAAAAAATTTCCACTAGTTTTCAAATACTCTTTCTGTACTAAAAAACAGAGTCGGGAAACAAAGAAGATTATTTTAATGGAGAGAAATATGAACATTGATGATGATCTGATTCTAGCTTGATTATGCAATGAAATTGAAAACCAAAATTACCACAAATGTTTTGAAATTGAGAACTGAACTCACTGTGGCTTCAATTTGGAGTACTGCAGAAAATTCCTGGGAAGAAAAACTTGATTGCAAGGCTTTGATTTGGGTACCCGTACGTTTGAGGGAATTGAGAACCTCCAGCATAGAATCAATCCCAGATGAAGGATGAGCAACCCTTAATTTGATCTTGGCTTCTTCCCCTTTCCGATTATTATCATGATTTGAACGAACAGCCAAGGCCATTTCTAGCTCTGTTTTTCTCTTCTTCAGTTCTTGATTATCTCTTTGCAATTGTTCAATTGTCTCCGCCGCCATTTGCACAATTGAATTCTTATCACTCTGTACAAAACCACAATTTCCACCTCCGTGAGCTGAAGAAAGCCACAGGGGCAGAAAAATGCAGAAAAGAAGAAATGATGCAAACTCACCTTGGTTCCAAGAGGCAACAATTTATGCAATTCCGTATACCCCTGTCTCTGCTTCACTCTTCTCATCCTCTCATTGATCATATGCTTATGATTCCTCTCCCTTTCCGCTTCCACCGCCCCAACCGCCGCCGTCGAATTCCATTGCTTCTTCAAGAACCCCATCATCCTCCTGTGCACATTCTGATCATTAGGCCGTCCAACTGCTACACGAAGACTCCCATTTCCATTTCCCCCCGGTTTTGAGTGAACTCCCAAAAGGGCTTCTCTTGAATAACTAACAAAAGCACTCCTCTGACTGTAATGATCATGATAAACAGCAGCAGCCGAAGGTACTGGAAGAGGAAGAGGAAGATTAAGATTATCATTCCCAAACCACAAAAATTCATCAACCTGGGAGAAATCGAAGGAGAAGTCGTCCATTTTCTTCCTTTCTTCCTTCCTGATGGGAAATTCAAATTCGGTTTATAACGGTTATAAAACCTGTCAGGAGAGGCGACTGATTTATATACTCGTGGATTTGCATATTTAACATGTGGTCTTTTGGAGGAGGGGGGGCCATAGTCTTAGTCCAAGAACTCGATATAGTCTTGACCTTGACAGGGGAGGAAGTTTACAGTATAAGATTCATCCGTGTTGTCTTATGGACGTCTCAGTACATTATTTATTTTATATTCCGTCCTTTCACTCGGAACGCAGCGTTTAATATAATTCCCACTAAATTCCACTCGTTGAGTCGTAGTCTCGTATTTATGGCTACCAACACGCCATGGAATACTAGTAAATTTGGTGAGTGTCTTTGTTTATTTATCTATTTTGGCCATATATAACAAATTTTTTTTTTTTTGGGTTGAATGTAATTTATTCTTGAATTAGATAAATCTATTTTATGGATCGACCCACTCAAAGATTGCATATTTTATTATTGGGTATTGTTAAACCCATTTCTCTTTACTTATATTGTTCTTTTAGACTAATTTATTATTTAGGTTTAATTTAAAAAAAAAAACGTGTCAATTATTTCCATTTAGACCGTCGATTGAACAAACATATGTATCATTCAATTCACAATTTAAATATAATTTTTAGATATCTGAATAGTTAGTTGGACGAAACGCGTGTTTGTCCAACTAACGAATTAGATATAATTTACGGACTCTCTGATCAACTCAATAGTATATTTATATTTTAAAATATTTGAAAAATAAAATACTAATTAAAAATGGTGGTACTAATAAAAAAGTACAGTAGGTATTTAATAATTCAATTATTGAATGACAAAGACAACAAAACTCCAACTTATTAGGAGCGATCCCTTTAGATTAGATTGGGTGAGTACTCATTCCATCCTAATTCTTTTAATTGTTTTACGTTAAGACAAAGAGTGGTTAGTTAATTAATATAGTTTTAAAAAAATTAAATTATCTTTAAATAATTAAAAATTTGAATGTTAAAAATTATAGAAATATATTTAAAATAATAGAATAATAATTATATTAGGGTGTATATAAAAACATATGAAAGTGTAAAAGTAAATAGACAATGCAAAATAGGAAACTAGGGAAAAAAGTGAACGGGGCTTCATTTTAACACTAGATATTATTTTGAAAATAATTTATTTTTAATTTTTATTGACACGAAAATGCGGCCGCATAGAGCGCGGGGGTTGACTTTGAACTTAAGTTGTCTGTAATGCCGTTTTGTTGTAGGCACGCACTCGGCGGGGTGACTAGCGTGGGAAATGTCACTTTTGCTGCTCTATAGAATGGGGGACTCGGTTTTGTCCACTTCTTTTAAATTTTTGTTTGAAATAAAAAAAATAGAATAAACTTAAAAAATTCTTAAAATTAATGAAAAATTCCACATGAATTCCACATGCCGGCGTCACCAGAAGATCGGAGCAGGTCTTAGGAAATAACAAAGGTGATATCGATATGGAGAGCTAAAAAAAACTTCATCTTTCTTCGGTCCAGTGCGACTGTCAACTAGGGCAGGGAAAAAAGTGGGAAGAAAAGGGATTAGAAGAAGAGGGAGAGGAGGTGTCGCCGGAAAATTAAAGAAGAATAAAAAGAGGAAGAAAAGAGGGAGAGGAGAGGCGGAGGTGCGGCGGGGGCGATGGAGGGAAGAACGGTAGAGGGAGAGAGGAAGAAAAAGGAAGAAGAAGAAAGAAATAAAAAGAAAAGAAAGGAAAAGAAGAAATAAAAGGGGGTCGATTGGGAATTTTTTAAAACTTTAGGATATTATGTTTAGTTTATAAAAAATTATATTTTAATCCTTTTCTCTTTTTTTTGAATATTTTATTAATTTCAGTCGGTTAAAAGAAAAGAATTTTTTATTAAGACAAAAATGTCCCTGGTCAGACAGGCAAAAGTGGGTTTTGGACCAAAATTTTTTAAAAAATATGATGTAATGGACTAAAAAAGTAGTTTTTTTTTGAACTAAAATGATATTTTCGCTATATGTAATGGACCAATTTTGGAGTTTATTCTAAAAAATATATATTACTTTATTAAAAAAACATCTAGCAGTAACGATTGGCAAAAGGAAAATACAGTTAAACAAACACAAATTACAGATAAACCTATATAAATCTACCCTATCAAGCGGTGGATATACTACATACCGAAATTTTAATTCGAACAAGGGTACATCACTAATTTTTTGATGAAAACTCAAAAATATAGATATAATAATTAGATCTATGATGACTGAATATTCTTAGACCAAACCAGCGAACATCATCAACGACGCCGCTACCAATCCAACGAAACTCACCAACGAATCTGCCGTTATAACAATGAATACCATCAATAAAACCGCGACCAATATACTACCCGTAGATTTGAATCTACTGAAAGACAAAAAAAAATAAAGATTAGGGATAATCTCCCTTTATTAGATGACGAAATAAAAATAATAAAATAAAAACGGACAGCAAATTTATTTCTCCCATCCTCCCATGATGAGAAGATGGAGGAAGAAATATTTTTTGTAGGTTGAGTTTAGGAAAAAAGAGAGGAGAACCGTACTTCTTTTAAATTTTAGAATAATTTTAAATTTACTTTATTTTAAAAAAATTTTACATGTATATTATTTTAATTTTAAGATATCAATTATAAAAATAATAATTCTCTTAAGACTCCATTGAAAATAAGGGGTTGACGAAGATAAATAATCATTAATTATATAAAAAACTTATCAAATAAATATCAAAATAAATTTATGATATGCGTGGAATCTTTATTTTCTTATAAACTTTGGGTATACAACAACATAAATGAATTACTCATATATATATATATATATGCAAATTATATAATATATTTACGGGACACATTACAAAAATGCCCTAACATTTTAATAGAAATAACTTTTTATCATTTAATGTGGTGGTCATCTCTCCATTATTTACCTCTTAATTAATGTTACTTCTTATTTATCAAAACACACATGGTAATATAGTTATAGTAGCACTATAAAAAATTGATAAAAAGAAGGATTCAATTGATTAATTATCTCTCTTTCTTTCTTTTGAGTTTAGTAGTACTAGGTTTTATTGAACTATTATTTCTGTCCTACAAAAATAATTTTTTAAAAATAATATAAAAGAGTAAAACTCATAAAAAATACTTATATAATGAATTATTTTTTTGATAAAATAGTTTTTTTTTTAAATATATATAAGAATGTTTTATGAAGTTGATGAAGTCATTTCAATTATGTAAAAAAAATTAAAAGAAATTATTAAGGGTTGAAATAGAGTTGAAGATTTCGGGACAATGTGAAAATGTTATTATTTTAATAATTATTTGGCCAAAAATTCTGGATAAATTTGTTTTAAAAATGGATAATATGACCGCTGACTGAATTAATTTACCACTATAATAGATTTGTTCACACGAGATTAAAATATCTACGCTTCTTTTAAAGATTAAAAAAAAATATATCCATTTATTTTTTTTATTAGAATTCACACCAGTCTAACTTTACTGACCAACTCAAGATTCATGAATTTTGGCAGCATACTATTATAATCTTACGTACTACTTCTCCTGTGTTTAAAATTAATTTTTATTCTATTTTTCAAAATATAAATTAATATAACTTTACGTCATTTTTGTTTAGTTTGTAACTGACCTTTAAAGTTACATAAAAAAAAAAAAAAATTAATAAACGTTGTAATTATACTTTATTTGGAATGTAAAATTTTCTTATTTAAATATGACTTTTATTATGAATGGAAGGGGTTGAGAAGATTATATAGTGGGATCGTAACTTGAAAATTAAATAAATAAAAAGACTTTTACTATAGGAGAGATAGTACATGCTAAAGAAAGTAGTCGAAAATATAAATAAATTTTGAAGTTTTTATATTTATGTAAAATTTTTAAAAGAATTTTACTTTAAACTTTTTTTTTGAAATAAACTTTAAACTATTTATAGTCATTAGAAGAGGAGAGAAATAAGTATATGATATATTAGGCCTAATATAAATAAATTAGTAGAATTTAAATTACAAATAAATATAACCCATCTTTGCTGAATATCTCGTGATTAGTGAGAAATTCGCTAAATAATTTTATTACTATTAATATTATTTAAAAATTTGTACCAAAAAAAAGGAGTCCGTTTACGGTGGTACTATAGGAGTAGGATGAATTTTACTCCTACTTGCTACAGTAAGCGCGCGCGCTACAGTAGCGCTACAGTGACGCGCTATAGTTTCGCGCTACAGTAACGCGCTACAGTTTTTTTTTTTTTTTTTGACGCACAAACTTTTAAAAAAAAAAACCTTTTTTATAAAAAATTCTTTTTTTAAAAAAAAAATACTTTTTTTAACAAGGGAAATCAGATCAGGATTATATAGACATCAGATGAGAGAATACAAGAGATCAGATCAACAGACTATAGATATCAGATCAAGAATATAAAAGAAATCATACAGTAGAACTAAAATATAATTAACAAGAGAGATCAGATCAGGATTATATAGACATCAGATCAGCGAATACTTGACATCAGATCAACAGACTATAGATATCAGATCAAGAATATAAAAGAAATCATACAGTAGAACTAAAACATACTTAAAAAGGGAGATCAGATCAACAGACTATAGACATCAGATCAGTGTATACTTGACATCAGATCAACAGACTATAGACATCAGATCAAGATTTTAAAAGAAATCACACAGCAGAACTAAAACATACTCAACAAAGGAGATCAGATCAGGATTATATAGACATCAGATCAACTCATACTTGACATCAGATCAACAGACTATAGACATCAGATCAAGATTTTAAAAGAAATCACACAGCAGAACTAAAACATACTTAACAAAGGAGATCAGATCAGGATTATATAGACATCAGATCAACTCATACTTAACATCAGATCAACAGACTATAGATATCAGATCAAAAATATAAAAGAAATCATACAGTAGAACTAAAATATACTTAACAAGGTAGATCAAATCATGATTATATAGACATCAGATCAACTCATACTTAACATCAGATCAACAGACTATAGATATCAGATCAAAAATATAAAAGAAATCATACAGTAGAACTAAAATATACTTAACAAAGTAGATCAAATCATGATTATATAGACATCAGATCACAAAATAGCAGACATCAGATCAACAGAATTTAGATATCAGATCAAAAATATAAAAGAAATCATATCATACAACAAAAACGTCAATAATATGTATCATAATAGCCAAAAATAACAAAAGAAACGAAGGTACTGTAGCGCGTTTACTGTAGCGTGCGGAACTGTAGCGCGTTACTGTAGCGCGCGCGGAACTGTAGCGCGCTACTGTAGCGCGCTACCACCATATAAATTACCAAAAAAAAGGGTTTAAAAATTACTATTATTTCCAAACTAGTTATTTCATTACTTCACAATTTAAAATAAATAATTAAAAGTAAGACAGTCTTGAGTTCGAATCACACCAGAGTCACATAGGAGCACGAAAGTCGCACCAGAGGTTTGATTTGAAACTCATATAATATAATAGATAGTTGCGTATTTACACAGTTTTAAGTCATTTAGGTTTCTACCTCTTCGTAAAAAAAAATATTATTTTTGTAATTTATCTATTATATTATTAATTTAATAAATAAAATTATTATTTCAAAATGCTTAACCTAATATAGAATAAAATGTCACTCTTCCACAATTAGAAAAAGCAAGAGAGTGAAAATGATTGGGTTCGTGGGACGCCGACCACCTGCAACCCCAGACCTTAACACATGTCCATGGTCAAACCCAATTCCACAGTCAACAATGGATACAAATTTATGCATTACCCACCCATATACCATATACATAATATATGGGTTTCTTTTCCACTTGCCAAGTTGCCATTCGTCTTCAAAATAACGCCAAAATTTGAATCAAAAGCTGCTGCAAATATTCTGTGGAGAGTAATTTCAAAATATTTGACATCCTTTTTTGCAGGGTTTGATTATATTCATGTTTGACTTGTATTTGCGAAATGATACTTCGGTATTCATGTTTGACAGTTTTAAAACCTAGTGTCTATCGTTATAAATAATAATTGACAATCTTGGCAGTCCTCCACTTAAAATCGATAAGTCTTGAGTTGGCAAGAATTGCTATCTTTCAAGCCTCTGAATCAAGGGAATGGATGAATGTGGTATTCTTAGTATACATAACTATGAAATCATGAAGGTTCTTGCATATGATGTTTGCCTTGTTTGTCCAACCTCAAACCTTATGATGGCTCGCTCACTGGGTTATGATCCAAAAGAACCTGTCCAATGAAGGTTATGAATCGAACTCGTGTTCTTGAATCTCTTCTCGGACTTTCCAGTTAGGCTGATGGCGCAGTGGCATCTTCCTTTCACCAAATCCAATCGTGATAACTGTGATTTACTAGCATGACGATGATCAAGATTGTACATATTCTGTTTCTGATACATCTTCTGAATAATGATTGTTTGTAGAATAGCCACTTTCATCTGACATTTCAATGCCGCTGCTGCAACTCTCAAGGTCTATTTCTTCCTCCTCCTGTCAAAAGACAAATAAGAAGAAAATTGAGATAAATAAGCAGCATGGGATTCATCAATGCATGGCGAAGAAGTCAACAAAGCTGCTCGTTTCAGCTCTTCATATGCTTCGAAAACATTCCACGAAGAATGCTTAATCTAAATAGTTGAGTTACTAACCTCGCTGTCCTCATCCTCGGAAGGATAAGAAGATTCTAATCTACCGTACAGTTCTTCATCACCCTGATCCTTCACATCTTCCATTTGCCCCTACATTTTTTGCAATAGGAAGACCGGCCCTTCTTCCGTTAGGAGCTAGAAAGGAGACTCATAAACATGGACCAATACTAGGTAATACAGAATCCAGGTTAATCTAAAAGAAGATAGATGAATTAGAAGCATACTATTTCAGATCTTATCTTGTCAACTGTTGTTTGCAGTTGTGAAAGATGCATCAGAAGAGCCTGCCAAAAGCATCATGTGTCAAAATGATCCATCAGCATATAATTTTTACAGAGACTCTCACGCCAAAACAATGGTAGACCAAAACCCGTGTTCATGCCAGATTTGAGATCAACTCAAGAATGATTTCTTAGGGAAGAAAACGCTAGGATATATACATTGAGCTTTTATATCATAATTTTGTGAAATATTACAAAAAGTTAGCGAAGGTACCTGACGCCTTTGAAGCTCAATAGAACGAGCCAATGCCTTCCTTTTCGTCAAGAGATTTTTAGGCCTCAGAAAGGAAGGCCTCTTGTAGTCCTTGCCCCGAAAAACTATTATGGCATACCCCTTAGATACTTTGTCAACAGAAACCAGCACACCGCCACTCTCAGACTCAAGGGATAATGCAATGGCTTTGACTTCTTCAAAGGATTTAGCATTTACCATGATCTTCACCAGTTCACGATATTTCCAGTGTAAGTGCATATTCTCCACTGTACCATCAAAAACTCCACGTCTACCTGAGAAGAGGGGGGTGTCAACACACATTGGAAGATAAGCTGCATAGCTACATACAGTACAATTATGAAAAGCAAGCTAAAATGATTCTCCAAATAGTTCTAACCAAGAAGTAGGTATGCTTTCATCCTCAATCCAAGCTTTCTGAACATAAACCTTTCTTCATCGGTAATGCTGTTAGGGTCTGCTGAACGTTCAACAGGATTCAGAGTTTGCTCCACCTTTGATAGAGCTCTCTCTGCCTTCATTATCTTTTTCTCAGCCTAAAACAGGAAACATATTAGCAGCGTCTTGGAATTGCTGGGTATAATAAATCAAAAGGCAAGCCAAGGGGACTTTAGAAGCTCAAAATAATTAGACACAATACATCTTGATTGTTTCTGAACATCCACAAGGAGAACAAGCAAAACTGACATCTACAAGATTCACTGAATTGGATGATGCAATAGGTTTATTGTAATATAGATGTTATGGTTTTAGAAGGCACGTGATTGAGTGCAAAGGATGATAATCTTTGAGTGAGAGTCTGATAATCTAGTCCATTTCTTCCAGATACAGTTTTGAAACTTACAATATCAAGCTTCCTTTGCAGCTTTCTGACTAAACTAGCATGCCGTAACATTTCTACTTCTCTCATCACCGTTTCTTCATGATTGCCTTCCAGTTTCTTGCCCCATCTAGCATCAGCATCTAATGTTTCTCCAAGGGTGCCAGCAATTCCAGATTCATCAGCCATTACCACACTTGATGTGACCAAGGCTGATGCCCTTAACCTTGCTTGCTCTTCTTCATCTTGCAATGTCTTTGCCAGCTTCTCTTTTTCCAGCAATGCTTCAGCAACCTCTGGTGACAGAAAATCTTTCCCTCTATAAAATACCAAGAAGTCTTTGTTTCTAGACAGCAGAATACCCCCAGTCAATTTCTGCACCAACACAACATTTCAACAAAGTAAAATGGATCAATTCACAGAGTCGTTATGCTGCAGTCTGGTTAATGGTAGAATAAATAAATAAATTAACAGTACTGATGCTCTTTGGAGTCTGACCATGTTAAAGTGCCTCTCAGGTCACATAAAAATGAACATTGGTCCAGATTTAGACAAAGATGAGAGAACATTTATCTTACACTTCTTAAACATGATTGGTTCTTCATCAACAAAAACTGACATTCTTGACAAACCAAAAGCATACCTTATTTTCACTTGCAAATTGTGAGATCGTAGAATGTCAAGGACCAATGTTACAGTTATGAGAAAGTGTAATTGTACTTAGTTCTGCTCATCATTATCAATCAGTTCTTCGTGTCTAATAAGCTTAATCAACAATTACCTGTAGACTAATGAGGATATGCATCTTGAGGATATAAAATAAATATATCCAACTGAAGAAAAAGGCCAGAGTTAGTATCATATATCCTTGATCTAGTTACTGGATGTAGTCTTCTGAAAGTGAACAACCAGAAGCATTCAAAGGAGAGCCACTATAGATGAATGGCAGCAGCTCTCCAATAGCCAGTATAATTTAAACTTAATACCTTCTTTAACTGAATATAGTTTTACAGCTGCAAACTGAGTGTTCAAAAATTACGAGATGCTTTTGAAGCAAACACCTTATGTAAGGTCCAAATCAATGGAACTTCAAAGTCTAATCCGAGCATAAGGTTTTCATTAATATGATATGAACATTTTCTACCTTGATATCTTCGGCCATTCTTTCACTTGTAGTTAGCTGGACACCACGTTTCAGTGCAACCTTTGCAATTGAACTTCTTTCCCATAACTTAGCCATAGCTACAGCCAGGCCTTGGTGTTGCCTGCTTCTGCCTGGAAATCCAAACATGTCATCAATCATAATAACTTGAAGATTACGATGTTATACACTAAAGAAGGTCGATTACCTAGTGCAAAATGTGGAGGTAGAACCCTGGCAATCCTGCGTAAAGATGTTGCCTCCTTTACTCCAAGTGTACGTCGGACACCGTAAGGAAGTATTCGGAAGGGTGGTTGATAACCAGGAATAACCCCTGGCAGCAAATCTGCATCTACAGGTAGAGGCCCATTTCCTGGCCAATCTGTGTATCTCGGGCCAAGGCTATTCAACAGTTTGTCCGCCTCGTCTTCATAGTCCAGTTCTGTTAATGAATGGTTGCTTCCTTTCTCTGCGCTAGTAGTTGCAGATTCTGATGAGGGGTCATCCACTTTGCTGCTAGGACCGAGCTCTAAAGGGATCATATTACCATCAACAGGAGCACTTGAAGAAGACTCAGGAATTCCAAATTTGTTATAATTCCTCTTTTTTAATTGTTCAGAGGGTGCTTCGTACCCGATGCCTCTATAAAGAGCCATAGAAGTGCCAGATCTCCAAATAACCAACCCACCAGTTTTTCTCTAAACAATGAAAATACATTAGAGGGTGAGAAAAATTCATCTTTCAAAGATTTACAGATAATAATGGCACTGTTAAATATTGAATCATCTGCTCACTAACGTTTTCTTCATGTTAGCACATTAAGCACAATTGATGATAAAAACTAATAATTTTCTTTAGTTTCAGCACTGCCAAAAAGGTTGGCAGAGCGAACAACTGCACGTATAATTGGAAGCTGTATAATTCCAACAGTTGGTGTATTTCAACTTTCCAATCAAGCTGGTTTCTCAAGCCATTTCCATAGAAACGCATATGTTCCACAAAGAGAGCTATATTTTTTAGATAAGAAATATCATCTAATGTGCATATTTTATTTCCATTTGTCAGATTCAGAGGAAAGCATATTAAAGCAATCTCTCAAAGCCACCAAACGATAACTACTTCAGTCTTGAACAATATAGACTTTCGTTTTCCACACATGATTTGAAAACTACGTCTCCTTTTGAATTTCAGGGAGCAAATTTTAAAATGAGCTAATTTGCAACTTTTGGAACACATAGAACCATAAAGAAATAACAAACTATTAACACCAGAATTACCATAATAAACAGAACAATTACAGCTAACTCTATTTATACAACTATCATATCGATGAAGTCAGCATCCAAATGAATGATCACCAGAATCTGGGAGTCACTGATCATATAAGTGTAACCACGCCTAATTAAATGTTTTTAACATAATGGACAGCATAAATTAAGAAGATGCACTGCAAGAAGGTACCATGAAAAGCTAACCTCCAAGATTTCATGCATTCGCTTCATATTAAGAGCAGGAGTCCCCTCAATTTTCAACCTTACAACCTCTGATGCCATCCAATTTTCATGAATCTTTTCCACAACCTCATGTGTAACACTGCCTTTAATCCTCATCTTATTCTTTATCCGAAGAGCCATGTTTCTCAGTCTTCTAAGCTCTGGTTCGGGAAGAGTCAGTTCAGCAAAAGAAGTCCTACCCTTCTGCCTCACGGTATTCAACTCCTTCCCCTTCACTACAGGCTTCTCCCAAGGAAAACTCACTTCACCAGACCGTGAAAACAGATTCTGAACCCCGTATGGTGATTTCTCAGGAAACCCACCTTTTGCATTAGGCAAAATACCCTCTTCAACATAGAATATGTCCTCAATTGACCCTTTCATCTCAGAAAACCCACCTCTTGCATTAGGCAAAATACCCTCTTCAACATAGAATATGTCCTCAATTGCGCCTTTCTCAATCGGTCTCTCCATAGTCTCTTTCTTATCGCTAACATCATCTACATACCCAAACTTCTTCAATTTCTGAACTATCCTCTCCATGGTACTGCCACTACTATTATCTTCACAATCAGAACTCGAAGCCTCCCCATCATTTCTATAATCTAACAATGCCCGAGGCCTTTTTACCTTATCTTGCTTATGGGTTTCATTCCATTTACCCAACCAAGAATTATCAGACACTTTAACTCCACTAGCTTTGGCCTTCAAATGAGATGGTTCGCTAGCAAAATCTCTTCTTTTATTCTTTGTTGTCGCATCAAAAATTCTGCCTTTTTGCGGGTTTTGTTGAGGACTTGAGTCCGCATTCATGCTAGTACTAAAGGCAACACAGAAAGATTGCTTCTTCAATGGAATTGTAGAACCGTACCTGAGGAAATTCAGGCGTGTGGAAACATGGAGTTTTAACATTGAACTCTGAAATGACTCCATGAAAGTAGCACTTCTTGTGTAGAATTGGCTGCTCGGCACTATGGCCATAATTCCCGGGATTCACACAATACCAACATAAGAACACTTTCTTCAAATTCGACAATAGTGTAAGCAAGGGGAAGGGGATGAAGCAGTGGCCTGGCAATGAAAAAATCTGCAGAAAGGTAGGATTTTGGCTGGTTTGGATTGTATTTTGGGAGATTTTCTTCATACACTGTAGCTCCAGAAATGGGTCTACGAGACCTTGTGAAAGGCCACGCTTTTGGGGTGGAGTAAATTCCAAACATAGCCCACAATTTTATCAAATAAATTTTTTTTTTTAGAAATTTTTAAGATTTAGAAAGAATTTACATTATTTGTCTCACAATAAATTTTATTTTATTTTTTTTAGAAATAATCTCGCAAGTCTCAGAGGGCAAGATAGACATGTGAGGTTGATTATCATCTTATTAGTATATAAAAATTAATATTGTAGGGTACATTGGATAATATCGTAATTACCGTTATCAGATTTATATTAGATGTGCAAGCCCCTCCCTAAAACAAATTCATACAGACGCCAATATAGTCATCGAGTCCACTATCTATTACATGAAATATGAAAGTTTTCTATCTCAAAAGCAATGACAAATTAGAAACTCCATCAACATCTAATTTTACAATATCACAGAGTCTTTAAGAAAAATAGGTGTCGTTATGAAATTGTAAGGCATTACCCTCAATCCCCATTTTAGACAGATAGTTGCAGGCATGTTTCCTTCGCGATAAATGTGTTGTACAATTCCGCCAACTTCTTTAAGAAGGGATTGAATTTGTTGTAGCCATCTCATGTAGTGTCAGGACCATGACCATTGTGTTTGCAACATTTTAGCAACCATCATATTGTCTGTGAAGACCTGTAGACCATATAAATTCAACTGTTTACAGAAAAGAATGCTTTTTAAAATGGCAAAAATTTCAGCCACAAGCACTGACCCTTTTGCAAAAGATTCATACTTTGTATGAACCAAGAGTCCTGATTTTGTACGAATGAGGTATTCCCAACCCGCTGTGCCCGTATGATCAAATGAACCATCCATATTAAGCACCCATTCTGTCGAGGCAAGATCATGCCAAGCACCCGAAAATTATACCATCTACCTAGTGGTACATGTAATTATTACTATATTTAATATTACTATATTTAGTAAAAATTATATCATCTACCTAGTAGTACATATAATTATTACTATATTTAGTAATAATAGTAAGTAAATGGCATAATTTCTGCTCCACACCACTGTGGTGCCACCTGAAAAGGTGTATTGCGCGGCTGGACTTGAAAGAGACATACAATCGATTGTCCTTCAAAGTTTTTTGCAAATCTAGGAGAGAAAACCGTAAGGGATTATAATTTCATATTTTAATTATAAATTAGTTATAAATTATATTAAAAATTATATTAAATAAAATTATAAAAATACCCTTGTTTCGAATAGTTATGCATGACTTTTTTATAAAATATTTAGAGTATTATCACGATATCTTACATGCTCAATAGAAATAACATATTTAATATATTATTTTATAAATTTATCTCGTTTTTTCCACTAACTAATGTTCCACTGCCATTTGTAAAAGGTTATTTTAAATAAAGGTTTTAATAAAGTGCTATTTTAAATGGTATGGACACAAAAATTATTTTTTTAAAAAAAAACTTTAGAGACTATTTTGGTTGAATTGTAGTCAGAAATATGTATAATAGAAGTAAGAATAGATATAAATTTAATTGTCTATATCATTACAATCTTTAATATTTGATTAGTTGAAATAATCAAAATTAGAATATATAATAATATTATAATTACAATGTAATTTTGTAAATATAATATTATAAATACAATATAACCTCAATATTGTATGCGACCACTTCCGTGATCATTTTGGCCATAAATTTGGCTGCACACCATCAATCAATCTACAAAATGGAAGCTTCTTAATGGCGACATTAGAGAACCCATCTCCCTCCATCAATCCAACACTCTCTTTTTTTCCCTTTCAATTCAACAATTAATTTATTTTTCCCTTTAAAAAAAAAAAAAACCTAAGGCGATGAATTAAAAAAAAAAAGTCATTTTTAATTCATCCATTTTTTTTTATTTTCAGTTAAAACTAGCATAATCAAAAGAAATCGATTCTAATGTGAAGTTGTGAGCAAAAAACATAAGTGAGTTTCAGATTTCGATGATGGTGACGAGAACGAAGACTTTGATGACGACGACGAAAATAAAGGTGTGATGTGGGAGTAAAATGAAACACACTCGGGGTCGGATTGGATGATTCTCAACAAAAAAAATTATAGGAAACAAATGTTTAGTTTGATTTCCATACCTAGCAACCAAACCGAAGAACGAGAACCAGAATGATTCCATTTCGCCAGTACGAATTTTGCATACCAAACGACCCTTACTCTTTAATAACAACTCCTGTCACGCTTTTCTTGTGAAACAAAAGCACGTTTTCCAAGTTATCCAAATTTTGAATCCGGGTCACCAAAATGTTACATTAAAAACGACAGTGGAGTTTCCAAGCTCTTCTCCTTCGCCATTTCCTGTATCAGTCTACCCTTTCCTTTCTGCAGATAAATTTAAGACATTGAAGCTGCTTCAGCGGATCTTTTCTTCTCAGGTAAAAGTTTCAACCTTTTCTTTTCTTCTTTCTTTGTTCATAGTCGGGATACTCTGAAGTTTCTTCTATACTAATGTCCGCCGTACAAAATTATGTTTTTTTTTTTTTTTTTTTTCTGCTTTTAACTTCCGGGTTGTTATTCGTTTCTTACTATTCATTTGGAATCCTTAGTTTGACTCAGATTCATTGAAGATGTAGTTTTTATGGGTCTATTGATCTGATGATGTGAAAGCAAACTTAGCCCTGTGGTATCCGACTGTGTTCTTTTGTTGTTCCTGATAGATGAAACAGTTTCCCTAGTCATAATTTGTTTGTCTATATGCAGATAGCAAAGGGATTTGTGTCGAAATTCAGTTCTGAGCATAAATTTTCTAGCCTTTTTTCTTGGTAGTTATTTAGGTATATTGACAATAGTTGTTTACTTGTTCACAAATCGATGGTAATCATTAATGTTTTACAAAATTCTCATGATACCTTTGTTATGTTTGCTGGAAGGAGTGTGGTTAGGATTACTGAAGTAATGAGATTTATGAACCAAAACTGGTTGGGAAATAGTTTGAGGGTTTAAAATATCGAACTCGGTATAATCATGAGTTAGAGAAAGCCAGACAGTATCGTGAATATTCTGGATCTAGCATTGGTTTCACTCTCTCTTCTATAAGTCCATTTGTATTGATGATTTTGAAACGCGTAGAAGCGGATATAGGTTGCTAAAAGTCACAGATTTGTTTGCCTTGTGGACAAAATGAAGAGCAAGGGAGGAAGAAAAAATGCAAATCTTGTCTGATGTTGTCCTTTTTACTTGTATAGTTAACCCATTGTCGGTGTCATGACCGTCGTCTAGGTTTCTGTATTTTGATCTTTGGAGTAGTCGGAGCACTTTCAGCTTTTGTAGTTCTCTGAAAATATAAAAATGCAGTAGGCTATGGTTCTTTCTGTCCCCCTCTTATTTACCTATCTTTACTTGATTACATAGAGTATACATTTCCTTTATCTTGAAGAGGTAGGATTTCACATTTAGATTGCATTAGTGTGCTGTCTTTTGGAGGGCAGTATTCTGAAAGAGGATATTGTGATTGTGCTCTATACATGGAATATGAATCTAACCTACTCTATCGACGCCTTACATTTTGATGATTACAATCTTCTTGTTCTCTATCACTAATGTGCCAGCATGTTCTAGCTAAAAGATGCAAAGAAAACATTTGTTCCAAACTAATAGAGTTATTGCCTTCCAAAATCTCTGTAGGAGTTGAATATGCTGTGTCATGTTAAAGCTGTAGCTACTCTGTTTATTCCCATCAAGAGCCTGGACCAAGGTGGAAATATCCCGAAAAGCCTGGTTGCAGTTCGCCTTTTGCATTACTTGTCATCACTAAGGGCTAGTGAGGAGTTTGGCTACTTTCTTGCAGTAACTAAACTGTTGGATGTAGGCAGAGGAATGCCAGATTCATCATCATCAGAGTATATCCTTTGCCCTGTGACCTTTAGCTGTCGCACTTTCCTACCAAAAGATGGTGACATAATGGTTGGCACTGTCCATCATGTTACAAGAAGCGGAGTCTTTCTCAAATGTGGACCAATGAGACATGTTTATCTCTCATCTCGAAAAATGCCAGATTACTCTTACGTTGATGGAGAATCGCCATTGTTCTTAAGCAATGATCAATCGAGAATTGAAAAGGACAGTGTGGTCCGGTTCGAGGTGTTTGCTGTTAGATGGAGACATGGGGAGCTGCCGAGGCTGTTCCATATTCTTGCTACAATTGAGAATTCTTCTTTGGGACCAATTCAATCGGCAGGATCCGATGGAATGGATTTCGAAAGCCCCTTTCCTGAGTAGTTCTTGCAGAGAAGTAAAGCTACAATTTGTCATCACAAGTCTTGAGTGTTTTAGTTAAGGCTTGCTACAGGGAAATAGAGAAAGGCTGCTGTTGTATAGAGGAACAGGAAAGAACCACCTGCTAGGCTGCTACTATTCTTATTTTAAGTGTAACCATCTGTTTCCCTAGTGAGAAATTCTGTCTGTTAATTCTCGAAATCTACCTCAGAATCACAAATTTATCAGCACATCATTCAGGCCCGGTTGAAATTTCCTTCAAATCTGGCTTCATTGTGTTAATGATCTGATCAAGAAGGGGACTAAAGTTGAAGAATAATTCTGGGAAATTTGTCTACAACAATGAGCCTGGATTTTGAAGAAAATTTTCAGGAAGATATACTGTTAAAACAGGACATTACGTTTCAATGAGTATGAAGACGAGAGCCAGCTGTGGAAGACAAAACAATACATGAAAGAATGCCTGTTCTTGTGGCTCCAGAACTAAGCTGTAGAGGATGGCTAAGTACCGGAAATAGCAGGCGGGATCTTCTGCTCGGAATTGACTCAGGCAACCCCGGTGTATGAACATTCCGAGGAAGTTCAAACAGTAGAAGAGCATCTGACACGAAAATGTCCTCATTATTCTGAGATGTTCCGATCTGCATCTCCCTTAGGACTTAGTTGCATATGAGACTCAGATAATGGAAATAAAAACCATTAGAACTGCAACCCTGACAGTAATTTAACAAGTTATTTCGATTCTTGAACCTAATTACCGTGATAAGATTATTTTAGGCATCTGCAAAGCCCATCTCAGATTCAGTTGCAACTTGGGAAAGGCATAATGCAATATCAATGACTAAGTATACACAAAATCAGAGTAGAAAATAACTGGGAACTCAATACTGAACCTTAGATTTCCCTGTCAATGCTATAATTAATTGTTAAACCCATAATTAAATTTATAATATTTCTTTAGTTTAACCACCACTCAGACCAAATCTCTTATTTATTCTCTCTCTCGCCCTCCATTGACCTTCACTCCTCAGATCCAAAACCAGCAGTAAGCTTCTTGCTCAGGAATTATGGTGGAGCAGTTAATTTTCTGGAGAAGTTGTCTGGGCACAGCATAGTTCATCCACATGGCATCTCTCTCTCTCTCTCTGTATATATATATATATATATATGTGTGTGTGTGTGTGTGTGTGTGGCAGCTTAAGCTTTCTATGTATGTATTCTGGGTGTATATGTGTTCTTGTAATGTTCTTTTCTTGGTTTCTATTTCATCATTTTTGTGAGAATTCTTATATAGATAGTTATGTGTGTCTGAATTTCACATTCCAGCTTTTATTTTGTGAATTGGGTTCTTATATGCACACACATCCAGACACAAAATTATGAAGATATATAGTTAAACTGCTCATTGAACATTATTTAGGTATTGTTTGCAAATTTTTACATTTGGAGAACTACTAGGAAACATTTCTAGTTATGTGCACTTATTAATTAGTTGTTATCATTTCCAGTTCTGTACACATATGGAAATGAAGAAACATTTTCAAACCGTCATCGATCATTTGTGGGAATCAAGTTGCCTTCTGTGGCGTACAAATCATTATTCGATACAGGACTTAAGGTTTCTAATGACATCATATATGTGTGCAAGGAGGTGGGCTAAAGGTGCCTTAGTTAGCGTTGAAGAAAGTATTTACAGACTTTCACTGGAAATTCAGTTTCTTTGTCTCATAATGAGAGGGTATGATGGTGATGTAGTCATGAGATTTGGTTCTGATTTTGGTTTCCTCCACTTGAGGCACATGCCGGGTCTAATTTCGAGAGAAACTAAGAAAGCGTGTGAGATTTTCGAAGATGGTTCATGGTCAACTAGTGCTTCTTCTCCAGTAGAAATGGAGGAACTCTTGGATATCATCAACTCCCTTCTTCACAATTTGTGAAATCTTGGGTTGTTATTTACGAGCAGCATGTTCAAGGAACTCCAAGAAACTATAAGGTTCGTTAAGCATTTCATACTCTTCGCGATTTCTATTGGACTTGAGCATAGGAAGATGGAAGAACTGTTGAGTCTTGTTGAAGGCTTGATTTTCGATTCTGTTGTCCTCTCTTTCGACGTATACTTTTATAGGATTCTTCCTCCTTCTAATGCAAGGTTTCAAATTGACCAACTTATAGAAAAGATTAAGCCAATTACATCTCATGTTTGTGGGATTTATAGTGGAATACTCCAAGTTTCAAAACTGTCGCTGTCATTTTGCCACCATACCTCTTTTGGAAGCCATACAGTTACATTGGTGGATTTTGTTGATTGTCTCATTTCTCTTCTACTGCGGATAGTATTACTCCATGGTAGCAAATCTATGTTCATTTTTGATCATCAAATTCACAAACTCAGTGAGGGACTGAAATTCTTGAGAACCTTTCTGAGGGAGCACCATAATAAGGTTGATGAAGTGTATGAAAGTGTGCAAGATCTTATTGCGCTTGTGATTTGTGAGGCAGGAACTATAACTTTTTATCTTCATGTAGAAGAAGATGATGAAGGGGGCTTTGTTGAAAAATTGGAGCATCTATTTTTAGATTTTGAGAAAAAGATAAAGCTTATCAAGTTGGCAGGAGGAGATGCACAGAATTATCCAGTAACATCAACATGCTTCTTTCCTCAAACCAACTTATTGGGACTTATTGATTCGGTCTTGGAGAAATTGAAGTCAATTAATCCATGTGAGGTTGAGTCAGTAGTTGCTTCGGCAAAGGATAAGCTTCAAATTGTCAACGTTGATATTTTGTTTCTAAGATCTTTTATTATTGATGTTATGAGGAAAGGCGACCGAAATGGAAAGATATTTGATGCTCTCCGAACTCGCATGGCTAACGTAGTCTATGAGATAGAGTTTGTCCTTGATTCTCTAGTGGCTGGAGATGCTCATCAGAACTTGGTTGTGCTGCTTAATACCATCATAGTAGATATCAGGCTTATTAAAAATGAGGCATTGGAAAAACTTCATAGCAAGGCGCAAATCTTTGAAGTCCAGAATATTGCTGAAACTCAGAGTAAGATTTCATTAGAAGGTAAGATCAATCCAGAATTCAATGATCCTGTGGTGGGTTTAGATGATGAGGCACAAAAGATAATTGATCGACTCATAATAGGAACGACACAGTTGGATATCATTTCTATTGTGGGTATGCCTGGATTAGGGAAAACAACATTGGCCAAGAAAGTTTGTGGAGCTAGTTCTATAGTTTTTCACTTTCATGTTCGTTTATGGTGCACCGTTTCTCAAGCATACAATGCAAGAAGTTTATTGGTTGAGATTTTGAGTGGTTTTGATGGTGACTTTTCCAATAAGCAATTAGAAACGATGGACGAACATGATTTGGCTCTTAAGCTTTACCAACTGTTGAAGGGGAAAAGGTACCTAATCGTACTAGATGATGTTTGGGATAGTGAATCATGGGATATCTTAAAAAATTCATTGCCAAATGATACTAACGGAAGTAGAGTTCTTTTGACCAGTAGAAATTATCAAGTGGCCTTGCAAATCAAAGCAGATAGTGAACCTCATTGTCTTCGTTTTCTTGCTGATGACGAGAGTTGGGAGCTACTACGTAAGAAGATAGGTTCTGAAGAAAGTTTTTCTTTAGAACTACTTACGTGGGAAGAAAATAGCACAACTTTGCAATGGATTGCCTCTGATGATATTAGTTGTTGCTGGACTTCTGTCAAGTATGGAACCAGGTATTTGGGAAGAAGTTGAAGAAAGCCTGGGAAAAGGTACTCAACCTACTATAGATCAATGTAAGGAGACATTAGAGTTGAGTTATCACCATTTACCGGATTATTTAAAACCATGCTTTCTGTATTTTGGAATCTTTAAAGAGGACGAGGAAATAAGCGTTTGACGATTGATACGCCTTTGGATTGCGGAAGGATTCATAGTGAAAACTGAAAGGGATTGCTTAGAGGATGTGGCTGAGGGATACATGATAGAGTTAATTCACAGAAATTTAGTTATGGTTGCTGAAAGAGGTTCCAGAGGCAAGCTCAAAACTTGTGTGCTTCATGACCTGTTACATGACTTCTGTATAGTGAAAGGCAAAGAAGAGCACTTCCTATATCTGTTACATGCTAATGAGCTTGGTACTTCCATTGAGACAAACAAATTATACCGGTTGCTTGTTTATTCAGAAACAGTGCAGGATTTTGCCGAGTCAAGACTTCTTTGTCCTCATTTACACACTTTGTTCTTGGGTACTGTTGTGCAAAGATATAGGAGTGCATATTCGATTATGCAAGGAGCTTGGTTCGATATTTTGTACAGGTTTTGCCGGTCAAAACTTTTAAGAGTTTTGGATTTAACCGGAGTGGATAAATTCCCTTTCTTTCCAAGGGTAATTCAACTACTTGTTCACTTGAGGTACTTGGTTTTGAATTTGGAATATGGAGTTTATTCTATCTCACAGTCAATTGACAGCCTTTCAAATTTGGAAACTTTTATTGTTAGAGGATTGGGAAGGTTTGTGCTCCCAGATACTTTGTGGAATATGAAAAAGCTCAGGCATTTGTGTGCACTTAATCATATAAGGTGGGATTTGCCTGAAGATCCTGAACATCGCTCCAGTTTAGAAAATTTGCAGACTCTTTCAGGATTACAAATCTCTAGCTTTCAAACAGTTAATGAGATAGTGAGATACACTCCTAATATCCGCAGATTTAGTTGTCAAATGTCAGAAGAATCCACCACCGATGATTGCAACATTCTAGCACTTGAGTGTATGAGTAACCTTGAATCACTCACCATTGATTACTGCCCTTCTGGAGGTTATCTTCATTGTCCCCAAAATCTGAAGAAGTTAACCATAAAATATTGCTTTTTTCAATGGAGTAAAATCTCAGCCATTGCGAAGCTACCAAATCTTGAGGTTCTCAAGTTAAAACCTGGTGCATTTTCAGGGCATAGTTGGGACGTGGAAGAAGGAGCATTTCCTAAACTCAGATATTTGCTATTGGTAGGCTTAGATTTAGTCAAGTGGCCTATCTCAGATGAAAGTTTTCCCTGTCTTGAGAAATTAGAGTTGGTAAGCTGCTAAAACATAGAGGAAGTCCCTTTCTGTTTAGCCTATATCTCGAGCCTGGAGATAGTTGAGGTAAGTAATTGTTGTTCTACGGTCAATTCAATAGAGGAAATTCAAGAAGAACAGAAGAATATGGGAAATGAGTATCTCAAGGTCCTTATCAAGTGACTCGGATGTTCAGAGGCTACGTTTGGATAGTAATGGCAAGAGGTTATTTGGCGGCTTTTTAACCCATAAAATTGTTGAAGTAGTTAGGGTGCGTTTGATGCATGCAAAATAACTTCGATTGCGGTCGTTTTTATTACTAAAGTAAAGATATAGACAATCAAATTATTTTAATGAAGCGATCAAATTTCTTTAATGAATATTTTGTTAATTTACCAAACAAATCAAAATCAATCAGATTCTTTTAATGAATATTGAATTATCAAATTCGGATGTGTGCCACCTAACGAAAGCTACAACTCCATGATAGTATTTGCTAAGATGTTTGCTACTTTCTTATGCTACCACCAACTTCTAAGTTCAAATCTCAATGTCACCAGCAAACAAGACTAATAACCTTCACTGCATCTGCAATAAAATTATTTAAAATCATACTTTCTTTATTTTGGAATCTTTTAAAGAGAACTAAAAAGTAGAAGTTCTGAGATTGATAAGTCTATGAGTTGTTGAGTTTGGGAGAGAAGAAAGAAGAATGGTGACTGCTAACTAAAATTTATTATTTTTTTCTTAATATTAATATTTGAAAATATAATTTGATGATTATTTTGTAAGACGAGAAAATATAATTTGACGAGGACGATGGAAAGATTTAAACCAAAACAAATAAAAAGAACAAAGCCTGCTAAGCGTAATGGGCTGTTGGACAGCGAAAACATTCCAATGATTGTCCCACCAATTTCCTCACCATGCGACTTCTTATGGTGCGTTTGTTTATAGGCATTAGAAATGAAACAATCTGATTATTATATTTTTAAATATGTTAAAGGTAATCAGATTCTTTTAATAATTATTACGAAATAAATTAAATGGAATCAAATTACTTTAATGAATGTTAAAAAATAAGTCAAAGACAATTCGATTCCTTTAATAAATATTATCAAATAAGTCAAAGTCAATCAAATTCTTTTAATGATTGCTAAATTATTAAATTTCGATTGCCTTTATTTCGATTGTCTCGAAACAAACGCACCCCTAGTGTTGACTTGGGAATCCAGAGTTTATTACTTGTGCGGTCTCATTATAATACTTTTATTTACATAAAATATAAAATATTTTTTTTATTTAAACAATGAATAATTATTTATTTTAGGAAAAGAGAACACAAGAATAGTTCATATAATATGATCTAATGACAAATTTAGTTCTAAACGCTTGATAATCGACAAATTTAGTCCTAAATTTTGTTATTCATACACATTTAGTTTAATAATGAATTAAACTAATCCACGTGACATTTGTGTGGTTTAGAAGTTGATAAAATTACAATTTAATAATTAAATATTAAAAAAAATATAACATAACTAATGTATTGTGAATTACGAAATTTAAAATTAAATTTATCGAATACCAAATTTAGAACTAAATTTACATTAGACATTTTACTTCCTCCACACTTTTAGGACCAACCATCCATAAAAATAAGAGCATCTTATATAGTAACCACAAGTTAAAAGATTACATCATACTTTGGTAAAGTTTATGTTTTGGTCACTAACTTTTAAATATTAAAAAATGTCATTAACTTTTACATCTAAATTTTAAATTTGGTCATTCCGTCCATATTGGCTGTTAACCCTTTTAATGGAACCTTTTTTTGAGGGCATTTATGTCATTCTCATTTATTGGCTGTTGTCTTCCTTTCTTTTGTTATTTTTGGCTATTTTTTGCCTTCCTACTTGAGACTTTTTTCTGTCCATTTTTTCTAAACAATTCAGCATTTTTTTAATGTTTTTGAATTTTATAAAAAAATATTTTTAAATTATCATTTTATTTGTTTTATAATTAAATAATTTTAGATATTATGATACATATTATGAACGAAATTTTTTTAAAAAAATAATAATACAGTAGATATCAGATCAACAGATTATAGATATCAGATCAAAAATATAAAAGAAATCATACAATAGAATTAAAACATACTTAACAAGGGAGATCAGATCAGGATTACATAGATGTCAAGTATTCACTGATCTGATGTCTATATAATCCTGATCTGATCTCTCTTGTTAAGTTTGTTTTAGTTCTACTGTATGATTTCTTTTATATTATTGATTTGATATCTATAGTCTGTTGATCTGATGTCAAGTATTCGCTGATCTGATGTCTATATAATCCTGATCTGATCTCCCTTGTTAAATATGTTTTAATTCTATTGTATGATTTCTTTTATATTCTTGATCTGATATCTATAGTCTGTTGATCTGATATCAAGTATTCGCTGATCTGATGTCTATATAATCCTGATCTGATCTCCCTTATTAAGTATGTTTTAATTTTATTGTATGATTTCTTTTATATTCTTGATCTGATATCTATAGTCTGTTGATCTGATGTCAAGTATTCGCTGATCTGATGTCTACATAATCCTGATCAAGTATGTTTTAATTCTATTATATGATTTCTTTTATATTTTTGATCTGATATCTATAATCTGTTGATCTGATATCTACTGTATTATTATTTTTTAAAAAAAATTTCGTTCATAATATGTATCATAATATCTAAAATTATTTAATTATAAAACAAATAAAATGATAATTTAAAAATATTTTTTTTTATAAAATTCAAAAACATTAAAAAAATATTGAATTGTTTAGAAAAAAACGGACGGAAAAAAGTCTCAAGGAGGAAGGCAAAAAAAAAAAAAAAACCAAAAATAACAAAAGAAAGGAAGACAACAACCAATAAATGAGAATGACATAAATGCCCTCAAAAAAAGGCTCCGTTAAGAGAGTTAACAGCCAATATGGACGGAATGACCAAATTTAAAATTTAGATGTAAAAGTTAGTGACCTTTTTTGAATATTTAAAAGTTAATGACTAAAACCTAAACTTTACCAAAGTATGATGACCTATTTTGAAATTCACTCTTACTATTATGAAATTCTCTGAGTCCAGTATACCCAGACCCCCTTAGTTCCAACCAATAGATGGAGTATTATTTTTCATTTACCTTGTTATAAATTGAGATTCTTTTTTTTCTTTTTGATAACATTAAAAGTTAGTATAAAAATATGAGAAGTTATTTAAAAAAATATAGAAGTACAAGGAGGAATGTGTGTCATTTGGACCTTTTAAATTTAATGTGTTTGGCTCTTTGTCCTTTTCAAAAAGAACATAATAAATAAAAAAATAAAATTCAGCTCTTTCCCTAGTTTGGAATCTATAAGAGAGAATTAAATCACACGACTAACTTATTCTTTGATATAATTTATTAAACATCTTTAAAAAAAATTATTATATATAAAATGAAAATAAGAGAGAAAAATGTAAAATTAATAACGAACGTGGGAGGAAGAACAAGAAATGAGAATGAAAGATAAGAGAGAATATGAATTACCAGATTTTGATCTCTATTAACGTAATCCGGACACTAAAATTGAATATGGAAAAAATGCAAAAATAATCTATATAATATAGTTTAGTGTTAAATTTAGTTTTTTAAATGGTTGATAGTCGACAAATTTAGTCATAAATTTTGTTATTAACAACACATTTAATCATAATAATAGTTTTTTTGAACACTTAAGAGTTGAATTGCAATTTCGTCAACTCTTATACCACGAGGATGTCACTGGATTAATTTAATTCACTTGATAAATTTTACCACATGAGTTAACACGTCATCGCAGGTCCTAATTACATTTTTTACTTAAAAAATTGTTATTAAGACTAAATGAGTTATGAACAACACAACTTAGAACTAAATTTGTCGATTACCAAACGTTTATAACTAAATTTGGCACTAAATCATACTATAGAGACTATTCTTATATATATATATATATTCCATTGAATCTATTCTCATTTTCAACCTCCATTCTTCTGAATCAAACGTTTTTTTTTAAAAAAAAAAAAAAGATTTCGCTAGATATTTGTCGAGATTCACTGTAACCATTATAGAAGAAAATGAGGGTGCTCTCACCAATTTTGTTCTAAAACCATTACAGATTTCGTATATTGTGCAATAGTATGAGATAAAAAAATTTCAGCTCGAGAAATTCAATAAAGGTCTAAAAGTTAGAGACGAACTAGTCGTGCTCAACAATCCTCAATCATGGGACTAATAGCATGTGTTGCCCCCATCAAATGTTTCTTAATATACGAATTGTATGAAACATCTTTTCCTTAATGACGAGGACCGGCAAAAATAAGCATCAAGTGTAGAGAATTTTCTATATTGGATGATTGTTTTTTTAGGTATAAAGAAAAAAGCAAATTTACTTAACATAATATCTGCGTAAATACGTAATTATCTATTATATCATGTCTACTCCGATGACTGTTTTTAACGTTGGCCGGATGGGTTTCATGATTTATGTACGTACTTAGGCTCGTCTTGTCTGAGAAACTCATTCCACAGTGAAAGTACATTCATGGAGAACTGCTTGACGATGCGCAAGGAAGAAATATTCTTTTTTTAAGGGACTTGTTTTTTTTTTTTTTTTTTGGGTCATAAGCTTCATGAACAAATCCAATGTACAGCTAAGAGACGGGAGTCTTCAACGATGAAGCTAAACATATTCTCCTTACTGTACAAAGATTCCCACCACCACCACACTTTCACTTCTGAGTTTTTTTTGGAATATATTCACCCAGAATTACACTACATTAAGATTCATTGTTTTTTTTTTTTTTTAAAAAACTATTTTTATAGATCAGTTGTATTATGTTATACTGTATCAATTTACATCACACTATATTTAATTATATTATATAATGTAATAAGTCGATGCATCTCATATAATGTGGGATACATTCAAAGTCAAACGCCTTTAAATTTTTAAAGGGTAGAATTACAACGACATGAAGGGCAGACATCGACCAAAATTCAACTAAAATAATTTTATTAAAAAAAATTTTGATTGTTTTGGAGGACAAATACCTTCTCTCATCACCATCACCGTGTAATATCACTCTTGAATAGATTTCTCACGTAATACAATCTCTTCACTTAAAAGAAAAGTGGGAGGAGAAAATAGTGAAGGGAAAATTAGAGAGAGGAATTAGGTAGAGGGAGATTCGACCACTCTTCTTTTGTTTTGGGGGCTAAGGCCTCGGGAACAACAAATTAAGAACTACTAAACTTGGTCAATCTTTAAACTATGGCTTATAAATTGTGAGATAAAATTACTTATATTTGTAATATTTAAATATAATTATGTCTTGGAGAAAAAAGAGTATAATTTTTAAAAGTGTAACTTTACTGACAATCCTAATAACTGTTTGTTTTATATATTTAACAGTTAAATATAATTTAGTCAAACTCTAAATCACGTAAATGTCACGTGAATTAATTTAATTCACGTGATAAATTTTATGATACGTGGACTAACATGTTATCATGAGGTAAAAATATATTTTTATTTAAAAAATATATTATTAAAACTAAATGTATTATAAATAACAAAATTTAAAACTAAATTTACCAATAATTCATATTATAGAGATTATTATTGCATCCCCCCCCCCCCCCCCCCCCCCTCCTAAAGTTTATATAAAGAATAATAGTACAAAATAATTGGACTAAGAATGCATGATGAGACACCAACTAGAGGCGAGTAGAGTGTAAACAAATTAAAACGGGACCGAGTAAGGTACTACTATATATGAATTGAGGGACGTACTTAGGGGTGTCAATTTTTAACCCAACTCGTGAACCCGTCACGACCCAATACGGAAAAAAAACATGCTGGGTTGAGATTTTCAACCTGTTTCTTAAACGGGTTGGAGGCGAGTAGAGTGTAAACAAATTAAAACGGGACCGAGTAAGGTACTACTATATATGAATTGAGGGACGTACTTACGGGTGGCAATTTTTGACCCAACCCGTGAACCCGTCACGACCCAACACGGGAAAAAAACATGTTGGGTTGAGATTTTTAACCCGTTTAATAAACGGGTTGAGTTTGACCCAACCCGTTTAAGAAACAGGTTGGGTCGGATTAACTCGTTTAACCCGTGAAAAAAATATATTTAAATATATATACTATATATATATATATGAAGAATAGCATAGCAGGCTAGCAGCCGACGCCGTCTCTCTCACACTCACTTTTTTTTTTCATTCTCTCTGTCTGTCGTCTTCCAAAACCAAGCCTTAAATTCACATAAATGGATGTAGACGTTTCCGGACGTGGTGCTGGTGTTATGAGACGTGGTGGAAAAATTTAAACTGATTTTTATCCTGGCCGGTTTGAAAATTTTTGAAACCGTATATTATGGTTTGACCTATACTTTTACTTTCAAACCGCCAAACCGAACTGTGTACACCCCTAGTGTTTAGGTCCTTCTTTGGTTGGTAATATTAGCAGGATGTTGTTTCTGTTTGTTTTGCTTATGAAATTGACTTAAAATCCTCGGAGCAAGACTGCTAACACCCTGGCTTTGACTGATTCAGTAAAAGCTCAAGCATATGAAAGTGCTTAGTATAAGTTTCATTTTGCTATCAAGCACGTATATATATAATATATGTATATGTGAGTGAATTCATGAGCAAGCATATATATAATAATATAGACAAGTTTATTATACTAATCAGTTGTTTATATGTGTTTTGTTTCTGTTATTAGCAACGAACGAATGACATGAAAAAATGATTTATATTTTCAAATAAATAATTAAAATATATTAGGCGGGTCGGAGGGTTGGCGGGTTATGGGTGACCTGTTTAATTAAATGGGTTAGACGGTTTGGGTTGGGTTAATCTGTTTATTAACAATGTTGGGTTGGGTTCATATTCTTAACTCATTTAATAAACGGGTTGGGTCAACCCAACTCGATTTTTTCACAGGTTAAATTGACAGCGGGTCAACCCATTTTGCCATCCCTAGATGTACTATCTCTTTTGTTTTTTTTGGCAGTTAAATATTATATTAGACTATATTTTATTATTATTATTATTTTTCTTTTTCCTCCATCCTCTCTCTCTCGCCACAAGACACCAACAAATCGATCATGCTGGCAAGTGACAATGATTGTAATGTTAGTTTAAGATTTGGATTTTTGAATGAAGTTAAAGGTTTTGCTTTTCAGTTTAGAATTTGGACCGAAATAGATTAATATTTTACAATTAAATTAATTTTTTTGTACAAATTAAAATACTTTTTAAAAATATTTAAATATTTTGACATCATCGTTATCAGTGTCACCACACTAGCAGCACAGTCATCGCGTTAAAGGTGATAATTAGTGATAGTTAGAGGTGCATATGGATCATTATACAGTTAATTATTGTTGAATTTATATTTATAAATATTGGTTTTCATAAGGAGAAATTTATTTAAAATATGATAGCTATTATTAATGGTGAGTTATTTTTATCAAAATAAGTAAATAGTTCCAGATTTACTCATTCCAATTTAAAATTATAAACGGAGAAGTGAAACTAAAATGTAATCACTAAGAAGAGTAATTAGCTTTCCCTCTAATAAAGAAAAGATAACTTACCGGTTGTTTGGTTGGAGGTTCGGAGGGTTCGGAATGATTCAAGATGTTTGTTTGATGGATTGGAATAGGTATCAAACCCACCGATCTATAGATTTTTTCAAACCTAATCCCTTATGGTTTCACACTCATTCTCATTTCCACTCGACCGTTCATTTTTCTTTTTCACCATCTAACTTGTTCCTTCGCCGTCTGCCTTTCTTCTTCCCTATCCAATTACAGGTTCTTCTCCTCTTTCATAGCGGTGGTGACACCTGTTCTTCTCCAAGTTCCCATTTTCCCTGCACTTCGAAGTATCCCATTCTCTCTCCTCTTACCCTCTTCATTTTCTCTCACAATCATCACCTCAGTCGACGAATTCGATTTAGCCTTCTCCTTCGCAAAATATATTGTACAATTAAAAATATGTACTCATAGTAATTTTAGCCTAATAAAAATAATTATTTAATGCGTTGAATTTGCCTTATTTCCTCCTAATTAATGCTATCTGTTATTTGTCAAAATAATGCATTGAACTGTTCTTTTAGTTGTACCATATAATAATTGGTTTTAATAAATAGTAGTAGTATCAAATCATTTCAAATTTATTTAACTATCATAAATAGATTTTAGACTTACTCTACTAACAAACTTTATGCACTTCATTAATTTTGTTACATAATTTTCTAAAATACAAAGATAATTGTATATTTTTGCAAATTTGGAAAAAATTGATGTAGTTACAAGTTTAATAAGGAGGTTTATGAAATGGGAGTTCATGGGAAGAGAATAATTAATTAGAAGAAATTTTATGCGTGACGTTTATTTAAATCGGCAGTTTTTTCATGAATAAAATAATTACCTTTTATTCATGTGTACGACGTGCTTTTCTGGGAGAGAATAATTGTCTTTCTTGTGTGTCGGTAATATCTAGTGCATCTAAGAGGGAGACAACTTCTTTTGTTCGATCTTTTGAGAATGAGATAGTTGTATTTTACTTTGACGTTTGATATTTCAAAAAAAAAGTTTAGTATTTAAAAACGGTTGTCTTTCACATGTTTCGGTAATATCTAGTGCTCTAAGAGGGAGAAATGCTTTTAGTTCGATATTTTGAGAATGAAATAGTTGTATTTTACTTTGACGTTTGATATTCAAAAAGATGTTCGGTATTTAAAAACACATAACTATCTCTTATTTAAAGGAAATTTTTTTTTGAGGATTATTTAAAAGGAGTATTTAATACTTTAACAATTTAATTTTGTTAACCATTTAAGTGGCAAAAATAATAATCGAATATTCAATCTTAATAAAAATTATGCAAATTATATTTAAAAATAAATTGATGAAAATTCATCAATTTTTTAAATTTGAATTAATTTTGACATTACTTTATTTGTAAATATTGTAATATTACTTGTTCCCATGGTATATGTATAATTTCTGAATTAATTAATACTTGATTTAAACATACACCTAATGACTTGATTCCTTCTTAATATATTCAAAACTTAGGAGCCCTGCTTTTGCACCTTATTCTCTTCTCCAACATATATGCCCTCTAAAAAATTTTTAATATTTTCCAATAAAGCTAAAAAATCGTCAAAAAATCATTAATAACCACCACGAACCACCCCAATCACCGATCTCATTCCTCTCCAATATACTCTCCCAACCCTCCGGAGCTCCTCCACCTTCCTCCGCCTCTCCCCCGGCGTCCTTAAACCTCAAACTCCTCAATACTAGACCACCCTCACTTACTGGCATCCCAGGTCAGATCTCGTTTTGCCTTAAAGCTTATTATTAATTGATGAAGCACACGTAAATTTTTTTTTTTTTTAATCTTTTCGGGTTATGAATTGGTTAGTGTTCTAACTATATGCGTTTCAGTTATTCATTTAAATATTTTTATGATTATGTTGGTATTCTATGCATGTTATAGTTGCGTTGTGTGTTATGGGGTTCTTCAATGAACTTATGCTATGGTGTGATTGTAGTTAAGCTTGTCCGGAATTGAAAATTAGTTTCGTTAATTCCATTCACTTAATGCTTCTGTTATTTATTTTTTGATTTGTTTTTCAGGCGGGATTGGATGTCTTGTTTATCTTTTGTTGGTCAGTAGTGAGGTGAAAGGTTAGTGTAAGAAGAAAGAAGGGAAGAAACTAAAAAGCTATGCAGAAGGATAGTGGTTCAGGTGGTGGAAGTCAGATACGTCGACGTAGAGGCTCGAATGAGGTGATATTTCTTCACTTTAAGATCCCAGTTTCGATGTGTTTTTTGAATTATGCTATAAAGGTTTGTTTTGCCTTTCTGTATACTGGTTGGTTTGCTGTGGTCATTGGTGGAACCAACTAGGAGAACAATTTAAGCAGTATATAAATTAAGGAAATAATATTATTTAGAAAGCAAATTTTAGTATAAGATTCACTTTCTTGGTCTGTTAGTAGATTAAAATGGGTTACATTACATACTTCGATGATATTTCGCCAGCTAGAACATGGGCACAGCCCATGACGGCCAACTGCCAGAATACCAATACTGTGAATTTTTCCAGCCGGCCGGGGAGTCTAGTGTGCCCTGGACTCCTCTTAGTTCTGCCAATGGCTGTAATTATAATCTTCTGTGGTGATTTTGGAAAATCATAAGTTTTAATGTACTTTGAGTGCAGTTGATGATTGGAGCTTTGAAATGACATAACTATTTTTGGTTCTTCCAAAACTATTCTGGTGGTTATGTAGGCAGAAACAAAGTCTTTATAGATGATTTTTCAAGTTTATTTTATTGCTTTTGGAAATAAGCATAAAGAATTTTAGAAATTTGAGATGGTATTTGTTGGACATTTTTGCCCCCTACGAATTTAGTTATTATTTGTGTTTTTCTAAATATTTTTTCTCTGAACTTGTAGGCTCCTCCTGATTTTGTTAAACCAAATGGAAGCCAGTTACTTGTTAATGATCAAAACAAGTACCGCTCAATGTGGACACGTATTAAGTCATCTCTGTGGATGATGGGCGGATTTGCGTTAATAATCTATATGGGCCATCTTTATATTTGGGCAATGATAGTGGTGATTCAGATTTTCATGGCTAAAGAACTGTTCAATTTACTTAGGCGGTCACATGAGGATAAACAGCTCCCAGGATTCCGGCTATTGAATTGGTAACTACAGAGGAATCTTTAATTTGTTTGTCTTTTTGTTGTCCTATATATCTGACAGTTGTTTTGATATGTTGATGTTCTTACTGACAAGTGCTTGTCTAAGCATTAGGTCTTGAACTTCTAATAACCTACCGATAGTGAGATAAAGGCTTAGTTGTTGTAGGTCTAAAACATTTTTACTGGTTATCTAGTTTATCTTTTGTAGCAGTGGTGTTCGTCATACATGCAATGCATGAATAGATGCTTAAGCTTTTGCTAAACTGTTTGAAAACTGGTTCCAGAACTTAGATGAGACACTCTAGTCTTATATGTCTGACTTGTTTTTTTTCCTTGCTAGGCATTTCTTCTTCACAGCAATGCTCTTTGTTTATGGCCGTATCCTCAACCAAAGACTTGTCAATACTGTCATTCAAGAAAAATTCTTGTACAAGCTTGTCAGCGCATTTACAAAGTACCATATGGTCACCTGTTATTTCTTGTATATTGCAGGTTTGTTGTCTATTTATTTTTTCCTGTATTTCTTCTTCTTCTCTTTCTTTTTTTTTTTTTTCCCCCTTTTGGGTTAAAAAAGAGGAAAAGAGAAAAACCTTAGTAGATTTGGAAACTTATCTTTCCTTTTCTTGTTGCTCTCAGGGTTCATGTGGTTTATTCTTACTCTTAAGAAGAAAATGTACAAGTATCAGTTTGGCCAGTATGCATGGACGCATATGATTCTGATTGTTGTGTTTGCGCAGTCCTCCTTCACTGTGGCCAATATTTTCGAAGGAATGTTCTGGTAAACAGAGTTTAAACACTTTGCTTTGCTTTGATGTTACCCATTTTACTTCGAAGTTTTTGCAAAAAAAATCATGACATATGCTGTGGATATTTTATTCTAAAAATTGAACTTTTCTAAAGAACTTTACACAAATTAGTCTTGATACAGGTTCCTTCTTCCAGCATCACTCATTGTTGTGAACGATGTTGCTGCTTATTTTTTCGGTTTTTATTTTGGAAGAACTCCTTTAATCAAACTCTCACCAAAGAAGACTTGGGAGGGTTTCATCGGCGCATCTGTTACAACAGTTATCGCTGCATTTTTGGTGAGTGTTCTTCTATGTTGATATTGATGATGGCTTATAAATCACTTCTGCTTTTTTAGTCAAATGCACAGTGCACGATGCAAAAGTGGTTGTAATCTTGGTAATCTGTGTAATTATTTTTGGGATATAGAAGTAGAGTGGAAATGTTCCTTTTAACTCATTGAAGTCCATATTTGGTTCTGATTTTGTAATAGTCGCTTATTTCCTGTTCAGCATAATTGTACTTTGAGCCCTTTATTTTTTCAGAGTTTCAAATTTTAGTTTGTGGAGTATGTTGCAGCAATGCAGTTGTATTGCCTTTCTTTCTTTTGCTTTTAAAATATATGGCCTCTGGTAATAATGGGATATTCTGAGAGGCTAAAATCCATCATATAATTCAGGTTTTCACTATAAGGGATAGAATGGATTCTGGTGTGAATGGTAATATCGCTTGTAGTACATTGTTCTGTTTACATTATTGGTGTACTAGTGTAACCTGGACTCTCTTTTTCTTTTAACTTTTTACCACTTCTTTTGCAGCTTGCAAATTTCTTCGGTCAATATCAGTGGCTTACCTGCCCTAGGAAGGTGCTTACATTTGGCCAATATTGATGAGTTTATTCATAGTAACAATCTTCTCTGATTTAAAGAGACATAAATTTTGAAGCATTTAAAATGACTAAACATGCAGGATTTATCCACAGGGTGGCTCCACTGTGATCCTGGTCCGCTGTTTAAACCAGAACATTTCACTCTACCAAGATGGGTTCTGGTATATTATATTTCATTTACTTTACCCTTCTGCCCTTTCTAGCTCAATTGTTGATTTAGTTTTCTTTAGCCTCTTTTTTGGTTTTATTACTTCTTGATACCTACTTCCATTTTGTTGGTTTATTGACTGCACCGTGTGCAGACTTATGGTTGCTGAGAATCTTATAATTCTTCCCTTATTGATTTAGTTCAAGGACTACATTGTGTGCAAACTTATGGGTAATCTTGAAACTCTTCCATGTTCAATTCAATTGAACAATTTTCCTTGTCTTGTCTGGGAAAACAATCAATTATTAATTTGATGTGCTACATTTCTGTAAAACTGGGTAGGACAATGTGGCACATGTATATTGCATGGATATTCATCGTTTTGTGTTGGTCTTTCATAATTTTGTACAATTTTTCGTCCATCTTCATGAAACAAAATGGTTATTCTTTAGACTAATTTTTTCTAACATGCTCTTTCACGTATATTGTATATATTTTTTCAATGTGACAGTTCCCTTGGAGAGATGTCCAAATTCTACCAGTACAGTGGCATGCATTGTGCCTTGGCCTGTTTGCATCAGTTATAGCACCTTTTGGAGGGTTTTTTGCTAGTGGTTTCAAAAGAGCTTTCAAGATCAAGGTTCGATCATCTTACCATTTCTTTACGTTCTTGAGTAGATGGAATCATACAATAAATGGCATTTAGTTGAAACTTCTCAAAATTATGTTCTTTCTTTGTTCAGGATTTTGGCGATAGTATTCCAGGACATGGTGGTATTACTGACAGAATGGATTGCCAGGTGAGTTAAAATCACTGACAATTATCTGAATATAAAATCTGATTGAGTACATCTGGAAGTTCTTTTTGCTGGTAGTTAGAAAACTCTTTTTCATACAGATTGTATGGAGTTTTTGGGTCTAGTTTCTCCTTTATTATCTAGCATATGTAGAGCCTGTATTTCTAGAACCGTTGAAGTGAAATGAATGGATCCTTGTGATATGGTATTATAACTTTGTAGAGAATAATGTACGGAATTAGGATACTCTGAGGAAGCTTAATGGGGTTATTCTGTACTTTAAGTTGTGCCAGTAGCCCGAGGCATACTTACCATACTGGCCATGTATTTTCACCAGTTACATTCGTAGAGCTTATTTTTGACATCCCAACAGTTTGTTTGAAGTGGTAACAATTGTTGGCAAATACACGCTGGTCATGTCTTGTGACCATTATTTCTATGGGAATAAAACAGATGAATGATGAATGGCACCTAATTCCGCATCACTCCATGTTTGTCATTTTTTTTTGTCAATGTGAAGTGAATTTTAGATGCTAATAAACCGATGGTAGAATTGCATTCTTACACCCTTCATGATCATTAGTGCATATGCATTGTTGTATGCACACTGTAATTATCCCATACCTGATCTTGCTATTTGAGTTGTGCTGTTGGATTAAATGACCATGCCTTTTTGATAAGTGCCTGGGGGGGGGGGGGGGGGGGGGGGGGTGTTTTGGTGTTGGAAGGAGGGTGGGGTAGAGGTGTAAGATATCTGTGCTTTGTTGTTCTGTCAATTTTTATGACTGATGTAGGGTGCATCTCTACGCAGATGGTGATGGCTGTTTTCGCATACATTTATCACCAGTCATTTGTGGTGGCTCAGGGTATATCAATTGAGTCAATTCTGGAACAGGTATAAACATAATTCAATCTCCTCTCTCTGTCCCAAATGAACCACAAACTTTTATAGTTTCTTATAACTTTCCTCGTATAATGCTCATGATGTAGATTCTGATGAGCCTCACCTTCGAAGAGCAGCAAACTTTATACGCGCAACTCGGGCAACTCGTTCAGGAGAGGCAGTTGGGACAATCTTAAATTTGCAGCACATCTAACCCCCCCTGTGTAGTTTAAGTAGCTCTTGAATATGCGATGTACATTTTAGCTTTTTCTGTAACTTTTCCTCGAGGGCATGCGACATTTGTGCATTGTATATTGCCCAAGACCCATTAAAATTCACCAGCCTTTGATTTAGCAATAGTGGTTGGATCACAATTACATGCACACTCACGCCTCTGATTGAAGAAGATGCATAACTTTATTATTTAATATTGCCTCCTTCCTGTGTGTAAAAAGGATACGATGAAGCATCAATAGTTAAGAATGTTCTTGCTCAAGGCTAGTCTTTTCTGTGGTTTTTGGACAGTTTCTTGTATGATTTTAGTTCAACTGGGGATCGTGTTTTGTCCTAGTTATTGAGCTAAAACTGTCTCATGTCATGTTAGTCTTTTGTTGAATTGAGCTCCAAAAAACCTAGTAAAAGCAAAAGAAGCATAAAATTGATGCATAGATCTATCAAAGAATGAGAGGAAAGGGGCAAGTAGGATGGCAATTCTTACTTACGAGGTCCTGACTTTGAGTATAGTGGTCTTGAGTTCGAGTCACATTCCACAAATGGTAGGGGTTTATATTTTTTTATATATTATTGATATGAATATATAATTGAAAAACATTCATATAAAAGAGGGTCTTTTATTGTATAATTATTTTAAAATAAAAATAAAAGAAAACTTACCGAATTTTATTAGTATGAGCTGAAAGAAGATTTTAAAAATTAAAATTGTTGAAAATGTATTTAAAATATTGAATGGTTTGTCAATTTTCTGTATTGAAAAAATATGTTAGAAATTATAGATGTGGCCAAAATAACAAATTAAATTTGCTCTTCTTATCTCTAGTTTTTCGTTCTCTTATCTAAATTAGTTAAACTCGAATAATATCAAAAGGTCCATCGTTATTTTTTCGCCTTTTGACGTTCGAAATCAGTACGATGGCTCCATGATACGAATAGGAGTAAAGTCTTATTGATAACCAAGTCGTGGGGTTTAAACAGCCCACAAATTCATTTGTCATTACAAACAAAGGCAAAATAAAGCTGTAAAAAATGACCAAATGCTGCAATCTGGAACACAGCCATGATCCAAAAATCAAAAATTAACAAATTCTTGAGGAGGAGTTTTTGTTCCCCAGATCAAATAAGTAGGCCGACCTCTCTTCTTGGTTTGTTCAGAGTAAACATATCTGGATCTACCCTTCATTGATCTGAATACTGGTCTGAGTTCATAGTAGTAAATCAAGAAAGAACTGCAGCCAATGACACCAACAGCAAGCGCAAGTCTTGATGATTTTTCAAGAACAGCAGCCACTCCTGTGAAGAATGCAATCACTAAAGCTCCCATGGATATAGTAATCAACGATTTCGCAATAATATAATGCCGGACGATCTTATGCCTGTCTACATAATCAACTTTCAGGAAGTAAACAAATGCAGCAGAAGTGGAGCATATTAAGGCTATGGCATTGGTTATCACAAATGCTCTGAATGCTGTTTTTCTTGCTAGAACTGCCATGCCTTCATCAGGGCCCTCATTGATATACCCTCCTGGTACCGTGAATCCCGCGGCGAATGTAACAGTTGCTATCAGTGATGCCACTATCAGTCTTGTTTCAGCTTCCTTTCTCATCCTTTCGATTATCTTTCTATCATTTTCACATGCTGCTTCTTCTGCTTTTATGTCATTTTCATCTCGTATGATGTTTCTTAGCCCGAATCGCCCGAAACTAGCTAACATATTTCTGATCAGGCCCTGTTATAATCCATCTGGAACAATCAACATTCTAAAAGTTGACAGAAAACAGCAAGAATGAGTGCAGAACTTACTTACCCAGTCTGATGAATATTTTTCGGTATAAGCAATGTCCAATGGATTCAAGTTTTCATTGTTAAAAGACATTCTATTCGCTCTAGGATGTGAAAGGAGCCTTGGCACGTAAATGCTCGAAATAGCAAGCAAATGGAGAGGAGTGTTTCCATCAACATCCTTATCTGCAATTAGGCTGATAAGCATGGAAGAATCAAGAATAAAATCAATGACTTTCCTGTGCTGATTCACTATTGCCATATGAAGGATATTTTGACCCTTGATGGTCACCATTTCCCAGCAATCTGGACAATGCAACAGCAGTTCTTTCATGAAGCCCACATGGCCTTGACCTGCTGCAATATGAAGAGCTGTGGCTTTATCTTCTAATATAGGAAGATATGCCACAGATTTATTGATTCCGAGTATCATTTTAATGAATTCTCCGTAGCCAAAGAGAGCAGCATAATGCAATGGTGTCCATCCATATCTGTCAACTTCTTGGCATAAAGACGGCTTCCAGTCCAGCAATATTTCTGCACATTCTTGAGAAACATATGAAAAGGATTCAACTTTGATGGCACATAAAGAATTCAGAGAGCATATATTGTTAAATTTTATTTATCCGAATGAGCATAAACCAAGTGGCAATGGGTGGAGGGGCCGGCGACGCCGCCCCCAAACCTGCTCTGATAACACGTTAAACTTATTAGAGCATCCAACCCAAAACCAATTGGCAATCGTTGTGGTTTCTGATGTGGGATTGGGGTAACGTTAACATATATCATCAGAACTACTACTTTTGTTGGATTAAATGGCTACATTAAGGTATAAATACAGAATACCTTGAAAATTTGAAGCTACTGCTGCATGCAAAGCTGTTCTGCCTTTAGGGCCACCATAAGCAGGTGATGCATAATGACTCAAGATTTCAGAGAGGCAAAGTGTCCATCCATTTTCAGCAGCTAAGTAAAGTGGAGTCTCCTCAGCTCTATTAGGATGGCATTCAAATTCAGGATCTGATTCTACTAACAGTTTAGCCACTCCACAATTACCATTCCTCACAGCTTTGTGCAATGCAGTGTCCTCATCATCATCTACCATCCTCAGCATTTTCTGATCCCATTTAATCCCCGGTTCAAGATCCTCCTCGAATGATCTAGCGCAATCAATCAGAACATAGGACACATCAAAGTACCCTTCTTTTGCTGCAATGTGAAGAGCAGTTTCATTTCTTAAGTTCACTCTGAATAGAAGTGATGGGCACTGAGTTACAGCTTTCTGCACAAACTTTGTGCAGCCGAAAAGCGCTGCAATGTGGAGGACAGTGTTATCGTTTGGGGTGATTTCTTTGTCCAATTCTTGGACACTCCAAGCACGTATGATATCTGCATTGTCTTCTTTTGCAGCCTTGTATAAGTTGGGATCCATTTTTATTTTAAAGAAGGACAGTTTCTGGTGCAGCCTTTTATAACTGTTAACCATGGTTGAGATTTGTTGAAGAATCTTAGTTTAGTCACTTAATGAAACATCTTTCTGACATGTTTAAGATCCCAGGCTTTCTGCAGCAAGTAATCTTTGAAGTATTTTAAGAGCAAAGTAGCAAAGAGAAGATAGTCTTCCAAGATGCAACTTTATTTGCTTCTTTGTTCATATGAGGAAGGGAATTAGGATACCCCTTGTCTCCTCCCTTCTTCATATTTCCACATATGCATATTTAATTATTTGACTAAAAATGCCAAAGACATAATCTTCCATGGAGTTCTACTGTCCATCACAAACTTCTTGAACAAAAAGAATACTTCAATTTGTATGTTATTTGATTAATTCTCCAATTTTAACTCTAAATTTTGATAAAAAAGATGTGTATTCTTCAGGAGATACATAGAAAATGTTGGTTTTCAGTTTGTGAAATATGTGTTCTATGTTTCTTTGGAAAAAACGTAATAGGGGAATTAATCAGCAGAATGTGTGTGTATAAAAAAAAAAAAATAAAAAAAAATCAGCTGAATGTGCGATAAAATAAAGGCCCTAACTAAAAAAAACGTTCATTACATTTTTTCATTCCAATTCTATGTTCATTACATCTTTTTCTCTTTCTTTGTGACTTTCTTTCATTTTTTTAATTTATGTGAATGCGTTGAATCAATCTTTTATATTTATTTAATTTATTTTTTTATTACTCATAAAACTCATTTTATAATTTTGGACATCTTGAGTCAGTGTACTCCTTGCACACCCACCAAGTCCGACCCTGGGTGAAGGGAGTAGATTTAAATTTTACCTTGAACATGAAGTAATTTTCAATCTTTAATCTAATTATCTCATAATTTGAAGGGTTTATAACTTGAGAGATTAGTCCGTAGAGACCTAAAATATATATACAAAAGCCATGAACCCATTTTAATCTATGTGATCATGTGCCAATTATGAGTTGGGTTTAATACATTTGAATTTTTTTTTACTCCTTTTAAATAAAACCGACTAAACTAGTCAACTATTTCTTGATATGCACAGACTCATTTTGACTAATATATTATTATTTATAGTCTGTATTTTACTATTTGTAACCCTATTTTCGAAACAAATTTTCTAAATTAATCTTTTATTAATTTTTAAAAATTTTACCAAAATTCAACAAATATATATATATATATATATATAATTATGAACCAATTCTATCATGTTATTGCCACATTCTCTAACGATCTCCATAATCTCCTAATTTGATGTTCCAAATTAGTTCATTCTTTGCAACTTGTTGCTATAAAATTTATGGTTGCAGAATTGTTGACTGATTTATGGGCACTTAGCCTATTTTGTATAACTATGAGGTTATCGTGTTTTATTGTTTGTTCTAATGAAATTGTCCTTGTAGAATCTGACTTTTTTGTTTGTTCAAAATTTTTCCAAAAGTTATTTTCCTTGAGCCCCTTGACTTGAACGACAGGTGTGTTCTGTTTTTTGACTAACTCTAAACTCACTAGGAATCGGAAATTGAAGTATTGAATTTTGTTGTCTTATTCATTTTATTTGTATCCGATCACAAGTTGTTCATCTTTTAGAATCTGCTGTTTGTGTTATTTATGATCTAAAAGTTGAGAGTCGTGCACTAGTTTTTGTAGTTGCTGCTTTTCAATGGGTGTGTTATGCATGTTAATTAATTTAATTCCTTCATATCTGGAGGGAGGCAAAAAGTTTTCTAAGTGTGGAGAATGGTGCATTTGGACTGGTTTATTTATTCAAATTGTGAATAAGGTTTTCAGTTCCCATCCTGACAAGTAACAAGTAACATTGTTTTGCAACATCGGGTAGCTGTAACAGTGGATTTTAAGGACCAAACTGGAGAACAGCAGACAATGCAATAGAATCTTCAAAACCTATAGAATTTTCCTTTTTTTTTTAGTTTTTGAGGATGGGTATAATGGAGGGAGGTGAGGAGGTAATACGTAATGATGAGAGTATTTTGGTGTCGGTGAGATTGAGTCCTTTGAATGAAAAGGAGACTTTGAAGAATGATGTTTCAGACTGGGAATGTATCGATGATACCACAATCATCTACAAGAATGCTAATCTTTCGGTGTCAGAGCGGTCAATGTATCCCACGGCTTATACATTTGGTAAGGAAACGAATGCATATACTTGTGATCTTCTTGAGTACTTTCTTCTTTCTCCTTTTATGGATTGGGAACCGTAAGTTCTCATGAATTTTTTGCACTTCTGGGCATAGTGGGAAAGGTTGGTGGTTCTTTGGTCTTGCATGATTTAAGGCTCAATTCGAAGGTTTAAAATCCTTTGTCTCCTTTGGGTAGTTGTTCTTGATCCTTTGCGTTTTCCCATCTATTTTGGTCATTTTTCCTTTGGTAGAGGTGAAATTGTATTTATAATTCTAATTCATCAATCTGCTGTAACTTTAAAAACGAAAACTCAGCATAACGTGTGTAATGCATCAAGTTCTATTGCGCGATACGTAGCAACTTAGTTTAAGAGTTGAGATTCTCTTATTCCCTTCATTTTGCTTGTACACAGGGTATTTAGGACAGATTGCTCCACAAGGCAGGTCTATGAAGAAGGAGTCCTGGAAGTAGCTCTTCCTGTTGTCAGTGGAATAAATAGTAAGAGGAAACTCTGGACTTTTCTGCTTCTTGTTAACCTCAACTTTAGTATAATGTTAATGTTACATGATGAATGTTCTTGACCAGCCACTGTTTTTGCATATGGTCAAGCAAGGAGTAGAAAGACGTTTACATGAGTGATATTACTGCACCACGTCTATGATTATGTGCATAATTACTTGATTTCGAACTTATTTTAACTAGAGAGATATTATAATTAATAAATATTGAAAATAAAGTTATAAATAATAAAAAATAGGCTAAAGTTAGTAGTTCAGTTTGTGGAATAATGCGAAAAAATGTTCCATAATTGCATTGGGCTCATGAACTTTAAATTTCTGGCCTAGTGATCGAGGAAACCCAAGCCCAACTTGCTTGCACCATGGTCAAGGAAAATAATTTCCGCCTTTCTCCTGGATCGTCAAGAGCGTTAGAATGTTCCATTTAACATACCACGCCTTCACTTGATAGGAGTGAGTATTACAAATTGTTTTTGATGTTCAATAATTAATCAGAAAACGGAAGACATTCTACTCTCACAGTAGCACTCACTAGCACTATTCAATACTCTTGCAAGATTCCGACCACCGATGTCCTCACCGGCGCCACCCAACCCCGCCGCCCAGCTCCGTCAACGCCTCCGTCCATGGGCGCTTTTCTTTGACTTGTCCACGTTGAGCTTCCCCATATCCCTCTCCGACACCACTTTTCGCATCAACCAAAACCTCCGCTATTTCTTCCCCAACTACGTCCTCATTATTTTGATAACCCTTTTTCTCAGCCTTATTTACCATCCTTTGTCCCTCATAATTTTTCTTGTAATCTTTGCCGGGTGGCTCTTTCTCTACTTCTCGCGGACCAGGGATGACCCTTTGATTATCCTGAATTACGAGATTAACGATCAGATTATATTGGGATTCTTGAGCTTGCTTACTTTGCTCGCCCTGATTTTTGCTAAGGTTTGGAAGAACGTCATCGTTTCGCTTGTGATTGGGGTTTTGATCGTGTGCATTCATGGGTCACTAAGAGCTCCTGAAGAGGATTTGGACTCCCCATATGGGTCGTTACTTTCTGATGTGACTAGCCCACAAGGGGATTATACAATGGTTTGAGTTCTAGGTATTCTTTTTGAAATTTGGGGAGGATCGCTGTGTTTAGATAAGTTTGTCATACTTCTACTTGGATGATGAACCATTATTAGTAATTTTACAGGGACGTTGTTATTTTTCTGTAACATATTGCAAATTCCAAGTCTGAACTCTTGCCGAATCAATGCATTGACTAGTTTAAAGTTGTAACTTCAATTATTCCAATGCAAAAAAGATTTGGATTGTCTTTCTTTTGGTTGTAATCATGTATGGAATGAATATTTAGCAGTTCCATTCAGTTATTTTAGTTGTTTCTATCTTTTTGAATCAAACTTGTCATTGGCATGTTGCTCTAGTTTACGTCAAACTTCCGCTCATTATGAATGTATCAGCAGAGTACTCTTTCTTATCTTTTCTATTGAGTGATCATATCATCTGTTTGTTAATGAGCTACGGGTTTAGGACTAAATGTATATCGATTGACCTATTTGAGCCTTTGAAGCTGTGAAGTTGGACGAGAGTAGACTGGATGGTTTGTATCTCACTCTTTCTTAATTTTTTTTTTTTTATTCTACTTGCTAATGCCCTTGTGAACGTCCTTGTGAACTAGTTAAGTGGTGAGAAGATTGACTAGGCTTTTCCATCATCCCTTTATTTTGTGATTATTTAGCATCATATAATGGCTGTTCATGGCGGATCAAGAATCCGAGTACTAGCTGTGCTTGTTCTATGAAGTTAACACGATAACTGATCTTTTCCTATTTCCACATTGATTGTTTAGCAGTTGCTTGGATCTACATAAGTAAATTGGGCTTGTCTTGTTAAGTTGAGGTGATGGTCCATGTTTGAGATTTACAAGACTCTAGTGTTTATAGGGAGCTCGTCAGGTGAGTTTCCTCATAAAGAAATCTTATGAATTCTAATCGTGAAACCTGACTTATTCTTTCTGTTCATGATATTTTAAGACTAAGTTGCAATATTCTGTTTTTCCCTTGAAGCATTATTAGGTTAGTTACATTGCAAAGATTACCACTATGTCTATTCTTATTTTCTTAGCAATAAGGTTTCATGTCCAGAAATTTTGTGTTGCAAAGTTATGCGCTTCCTTTGAAACTAACTTGACCACTGATTTGGCAAATAAGTGTTTAGTTGGGTTAGTTACGGATATGATTTTGAACTTTAGAGTGATAAAGACTCGTTTGCTTTTGTCATTTCATTGATGACTGCATTCCAATATGAGATCTTAACTGGATTTGGTTAGTTCCTCATTCTCTATCTTTACTATGCCGTTTCAGCATGAATAGCTTGTCAGTCTCCTGAGTTCTATGGGATATTAGGTTGAAAATTTCTTTACAGGGTCAAAAATGGAAAAATGACAGTTTATACCTTAGGCATGAAACATGTATACTTCGCATTCCAATCTTATTATGCTTGTTGTATGATATATTGAGCATTGTCCTGAGGTAAAGCCTTCTCCTTTGGGCCTTCAAGGAAGATTGTCGTTCTGTGTTTCCTTGTGGCCTAGTGGTCAACCTTGACAGTAGCCTATGAAACTCCTTTCATTGTGTTTCAGTCCTCGTACCCTTGGGTTTGACCTAGCATCAAGTATCTGAGCTCAACACATTCATGAATTTCATTAGTATTTTATGGCTGACAATCATCGGGTATGTCTGGTTCTATTGCTTTATACATTGGTGCTGTCGAATTCAGACAAGAAAACCTCTGAATTTGGTGCATAGTGATTAGTTCATTCTGTAAAGTTTGGAAGACTAATGGTAGCTCCACTCTGGCCCGCTACGATATGTTTCTGCTGCAACTTCCTTCCCAGCATTAGCTTCCAGTTGTTAAGTTGTCGTTTTGAGATGTGGGATGAATATGCAATGAGGCTAATACCTTTCTCCTACTTAACAAATAGGGTTGACTGTATGTATGATTATTCTTGTCCATTTGGACTCCATTAAGGTGCACAACTAGTTTTTTGCTGTGAAAAATACTACATGCTTTCTTTCATAATAATGATGTTTTCAAAATTTTGGATCAATTAATGAAGTCGGGCGAAATTACTTAATCTTGACGGTCATTTAGCACCTGAACCCATCCCAAAAGCCTCACCCATAAAATCTCCGGCCGGTAGCATGAAGCTCTCCCTCCGGCGAAATCAGCAGCAAAAGCAGTGGCCTATCCACCTTGGATTCTCCGGCAGATGAATGGGCGATGTCGGAGAATATGATATTTTACGGGTAAATTATCATAAGTTTTCAGAGTGTAATAAGCAAATTTTCCTTTTCGTTTGGTTACAATCCTCGTGAGGTTACAAGTCCCCCTTACCACCACTCAAACCCTCCCACCCCATCATTTCCCCCCTCTTTACTCATGCTAATGTTCACTAAACAAAGAGAAGTTTGAGGAACCAAACAGCTTTTTCCATCTGTCATATCCTAGAATAGTATACTACCACCTGTAGTACCACCAAAATTGGCCCCAGGACTCCTGGAATGTGGTATAATGCACAAGGGATATTCATCCCAAATATACCAGTTATAGTGGTCTCTACAGCAACAGCAAATGCAGCAAATGTTAACTGAAGTTGGATCAACTCATTTAGCTGATTGTCAAGCTGAATGTTGACATTCTCCGTGTCATCTATGTACTCCTGAACAGAAAGAATTTTGTTACGAGTGCCATCCAACTGCATGGAGTAAGCTTCGAGCAACATTTCCAAATCCTCTACATCATGATCATTTAAATGGTTGATGGTCAAGCTTCCACTTGCTGTAAAATTAAGCCGTTGAAGATGAGTACGTAGCAGCAGGGACAATGCTATTTGATGTCATTGCTCCAAGCAGTGCCTCAGATTGCTGATTCTGAATCCATCTCCTGGTTAAGTACAACTGGACCATATCTTCATTGTCATCCAAAAGGTGTTCAATTTCATCTCGAATATGCTCAAGATTCTTCGTGCTAACATTCATGGCCAGTTCATTCAGAAGAGGATATGGTGCCAGTTCATATTAATTCTTCGTGCTCACGTAATGACTGTTCATGACGGATCAACAATCCAAGTACTGACTCTGCTTGTTTTATGATCTTTATCTTTACTATGCCCGTTTCGGCATGAATAGCTTGTCAGTCAGCATGGTCAAAAATGAAAAAATGACAGTTTATGAATCTAAAAATAACACCAGCCTACTGCCCCCTAAATTAGGACATCTCCAAAATCATCATCAGAAGAACAAAGCTGAAAAAATTTTAGACACTTTGGTCATTTTAACAAATGAAAAACTGCTTAGAAAATTTAATGATGGAACAACGTAAGTTGCAAAGTTTTCAACTCAAGTTATGAATCTAAAAATGGCATGTTGAGATGGATGGATGCTCTAAAATTCATTCAGCTCTTAGTACTTCCGTCTGATTTAGGGTATTCTAATTCAGAGCCTCACTGATTGGGGGCAATGTACCTAGACAAGATACGCTATTACTAGAAATAGGGCTACTGACATTCGAGCAAACTAGAAGAATATTACAGGTTGAATCACTCTACTGGGACTAAGGCTCTTTCTCATTTTGGGGGATAAGCCAAATTAGCGAAAGTTACATGTATTAATAACGCTGTTGTCATTACAAAAGCCAAGAGTTGAAAGGGAATTGAGCTCAGCACCAGACTGCGACTGCTGCTGCTGCTGTGATGACTGCCTCAAATCTGAACCATCTTCATCCTGGGAAAGTATCGGTATTTCCTGTTGAAAAGAGGGCATGCAAGCTTTGAGTTCTTGGAAACAAACGAAATGGGGAAAAGATCGAAACAATGGACGCAAAGAAACAAATACAACCAGCCCAAAAGAATTTTGGATGAAGTTACCAAGCAGCATTATGAACACAGCACCTTTTAGCAAGCAAAATTTGTATAAACCATGAACATGGATGAAAAATATAAGACAGTGTGACAAAGGGGTTCGGCGATTTCAAACAAATTTCGCGATTTAACTTTCACTTCTTCTCAGCAAATCTTGCATTAGACCGCGACGATAAATGCATTGCATAAAAGGCACCAAAACAGACGGGATATAGGTTGAGCACTATCTTAGTAACATTGTCTTTACAGTCAAGGAATATCCAAAGCAACAAGAATTGCAAGTAAGCTCATGAGATAGTCAATAAACCTGTGTTTGCAACAACTGTTGCGACTGCTGATCTTGTGCAACTGGGTAGACTTGGGGTTGAGACATTCGATAGTAGGGTTCTTTCAGATCAAGTTTTCCTGTTGAAGTTTGAAGTATTCCTCCTTCCTCAGCACCAGGGCCCCACATTTTGGCTGAGAACAATGTCAAGAATTCGGTTATGAACATGAAAGCAACAGTTTTGAAACAAAAATACACAACAGTTATCACTAAATAAAATGTGCAAGGAACACAGAAAATGTACAACTTGACAGTGTCAGGTGAATTGTATAGCTCTGGGCAGTATGGGCAACCAAGTGAAGCCGGCCTGTTATTTCTTGTCTCGGCATGACATAAAGTGGTTGAGCTAACACACATCGTAGCTGATACCAGTGGGTGGTAGGTGCACCAGGTGAAGTGGGCAGCCACCTCTGCAACGGCGCTGCAGTAGAGAAAGTTGAAACAGTTAAGAGTTCGAATGCGATCGATTATCAGAGAAACAATTTAAAAAAAAAAAAAAAAATGCAAACAGATCCTTGTACACTTACCTTCCATTAAACAGTACATCAAACCAGCAAGCCAATCCATGAATCCTGGTGCCATCAGACAATACAAACTTTAAAGGGACATCTATCTCATATAAATCTTCCTCCTTGTGATATTATTGAAGCCACATTGTTAACATGATGTCAATCAAAGATGAAAAGATAATACATCCTATGCTAGCAGCAAATGCACAGAAGGTAGTATAGCTGAAATCAGGAGTTAATTAGTTGTAAAAATCGATTACGGTCCTGTATGCTAAAACGACAGCAAATAGCATGCATTGGTCAGATCTATATCAATACCTTTACAGAAGTGAAGTGTATAACATGAGTTATTGAAGGTGCCACCAATAACCTTGGATCAAAAGCATTAACCACTGGCTGCAAGAAAAGCAAGTATTAAGAGAACAAAATATACAACATTTTTTCCATGGAAAGACAGTTGGCGGGATAAGCAATCCATTAACGGAGAAAATCTGAAATTACTATAGCAATATGAAGTTCAAAATATTCAGAAGGATATGCACAAAAGACCTGTGAAAAGAATCCTTGGAATGCGGATCCATGTAACGATGTCAAATTCACACCATAGTAGTTTTGTTGCTGCCAAAAGATTGGAGATTACTATATCGTTGTCCTTTAACTTCTCCTCCAACCCAATCCTACGAAAGAAAAGTATTAAGTCTTTGATAGAGCTACATGTATTTAATTCAGTACCAACCTGAGGAGCTAATAAAATAAAACATTGATTTCCATTATTTTGACAATGGAACTTGTGGAATCGTGCACCTTCAGAATTTTTCTTGGCTGCCATAACAGGTCCACGAGATCTTCTCTTTACTGATGCACAGAGTTCAGAATCGGAGCAGGTAGAATAAAATTTTGCATTTAAGAGAGTTAAGAGAGAGAGAATTTGAGATGATAAACGTCTTCCAAAACACAGATGGCTAGCAGATGTGGTTCTCCTGAAAGATGGACACTTTCTCAACAACAGCACCTGAGGAAATTCCAACACCAAGTTAATTGCTGGAAACCTCAGCGCGACTCAGAGCTCATTCATTCAATAGAGATGGAACAAAGAAGCTATTTTCCTGTTAAGAGAAATAGAATTTGAACCAGAGTCAATTTCAATATCCTTGCTGAACAAAGTATATGCTTGTATATGCTGAACAAAGAAAAGACCGCATCTCAAAAGATCATTATTGAAGTTAATACTATGAGCATTCAATTGTAGTTCAAATAACAGAAAGCAAAAAGTATTGACAATTAAGATCATTCTAACTCATAACCTAACCAAGTCTCTCTTTTGAACACAACAAAAAATTAGGATCTGATTCCCTAGGAACTAGTACTAGCTTGGACCTAAACCATGTGTACACACGTTCTACTCAACAGAACATCTCAGAGAATGAATTTTAGCATCTTTCCTACAGAGATTCATGAATCTACTCAATAAGCCTTTGGAGACATCTTTCGCTGCTTCACCATATTCCAGCGCAACAAATATTTATCTCAACATAAAGTCAGAAAAATTTTGGACTCTCAAATAAACTTTGTCATGGAATCCATAGAAACCAATCAAAAGTTTAAAATTTTTCATCCACCAAATCATTTGCAAACCCAAAAAACAGGAACCAAATTTGTAACTTTCAGCGATGGCAAAAGTTCGATTAACATAAAATTGAGAATATATCTAGAAGGGACCATCGATCAAACACCTGCAATGCCCACCGGTACAAGAAACTCAACTTTGCAAAATTGCTGTTTTGGTATAAACCAATATTTAAGAATCAGTACACCACACGACCAACTTCAATATAGACCAGAAAAGCAGAAACAAGACATCAATTCAAGAGAGCCTAACTCTTCCACAAATGCAACTATTGCCATCCCACCTCTCCATTTCCCCGGAAAAAGATTCTTCTTTTATAGAATCCCTTGAACAATATAAGAAAAAGAACATATATAGACAAAGAAACCTTATAAGTTGAAAAAGTACAAGCATACAGAAATACCAGTATTCATATATAAAACAATATTCTACTCCAAAAACTATTAGTTAGCATACCTTGTAAGGGGAGTTTTGCATAGCCATTTGTCCTTGAGAAGTGGTCAGAGCAAATGGGATTTGAGGAAAAAGGGCTCTGCAAAATGGGCCGGCTTCCACTCAACTGGAGTGCTTGAGCTCGTCTTCATCATGGGATTTTTTGTGGATCAAATGGAAGTGGTCATGTTAAGGAGAGTTGAGGGCTCTTGTATAGAAAAAAGACCCTTTTTTTTTTTTTGCGGGATGGTATGTGAAGTTCAAAACAATTATCAATTACTCCCCAATATTTTTATACGCTCTTAAGTATAAAAACAGAAGCAAATCTTAAAAAATTGGAAGTCATATGCCCTAAATCCTTAGCGGTAGTGTAAGCAAAACAACTCCGTCGTCCCATCTTCTAAATCTGCTCTGAAAATTCTGGTATGGAACAAGAAAACAAAGCAATATCTAATGTTGCTCCAAGGCTCCCCCAAGAACTCATCACCGAAATACTATTACGCCTCCCTACTAAATCAATCGGCCGATTCAGGTGCGTTTCAAATTCATGGCGATGTTTACTCTCAAGCGCTCAATTCATCAGGGAACACCTCACCTTCCGCATCCTCCATGACCCAGCTGAAAACCTCATACTCGTAGCTTCCGCTGAGGAGACTATCCACGTTGTAACTTTTGCTGCTGACAGAAACAGCAGCGGAAATGATGGCGTTGCAAGAAAGGTCATTTGCCCACTCTTATGGCAGAATAAGGGGTATAAGGTGGAAGGTTCATGCCATGGTTTGGTTCTGCTAGTGGATGAGGAGAGTGGTAAGTATTTGGTGAATCCCCTTACTTCAGAGGCTTGTAAATTACCAAACTTTAGTTCATTTACCAGTATTTGCATGTGGGGTTTAGGATACGATTATTCCAGCGTTGATTACAAAATTGTCACACTTTCGTATTATGTGAAGGATAATGAGGTCCCTGATGAAATTTTTGTGGATGTTTATAGTGTAAAACTGAAAACTTGGAGGAGACTAGCAAACTCTCCTTTTGATCATTCTATAGCTGATTGTGCATCTGGAGTATTTGTGAATGGTCGTTTACATTGGTTGGCTTCTGAAAGGACTATAGACCAAGCTTCAGTTATAGCTGCTTTCAATTTGGCCAGTGAAAAATTCGAGAAATTACCACCTCCCAAAAGTGTAGATGAATATAATTTTGAGATGAATGAACTTAGTGTTCTTGGAGGATGCCTTGCAATGGTCGTTTTTTCTGAATACTGCAATATCATTGATGTTTGGGTGATGAAGGAGTATGGTGTTCAAGAATCTTGGACCAAGCTAACCATCAGTTGTCTTGGTGCTATAGATACGTATTTGTATTTTTCTAAACCTGTTCGTTTTTTGGGTAAGGATGAGATTGTTTTGGATACGGTTTATGGGAAGTTGGCTGCATATAATTTTTCGAATGGAGTTTGGAGGTATATGGAAGTTGCTGATGTTCCAGGTCAGTTTAGAGGTGAAATGGCGACCTTTACTGAGAGTCTTCTATCTCCTAGTTACAAATCAGACTGAATAAGATGAAAACACAAGTTTCCCCGGTATGGACAGCCATTTGAAGTTGCATTTATACATTACAAATGATTAGAGTAACAGAAAACAAGAAATGCTGCTGCTTCATTTCAGCAGAAATTCAGCTGCTAAAATGGTGAATAGGGACGATGGTATAGGAGGTGTTAGCTCCGACCAAATGTTTGCAAAGTGTTAACAGAAGAATCTGCAAACTAGCTTGGAAGCTAGGGAGTTATTTTAACCCACTGAAGCTTTTTTTTTTTTTTTTTTTGGGAAATTCGTTGAAAATTTTAATTGGCTACAGCGCCTGATGCTTATTCCTTTCTTCAGTGTTAGTTACAACATTTTTATTTCAATGTTAACTCACGCAATATGATTATCTTTGTTTCTCTATGTAATGTTAAACTTTCACTCAGCATAATTTTATATTTTTTACTGTTGGTTGTTGCGTAACTTGTCTTTTGATATTATCATATTTTTAGCCCTACAATAAGATAGAGAGTAAAGTGTGGGAGATAGACCAAGGATTAAGAAATAATAAAGGTTTATTAGTCAGCAAAAGATGTGGGAAGGACCACTTGGAAGTCCATACAGAATCAACAAAGTTTTTGAGACTCACTCACTCTTCTCTGACTTCTCATTTATTTTCAAAAAATAATGAAATAGCTGCCACTTTCAATCTCATATACGTGCAGTGATTAATGTGTAAATCTGACTCATAATAAAATTTTGGTAAGCCAATCAGGCCATGGCAGCCATGGCTGATCTTGCTCCAAGCCTTCCTCAAGACTTCATCACCTGTATACTAGTACGTCTCCCTGTCAAATCAGTTGGCAAATTCAGGTGTGTTTCAAATCCATGGCGATCTTTACTCTCAAGCCCTGAATTCATCAGAGCCCACCTCACCTTCCACACCCTCCATGACCCTGTGAAGCTCATCCTGACAGATTCCTCTGATCACGACTCTCCTCACGTTTTAACTTTTCCTAAGGAGAGAAACAGCAGCGGATTCGACGGCGTTTCAAGAAAGGTCATTTGCCCACTTTTACAGCAGAGTAATTCAGCTAGGGTAGAGGGTTCTTGCCATGGATTGGTTCTGCTATTGGATGAAGAACCCAGTAAGTTCTTGTTGAATCCCATTACTTTAAGAGGCTTTTAAAGTACCAAACTTTGGTCTATCTTTGGACCCTTGTATTAGCTTTTGCATGTGTGGTTTATGGTACGATGAATCTAACAATGACTACAAAATTGTCACTCTTTCGTATTATGACACGGATAATGAACACGAGCCTGATTGTGCTGACACATTTGTGGATATCTATAGTGTAAAAATGAAAACTTGGAGGAGATTGGAAAGTTCTCCCTATGATCATGCTGTCCATGCTATTGCCCCTGGAATATTTCTGAATGGTTGTCTACACTGGCTGGCTTCTGCCAGAACTAAAGGGTATCCTTCAGTTATAGCTGCTTTTGATTTGTCCCAGGAGGAGTTTGTGGAAGTTCCACCTCCTCCAAGTGTTGATGGAGATAAATTTGTGTTTAATGAACTTATTGTACTTGGAGGATGTCTTGCAATGGTTGTTGATTCAAACAAAGGTGTCATTGATGTTTGGGTAATGAAGGATTATGGCGTCCAAGAATCTTGGACCAAACTCACCATCCATTGTCCTGAAGATGATGCAGATGGGTACGGATCATTCAAACCTGTTTGTGTTTTGAGGGATGATGAGATTGTGTTGGAGAAAGATGGTGAGAAATTGGTTGTTCATAATTTGTGCAATGGAGTTTGGAGGAATATGGAAGTTGCTAGAGTTCCAAATTTCTTTGGAGATAGAATGATGAGTTTTTCAGAGAGCCTTCTTTCTCCTGATTGCAATAACTAAAGGGCCATTTCAATTTGCAGAAGTTGAAGTTGGCATCAGCAGCAGCAAATTTGAGGTTTCCTCCATGGATCTGCCTCCAAGAACTTAATGCAATGGTTTAGCTCTGTTTCCAGATTCCGAGGTCGACATTTTCTATGATGAATCTGCTTACTTTACAAGCTTTTGAACTCCCTAGGTTTGCTTTATCGTTGGACCTTCCCGCAAACAAATCTTCTTCAGGTGGAGCCGCCAGATAGGCCCTTTAGTTTACAGGCTCTGCAGCCTCATATGTTCCACTATTTGTCAAAGGTTGTTCTACATTGGTTTGGTCGGAACCAGTTTTGAACCTGGAGACTGAAGATTGTATGGATTTTTCTTGTAATTTGGCATCTGGGAACTGGATTGTTAATGTTCTTGGCTCATGGATTTTGAATAACACCTGCCTACTGCCCCCAAAATTAGGAAATCCCCAAAATCATCATCAGAAGAACAATTTTAGACACTTTGGTCATTTTAACAAATGAAGAACTGCTTAGAGACTTCACCTAAAATGGCATGTTGAGATGGATGAATGCTCTAAAATTCTTTCAGCTCATAGTTCTTCCGTCTGATTTAGGGTATTCTAATTCAAAGTCTCTTTGATTGGGGGCAATGTACCTAGACAAGATACGCCATTTCTAAAAATAGGGCTACTGAGGTTGATACAAACTTTAAGGGGACGTGTATCTCATATAAATCTTCCTCCTGAGATATTATTGAAGCCACATTGTTACCATGATGTCAATAAAAGATGAAAAGAAAATACATCATATGCTAGCGGCAAATGCACAAAAGGTAGTATAGCTGAAATCAGGGAATTAATTTGTTGTAGAAATTGACTATGGTCCTGTATGCTAAAATGACAGCAAATAGCATGCATTGATCAGGTCTATAAGTCTATAACATGAGTTATTGCAAGTGCCACCAATAACCTTGGATCAAAAGCATCAACCACTGGCTGCAAGAAAAGCAAGTAGTTAGAGAACAACATACTATCTCGGGCTTCAGAATGTCGAATTTGATCTCTTTATGAGGCAAAACTATGTCTCCATTGTTTATATATCTCTTCGCAAACATGAATATCCTCTCCCAGATGGTCATGTTTTCTACTCGAGTCCATTGGCCGACAGATGTATCCCAGCTTATGATACTGCTTCTGATGCATGCGAGTTCTTTTATGCGCACACCCAACATAATTGTGCAGCCGGCTCAATCATGCAATGAGGACCAATGACAACATAAGGTCCGATCAAAAAACCCTTTACAATTTTGTCCATCTCATCGACCAGAACATTTTCAATTATGTGAGATCTAGAGGCAAATTTAGAAGATGATTTAGAGTCTCAAACCAATAATATAATCCCTTGGTTATCCAATGTCCAATTTTGACTGTCTCATAAAATTAAGTTATTTTATGTTTAAAAACATTTTTAAGAATGAAAAAAATTTAAAAATAATACATAAAGCAAAAAATATTTTTTCTTTAAAATAGTGGATGAAATCTAAGAAAAAAAAAAAAAAAAGAACAGAAACGAAAGAGTGAAGTTACTAAGTAAATGAAAATAAAGGACAATTTTAGGGATGAGACGCTTGCGTGCGTTCACGTGTGCAGGAATGGGGTGGGTTTTTTTAAAAAATTTTATATATTAAACAGAGTAACAACCCAATAAATTGTATCATGATGAAACCAATACATATAGACATTGATAATTTTAAAGATTAGTTGAATTAATGTATAATTTCATAATTTTTTTTACGATTTTATTCACATTTAGAATTAATTTCGCATTTACTTACTTTCTATTTTTTTTCTGTTTCTCATTAAAAGAATATATTATAATTTCTTGATAAATTCACAATAGATAGAATAATTTTATTTATTATATTATTTTAATTTAAAAACTAAATTATTATTTATGAGGCGGAGGACTTTTTTTATCTGGAATATTTATTAAATAAACATGCATAGAAATTCGAATAATTTAATGTTTCAAATGAGTAATTGTACAATAATATCTATTATCAAATCCTTTAGTACAACTAGTGAAGTAAAACAAAAATAAAGACAACATTTTATAAGTAATCCCTTCAAAAGTACATTAATATTTTTAATTTGAGTGAATTTCAAAATTGGTCATCATACTTTGGTAAAATTTAGGTTTTGGTCACTAACTTTTAAATATTCAAAAAAGGTCACTAACTTTTACATCTGAATTTTAAATTTGGTCATTCTGTCCATATTGGCTGTTAACCCTCTTAACGGAGCCTTTTTTTGAGGGCATTTAACGCCCTACAGTTGTCTTCCTTTCTTTTGTTATTTTTGGCTAATTTTTTTTTTTTATAGACATCAGATCAGCGAATACTTGACATCAGATCAACAGACTATAGATATCAGATCAAGAATATAAAAGAAATCATACAATAGAACTAAAACATACTTAACAAGGGAGATCAAATCAGGATTATATAGACATCAGATCAGCGAATACTTGACATCAGATCAACAGACTATAGATATCAGATCAAGAATAAAAACGAAATCATACAGTAGAATTAAAACATACTTAAAAAGGGAGATCAGATCAGGATTATATAGACATCAAATCAGCGAATACTTGACATCAGATCAACAGACTATAAATATCAGATCAAGAATATAAAAGAAATCATACAGTAGAACTAAAACATACTTAAAATACTTAGAAGGGATCAGCGAATACCCTTCTAAAAGACTAATTATTGATCTGATATTTATAGTCTGTTGATCTGATGTCTATAAAAAAAAAAATTAGCCAAAAATAACAAAAGAAAGGAAGACAACTGTAGCGCGTTAAATGCCCTCAAAAAAAGGCTCCGTTAAGAGGGTTAACAGCCAATATGGACGGAATGACCAAATTTAAAATTCAGATGTAAAAGTTAGTGACCTTTTTAGAATATTTAAAAGTTAGTGACTAAAACCTAAACTTTACCAAAGTATGATGACCTATTTTGAAATTCACTCTTTTAATTTCTTCCATTCTCAATTACTTACCTAAAATAAATAATTTGATCTCTAACGTGAATTTTGGGCAATAATCTTAACCTTAATTGCACATACAAAAATAATCACACATTTAATAATAAGTTTTAGCACTTTTTTTTTTCTCCATGAATTTTTATAAAAAAAATACTGAACTGTGATTCTAATTTGTTAGTATTTTGGGAGGTGAAACGGTCAATGCACTCGGCCGTTCTTTGGCGTACGGCCATGACACGACTGCTAATAATGTTTTTTTTAACAAGTTAAAAATATCTTTTTATATCATAAGAGCTTTATATCAACTTCAATATTTCGTTATATTAAGAAAAAAGTTGAAAATTTTTTTAGTCAAATTGGTCAAGTGATTCAATTATTGACATGGAAAAAATTTACACTTGAATGAAGAGTATTTGGCCCAGAAACAATAAGGAAAAAAAAAAAAAAAAACACACTAACAAAAGCTTAATTCATTTCAACTTCTTCAACTTCAACTAAGCATTTCAAGAATTGGAAGTAAGCCCATGAGATAGTCAACAAACTGTGTTTGCAACAACTGATCTTGGGCGACTGGGTAGATATGGGGTTGAGACATTCGATAGTAGGGTTCTTTCAAATCTAGTTTTTCTGTCGACGTTTGAAGTATTCCTCCTTGTTCAGCAACAGGCCCCCACATTTTGGCTGAGAATAATGTCAAGAATTCGGGGATGAACACGAAAGCGACAGTTTTTGAAAAAAAAAAAAAAAAACACAACAGTTATCACTAAATAAAGTGTTCAAGGAACACAGGTGAATTCTGAAACATGAGTTATTGCAGGTGCCACCAATAACCTTGGATCAAAAGCATCAACCACTGGCTGCAAGAAAAGCAAGTAGTAAGTCTATCGTAGATTTTGGGCAATAATCTTAACCTTAATTGCACATAAAAAAAATAATGACACATTTAATAATATGTTGTAGCACTTTTTTTTTTTCCATGATTTATTGTAAAAAAATACTGAATTGTGATTGTAAGTTTTAGCACTATTTTAGCACGTTCTTTGGCGCACTGGCTGGCACGATTGTTGATAATTTTTTTTTCTTTTTTTAACATGTTAAAAATATCTTTTTTATATCATAAGTGCTTCATATCAACTTCAATATTTGATTATATTAAGAAAAAAATTAAAATTTTTTTTAGTCAAATCGTTCAAGTGATTCAATTATTGACATAAAAAAATTTAGACTTGGAAGAGGAGAATTTGGCCCATAAAAAAAAAAGAAAAAGAAAAACACACTAACAATATGCACACATCACCATAAATAACAACACGAAACAAAGGCAGCCAGCAGCACCAAACTTCACATTACTATCTCGGGGTTTAGAATGCTTGATTTGATCTCTTTATGAGGCAAAACTTTAGAATGCTTGATTTGATCTCTTTATGAGGCAAAACTACACCTCCATTGTTTATATATCTCATCGCAGACGTGAACATTCTCTCCCACGATGGTCATGTTTTCAACCCGAATCCACTGGTCGACAGTTGAATGACAGCCTATGATACTGCTGCTAATGCATGCGTGTTCCTTTATGCGCACGACCAACATAACTATGCACACGGAAAGTCTAACACTAGGTTGAACCGTGCAACCAGGACCAATGGCTCTCCAATTTTGGCGCTCTCATCCACCAGAACATTTCCAACTATGTGATATCCAAAAGCAAGTTAAGAAGATGATTTGTTTCTAAAGGAGTTGAAATAGAGTCTCAAACAAGTAATATAATCCCTTGGCCATCTAATGTCCAATTTTGGGTGTCTCATAAAATTAAATTATTTTCTGTTTAGAAACATATATAAGAATCAAAAAAATTAAAAATAATACATAAAGTAGAAATTTTTTTTTTCTTAAAAATAGTGGACGCAATCTAAGAAAAAAAGAGAAAAGAATGGGAAGAATGAGGGAAGTGTTAGGACAACAAGTTCTGATGAGGGAATGGCTTAATGGAAATGAAAATGGTAATGGTAACAGTAGGGGTCTTGTGAAATTTATGTTGGGTGATGAAGGAAGTGTTAGGACAACAAGTTCTAATGAAGGCCGCTTCTTCTCATGGATTGAATATTAATAGTGAGAAAATACATATGGTTATTCCTTCTGCTCTTCCTCCTCTACTCAGCAATTTCCGGCATCATCAAGAAATGTGCAGAGTTTGAGTATTCCTATTCCTGCCCACCAAGCCATGCCTACACATATTGATATATCGCAACAAATGATTAGTCTTCTCACAAAGTGCAAGCTTGACGGGTGCCCTGGGCTATGTGCCTTATCACCCTCTATAAAGAAACCCTAAAGATCTCATGAGCAAGCGGCCACTCTGAAGTTGAGGAGTTTTTGACTTGAGAGGTTTTTGTATGGGAAAAGCCTTTGTATTGAAAATAGTGATATTTGTCTGTTAAAAAAAAAAAAAAAAAATGAAGTTACTAAGTAAATGAAAATAAAGAACAACAGTTATTTATGGTTGGGAGGCGTGCGTGTATTGAAGTGTGCAAGAATGTGGTGGGTTTTTTTTTTTTATATATTAAATATAGTAGCAACTCAATAAATAGTATATCGATAAAACCATCATATGTAATCAGTCAACGATAATCTTAAAGATTAGTTATATTGATGTTCCATAATGTGCATTCTAGGCAATATATACGAATGAAAATTTTTAAAAATAATACATAAAGCAAAAAAATTTTTTCTTTAAAATAGTGGACAAAATCTAAGAAAAAAAGAGAAAAGAAACAGAAGAATGAAGTTACTAAGAAAATAAAAATGAAGGACAATGGTTGTTTATGGATGGGAGGAGTGCGTGCATTCATGTGTGCGAGAATGGGGTGGGGTTTTATTTGTTTTTATATATTAAATAGGGTTACAATTAAATAAATAGTATCCTGATATCGATAAAACTAACATATCCAATCAGTCAACGATAATCTTAAAGATTAGTTGTATTGATGTATAATTTCATAATTTTTTTTACGACTTTATTCATATTTGAAATTAATTTCACATTTACTTACTTTCTAGTTTTTCCCATATTATAATGTCTTGAAAAAGTGACTACAAATAGAATACTTTTATATATTATATTATTTTAATTTAAAAAACTAAATTATTATTTATGAGGGAGAGGACCCTTTTTATGTGAAAAAGTGACTTGTATAGAAATGGGACGCGTGCGTGCGTTCACGCGTGCGAGAACATGGTGGTTTTTTTTTTAATTTTTAATATTAAATAAGGTAATAACTCAATAAATAGTATCCGATAAAACCAACATATGCAATTAATCAACTATAATTTTAAAGATTAAAAATAGAAATTAAAAAAAATAATAAAAAGAAATGAGTGGTTGGGGAAGAAAAGGAAAAAAAAAATAAAGAAAATCTTCTTTTTAATAGACGGATGCGTGTCCAGCGTCTCTACAAAACAAAATTAAAAAAACTTTTTTTTTTATAAGGGAGGGACACACGTCCCTCCAATAAAAAAATTCTTTTTTTTTTTTTTTTTAATTTTGAGGCACGTATGATCCCATTGGAGTACCAAAGATTGGTGCTCCTATAAATCTGCAGTATAGGGATTAAGTGAAAATTTCATATTAAGATACACATAATGATCTTTTAACTATCCATTTAAGGGTTACTAACCAATTATCAATTAACAAATTCACCCCCTTGCACATCATCCACATCAACCAAACACAACAATTCAAACTACTACAAAGCCCTTTTTGTACAACAATGACACTCTGGGTAAATTTAACAAACCCTCTTCTACCACCAACCCCCTATAGAATAATTGTCAATTCTAAACTTCTGCTACCTTCGCCCGATCAGGAGCTACGGTTAACTCTGCTGCTGAGGTTGCTCCACATGAACAGTAATTACTGTTCCTAATTCCCCATTTGTTAGTTCCTCCAGCTCTCTTAATGCATTCAGGGCATTGGCTGCATTTGTGTTATTGTCCAGGCAGGGTTTCACAATGCTCATAGGTTTCACAATACTAATCTTTTAGTATTTTGGGAGGTGAAACGGCCGACTACAGTCGCCCGTTTTTTGGCGCACGACCTGGGCACGACTGCTAATAATAATGAAAAATTTTTAAAATAATACATAAAGTAGAAAATTTTTTCTTAAACATAGTGGATGAAAAGTAAGAAAAAAAATAGAAAAGGAAGGGAAGAATGAAGTTATTAAGTAAATGAAAAAGAAGGACAACAGTTGTTTAGAGATTGGATGCGTGTGTGCGTTCATGCGTGCGCGAATTTGGTGTTTTTTTGTTTAATTTTATATTAATATGGTAACTACTAAAAAAATAGTATTCCAATAAAATCAACATATGCAATTAGTCAACAATAATTTTAAAGATTAGTTGAATCAATGTCTAATTTCATATTTTTTTTTGATTTTATTATCACCGAGAATTAATTTGGTATTTACTTACTTTTTATTTTTTTTTATTTCTCATTAAAAGAATATAGTATAATGTCTTAAAAGAATATATTATTAAAGTTGTTACGGTCCAGATGTAGTAAAGTAGTTCGTAAAATTTTACGTTACGGTTTTAGAGTGTTACGGTTACATGGATTCCACGCTTCTTTTGTGTATAATCATATTACAGACCTCTTCTTTTGTCATAAAAATACAAATTTTCACCGTATAGAACTATAATGGCAGCAACGGTTTTTCTCACCAATATATATATATATATTATAATGTCTTCTTAAAGTGACTAAAGCTAGAATAATTTTATTTATTATATTATTTTAATTTTAAAAATTAAATTATTATTTATGAGGCGGATGACTTTTTTATCTGAAATATTCATTAAATAAATATGCATAAAAATTTAAATAATTGAACATTTCAAACGATGTTATTGTACAATAACATTTATTATCAAATCCTTTAGTACGACTAGCGAACAAAAATAAAAATAAAGACAAGATTTTATAAGTAATCCCTTCAAAAGTACATTAATATTTTTGGTTTCTTACATTCTCAATTACTTGAATATCTAAAATAAATAATTTGATCACTAACGTGGATTCTGAACAATAATCTTAACCTTAATTACACATAAAAAAAAGATACATTTAATAATAAATTTTAGTTTCTTTTTTCTCCTTGAATTGTTGTAAAAATGAACACAGAATTGTGATTCTAAATTTTTTAGTGTTTTGGGAGGTGAAACATGGACTGCAGAGGGCCGTTCTGTGCCGCACGGCTGATAATAATTCTTTTTTCTTAAAAATATTTTTAACAAGTTAAAAATATCTTTTTATATCATAAGGGCTTCATATCAACTTCAATATTTGATTATATTAAGAAAAAAATTAAAATTTTTTTAGTCAAATTGTTCAAGTGATTCAATTGTGGACATCGAAAAATTTACACTTGAATGACGAGTATTTGGCCCAAAAAAAAAAAAAAAAAAACCACTAACAATATGCACACACCACCATATATAACAATAAACAAAGGCAGTAGCACCAAGCTTCTCATTACTATTTCGAGCTTGAGAATATTGTCTTTTGATCTCTTTATGAGGCAAAACTACGCTTCCATTATTTATATATCTCATCACATACATGAACATCCTCTCACAGGATGGTCATGTTTTTAACCTGGGTTAACTGGTCGACAGTTGAATGCTTGCCTATGATGCTGCTGCATGCGTGTTTTTTTATGCGCATGCCAAGCATAACTGTGCACCAGGAAAATCTACCACCCGACTCAACCACGCACCCAGGACCAATGGCAACATCAGGTCCGATCAAGTAACCCTCTCCAATTTTGTCGGTCTCATCCACCAGAACATTTTCAACTATGTGAGATCTAGAAGCAAATTTAGAAGATGATTTGTTCCTCAAGGGGTCGAGATAGAGTATCAAACCAGTAATATAATCCTTGGCTATCCAATGTCCAATTTGGCTGCCTCATAAAATTAAATTATTTTATGTTTAAAAATATATAGAAGAATTAAAAATTTTAAAAATAATACATAAAGCAAAAAAAAAATTTCTTAAAAATAATGGGCGAAATCTAAGAAAAAAAAAATAGAAAAGAAAGGGAAGAATGAATTTAATAAGTAAATGAAAATGAGGACAACAGTTGTTTAGGGATAGGACACGTGCGTGCATTCACGCGCGCGGGAATGGGGCGGGTTTTTTAATTAAATTTTTTATATTAAATAGGGTAATAACCCAATAAATAGTATCCCAATAGAATCAACATATACAATTAGTCAACGATAAATTTAAAGATTAGTTGAATCAATGTCTAACTTCATAATGTTTTTTTTGTACGATTTTATTTACAATTAGAATTAATTTCACATTTACTTACTTTCCATTTTTTTAAATTTCTCATTAAAAAAATACATTATAATGTCTTGATAAAGTGACTACAGATAGAATAATTTTATTTATATTATTTTAATTTGAAAAACTATATTATTATTTATGAGGCGGAGGACTTTTCTTATCTAAAATATTTATTAAATAAACATGCATAAAAATTTGAATAATTTAACGTTTCAAACGATGTTATTTTACAATAACATTTATTATCAAATCCTTTAGTACAACTAGCGAAGAAAAAAAAAATAAAGACAAAATTTTATAAGTGATCCCTTCAAAAGTACATTAATATTTTTAGTTTCTTATATTCTCAATTACTTAAATATAAAAAATAAATAATTTGATATATAACATGGATTCTGGGTAATAATATTAACCTTAATTGCACATAAAAAAGAATAATGATACATTTAATAATAAGTTTTAACACTTTTTTTTTTCTCCATGAATTGTTGTAAAAAAGAATATACTGAATTGTGATTTTAACTTTTTAGTATTTTGGGAGATGAAATGGTCAACTACAATCGGCCGTTCTTTGATGTACGACCATGGCTCGACTGTTAATAATGTTTTTTTTCTTTTTTTAACACGTTAAAAAATCTTTTTATATCATAAGTGCTTCACATCAACTTCAATATTTGATTATATCAAGAAAAAATTTAAAAACTTTTTTAGTCAAATCATTCAATAGATTTAATTGTTGACATCAAAAAATTTACACGTAAAAGAGGAGTATTTGACCCATAAACAAAAAGAAAAAAAAAAAGGAAAAAGACACTAACAATATGCACACACCACTATAAATAACAACAGGAAACAAACGTAGCCAGCAACATCGAGCTTCATATTGCTATCTCGAGTTTCAAAATGCTGGTTTTGATCTCTTTATGAGGCAAAACTACACCTGCGTTGTTTATATATCTCATCGTAGACATGAACATGCTCTCTCAGGATGGTCATGTTTTTAACCCGCACTATAAGAAAATTGACCTATTATCACTCATATTATCACACTAAACACGAATGGTTTAATTGGTCTCTATTAGCACATCAATTTACTACCTAATAGAACATCACATAATTGATGTGTCTATAAATATGTTATAGGAACATTAAACCAAATCTTATTATGACATTTGACGTAGTTGTGGTAATATATTTAAGGAAAAAATGCATAACTGGTCCTATATAATGATCATGTTTCACAATTGGTCCTACACGTTTGGAACTTGACAAATTAGTCTTAATTGTATTTAAAATTGACACATATAGTCTAATATAATATTTTTTAATAAGGTTTAATGACTGACTCAACAATCATTAAAATTTATGGCACGTGGCATAAAGTGCCACATGGCAGCAATCATCCGGGCACCTGCCACGTGGCATAAAGTGTCACGTTGTTGCCAACCGTTCGTGCACTTGCCACGGGGCATAATTATCAAAAGTTAAAGGCCTAAATCTTTTTTAGTCCCTCATAACATGGGTTATTCCATTTTTTGTCCCCCTAAATTTTAGTTACCAATTTTGGTCCCACTAAATTTTTTTTTTGACAATTCTAGTCATTTTTTTACGAAAATACTCTAGACTAAAGGGTGAACAATTAGGGTTAGTCAAGGGCATTTTAGTAGGAAAAGGACTAGAATTGTAAAAAAAAAAATTTAAGTGGGACTAAAATTGGTGACTAAAACTTAAGGGGTATCAAAAATTGAATAACCCATGTTATGAGGGACCAAAAATGAATTTAAGCCAAAGTTAAAAAATTTTAAGATTGAAAAATTCAATCGTTAAAGTTTCTGAAAGTATCAAATTTAGTCTTAAATGTTTATATAAGTATCATATTCAATCCAATTAAAAGAATTTTGCATTCAGTTAACAGTAGCTTCTCTAAAACCTCTAGTCAACGATTATTTTAAAATTATTTAAAAATAATAATTTTTTAAAGTGTAAGGCGCCACATTTTAATCTAGATTGGTCTACTTTTATCGGATTTGAATTTGTTTCAATTCGGGTCAAATCAATTGACTAGACTAATTCGATTTGATCTTGTTAATAAATAGTTAAAATTACAAAAAAAAAAAAAAAAAGAATTACATTAACATAAACGAAATAAAAAAATGTCAACATGGGTCAAATCGGGTAAGCATGGTCGGCTGATTTGATTCGATGTTGACACAATATCAAATCCAATAAAAATAGACTGGTCTAGTTTAAAATGTGTCGAACAAGATTTTTAAAAATTATTATTTATTAAATAATTTTAAAATAATCTTTGACTAGTGATTTGAGAGAAGTTACCGTTAACCGAATGCAAAATTCTTTTAATTGGATTAATGTGATACTTTTAGAAACTTTTAAAACTACATTTTGATACTTTCATAAACGTTTAGAACTGAATTTGTCAATGTTAAATTTTTTTTGCACATCTGTGAGGACGATTGGCTGCCACATGACACTTTATGCCACATGGATGACACGTGGCAGCCACATGGCGTAAAACTTAACGGCTACTGAGTCAACCGTTAAGTTGGTGATAAATTCGTAAATTGAAACGTTTAGGACCAAATTTGTCGAGTTCCTAATGTGTTGGCCCAATTGTGAAACAAGGTCATTATATAAGACCAATCATGTAATTTTTCCTTACTTGATATAGAAAAAATTATGAAACTATTGTATACATGATATAAAATCTTGTTATAAATGATATAAACTCTTGTTTTGCATGATTCAAACTCATATTTTAAAGGCTTAAATCCATTTTTGGTCAGGGGGACCAAAAATGGATTTAAACCTATTTTAAATGATATAATCACACCTTTATTTCACATATATATAAATAAATAAAAATTTATGAAATCTTTGTATGCATGATACAAGTCTTTGTTATAATTGATATAAATCATTTTTTGTTTTTGTTTTGGAAAATAGACCCACAATCCCCAGCAACAAGGGCGGACTGGTGGGATACTTTATTATTAAATTATTAAAAAAAAAAAGTATAACAGGCAATGCTAAGACTTACCCGAGCCCATCATACACAACCATAACCTCTCCCAACCAAACTAGACATTTACCAATACTCCATTGAAGAACCCTTACACTATACATTCCCCAATACTTCATTAGAGGAGCCTCTAACTACAATACCAATACAAAAGAAATAAAAAATCACCACCTAACCATCAGCAGTGTAGGAAAACTACTAGCGTCCAACAACATCAAACCCCGTAGTCTAGCCGACAGTCAGAAGGGACCTCAACCCCATGCAGCCCCATCTCAGTATACGTCCTAATACCATACCCAATAGCCTCAACCTTATGTTTTACATGATATAAATTTATGTTTTAAATGATATAATCACATTGTTTAAAAATTTTGATATATTTCACATTTTAAGTTGGTTAAATAAATTTTTTAATTAAAAACTTTCTAATTTATATAAAAATTTTATATTTTGAAATAAAATAAAGGGCGAATTACATTTTCTCCCTTAAACTTTGGTCAAAATATGAAAATCTCTCTGAAATTCTAAAAATTATAAAAACTCCCATATACTATTCAATAGTCTCTTTTCGCCACCTAAGTAGATGATATCATTCAATTTATTAAGTAAATGGACAATAATACCCTTAGTAGATCCCGAAATGCATTTTCAGACCAAAACACCTTCCTATTTAGTATACATAAGCCAAAACACCCTTATTTTTTAGGCAAAATGTAAGAATTAAATAGGCTATAAACTGGACTTTTGGTATTTTGTTTATAGATTAGAATACACATTGTTCTCATATTTCGCTAAAATATTTTTGTGTTTCTGGAAAAAGGAAAAAATTACAAAACGAGGTCATCTTGCTGGGGTGAAAGTAGTATTTTGATTTGGACGATAATTTGATAAAGTTACTGTTAGCAAGGAGATTAATAAGAGTGAGAACAAAAAGGATAAGAGATGAAAAGTAAAAAAAAAAGGGGAAATTATGAGGAAAAATAAGAAGAAATTATTATTTCAAAATTTTTTAAGATAAAAAAAATCAAGGATATACAATTTTATTATATCTATACTGAGTAGGAGGGTGTTTTAGTCTGAAAATGTATTCAGCGATCTATTAAGGATATTATTATCCATTTAATTAATAAATTGAATGACATCATCTGCTTAGGGGACGAAAAGAGACTATTGGATAGTATAGGAAAGTTTTAGTAATATTTAGCAAACTATCTTACTCATGATCCTGTTTCGGCCCTTCCGTAGTACCCAATACAATTTCTGCATCAAAGATTAGCCATGAACTCGCGAGCAATCAATGGGAATCATCTTTACCCAAAGACATTAAAAAAGGTTGGGTGGGCAGCTCCTCCTCCAGGTTGGATCAAGATTAACGTGAATGGCGCTTCTTGCTATTCCAATGAGAGAGCAGCATCCGAAGGGGTAGCTAGAGATATGGATGACAATTGGCTCACTGGCTTGGCTTGTGATATTGGAAGGGCTAATCCTCTTCATGCTGAATTAAGGGCAATATTTGAGTGTCTTTCTCTTGCTTAAACCAAAAATTGGGAGCAGGATATCATTGAGACAGATTCTTTAGATGCCATCTCCGCCATCAACATGGCCTCACATGAACATCCTGCTGTCAATCTAATTCATTCCATTCAGAATATGCTATTGGCATCGCGTCATAAACAGATGGTTCACTGCTACAATCAGTCCAACCACTTAACTGATCATCTAGCTAAATTGGGATTTAGCATTGGGGGATTTACAAGGCTCGAATGTTGCCCTTAGGAACTTCTACAATACGTCTCTGATGACAAGAAGGGTCGAAAATGGCCCCGTCTAATTTAATCTAGCAAACTCAGTATTGACCTACCCTTATGTACCAAAAAAAAAAAAAAAAAAAGAAAATAAAGGTTTGAAAAAAAAAATATAGAAAAATAGAGTAGTAATTGAAAAAAAAAGGAAAAGATTCACACGAAAAAAAACCTGTGGGAGGTATGTGTACATGAGTGCAGTAAAAAAAACATATGTGCAGCCAGCCAACAAATAATTGTCAAGCGTGGGGCTACTGGAGTCAAAAGTCAACTAATTTAAGGGGAACACACTAAAATTAAAAAATAATACAAAAACTAGTGCGTATACATGATGATGGTGGTCCTATAATTTTCCCGCAACCCAAACAACTATATAAGATAAACTAATGACTCCAATGAGCTCTATTTTGGTTGGTTCTTTTTCATATTTAGACAATAAAATTTTTTTTTAAAAAAGTAAGATTTTATACTACATTTATTTTAGCTCTTTACTTTCCTTTTTTTTTTTTTTTGTGGGTTTGAAATTAATTTGTATTATTGAAATGGTTTTTTTCTTTTAGGGAAAAAAAATTAATTGATTTTTTCTTAATTTTTACTGCATTTTGTTTTGTTTCCGATCTGGACATGCAATTTTCCCACATCATCCCCATCTCTCTTTGCCACTTGTTTAAGAACAAAGAGGAGATGATCTCCATAAAAGTTGAGGAAAATTAGAATAGCTTTTGAGAATCGGTAAGAAACCCTTAAAAGAATTTTTGACCTGTGGAATTTACTGAAAGCTCATAAGAGAAGTCGCCGCCATTGACGAATGTTATCGTACTTGTGAGCAATTTTTTTCCTATTAAATCTTAAATTTTTAATGATTTTTTTTCAAGAAATGGGCTGATTTTGAATTGAACTGAATTCAGGTTGACTGTATCTATGTCGTGTGCGATAACATCTGAGATTCCTGTTTTTGCATGTAGTTTTTTTTTTTAATTTTTATTTTCTCATTTGTATTTTTGAGAATTTGATATCAATAAACTTTGATTGTTTCTGTGCAAACTCAACCTATTTGAGAATCTATGTAATTTTACTTTCAAATCAGAATACTCAAGGATTAATTATCTTGTATCATCCATGCTTGGTCTTTTTAAAAAAAAAAAAAAAATTCAGACAGAATCTTGCATGGTTTGATTATCCTGAGGATCTTCGAGTTGATTTATTTAGGATCTTAGAACAATGTTTGGATATTTGCGAAAATATATCTTCTTTAACTAATTTATTTATTCTTAAAATTGTTTAATGATTTTTATGTGTGTCAGTTGTGCGATTTATTTTCGCAATTTTTTTGGGAAATCCGTGGCGGGTTTACGTTTCTTTATAATTAGCCAACCGATCAGTGACTAGACTGCTCAAGAAAGCTTTCCATTGAAATCCAAAAAATCTAGTTTTTCTTCTCCTTTTTTCATCCTTTCCCCAACTTCTTGTTTTTGGTTATAATCTTTGTAACTAACAAATTTTTTGAAGTCAATTAGCAAGACAAAGTTTCATGATTTCTCCTAATCATAAGGGTAATTTCTCACTAGTTGTTTTCAATTATTATTATTTTTTCCAAACCCAATCAAAAAGGGTTTGTAAGAGATCTTGATTATTCATCAGATTTGTGCTAGTTTGTCACGAAAAGGCTTGGTGAGAATTCATTTTTCACCGTTGTGATACTTATTCTCTATAGAGACCATCTCTCTTTGCCACTTGGTTTAGAACAGAGAAGAGATGGTCTCTATAAAAGTTGAGGAAAATTATAATAGATTTTGAGAATCGGTAAGAAACCCTTAAAAAAATCTTTTGACATGAGGAATTTGCAGAAAGCTCATAAGAGAAGCCGCCGCCATTGAGTAATGTCGTCATCTTTGTGAGCAATTTTTTCTCCTATTAAACCTTCTTAAATTTTTAATAAATTTTTCTTCAGGAAATGGGTTGATTTTGAATTGAACTGGATTCAATTTGACTGTATCTATGTCATGTGCGATAACATCTGGGATTCCTATTTTTGCACATAGTTTTTTTAAATTTTATGTTCTCATTTGTATTTTTGGGATTTTGATATCAATAAACTTGATTCTTTCTGTGCAAACTTAACCTATTTGAGAATCTATTTAATTTTACTTTCAAATCAGAAAACTCAAGAATTAAAGATCTTGTATCCATCCATGCTTGGTCTTTTTTCAAAAAAAAATTTCTAACAGAGAATCTTGCATGGTTTGATTATCTTGAGGATCTTCCAGTGGATTTGTTTAGGATCTTAGAACAATGTTTCGAGTTTTGTGAAAATATAACTTCTTTAGCTAATTTATTTATTTTTAAAATTTTCTAGAAATTTTTATGTGTGTCGGTTGTGTGCTTTATTTCTGCAGCTTTTTCGGGAACGGGTTTACGTTTTTTTATAATTAGCCAACCGATTAGTGACTAAACTGCTCAGGAAAGCTTTCCATTGAAATCTAAAAAATCTGGTTTTTCTTCTTCTTTTTTCATCCTTTCCCCAACTTCTTGTTTTTCTTTATAATCTTTGTAACTAACAATTTTTTCGAAATCAATTAGCAAGACAAAGTTTCATGATTTCTCTTGATCATAAGGGTAATTTCTCACTAGTTGTTTTCAATTCTTATTATTTTTTCCAAAAACTCAATCAAAAAGGGTTTGCAAGAGATTGTGATTATTTATCAGATTTCTGCTAGTTTGTAACGAACAGATTTGGTGGGAATTCATTTTTCACTATCATGATACTTGTTCAAGATATTTCTACGTCAATTCTTGATTAATTTCTTCTATCTAATTTATTGTAAAGATGATTGTCAATAATTTTATTGTTGTTGTGTTCTCTGATTTTGTTGGGGTTTTCTTTGTTTTTTGTGGATTTGATTGAGAATATGTAGTTTATTGGAAGTGCATCTCCAACAAATTACTATAGAGAAGTGTAGAAACTGTTCAGAGTTCAACGTTTATCTTGCTGTTGCCCCATTGCATCGGATCAAGTATGAACTCCTCTCTCTCTCTCTCTCTCTCTCTCTCTCTCTCTCTCTCTCTCACTCTCTCTCTCTCTCTCTCTCTCTCATATACCCATCCATGTCCTAAATATTACCGTTTTCAATATTTTGAATCATGACTATATTTTTAAAACAAAAGAGAATACAAATATTAAAACAATGATTGATTTACATTTGATCAATTACTGCAACATACAAATGCAGATACCGTGTGCCACAACACTTAATTAATTTGTATGCCAAATGGACCGGCTAAGTGTTGTGCATTAGAAATATTTTCTCATTTCAGCACAAGTACTTGTTTGTCCTACAATTGATCGAAGCTCGCCAAACTCTAAACTGGACTTAGAACTAGTCCAATATTAGTTCTGCATTCTTCAATTTCAGAGCCATCCTGAGTAATGTTCTGTATCATCAAAACACAAGAGTTGGTTACTTTTGTTGTGTGATTGGGGTTTAATATTGTGCTTAAGCGGAATCTATTTCTGATTAGGATCGATTTCTTGATGAAGAGTTCTTATTTCCCAACTTAATTGCGGGAAGTGTTTGTTTTCATTCATTTCCATTCGAAGTTAGAAACTTCTAAAACTAGATTTAGGTCAGAATATCTAGATTAAAATGATGCCATACTAAGGTTAATTCTAATTTATTTCCTGGTTCCTAAAAATTAATCTGCAGGTCGGACCACTAGTGGCAAAACAGTGAGACACAATTTCAACCGCATAAGAGAAGAACTGGTTCAGTTTGGAATCATGAGATCAAAAGCCAAGAACGATAACATTAACAACAACAACAACAACAAAGAAACAACTTCGGAGCAGGCTAAATATGATGCTACCGAATCTTCAAACAGGAAAGACAAAAGAAAATCAATACCCGAAACAATATCCTGGGATGACGAGGAAACTGAGACAGAAGAATCTATATTAGGCCAAGATGGTAAAAATTTCGAACGATTAATCCAATTTCCTCCAGAAAGGCCACCAAGGCCACCAAGGCAGATCAGGAATAAAGGAAAGCTGGTCATTAAAGAATCTGTTGAAGCATCGTCAGCAGAAGCAACAGCAAATGCAGATGGCTTTTCTTCCCCCTTGCCTTTTCCTGTTCAGAGAAAGAAGAGGTCCGTTACTGCTAGGAGAAAAAAGGTAAATGTTTTACTTGCATGGATGATTTTATTATCTCTGTATTATATCTAATATGTGTGCCCGTACATGAAACTTGCAGAATACTTATTATGCACCTAACATTCCCCGAAATGACACTGGAGGAAGTGAACCACTGGAAGAAACGAATACTTGCACTTTGATGGCACAGCCTGTGGGTGACTTGGCTATCGACAGTGTATCAAAATCCAGGTCTGAAAACCAAGATTCTGACAAATATGGTGAATCAAAAGGCAAAGAATTACCAGCTGCAGTAATAGCACTTTTAGCGCCCTCGGATTCAAGCAAGATCAAAAGGGGACGTCCTAAGAAAGGGGAGAGGAAGAAATCAGTTCTTGAATGTCAACATAATCAGAATCAAGATCTCAATGATGACATTAACTCCCCCAAAAAGAGAATTCCGCTTGAGGATCTCAACTTGCCTACACAAATTGTGATTGATGCTGAAAAAGTGTACCGACAATACCCTCGCCCTATTTGGTTTCTTTTGGTTGCCTCCAACAGCAAGTAAGATCCATAAATGATAGTTCCTCTAGCCCATAATAGTCGCAGAACTATATAACTTTCAAAAATTCTAAGTTAAAACTTCATTGCTTTTCTGCAATATTGTATTCATCTCATTCATCATCTACGTCCTTTGTTTCACTCTTCAGGGAAAATTTGGGAACTTTACCTGTATTGCCTCCTTGTTATGTACAGGTCAAGTAAGTCGATCTTTTAACTTTGTTTGATTATACATGCCTGTCACACATTTGCATTTTTTAAAACAGTAAGGAATTTGTGTCGTTTCGTCCATATGTTTGGATATTCCCAAAAAACATATGCAACTAAATTATGCATTTTTTTTGTGGAATTCTTTTTTTTTTTTCCGTGCCATTGATCATTCTGTTTCATGTTTGTAATTGGGTTGTGATCAAAGATGGGATTTCTCTTTTCCAATTTGATGTTGATTTTTTTTTTTTAATATTGCCTCTGTTTGAGAATAAGAAGATGTTTTAAAAATCTTAGGCAAATTAAAAAATTGTACTAATCCTGCCCATCTTTTTTTTTTTTTTTTTTTTTCTTGGTGCAAAGTGCACTAATCCTTCCCATCTTTTTAAAATCCCTTTTATTTTAGAACAGGGTAACAGTTTTGCACATTTTAGTTCATTTTTCACATGTGAAAACCATGCAATAAGAAAAGTAAACTTCCAAATTTTCCGCTATGGCCAAAAAAATGGCAGGATTAATAATATTTATTTCTTTGTTTTTCTTGATTTTTCTCAATTGTTCTTTAGGGTAATGACTGAATGTTTATTCTAGGATTTTTAAAAATATGAATGCAATATTCATACGTATCTATGAAAGTGGTCGATATGTACCTGATTCAAGAAACCTTTTTGTAGTCTTATTTGGTACTGAATCATAAAATATTGCAAGTGCCCATGAATTTAGTGTGTGATGTACGTGTATCATGTGTTTGTATTTTTGTATTTGCTATAGGGATGTTAACATGCCAGTTTCTGCCATCAAGAAATACCTGGTGCTAAAACTAGGCATCGCACATGAAGATGAGGTACCTACCCACCATGTTCATCATACCCTTTAATCACTTCATTCAATTAAATTTCTTAGACATTCCATATTATATTGTTAGAATCCCTTGAATTTTTGTGAATCTTGGAGGGATAATGACCCGAATCATACTTTTTGGAGCGGTTTGAATTAATTTGGTATAAATATAATATAAATAATCCTTGAACAAACTGCTTACAAGAGTCGTTTCCTAATCAGTTTTGATTGTTTTATGCGTTTCTTTATATGCTTGAATTAATTGAGTATATATATTGATGCATTGGTTTTCTTTATAAAACTGACCAAAAAATGAAAAAATTCTAGCTGGAGCTTAGGATGAGGGGGGAACTTGTGCACTCAGATATGGCTGTGCAGAAACTTATGGAGGTGTGGGTGCAAACATCAACAAGATCAGAGAAGGCTATAGTTGGAGACTCTGCCAAGGATTTTGTTATGGTGTTTACTTATGGTTGGAATTATGATTTATTCTGACCATCATCCTATCCTCAGGAGTTGGGTGTGATTGATCGGAAAGAGTTTTTTTTTTTATCACAAAGTTAAATATCAATGATACTTTATATATAAAGCATATATAAATCCAGTGTTTCCTCTGAATGAATTGAAAGGGGCAAGATATTTAATTTTCAGTTTTTTTCTTCCATGCCATTGATTATTCTGTTTCATATTTGTATTTTGTTTGTGATCAAAGATAGGATTTCTCTTTTCCAGTTTCATATTGAGTGTTTTTTTTTTTGTAAATATTGACTTTGTTTGAAAATAAGATGTTTTAAAAATTTTAGGAAAATTAAAAAATTGCACTAATCTTGCCCTTTTTTTTTTTTTTTTGGAGAAATTGCACTAATCATTCCCATCTTTTTTTTTTTTTTTTTTTTCTTTTTGTCGAAGTCTATAATACTTTTTATTTACCCAGAGTCTGCTTAGGGTCTCTCTCAATAGACTTTTTGTTCCTGCAAAATTAATCGGACACCATGACTTATTCTTCCCCCTTATGCTCGTCAGGTACCTTTACATATTTCATTTATGATGCGTAAAAATGCCATATTTATGTTATTCTCCCATAAAAATGTCGTCTTTATGTTCTAATTTGTTTTTTTTAGTGCAGAGTTTGAGCAAGATCTCGTGCAATCGGAAAATTTTTAAAATCCCTTTTATTTTAGAACCGATTAATAATTTTGATTATTTTATTTTATTTTTCACGTGTCGAAATCAAGCAACCAAAAAAATTGCAAGTGGTCATTCATATATACGTCTATGTCTATAGATCAAGGTTGTGAAATTTAAAACATTTGTGCACTTGACCTACCCAAAATGACACTGGAGCAAATGATATGCTGGAAGAAATGAATACTCACAAAAGGGGACATCCTAAGAAATTGTAGAGGAAGAAATCAGTTACTGAATGTCAACATAATCAGAATCAAGATCTCAATGACAACATTAACTCCCCCAAAAAGAGAATGCTGCTTAAGGATCTCAACTTGCCTACACAAATTGTGATTGATCATGAAAATGTGCAGCAACGATACCCTTGCCCCATTTGGTTCCTTTTGGTTGCCTCCAACAGCAAGTAAGATCCATGAATGATAGTTCATCAATCCAATAATAGTTGCAGCTATATAACTTTAAAAACTTCCAAGTTAAAACTTCATCATTTTTCTACAATATTGGGTTCATCTCATTCATGCTCTACATCTTTTATTTCACTCTTTAAGGAAAATCGTGGAACTTTATTCGTATTGCCTCCCTGTTATGCATAGATCAAGTAAATAGATCGCTTAAATTTATTTGATTCGTATATTTTCATTTTCTTAAAGTAATGGATTTGGGCGTTTCATCTTTTTACCCAAAAACAGACACATGCACACATCCATTTGGATATTCCTTAAAAACATATGCAACTAAATATGGGATTATTTGTTGTATTCAGTTTTTTTTATGCCATTTATTCTGTTTCATATTTATTTTTGGTTTGTCATCAAAGATCGGATTTCTCTTTTCGAGTTTAATATTGAGTGTTATTTTTTTAATATTGGCTCTGTTTGAAAATAAATAGATGTTTTAAAAATTTTAGGAAAATTTAGAAATTGCACTAATCCTGCCCCGTTGGGGGGAGGGGGCGGTGCAATTGCACTAATCGTGCCCATCTTTTTTTTTTTTTTGGTAGAAGTCTATAATACTTTTTAGAACCCCAATTTATTTTTTTAGAACCCTAATTAATTCATAATTTTTTTAAAAATCTAATTATTTTAAACCCATTTCCACCCCATTCCCAGTTATGAAAAAACCATATCCATGAGTTTGTATTTCATTCCCCGATTCCCATATTTTTCAACCAAACACTAGGAATAAGTTGGGAATGAGTTTCATACCCATTCCCCATCCCAAACCTCCCCAACCAAACACCCCCTGAGTATATATTGATGTATTGGATTTGGTTATAAAATTGACCAAAAAGTACAAAAATTTCAGCTGGAGCTTAGGATTAGGGGGAACTTGTACACTCAGATACGACAGTGCAGGAACTGATGGAGGTGTGGGTGCAAACATCAACAAGATCAGAGAGCAAGAAGAGGGCCGCAGTGGGAGACTCTGCCAAGGATTTTGTTATGGTGTTTAGTTATGATTGGAATCATGTTATATTCCGATCATAAATCGTGAGCAGTTTGGATTTGTCCCAAAGGTTGAAGTTTTTAAGGTTTTTCTTTTTTTGACTGCTTCATTTGCAGGAGACCATGTAATCTATATTTCGTCGGATCGATTTTGTGAGCATGCTAATGCAGAGAAAACTGCAAATGATGTTGCTGCTGCTTTCTGTGACTTTTATCAAGTTTTGAACTTGCATCCCATTTCTCGATGGGAATTTTTAAATTTAAAACTAATATGTTGAATTTAGAATAACTTCACATGCTTTGCACAGTTTTTTTTCTTTCTTTCTTTTTTTTTTTTTTTTTTGGGTTATGTTACACATATTTTGCACAAAGAGATTATTAAATTGCACATATTTTGCAATTTAATATAGGGTTCTCAAACCAACCAGTCTCTCACCAGACTGTTTTGAAAAAAAAAAATAATAAATAAATAAAAAAAATTGCACATATTTTGCACAAAATATTAAAGATGACATTGTTTTTCAATTAATTAATGATTGATACTTAATTTGAATGAACAACCTTATATTTTATTTTAAACAAAATTAGGTGCGTATTATCTATTACCATACAAGATAATATCATTTGTTACATTGAGTTTTAAATGTTTTATATTATTTAAATCAATATTAAATATTGTATTAATTTTCAATATCATACATTTATATTTCAAAATTTATTTTTAAAAAGTATAATTACTGTGATTAAAAATTAAATATGATTATCTAAATAAATTGAAAATAAGAGTTTTCTTAGTCAAACAAAAAATTGTAATTTAGTGGGTCTCATTTATTTAGAACCAATAGGGTCAGATATGTACTACTCCCTTTGATTTACTATAGCCCATTTCTTTCTCTCTTCCACTTGTTTCTCCAGATCCCTCTCTAAATTCTTCAATTTGCTAACCATCTCATCTTTCCCTGAACACTAGCACTTTTACCTGGAAGTACTCTATCTTTTGGTTTTTGGGGGGATGACTGTACTACTACTAGCCCCATCTTGAGGCTTCCTAACTAATGATTCGATTCAGTGCGTGATAGCTCATACAGACTTTCAACGACAGGGACTTCATCAAGCAAGTAATTCTCGTTGATGAATCCATGACTTTCGATGTTCAAGACGGAGTTCTTGACAATGTTAGAGACAATGTTACCCTCACCAGTTATGGATCCACCACCCATCATTGCTAATTGAACTATTGAAGAGGTGTAATTTATTCACATTAGTATATTACAAATCATAAGTTTCATATTTGGCGTGACCAACTAAAATATAGATGAGGGGATCATTTTTTACCACCCAATTTTTTTATTCACTGCCCATCTCTTTCTAAAATTGCCCTAATTTTTACCCAAATTCCTTTACCATTCCCCTTCTTCTAAAGAAATTTAGATATAAATTAAGAGCAATTTTGGAAAGAGAAAGGCAATGAATAAGAAAAGAGAGGTAATAAATAAAAATTCTATATAGATAAAGAGAAGACCAAAATATATTGTTTAGCTTGAATGTGGATGTTATTATTATTTTTTTTTTATCTGAATTACTGTGTAAAATTGATAGATGATGGATATACGTTTCGGTGACTTTTGTTTTACTAGGAGGTATGTTTATTTTTAAGAATAATAAAATAAATACAAAATTACAAATAAATATATAACGAAACGAAAATAGTTAATTATTTAATTAAAATATCTTAATAAGACACACACATCCTGGTTGGAATATAAAAAAGAAATGAAAATAATCAAATATATGTAAAAAACTCAAGGTTAAGTCAGAATAAAAAAGAATACCAACTACAAAAAAAAAAAAAAAAAAAACTCATAATCGGGATTCTGATCTTTATTTTTCCCTGATTTTTAGTATCCTTTTTATTTTCTCCTATCATTCCAAATTGAAAGAAACATTTGGAAAGAAAATAATTACATTTTAGAACGTTAAACACTAATAATCAGAAAAAGTGGGGCAACAAAAAAATTTTTTTCTGTAGTGCAAGCAGGGCGAGGATCAAGAATGTTTGTCCAGATTCTCCTCCAGGTTTTCGACTAGACAGAAGTTCTGACAATTTCCTCTGTTGAGAGACGAAACAAGATGTTTTCCAACACATCTTGTGGCAGAAAAGTGATTCACTCTTCATAAACTCATTTGGAAGATTGATCAACGTGAGGTGCCATTGTGTACAGATTGCTTGAAGTTGGCCTGAAAATCACAACAGTTAACATAAGAACCGCTATACTAAAATTTGATCAATAGGTTTTGAAACCAAAAGAAAAAAAAATAACATATCATTTGATGTCCAACAAAAAACTTGAGGAAGAAAAACTGGCAGATCTGGAATTTTAGAGCTTTTTCAGTGCAGGATTTGAGCAAGATATCGTGCAACCGGAAAATTTTTAAAATCCCTTTTATTTTAGAACCGATTAATATTTTTGATAATTTTATTTTATTTTTCACGTGTAGAATTCATGCAGCCGAAAAAATTGCAGGAGGTCATTCATATATATGTCTATGTTTATAGATCAAGGTTGTGAAATTAAAAATATTTGTGCACCTAACCTGCCACATAATGACATAGGAGAAAGTGAACCACAGGAAGAAATGAATACTCACAAAAGGGGACATCCTAAGAAATTGGAGAGGAAGAAATCAGTTCCTGAATGTCAACATAATCAGAATCAAGATATCAATGACAAAATTAACTCTCCCGAAAAGAGAATGCTGCTTGAGGATCTCAACTTGCCTACACAAATTGTGATTGATCATGAAAATGTGCAGAAACGATACCCTTGCCCCATTTGGTTCCTTTTGGTTGCCTCCAACAGCAAGTAAGATCCATGAATGATAGTTCATCTATCCCATAATAGTCGCAGTACTATATAACTTTAAAAACTTCCAAGTTAAAACTTCATCATTTTTCTAAAATATTGGGTTCATCTCATTCATCCTCTACATCCTTTATTTCACTCTTGAGGGGAAATCGTTAAATTTTACCCGTATTGCCTCCCTTTTATGTATAGGTCAGGTAAATGGATTGCTTAAATTTGTTTGATCAGTATATTTTCATTTTCTTAAAGGAATGGATTTGGGCGGTTTCATCTTTTTACCCTAATACAGACACATGCACACATCCATTTGAATATTCCTTAAAACATATGCAACTAAAATATGGGATTGTATTCAGTTTTTTTTTTTTTTTTTTTTCATGCCATTGATCATCCTGTTTTATATTTATTTTTTGTTTCTCATCGAAGATGGGATTTCTCTTTTCGAGTTTGATATTGAGTTTTTTTTTTTTAGTATTGGCTCTGTTTGAAAATAAGGAAATGTTTTAAAAATTTTAGGAAAATTTAAAAATTGCACTAATCCTGCCCGTTGGGACAGAGAAGGGGGGGGGGGGGGGGGGGGGAGGAATTGCACTAATCGTGCCCATAAGAAAATTTTTAAAATCCTTTTATTTTAGAGTAAATTTCAAAATTGGTCATCATACTATGGTCACTTTTCAGTTTTGGTCATCATACTCAAAACTATTTTTAAGGTCATCATACTTTCATTTTATTTTCAAAAAAGGTCACTCCGTCCATATTGGCCGTTAACCCTCTTAACGGAGCCTTTTTTTGAGGGCATTTATGTCATTCTCATTTATTTGGCTAATTTTTTATTTTATTTTTTTGCCTTCCTCCTTGAGACTTTTTTCCGTCCGTTTTTTTCTAAATAATTCAGTATTTTTTTAATATTTTTGAATTTTATAAAAAAATATTTTTAAATTATCATTTTATTTGTTTTATAATTAAATAATTTTAGATATTATGATACATATTATGAACGAAATTTTTTTTAAAAAATAATAATACAGTAGATATCAGATCAACAGATTATAGATATCAGATCAAAAATATAAAAGAAATCATACAATAGAATTAAAACATACTTAACAAGGGAGATCAGATCAGGATTATATAGACATCAGATCAGAGAATACTAGACATCAGATCAACAGACTATAGATATCAGATCAAGAACATAAAAGAAATCATACAGTAGAACTAAAACATACTTAATAAGGGAGATCAGATCAGGATTATATAGACATCAGATCAGCGAATACTTGACATCAGATCAACATACTATAGATATCAGATCAAGAATATAAAAGAAATCATACAGTAGAACTAAAACATACTTAACAAGGGAGATCAGATCAGGATTATATAGACATCAGATCAGCGAATACTTGACATCAGATCAACAGACTAATAAAACGTTCAGAGAATTGGATATGAGCATACTTAACAAGGGAGATCAGATCAGGATTACATAGACAACAGATCAGCGAATACTTGACATCAGATCAACAGACTAATAAAACGTAAGCTTCCGGATTTTGTTTAATTATGAGCATGCTTATGCAGAGAAAACTGCAAATGCTGCTACTGTCTATATCTTGATGGGAATTTTTAAATTTAAAACTAATATGTTGAATTTAGAATAATTTGCTCATGCTTTGAACAGTATTTCCTACATTGGGTTGGGAAACTAAATTCCAAGAACGTTACTTTTATATATTCAGAGTTAGGGGGAAATTGAATTCTCAGTATTTGTTAAATTGGATATGAAGAGAAAGGTCAATGAGTTTAAGCTGAAATTATACCTAGAAAAAAAAAAAGAAGCAGCTCTTCTTTGAAATCAGATTAGCGAGGAGCTCACACAAACAAATCGGCTGCAATTCCTACAAACAAATTTTGAACTTCCGAGTAGCAGTGCTTTTCGGGCCTAGAAATAATTGGGGAGGAAAACAAAGAGGAGAGGGGAAGGGTTTGTTTTGGCAGAAAAAAAAAAAAAAAAAAGATAGGGAGGACGATGGGGGCAGTAGAAGACGATTGGGGGAGGAGGGGAGACGATCAAGTGAGACTGTAGAAAATTTATTTTTAAAAAATCTCCCACGTGAGAATGGACGAAGAATCTCACGTGGGAAGGAAAGCAAAGAAGGCATGTGGTTTCGTTTTATATATACATGTAGATAATAATAGGGGACTTGCTATTTGTATCACAAATTTGCTATTTGTATCACAAAAAAAATAAAAATAATAATAAAAATACCAAAATGCCCTTATGAACAAAATTTTTGATAAATTGACAGATTTTATGTCAAAAAACTGGGCAAAATTGCGTTTTTTCTCTTCCAAAACGCAATGGAAAAACGTTTTGGACATACAAAATTTAGCCAAAATTGCGTTTTCCTATGTTAAAAACGCTGAATGAGAGCGTTTTTGGCTGTCAAAAACGTCAAAATGGGAAGTTTCCACCATGGTTCGCTCGTTAAAATGATGTGTTTTTGACTGTCAAAAACGTCAAAATGTTGTGTTTTTGACTGTCAAAAACGTCAAAATGATGTGTTTTTTACTGTCAAAAACGTCAAAATGTCAAAAACGTCAAAATGATGTGTTTTTTACTGTCAAAAACGTCAAAATGATGTGTTTTTGACTGTCAAAAACGTCAAAATGATGTGTTTTTGACTGTCAAAAACATCAAAATGTTGTGTTTTTGACTGTCAAAAACGTCAAAATGATGTGTTTTTTATTGTCAAAAAGGTCAAAATGATGTGTTTTTGACTGTCAAAATGGGAAGTTTCCACCATGGTTCGCTCGTTAAAATGATGTGTTTTTGACTGTCATTTTATGTATCTGGACGTGGTGCTAGTGTTATTTGACGTGGTGCTAGTGTTATGGGACGTGGTAGACTGTCTTTGTGAAAAAAATCAGTTTAAATTCACAAACATGGATGTAGACGTATCTGGACGTGGTGCTAGTGTTATTTGACGTGGTGCTTGTGTTATGGGACGTGGTAGACTGTCTTTGTGAAAAAAAATCAGCTTAAATTCACAAGCATGGATGTAGACGTATCTGGACGTGGTGCTAGTGTTATTTGACGTGGTGCTAGTGTTATGGGACGTGGTAGACTGTCTTTGTGAAAAAAATCAGCTTAAATTCACAAACATGGATGTAGACGTATCTAGACATGGTGCTAGTGTTATTTGACGTGGTGCTTGTGTTATGGGACGTGGTAGACTGTCTTTGTGAAAAAAATCAGCTTAAATTCACAAACATGGATGTAGACGTATCTGGACGTGGTGCTAGTGTTATTTGGCGTGGTGCTAGTGTTATGGGACGTGGTAGACTGTCTTTGTGAAAAAAATCAGCTTAAATTCACAAGCATGGATGTAGCTTAAATTGTAATTATATGTTTCATTAAATAAACAAACCTTCATAATTTATTTATTTGAAAAACTTAACAGGACTTATTTACCTGTCCTTAATGGAGATCCACCATCAAAACCTGTATGAATGCGGTGTGATCGACCTGTCGAGCGGCCGGATGAACCTGAACGGCACCTACCACGTCGGCCACGTGTCGCTCTTTCTCGTGAACTCCACTCGCGCATAACTTCATATAACGAATGTTTTTTAAGTTAAGAATTTGTGTGGATTTGTTTTTTGGATAGTTGTTGTGTATAAGTGTTTCCTCCAATTCACATGAATGTATGTAAACGTTGTTGAACTTCTGTACATGTCAAAAACACATCATTTTTACGAGCGAACCATGGTGAAAACTTCCCATTTTGACGTTTTTGACAGTCAAAAATACATCATTTTTACGAGCGAACCGTGGTGGAAACTTCCCATTTTGACGTTTTTGACAGTCAAAAATACATCATTTTTACGAGCGAACCGTGGTGGAAACTTCCCATTTTGACGTTTTTGACAGTCAAAAACACATCATTTTAATGAGCGAACCATGGTGGAAACACATCATTTTGACGTTTTTGACAGTCAAAAACACATCATTTTGACGTTTTTGACAGTCAAAAACACATCATATTAATGAGCGAACCATGGTGGAAACTTCCCATTTTGACGTTTTTGACAGTCAAAAACACATCATTTTAACGAGCGAACCATGGTGAAAACTTCCCATTTTGACGTTTCATCCATGGTATAAACGCACCATTTTGGCGTTTTTTCACTGAATTTTTGAGAAAAAATTGCCCAAATGGTTCGGCTGCCAATTTGGGGGATTTTATGTCATTTTCGGGCCGGAAACGCCGCGTTTCCGCGAGCGAACCGTGGACGAAACGCCCCATTTTGGCGTTTCGTCCATGGTAAAAACGCAGCGACTTTGCGTTTTATGCTGTGCAAAACGCAAATTCGCTACGTTTAGTTTTGTTAAAAACGTTGAGTTTTGGCGTTTTAAACCCTTACAAACGCAATCTTACTTATTTTTTACATGTAGAAAACGTTTTTTATGTGCGTTTTTTAGCATAATACAAACGCATTTTTTGTGCGTTTTTGTCCCACACTTAGTATTTTTTGCAAAGGTTGCACCATAAGGGCGTTTCGGTCTTTTTATTATATTTTTTATTTTTTTTTGTGATACAAATAGCAATTCCATGATACAAATAGCAATCCAGTAATAGTAGCCTTGATATGCTGTCAATGTCCAGGGCAAAAAAACAAACACATCGTAGTCAAGATGTTGTTAGTGACAAGAGGGGACAACGGCCACTGAATAATAATACAGAGAAGAGTCCAGAATGCGGACATCTCCACCATGAATTCGGGCGCTATGCATGATTGCGGTACTTATCCACGTCCAACACCATTCCTCGTGGCCAAAACCATCCATGGCGGATCCAGCTCCAATATCCGCCATTACCCTCTTCTTCTTCATGTAGAATCACCACATACCCGCCCGCTCGACCCATTTTCCCACCTTCCAATTTCATCCTAAAGCATGAGGAATTTTTCGTTTTGGGAGGAAGGAAAAGGGTTCGCGAGGGAAAGGAGGATGAACAGTTTTTCGAGAAATTTATGCTGCATATTGTTAAAGTAATATGAGTCAACGTTCTGCAGTTCTACCGCCCTTAATCAAAATTTTCCCCAGATATAAAGCCCTCAATTAGGTAAGCTTGGGCGGAGAAGCAGCTGGCCTGGATTCATCATCCGTCTAATTAAGCCACTTTATATCTGTGAAGATTTTTTATTGAGGGCGGCAGAACTTGGAACTTATGCCTGGTTGGTTTTCAATTTTTTAGTCGCCACTGAACAATTTGAATCAATCACTCCTTTGACACCCAACTCAGCTCTTCAATTCAAACACCTAGCCCAGATGAAAACTATCCATTTTGTGACCTCTAAATGCCTATAACAGTTGGCCAAATCTGTCCCTCAAATATGCCTTCCCAAAAGATCAGACTTTTCGATTAAAACCTCCCTTCTGGAGAGGAACCAGACGATGGCCCACTACAATTCGAAAGTTTTGCCAGAAATGAGCTGTTTCTTTTCTCAGAGTCGTGGTTCTGCTACAAGGCCAAAAGGTGCAGCATTTGATCTTTCTATACATGGTAAGTGATTTATGAATTTGAATTTTCGGTACTGAAATTGATTTGGAATGGAAAAGCAGTAAGCATATTGTCTGAATTGCTTCGTCTTCTATTTCTGCTTTCTATGTTCTTACAAAGCATCTGAACTGTAGAGTTTCATAGACAAAAACTTCAATTATCAACGGTAAACAACAACTGTTAATGTTAGAAATAGAACTTTAATTTCAGAACGATAAGATCATAAGAGTGCATTACAAAGGGCCTACAAAAATCAGACATACTCTATTCTTGTGTTATCTTCAGAATTGGTGCTCCTCATCTGGCAATGTTGGATGTAGTTACTTATCCAACAAGGCCCTTATAACGAGCATAAGCAACAATCATCACAAAAATTAGTGTACAGAGAACTCCACTGAATATCACCACCTGAACAATTTTTTTTTTTTTTCCAGAAAAACCAGTGCCAATTAATATTCAAATCGATTAGGTCAATACCATCGTAAAAGTTTCAGAAGTGTATACTTACCCATTTGAACATGTAATCATGGTCATGATTCCAACCATATGGTATGTTCACGCCAAATATTCCGGTAATTAAGGCGAAAATGGATGCACATACAGTTCCAGAACTGAGAAAGAGCTCTAACTGTAACAACAGAGCACATTGTTAGGATAAAGAGATTCAATAGCATTGCTTAAAGCTTCAAACTATGATCATTTCCAACATGGCCAACTAAAAGAAGTAAATAATAGTGATACATACTACCGTACATTACCTGAATCAGCTGATTTCGATGGTTGTCAAGCTGGAAGAAAAATTCACACAAGCTACTTCAGATCACAGGGCAAATAAGCACAAAGATCAACCTACCAACTTAGTGCTTCAGCTAACCTGAATGTTTATATAGTCCTCTGTGTTGTCAATATATTCACGAAGCTGTGAAATTACAATTCACAAATCAATCATACTTATCAACTGCTTGAAAAAGTATGGGCTGATATTAGAAAAAACAAATTTGAATTGTTCACTATCAAGATCAAATTTGTTTCTTCTCCATTCAATTTCATTAAGAGACCAAACATTTTCGTACATTCGATTCACCAAAAGAAGCATGATAGGAGGGAACTAGTTTATGTACTACAAAGCAAATACAAAAACCATGAATTCCTAACGTAAATACATGAATCCAGAGTCTTAGAGATGTAGAGAACTAAACTTAATATATAAACCTAAAATAGCAAAGAATATCACATACTGTAGTTAGCTTGTTCAGGGTCCCATCAATTTGCATGAAATAAGCCTGCATAAACATGGAAGTTCTTAAATTTTCCACCAAACATGATCAAAGAAAAAGGTAAAGTAAGGTAAGCTTCTCACCTCTAGTAACATCTCAAGCTCCTCAACATCATCTTCGTCCCCGCGGATTGTGGCTATACTTGCTCTACTAGCCCTAGATATTTTAGAACCAATAGTAGGGGAGGAAAGAAACCAACCGTTAGCAGCATCCAATCCACTTGCAGGTGAAGATGCACCACCTGTTAACTTTCTTGACAAATACAGGTCCGCCATATCATCGTCATCATCCAAAAGTTGTTCAAGCTCATCCCTTACCTTGACAATGAAGCTATTTTTTCAAAAATCACTTATAAAGGACAGAAAGAAAAAATATTAAACTAACAGCCATCGTCCTAAGGTAGAAGTGACATCTTTGACATATTTACACTATTGTACCCCATGAAGACCATTAACAAGGCAAAAGCAAAAAGCACGTCCGCACAAATAGTGACAAGCACTGAACTAAAAAATCTCACTTCACAAAATCTGTACAGCTGAACAGCTGTTTTATCTGTCGCATAGTACCAAAAGAAACATTATAATTATATCCTCAATCCCATCTAAATAGCTCTATAATATAATGTTTTATAGGGTTAGTACACAGCCACCAACTCGCACAGAGAAGAAGAACATTCTACCTTTTGAACCCGAGCAGTCAACCTCGTCATCTGACTCTTCAACTTACGAACTCGGTCTAAATTACGGCTACTAATCTGTTGTTTACACAGTAAAACATTAGCTAAAAGGTACCAAGAAAAGAAAAGAAAAAGACCTTCCTCAAACAAAGAGAAGAAAGAAGAGAACATCAAAGTAAGGAATGAAATGAGGTATTGTGACACAATCTACACCTTCGAAGTTAGCAAATCTAAAGCTGGATAAACAGCTGTTTCCAAGTCTATCGTGCGAGCAGAAAGATAACTACATATGGCTTCCAATGCAACCTCCAAGGCCCTAAATTCAAATGGAGATTCTGAAATACACAGATAATTAGGACATAGGAAATAAAGGCTACCACAGGTAATGATTACGACCAACATGGCCATCGGCACACACAGAAACTATATGCATATAGATTGGTCATAAAATAACATGAGGAAGATATAATAATCACATAAATTAGAAAAAGAGTGCGTTACAGTTTGTTGTTTGTAAAAATACTTAATAGAATTGCAATAGTGGGAAGACAAGGCATACCATCTTCTTCACCATTTTCATCATGATGTGCAACCGACTCCTTAATGCCCTCCTGCATTTCATTATCAGCATTTACAGATTTCAATCTCCTCCTTAGTTCTTCAATAACAGGAGCAACATTCTCATCCAGTGGATCTCGAAGCAGAACCTATATAAAAATCATAATTCAAAATCTTTCAAAGAAGATTCATGCCTTTTTTCCCCCCACAAATCACCAGTAAGATAATCCAATGCTCCTCACAATTGAGTTTATCGGCCAGATATGTAATCAGAAGAAAATATGCACCACAGTTTTTCATAATAGGAAAAATGAAAAAGCAGATGATTCAAACAGAATAAACGAAAGAATGGAAACAAGAATAGCTTACCTCTTCAGCTGTAATAATAGCCTTGATATGCTGTCATTGTACAATATCCCAAACACAGAGAAAGGAAAAAAAATAAAAATCAGTAAGTAATGCTATTTGAGAAAATAGTAAAAGTACCTGCAACCAAAATGTAAACCCAGATGGGCCAATTCACAAAACAACCAAACTTCAGATGTCTTTCTTAAAACCTAAAGGTCTACGCTAAACCTCAAATCCTCGAAATTTGCCTAACCCCAAACACAAGCTCCAGAACAATAAAGCAAAAGCATGAATACATTTCACCTAGCAAAGACTATAAAACATACATTTTCAGATTGCTAATGAGCAGATAAATGAATACAATTTTCTATATTCTACAAAATAAACACATATAAACTAGCCAGCCGTACAGGAAACTCCGTTTAAATCAAAAGAGAAAAATCCACGTGAAGAACACGGGTTTAATCGAAGACTGATAAAAATTAAGAAGAAAATACCTCTAAATTGAGTACGATGGCCCTGTCACGACCGAGAATTGCAGAGGGATAAGACAAAAAGGGGTCGAGAATGCGAAGATCGCGGGCATGAATTTGCACACGATGCATGATTGCATATTTGTCGACCTCCAGCACCGTTTCCTGGCCGGAAGCATCCATGAGCAACCAACTCCGAGACCCAACACCTTTCTTCATCAACCCGCCCATACCAGTCGGATCTGCAGGCACCACATACCCGCTCTCTCGACCCATCGCCAACTTTTATCATCCTACAACAGCATGAGTACCAATAGCATTCAAATTCCCCGAGTTTCGAGTTTGATGGAAAAGGGTATTCGGATTAAGGTTATGGTGGGCTGAAAATCAAGGGATCAGCCAGAGTTTACATGGCGCTTGTTCAATATTCGGAGCGAGAGGTAAACGCTACCATGAAACTTTCCCCAGATATAAAGCTGCATATTGTTAAATCACGGGTATGCTGCATATTGTTAAAGTAATATGAGTCAAGGTTCTGCAGTTCTACCGCTCTTAATCAAAACGTTCTGCAGTTCCACCGCCCTTAATCAAAATTTTCCCCAGATATAAAGCTCTCAATTAGGTAAGCTTGGGCGGAAAAGCACCTGGCCTGGATTCATCATCCGTCTAATTAAGCCATCTGTGAAGATTTTTTATTAAGGGCGGCAGAACTTGGAACTTATGCCTGATTGGTTTTCAATTTTTTAGTCGCCACTGACCAATTTCAATCAATCACTCCTTTGACACCCAACTCAGCTCTTCAATTCAAACACCTAGCCCAGATGAAAACTATCCATTTTGTGACCTCCAAATGCCTATAACAATGGCCGAATTTGTCCCTCAAATATGCCTTCCCAAAAGATCAGACTTTTCGTTTAAAACCTCCCTTATGGAGAGGAACCAGACGACGGCCCACTACAATTCAAAAGTTTTGCCAGAAATGAGCTGTTTCTTTTCTCAGAGTCGTGGTTCTGCTACATGGCCAAGAGGTGCAGCATTTGATCTTTCTATACATGGTAAGTGATTTATGAATTTGAATTTTCGGTGCTGAAATTGATTTGGAATGGAAAAGCAGTAAGCATATTGTCTGAATTGCTTCGTCTTCTATTTCTGCTTTCTATGTTCTTACAAAGCATCTGAACTGTAGAGTTTCATAGACAAAAACTTCAATTATCAATGGTAAACAACACCTGTTAATGTTAGAAATAGAACTTTAATTTCAGAACGATAAATCATAAGAGTGCATTACAAAGGGCCTACAAAAATCAGACATATTCTATTCTTGTGTTATCTTCAGAATTGGCGCTCCTCATCTGGCAATGTTGGATGTAGTTACTTATCCAACAAGGCCCTTATAACGAGCATAAGCAACAATCATCACAAAAATTAGTGTACAGAGAACTCCACAGAATATAACCACCTGAACAATTTTTTTTTTCCAGAAAAACAAGTGCCAATTAATATTCAAATCGATTAGGTCAATACCATCGTAAAAGTTTCAGAAGTGTATACTTACCCATTTGAACATATAACCATGGTCATTATTCCAACCATATGGTATGTTCATGCCGAATATTCCGGTAATTAAGGCGAAAATGGATACACATACAGTTCCAGAACTGAGAAAGAGCTCTAACTGTAACAACAGAGCACATTGTTAGGATAAAGAGATTCAATAGCATTGCTTAAAGCTTCAACAAACTATGATCATTTCCAACATGGCCAACTAAAAGAAGTAAATAATAGTGATACATACTAGCGTACATTACCTGAATCAGCTGATTTCGATGGTTGTCAAGCTGGAAGAAAAATTCACACAAGCTACTTCAGATCACAGGGCAAATAAGCACAACGATCAACTACCAACTTAGTGCTTCAGCTAACCTGAATGTTTATGTAGTCCTCTGTGTTGTCAATATATTCACGAAGCTGTGAAATTAGAATTCACAAATCAATCATACGTATCAACTGCTTGAAAAAGTATGGGCTGATATTATAAAAAACAAATTTGAATTGTTTACTATCAAGATCAAATTTGTTTCTTCTCCATTCAACTTCATTAAGAGACCAAACATTTTCGTACATTCGATTCACCAAAAGAAGCATGATAGGAGGGAACTAGTTTATGTACTACAAAGCAAATACAAAAACCATGAATTACTAACGTAAATACATGAATCCAGAGTCTTAGAGATGTAGAGAACTAAACTTAATATATAAACCTAAAATAGCAAAGAATATCACATACTGTAGTTAGCTTGTTCAGGGTCCCATCAATTTGCATGAAATAAGCCTGCATAAACATGGAAGTTCTTAAATTTTCCACCAAACATGATCAAAGAAAAAGGTAAAGTAAGGTAAGCTTCTCACCTCTAGTAACATCTCAAGCTCCTCAACATCATCTTCGTCCCCACGGATTGTGGCTATACTTGCTCTACTAGCCCTAGATATTTTAGAACCAATAGTAGGGGAGGAAAGAAACCAACCGTTAGCAGCACCCGATCCACTTGCAGGTGAAGATGCACCACCTGTTAACTTTCTTGACAAATACAGGTCCGCCATATCATCGTCATCATCCAAAAGTTGTTCAAGCTCATCCCTTACCTTGACAATGAAGCTATTTTTTCAAAAATCACTTATAAAGGACAGAAAGAAAAAATATTAAACTAACAGCCATCGTCCTAAGGTAGAAGTGACATCTGTGGCAACATATTTACACTATTGTACCCCATGAAGACCATTAACAAGGCAAAAGCAAAAAGCACGTCAGCACAAATAGTGACAAGCACTGAACTAAAAAATCTCACTTCACAAAATCTGTACAGCTGATCAGCTGTTTTATCTGTCGCATAGTACCAAAATAAACATTATAATTATATCCTCAAACCCATCTAAATAGCTCTATAATATAATGTTTTATAGGGTTTCGCTGAATATAAAGTACACAGCCACCAACTCGCACAGAGAAGAAGAACATACTACCTTTTGAACCCGAGCAGTCAACCTCGTCATCTGACTCTTCAACTTACGAACTCGGTCTAAATTACGGCTACTAATCTGTTGTTTACACAGTAACACATTAGCTAAAAGGTACCAAGAAAAGAAAAGAAATAGACCTTCCTCAAACAAAGTGAAGGAAGAAGAGAACATCAAAGTAAGGAATGAAATGAAGTATTGTGACACAATCTACACCTTCGAAGTTAGCAAATCTAAAGCTGGATAAACAGCTGTTTCCAAGTCTATCGTGCGAGCAGAAAGATAACTACATATGGCTTCCAATGCAACCTCCAAGGCCCTAAATTCAAAAGGAGATTCTGAAATACACAGATAATTAGGCCATAGGAAATAAAGGCTACCACAGGTAATGATTACGACCAACATGTCCATTGGCACACACAGAAAATATATGCATATAGATTGGTCATAAAATAACATGAGGAAGATACAATAATCACAAAAACTAGAAAAAGAGTGCATAACAGTTTGTTATTTGTAAAAATACTTAATAGAATTGCAATAGTGGGAAGACAAGGCATACCATCTTCTTCACCATTTTCATCATGATGTGCAACCGACTCCTTAATGCCCTCCTGCATTTCATTATCAGCATTTACAGATTTCAATCTCCTCCTTAGTTCTTCAATAACAGGAGCAACATTCTCATCCAGTGGATCTCGAAGCAGAACCTATACAAAAATCATAATTCAAAATCTTTCAAAGAAGATTCATGCCTTTTTTCCCCCCACGAATCACCAGTAAGATAACCCAATGCTCTTCACAATTGAGTTTATCAGCCAGATATGTAATCAAAAGAAAATATGCACCACAGTTTTTCATAATAGGAAAAATGAAAAAGCAGATGATTCAAACAGAATAAACGAAAGAATGGAAACAAGAATAGCTTACCTCTTCAGCTGTAATAATAGCCTTGATATGCTGTCATTGTACAATAGCCCAAACACAGAGAAAGAAAAAAAAAAAAAAAAAAAATCAGTAAGTAATGCTATTTGAGAAAATAGTAAAAGTACCTGCAACCAAAATGTAAACCCAGATGGGCCAATTCACAAAACAACCAAACTTCAGATGTCTTTCTTAAAACCTAAAGTTCTATGCTAAACCTCAAATCCTCAAAATTTGCCTAACCCCAAACACAAGCTCCAGAACAATAAAGCAAAAGCATGAATACATTTCACCTAGCAAAGACTATACAAAACATACATTTTCAGATTGCTAATGAGCAGAAAAATGAATACAATTTTCTATATTCTACAAAATGAACACATATAGCCGTACATGAAACTCCGTTTAAATCAAAAGAGAAAAATCCACGCGAACAACACGGGTTTAATCGAAGACCGATAAAAATTAAGAAGAAAATACCTCTAAATTGAGTACGATGGCCCTGTCACGGCCGAGAATTGCAGAGGGATAAGACAAAAAGGGGTCGAGAATGCGAAGATCGCGGGCATGAATTTGTACACGATGCATGATTGCATATTTGTCGACCTCCAGCACCGTTTCCTGGCCGGAAGCATCCATGAGCAACCAACTCCGAGACCCAACACCTTTCTTCATCAACCCGCCCATAACAGTCGGATCTGCAGGCACCACATACCCGCTCTCTCGACCCATCGCCAACTTTTATCATCCTACAACAGCATGAGTACCAATAGCATTCAAATTCCCCGAGTTTCGAGTTTGATGGAAAAGGGTATTTGATTCAAGGTTTATAGTGGGCTGAAAATCAAGGGATCAGCCAGAGTTTACATGGCGCTTGTTCAAATATTTGGAGCGAGAGGTAAATGAAACAGGTGAGGAAGAAAGGAGTCAAAGCGATGTAGTTTGTTGGAAACAGGAAGAATCGTAGGGGCATTGTTTACGCAAAATCGGTATTATAATCTTGAGAGGAGTCAATGTCACAATTCGTACATTGAGCCAAGTAGATTTTAATTTTTAGGATACATTGAATTAAAACTTATATTTTTAATTTAAATAAAATATAATTATATGTAAATACATGAAATAAGAAATTGATGTGACATCTATTAATTTAGTATTTAATATCTCCAATTATCAAAATTAACTTAATTAAATATATATTATTTTCCTTTAAATCTTACTAGCACGTGTATAAAAAGACAAAAGAATATTTATAATGAATTTTCATAATCATCGTCATAGTTTTGCAAAGTTCTTCTAATACACTGTGGACCCGAGATTAATATCTCGCTTTTTGAGAAGTTTTATACTTGATAAATTATTTCACTTCACAAAAATTTTTAATTCTTAGCGATGCAGCATTGATAATCTTGATAGCATTGATAATCTTGATTGTTAAAAATTTGGGAGATATTTTTCATAATTGTGATGATATTATTAAAAATTACCTCGATCTTTTTACACAATTAAAAGCTTTTTATATTTTTTAAATTTCACGTTTTGAAAATACACTTGTAAGTAATTTGTAATTTCATCACAAATGTAGATAACACAACCAAATTTCTTTGTTTGACTCTAGGCAATTTTTGGTCATATTAATGAAATTGCATCTTTATATATAAAAAAAAAATCATAATAGGACATATCAATATAATTTAGAGTAGGTATGGAGTTGCATTATTGGATGAGGGCTATAATAAATTTGATTATATAGAAACATATTTATTTTTAACAATATAAATTAGACATTTTACATCAGGCATAGTGTATTATTGTGTAGTATTAAAATATACTAATTATATATAATAAAAAAAACATGAAGAGACAATTTTTACCCAGAAAAATATTATGAAAGGGGTCCTAGATGCAACTACCCCAACCAATCCAAGCTATAAGATAACATTCTTTTTTTTATGCCTTTTCTTTTTTTCATCATCCTTGATTTAGACCTCTTGATGTGTCATTTATATATTACAATTAAATTAAATTAACTTTTTAAACAATATTATTTTGATATAAAAATATTTTAAATGAGGTTATTTTTGTCACATTAAAAATATAATAAGAGATTGAAAACACTTTCAACAAAATTCTTTAAATAATTTCCAAACTTCTCCATTTTATTTTCATCTTTCTCCCCACTCTTAAAAGTTCATCTTTAGTTTGTGTTTGTTTCAAGGGTAGAATCCAGAGCCTCAAAAGAAATTGTCTTTTCCACAATATACTCTAATAAGCTACCGAAGTACACAAAAGCAATAGTAACATATATATATAAGCAGACTTGATTCAGGATCTCACATGGGCATTCCACCAAACAGAAAATGTTCGCACTGGAACCTCATTAGAACTGATTGATACATAGTTTTTGTACAACAAATAATGGTACAACAACAATTCTTACTCATAAGCCACCATTTATTTCACATCTTTCTTCAACACTCTCTGCATCAACATTTGGGAGTAGTTTCAATGTTTCTTGGGAGCAGTGGAAATCTTTGAGTTCATGAACTGAATCAAGAAGTCCATGCTCCAAACAGTCCTTTATGACGAGCATAAGAGATGATGGATACGAACATCACAAGCGTTATAATGCTTGAGACTACAACTATCTGATCATCAAACATTAAAACATCTTTTAGATCATCAGTTTTCAGTTATAACTATGCTAATAATCATGAAAATAATAAAATAGTGGTGGTAGAGCTTAAGATACTTGCCCATGTAAGCGACATTCCATAACCGTCCCTGCTCCAGGTAAAATTGTAGTTCATACCGAAAAATCCAGCTATACAGGCATAGACTGAAAGGCATAGAATTCCAGCAGAGAGAAACATATCGAGCTGCAAGGATAAAGAATGAAGAACACAAATAATGTCAGATCTATGCCATTAAACTTCTCTTAATTAAGGAAGAGCAAAGGATGTTAACATGATATTGCATTTGCATATATCACCTGATAGAGCTGATTTCGCCGGTTGTCAAGCTGAAAGAAAGGTAGAGGAATGTTCTTTTTAATCATTATAAGCAGTGCATTGGAAGCATATATATTTCAAACTGAAGGTTCTTGCCATTACTATGTACCTGGAAGGTTAGGTAGTCTTCTGTGCTGTCAATATACTCACGTAACTGCAAAAGGCGATTAAAAGCTGGGGCATTAACAGTCTAACTAAAAGTTGACTGAAGGAGAGAGCAACAAAGGAATCCAGTTTTACATCTTGTCCTCTGAAACTATGAATTAGTCTTTGAGTTTGCAAGTTTTAGTAGCTGTTTGGTACTTGTTAGCATCAGCAATTCAGAAGCATGATAAAATTAAAGAAGTCAAATTCACATACCGCAGCTAACTTTTTCCCTGTGCCATCAATCTGAATTAGGTAAGCCTGAAAAACATTTGACCAGTTGATAGTAAGATTTAGGGGTGAATAGAACAAGATGAGCAAGTACCAAAAAACGCCTTCTGATTACCTCAAGTAACATCTCAAGCCCCTGGATATCATCATCACGATAATCAGCGCCCCAACTTCCTCTGCTTGCTCTGGATGTTTTTGAGGCTGTCTTAGGAGGGTGAATGGACAATTTTGCAGCCCTTGAACCAGTTAAACGTGAAGATCCACCAAGAGCCTTTCTGGATAAGTAAAGGGTGGCCATCCCATGATCATCATCCAATAGATGATGAAGCTCATCCTTGACCTGCTTTCCAGCATTAGAATGAACTTCAAAAGGTTTAAAGATGCTAACATACATGAACAGTAAAGCAGGGCACTACCTTTTGCACGCGAGAAGTTAACCTAGTCATTTTACTCTTCAGCTTGCGAAGCTTGTCCAAGTTACGATGGGTAAGCTGCAGTAGAGATTAACATAAGAACGATATGATATAGGAGAATGGGCAGAAACCTTGTACTAACTTGTTATAACAAGAGAAATGGAAGAGAAAGAAAAATGAGAAAGCAGCAGGGGGATCAAGAAGCATGAGTGAAACTAGAACTTGAAATCAATGAAACTAGGTTTCGTGGAATCATATTGAATAAGCAGCGAATCAGTGATACATTCATAATTACCTTTGTAATAAGCCTGCCTAATACTCACTTTAGTTTAATCTTGCCACAACATTCCAATGAGAGTTTGTAGGAGAAAAATTATGTTGAGTATATTCCTAAACAGCTTCCTTCTACAGAAATAGGAAGGTTTTACAACACAGAGAAATGTGAATGCTGTGGCAAACACTCACCACACACAGACACCATGACAATGCATATGGACATAAAACTACCATGCGGATAAACAGTTTCATAGTACTGAGGATATTCTACAGTATTTTTCACCTTCAAGGTAAGCATATCTAAATTAGAGTAGACAGCATTTGCCAATTCTGTGCTGCTGGCATCTAGGCGCCTGCATATACCCTCTAGAACTACTTCCAGGGCCCTAAATTCAAAGGGAATTTCTGCATTGAATAATATCATTTATCAAGAGATGTAGCAGAGGGTCAAATCTTTATACTTAGCTTTTAAATAACAAAAATTACACAGCAGAAAATACCACATGCACTAGTAGAACAGAAAAGAATATCAAAAGGAGAAATAAAAATGGAAATGATATAAAAGAAAACCTTAAGCATCAAAATTTCTTGAAATGAAAAGTCATTTTTCCTTCGCTGTTTTGAACTGAATATTATTAGGTCACTGAAGCCAAAAGACTCACCATCTTCAACATCATCCTGAGAGAACGACTCTCCACCATTTCCCAGAGGCAATCGCCTTCGAAGTTCTTCCACAACAGGAATCACCTTGCTGTCCAGTGCATTTAGAACCAAAACCTGTGTGCAAGGACTAAATTTAAAAGCGATTCTAACTCGTTCTTTACTAAAACTTGAACCGTTCAGGCAATACAAGTTCCCAGTTTGATCATCCTAAACTAGCTACCTTCACCCCAGAAGTTGGTCTGATTTTCAAGGATGATAATCACTCAAGCACAACATAATCTTTACCTATTTTTAGGCAGAAATGAAAATCCAACTAGACTATTTACGGGATTGCAGTGAGCTGTGAATATTCAAGCTTATGTATCCACCATGGTTCCAAGGGGGAAAAAACAAAGGTTCTAGCCCCCTTCCCCCTTCAATGTCCTAAGCCAGTCCAACCCGGCTAGACTGACTGAACAGGAGGTACTCTCCATGGACACAAATTAAGCACTAAATTGTTAATAAAATACAGTTGTTAAATAGGAATATCTTGATAGAAATGGGAGAAAAATAGGAGTAGCTTACCTCTTCAGCTGTAATAATAGCCTTGATGTGCTGCCCTCAAAAAAACCACCCACAAAAAAATGCAGAGAAAGGTTTTTAGCAATGCAAGACATAATTTAAACCATAGCCCAGAAAAAACTAAGCCTAAAACACATCATTTTTCCAGTTCAAAACACACAATTCCTTAATGGCTTCGATCTTAGGAGAAAAAAGATTAAGTCAAATTTAGTTAGAAATCTTTTACCTCCAAATTGAGAACAATGGCTTTTTCACGAGAAAGAATTTTGGAGGGGTAAGACAGAGAGGGATCAATAATACGGAAATCACGAGCGTGGATTTGAACCCGGCTAATAATCACGTACTTATCCGCCTCCATGTTCATTTCTTGACCGGAAGCATCCAACCGCAGCCAGCTCCGAGGCCCCGGCGTCTTCTTGGTCAATGAGCCGCCATTACTTGAACCTTCATCCACTGGGACAACGATCCCACCCTCCCGACACATCTTCACCTCTGCTTATATCTCTGCAAAAGCTTTGGTTTTTACTTTCCTCCCCTGGAGAGGAACTATATATAGAGTAGGCATGATGGTATGTGGTTGACTTCTTCAGCAGTGATTAAATATGATTCGGGATGATGGATTGAAAGGGTGAGAAGAAGAAGTTATCTGTGCATTGTGTTGTGTGCCTCAGTGCGTGTGTTCTGCAAATTATATCATAATTTTATAAATACCATGATAGTCTACTGACAAATAGTGAATTCACAATTTATAATTACTTTAATATTGAGGATTTTAAATTATTATCGTTTTTTTTTAACTAATATAATCATGTTATTTATTAATAGACTATCTTGCAATGTAATCATAAAATTATCATATACAAATTAGTGTGTTTCCATTGGGGTTGTCGTATGATTGGCTTGAGAAGGGGAAGAACATTTTTGCGGACGATTTTGCCTTGAAAAAAAAAACCATTAAGTAGAATTTGGTAAAATGGTCTAAAATTGTCATAGGTATGATAGGGTCAGAATGAATATGAGTTTACCCATTTGTAATTGTTACATTTTTAATCACTAAGTAATTATAAATATAGTTTAAATATAGGTTTGGTTATATATTTTAATGACAAGTCTGATTTTTCTTTGTTTTTTGTAATTATAATTATTTTTTAAGAAAAAATTAAATAACTAATGGTTGACTAATTTTGATAGTTAATCAAAAGACTTTTGTGCAAAATATGTAATGTTATCCCTCAAAACCCTAATTCTTCTTCTTCTTCTTCGGTTTGAAGACAACCCCACTGTCGTTGCCGCCGTCGCCACAATTGTCAAAGCTTTCTACAAACCCGTCATCGCTGCCCGCTCTTCCCCTCCTTCTCCATCAAGTGGATGCAACCCTTTCTCCTAACCTTTCGAACGACCTCCGCTACCACTCCTCCTCTAACCACACCATCGCCACTATGCTAATCCTCTCTCTCTCTCTCTCTCTCTCTCTCTCTCTCTCTCTCTCTCTCTCTCTCCGATTTAACCCCATATTCAGCCATTTTCGTTGCCCGTGAAGTTATCACCTGTCACTCCTCTCCTCTCCTCTCCTCTTTTGTCGCCCCTTAATACTGACCTTTTCCCTCTCATTCTCACAGCTACCACCTTAAGCAATCATGCCACCCCTTTGTCTTCCTCTATCCGAAACCCTAGCCCGAACCCAACTCAACGCACCTCACCCTTTCGGTCTCCAGATCTCACCATCACCTTTGGACACTATTATCTCGGCATTTGTCTTCGTCGTCTATCAAGCTTGAAACCCACACGCTAATCGGCTCCCTCGCTGTGGTTGCCACTCGTCACCCCCACCGTCGCCTCACACACTCTCCCAACTTATGCAGCCACTAGTACCCTTCCATATCGCTTATATTCCGAATCCTCTTTTTCTCTCCCTTTTATCGACGATGGAGGAAGGGAAAGGTGCGGCAGCTAAAGAAAAGGAGGGGAAGGGCGGGCAGCAGTGATGAGTTTGCAAAAGCTTTGGTGGTGGCAGCAGGACGGTGGTTAAACCGAAAAAGAAGAATTATATATTTTGCACAAAAACTCTTTAATTAACAGTCAAAATTGTTCAACCGTTAATTGTTTAATTTTTTTCTTAAAAAATAATATGATTGTCAAAAAAAAAGCGAAATTAATATTGTTAGTGAAAATATAGTAATGACCAAAAGTAAAATACCCTCTATCATAAGAGACAAAAACTACATTTAAACCTTATAAATATAATATTATAAAAATAATAATTTTGTTTATTTATAGATGCACAACTCAAATAGCGGGGCATTTGATGGCGCAAAATAAAAATCAGGGGTAGTTGGGTTTCAATATTTGAAAATGAAGCACATTCCCCCCATTTTTATCAGTTCGTATATAGTACTACTAGGAGTAAAGTGGGAGATATATTCCTATCTGATTTTTTTTAAAAGATCAGGTTTATTGGGTAAAAACCAGATTTTATTGGGCCAGCCGTATTTAATAGATATTAAATGCGCATGTCCCCCCAACTGTCATTAGTTTCTCTCTTCCTCTCAGTCCTCACGCACCTCATTTGTTTGAATTCTCATGCCACTTTACATAAAAGTTTATGTAAACTGACAGTTTACATATGAATTCTCACGCCACTTTACATAAACTTTGCAGTTTAACTGCAAAGTTTATGTAAATTGCAAAGTTTATGCAAACTGAAAAGTTTATATATTGCCAGTTTATATACTACAAAGTTTATGTAAACTGCAAAGTTTATATATTGCCAGTTTATATACTGCAAATTTTATGTAAACTGCAAAGTTTATATACTGACAGTTTATATACTACAAAGTTTATGTAAACTGTAAATTTATATACTGTCAGTTTATATACTGCAAAGTTTATGTAAACTGCAAAGTTTATGTAACCTGGCTGTTTACATACTGCCTATTTATATACTGTAAAGTTTATGTAAACTGCAAATTTATATACTGCAAAGTTTATGTAAACTGCAAAGTTTACTGCAAATTTTATGTAAACTGGCAGTTTACATACTGCCAATTTATATACTGCAAAGTTTATGTAAACTGCAAATTTATGTACTGCAAAGTTTACTGTAAAGTTCATGTAAACTGGCAGTTTACATACTGCCAGTTTATATACTGCAAAGTTTATGTAAACTGCAAAGTTTATGTAAACTGCAAAGTTAAAATACTGTCAGTTTATATACTGCAAAGTCTATGCCAACAGTACTTTACATAAACAAGCAGCACTTTACACAAACACCATTTTACACCAACAACACTATTTTACACTAACAAGCCAGCAAAAACATACAATTTTACATAAAAAAAAAAAAAAAAACATATCTTTTTGCCAAAACCCTAATTTTTTTTTCATCTTCATGGGCTTCAAACATAACCAAACGAATCCCCTACTTCATATGTAAACTCGCAGTTTATGTTAACTGACAACAGTACTTCACACAAACATTCAGCACTTCACATAAACAACCAACACTTTACACAAACGAATCAGAACGATGTTTTTATACTAACAAATATCACTTTGAACCAGAAAAGAGTATTTTACACCAAGAAACAACATTTTGACTAAAGAATCAGTAGTTTACATAAGCCAATAGTACTTTACATAAACAAACAGCACTTTACACAAACACCATTTTACACCAACAACACTATTTTACACCAACAAGCCAGCAAAAACATACGATTTTACATAAAAGAACATATCTTTTTGCCAAACCCTAGTTTTTCTTTCATCTTCATGGGCTGCAAACACAACCAAACGAATCCCCTACTTCAAATCTATAAAACCCTAGTTTTCCTTTAATTCTTGTGGCTGATTTAGGGTTCTCCCAAACCCAAAAAATGACGAAATGGTCGAAAATGGTATGAGTTTTGAAGTTTGAGAGGTGGAGAGTATTTTGACGGTGAGATATCTTCAAAAATCTTTATGGAATAGCCGGAATCGACGGGAGAGAAGAAAGAAAATAGGCTGGTGAAAGAGAAGATGAGAGAGAGGCTGAATGAATTTGGTTTTGAGGAGAGAGAGAGGTAGATGGATATATAATAGGCGCGTGCATTTTCAAAAATCTTCTAAAATCTCACTTTAGCAAAAAATCGGATGAGAGTAAAACTCTCACTTTACTCCTAAGAGTATGTTATAATTTGTGCATTTTTATAACCCACACCAAATGCGAGAAATCATTTCAGTTCTCATTCCGATTTCCTCATTTCAAACTCTCACACCAGACACCCTGATACATTCCCTCGTTGTTTTCTTTTTCAAATGAAAACTAAATTTTATTAATTAATTTTAGTGAAGGTTGTCCACCAATAATTAAAAATTAAATAAAATAATTAAATTACATATATTGACATTTATATGATTATAAAAATTTTAGTTACATTTTATTAAGACTAGATTAGAAGCAAAAAGACTACGCTAAAACGAATTGGAAACTTTTCTCATTGGTGGCGTTTAAAAAATTTCTTCCAAAGATTGTGGATGAATGTTTTTGTAACTCTTAAATAACTTCACTTTCTTTTATTTATCCTTTTTTACATTATCATTTTCTCTTTTTTTGTTATTAAAATATCATTTTAATTTTAGTAAAAGAAAAGCAATAAATAAAAAAAAATGTTTCGATTGATAAAAGTTGATAGAATGATATTCCATAATTGCTTTGGGTTGCATTGGTGCTTCTTGGCTATGGTAGGGTAAGAAAAGAATAGAGTTGTGATCAAGGAAGGTGACAAAGATTTGGAATATTGGAATATTAAGTTTACTATTCCAAAAAAATAATGTTGTTAAAGAGAAAGTTTGAGTTATGAAGGAGAAATATAACAGCATTAAAAATTATTTTTCTCGATACAGAATTTAATGAGCATGTTCTTTTGAATAATACTCTTGTATTATATTTTTATATGCTATATGTTTCGAGACTGATATTTTATATCTAAAGGCACGTAACAATAAGAGAACTTAGGGTGCGTTTGATGTAAGACAAAGGCAATGAAGCAATTGGAATTTTATAACTCAAAAATCATTAAAAATATCTGATCGTCTTTGACTCGTTTGGTAAATTACCAGGACATTCATTAAAAGAATTTAATTGCTTCATTAAAGAAATTTGATTGTCTTTGCATTTACTTTACTAACCAAAAAAAATAACAATCGGAATTATTTTGTCTTTGTCCTTGATGCAAGGCAAAGGCAATGGGGCAAAGTCAAAATAACTAATTTACCAAATAAATTAAAGGCAATTGGATTCTCTTTAATGATTATTGAATTATCAAATTCTGATTGATTTGCCATTGACTTGTTTGGTAAGATCATTAAAGAATGAGATTATTTGTTTGACTTGTATCTTAAGAGATAATTATATAGTATGAGATTATCCTAATAAATAATCATATTACCTCTAGCATTAATCAGATTGTTTTTGCCTTTAATTTATTGACAAAAAAAAAGACATTAATCAGAATCATTTGCCAATTGTTTCATTCTCGTTCCCGCACATTAAAAGCACCCTTAGGGTAATAAGTTTTAAATTATTTTAAATTTAAAAACAAATCAATTCTATATTTAATGATTTAGACAAAACTTCTCAATCTTCACATTTAAAATTATCGGTAAACGAAAAACAGAAACTGACCTATTGGTTGTCACTTCTCTTTTATGATCATGAATAATTTTTGCTAATTAATTGTTAATCGAATAATGAATTTATGAGATTCCCCTTTGCATGTAGTTAAAGTTTAAAGTCAAATGTTGCAAACAGAAGCAGTGACATCAAATCTAGAAGCTGATCATAGTCACGCTTCAAGTTTAAAGTCAAATGTCGAACAACTAATGAAAAATTACAATTTTACACTATGCAGTATAGTCATTTTATTTTCTTAATCAGGTAGATCCAAAAATACTCAAAAAATTTGTGTTAAAAAAAAAACAAAAAAGATACTCCAAAGATTTTTAAATTTCAGTCATTTTAGTCCATAAAAATGCAAAGTTGATGGGTTAAAATTATTAAAATTTTACTAATCAAAGATATAGTTATAGTTTAACAAAAAATTCAACAAAAGGGACAATTACTGATTGCTTAATTTTAAACGTTTTACTATCTTTTTGGTAGTAGTGAGTATAGAGATCAACCTGTCTCCTTTGTAACTATAAAGATAAAAATAGTTAATCATTCTCTTCTTTACTGAATTCTTTTGAAGTTTTGATACTGACTCGAAAAAATTTAACAATTACTCAAAATACGGTGACGTATTTTTGCATTGCATGCCATGATTTATAATTTGTTTTTCTCTTTTAAATATAACCCCACATAAAATTGGAGAGTAGTATATATTATCTTTTCGTTGTCATTTTCCATCTTTAAACAAACAAACAAACAAATTACTTAGGGAATCTATGATTTAAATTAAGGAGACGTTGACAAATACGCACTTGGAGCACAAATTAAGTGTTTTTTATTGTAATAATTAAGAATAATCTCACGTAATTAAGGTAGAATCATTTGTATTATTAATGTCAATTGCACTTCTTTATTCTTAAAAAAAGTCTCAATGCATGCTTAATGCCCTTTGTGAAACCTACGGATTTGGATGAAGTAATTATACTCGCATCAAATAAATATGATTATTATTTTAAAATAAATATAATAAAAATTTATAATTTTGTATGTGTTCCAAACTCGAAATACTTATTGCTAAATGCTCCTATATGCACAATATATATAAATGCCTTATTATTATTAGTATTATTATTATTATTATATAGAAATGTAGGACAAAGAATATAAAACAAAACGGCCTGCATCCGACCCTTTTACCATCGGATAAGTGGCATTTTAATTCTTATTGGTGGGAATATTTGATAGATGAATGTGAATTTGCCAAATGAGAGTTGTCCTATGTAAAAATGGGTAGCCTTATACCGAAACAAGTTGATCTAATTCAAAATGGATCATCTTAATTTAAGTCGAGCACATAAAAAAATAACTTTACACCATGACAAAGAAAAAAAAAATTAAAAATATACTAATGTGAAATCTTTGTCAAGGATGAAGAATGTTGTGTTTGTCCGACCTTGTTCTCTACTCACATGAATTTGGCGGAAGATTTATACTGTGGACGTACGTTTCAAAAGGAAAGCTCGGTAGAATAAGACCACACTAGTTATAGTATCCACTAGTGATAAATTCGATAAAATTTTGTCGATTAAGAGAGCAAAAATTCATAATAAAACTTGGGTAGGAGGGTTTGAGGAGGTGGTAAGGGTGGAGACTTATAATGATGAGGTCAGGGGTTTGAACCTCAACATTGTAAGCCCAAAAAAATAATAATAATACAAACTCATAATAACTTTCTCCCATCCGCGAACTAAAATTTAAGAATATTTATAAATTACAAATGCTTAATATATTAACCAATTTTGGAGACAACTTAAAAGCCTTAACTTGGCCCAAAAATGTAAGTCACATCCTTAGGTTGTAAGTCACATCCTTAGGTTCACCTTGAAGTATAAAGTAAGGTTGAGGGGGTTGAGTGATGACATTGGGATTACATCATATACCAAATGAATCTAAGTAGAATAATGTTTTAAATTAATTTTTAAAACATTATTTTGATACAATAACATTTAAAATGACGTTAGTTTTGTCACATTAAAAATATAATAAGAGATGCAATGTGCCGTGAGAGAGTACCTTCAACAAAATTCTTAAAGTCCTTTCCATACTTTTCCATCTCTATTTTCATCTTTCTCCGCCCTCTTAAAAGTTCAACTTTAGTTTGTTTTTGTTTCAAGGATAGAATGCAGAGCCTCAAAGAAATTGTGTTTTCCACAATATACTCTAATAAGCTACTGAAGTACACAAAAGCAATAGTAACATATATATATGACTTGATTCAGGATCTCACATGGGCATTCCACCAAACAGAAAATGTTCACACTGGAACTTCAGTGGAACCTATTGATACATAGGTTTACAACAGTTCGTCTAACTCATATGCCATCATTTATTTCACATCTTTGTTCAACACTCTCTGCATCAACATTTGGGAGTAGTTCAATGTTTCTTGGGAGCAGTGGAAATCTTTATGTTCTTAAACTAGAATACTGAAATGAACTGAATCAAGAAGTCCATGCTCCAAACAGTCCTTTATAACGAGCATAAGCGATGATGGATGCGAACATCACAACCGTTATAATGCTCGAACCTCCAACTATCTGATCATCAAACATTAAAACATCTTTTAGATCATCAGTTTTCAGTTATAATTATGCTAATAATCATCAAAAATAATCAGATAGTGGTGGTAGAGCTTAAGATACTTGCCCACATAAACGACCATCCATAGCCGTCCATGCTCCAGGTAAAATTGAAGTTCATACCGAAAAATCCAGCTATACAGGCATAGACTGCAAGGCTTACAATTCCAGCATTGAGAAACATATCAAGCTGCAAGGATGCAGAATGAAGAACACAAATGATGTCAGATCTACGCCATTAAACTTCTCTTTAATTAAGGAAGAGCAAAGTATGTTAACATGATATTGCATTTGCATATATCACCTGATAGAGCTTATTTCGCCGGTTGTCAAGCTGAAAGAAAGGAAGAGGAATGTTTTTTTAATCATTATAAGAAGTGCATTGGAAGCATATATATTTCAAACAGAAGGTTCTTGCCATTACTATGTACCTGGAAGGTTAGGTAGTCTTCCGTGCTGTCAATATACTCACGTAGCTGCGAAAGGCAGTTAAAAGCTGGGGCATTAACATTTTAACTAAAAGTTGACTGAAGGAGAGAGCAACAAAGGAATCCAGTTTTGCATCTTATCCTCTGAAACTATGAGTAATCTTTGAGTTTGCTAGTTTTAGTAGTTGTTTGGTAATTGTTAGCATCAGCAATTCAGAAGCATGATCAAATTAAAGAAGTCAAATTCACATACCGCAGCTAACTTTTTCCCTGTGCCATCAATCTGAATTAGGTAAGCCTGAAAAACATTTGACCACATGATAGTAAGATTTATGGGTGAATAGAACAAGATGAGCAAGTACCAAAAAGCGCCTTCCGATTACCTCAAGTAACATCTCAAGCTCCTGGATATCATCATCACGATAATCAGCGCCCCAACTTCCTCTGCTTCCTCTGGATGTTTTTGAGGCTGTCTTAGGAGGGTGAATGGACAATTTTGCAGCCCTTGAACCAGTTACACGCGAAGATCCACCAAGAAACTTTCTGGATAAGTAAAGGGTGGCCATCACATGATCATCATCCAACAGATGATGAAGCTCATCCCTGACCTGCTTTCCAGCATTAGAATGAACTTCAAAAGGTTCATAGATGCTAACATATATGAACTGTAAAGCAGGGCATTACCTTTTGCACACGAGAAGTTAACCTAGTCATTTTACTCTTCAGCTTGCGAAGCTTGTCCAAGTTACGATGGGTAATCTACAGTGTAGATTGACATAAGAACGATATAGTATAGGAGAATGGGCAGAAACCTTGTACTAACTTGTTATAACAGGACAAATGGAAGAGAAAGCAGCAGGGGTATCAAGAAGCATGAGTGAAATTATAACTTGAAATCAAATGAAACTAGATTTTGTAAAATCATATTGAATATACAGTGAATCAGTGATACATTCATAATTACCTTCGTAATCAGCCTGCGTAATACTAGCTTTAGTTTAATCTTGGCACAACATTCCAATGAGTGCTTGTAGGAGAAAAATTATGTTGAGTATATTCCTAAAGAGCTTCCTTCTATAGATATAGGAAGGGGTTACAACACAGAGAAATGTTAACTCGGTGGCAAACACTCACCACACACAGACACCATGACAATGCATATGGACATAAAACTAACATGCGGATAAACAGTTTCATAGTACTGAGGATATTTTACAGTAATTTGCACCTTCAAGGTAAGCATATCTAAATTAGAGTAGACAGCATTTGCCAATTCTGTGCTGCTGGCATCAAGGCGACTGCATATAGCCTCTAGAACTACCTCCAGGGCCCTAAATTCAAAGGGAATTTCTGCATTGAATAATAGCCTTTATCAAGGGATGTAGCAGAGGGTCAAATCTTTATACTTAGCTTTCAAATAACGAAAATTACACAGCAGAAAATACCACATCCACTAGTAGAACAGAAAAGAATATCAAAAGGAGAAATAAAAATGGAAATGATATAAAAGAAAAGCTTAAGCATCAACATTTCTTCAAATGAAAAGTCATTTTCCCTTTGTTGTTTTGAACTGAATACTATAATGTCACTGAAGCCAAAAGACTCACCATCTTCAACATCATCCTGAGGGGACAACTCTCCACCATTTCCAGGCAATCGCCTTCGAAGTTCCTCCACCACAGGAATTACCTTGCTGTCCAGTGCATTTAGAACCAAAACCTGGGTGCAAGGACTAAATTTAAAAGCGATTCTAACTCGTTGGTAAAATATTATACTCGATCTTTACTTAAACTTGAACCATCCACGCAACACAGGTTTCCCAGTTTGATCATCCTAAACTAGCTACCTTCACCCCGGAAGTAGCTCCGATTGTAACAAATTTTAAGGATGATAATCACTCAAACACAACATAATCTTTATCTATTTTTTGGCAGAAATGAAAATCCAACTCGACTATTTACGGGATTGCATTGAACTGGATTCTAGCCCCCCTTTGCCCTTCAATGTCCTAAGCCAATCCAACCCGGCTAGACTATTGAACAGGAGGTACTATCCATGGACACAAATTAAGTGCTAAATTGTTAATAAGGTACAGAGGTTAAACAGGAATATCCTGATAAAAAAGGGAGAAAAATAGGAGTAGCTTACCTCCTCAGCTGTAATAATAGCCTTGATGTGCTGCCCTTACAAAAAAAAAAAAAAACCACACACAAAAAAATACAGAGAAAGGTTTTTAGCAATGCAAGACATGATTCAAACCATAGCCCAGAAAAAACTAAGCCTAAAAAACATCAATTTTCCAGTTCAAAACACACAATTCCACAATGGCTTCGATCTTACGGGAAAATCGATTAAGTTAAATTTAGTTAGAAAACTTTTACCTCCAAATTGAGAACAATGGCATTTTCACGAGAAAGAATTTTGGAGGGGTAAGACAGAGAGGGATCAATAATACGGAAATCACGAGCGCGGATTTGAACCCGGCTAATAATGACGTACTTATCCGCCTCCAAGTTCATTTCTTGACCGGAAGCATCCAACCGAAGCCAGCTCCGAGGCCCCGGCGTCTTCTTGGTTAATGAGCCGCCATTACTTGAACCTTCATCCACTGGGACAATAATCCCACGCTCCTGACACATCTTCACCTCTGCTTATAGCTCAGTGAAAGCTCTGATTTTTACTTTCCTCCCCCGGAGAGGAACTATATATAGAGTGGGCATGATGGTCTGTGGTTGACTTCTTCAGCAGTGATTTTTTATGATTGGGATGATGTATTGATAGCGTGGGAAGAAGAAGCAATATAAATTCTTCTTTAAATTCATCTGTGCATTGTGTTGTTGTGTGCCTATGTGCTGTGCTTCGGTTGGTGTTGCCCTATGATTAGCTTTAGACGGGAAGCACATTTTGGCGGGCCGGCTTTGCCTTCGAAAATAAAAATAAAAACCCGAAAATTAAATGATATATTCCGTCTTAGTTTTTTATTTTTTTCAAATGAAAATAAAATTTTTTAATTAATTTTTCCGTCCTCTTCTAGACCATTTTGTCCTTCTCTCACCTTAAATTCAAAACCAAAATCCCATACAAAGCAACAAAGAATTGAGGGTAAATAAATTTTAAATTGAAAAAAATTGATTTTAAATTTAAGCGTTTAGCAAAAACTCCCTAATCTTCATGTTTAAAATTGTCGGTCTACATATCAATATTTATTTATTTTTCTTTTTGAGCAAAAGGAGAATTTATATTGATATGAAAATAAAACCGAAGAGCAAAAGTAAGAAGGTCCAAATATCAATATATGTAAACTTATTTTTTAGTATAAATACATCAATATTTAAAAATAAATGTCGCTAATTAATTGTTAATTCAATAATGAATGCATGAGATTCCCCTTTGCATGGTGCAGTTGAAGTTTAAAGTCAAATGTTGCAAACAGAAGCAGTGACATCACATCTGGAAGCTGATCATAGTCACGCTTCAAGTTTAAAGTAAAATGTTCAACCAATCATGAAAAAAATTATAATTTTGCTGATAAATTAAATTATAGTCATTTTGTCTTTGTAATTAAGCAAACTTAAAAATACTTAATTTTTTTAAAATTTAATAATTATAGTCCATAAAAGTATAAGTTGATGGACTAAAATTGCTCTAAAATTTTAAAATTAGTCTGATAAAATATAAAATAATCATATTTATGAACTAAAATTATGATTTTAACCAAAAATTCAACAAAAGGGACAATTACTCAGAATATGGTGACGGATTTTTGCATTGCCATATATATTTTAAATATGACCCAAATAAATTGAAAATCTGGATTATTCTATTCTAGGAATCATCAGTTTGAGAAATTTCATGCACACGTAAAATTGGAGAGTAATAAATATTATCTTTTATTTGTCATTTTCAATCTTTAAACAAACAAACAAATCACTTATGAAACCTATGATTTAAATTAAGGAGACGTTGACAAATACGCAGTTGGAGCACAAATTGAAAAAAAAAGAGTGTTTATTATTGTTATAATTAAGGATAATCTCACGTGTTTATAATATCATGTGCGTTTGATCCAAAGAAAGGCAATGAAACAATCGAAATTTTATTAAGTTAATAATCATTAAAAGGAATCTGATCGCTTTTGACTCGTTTGATAAATTAGCAGACATTCATTAAAGGAATTTGATCACTTCGTTAAAGTAATTTGATCTCTTCATTAAAGAAATTTGATCGAAATTATTTTGCCTTTGCTCCAATGCTTTTACCTTGCATCAAATGCACATGTCAATTGCACTTCTTTATTCTTACAAAAGTCTCAAAGCATGCTTAATGCCCCTGACGTTAATTTTCAGAATTTCGTAAATATATCTCTTTTAAAATTTATTTATTTTTATGCTTGTAAATTTTTTTTATATATTTTCTTTTTATTGTTTGATGAATATGAATATTATTTTAGAATGGAAAAAGTAAAATTTATAAGGAAAAAATACGATAATAGAACAATATTATATGGTCTAATGCCAAATTTAGTTTTAAATGTTTATTAATCGATAAGTTTAATTATAAATTTTGTTATTCACAAGACATATCATTTTAGTAATATTTTTTTATAAAAAATATATTTGGGGTCCACGTTGATGTTTTCTTCCATGTTGCATAAAATTTGCTACATAAATTAAATTAGTCTATATGACACATCCACGTATATAAGGGTTGACAGAATTACAATTCAACTATTAAATACTCTAAAAAAACTATTACTATGACTAAATGCGTTGTAAATAAAAAAAATTTTAGATTAAATTTATCGACTACCAAACGTTTAAACTAAATTTATTGACTACAAAATATTTATTAGTAAATTTGACACTGAAATATATATAAAAATATTCTTACATTTTTTTTCTAATTTATAAATTTTGTGTGTTTCAAACTCGAAATCTTGATTACCATATTGCTAAACGCTCCTATAAGCACAATACATAATAATAATAATAATAATAATAATAATAATAATAATAATAATAACAATAATAATAATAATAATAATAATAATAATAGGAGTGCAGGAAAAAGAATATAAAACAAAACGGCCAGCATCCGACTCCCTAACCATCGAATAAAGTGGCATTTTTATTATCTGGATTGCTATTTGCATCATAAAATTGCTATTTGTATCACAAAAAAAAATAAAAATAATAATAAAATGACCACAACGCCCTTATGGTGAAACTTTTGAAAAAAATACTAAGTGGGGGACAAAAACGCACAAAAAATGCGTTTGCATCATGCTGATAAACGCATGAAAAAAACGTTTTGTACATGTAAAAACTAAATAAGATAGCGTTTATAATGGTATAAAACGCAATAATGGCACGTTTTTAACAGTACTAACGCAGAAAATTTGCGTTTTTGGATCGTATTAAACGCAAATTACTTGCGTTTTTACCATGGACGAAACGCAAAAATCGTGCGTTTCGTCCACGGTTCGCTCGCTGAACGGGTGCGTTTCCGGCCAGAAATTCGGATAAAAGCCCCCAAATTGGCAGCCGAACCATTTGCCCTATTTTTCTCCAAAATTCACACCAAAAACGCAAATTTGCTTAGATTTTGTCGGCCAAAAACGCAAATCATGGACGGAGGAGATGGCGAACAATCACAAAGGCACGGAGCGGGCAAAGGTCCACTGATTAACCGGGTAAACATCGATATGAATATGAGTTTTTCTGCAATTTTTTACGTTTATATTGCGTTAATTTTGTTAGAAATCGTTGTTTATGTGAGTTTAGGTATGTAGAAACGCTAATTGGTATGAATTAGGTGGATTTTTGACGGCGGAATAGCCGGCCGCCGGCGTTTTGGGGTCGCAAAACGCCATCGGCCGGCGTTTTGAGATCTCAAACCGCCGGCCGCCGGCGGTTTTGAGATCTCAAAACGCCGGCCGCCGGTCGTTTTGACAAACTCAAAACGCCTTCGGCCCGCATTTTGAGATCTCAAAACGCGGTCCGATTGCGTTTTGAGTCTCTCAAAACGTAATCCAACTGCGTTTTGGAAGACTCAAAACGCAGTTGGACGGCGTTTTGAGTAAAAACGCCGTCCAACTGCGTTTTGAGTGTATGGTTACGGCAAAAGCATGAGTTTTGATGTAAATGGATTTATCGTAGGTTACAATATAATTTCTTCGTTTTATTTATTTATCTATTTATTTATGCAATTATTCGTTTATTTATTTAGGGTGGCGCTAAGTTAAAGCCACGAGGCGAGAGGCCGGCTCCCACAGCTTCTGCTAGGAGGCAGAAGGTGCCAGTTGTTAGGGGTGGTGGTAGACGAGGAGGTGGAGGTAGACGGGGAGGCGGGATTGTTATATCCGAGGGAGGACGGGGAGGTCGTGACTCCTCATTTCAGTTGAGGGATGAGTATTACGATAGTACTGATTCCGATGACACTGATTCGAGCGAGGGGGAGCAGTTTGGCCATGAGGATGAGTCTGGGCATCCCCATGAGCAGTCACGGCAGGGGGACGCTAGTGGGAGTGGACGGCCACTAGAGGACCAGGGTGAGGGGTATACCTACGGAGGTGACCCTTCTCACCCACATGCTGAGCGGACGATCCGGTATAGGAATCCGGACCGCGGACAGTTCGAGGAGGTGGATCCTTCTGCAGGTACGCGTTTTAATTTAATTGTATTATTATTTCTAATAAATAATTGATTTATTTTATTTGTTCATATTATGAGAATCTGGTATTGATTGACTTATATTAAAATTGTGCACTTTTTATGTAGTTCAGTAATTATTCTAATTCATATACGTATTTTCTTTACTTATGTATGTTTTTCTTTATTTTTTTTAATTATGTGTACTTATTTTTAATTAGCTTTATTTAATTACGTGTATTTTTTACGTTTTACAATTAATTTACTTATATATTTTTATATGTATATATTGTCGATATAGCTCCCCCTAGGAAGCGCCCGCGGGATGATCATAGTTGGATAGTTACAGGGCCCATTGAGGGGGGCCCTATAGATGATAGCCTTATCCCTAGCTTTTTAGGGCACGTGGTATCTAGATATTGGCAGGAGGGTGTGCCTACTAGATACCACATTAGAGTCCACAATAGAGGTAGCATGTACGACCTTTTTGAGAGGTGGATCGGCTCGATGACGGTCGAGGGTGCGCAGATATTGAGCGGGACAGGCCTTGGACACCTGCCCCGTATTATGCACCGGAGCATTGATGAGCCTCTCATCAATGCATTTTTGGAGAGGTGGCAGCCGGATACGAATTCGTTCCACCTCCCCTTCGGCGAGATGACCATCCTCCTACACGATGTGTGGGAGATTTTGAGGATTCCGGTCGATGGTCGACTCATCACCGAGGTGACACCGTCGTCTACCGTACTGTCATGGTCGAGGGGATTGCTAGAGATTCCTCCTGAGGAGCGGATAGAGGGGGAGCTGTATAGGAATGGCGGGTTTTCTACGCAGCGGGTGATCGAGCGGTGTATGGAGCGGCGGAGGGATGATTCGGACGTTGCTGTGTTAGTATGGAGCCTTATTGGGACTTGTCTGTTTACAGACAAAAGTTCCAATAAGTTTATGCCAGCCCCTGTTGTACAGGTTAGGAATGGGCTGGATCAGATTGGCCAGGAGGCATGGGGTACCGCGACACTCGCGTACTTGTATTACCATCTAGGGTGCGCGAGTCGTCACGGGACGCAGGCAGTCGCTGGATGCATGACTCTATTACAGTCATGGATCTATGAGCACTTTCCTGATTTCAGACCCCACCCTCTGCCCCTTCCATTGCACGCCGCTCAGCCACGTGCAGCCAGGTGGGCCATCGACCACCACCGGACCACAGAGCAGCGATTGGCAGCCATACGACTTGCGCTGGACGAGATGACAGCCGACATGGTTAGTAAATTATTATGATATGGCTATAAATCTCATCAAATATATTTTGATTTTAATATATTTTATATAAATTATTATTCATAATCATTACCTACGTTTCAAAGGTTACTTGGATGCCTTACGGACGGGACGCCGTTTCGCGGACGCCGAGGACCCTGTACCGTGGACTTATTGCGTACAGGGACTACATCGAGCCGTACATGCCAGACCGATGTGTCCGACAGATTGGGTATGTACAGTGGATTCCCTCGCGCTTCATCCGTCCGGGCCGGGACACCTACCGCGGATACTCGGGGAGATCATACGTGGTCCGACACGCCGTCGAGTATGCAGAGTCTGCGTGGGAGGAGTTCGGCACGGCTTCCATGGGTATTTCCCTAGCTGGCCGCCAGCGGACAGGTGGCGCTGTTCCTCGGAGTGCTGCGGTCGACGGATACTTAGATTGGTTTCGTCCCCGATCACGTCCGCGCGTACTTCCCCCGGATCCCCATGCTGCTATCGAGCCTCCTCGACCACGTCGCGCGGCCTCAGAGTTTGTAAGTATTCATATTAATTAATGTAATATATTTTATATGTTAAATTATGTTCAGAGGAATCTAATATATTGTTTATATGTTGGCAGTGGATGGGTCAGTATGGTCAGCTGCATCATGCATTATTAGATGTAGTGCGGGAGAGCGCTCCTGATTTGTACGATCAGTTCGCACCTCGTACTGCAGAGCTAGAGGATGAGTTCGACCGTTCCGTATGATCTTTGTATTGTACTATTTTTGTATACATTATCCGAATATTATATTATTATTTTGATGATTATATTTTATTGTCTTCTTCATATATATGTTGTATTTTGTTACGTATATTTCTTCAAAACCCAAAATAATAAAACATATGTCACATGGCAATAAACGTCCTATCCATCACGTCGCGCGGTCCAAGCATTAATATTCATTAGACCCTACTTATATTGTTGTTGACTAAATCCTTCCAACTTCCCCCTAGTTTGAAAAGTTGCAATCTGAGCAACTATAAGTAGGATTATAGAAAAGAAGAAAAAGTGAGAGATAAAACAGATGCATCATTAACTATGGAGCATATTTGTTTATCAGCTACTGCATTAATATTCATCGAATACCGAAAGATTTATTTAGAACGGGAAGAAAATTATCCCATCGAAACAGAACAGACTGCTTTTAATTTGCCTACTTATGGAGGTGTGATGAAGTCTTGGAAAAGACAAAAAAATTTACTGATTACTTACTGCTACTACTGAGTGATAATTGTAATTTATACGCGTATTTCATCAAAATGCAATATAACAAATTTCACATAACAATATACATACTAGCCATCACGTAGTGCATTCCAAGCATTAAATCTAGCTTCTAAATTTTGTGGCCACTCACCTACACTTTCAGCATGACGCTGATGGTGCCAAACGAAGCTCAGCGGCGGGATAGGGCAGTCATCGACCACATCTACGCGTACATAATGATTCCCATTCACAAGGGCAAGCGCTATAACCCTTTCTGGTTGGGTGTCGCCAGTCGAGCAATACAAAGGTAGTACAGAATAATTTCCATCTGAACGAGTACGATCAAACTGTATTACCAGTGCATTTGCATAAGTGGCGAGAGGGAACAAATCCGTAGGTGTCGCCATCCAATGCTGCTCACCACAATCAGTGCCTTCGAAATTTATTCGCCTAAGTACCATGGCCACAAAATCACCATCGGCCGGACGCAACTCCAATGCTTCGAAGACACCCCTATACCTGTCCGGGTGGCTCGTAATCTCTCCAATCAATGACCTGCGAGCTAACCTCCAATATTTCTCGTGGCCAAAAAGGAACGTAGAAATTACTCGGAACCCACAGTGGCCATCCCCATCTACATCTGACCACCCTGTACAATAAGGCTGAAAAAATGCTGGCACACACTGAATGTCTCCACCAGACCCTGTTAAGTAATTATGTTACAGTAAATAAACAAACATTCATCATTTATTTAATTAATTGACTAAATTAAAGGGCGTATTTACATGTCCTTAATGGAGACTCACCATCAAAACCTGTATGAATGCGGTGTGATCTACCTGTTGATCGACCGGATGACCCTGAACGGCACCTGCCACGCCGGCCACGTGTCGCTCTTTCTCGTGAGCTCCACTCGCGCATAACAGAATGATGTAATCTATTTGGTGGTCGCCCCCTTTGGGGTCCCGACAAACCTGGCTCTCCAACACTGGCCATGTCAGGGTACATCTGCTCTACGTACGCCCTATTCAACAGCCGGGCCAAAAAAGACGGGCTGGTAGATACGGTGGGGACTACTTCCTCGTTGAAATACCTTAACAAACAGATATATCAACTCCAAATATTTCTTCAAAAAAATTTGTCAATTCAATTGCATAATATTAAAGTTTATAATTGAAAAATGCACATGATGTCCTCATCAATGTAATTCGCATCCCCATGTGATGGCACAATGGTCAGCCTCTTCCAAAACTCATGCACGTGTGGAAGTAAGGGATATTCAGGCAATGACTGTGCCTTGAATATGTCGCACGCACAGGGAATCCCACGTGTCACCTTGGGCACACATCCACATCGCTCAAGTACCAGGCCTCCCAACTTATTCTTCCGCCGAACTTCTTTCCTAATCAACTTCAAACAATGGTGTGACACGTACTTGTTCAAATAACAGTATGGATATCCCTGCATACTTGTTTGAGTCGTGGAGATGGAAGCCTCAAGAGAGCCTCTATAATAATGTCAATTAAAAATAAAATTACTTGAAACATCTAAATAAATAAAAGCATACCAAAAAAGAAATTATAAGACAATAAACAACATCTGCTATAAACAATTAAATAAGTAAACTAACCCGATGTGAGGGTACAAGTGGCTGAGGTGAGAGTCAATCTTTGTGAACAAAGTGTCAAGGGAATTGGTGGAAGAATTAAGCCAATCTTTCATAGCAGCATGCGAAGCCTCTACTCTGTTAGTGGACGTATTACCAAAGTGTAGAAATTGATTGGTCCAGGCTCGAACAAATTTCTCCTTGTGAATGAGCCATGTAGTCTCTAGATATTCAACAGCCAACGGCTCAAGGAGAGTGTACTTAACCTTGAAATTCTGCAATAAACGATTAAATTCCTCTACTGTCGGAGCCTTAATGATTTTCTTCCACCAGTTGTCATGAATATCACATGCTAAATTTTTGTTCCTCCTCCCAACATTTTTTTCCAACCACGCGTTCACATCACGCCCAATATGCCACAAACATAACAAGTGATGTGAAGCGGGAAAATGATCCTTAATCGGCTGTAACAAGCCCAACTCCCTATCTGTCACAATCACACTAGGTGACAAACTTGCCGGCAGCAAAAATCTCAAGTTCCTCATAACCCAGTCATATGTATCCTGTTTCTCATTCCTAACAATAGCAAATGCAATATTGAAATTCTTATTTGTAGGAGTCATACCTACCATCTCGACGACAGGCATTTGGTACTTGTTCGTCTTGTAGGTAGAATCAATCCCAACTACCCAATACCATCTGTTGAACATCTGAATTGATGTTGGATGTGCAAAGAATACATGTGTGATCTCATCAGTGTTCGCATCCTTCAGAATCTTCAGATAGTACTGCTTCTCCTCAGCCAAATGAATAAATTGCTGCCCAATATTCCTACCTTCCAATCCGGCGGTCTTCATCTCTCCTTTCAAATTGTACACAGATTTGATTGGTACCTGGGAATCGGGAAACTGTTTATTAACAGCTTCCCAAACACACTTTGGCTTTACATTCGAACGCAGCATAAATTCAGCAACAGCCTTTGAATCCTTTGTAAAATGGCTCAACTGTCTGTGACCATATGGATGCATTATACCTGTAAATCACATGTAATTATAATAACAATTAATACATACAACACATCAATAAACTTAATTAATATTATGCGCAAATAATGAAATACCAGTGTGATTGTGAGTTGACGCTGCTCCTGGGTTTGTATAAACCTTGTGCCGTCCCAAATCAATCCGCTTACAAGTCAACCTAAAGGGGCAATTAGTGCCGCTCCTTCGTGTATTCTTCCGTCTAGTTGGGAGAGGGGCTTTGGCAGGATCTCTCCATCGCTTGCACGAGAAGTAGTACGTCGCAAATCCTTGGTTGCCTCCCCTCTTTGTAATCACAAACTTCAGCCTCTTAGCTATTTTCTGGCAATATTTCAAAGCCTTGCCAATAGTTCGAAACTCTCTGTCAATCTTGAAATATCCACTCAAATCTGCGCCAGGTTCAAGTTCCACCGGCTCCCCATGAGTATTATCCGCCTCATTATCAACATCCTCATCTTCATCGTCATCCTCCTCTTCGTTCTCCGCCTCCTCATCATCATCATACAACTCATCCTCATCGTAATCATCATTGTCAGCCTGTAGATGAATACACAGATTAATTAAAATTACAGCACAGTTATGATTCTTGCAATCAAAAAAACGCAACAGTTTGGAGTTTTTTAATGCATGAAACGCACCATTTTTGCGTTTTTTGCAGATAAAAAACGCACATTTGTAGCGTTTTTATATGCAAAAACGCAAAAAAGGTGCGTTTTTATCTGCAAGAAACGCAAAAATGGTGCGTTTCATGCATTAAAAAACGCACCCAGATGTGGTTTTCAGCAACCTAAAACGCAGAACTTTTTATATAATACATGTCAAAAACGCAACACTTTTTATATAATGCATGTAAAAAACGCAACACTTTTTACATAATGCATGTCAAAAACGCAACACTTTTTATATAATGCATGTCGGAAACACTAAAAATCCACTTTTTCTACACTCAGAAACGCTAAAAAGGGACGTTTGACCGCTTCCTAAACGTTATTTTAGCGTGTTTCGACATACAATATTTTTAAAAAAAACTTATATAACTATAAGGTACGGAAACTTACCATATCGTGATGATTCGCTTGCTAAATATTCTTTCGCCGTCAACTGAATGATCCAACAATGTTTTTAAGTTAAGAATTTATCTGGATTTGCTTTTAGGATAGTTGTTGTGTATGAGTTTTTCAGCCAATTCACATGAATTTATGTAAACGTTTTTTAACTTCTGAACATGTCATAAACGCAACATTTTAACGAGCGAACCATGGTGGAAACTTCACATTTTGACGTTTATTGGTGTAAAAAACGCAATATTTTAACGAGCGAACCATGGTGGAAACATCACATTTTTGCGTTTTTTACATGCAAAAACGCACACATTTGGCGTTTTTTACATACAAAAACGCACCCGATTGGCGTTGTTTTATATAAAAAACGCAATTTATGGTACATTTTGTATGTCCAAAACGTTTTTTCATTGCGTTTTTTTTAGATTAAAACGCAATTTTCTCCCCTTTTTTGACATAAAATCTGTCAATTTTTTAGTTTTTTTGTTCATAAGGGCATTTTGGTCATTTTATTATTATTTTTATTTTTTTTTGTGATACAAATAGCAAATTCATGATACAAATAGCAAGTCCCTTTTATTATTTATGAAAATTTAAATTAAAAGCAGAAAATAAATAAATAAGAATATTCGAATTATTGTATTTATTTGGTAAACCTAACCAGATTCATGATATTGACGCTATCAATTATAATATGGTATAATTAGAAGGATAATTATATTATATTATTTTTGCAAATATTAAAAAAAATTAGTTAAAAAAATAAACGACGCAAATTTAAAAGAATAAATACAATAAATTATTTTTATTGAATTAACATATATAAAAGTATTACTAATAGATGTAAGATATACCATAACTTACATTCCTTTCCCTTAGGGTTCCAATTCTTCAGTTTAGATTTCAATTCCCCCGTCCCCCTCTCCTCCCTCCTGGGCAACAACTTTATATAATTTTTTGACCTAATATTATAGGTTGGGTGGTCTAATATTATAAGTAGGGTAGTCAAATCTGATCCGTGACACACGAACCTAACCGCCCAATCGCTATTTAATTAGATAGGGTGGATTGAGTATGATAATTCATAAACTGTACAACGTACAAACGAGTGCATATTATGGCAGTATTTATTGTATAGTTATGATATGTCACGTCCGAAAAATAGACAAGGCCGTGACATTTTTGGTCCCGTTAATCGGTCCAAACGAGCAACTTTTTCAATTTTCCGTTTATCTGCAATTTATATTTCTAACAAACACAACAATTTACACAATTAAAAGCGACTTTTTCAAAAAAAAAATAATAACAACAATTTATATTTTTAGCAAACATAACAATTCAAAAAATCAAAACAAACCAACACAAACCAAAACATTATTCAAAATATGTCCAGATCTTTGGAGGAGGCCACCGTTTTTTTTTGCTAACTTTTCGCTGGAGGGAGTAATAATATTTGGGGGTTTGGTTTGTTGCTGCTTTTTTCAGCCAGCAAAACGAGAGAGGGACGGAAGGCCGCCGTTTTTTCCTAGCAATTAGCCGGAGGGAGTACTAGATGTGGTCGGAGGAAGAAAAATTGGAGGTTACCGGGGGTGTTTCTTGTTTTTCGGCTGAGGCAAATCGAGAGAGATGAACAGAGAGGTTGAATGAATTTGGAGGAGTAGGGCAAATACATTTTTAGGAGTTAGAATTAGAAATATTTTTAGAAAGGGACAATAAGTAGCAAAAGGGTGGACTATGAATAGTACAGAATATCAAAGTAGAAAGCATTTCGTCGGACTGATTGTCGCTGTCACATTGCATTTCTTTAATCTTACAAAGGTCTGGAAGCATGAATAATGATGCTAAATGCTCTTATAAGCACAAGAATAAATAAATTATAATGGCTAATAATGGTCAGAATATAAGTGTAAGAAAAAGTGTATAAATAAACCGGCCTGCATTTTTAAAAATTAAAAATCAAACTTAATTAAAAGCTTAAAAGGCAGAAAAGAGTTAGAGCTATTCTGTGGAGAACTCAAAGTTACAGATAAGACCTATTGATTTTAAACGGGAGTGTCAACCTCTCTCGTCTGATTGCTATATTTCCTATTGGTGTTTAAAAGGGCAAAAGGTATGCTCATATGAAAAACAGTAACGAATTCTAAAGAACTATCGCGTCAGAATAGAATTCATCCAGGGATATAAGCCTTTCGAAGATAATCATATCATTTTCAGAGCTGAGCAGAACAGATACAGATGCTCTTTGAAGATATCTGCAGTAGAAGAATTGCTAAATAGGAAGAAAATACAACACCCCTAAAAGAAAAATGTGGAGTTCATTTGTGCCTGTGTAATTTTCTTTGCTCTGTAAAAATCTAAACATCTCCTCCTCCTCCTCTATGGTTCTCTCTGTACAAGAAGAATGCTTTTCCACACTAAAAGGAAACCCTGTTAAAAATGAACAATCACTAAAGGGTTTTTAACCCTGCACAGCCAAACCTTGCAAGTGCTCCATGAATGTTTCTAGACTTACATCATCAGTAAATATAACCTCTGAACCTGGTGCATTTGTGGAATCTGGGGTCACAGATGGATTCAGCTTTGCCAGAAGAAACCTAGCTTGGCTGCTGTGCTGGTCGCATTTTATGAACTTTGGAACTGGGATTCGTTCGGCCACGAGCTGCTCTGCATCTAACTGGACAGCTTCCAGCAGCTTTCGCAAGCTCTCGTAACTCGGGTCCCTGTCATAACCTAGCTTCCTCCATTGGGCAATCTTGGATCCGTAGTGAATGACGACATGGAAGTAGGAGTCAAAGAGCAGAATCACGTCAGGATAAATAGAGCGAACGTCAAGGAGGACGGGGATCGGTGGTCCATCAAATGAATATTGAAAGAGGGTAGGCTGGATCATTAACAAAGAGCCAACCACACCCTCGCGGTTTAGCATGAGCCTGAAAAAGGCAGTCTCATCTGGAGTGTTGTTAAACACATCAATGAACTGAGACCTCCGCAAATGATACATGAATTGTGGATAGAGGAAGAAGGTGGATGAAAGGCGAAAGGAAGATGGATCCTCCTGCACATATTCACCGAACTTTGCTGCAAAACGAATCAGCATTTGATCCAACCACTTGATAACATCCGGACCAAAGTTTTTCTTTGTTCTATGAATTGCAAGTCTAGCAACCACCGAAGCTGCTGTTTCCTGATCAAATCCAGACACAATTTCAGGTGAACGATTCTTTGCCCATCTTCGAGAAACAGTAGTCACTCTCTTACGGATTCCCATATTACCATATCTGTACTTGGTTATGAACTGCACAAGAAATGCAGACTTGGGTTCAAATTTTTGTTTATCATCCACTTCAAAGAAGAAAGCAATGCATGTTTTGCTCGTAACTGTACCCAACTTCCACATATGTGTACCACCCTCACCAATCGGTTTGTTGCATACAGAACTGTTATTTCTTCCCAAAGAAACACAGGGACCTAGAGCTCCACAGATTTTTACACCACCTGTAGTTATTAACTCAACAGTTGCATCAAAACACATGTTTAAGTTTCCTTCCTCATCATGGATGAATATGTGATGCAGACACTTCTTGAACTGTTCAGATTCAAATGACTCTGATAACATCATAACTCCACCAGAGCCTTCAACAGGGCCTTTTAGTTCTGCTGCTCCAACTTGATCCAATGAACACGCAAAAAGATCAAGGACAATTGAAGAATCACACAACCTCTGAGATAACCGCTGGTAGAATTCGCGGGATCTCTGATAATATGGAGCACGGCCACTGTCAATGTCAGGGTGGGTCCTGATAGCACGACTTAATTCTGGGTCTACAACCAACCCAGGGCCAACAGTTGCAGGTCCAGAAGTGAAAACCATGATACGTGATGCTAAATTGACCGAGCATCCTTCTAAAAGTCCGACTGCAACTGATATTGCTACCCCTGTGGAACGTAATGGCCGACTACCTACAACAGTATGTGGTGAACAACGAAGGTCTTCAATTGCATTTGTGATACTAAACTCATATTCTGACACAGGCAATAGGAAGCCCTGTTTTTTAACAGTCGATATCCCCCCAAGTTGCTGGGAAAAGTGATGAATCCCCAACAGCTCTTTGGTCTGGTGACAAGAGATCACCACATGTTACACTCAAGCAAATGAATCATACTTAAGCGACAGGTAATCCAACAAGTTTCTGCTTAAGCAAATCAGCAATAAAATCATGAGGTTCAAGCAAATGAATCATACTTTGGGGAAAGGCATTTAAAGAAAGTTTCTGCTTTAGCAAATACATAGTACAGCCAACCACAAGGTAAACATTGAAGTTACTTCTTCAGAGACAAAGAATTGTATTCATACTTTTTAACATGAGAAATTAAGAGCATGAAACTAAATATAAAAATCATATAGGTGTCCATCAAATGGTGCCTTGTAATATCGCCTGTCTTGCATCGAGACTCAATATTTAGTGCAAATACAGCAACAGAGATATGATTCAATATGCTCAACACAAATATACAGCAATATCGAAGACGTGATGAAAGGCGCCTGTTTCTATCATACTGCAGGTATATAGAACAAAAATAAAATGAACCCACTAAATGATTTCAGGTTAAGCAGGTAACTAAATTTTCAAAATCAAGCTGAATCAAGATTATAGAATGCACAGAAGTTTATCAACTTAACTGAGAAACAAGAACCAAAAGAATGGGTATTAAAAGACCATTAAAGTCGTCCAGTGTCAGTAGGCTTAACTACAAATTCTTCTATTAACTGCAAAACCACCCAATTCCCTGAAAACCTAATATTGCATTCCAATGAAGGCCCTACACCTCAACCAGAACTCCAGCAGACAAATTTAGGCCGTAAAACCAGCATTAGAGAAACATATAATTCAGAATTCCGGCTATTGCATACAAGATACTGCGAGTCCAGATATCAGAACAAAAAGATTTCGGTTGTCTAAACACTTTACATAAAGAAGAATCCAATGTTTATGACTAAAATGTATTTCAAAATACAAGCTTGAGCATTAAACGTACCTGCTCGGCGGAAATCTCTCGGCCACCGTGAAATAACACCACCCTCACACACTCTGAAAACCCCAGATCATAAACCCTGACCATAGAGTCAAAAACCACTAAACCCACCAAAGCATTCTCCGGCAACCGCGTGATCACGTGCAATAACTCACTCTTCAACGCCCTAAGCTCCTCTTCCTCGGTGCAAACATCCACAACAAACACGAATGCCAGCCCCGGACCAAACCACGGACCGGACCTGTCCGACCCAGACAACGAAGAAGTAGATGAACCCAGAACTGATCCCACCTTCGAAATTGACCCATTCTCAAAACCCGGAACCAAACCAAAACCATTGCTTTGTGTCACATTCAAAGCTTTCTTCCCTAGATGATATTCCACCGCACAATACGTGGGGAAAAGCTCGGCCGGGATGTTACTTTCATCTAGGCCCACATATGATTTTGGGAAACGGTTCTTCAAGTCACAAAAAGGGCAAAACCAGAGCCCGTTTTGGTAATCGACCCGAGCATAAGGATTCAAAACTGCGCCGCAATGGGAGCAAAGTAGAGGCTCATAGGGAAGTACAGGAAGCTCATTGAACTGGTATAAAGGGTTGCACATAATCGATAAAGGGATCACGAGAGCTTCCACTTCGGACTTCGATGTGGGCCATGAGTGCCATGTCCACCGGACGCCTTCAGTGGCTTCCAATTCAATGAAATCCATGTAAAACCCACTTCAATGATCTAAATTGCAGCGAAAAGAAAATCTTTTCCCCGGGGAGTAGCTTTGCATAATTAGGTTTGTAAACCCTTTTGGTCTTGGGGCTTAGTTCATATAATTTTTATTTTTATTTTTTTTCTTTCTTTTGGGTTTTCAGACCGGAAGGAAACGGAGGAGGACAGATCGGAAGAAAAGGAATAAAGGCAGCTAAGAAGGAGACGGAATCCATTCATCACGTGACATGTCACGTGATTGTTTTAGGTGGGGGGGGATTTGTCTTTTGAGAATATTAGTCATGAATATATTTTTTTTAATATATTTTGAAGTCTGAAATCTGTCCTGTTGTTCTTTGTTACTTTTTCTTCAATTATGGTTTTCTCTTTTTTTTTTTTTTGAAGTCTGTATTTCGGGTGTCCTTTATTAATTTTTTCATTGATTACGATTTTTTCAATTTAATCTGACTTGATATTATAGTATTATAATATTATAGACCGCGTGGAATAATTATTATTTAAAATATTTTAATATAATTAAAAGACAGTCTTAATTTATAAAAGATGAATATATAATTTAGAAGGTAATAGTCTACTCCTTGGCATTCTTCACTTGAAATTAGTGCACTGGACTGACGAGTGAGGCGGGGGCCTAATTTGGGACCATCTAGGTCGATGGATGACAGGTTTATTGAATAATAGAAGGTGTTACAATTAATAATCCACAGTAGGTATTGCAGATATTATTTTAAACATATTGCCTAATACGGTTATCTATCATATTGGATGGATCATTAAGTATTAAAATTTTATCGCTCTTGTTGCAGTTAGGTATCAAATTTTGAAAGGCTTTTAATTTCTCCTTGATTTGTTCCTTGCTGTTTTTCATTCGAATTTAGTAAGGGACATCAAACTGTTTTGAGTATTAATATATATTCCTTCATTTTTATAATAATAGTCTTATTTTAATTTTTTATTTTAAAAGTAATCTAAATTTTAATGTGTAAAACTGCTTCTACTTATTTTATTATTAAATGTTCATAATAAAATTATTAAAATTAGAATAAAATTATAATTAAAGTTTTTTTTTAATTTTGATAAAATTAAAAATAGTTAAATTAATATATTTTTTTAAAAAAATAAACATGATTTTTTTATAAATGAGCAAAATGCTAAAAGAAATTATATTTAAACTTCAAACCTATCAGATTATCAAATAGTTAAACATTTTTTAATATTAAAATTAATATATGTGTCATTAGTCATTAAATTCAGACTTCAAACTTCAATCTTTAATCTTCGTACATCAAATTAATTTTTTATCAAACACAACCTTATTAAGGAAAAGTAAAAAAAGTAAAATTTTCTTTCTAAAAGATACCCAGGGGGGTTATCTTGCATCATCTTTGTAGTAAATAGGTGGCTTGCGTGTCAAACTTCAAATGTTTTGACCAAGAAATGTGAATGTAATCCAACAATTCCACTTATTGTCCAATTGTCTGAAATAGTTCCCCAACATGAAAAAGTCTTGGTAAGTTTTGAAAACACAAAATCAAACAAGACGATCAATTCCACTTTCAAACAAATCCAACTACTATACTATACCTTCCTCAATGATTTTACATCCCATAAACAGAGTAATTTAGATCCAAATGCAAAGACAGAAACAACACATGTATAATATGCTCAATTCTTCAGGAAGATCTTCTGAAAAGACAATACTAATGCAAATTTGTAAGATTTGAACCAACTTTTTGATGGGTTTTATTTGGTTGGCTATAAGACAGTAGATTCCAAGTCCTGGAGATGATCCTGGATATCTTCTGGTGGTGCTTGGACCTCAAGGTTCTGCTCTTCAGGCATCATCCACTGTCCCAAAGGGCTTTTAATGAGCACTTTGTTGTTTGTTTCCCACCATTTTGGTGGGATCAAGTAATGCTCCTTCAAGAAATCTGTTGTTTTGTTCACCAAGGCAATATCTCTACCACTGGCCAGCCAAAATCTTCTACCCTTCCCATGGAAACTGCATATTCAAACAAATTCTAGCTACAATATTAGTTTCCTTCAACCCAAGATAAAAATTTAAGTCAGTTCTTGAAGCTTAATTCTTTTGCAGACCAGGTTGATCTTTAAAGTTAGACATTGCAATTGTCTGATTCAAAGTTGAGCATGAAAACAAGTTCAAATAAGCACATTTTAGCTGCATTTGCATTTTGTCAAATCTACATGGTTTTCAGTACAGGTTATGTTGAATATGACAAGTTAGGACAAATTAAAGCTCCAATCTGATTAAGTTATCTTCACCATTTCTTTCCTTATTGGCTGAAAAATAATCGATTTTCAGGTTCTGTGAAAATCAGTATCGAACTTGTGGATGTATATAGTTTACTCACCCGTCTAGCAAATGCAAAAGGACCTCCAGATTGTGTGTGTATACAGGGTTGTTTACTTCTTTGAGAAAAGGCGAGTTCTGGTGGTCGAGAGGCAGCTCGACGCCGATGTGGAAGTAGCACCAAGGCGTAAACCTTCCAATCTTTAGTAGTATTGGATGCATAAGTTCATTGAAAATCATTCCAGGGACCTTAGGAACTGCATCATGAACATTGAATAGTCTTAGTACCTTCACTCCTAATCCTTCCAATCGCTCCTTCAATCTTGCATTTCCAACTCTTGGACCTGAGAATGAAAAAACAGTTACTGGAATGGTTCTTCCATCATCCATTACATCCAATCCAATTTCTGCTATGTCATAAGCATTCAGAGTTGCTAAGGCACTGCCAAGACTGTGGCCTGTGATTGTTATGCTTAGTTCTTCTTCTTGATACAGTTCTTTCAATCTCTTTAATTCGGCTAAAACTTGTTGCCTTGCTGAGTACTTGCAGAATTCACAATCCCCCTTTTTACTTGTGTAGATTTCCAAGAATCCTGCCTCAACTTTTATGGTTGGATCGCGGCTGGGAATCGTGTGATATGAAGTTGCATTCTGGAAATCCATCATGTCTGCAATTTTCTCAGTGTTTGTCACAGTTCCTCTCCAAGCAATGGCGATGTCCCGGCGTCCCAGATGCTTGGAATACTCATCATTTGACACTGCAACATAGCCAATCCAATTTGCAGAAGGGCTCCATCCATCTGGATGGAGGGATTTCGCGAAGAAATTCGGGAAATTAACGTTGTAGGTTGAGTAAATATAGCTGCTGACCTCATAGCCATACTGTTTCCAGCCAAGGGTCTCAAAGAACATGTTTGGGTTGACCTTGGAGCAGCCACAGAACTTGGAATATGGATCGAAATCGTATGCATCATAGCATGCTTGAGCCATATCTCCATATCTAAGCAATTCATCTCTCAATAAGGGATCAAAGGGATCAAGCAAACCTGCCCAATCATTCTGACCCTGAATCTCTTTCCAAACATCTGCCAGCTTTCTCTTAGGTTCTTGGCCTATTCCAGCACCTTCTCCATAAACAGTTTTCATTGCTGAACCATTCTTCCCTATCGCTTCTGTCGAAGTGACTGATCTATGTGCCTTAACAACCCCTTTCACCGCCCCCGGAAAAACAAAATTTCCACTCAAACTATGGCTTGAAATGGGTTGGATCATATCTTGTTTGAGCTTCTTGACTGGCCATATTGTCCTGCAAAGAGGGATGGCCATTGATGCAGAGCAAGAAACTGAGTGCTGGATTTTGGTAGTTTTCTTGGAGGTGGTGGGAGTGAAGAAGAATTAAGTGAACTTTGTGATATGATTTCATGAACAAGAGAGAAGAAGATCATTGTAACTTGTAAATCTGCAATGAATGATCTGTGATTGATCAGCTTGACTTGTTATCCTTGACTTCAATATATATATATATATATATATTATGTAAGTTCATTGAAGTTGCACATTTTCACATTGTGGTTTGATTATGATTGGTTTCTGAAAGCGTTTTTCTGGGACATATTTGTGTTTAAAATGCAAGTGTTGGGTTGGCTATCTTATCATTCTCTGCTTCTTCACAAGAAAAAATTGTAATATATTAAATTTGTTGAGTTGGCAAACTTATGCCAATCTCAACTGGACAAATAGGTATTGTTCAATTTGTTGGTTTGTTTATTTTTCTAACCCCAAGTCATATCTTTTGAAATATTTTTATTGAACCAGTCTACAATGAAGCATGAAACCTGTAATTTTTTAGCCAATGACCTAGTTTGCTTGTATCATTGTATGTTATTGCTCCATTTGTTTTTTAATAATAGTCTAATTTATTAAATTAAAATAATATAATAAAAACAAGATATATTATTTTGACACTTAAATCTAGTGATGCAAAGTTGCTATCAAATGGTTTGAAAAATAGATGTTAGGCATGCAGAAATTGCAGTGAAATGCATTTAAAAGGTCTATTTGGATGATAAAGGTGTAGTCTAATGGTTGACATTCTCCACTTAAAACCAATATATTTGAGTTTAAATCATACAAATTTCGACATCTTTTTAGTATTTAAAAAAAAAAAAAAAAAGTCTATTTGATAGTATAATTGGAATAGTTTTCGTATTTTGGTTCAACTATTTAAAGTAAAATAGTGTGGACAACATCACACCCATTTGTAGCAGATGGTTTTGTTTATCACTCAGCATTATATTGATGTAATCCTCTGTGTCATCCACATACTCCCTTAGAGTTTGAGAGCTTATTCAGCGTGCTATCAATTTGTACAAAATATGCTTCCAAGAGCATCTCAAGCTCTTCCACATCAAGTTGCTTGCCAGTACCACTGCGTGAGTAGTAACAGTAAAAAGTATGTTACATGTCTACCCTCTACGCCTAGACCATTAGCGTTCCTCTAACTTATGAGTGAGATATATCTCAGCCATATCTTCATCATCATCAAACAATTGCTCTAGCTCATCCCTCACCTAAGAGGGCATGCCTTGGCGTCATTAATCAAATAACACAATAATTGAAAATTCAACAAATAGGATGCATCCCAATAATTCGATCCAAGTCAAATTGGGTCGACCCATTTATATTTGAATTTTTTTTAACGAATTGACATATTTGAATTTTTTTAGAGTTGTATTCGGTATTTATAATGTAACAATTATAGTTGTATTTCAGTTGGTATACAATTATGAAACCTGCATTAAAATTTTACTAATTCAAGAAATTACAATGTTCATTAACTAATTCCACATGTTCTTTTCTACATAACCTATATTAAGACACTTAAAATTGCCTTAAAAATTAATCTTTCAAGACATTTTATCTATAGCCACACTATATTTAAGTGACATTTAATATAAGTGTCATAAAAAGTAAAAATGTCACTAAATCTCAATTTCATGACACTTTTAAATGTCATAAAAAGGCAAATTTGTTGTAGTGCTATCGTCATTGACGAATGATCTCATACTTGTGAGCAATTTTTTTCTTTTACATACTTAAAATTTCAATAAACTTTTCTTTAGGAAATGGGCTGATTTTGAATTGACATGAATTCTAGTTAACTCATTCTATACTTTATGTGATAATATTGAGATTCCTGTTCTTGCAGGTTTAAATTCTCATTTATATTTTGGGGATTTTATATGAATAAACTTGATTTTTTCTTGTCAACCCAACTCATTTGATAATCTGTTTAATTTTACTTCCAGATCAAAGTATTCAAGAATTCAAGATCTTGTATCATCAATGCATGGCCTTCTTCTTCTTCTTCTTTTTTTTTTTTTTTTTTTTTTTCTTTTTTAAATTTTTAATAAAATTTTTCCCACAGAGAATTTTGCTTGGCTTTGATGATCCTAAGCTCTTCTAGTGGATTTGTTTTGGATCTTCAAACAATGCTTTGGGGTTTTGTGAAAAAATATCTTCTTTAGTTAATTTATTTATTCTTAAAATTTTCAACTGATTTTTTATGTTGTGTGCTTTATTTCCTCAACTTTTTCGAAAAATAGATGATGGTTTTACATTTGTGTTTTTTCAATAATTAACCAACCGAACATTGATTAAACTGTTCAAGAAAATTTTTAACGAAAATCCAAAAAATCTATATTTTTTTTCTTTTTCTTGTTTCATCATTTTCCCAACTTCTTATTTTTCTTTACAATCTTTGTAACTAATGATTTTCATTAAGTCAATTAACAAGACAAAGTTTCATGATTTCTACGAATCATAAGAGGCAATCGTAAGAGAACCCTTTTTAGTTTTGCTAGAAAGGAGGCAAGCGTCTCCCTATCAAATGATTGACCCTTGTCGGCCCAATATGATGCCTCTACGACTACCCATCGCTTCCAAGTCCATTAAGTTCAACTTGGGTATACATATAGTGTAGTACTGTCTAATGTTTCCCAGAAGGCTGCGGATCAGAGTGCAGCCCATCGGCTTGAAACTGGACGGCCTAAGAACTTTCCCCATAGCGCAGTTTTGTACCCTCATAATTTTTCTTAACAAAAATTTTATTAGTTACAATAACAAAACAACCCCCCCCCCCCCCCCCCCCCCCCCACCCCCACTTCAGCTCTTCTATCGTCTCAATTTGAACTAAAATATTCCTTTACAATATCTTTTCTCTTCCCCCCTTCTTATTAAAAGGACAATTTTGTCAAAACCTATGGACTACTACCCCAAAAGGCCTAAATCTATTTTTAGTCTCTAATAACATGATTATTCTATTTTCCCCTTAACTTTTAGTCACTAATTTTAGTTTCACTTAATTTTTTTTTAAAATTCTAGTCATTTTTTAATGAAAATACCCTTGATTAATAGGTGAACAATTAGGGTTAGTCAAGGGTATTTTCGTAAGAAAATGACTAGAATTGTCAAAAAAAAAAAAATTGAGTGAGACTAAAATTGGTGACTAAAACTTAAAGGGGACAAAAAATGAAATAACTCATGTTATGAAGGACTAAAAATGGATTAATTAGTAATTTATATCTCACTTTTTCTAATATAATAATAATATTTTTGTTATAAATATTAAACTTTCGTTATCCAGTAATCGATATTTATTAGCAATAGTGAATCAATTCTAAATTTGTTAGATTGTTTTAAAATGATAATGTAACTATTCTCTTAGCTCCAAAATATGAAAATTTTAGTTAATTATAATGATTTATTTTTTAGTTTCTGTTCCCTTCGTTCTCAAATATAAACAATTATTTTCATATTAAAATTTACAAGAAAAGTTAATTATACTATAACACTCTTTTTTCCACCTTGCAAGTGACCCAATTAAGCACCCTTTAAACTTTTAAACTTTTTCGTTAAAAGGGACCATAATTGGTAAAAAAAAATTTAAGTGAGACTAAAATTGGTGACTAAAACATATGGGGACCAAAACTGGAATGACCCATGTTATGGGAGACCAAAAATGGATTTAAGCCTTTATTTTTAAGAAACAAGTTATTGTTTTTACTATATACTATACTCCAAAAATGGTCCATTACATATAGCAAAAATATCATTTTGGTTCAAAACAAAAAAAACTACTTTTTTAGTCCACTACATCATGTTTTTTAAAAATTTTGATCAAAAACCCACTTTTACATGTCTTGATCAGGGGCATTTTGGTCTTAATAAAAAATATTTTTCTTTTAACCACTGCAAATAATAAAATATTCAAAAAAAATTACCCTCCCCCTCTCTCCTCTCTCTCCCCTCTAACCTCCTGTCGTGACTCTCCTCCTTTCTTCACCACTGTCCTGCCCATCTTCCTCATTTCTTCACCACCATCCCTGCCCACACCTACTCCTCCTCCTCACCTCCACCACATCCCCACCTAGAACACCACAATTTCAAAAATCAACAAAATTATATTCAAAATCAAAATGCAAAAAAAAAAAAAAAAAAAAAACCAGAATTTTGGAATCAGTATGTGAGGGGCAAATGAGTCAAGGGAAGAAGAGTTGAACAAAAAAGGGCAAGAGAGATGGAGAGGGTGTAAGAAATGGCAAAATGAATCAAAAGAAGAAGAGAGAGAGATTTCTGGACCAAATACAAAGTCAGCAGGCAAGTGGAATTATCCATTAACTTCAACGACAATGGCTGCAGCCAAGAAAACCAGAAGGTAGAAAAAGTTGGCAGCAGCAGCAAACAAGTAAAAATAAAGTCGAACCACAGGGAAAAAATAGAAAAAAATAGATGAGCGAAAAGGTTGACCGATAGAAAAAACAAATGAGCTGAGCGAAGAGCTTGACTGAGATGGAGCGTCGTCCGGCTCTTTGAAATCGCCCTTCAAAATATAAATGAATTCAAAGGTCCAAATATTATGTATTAATCGTGTCACACTTTTGGAATGAATAAAATGAGATGATGAATCGATTGAGATATAGAAAATGATGAAAAAGAGAAGGGGAAAGTAGCGGTGAGAGAGAGTGGGGGAAGAGGCGGCGGGAAAAGAGGGTGGTGGCTGTGGAGACTGCCGAGACGGTGAGGGGAAGAGGGAAGATGACGGCAGGAAAAAGGAGGTTGAGGGAGGTGGAAGTTTGGTGGAGACAACATTTCGGGATCTAGGGTTCTATGGTTTGGAAAAAAATTAAAATAAATAAATTAGTTTACACCGCTCTAAACAGATCAGATCGTGTACTAAAAAAAAAAAAGGAGACTTGCAAAATCTGTGTCTTTTGTTTCTTCTTACGCATCAGTGCCTTACTTGTTCCCTAAAGTTGATTAAACTTTTGTTATTGTTGCCTTGTAATCACCTGTCTTGCAGACAAAATTGGGATCTTGGCTGGCCGGGGAAGGGAGTGGAGGTGAAAGGGGCGAGAGGAGAGGGAGGGGGAGGGAAGGGAGGAGAAGAAGGAGGAGGAGGAGAGAGGGGAGGCCAGAGGAGCCGAAAAACAGGAGGAGGGAAAGGGGCGACGGCCGAGGGGTGGGGTGGAGGGAGCGGCGGCGGTGAAGGTAAAGGAGTGGGCAGGGATGGTGGTGACGAAGGGGGCAAATGAAGGTGGAGAGGATGAGGAGCGACAGAGGGGAATTAGAGAGGAGAGAGAGGGGAAGAGTAAATATTTTTTTATTTTTTTATAATTTTAAAAGATTAAAATAAAAATATTTTTTATTAAGACCAAAATGTCTCTGGTCAATATAGGCAAAAGTGAGTTTTGGACCAAAATTTTTAAACAACATGATGTAGTGGACTAAAAAATTAATTTTTTTTGTTTTGGACAAAAATAATATTTTCGCTATGTGTAATGAACTATTTTTGGAGTATAGTCTTTACTATATTATCATTATTTAATTTATAATTTTATTAAAACTTGTATTTCTCATATACTACTTTAAGTATAACATTATTATCAAGAATATATTAAATAAGGGTATAATAAGATTTCCAAATAAAATTTATAAGAATGTGCAACATACTGACTTAATATGTGTGCTTGGTAAAAAATAATTTATATTTTGAAATTGAGGAAGTATTCCCTAGAAGTAAGATATTTTTTATTTAAAATTAATAGAGATTTTCAGTTTGAGTCATTAAAAAAAAAAATAAAAGTATATATCGATTTTCTCTCCAAAAAGAAAAGACCTTTATAAGATATTTAGTATTCTCTCTCTTCATAAAATTATTATTTTAAAACAAGAGTAGTAATATTATTTACATACAAGTTAACAATTATTTATGGCTTAATTTAAAAGATAATATTGTTCTATTTTTTTTATTAATGCTTTTCTAAAAAAATATTATTATTATATCTATTAAAATTCTAGGAATAAATATAAGATATTTACATGTAAAGTTACTGCTTAAAAAAAAATGTAAAGTTACATTAAAATTTTAAAATATTTTATAAAAAAATTCTCACGCCCTTTAACATATTTTACGATATATATTTTATATATGCAACAATAATTTTGATAAAATCATGGGGTTAAGGATTTGAAGTATTCTCGGATCCGCCAAAACTGGCATCGTGGGCCGGAATGGATCCCAAAAAAATAAACAATTAACCCAAACAACTTGAGCATATATGCAACGATTGTTTGGAAATGGCTACAAATTTTGATGAATAAAATTTTACATTTCCGGTGCATAATAGTTTAATTTTTTTCAGTGAAAATGATTAATAATTAATTAGATAATTTAAATTATTTATTTTAAAATTCAATTTATCATAAATGAATTCAGACTCATTATAATTTGGTACATATATATTTCTTAAAATGCGCAGATCCCACAAATAATTAATTACTTTTATTACTACTCTCTCTATCTAAAATAATAATTATGTTGTGGGTAATTTATATATTACTATTATAGTTATACAATTGTATTCCTATTAGTTTTTGTATTATTATTTTTTTGTTTAATGGATAAAAGCTGTAATTATTGACTTTTGAGTTGACACGTGTGTCATTTTGTTGCTACTGTATATAGGATTTCAAATTAGTATGGTGCTACTTCACTACTTTAACTACAAATGCGGGTTGTGTTTTCTTAATTTTTTAATTAATCATCTTATTTCTTTTCTTTTTTTGTCTTCAATTTTTTTTTCAATTTTTATTTTGAAAATTAATTTTATTTATTTTATTTCAAAATAAACAAATTTTAAAATTTTTTATAAATTTAAAAATTTTTAATTAAAATTTTAAAATTATTTAATTAAGTTAAAATATGATATTATTTCAAATTTTTAATATAATGAATTTTTTTTAAAGTTTTGTATATATATAGTAAATATTTGATTATATCAATATAAACATGAGTTTATATCATGGTTTCATAAAATTTTATGTGTATATGATATATAAAAAAAGATTTGATTATATTATTGAAAACACGAGTTTATATTAAATAGAACATGAGTTTATATCATGTAAAACATATTTTATATCAATATAACAATGAGTCAGTGTACAATGGTTTTATGAAATTTTATATGTATATGTATAGATACATAAAGTAAAAATTTGATTATATCCTTGAAAATACTAGTTTATATCAAGTAGAATATGAGTTTATATAATGTAAAACACGTGTTTATATCAATATAACGGTTTATATTATGTGTACAATAGTTTTATAAAGTTTTCACTACCAGAAAATTTAGATTTAATGACACCAAATAATGAATTAAAATAGGATGTATAATGACATTAAAGTTGTAATGACATTTTTAATAAATGTCATGTAAAGCAGAGTCATTACAGGTAAAGTGTAGTTAAAAAGTAAACTTTACAATATTTTACTTTGACTTAATAAAATATCTTTAATGTCACTTTCATTCTTTTAATGACATTAAAAAAAAGTCTTTAGAGATTATATAAAATGGCACCATATATATATATTTTATGCAGTTTTAATTTATAATTTTGTATAATTATGAATTAATAATAATTAAAATAATAAATATTATATTACAAAAAATACTTAATTAAAATAATAAATAAAAATTATTAGGATTTATCTACTACAATTACATTATTAGCATCTTCATTCATTCTCCTATCTAATCTATTGAATGACTATCCAACTCTTAGATAAACTTGTCATATCTCTCTCTCTCTCTCTCTCTTCTGCAAGTTTCACTCCATGCAAAAAGTGCAGTCAACTAGCGATAACAGCAAATCCAAGCAGCATTGGTTTCTGTATATCCATTCTGCATGAGTATAATAACATTACCATAAGAATCAAAATTTTGACAATGCATCTAAAAATATCATCTCCATATGTTAATCATGTTACTCAAGCAGAAAGTGGATAGACATCCAAGAAAGAAGCAAAATATTGTATAACAGAACCTGATGTGGCGGAACAAGATTAGTCACATTTCAGACCATAAATGTTTCTCCTGCTTGAAATCCCAAGATGTTAGACAAACAAACTCTTTGAATCTGCACAAGCAATCACCATGTACTATCCAAAACATTATCAGTGCACAAGAATTACACATTGCTTTTGTAGTTGAAAGAATTTCCTACGGAACATCAAATCAATTACTACCTTAGATTTTTTATTGTTGGCAAGATTCTCAAAATGTTCAAGATTCTCACTGTTCCATTGGAGAAAAAGGATTTCTACTTAAGGAACAAAGACTTTAACTTGTTTAACATAAGTAGCTAGGTTGGGTTTAGGGTACTTAAAAGTACTTATCCTTTTGGAATCTTAGAAAGTGATGCTTTATCTCACTAAAATAAAAAATAAAAAACTGCAGACGCAACCAGAGAAAATAAATTGAAAAATTGAATCCAGCAGAGTGCTTAATTCCCTAAGAGATAGTAGATGTTTCATTCATCTGATTCAGACAAGGCTGAATTTTTTTATCTTTAATTCAATCATTGGGAGCTCCACAGGAATGAAGGCAAAGAGAACCAAACAAAGTGCAATTAGATAAAAATTTGCTATGATTGGTATGTTTTGGTTATCTATAAGCATCATCAACAATGAAAACCAAAAACAAACATTATGAGCATAAGCATCACTTAGTCACATTTACCACAGAAGAAGAATAAAATACAGATTACATACAAAATATTATCATAATATTAAATACTAACAAATTTGATTAAATAGAAATTTCAAGTTCTTAGTCGCATGGATAAGCTTGCATATAAATAAACACAACCTATAAAAAAAAGATACAAAAGTCAAAACTTTGACTGCTCTAGCAAGATGCAAGGACTCACAAATCAACAAACATAAACACTCACAAAAACCTACATAGAATATGAACAACAACAGCCATCAATTTCTAATACAAACATGGTTCCTAGTTACTCAGAAACATATATTTCAAACTTTATACTCCAAGACACAATAACATAAACCATAAAGATGAAAAGAGATTAACCTGCTTCATATTTCTCATTTTGTAAACATTTATTTTCCTATGCAATACAACTTTTTACAGTCCCAAAGTGAAATTTTAGATTTTCAACAAAAACTGAAACTAAAATATTGTCCACTTCATCCTCCAAAAGAAAACAACCTTTACCCAAAAAACAAAAGGGTCATAAAAAAAACCTGAAACTTTGCCATTTCACCCTCCACTCAATGATAAAATGATGTTCTATATCTTGTGCTTCATTAAGTGATATTAATTTGATAAGCTCCCCGACTTTTTGAATTTTTGAATGTGAAAGTGGTGACTATATAAACAAAAAACAAAAGTTTATATCAAATAAAATATCACTTTATATAATATATAACGTAAATTTGTATCATATAGAATAGTGTAATTTATTATAAGAATTTATATGTATTTAAGTGGGGTTTATATCAACAATAAAAGACTTAGAGCTAGATGACCAGGATGAAAAACACATCTTTACATAATAATAACAATTGTCAAGCAAATCAACTATAACAACTCCATAAATGAAACTCACATTTTAGGCATTCGAGCATCATTAAAATATTAACAAAAACCAATCAATAATAGGAATAGCCATACATGGTCTCAGTAGGAATAACTCACAACTGCTCCCTCTTTCAAAAGCTCAACCACGGGATTCAATTTCCAAGAATCCGAACCAGATGGATCTATCGCAACATACGTTAAGCCATCATTCTAAAAAATCACCATTGTTATTATTTTGGTGATTTTTGGTGGGAGTTACTTTCATAAGCTTGCGTGGCTTTGTGCTTTGTTTTTGTTATTCTTGATTTGGGACATTAATCGTGTCGAACATCCCACAAAGTATACTGAGAATATCAGTACATATCTGTCCCAGCTAACGACAAATATCAACACTGGACTGGATATTACTTTCAGCCTTCGCACCATTGGATCAACACGAGACTGGATTCTCTTGAAATTTTCTACTGAAATGTTGATAAAAACAACAGCAAACTCACTTGTAATCGATTGCACCATTCTCTTGAAAATATTTCTACTGAAATGTTGATAAAATAACAACAAACCAGTGCCTGAAGGAGAAAAAGAAAACAACAAGTTATGTGAAGAAAAACCTCGACCATGCTTCAGAATACAGAATAATTGGTCTCATCATCTTCTCCATTGTCAGTATCAACAACTTATCTGTTTCCATGGGGATTTTTGAGGAGCGGGAGGGAGAGAGAAGAGTTATGGAAGGAGGAGGCGGCGGGCTGGTGAGAAGAGAGGGGAGGGGAGGAACAGTGGAGAGAGAAACCTATAATTGTTTTACAGGCGCGTGAAATAGTAATTAATGAGAGTGGGGTTGTCTAGTAAAATTAGGCGGGTACAATCGAGTGGTACTCCTATAGTACTACTGTATACGAATTCGATCGATAGACTATAGATCAGATCAAGAATATAAAAGAAATCATATAATAGAACTAAAACATACGTAACAATGGAGATCACATCATGATTATATAGGCATAAGATTACAGAATACTATACATGAGATCAACAGACTATAGATATCAGATCAAGAATATAAAAGAAATCATACAATAGAACTAAAACATACTTGACAAGGGAGATAACATCATGATTATATACACATCAGATAATACTAGACATCAGATCAACAGACTATAGATATCAGATCAAGAATATAAAAGAAATCATAAAATAGAACTAAAATATACTTAACAAGGGAGATCACATCATGATTATATAGACATCAGATCACAGAATACTAGACATCAGATCAATAGACTATAGATATCAGATCAATAATATAAAAGAAATCATACAATAGAACTAAAACATACTTAACAAGGGAGATCACATCATGATTATATACACATCAGATTAGAGAATACTAGACATCAGATCAATAGACTATAGATATCAGATCAATAATATAAAAAAAATCATAAAATAGAACTAAAATATATTTAACAAGGGGAACAAATCATGATTATCTATAGACATCAGATCAAAAAATAGTAGACATCAGATTATTGGAAAACAGATATCATATCACAGTATATAAAATTAAATAATTATAAATAAAAAAATATTTTTTAATCCTTTTTTTAAAATTAAAAAACGTAGAAAAAAATTATTGAATTGTTTTTTAAAAAATGGACAGAAAAAAAGTTTTAGGGAAAAAGAAAAAAAATTGAAGGAATAAGAAAAGAATTGAAAGCTGAATAAAGTTGGACTCAAAATTGAAAGTTGCGCCGGCTACGCGAGTTTAAAAAAAAATTAAAAACACTCTCCCAGACCCGTACGCGTGTGGAATCATTAACCCATTCTAAAAAATTACTATTTTTGAGGTGAGAGTAAATTTACATTGTGGTCCGTATAAATTATCATATTGATCTGATATCTATTGTCTTTTTTTTTTTTTTTTTAAAAGTATTTTTTTTTTAAAAAAGGCTGTATGTCAAAAAAAGAAAAAAACTGTAACGCGCTACTCTAGTATTACTATAGGAGCATGATGAATTTTACTCCTATAACCCTATAGTATACGGACCATTCAAAACACCATTGACCTAGATGGCAATTTATATCCTACTCCTATAGGACCACCATGAATTTTACTCCTACCCCGCGCTACAGTAAACGCGCGCTACAGTAAACGCGCTACAGTTCCGCGCGCTACAGTAAACGTGCTACAGTACCTTCATTTCTTTTGTTATTTTTGGCTATTTTTTTTTTTTTTTTTGCCTTCCTCTTTGAAATTTTTTTTCGTGCGTTTTTTTTCTAAACAATTCAGTATTTTTTTTAATGTTTTTGAATTTTATAAAAAAATTATTTTTAAATTATCATTTTATTTGTTTTATAATTAAATAATTTTAGATATTATGATACATATTATGGACGTTTTTGTTGTATGATATGATTTCTTTTATATTTTTGATCTGATATCTAAATTCTGTTGATCTGATGTCTGCTATTTTGTGATCTGATGTCTATATAATCATGATTTGATCTACCTTGTTAAGTATATTTTAGTTCTACTGTATGATTTCTTTTATATTTTTGATCTGATATCTATAGTCTGTTGATCTGATGTCTTGTATTCTCTGATATGATGTCTATATAATCATGATTTGATCTACCTTGTTAAGTATATTTTAGTTCTACTGTATGATTTCTTTTATATTCTTGATCTGATATCTATAGTCTGTTGATCTGATGTTAAGTATGAGTTGATCTGATGTCTATATATCCTGATCTGATCTCCTTTGTTAAGTATGTTTTAGTTTTGCTGTGTGATTTCTTTTAAATTCTTGATCTGATGTCTATAGTCTGTTGATCTGATGTCAATTATGAGTTGATCTGATGTCTATATAATCCTGATCTGATCTCCTTTGTTAAGTATGTTTTAGTTCTGCTGTGTGATTTCTTTTAAAATCTTGATCTGATGTCTATAGTCTGTTGATCTGATGTCAAGTATACGCTGATCTGATGTCTATAGTCTGTTGATCTGATCTCCCTTTTTAAGTATGTTTTAGTTCTACTGTATGATTTCTTTTAAAATCTTGATCTGATGTCTATGGTCTGTTGATCTGATGTCAAGTATACGCTGATCTGATGTCTATAGTCTGTTGATGTGATCTCCCTTTTTAAGTATGTTTTAGTTCTACTGTATGATTTCGTTTAAAATCTTGATCTGATGTCTATAGTTTGTTGATCTGATGTCTATGTAATCCTAATCTGATCTCCTTTGTTAAGTATGTTTTAGTTCTGCTGTGTGATTTCTTTTAAAATCTTGATCTGATGTCTATAGTCTGTTGATCTGATGTCAAGTATGAGTTGATCTGATGTCTATATAATCCTGATCTGTTCTCCTTTGTTAAGTATGTTTTAGTTCTGCTGTGTGATTTCTTTCAAAATCTTGATCTGATGTCTATAGTCTGTTGATCTGATGTCAAGTATACGCTGATCTGATGTCTATAGTCTGTTGATCTGATCTTCCTTTTTAAGTATGTTTTAGTTCTACTGTATGATTTCTTTTATATTCTTGATCTGATATCTATAGTCTGTTGATCTGATGTCAAGTATGAGTTGATCTGATGTCTATATAATCCTGATCTGATCTCCTTTGTTAAGTATGTTTTAGTTCTGCTGTGTGATTTCTTTCAAAATCTTGATCTGATGTCTATAGTCTGTTGATCTGATGTCAAGTATACGCTGATCTGATGTCTATAGTCTGTTGATCTGATCTCCCTTTTTAAGTATGTTTTAGTTCTACTGTATGATTTCTTTTATATTCTTGATCTGATATCTATAGTCTGTTGATCTGATGTCAAGTATTCGCTGATCTGATGTCTATATAATCCTGATCTGATCTCTCTTGTTAATTATATTTTAGTTCTACTGTATGATTTCTTTTATATTCTTGATCTGATATCTATAGTCTGTTGATCTGATCTCTTGTATTTTCTAATCTGATGTCTATATAATCCTGATCTGATTTCCCTTGTTAAAAAAAGTATTTTTTTAAAAAAATAGCGCGTTACTGTAGCGCGAAACTATAGCGCGTCACTGTAGCGCGCGCTACTGTAGCGCGCTACAGTAAGTAGGAGTAAAATTCATCATACTCCTATAGTACCACCGTAAACGGACTCGACCTAGATAGCTATATATAAAAGGGTATTTTTTTTACTAAAATACTATTATTATTTTGTAAAATTAAAAATAATGACATTTTAATAAAATTAAGACCGTAAATAAGAAAAAGAGACTATATTTATACTATAGTGAATCCAATGATGAAGACTGAAGGGATAACAATTTAAATATGGAATTTGGAATATAACACAATTGGAAAAGACACATTTTGCAGCATGGGTCATGCATGTGCTCCTAACCACCATCATCCCATTGTAATTCCAGCCCATTAATGGCCATCCAAATCCCCTCATATTCACCAGCCAGATATGCCTAATATACATACACGTTAGATATACAACTCACCAAAAAAATAAATCCAGTTTCAGTTTATAAAGGAGTCGTATGCAGTGGTGGCACTACACGGTGACGAAAGAGAGCATCCGTGTCCAAATTTTTTTAGTAAAATTATTTCGATCGAATTTTGATCGATATTTGCCCTCCATATCATTATAATTTCCCCTACTTTTCTTCCGAGGCAAAAATTTAAAATAAGCATCCGTTCTGATAGTATGTATTGAACTATTGAACTAATGCGCATATAAAAATGTCAAAAAACAAAGACAAGTGCTATAGCTATAGCTTAGAATATTATAACTGGTTATGAGGGAATACCCATGAACAAGCACATGGCCTTGTTCCCCTTGAGGGTTAATAATAGAGAGACTTTAAATAAAAATCAATAAATTATAGGATGATACACATGACCACAATGAATAAAAGAATAGAATACATGATCACAAGAATCTTGAAATAATAATAATAATAATAATAATAATAATAATAATTAAGGGGGGCAAAAAACAAATAATTAAAATAATAAACCATGATGTTTAGGCACATAGTTTTTCTTAATTGTTTTGAGGGAAGGAATAAAAAACACAAAAACAACAATGACAGCAAGGACAAGAGAGCAATAACAACACCAAAACAACAGCACAAACAGATGGTTATTAGTGCATAAAAAACCCAAGCCCAGACAAATAGAGGAGGTGTATAGTTTATTGCTTCTTGTCCATTAATACAAATTTTCCACAGATCTTTTAAAATATCTATATACTAAAAAGGAAAAAAAAAATTAAAAAAAAAAAAAGAAAGAGGAGAAAATTACAGACACTTGGATCAAACAAACAACAATATCCTGCTTTGGCTTCATCTTCTTCTTCTTCATGACTTTAGCTATATGGGAGAGAAACAAACACTTTGAAAACAGCAGCAAGCTGCTGCATATCCATGTCCTTTCCTTCAGCACCTGCTCTTGCATTTCTCCATGGCCCTTGGGGCTGAAGATTCAAAGATTCAAAACAACATAAGTTAATTTTGTGTCTAGATCTGATATTTTGCTAAAAAGAGAATTAATTCAAGAACTGGTTAAACTATATCGTGTTTGAGAAAAATAGTTATAATTGTTGTATTGTTGAATCGATCGCAGAATTAATTAAGTGGACATACCAAGTCCAATAGCCTCTGATCCTTTCATTATGCGCAATCGCTTGCACGAATCTACAAACATCCTGCATAATGATAGTATAGACATAGTTGAGAATATAATTACATATATGCATGCAATTAAATGGTTATCGAGTTATGTTTATAATACTAAAAATAATATTCCAAACATAATTATTTTTATGAAAAAAGAAAAGTAACTAATTAATCTCATTTCCAAAAGTTAACTTTAATTATCACTCATGCAATTTCATGAAGCTTTTGAACAAGTTAATAATATGGGAAAAAAAAAAAAGAATAAACATCCATGCAGCTAGCTAGCTAGCTAGCTAAGCATATATTCAACTAAAACATGTAAATAAATGTGTTGTATGATTTCATGTCAATCATAAATTTGGCAAAACATCAAAAGTTATGCTCTCAAATCTTACTGAGGGTGTTGCTGCAAGTGTTAGCTAGCTAGGGTTCTTATACATGAAGATGATGATATGAAGAAGAGGACTTACTCCCAAGGTACATCTCCCACAAGCATCCAATCACCATCCTTATCTTCATAAGTGGGCACATATTCAGAGCTGTTCAAGAGATCCATTAACTTGCTTTCATTCATGAAATCGATCATTCCCTGGGGCCCATAGTTACCTGCAACCATGCCATTTTTTCAAATTTTTATACTATCAAAACCTCAACTCAGCTAGCTAGTGGAGTCCTTTTTTTATAAAAGAATTCTTGTTACACTAACATTGAGGCAACAACCACCCAAAAAAAAAAAAAAAATCAAGAAAGAAAGGTAATTGCCTCCCTCATGGTGATGATGATGATGATGATTCAAAATCCACTTTTCTAGATTTTGAGGATTATTCAATTGAATTATTTTGTTTTAAAACAGGAGAAGAGGTAGTATTATTCAAGAGAGTAAAAACCAAGAATTGATACTGCTAGCTAATTTTAGTTGTCAAAGTGGGGGGTTTTTTTTAACAAAAAATAGGGAAGCTTAGGTACTCGATCGAAGATTTACTGGTTTTAAGTGGGTATCTTTAAAGAAGTTAAAAGTACAAATAAAATCGTGAAAGATTTAAAAGAAGAAGAAGAAAACTTGCCCATGGTGAAGGAACTGAACATTTTGGCCAAGGCATCAGAGAGTTCTTGGTAGCTTTTGTACATCTTCAAGTCCACCTTACGAAGATAAGGTGCACCATCCATTGATACCTTAACAAATGCAGCACCACCACCACCAGTTGTAGTACTACTTCCGGCCACCGACTTATCGGCCACCGCCTTCTCAGCCTCCTGATCAGCGTTGCTCTTCTGATGAGCCATGATATTCTTGCGGAATGATCGCACTGGCGGCCACCCCACCACTTGCTCCCTGCAAATAATTAACAATATACAAATTGCTTTACATGCAGGGAGAAATTTTTTTTTTTTTTTAAAGCCAAACAGTTCCTGAGCTCGTAGGACTGAGGAGCAGCCAGGCTGAGCCGAGTTTTGTATTAACTAAAGCAGCGAGAATATTCAGTGAAACACGTCCTAAATGTTATATTGTAATGTAGAATGAACATGTAGGAGGAAGAAGTTAGAATGAAAAGAAAAAAATGGCTTTACTTGGCTGGTGGCTTAGTTGAATCTTTAATGGCGGTTTCTTTAGCTGGGATTTTCATCTTGTCCTTCAGATCCATGGCGGAATCCTTAGCTTGAAGGTTAAGCTTAAGATCAACAGTCTCAGAGTAGCCTCTCTTTCCATTGATCTTCATGGACTCATTCTCAGCAGTTCCTCCACCACCTCCACCGCCGCCGCCGCCGCCACCACCGCCGCCGGGCAGCCCGAGGCAGAGATCAGTTTTCAGCAAAGTAGCCATTTTTCCTTAGAAACAACAAAACCCAAGAAATCCCTTTTCACTATTCCTTCCTTTCTTCGAAAAACAGATGATTTTTGTACGAGAAAATTATGAGAGAGAGAGAGAGAAAGAAGAAAACTGAAATGCAATAATGTTGCAAATAAGGAAGGCAAATGAGTAGAGGTTCATGTGCATATATACCAATGGTTGCATTAAACTGCTCTATCAGGTTCTCACGTATCATGGGATGACACGTGGAAGTACATGGTGTGTTGATCCTGAGGGATCAAAGGGCATGTTACTACTATGCTAATTTAAGTGGTTTGATTACCAATAAGCCCTTCCTTTTGCTTTTATGTGGAGGGTAAAAAAAATTAAAATTAAACCTTTATATTTATTTTTTTAATTAATTAATTATTATGAGGAGGATCATATAAATAAATATACAGTACTATAAGGTTCTTTTTATAAAAATATCCTTGTAGGGTTTATTTAATGTGGGGTTGGTGTTTAAATATTTAGGAACAAATGGGAATGGCATGATTAAGGGAAGCAAGGGGAGTGATTTGTGGTCCTATATATAAAGTTACTTGAATAATGATCATCTTCTCCTCCAGTAGCTAAGCTTGCAGTTAATTATTTTATTCATGGTTAAGTAATTTTATTTTATTTTTATTTAATGCTTTGGTTTATAAGAAAATAATTAAATACTACTTCTATTATCTTATTTATTACATTATTTCAGTTAAATAAATATGATCATTATTTTGGACGGATGGATGGATAAAAAAAAAAAAGAAAAAGAAAGAGAGAACGCTATGTTTATAATTGCCTACCTCTCTTTGCATGTGTATTCATGTGTTACATAGGCATCAACAATCATAAGCCATGAATTTCGGGAAGGTTCCCTTGTTATTAGTTTGTGATTTTTCAAATGATTAAAGGTTCTTTTGTGTGAGGAAAAAAAGGAAAAAGGAGGTGGAAAATTTGTTTTTCAGTTTTTTTTTTCTTTATTTATATTGTTGGGGGGTGAGGTTTGGGGGGGGGGGGGGGGGGGGGGGGGGTGGTTTGTTAATAAGAGGAGGGGTGAGGGGCTAGCCCACAAGGTGATCGATGGAGGAAAATTTTGTTTGTAGATGATTATGGTTTCTAAAAGTTTGGGACGATGAGTGGTTTTGAGCATGATGCCTGTCAAAACTCTCATTTATTACTTTTTGACCGAAATGAATAAAAGGGGTTACTAGTTATCGCCCTACTTTTTGGAGCAGTAGTTTATAGGTTTTGACAAAAATATCTTTTTATATAAAAGGGAAAGAGAGAGAATATTGTAACGAGGGACATTTTAGTCTAAATTAGAGCGATAAAGAGAAAGTATTGGGACGGTAACTAGTAATTCCTATGAATAAATTAACTCTCGTTGGGATAATTTATAATAATGATTTTGTTTTCAATAAACAAAATTACAATATATATAACGGCCAATAATTAAACATAAGCATAATTTAAATATGAGTTTACCTTACAATGTAAAGTATATTTCTATTACTAAATTTTTTTTTTTTTTAAAAAGTGATTACAATTCATGAATATAGAAAGGGTATTACTAGTTATGACCTCAATTTTAAACATTATCGTCCCAATTCGATAAAATTATCCTTTTGTTTAAAAGGAATGAGAGAGAGAATATTGTAAGGGTGTTTTAATATAAATTGGGACGATATAAAAATTAGGACGATAACTAGTAAAATTATAAAGAAATAACAATTCTAATCACAGTTTTAGATATTACTGAGTTGTTGTCATTTATTTTTTAAATTTAGTAATAGAAACATACCTTAGATTGGACAGTTTTAAATATCGGTGAGTTGTCATTTTTAGATTATACGGTATAATTTGTTAGTAAATATGTGAGCCTCTATAATTTAAAAAATCTCTGTCTTAATAAATTGTCACATCAAAATTAATCCAAGAAAAGTATAAAACTCGTTATTAACTCAAATATATAAGTGAATCTTAGATTTATGTCACTTATTAAGTGTTATAATTCTTTTTTTTTAAAAAAATTGAAACTGTATTTATGAATCTCAAAAATTTCACTCAGAATAATTACTATTTCAAAAGTCGAATAAAATATTTTCTTATAATCACACACATCAGTCATTTTAAAAAAAAAGTTATTTTCATGTTGATTTTTAAATTATAACATTATTTCTTTTAATTAGGCTCAATGAGCATAATTATCTCAAAGGAAAGGAAATAGTAGACGAATTTAGACATCGATTTGATGATGATGTGAAGGAAATTTAGTATGGGGAATGGACCAAGTCAACCATCAAAACAATTGGAAATCTTTGTCAATGTCATAAAGTTTACCCTCTCCATTTACAATTTAATCAATTTGCGGGGGTCGGTTAGATTTGAGAAACATTATCGCAGCAACCAACTATGCATATATTGCAATATACATCGTATACACTAACTCTTGTATATTTATTTATTGGTCCAGAAATTAAGGCATTATTTTTTTACTGTCTGGGTTTTTTCCAGGAAGCTCCCAAATGCCCCCCAATCATGCATATGCAAACACATGAAAGAATGATTAAATTCATTCATTGAACTGGGAATCATTAAATATGATCCAGCTGCCTCTCTCCTCTACAAAATCTGATCTCTAGGCTCTAGCTAGACTCCCAAAACCACCCCAAAAACGACCACCACCACCCCCCCACCCCCCGGGGGCAAGCCCATTCCACCTTTTCAGCTTCATGCCTTAATTTCATGAGACCAATTAACTTGCCAACATGTAAGAAAAATCTTCTCCTTCTACAGATGGATATATACAGGACATGAAATTAATGAATATGTATATATATTATTGTTGCAATTGAAATTTGCTATTCTATGCCAAACCTTTGGTAAGAAAGATCAATTACTTAAATAGACTCCTTTCAGTGAAATGTTTTAGAAAGCCTAAGGGGAGGGAGACATGAATTTCACCATAAAGTTTTGTGTTTTGCTCGTTGCTGGTTCAAGGAATATGTAGTTTCTACTCATTTATAACGACACGATAATACAGTTTTATATGTCAATTTTAAAAATTACAAGAGACTGAATCAATTTTTAATAAGAAATTGATCAACTTTGACTCTTTTGTTTTGCAAATGGAGTTTCGAGAGGTTTTTTTTTTTTTTTTTACAGCAAATGGAAGATTGTATTAATGTGAAAATAAAGATAAAGAGTTGTGAGTACAGTCTCTTATCCCCTATTTTCTCTAGAACAACCACCAAGAACCTTTCAAAAGATTACAACTACTAACCATATACAAGCCCTATTTACTATTACATAAAAAACATACTCTGTTAGCTACTGCTCAAAAAATTTTTACCTAGTTATTCTCGCAACATTGAGACCAATCTCCTATTTAGAGTTACTAAAAACAAGTTTTGATAAATAATAGTGACATACGGCCGTTGTAACATATCATTGTAACTTTTGTGTATTATCTTGCTGGTTTTTGAATTGCAAAAAGAGTGGTAAAACAAAAAGGAAGATAGTAAAGGGAAGTAGAAGAGAGCATGTTGTGTCAAAAATCACCCTACACAACACATGAACGATCAAAACCAAATAATATTGGCATTCATCTCAACATCATTGCATTCTAAGAAGGGGGGCTAGCCCTTTCAACTCCCTTGGCTCTAAAGTTGAGACAGGTCACATCTTCAAGAGAGGGAAACATCCCAAACCCTAGCTGTGCCCTTGCCCAGTCAACATCCCTTCCCCAACCCCATTCTTCCTTGTTTCTTTCTAACCTACCCTTTATATCAAAACCTTCTCAATTTGCTCTCTCTAACTCACCTCACCATGCTTATATATATGTGTGTGTGTGTGTGTGTGTGTGTGTGTGTGTGTGTGTGTATCTCTTACTTTCCCAACCACATTTTCAAGAAATACTGTCCAAAAAGGGCTTCCCAAAAGATAAACACATCCCTCCTCATCTTTTTTTGACTTGCTTCAGTCTAAATCACATAAGAATACAAGGGACTGTTTTTTGCTTTATAAATCCAAACATCTTCTTCTTATCTCATTGAGGGAAAGTGACTCCCACTAGAGATTATTTCTTGGAGTTTTTATTACTTTTTACAATAGCAGTATAGCCTTTTTTTTCTTTTTTTTTTTGGGTTTTTGGGGGGTGGGGTGTGCTATGAATTTTGTGGTCCTAATCACATATATCTACTGTAGTGTACCATATTTATGTATAATGTGCCCACTAAGATATGTATAGATATAAGGGTCAGCAGTAATATCATCAGGTTGACAGAACTAGGAGTTGATATATAAATATTCTTGTAATTATAAAGATTGATCACCATTTTTGTGAAAGACAAGCACAAAAGCTTCCCAAGTGTGCATGCACCTTTTTTTTTTTTTTTACTTTTACCAGCTTTCAAGAGACTGAAAAATGAGAGGAGTCATTATTTACCATCTCATTTTTTTATTCAGTGTCTTCTTCTTTTTTTTTTTAAATTGTCTTTAATTTCTATCAAAATTCCTTTATCCTCCCATTCTTTTAAAATAAAAGAATTTGGATATAAATTAGGAATAATTTTGAAAATAGGGGGATGAATAAGAAAATATGGAAATACAAATAAAGTGTAATTTTCATTTCATTCCATAAACGACTTGGGCCAAGTTACCAAAACTTTCCAGTACCCACTTTAACCTTTCGAATAAAACACTAATCTTTTTTCCCTGGTCATGCGAATGATAATTATTATTTACGCTATGGGGGAAGGAATAACATTTGGGCTTAAATTTTACAATGCAATGATTAATCCTCTTAATTAAAAAAATAAATAAATAAACTTCATTCGAATGCAATCATACCTCGACAATAATCAAATTATATTATCTATATATATATGTATATATTTACGTATCACAACAACGATAATTATGTAACATAGTTAGTGTTGGTTAAGTTATCTTTATCGACTTGCACAACAGGTTATTAGTTTAAAAGCGCGGTTCTAATAATTGCATCGTTGTGTCTGAGTTGTGAGATTTTCAATTATATGGATAATTTGATGTGTTCATCAATACTTTTGAGATGTGAATCATTCAAAGTACATTAGCATGACATACTCCTCTAATCAAATCGAACTTTAAAATTAAATTTCTTTGTAAGAGAATAGATGAGATAACAATCTGAATTAATTTTGATAAATTATATTATCGTATCAAAAATTGCTACGAGGGATCGGTTGGGATGATTGGGATTGATCCCAATATCAGTTAAATTAATAATTAAAAAGTGGAACATGGGAAGAAATAGAACTGGTAAAATCTTAACAAACTTTCGACATGTCATTGTGGTGAATCTCCTTTAGAATTAGTGCCCAAATAGCAAGATTCTGCACTTTAATAAGTTGTTAAAAGTCTTTCAACCACTTTCAGTATTATTGTCTCTCTATTTCTGCCTTTATCCATCAATTTTATCAGCCTAAACGATTGTGACCTTCCCTTCCCCCCCATAATTAAATTAAATTTTAATATTATATATATAAAAGAAAAATACACATGAGCTTAAATTAGAGGCATACGTATATGGATCTGTCCTTGTCAAATTTTTTTAAGATGATATTTGGGATTTTAAAATCATTGATAATTAAAAATTGTTGCTTTTTCCGTCTTTATTTCTTCTTACAATCGTCAAAATTTGTCCTTGAGCTGTGACCTTCTTGATTTCTTGTTTGCACCATTAGACGCAAAATATATAAAAAAAATTATTCGACATATTAAGCTTATTGTATCACGTCAAATGATAGTCGTACAAATATACATAAAAAGAGTAATTCGACCATTATATTTATTAACTTTTCTCTTTTTATGATCCCAATTTGTAGGTTGAAAACTAGCACGCTGATATTAAAAATAGTATTATATAGGATGATAAATTTAGAAAAACAGAAGTAATAAAAAAAAATACATTACTTTGCATTATAATAGCTGGTGTATATAGTTAAAGATTGCTCTTTTCCTACTCCTCGTCTTCCCCTTCTATTTTTGGTTGGAAAAAATGGAGTATTTAGAGGCGGACACAAATTTTAACTTTTTGAATAACAAAATTACGGCGACATGAAAAATGAACAATGATCAGAATTCGACCGAAATAATTATATTAAGAAAAATTTTGATCGTTTTAAGAAACGAACCTTCCTTCACAACCGTATAGTGCCGCAACTCATCCAACACTAACGATCTTATAGTCCCCAATGGAGGGGTGCCAGGAGTTCATCAAATGACTCTTATTGACGTAGGAATATAATTTCAGTTATATTTATAATATTTGACTTATCAAAAAATAAAAATTATATTTGTAATAGATTTTTAAAGTAAAAGCATAACTATTAAGTTTTGAATTTTAATATTATAAATAGACTAAAAGATTTCTCAGCAAAGCAACCCGTTTTTTCTTTCTTCTTAATAACTTATTCAGGCTGTACGTTAAATCAATGTTCTCGAAATTCTGGCCCTTATATTTTTCTTACACAATCCCCTAATTTGTGTTAAAATAATAGGGACCATGTTCGAAAAAGTTAAGCTATGATATCATTGCTGACGATTTTACCGATTTCATACCTTCTAGTAATAAAATAAATAAATAAATAATAAATATCCAAATTCCCCATACTTCAACTAATTAACAAAACTAAACAGCCAGATCTGTTAGTGAATTAATTTTACTACCATAGAGTATGTATTAGTATCACTTAATTAATTAACTAACACATATCATACTTGATTAATCATGTACAAATGTTCAACTATTTTTATTAATGAGAAAATAATAATTAAACGATATCATACTCGTTTAATTCCCAAAAAAGGTAACGAGTCAGCAGATTTCTAGGCCAAACTCCACACAAATGGCTCCTCAGTCTCTTTCATCAACGAGGTTTAATTGTTCTAGATGATAATTAGAATTCTACATCTGTTTTGCGCGTTAAATAAGCTGTAATTAGATTAGTTCTTAACTTTTATTTAATTATAAAAAGGCAGGGATGTAGGAGTGTATATAGTGAACAGTCTCTAACGTAAATTTCCTTCCCTCTTATTTTGTTCAGTTAGAATCCGTAAAAATGGAATAGGTCGTGGTAAGTTTTTTTTATTGTACCAATTGTACCTTCCTTTTGACTAATTTATGAAATGGTTCAGATCTCACCAGTTCTTCTTGTCTTTTGGTTTAGGGAACTGTTAGAAATTAAAAAAAAAAAATGATATCAACTCGTAAAAAATCGAAAATTCTCGTTAAAAATACCTTATATTAGATCTATTCGATAATAATTGAGTGATTTAGGTGTGTAAAAGAAGCTGTGTCCTCTATAACTACCAAACACCTCATTTCCTGATCTTGAATTCTTGTTAGGCAACTAATAATAGATGAAAATTTTTACAAGCCTAATCCAAAATAAAAAAATAAGTGAGGCCCACAAATGCAATATATGGGAATCTTGTGAGCAATAATAATTATTCTGGATGTTGGTTGAAGCAGAGACAATGGGATCCCAATGGTGGGGGCTGATTATGCCACTCATTGCTTGGAATGTCTAGCAATCCCAACAATGCCCCGCTCTGACCTCCTCCTAATCTTAACGCGGTTTTGGCACTAATTTTTTACTTAATTAATAGTTAATTAATACCTATTTTTTTTTCACTAATTAATTAAAATCCAGGTAGTATACGAGGTCGACTAATTAGTTGTTTAAGGTTTTTTATTTCCATTTTATTTGATTTTCTCAAGGGCTTTGTGATTGTAATCTTGGTGGTGGTGGTGATAGGAGAGACATTGTTTAAAGTTTTGTGAAAAATGGACACGTCACCGGATTTTGGTTAATGTGGGGTGATCCGAAAAGATCATTTTTACAATTTTTAAAAGGATAATCAAGCTCAATCTTGACTAAAAATGACATTTCACTGTAAAAATTTTAATTTCCCGTGTTTTGAGTGTCATGAAAATATAAAAATATTATCTAGTTTCACGAGCTGCGTCACGTCGAACAGTAATTATAAGATTACGAGAACCGTTAATCAAGGTGTATCATTGGATAGATCGGGAACTTATAGTAGATATGTAATCAGGAAAAAGAATTTTTAAAAAAATAACAAGAATTAACTAGATTTTGGTCACCTTCCCCACCAAAAAAATATATATATTGAAAATTTTATTAAAAAATTTGTAGTTTTTATAATTTTATCAAGTTCAAAGTCTGATTAATCGATTAGTGTTGTTTAGATAGTACTTTAAAAATAAAAAACAAAACTATACTCATGTTACAATATTTTATTAATATGATAATTTTATTAAAATTTGTGAAAATATTTTTATATTTAATATCATATCAAGAGTAATGTACATATTATTCCCCATTAGAATTTTATTTATAATATCAAAACTATAGGTATTAATATGATACAAACAATAATAAAATATTAGAATTTTAATATTATAAATAATACTTTAATTTTTGGACGAAATTAATATATTAATGTGTCATAATACCTAATTAAATTCACTTTATTTTCCTAAAGTTTTATTAAAAAAAAATGATATTGTTGTGAATAATCTAAGAATATCCTATATTAAAGATATAAATTCGGAGCAATCGATGTAGCCGTTGTGCAAATATTCTTACCATTTAATAAATTTGATGAACATCAAATCCCGTCATTTATAGTTCGACCGTTCAACCGTAGAAATTATACTCATAATAATTCATCCGTGTCGGCATGCTACCTCTTTTTTCCTTTTATTTTTTTTTCTTTCACAATCAAATTAAGAATTACACCCATATTTATTTTAAGACAAAAATAATATTCACATGGAATAACTATTTTATTTATCGAAATAAAATAATACAATTAAATAAAATTATTATTTCAACTTGTTTTGGTAAAGTATAAAATGTTTGGACAAAATTTAGAGATTACAACTTATGGGTTTTTTTTTTTTTTTCCCCTTTAATTTTTGGAAAGGTTCATGAATATTGATTAATTAGAGTTGCTAAGCGGTCCTTATATTCTTTCATATTTAATTTGAAGTCCGCGTCAAATCAAAAATTGAATCTAAATCTAGCTCCACAAAATGAGACCCCAAAATAATAATTATATCGATAGGAAAAAGAATATCGGGAAAAACTAATGGCATGACATTCATTCCCCAGTCATATTCTGTCATTTCTCAAAATTCAATGTTGATATACGAAATAGAACAATAATACTACTACTAATGCTTAGCCCTTCACCTTCATTCAGCCGTTGTATTAAAAAACATTCGCTGCTGATAACAATAGATGCTGCTTCTACTACTCCTCCTATACATTAAAACTCCATCAAACCACTTCTTTTCATCATTAAAACCAATAGCCATCCATCTCCCCATCGGTCCTCGTTTATCTTACTTAAATACTGATATATTTTAACTTATTTTTATATTTACGTGTTCATTCTTCTTATATCTTGACTAGATATGAATATATTTGGATGAAATTTTGTGTTTATATCGTCCGTTATTTTTTATTTAATTAAATAAGGATATATTTCACTTATTTGTATATATACGTTATTAATCTTATTTTATCTGATTAGATATAGATACATTTAAATTTATTTTTACATATACGTTGTCGTTTGATTGTTTGATTGTATGTGACTAAATAGGGTATACTTAGACTTTTACTTATTAATACATTGTTATTTCAACAAATGGTATGGGTTAAATTCTACAGGATCAAACCTATGGGACTTAAGGAATGATATAAAAAAAAGAGAGGAAAAATAGTAAATGAAAATGAAGTAGAAGAACCTAGATTCCAAACCAAATAAACAAATTCAAATTGGAAAAGGATCTTTCGGATTCTCGAAGAAGAGGGGACGAACATTATTATTGAAACACACACTCCACTATGGCCAAAGTCATTTCTTTTTAATGCACTTGTTTTGTATAGTAAAAATAGTTTTACTTTTAAAATTATTTTTCCTTAAAAGATTCACATTTTCTAAATGGTACTATCTATTAATGCCTTTTTTACTTTTAATATTATTATCAATATAATCATACATCGTTATAAAAACTTTATTCACCACTAGAGTGTTAAGGCAGGCGGGCAAAAGGAATGACAATAAACATTTTTTCTTTTTTGATGGGGTTCTGTTTGAGGGGCATAGGTTGAAGGATGCCTTTTTTTCAGCAAATTTCTTCCATTATTACTATTCATCATCCCTTGGCTCGGAATAGCTCTGGTAGAATTTGGACTGCTAATTTGTTTCATGTTGCAGTAGATGTTTTACCACCTCCAATGGTTTGAGCGGTGACTTTATCCTTCAAAATCTTTTATGTTCTAAATGTTGATGGCTCTTAGTTTTTAATCTTCAGAATGGTTTAACACACGATATGAATTTGTAATCAAGTGGATAACTGGTGAATTTCTGTTTGCAGAGTCGGTCTACACTAGATTTCTAGTCTCTTAGAACGCCGAAGTTTTAGTTATTTTTGGAAGAGTTTGCCGATGCAAGGAGTTTCAGTTGCCAGAGGTGCAAGTTCAATCTGATAACCAATATGTGGTTTTAATGTTGTAGCAAAGGGTATGGACAAAAAGAATTTTGGAAATAAGACGAGAGAGTTCATGAATGTCCAGCGGAACAAATTGAACTTAACTATAACTTGTCATTTGTCACCTTAATTCCTAAACTATTTATTCATTGACAAAATTCATCCAAGAAAGGGAAAGGAAATTACTTTTATGGTCCAGGACAGCAATATTCTGATGAGTTCTTGGTCCATTTTCTTTCCCTGTTTTAATTAGCCACAATATCATGATATTGATATTGATATATATGTTGCACAATTTTATTGGACTTATTTTTCAATTATCATTATAGAATTAATGTAGATAAAGAGGAGGCTGGAAAGTAGTTGATTTAAAAAAAAAAAAAAAACAATATACTTAAGTCAAGTTTATTAAGTTTGATCAGATGGTTACTTCTTACTTTCGAGTGTGTTAATTTTGTAATTCCCTTCGTATTAATAAAATTGGATTACACTCCTATGAGATATCCATCTGATTTTTTTTTTTTTTACAATAAGATTGAAATTTTATTAGTTACCGCCTTAATTTTTACCCTACCGCCTCAATTTAGACTAAAACACCCACCTCTCTTTTTTTTTCTCCCCTCTTTAAAAGCAAAAGGACAATTTTATCAAAATTAAAATGGTAATACTTAAAACTGAGACAGTAACTAGTAATACCTATAAAAGTGGCTACATGCCTATGATGATATTACATTCCGGAGGTAAGTCGCCCCATTAATATCATGATCTAGTCATTTTCGAACCTCCTGAGGTGCCTATAACAACATTGTACCGGTCTGATTTTAACTAAAAGAAATACTTAAATTGTAATTTGAATTTTGTGAAAAAAATAATATTATATAATAGACGATTGACGGTACGTTCATCTTATCGAAAAATTAATTTAAAACAAAAATTTAGCAGAATAACATAATGTATTTTTTTGAGAGCTCATCAATAAAACAAAAATATGTACTGGAAAATGTCGATTCGTTGAGTTGAAAGGAGACAAATCCCAATTGATTCTCTAGCTTTATATTTGATCAGTATGTAAAGGCCTGGTTTGGGTTTTGATTCGCTGATCAGATTGTAAATATCCCACCATCATCATAGCATCTCCACCATGAGATCATAATCGTATCATTTGATATATTTTATATAATGTGGTTCATTCACTATGCTTAGTAAGTAGTAGTAGTAGTAGTAAAGAAGAATGAAACCCTTATCCTCACAAATCCTCAAAGATCTTAATGTTTTTTAATCATCAAAGGAAAGAGGCGAAAATATACTTCCTTATTGAAAAGGTTATGGTAAGAGATAGTGAAAATCTCAAATTGAACCACATTAACAACTTATTTAAAATGATTATAAAAAGAGATGGTAAAAATTTTGAGTTTGAACTGCATTATAGACAAGTAGAACAAAGAGTTACAAGAAGAGATGATGAAGATCTCGAATTTAACTTATTAACGGCAAAAATAAGAAAATACGTAAATTCGGGAAAAAAAAAGAGAGAGAGAGAGAGAGAGAGAGAGAGAGAGAGAGAGAGAGAGAGAGAGAGAGAGAGAGAGAGAGAGAGAGATGAAGAAAATGCATCAAGGTGTGAGGGAGATTTTTGCCGGTCAGAAAAGCCATAACATCCTAACTAATTAACCTTGAACAAAATTTGCATCTTACGTTGAAAATTTTTATAGGTATCATAGATTGTAACGAGGCCTGAAATTTTACTATATCACTATGTTATTGAAAAAATAATCATAACATCGAGTGACTAACAACTTGCATTTTTTGTGTTATAAATAGGATGAATTACATTTACCTCCCATGTAGTTTGGTCAAATTATCAATTGTCTCTTGAGATTTTTAAAAATTACATTTACTCTCATTCACAAAAATTTAAATATAAAAAAAGTCAAAAAAAATTGACAATTTTCAGTGAAAATGAGGTTATAAAATTATGTTAATTTTGTTTTTGGACACAATAACAATGCCGACGTCAATATTTTTGTTCATTTTCTCCATCGATCAGGGAGTTAGTTATAATTAATTTAAATAGTCAATGAAGTATACGTAATTTTTAGAATTTGATATGAGTATCGATAGTTTGATCAAACCACATGAAAGATAAATATAATTTATCATAAAAAATAATCATATTTATAATACTGTGTGTATTATAATAGGGTAATTTTTGCAGGGAACGAAAGTGTGAGAAGTTTGTTTACATAATACTTCTTCTTATTTTTTATAAAAAATATTTTTAAAATGTGATAATTTTTTATTTTTTAGTTATAATCTTATTTAATAATAAAATAAAAAACAAATTTTAATAAAACATAAATATAAACAATATTACTTTTTAAATTAAATAATAATAAATCTTTTATTTCTTTGAATAACTTATACATCCTATTAAAAGAAAAAATGAGTATATCTTTCCAATAAAAGGACAAAGAAAAAGAAAAAAAAAGAGCAAATAATAATAATAATAATAATAATAATAATTCATGAGGTCGTATTAATGAATGAAAGGATGAGCAGTTAGGCCGCAAATTATATCTTACTCCTAGAAGTAAAGGCCCAGGTATACACTCATCCGGTTTTTGATAAAAAATCGAGTTTATTGAACAAAAAATGGGTAAAAAACGGATTTTTTTTTTCAAAAAGACACAAAACAGGTGGGCCAGACGCATTTAATACTTATTAAATGCATTTGTCCCCTTCCCTCCTCATCTTCTCTCTCCCTCTCACTCCTCACGCGCCTCATTTGTTTGAATTCTCGCGTCATTTTACATAAACTTTTATGTAAACTAGCAGTTTACATATATAACCTTTTATGTAAACTAGCAGTTTTTAGTTTACATAAAAGTTTATGTAAACTATCTTTATGTAAACTGACAGTTTACATAAAAATTTATGTAAACTGCCTGTATGTAAACTACCAGTTAACTTATTTCTCTTCAAAAATCTCTTCTTCAAAAAAAAATAACTTATTCTTCTTAAAAAATACTACATCATAAAGTATTAACTGCATTTGATGAATTTACGGAACCTTATTTTCACGATTTGATGTTGGGTAATGTATTAATGATGTTATATTCGTGTTTTATTATTCAAATAATGTTCTATTTCTCTGAAATATGACACTTTCATGTGAAATGGGTTGCTTCTGATTCCTCCCCGTTGTTGGACTTGGTAGAAGGTGTTATGGGACGTAGCTGGACGTAGAGGGACGTAGCAGGACGTAGCTGGACGTGGTGCTAGTATTTTTGGATGTAGCGAGACGTGGTAGACTATGTTATGTGAAAAATTCAGCTAAAATTCATATGTTTGGATGTATACGTGGTGTGGTAGTTATTTTTGATGTGGTGCTAGTTGTTTTGAGACGTGGTAGACTGTCTTTGTGAAAAAAATTAGTTTAAATTTAGACGCACGGATGTAGACGTTTCTGGACGTGGTGCTAGTTGTTCTGAGACGTGGTGGACTCTCTTTGTGAAAAAAATAGTTAAAATTTACAAGCATGGATGAAGACATTTCTGGACGTGGTGCTAGTTGTTTTTAACGTGGTGCTAGTTGTTTTTGATGTGGTGCGAGTTGTTCTGAGACTTGGTGGACTATCTTTGTGAAAAAAATCAGTTTAAATTCACACGCATGGATGAAGACGTTTCTGGACGTGGCACTAGTTGTTTTTGACATGGCTCTAGTTGCTCTGAGATGTGGTGCTAGTTGTCTTTGTGGAAAAATAGCTTAAATTCACACGCATGGATGTAGACGTTTCTGGACGTGGTGCTAGTTGTTTTTGACGTGGTGCTAGTTGTTCTGATACGTGGTGGACTGTCTTTGTGAAAAAAAATCAGTTTAAATTTACACGCATGGATGTAGATGTTTCTTGACGTGGTGCTAGTTGTTTTTGACGTGGTGCTAGTTATTCTGTTACGTGGTGGACTGTCTTTGTAAAAAAAAATCAGTTTAAGTTCACACGCATGGATGAAGACGTTTCTGAACGATGTTTTTACACTAACAAACACCACTTTGAACAAGAAAACATTATTTTAGACTAAGAAACAGCATTTTGACCAAAGAATCAGTAGTTTACATAAGCCAGCAGTACTTTGCACAAACATTCAGCACTTTACATAAACAACCAGCACTTTACACAAACGAATCGGAACGATATTTTTACACTAACAAAGGCCACTTTGAACCAGAAAAGAGTATTTTACACCAAGAAACAGTATTTTGACCAAAGAATCAGTAGTTTACAGAAGCCAACAGTACTTTACATAAATATTCAGCACTTTACATAAACAAGCAGCACTTTACACAAACGAATCCGAACGATGTTTTTATACTAACAAAGACCACTTTGAACTAGAAAAAAAGTATTTTACACCAAGAAACATCATTTTGACTAAAGAATCAGTAGTTTACATAAGCCAACAGTAGTTTACATAAGCCAACAGTACTTTACATAAAAATTCAGCATTTTACATAAACAACCAGCACTTTACACAAACGAATCAGAACGATATTTTGAACCATAAAATATTATTTTACAACAAGAAACAACATTTTGACCAAAGAATCAGTAGTTTACATAAACCAACAGTACTTTACATAAACATTCAACACTTTACATAAACAACCAGCACTTTACACAAACGAATCATAACGATATTTTTACACTAACAAAGACTAATTTGAAACAGAAAATATTATTTTACACCAAGAAACAGCATTTTTACCAATTAATCAGGAGTTTACATAAGCTAATAGTTTACACCAACAGTTTACAAAGAAGGGCCGGAGCCACCTCTTGACGGGCTGAAGCATCTGAGCATGTTACACCATCAGTTTACACCAATAAACAACTGTTACACTAACAAATACCATTTTACACTAACAAACCAGTAGAAACATACGATTTTACATAACAAACATACCTTTTTGCCAAAATCCTAATTTTTTCTTTCATTTTCGTGGGTTGCAAACACAACCAAACGAATTCCTTACCTCAGATCTATAAAATCCTAGTTTTTCTTTCATTTTCGTGACTGATTTAGGGTTCTCCCAAACCTAAGAAACGGTGAAATGGTAGAAAATGGTATGGGTTTTGAAGCTTGAGAGGTGGGGAGTATTTTGGTGGCGAGATATCTTCAAAAATCTTCACCGAATGGCCGGAATCGGTGAGAAAGAATAGAGAAAAGATGCTGCTAAGGAGAAGACGAGAGAGAGTGAATGAATTAGGGTTTGAGGAGAGAGAGGCGGGTGAGGTATATATAATAGGCGCGTGTAAACACTTCCTCCTCTTCAATTTTTACCTCCATTTTTTCCCTTTATTTTTGAATTTTTTTCAACTAGGTTTATAGAAAAATGGTTTACTCCTAGTCTTAGTATATACTAACCGGTAGTTCGGCAAGGAGCAGTCCATTGGGTTGTTTGTTTAGCCATTGGGGAACAAATTTTGGGTCCAAGTTTAAAATGAAGGAACTTCACTCATCAACTTAAACTTAATTTAATTATTCTTTATTTTCGATTAATAGTTCCGTTCATGAAACTACAAAAAATAACAAATAAGATTATTAATTTAGGATGAAAGTAATTTTAAGTGATTTGTTGATTAAAAGGGATTATAGTGGTTTGATAATTAAGTATACTTAATACTTCTATCTCAAAAAATAATCATATTTATTATATTATTTTAATCTAATAAATAAAATTATTATTTTCAAGTTTTTATGGATTGGAATCAGATGTGAAAATAAAATATTTGTTCCATTACTTTGCATTTAAATTTAATTAAAATTTATAAAAGATAATTAATAATTAAATTTCTATTTTAATTAAAAATAATATAATATAAGATAATTAATAAATTTTGAATAGTTTAAAAATATAAAAATTAAGAACTTAACATTTTCTTTTAAAACAAGAAAATAATACGTATAATATGCAAAGGTTATTTTAAAATTTATTTAGTTTTTTCTTTCTAATTTTTCTTTTAGTATATAATAATAAAATATTTTACTATTTAAAAAAAATTTTACTCCACGATTTTTTGAATAAATGCTAAACCTTTGCATACAATAAAAGTGTTTTTATTCTTGATAATATACAAGTGTGACGGACTATTTTATTTTACGAGCAACAATTTCGCCAAATGACTTTCATAAAATGTCAAAACTCTTTAAAGAGCTCAGAAAACGGCTAAAATATGACATAATGGACGTTTTTTATCTACCCAATATAATATCATAGGGTTACAAGCTCGACTTCCTTTTTGATAGAAAAAAAATATATATATATATATATATAGTTATAAATTCTCCTAGTAAATAGGACTGCTATCACCTACTCGTACCAAAATACAACAAACACATCAATAATGATATATATTCTTGAAATATACAAGAAATATCCTAATAACTAGTGTAGAAATTACTACTACCACCATAAGATAATAATTTTGATTAAGGTGAAGAGTGAGACAGAACAATTTACTTCTTTGTCTTCTAAGAGATTAGAGAAGTTCCCATCATAAGAGAATAATTTTTTTAAAAATGGCATGTTAAAGGGCAATTTGCGCTATTTAATTCGTAATAAACTCATAAATGAAAATCACCATATGAATGTAGAATAATACGTTGTCCAATATATCCTTTCAAATTGTGCATGATACATACTTAAGACCATTCCAATGGATCTTCATATAAGCGGCACCTCTAAACTTAAAAAATATTTAAGTGTACAATAGTATTATTAGTTATCGCTTCAGTTTTAAGTATTATTATATTAATTTTGATAAAATTGTCTTTTTACTTCAAAGGGAAAAAAAGAGAGGGTAAGGTTCCTTTTGATAAAACTTAATTTGAGGTCTGAAATCTGAAATCTGAATTCTGAAGTCTGAATCCATTAAGTTAACTTTGTTTGATAAAATTAGAAAATATGTCTGAATCTGAAGTCTGAAATCAGAAGTCTGAATCTGAAGTCTGAATTATGAAGTCTGAATTACAAAAATAAGTTTATAAAATTTTAAATTTTAAATTAAATCACCTTATTTTTAAAAAAAAATTAAAAACATATTTTTTAATATATAACATAATTTTTAAGATGTGTAATTTTTTACATAATATTGTGAAATTCTACTAATAAAAATATTTTAAAAAATTTTAATAATAAATCAGAATATTATTATTATTTTAAAACTAAAATATTAATTAAATAAATATCACATATTAATTAAAATTATAAAAAAATAAAAATCCATGTCATAAATATATTTTTTATTTATTTAAATGATAAAATATTTTTTTTAAAAAAATATTTAATAAATATAAATTATTTAAAGAAAAAACTAAAAAGAATAATGAATATTGAAAATAAGAAAAAATTTGCAACCAATTCAGTTCAGCAATAAGTGATTCGCCAATCACTTATTTTTAGGCTAACAATTATACTTGCAATTCAGACCCACTTAATCTCTTAAGATTTTGAATTATAGTTATCAAACGCACTTAATTATTAAGTACTTAATTAAAAAAGTTCTTAATTCATTAAGTCAGAAACAAGTTGAGTTATCAAACACTTTTAATCAATTAAGTACTTAATCTATTTAGAATAAGTACTGAATTAGTTTATCAAACAGACCCTTAAAAAAAGAAAAGTATTTTAGTCCAAATTAAAATAGTAAATGATAAAAATTAATACGATAACTAATAAAATTTTTAACTTTTCAAACGCTATCAATCATTCTCGCCAAAGACAAGATCATCAACATACATCAAGACACACATTTAAATGGCGTTATGTATCAACTAAATAATGAATAGTCACCATGAAATTTTGCAAATCTGTAATAATTCAAAATATCGATCAACTTAACAAATTAGCATAAAAAATTATATCACAATCCATATAAAAATGTGTGTAACTGAAAAACGTTACTAGATTGAGAAGTTGCAAAGCCAACAAAAAATTTAATATAATCTTTTTCGATCAAAATACCTTTCAAAATGCATTGTTAACGTTTACCTGATGCAATTCCCACTTCTTGAGACTGCAATAGATAAAAAGCATTCACATTGCAAAACGTCTCTTATTATTGTTACTGAGAATCACCAACCGTGCCTTATAATGTTCAAAAGTACCATCTGAATTGTATTTAATCTTCTACACCCATTTTTCAAATTTTTTTTTTTTTTTCTGTCGCGACAACATTTCCCATGTCCATTTTACTAAATGAATAAACGAAGTTTCTTCTTAAGAAAAAAAAAAAAAAAAATACAGAGCAATCAACCGTTGTTGGTCGATGACTTTAGTACATTTTAAATAATTTTTTGAGCTTTTTTTGGAAAATAAAACTAAATTTTATTAATTAAGTTCACTAGAAATTGTTCAAGTCAATACAAAAAGAAACAATAAAAAAAAAATACAATTTAAAGCTGATGATAAACTCATTGTACTTATTATGCATAATCCTAAAGAAATTTACTTAAAAGATTAAATCAACATATATATATATATATATAACATACCAAACTATGAATTTGATTATGAATTAATTATCACTACTTGGAGAGTAGTAGCTAGTGATTTAACTATTAACCACGATTACGGCAGTCTCCTCTAAAACTCACATATGGTGTAGGGTTGAGGGACGTGGCCTCACCAAAGACCGTCTAAAACACTAAAATAAATAAATAAAATAAAAATATGTTGAAGTGACCAGCCACTCAGTACTATATAACTAGTTCAGTGACAACCAGATCTACTAGGCGCAGCCACTTGTGTGTCTCCCACTTGAAAGGGAGATTTCAGAGCGGATACAAGATACCGTTTCTAAAACATTGACCAAATATTTGTATATCAGTATCTATTGTACATAGATGATCAATGATAGAGTCCGGATTTACGTTAAAAGTTATTATAGATAAATAATTTCGTTATTTTACAAACATTTTAGTTATGATTATCTTTCAGTGAGATTTTGGTTATGGATTTTTCTATTATCATCAAGTCACTAACTTTTTTGACCTTCTGGAGGTGGACAAGAGGTAAGCCCACCTTAACTTTTTTAAGGGTGAAAAAAATAATTATGTAATTTATGTTAAGTGTGATTTAGTAAAACTATTGATATCCGTCTTAAGCAGTAAAAATTACCTGTATCCCCCCTTGACTATCAAAATTAGTAACAACTAATCTTTGGTCAACAGAAAAAACGAACAAAAATGTTGATATAGGCATTATTATTGTGTTAAAGATAAAATTAACATTATTTTATAATCTCATTTTTATAAAAAATTGTCAAGTTTTTTAATTTTTTATCATATATTTAACTTTAATCAATAAGAGTAAATATAAATGTAATTATCAAAAATCTCAAGATACGATTGATAATAATCTATTTCAGTGAGTTAACTCGGGATGTGCTGTATACAACTGTGACACGAATGATCCATCCATATCTGGTTGGAAGCAGAAACGAGAACCCGGGGGGGTGGTTGGGGCGGCTGTGGTGGAGAAGATTGGGAAAAGGGGGACCCAAAACCGAAATGGGATGACGAAGAAAATGAAGGGAAATAGGAACCAACCAAAGCAAAGCAAACAACCGTACCCTCCCCCCGTGTGAAGTTTGTATAGTTTGTGGCCCACTGCTCAGAACAAATATCAGAAGCAGACACCACACACACACACACACACACGAATGTGTCATGTGTGTGTGTCTCTTGCCTTCTTCAACATAAGAATATTGGATTAATTTTTGTTCAAAGTCTGCCCCGCTTTCACCTACCAGTTTACATTTTTTGGTTATGTTTTGGTGAATTTGTTAATAATTCTTTTAATAATATAATATTTATTTTGGTTTTTTACTATCATGTTTACTGTGGTAAGTGGCAGAATTAGAAATTTTGAGATGAGATTATTAATTTTGGAAAAAAATAATGAATGAATTTGTTAAAAGGATGAAAAGAATATTACAATAAAGAATGAAGGAGGAGAACGTGAGGGAGGAGGAGTGTAGAGGAGAAAAATTAAATTAAATTTTTTTGTAAACAATGTTGTTTTTCAATGAAAAAAAAAATTAAAATTATTTTTATGATTGAACCACCGACATAAAGATAATATTGCATCCTCTTATTTTATGGTGATTTTACCATTAATTGTCGTGATATATATTTCTTCTTTTAGATATAAATAACTATTCAAATATGTACGTAATAAACAAAAATTCCTAAAATGACAATTGAATTTGAAGTAAATATGTTAATATCGAATGGATGAATTACTTGAAGACCAAAGGCAGACAATGGGCATAAAGCAGTTGGTACAGTGTTTCTAATAAAAACAATAATTTTATTTATACTATTATTTTCAATTACTACAAATTGCATAATTTGATATTTTATTTTCAATTTTTTTGGCATTCCTCAAATATATATATTTTTTAATTTATATTTCTGAAACAACTTCTTACGTTTTATATCTAATTTTTTACACTAATTTTAAACCTAAAAATGCAAAATGGAGCAGGACCTTAGTATCTCGAACCCTACATGTTCGTTGCTGGAAATAAGTTTTTTAAAATTGCCCTACCAATAACTAATCTACATAATTGAATATACACCTAATTAATTATGCTTACTCCATCTTACTTGAAATTCGCTCACATCCAACTGTTTTTTTTATAACATAATTAGTTAATAATATGTATATAGGGGTGCAAATGACTCAAGTTAAACTCAAACTTGGCCATGCTCAAGTTTGGCTTGTCTTAGAACAGACAAATTCGAGCCCGAACTCGAGTTGTTCAAGCCTAATATTTTAAGTTTAAGTTTGGCTTGATTTGAACTCGAATGGAGCTCGAACTTGATTTCGACCACAACCCGCATTCCTTCCCAATTATAAAAGAAACTAATAATTGATGTAAATAATAGTAGATACAAAGAAACTACCAAGGTTGAAACAGGTACATTTTATGTTAAATTTTTCAGAAAGTAGTTAAACATCATAGGTATATAAACGTTGAGACAGGTGCATTTTATCCTTGAATGCATGTTGAATATGCTAAAGAAATAATATTAGTTTCGGGAAATATTTTATATAAGTGATATCATTTATATACTAATTGAGGTGGTTTATGTTTGTTTGAACAGGGGAGCATATGAAGTTATATATATATGACGTTTTCATAAACGACATATTGCATGTGGAGGCAAAGGCAAATCTCTCTTCAAGAAGAAGTTTGAACTTTAAATTTTCAATCCAAAAGGGAAGACTAATTGAAAAAGATATTGCTGATGGAGAGAAACAGAATACGAGAGAAAATTTATGATCATACTTGTGCTACATGCAAATGGGTATGAGAAAGGAGCTCCTATTCTCTACTACGAATGACAGCTTTAAGGTGAAGTTTGGGAATTCTAAGGTTGAGACGGGTACATTTTATCCTAAAGTTTTCAGAAAGTAGTTAAACATCATAGGTAGATAAAAGAAACTACACAGGGTTGAGACAGGTGCATTTTATCTTTGAATGCATGTTGAAGGATTAATTTTAGCTCCTGGAACTTAAAACACTTCACGTCAACTGATGATTAATGGCACCATTAACGTGCTAGTGATAATTTTTTTTTTTTTTTTTGGAGAATTTTCATTACGTTATTATAGTAGTGATAACTTGAGTATGTCCAGGTCTTGCTTTGATAATATATATATATATATATACTAATAGTATATTTATTAGTCCAAATTACAATATATAACGAATAATTTGATTATATACTAGAGAATGTTACAAAAAGTGCCCCCAAAAATTTGAAGCCACCCAGACTAAACCCTTCATAAACCCTGCAATTCCTTAATTACATTCTCGGAGATTCCCCTGAAAAGGGAAGCAACTTAAGTAATGAGTTCAAATCTCCCCAGCTTACTCACTCATTTCCTCTCTCATTAACGATGGACAAGATGATCAGACTGATCAGAGTATTCTTCTTATTATTATTATTTTTAATTTGAATCTTGATAATTTCAACTTGCTAGTGATAATTTTTTTTAAAAAAAATTTTCATTACGTTATTATAGTAGTGGTAACTCGAGCGTGTCCAGTTTTTGCTTTGATATATATATATATATATATATATATATATATACTAATAGTATATTTATTAATCCAAATTACAATATATATCGAATAATTTGATAATATACTGGAGAATGTTACAAAAAGTGACCCAAAAATTCGTATCCACTTTCAATCTTCTATTAAAGTTACATCTGATTTTTACTTTTATTTTCGCGTGCACTAAATTTATTTATTTTTAATCTATTAATAAAATTTAATTGAATTTTCCCGCCGATCTACCTTGCCCACTGACTATTTCTTAAAAAATTTTAATTGAATTTCCACTAGTATACCATAGTTTTGATTGAAAATAAATAAATAAATAAATGATAACTTCTATCTTTTATACACCCATCCTTTCTATATATAAGAAGGATGATCGAAATTTGATCTATATATAAGAGCTTGTATAGTTTTTATGTAAAATTTTCAAATTTTGCTGTTGGCTAATTATTTGGAATAAGAACAAGCACAAATTTCATAATAATAATTTTATTTATTATACTATTTTAATTAAATAAACAGAATTATTATTTTAGATGAACGAAATAGTATTTAACTGGCCAAAACATACCATAGATTCGCTTGTGAGGAATCAAAGAATGTTATAGTTGAGGGTAAAATAAGGGTTAATACAAGTGACTGAGAGGAATTCAATAGATAAAGACATTATGAATATTGAACAAGTCCTAATTCATTGAGGGAGAATAAGGATTGTTTGGTAACTTGAGGTCTTGTTGTGAAGTGGTTAGATAGATGCAAGATGCGCAGCCTTGTTGCGAGATTGGCATCAATTCTTGCCACTTAAGATGCCATTTTTATGTGGATTGTTTGGTTTTTTCCAGCTCTTGAATTCATCCCAGCAGCAGCAGTGGATCAACGTTTAAAATTGGAACAAACTGCTGGCTGGCTGCTTCAAAGCTCAATGTTGACGGATTGTTTGGAGAAAATGGAGCAGTTGGTGTTGGGATAGTTGACATTGGCCTGTTCTAATGGCGACTAGGAATAATTTTGACACAAAAGTTGATGGTATAGAATATGTCAAAAGTTTGAAATTTTATAGCTGGAGATGGCGATGGAGGGCGAGGCCTCATTGGGAAGAAATCAACATATTGTCCATAGTTTTCAAATGGTGAGCTTTTGACATTTCTATAGGCACGGCAATGTTGGAGTTGATGGTGTTAAGATTGTCCAAATCTCGCATCCATAATATACAATACTTGTGTTTAATATAAATAATCCAAGAGTCTCTCTACTCATTGCCAATTGATTTTGGGTTGAATGTCCGTATTGGATCAATAATTTAACATAGTATCAAAACGAGTTTTAGGCATCTTTATCTAATCAGCCATATAAATAATCCAAAAGTCTCTCCACTCATTGCCGATTATCAATAAAATATTGGTTACCGGCTTTTGTGTTTGATAAGGCATGGAAGACCGTCTTCTTTCCTTATTATGAATATTACTAAGATCTCGTTGAGGATGAAAGTGAAATATAACACAAAGTCGAGGGATGATAAGCGTAAATTGGGCTTGATTTCATTTGCACATGGTAGAAAGAGAAAAACAAAAGAGAAGCAGAGGTGGAGAAGAGAAGGGTTCTTGAATGAAGGGTTTGGGGTTGGAAGGTAGGTTATAGGTAGCTTTGGTGGAGGTGGTGGTGGGGTTTATTTCCATTGAAACACACACGAACTGGTCCAATATATCTGAAAGATTATGAATACTGCCAAATAATACAACAAAAATGTGGTGGGAACCTTATTGTGGATATATATTTACCCTTAACTATAGCTAGCTAGCTCAAGTGGTCCTCTCCCATTTTGGCCAGAAGAGATGATAAGGGTTTGATTCCTTCATCAATACTACAGGGAGATGATGGAAATGCCCACGGATTTTAATGCCCACAAACCCTCTCCTACCCCCTTACCCCTTCTTCCATCTCAACTCTGACAGCCATTGTTTTGTATTATTCTCATATTATGTTGGGAGTTTCCTTTGTGTATTTGATGTTGTTTGGGACCACTTTTTTTTTTTTTGGTGTGTGAGCGTGTAAACATATATACCATTTCCTTATCTTTATTTTGCTTGTGTTTTTGTTTCTTTGTCTAACCTTATACTCACTCCCACAGGCAATGCATCCCACTTCTAGCTAATCATGTTCTTGATATCCTTATAACACTCACATTTGCTAGTTTCCTTATATATGTATGGTTAATTAGCTACAAACTAATCATGCTTTTAGTTCCCTACTTAATTGTATAAAAAAATGCAAATTTAGTCCTTATAGTTTGGTTCAGTTACAACTTTAGTCCTAAACGTTTACTAGTCGGCAGATTTAGTGCTAAATCTTTATAATAACGGTACATTTAAACGCAAATGTTAAATATGTAAAAAATATAGTTATGGGACTAAATGTGTTATTATTATAAAACGTTAGAATTAAATCTGCTGATTAGTAAACGTTTATGACTAAATTTGTCACTGAATCAACCTATAAGATTAAATTTGCATTTTTTCCTCATTGTATTAGAGTGAATGTTGTTGTTGATAGCCCGCCTGCTTTTAGATGTGATGGAACTTTTTTTACAAGGCGACATCTCCCTATTCCGTTTTCTATTAATTTGTTACTTATACATCCATCCACGTAACATTATAGTTTTGAGCCTCTTTGAGGTGTGTTTCATGTTTTAATATCACATATCCTCTTATTCATTGTATTTTCTTCTTTTCTTTGATGGGGTGACATTTACCTTCACAATGGTTTAGTTAAACTACCAATACTCATTATATTCTGATAATTATATTACCTCTTAACTACTTAAATTCATAATAATGAGGCCAGTAATTGACAATTACATAAATATTGTTATTGAATAAAAAATTATTAAAAAAATTCACATTCACAACCACTCAAACTCATTTTGGTCGAAAATCGCCAGTTTTTTTATTTTTTAACATTTTTTAATGTTTGACTTCGGTGAAGGGGCTAAGTATAATTGTTAAGAACCTCGAGAGGCAATTGGTAGTTTAACCAAACTTTAGGAAAAGTAAATGTAATTCACCATTTTTTTAATTTGTTCACTTTTTTTATTGGGTGAATTATATTTACCTCTCCTATGATTTAGTTAAATTACTAATATACCCCCTCAAGTTCTGAAAGTTACGTATATTCTCCTTGACTATCCAAATTAGTCGATGAAAAATTGATTAAAAAATTCTAATGTAATCATTGTTATTGTGTTGAAATACAAAATTAACATCATTTCATAACCTTATTTTGGTTGAAAATTATCAAATTTTTCTTTTTTTTTTTTTTCCGTTTTCGATGTTTGATTTCGAACAATGGAGTAAATGTAATTGTCAGGAATCTTAGGGTACGGTTGATAATTGAAGTAATTCACCTTCTTTCTTTTCAATTTCTAACAAAGGAAAGTGACATTGGCTTTTTCACACATTTGCTGAACATTTGTTACTACTTTTACAACTCTTGTGATCTTGTTTAGGGAAAGTAGATTGATGGCAAATCTTACCTACTGTTCTGCAAGGTGCATTCACACTGATTTTAATGTATGAGTCTAGGTAATAATATTGTCTTTTCATAAAGGTCTGCAAAACCTTCATTAGTGTGACACCAACTTTATAGACAATATGCCTTGAAAGACTAATTACGGAGACAAAATTAGGTTTGTCATTCCATTTATAGTACTGAAAATTTATTATTGATGAACTACTTTTTCAACAATAGTACTGTATTCAGATTCATTGTTTTCAGGTAGCTTAAAAAAAAGGTTTGGAGAAAGCTGTAAATGTACATTTGAAACTATGCCTTCAGCTTCAAGAATGAGAGACAAAGCTGGGTGGCTTTTTCTATACATTACTAGAAAACAAGGGCAAGAATCCATGTATAATGATAACACGAAAAAATTGCAAGAATAGTCTCTATAGTATGTTTTAGTGTCAAATTTATTTTTAAATATTTTGTAATCGATAAATTTAGTACTAAACTTTGTTATTCAAAATATATTTAGTCGTAGTAATTATTTTTTAAGGTACTTAACAGTTAAATTGAAATTTTGACAATTCTTATACCACGTATATGCCCACATTGTAAATTTTATGCCACATGAACTAACATATCATCATGAATTTTAAATACATTTTTTACCCAAAAAATTGCTACTAGAGTTAAACATATTGTGAATAATAAAATTTATGACTAAATTTTTAGATTACCAAACGTTTATGACTAAATTTGACTTTAGATCATACTATAACGACTATTCTTATAATTTTTTTTAATAATAAAAATACTCATTCAAATTTTATCGATATAAGTAAGAATAGAGAGTTGATGATCAAACAAGTTGAAAGTCTCCAACGGAGGATCAGATATTGAAAAAGATAAACATACACGTAACGTTTCTTGTAAATCTAACTTGTGTAATAGTCTACGACCCTATTAAAAACCAAAGGGGCAGGGGGCCAAAAAAGTTCACTAATCATGATTTGCTTTAAAGCAAATCTATTAAAGGAGAAATTGAAATGGACCTGATCGGGCTAGCTTAGCTTAATCTCAGGGAGGGTAATTAATAGCAGACAAACATGGACACAAAAGATAAGTATAATGTCACAATCTTAATCAAGGATTAAAAAGCATTGACTAAAAATGCAAGCCCTGTCATAATCATCTTAGTTTAAATTTAATGCCCATATTAAGACTGCTTAAACATTGTTTGCGTTTCAAATTAGAGCTAACCTAATTATCTAGAACATATTCCATGCATTTTTTTTTTTTTCAGTACAAAAAGGAAGACGAAGTCTTAAATCTCACACTCCAACATTCGGCTATGTTTGTTTGTAATTTTTTTTTTTTTTAGTATTTTGTATTAAGAATGTAAATATATATATATATTAAGGTGAATTACATTTATTTTTTCTGTAATTTTTTTTTAATTATCGATATTTCTCGACATTTTTAACCATTACATTTACCCACTTAACTATTTAAATTCATAACAACCAGCCCCTCATTGAAAAAAAAAAAAAAGAGCAAAATTGCTGATATAAACATTGTTATGAAGTCAAAAGATTATTGAAAAAGTCCATACTCACAACCACTCAAATGTCGGAAATCACATTCCGTCTTTTGACATTTTTTGATATTTAACTTCGATCAAGGGATAAATATAATTGTCAATAATTTCAGAAGTGATTGGTAACTTGATCAAATCACCAAAAATATAAATATAATTTACCTTATATATTATATATGTATCGTATTCTAAACATTTTTCGCTATGTCTAAAAGATTTATACGTCTATATTTTTATCTGACTTTAAATTATATTATTTTAGGTGATGTTACAATTGCGCTGAACAATTATTCCTAATTATGACAATGAACTTAATTTGAATCAAACATTCTCCAAATAAATAAAGGTAAAAGTCTCTTTCACCTCGTACGCGGGTGGTCAAATCTTGCCTAGGCTTGAAATCGAATTATAACAAGCTGGTTAATGTAGAACTCCAATATTGATGAGTCATATGTCATATATGTATATATCCCAATCCTACAAGGAAAATATTTGTGGACATAAACTTATCAAAGCTAGGTGGAACAGTTTCATATCATTTGAAAATCTCACATAACATTAATTTTCCAAATAATTTATTTTCCTGGAATTTCATAAGTGTCCAAATTTATACAAACATCATACTATGTGGGAAGAATAATTAAACTTCCAGCTTTCTATGCATGCTATGGTGTGGTAGTACTACATCATATTCTTCTGACCCAATAACTTTCAGATTTCATACTCGTTAATTCAAAATAATTAATTCAATTAGTAACTTATGAAACTGAAACTTATATGCAAATTACTCAATGATACACTAACGATGTGAAACGATATTTTACAATATCCATCTTACATTTTATTATCCTCGTACTATCATCTCCTAACAAACCAAGACAAGCTTTCCAGCATTCATAGCTTTCCTTTTTTAGCGGATATCCATCTTAGTCTTTCTGAGGATACCGTATAAGAATGTGAAGGAGAAATAGTAGAGCTTTGAGCACGCTTCTTTCAAACACGGTTTGGCTTAGAGTACGAGAAGACAAACCAGAAGCCGATACCACCAACAATGGAGAAAGATGCATATCTTTCAATAATAACGAGAGTAGAACCGATAACGCCAATACAGTCAAAAGGATAAAAATAAAAAAATAATTAAAATGTTTCTTATTTTGTAACATTAGAAAACATCTTTTATCAAGAACAGATCGGTTACTACACAGCTTCCAAATTCTTTCTTTCTTCCTTTCTTTTTCCAGCTAACTTTGCAGACAGTCTTGATGGATGAGGATACAATATAGCTGTCTCTTACTATGTTATTTCCTGTGTAATAATGAACAAAAAAAAAAAAAAAAAAGAGAAAATTACAAAGAGACATAAATATGAGTATGTGTATGTGGACTGGACAAAGAAACAAGTCTGATCCTTCGTACAAAAAGTTGTTTGATTCTGAAAGCAATGCCAACATAAATGGTTCAACGTTCTTGCTCACTATACCTTTGGATTTTTTGGGAACCCATTAATTGTAACCCCATTTGAAATTTGGAAGCTTGACTTTAAAGGGGGAGGAAAAAGAAGATGAGGTTTATGGGTGTCCCTTCCATCTCCAATTGTTTCCCCGTTATTTTAAAATAATAGTTGTATTTATTAAATAAAATTATTATTTGAAAATATATTTATAATTTAATATTAAAAATTTGTATAATATAAATTTTTTTAATAATATAAAAATAATATTATTATAATGTTACACAACAAAGTTAATAAAATATATTAAATAATAATTTTATTATTCACGATATACAACTTACGAATAATAAGAGATCTGATCTTAATTTTTTATTTTTACAGGAAACATTCACCATTTTATCGATTGAATAATATGCAATGCTAGAGAACATCTAATCAAATCGTAAAATACCTCTTATCCAACTAAAAATATTAGAGTAGGAAGAATAATTAAATGAACCCTTGTGAAACTTATTTTTCCAAAAATATATAATCTCATCAATCTCCCTGAACATATATTTCAAAGTATAACTCAAACTAGTACCCTATTGTAGTATGGAAACAACATATAATATTCAGACTGATCTTAGTTTTTGTGTTCATCAATATGATTATACGTAATTCATACCTCATACGTCTAATAATAATAAATCTATTTTAAAATTAATTTTTGTCTCGTAAAAATAATTCAATTTTCATATGTTAACAATCAATACATATGTATTATTTTAAAAAACATAAGCTAAACTAATAATATATAATTTTTTTATATAGTTTACGACTAAAACATAAAATTACAAGTAAAAAAATTATATTTTATCCAAACAAAATCATTACTACGTGATAAAAGAATATGTAGTTTAGGATTAAAATGAAAAATGAAAATTTTAAATAATATAATCATAAGAAATTATATATATATTTTTCCAAACAGGCAGGTTAGAAAATAGTATTAATCAAAAGAACATTGCACTAAATAAGAAAAAACTTTTTATAAAGTTAAACCTAGCTAGCTATATATGTAGTCATGTTTTAAGGCAGTAATGATTCTAACAGCAGGAACCTTGGCCACTAAAGCAAGGATTTATGTAGTGTAAAACCTCAGAAAAAGCAAACTATACTTGTAGTTTGACCAACCCACTGAATCAGTATATCATTAACTATGTCCTTAATTACATTATTAATTCTCTAATTGATCATTAACCCGCTTGCATGCCTCATGGAAACATCTCTATATCTATATTCCTTGTACATTATTATTTTATTTCCAAAAAAGAGTCGGTTGCTTAAATAATATTTTTTTTTCCTAATAATTTCCAATCGAATAATGAAGAGGGCCGCCACCTGATTTAAGAAAGGAAAAGTTTAGGTTAAGGGAACTTGAAATAATAGTGACTAATATATATATATATATATATATTGGTGTTTACGTTCTCTATCCAATTATTATGGTGTTTATTTTATTTAATATATTAAATTACGTCTTATTTTAATTAGATATTTTTACTTTATAGGGAATAATGTAGTTTTATCCCTTGAACACAATAGACAAAAAAAAAAAAAAAAAACAATCGAGATTATTTTGAAAAACATGAAGGGCTATCAATTGGCAAAATATAGTATCATTAGAAATAATTCATTTAATACATTTACTAGTTGATCCATTAGAAATAACTCATTTAATATATCGACCCCATAAATTTGTCTTGTTTTTCCCCTTAATTAATGTTCTCCTGTAATTTATCAAAAGAGCACATTGCATTGTTCTTATAGTTGTTCTATATAATAATTGTTCTAAATATTAAGTAATTTTTGAAAAAAATTATTTGAACGAAGAAAAATGGAAGTGAATTTCTAGATGAAAATAATGCTGGACCTGGGGTGACCCCATCATTTGGTTAAATGGCTTGCTTTTCAATCAAACAACAGCAGCCTGATTGGGGTTTTTTAGCATCTTCATCGTTCATATTCATATTCAAGTCGAATTTATTCATGGTGTTCATACATTCTTTTCCATTAATTTCTTGTCATTCTCCCTAGGTCCCTCGATCTTAATCTTCTCCAAAAACATAAAAGAGAAATATTTTCTTGTCGTTACTTCATTTTACTATCAAATTTTAAAAAAAAAATTAAAAAATTATTAGTATAAGAGAATCATAAATGTCGTAAGACGATATTACATGATTTAAGGAAAAACAGCAAATTATTGAAGAACTGAGCTCCACATGCGTTGCAACATGACAATCACATAATAGCCCAGCTGACTACCTAGCCAAAATGGCATCCAAAGGTACCATTGGATGTTACGAGACTTTCAAAGACTTATCATTCTCGGCAGAGATTCAATCCCATTACTTCGTCCCTAAATATTAGTTGTAATGTTGTATAGGTTATATTTTGTGTACATTAGTACTGATTTTTTTGTATAGATGATAGAAAGGGAGAACTATTTTTTGTAACTTTCCAAGTTAAGAAATATTTTGTCTAGATGGAATAGAATAAAGATATAAACAACGCCATCTATAAAATCCATTTATTCATCAATATAACAGGGTTCAATACTTACAGGTCTCTTCAACCCAATCTGGGTTGAGGGACTTTTTTTAAAAAAAATAAAATAAAAACATGATGATCACGATCAAGTGTACATTTTTTAACGACTCTCAACTAAATACCTAACGATAAGTAAAGATCGAACATCTAACTTTATGTTTACCGTATAAAACCCTAAGATGTGAGGAGGGATTAGTTGTTTTTACTAGAAGTACAAAAGTGGAGAAAGCATTAGGTTAAAGCTACACTGGGAAATAATAATTGCACACGAACGCGCTAAAAATAAAAATGAGAATCTTATTATGGGGTTTGAAATGATTCAGACAAACAAACAGGATGGGACTTTCTCTTCATTAATCTTGTTTTTTCTCACTAATTCTTTTTAGCATCTCTCTCTTTCCCTCGTTTGTTCTTGGGTACAAAATTTAATGTTTCACTGTTTTTTCACCTCCTTTTAAAGTCAATAAAGAGGATTTTTGCAATCTACAACAAGATTTTCTTGTTTTACTCCAAAGTTTAGTACTAAAGTATAATGCAAACGTTGTTAAATTTTCAAAATGAAAACGTTGTCGAATTTCCATTGCGTTCACTTTAATCTAATGCACAAAGGCAACAAAGATTAAAATATATATAGGTTTTTGATAAAAAGATTAATGGGTCGATTTTTATTACAACAAAAACATATAGATGATTTTTTTTTTTTTTTTGGAACAAAGAAAAAGACATAAGGTTGTTAATCCATCTTTAATGTGACTCGAACACAGGACCTTCATGCCCCTAAGTGCCGCCGGTGTAACTCGAACTCAGAACATTCATAATCCTAAGTAAGGAGTGCTAACCATTATGTCATAATTAGTTATCTTCATGATCAGAAAATTAAGTTATACACGAATATACATAAAATCTCTCTTAATTAGCTATCTCTTTTTCATAAATTCTATCTTGGATCATACTTAAGAGGTTTAAAAAAACAAAGAATATCCACCTAGAAGAAAATTTCACCCCTGATTTCTTAACATATGTTGCAGTCTAAGAGTACTAGAGGGGTGACCATCTCGGAGCCGCCCGATATTGCTTGGAAATGGCTACAACGATAATATAGGTGTGTCGTAACTACGGAATATACCAGTTCAAGGCCTAATTAATTATCTTTTTTTTTAAAAAAAAATAAATAGAAAGGCTACGTTTGGTGCTAAGTAATTTATAGCCTAGTATGGAGAGTGGAGTTGATCTTTATTTTTGGGCCAAAATGCCTTTTTGGTCCCTTTTAATTGGTATTGTCTCACTTTTGGTCCCTTATAACTTTATGGGGACCTTTTTATTCCCCAACTTTTAATTTATTAGGTGTTTCGATCCCTCTTAACGGAATTTTTTATAAACTAACAGTTTGACCAAAAATTCCACCTTTGACCATCTAAAATCATAATATTGACCAAACCATAGGTAGTTGACCCATTTTAAGGGACCAAAAGTGCTCAGATGGTCAATTATAAGGGACTAAAAAGTATTTTGGCAATTGAATTTTGGTTATGTTTTTTATAATCACGGAAACCTATTTCAACCCGGATTGACCCGTTTTGAGCTGGATCGGCCCATTTCGAATTGGGTCGACCGGTTTCATAAATTTTGAATTTTGATCATTTCAATGCAAAATTATTTTTTATATTCATTTTTATAATCACGGAAACCAGTTTCAACCCGGGTTGACCCGTTTCGAGCTTGGTCGAACCATTTTATAAATTTTGAATTTTCATCATTTCAATATAAAATTATTTTTACGTGCGTTTTTATAATCACGCAAACTTATTTCAACCTGGTTTGACCCGTTTCGAGCTGAGTTAACCCGTTTTGTAAATTTCGAATTTTCATCCTTTCAATGTAAAATTATTTTTTACATGCGTTTTATAATCACGGAAACCTATTTCAACCCGGGTTGACCCGTTTTGAGTTGGGTCGACCCATTTTGTAAATTTTGAATTTTTATCCTTTCAATGCAAAATAATTTTTACACGTATTTTTATAATCACGGAAACCTATTTCAATCTATCTTGAACCAGGTCGACCAGTTTCGAGATAGGATGACCCGTTTTGAACTGGGTCGACCAAATTCAAAACTATTTCAGAACGAGTCAACCCGGATTAAAATAGGTTTCCACTAATATAAAAACGCATGTAAAAAATAATTTTGCATTGAAATGATAAAAATTCAAAATTTATGAAACGGGTCGACCCAGTTCAAAATAGACCGACCCAGCTCGAAATGTTTCAACCCAGATTGAAATAGGTTTTCGTGATTACAAAAATGGATGTAAAAAATAAGTTTGCATTGAAATGATGAAAATTCAAAATTTACGAGCTGGGTCAACCCGTTTTATAAATTTTGAATTTTTATCATTTCAATGCAAAATTATTTTTTACATGCGTTTTTATAATCACAAAAACCTATTTTGAACTGGCCGACCCATTTCGAGATGGGGTGACCCGTTTTGAACTGGGTCGACCCAATTCAAAACGGTTTCAAAACGAGCCAACCCGGGTTGAAATAGATTACCGTTATTATAAAAATGCATGTAAAAAATAATTTTGTATTGAAATGATGAAATTAAAAAATTTACTAAACGAGTCAACCCGTGTTGAAATAGGTTTCCGTGATTATAAAAATGTGTGTAAAAATAATTTTGCATTAAAATGATGAAAATTCAAAATTTAAAAAACGGGTCGACCCAGTTCAAAACGGATCAACCCGGGTTGAAATAGGTTTCTGTGATTATAAAAACGTATGTAAAAAATAATTTCACATTGAAATGATGAAAATTCAGAATTTACGAAACGGTTCGACCCAATTTGAAATGGACAGACCCAACTCGGAACGGGTCAACCTGGGTTGAAATAAGTTTGCGTAATTATAAAAACGCATGTAAAAATAATTTTTTATTGAAATTATGAAAACTCAAAATTTATGTAACGGGTCGACCCAACTCAAAACGTACCAACCCGGATTGAAACAAGTTTCCATAATTATAAAAATGGATGTAAAAAATAATTTTTCATTGAAATAATTAAAATTCAAAATTTACGAAACGGGTCGATCCAGGTTGAAATAGGTTTCCGTGATTGTAAAAAAAATAACCAAAATTCAATTGCTAAAATACTTTTTTATTCCCTTATAATTGGCCCTCTGATCACTTTTGGTCCCTTAAAATGGGTCAACTAACTATGGTTGGGTTAATATTAGGGTTTTGGACGGTCAAAGATGGAATTTTTAGTCAAACCGTTAGTTTACAAAAAATTCCATTAAGAGAGACCGAAACACTTAATAAATTAAAGGTTGTGGACTAAAAAGGCTTATGTAAAGTTATAAGGAACCAAAAGTGAGACAATGCCAATTAAAAGGGACCAAAAAAAACATTTTGGCCTTATTTTTGTCTTATACTTATCATTTAAAGTTACTCTTTTTTTTCCCCTCATATTATCATTTGAACAAAAAAAAAATCTCAAAAAATAATTATATTTTGGACAAAGTTACTCTTTTTGTAACGAAAAGAGTAATAATTAATTAACTTATTAAAAAAATAAGAAGAGTAACTTCTAATAAATCGTCTCAATTCATATAGATGGAACCTGTACGATAAAATATAATTTTTAAATAAAATTAAATATATTCCTTTAAAAAAAAAAAAAAAAAAAAAAGGTTAGTAATTTGGAAGGTGGGGAGGCAGGGTCAACTATCATAGGTTTCATCACAGAATGGCAACAAGGAGGAAAGATCGTTTCCGTAGGAATGAGGAGAAGTGTCTTCAAAGATTAAGATTTTTCCTCCCCTCACTCCTTTTCTTGCCTAAATTCAGGTGCCCCCTTTTCGTATTAATTTTATTTTTATTTATTTATTATTATTAATCTCATCAACCATCCATCCATGCTTATGAATTAAGTCACTCAAATCCTTCATTTCCACCCATCAATATCCATATTTTCAACATACTTACGTAGGAGACACATATATCTTCCAATATATACAAGTCAAATTCCACTTACCGATTATATGTTAATTTAACACAGTAAAAATTTTTTGGAAGAGATATTAGATGTGTTGTTGATATTATTAATCATCACAAAATTTGCTTTAAAACTCGTAATTCTATCTTAAGCTCGTGAGTCTTGGATAAAAACTCGAATTCCTTTTTAAAATACCAAAACAATTACATTTGTAATTAACAAACAAGTAATTCTCTAGTTCACTAAAGACCCAAAACCCTAATCCCGTTAATTAGGATAAACCAAGGGGATTAAAATGATAATAATTGAGACAAAATACAAACACATGAACACAGAAGGACACGTGCCACCTTGTAAACCTTTTGACATGCATGGTTTTCTGTGATTTTGTAAGTATTTCTATTATTTCAACGTTAAAACAGAAACAAGAAGTTTCATAAATAATAGAGAGCAAAATGATGTCCCATTTATTTATTTAAAAAAAGAATTATAATATAAAATTTTATGGAAAATTCTTGACCACGTCGCTAAGGAAAAAAGTCAAGGCCAAGAAGAGAAGGTTCATAAAAAAAATAAATAAATATAAAATTATTAGTAATACCGAGTAAAGAAGAAAAACACGGAAATACTACTAATGATATGATTAGAAGCCCATTAATGATGAAATTAAAATAAGGTAGTCTTTTATCGCGCCCTTTTTTGTTATTGAATGCTCACTTTTTTTCAAAAACGTCTTTTACTCGATTAAGTATCGCCCCATTAATTCTTATTTCCTGTCCCCTTAATGTTTATTTTTTATTCCTCCTATTATTACCTAACTGTCCTTAATCAATTTACTAAAAATTTTATAAATCCCTTCTTAATGTACCAAAAATTTATAAAAATTATTATTAAAGTAGCATATACGAGCGTAACTATAAATAAAATTTTTTTGATATTTTTAGTAACTTAATTGAGGGTAGTTAAGTAATTTAATATATTATTATATTTTATATTTAAACATTATAATTAAAAATTATGATTAGTATTTTTTAATTTATCAGAAATAATTTAAGTATAAAAAAGATGAAAAATAACAAAATAAGGGACACGACATAAGCCTTTACTTAAAATAAAGAAAAAAATTAAAATTTTGGAATTAAATTATCACATGCCCATGCTATTCCCTTACCCAACACCCATGTGGACCCCTTTAATTCACATGAGAGGTTTCCTCTATTCCCTCGCGGACCCTCTTCCCCAATCCAACGTCCCTGATTTCCCTCCCACATCCCCCTAAAACGCATCTGGGCCGTCTCTCCACTATTCTGTGTGGGTTTCTCAAAAGTCGTCCATTTGGGCGGCTGAGCTTGTCCAACTCTTGTCCCCAAAATGTAGGAGCACTTGCCTCAAAGCTGCTGCTATTGCTACCGACAGCTTAGCCTGCCTTTGTCCGAAAATCATGCACATTTGATACCATTCCTTAAACCCCCCAACCCCTTCTTAATCCTCCCTCTAATCACTTCCTCAAATCATACCCTCCTATAAAACCACCTTCTTTTCCCTCACCCAATCTTATTATTACAATCTACTACTACTCAGAGGAATTACAAGGGATTCTTGAAGAAGGAAGAAAGATATTTACTTTTTGGAAGATTTTTTTTTGGATTAAGAATTCACTTCAGGAGGCTAAAGGGTGTGGATTTTTGGATCAAGAACTTGGTTTTGGCATCTGGGATTTCTGTGGAGTTTGCATACTTTGAAGATAAGTTTAAAGGGCTTTTGTTTTTTGGAAGAAATGGAAAGTCTTGTGGTGGCTCATGATAATGATCTCAATCTTAAGGCAACTGAGCTTAGGTTGGGGCTGCCTGGATCAGATGAATCTGAGAAGGATCAATCAGTATCATCATGTGTTAAGAATAATAATAACAAGAGAAGCTTGAATGAGTTGGCAGAAGACAGTACTGCTGCCAGGAAAGGTCAAGATGTTGAGAGCAAGCATGGTGGTGACAGAGAAGCTGCACCTGCTGCCAAGTAAGTTTCCGCATTTCCTAGCAAAATATGTGGTGTTGTGGATAAATATATTTTTATCTATGAGTGCAAAAATAGCTAATTGTTCTATTGATTTTTGGTTGTTGCAGAGCACAAATAGTGGGCTGGCCGCCAGTTAGATCCTATAGGAAAAACAGTTTCCAACTGAAGAAGACAGAAGCTGATCAGCCTGGATTTTATGTCAAAGTGAGCATGGATGGAGCTCCTTATCTAAGAAAGATTGATCTGAAAGTCTACAAGGGGTATGCAGAGCTCCTCAAAGCTCTGGAGAACATGTTCAAGCTCACAATAGGTAAGAAAATGTTTCCATTTCTTCATTATGAAGCTGTCTAATATATCATAAAAACTTAAGCTAGTTCTTGTTCTAGACTCCAGAGACTTGTTCTGATTATAATTATGTCTTCTCAGGTGAATACTTCGAGAGGGAAGGTTACAAAGGATCAGAATATGCACCTGCATATGAAGATAAAGATGGTGACTTGATGCTGGTTGGAGATGTTCCATGGGAGTAAGTTCCAGCTCTCCATTTCATCAGATCTCTTTTAGTTCCCATTAATAATGCCTTGCAAACCAGTATACTGATTCAGTTGTATTACTTTTTGCAGCATGTTCATCTCATCCTGCAAGAAACTGAGAATCATGAAAGGATCAGATGCCAAAGGCTTGGGTGTTGGGGCTTAGGGGAGCCCCAAAAGGGTACCAGCAGCATACAAGAAGTAGAAGAGAAGGTACCTCTCCGGGGAGAGAGGAACACGTTCTCAGCTTGGGTTCTCGAAGAAGAATTTTGATTTCCAAAGCCCTCTTGTATCAAATCGAAACAGTTTTTTGCGAACTATGATGATCTAGGAAGTAATTAAACAGAAGAAAGGCCATTACAACTACAGTTTTCCTTTTAGGTGCAGTTACAGAAAAAAACCATGGTGGTTTTCAGATCCTGTAACGTTTGTGTTCTCTGCTTTGTAATAATCCATCAGACAAAAAACCATATATATGATGCTTGCATTCTGAGCAAATGTGTGGAAGGACATATGCCCTTACCACTCTAATTTGCTCATGTTTTTCCCATACAAATATACTCGAAATATTCTTTTGTACATCATTAAGTTATTTGTCAGATATTGTTGACACATTATATTGATAATGTTATTTCAACAACTTTTCATTGATCGAGCATCAAACTGAGTAGTTCAGATATACTTTTAACTTTCAAGAACTTGGTGCTTGGGAGTTGGGATCCTATGAATTGACTAAGATCCCATTAAGTTTCTCTAGATCCCATTAAGTGTCATTTAGAGCATCGATTCTTATTAAACGAAAACAAGATTACCTTAGTTTTCCCAAACTGGCATCAGCCAACTCAATTAACCAACTGCAGATTTATTTCTCCATAGAGAAACAAATATGAAGATCATAAAATTTGTTTCATTTTGCTGTGTAGCTCTTTGGTATTCTGATTTCAGGCTCTAAATGTTTCCTTTGATCCATCTGCATAACTAGCAATATAAAATCCTAACTATAACTAGCCCTCAAAAAGCATCAAGAATATTTTTTCAGGTTCTTACAATCTCACAATTTATTTGTGTCGATTACTGCATGAAGTTTTGCCATCTTCACTTATGGCCTGAAAGTGTTTTGCTTTACAAGAAAAATGGCTTATAAAGTTTCCAAGTTTGTCATCTTTGCTTAACTCTCCAGGCAAAAACTTTGAATCCTAGTCATTTGTTTTACAATAAAATGGTTGAAGCTTACAAAGAGGGAATTGAAATTATTGAATTGATTGTATAACATATGCCCTTCTGTTTGGTGGCCTGCTTAGAACAAATAAACTATTCCAATAAACAATCAGTACCTAACAAGCAAATGGACTTGAGGCTCAAATCTCACCACTATCCTCTCCTTATCCCCACATCCCCCATCACCTCCACCTTGACCATAAATATTATTCAAAGCCTTATAAAAATGAATAGCACAGTCTAAGAATTTAATGCAGAAGCAACCCTTCTGCAGAATTTGAAGGAATCTTAAAGCAAGATGCATACCATTTCAGATATGTGATTTCAAGAAAGGGCACAAGTATATCTAGAAATGCTTTAAATTGGACAAAACTGACACGGGCAGTTATTATTTTTACTTCCCAACTTAAACACTTGACCAAAAGGACTTTTTAACTTATTTTCTGTTGTTTAACTTCTATACAGAGAATCAGGAACTAAACATTTTCTTTGGGACTGACGATTTGCAGGAAAGCCACAAGCCCTATTCAGTTTCATCATTAGTCAATACTAGACAAAATTAGGAATCCAAAGGACAGATTTTGTAACAAACACAATCATAACTGCAACAAACTCCTGTACCAAGAGACTCAACTCAAGGCTCAATTTGAAAACTTCCATTTAATTTTGAGTTGACTGTCCAATGAAAGAGGTCATTACAAATTCCCTTCACACTCAAAAGACAGGAAGCTTCTATGTGTATGCTTAATGTGATTTGAGAAATCTTCTTTAAGATAGTTTATTATTCTACCAGCCTCTACAGCTGCATTTTGGCAAGCTTTTGGATTAGGTAAAGCCCAAGTCATTCCTCACCATTATGTTAGCTAGTTGGAGGGCATCATGAAACATTATCAAATTATATTTCCTTTTACAATCTCTTGGGGGCTGGGTAAATTTTTTGTGCTTTGTGTGAGTGATGTATATTTTGTAGTACTATTATACATTGAAATGGTAAGATGACCATTTTTAGAGCCCTGTGCAATAAAGCATGCAAAAATTTTATTGGAAAAGGTAAATTAAGGTTCAAAATATTATCTTCTTGAAAGTTAAGTACAATGGGATATCTAGTTTGATGTGATATGCTGTGGGTACATTGATACATTGAACTTAATTAAGTCATTAACAAACGAGAGATGACGGTGTTTTTTCTATTTGTCTACATAATGGGAAGCATTCAAATAGTATTACTATATGGATTAATCACATAAAGATGCAGAATTCTTATTCTGCGTCTCAATCCATAGAACAGTCAATCAGTCTCCTCCCTCCGGTCTTTCTTGAACCCGGACTCTAAGAAATCCACAGAAACATGACTAGTTTGTTCAATGAGATGATGAATATGGATTAATCACTGTCCAAAGAAGATACTTTAGTTCATTGAGGTCAAGTTAACAGAATAATTTTAGACTACCATAGTCAACAAATGAATTTAAAAGGAAGAGAACCGTTCATGTTTAAACAGAATATCCTAACAGTTCGCCGCGGTTTTTGCAGTGACTTTCAGAATGCATAGTTCTGCAATTAAGAAATGTGTGCATATGCAAAAGAATGTAAGCAACGATTGGTTCATGTAAGTACTAGAGCACATGGTAAAGAGGAGAAAAGGATTCTTAGGACAGACAACCTTATTATCATAAGATGGTTCGTTCAGAGTCTTCAGACAAAAAGAAAAAATGAGGCAGTCAAAACACCAGAGCTGACACCAACGTTAACCATAACAAACCGTCCTTTTTTCCTTAGAGAAGAGCTACGAGGGTTTGCTAGAAAATGTTATCAGCAAATGTTTAACATTCTCACCATTTTACTTACAGCAATAAACCTGCATTATGAAGAAGATAATGAAGGCTGGCATGGACTCCAAATGCAGGGAAACTAACAAAAACCAGTCATATGAGGAAAATCATTAGGTTAGGCTATGCGAATCTAAGCTGATAAACTCTCAAATTTTTTATACAAATGATTCATTGGTCTCAATCAAACAGCTAAGCCCAGAATTTTACAGAACAATGATAAATTCCATGACATGACTGCATAATCAAATATAGTATTTCTGAGCACAGAGTCAAAGATTCAAATAATTAAAAAAGCATCAACACATGCAAATGTCTATTAAAACATTGACAAACGTTAATCAAAAACCATATATGCAATGAACCTGTGTTGAAAATTGCTAGATATTCATCCTTCCATTCAGTACTTTGGAGTTCAGTTCGGAATCTGCAATGGTCTTCGTCTCCTAGGAATTACATACACAAATAGTCATTGAGAACTACAATTATAGACTCAATTTGTTAAAAACAACCCCTAGTTGTTTGACGAGCCCATTGATTCATTTTGCTTTCCACAGATTTTAGGCTATTCAATCTAACAAAGATTAATCCACTCAATTTTTTATAACTCTCCAAGAAAATGATGAATGCGAAGAGTACAAATACAATGTGCATCCTAGGATGAACTTGGTTTAAATCTTTAAACGATTCTACATTAGCCGCCCAGATGAAATGTATTTAGTCTGCATGCATATTAGTTCATATTCAAACTGTTCACTGGATCGGGAATTATATCAAACAATTTGAAGGCACAGAAGCCACAGATAAATATTCAAAAATCAGAGCCAAAATGGCATTTTATTACTAGTTGGTCGACTGATTGCTTGCTTACATGTTGGGTCCTGGGACTCCTGATTTCCTTTAAGGTTCTTGATTTGCAGCGAAAATAATTGGGACGGTAACGGATATTTTTTCTTCTTTTCCCATTTCATGTCGGTGGCGTGTAGATGACATATTTATTAATCGGGCTTCACTGTGGCCTGAGAAATGGATCTATTAATGGGACAATTGTAGTATTTGGATGGGCTTAATAATAGGGCTCAACTAAAGGCATCGACCATGTAGCCCAATTATGAAAAGCTTTTAGCCAGTATCACAAGTTTGTTGTTATTATATACCACCTATACCTTTCAAGATTTTTTTATCCTTCACATGTTTTTTATTTACAAAATGAATCATTTTTTTTTTTGGATTTTGTAATTTCACATTAGTAATACATTACCCATTATATCAATATAATTTTATCCCATCATATTCTCAATACCCACAATACTGACATAAACATATGAAGACACAAATTTGTGAAAACAGATTAAAAGATACGTTTGTATAACTTTTGACTGGATTTCTATATTAAAATTAGTTCAATTCATTTTTTCTATAACACCCAAAAGGGAAATTTGTGTACGACATGGGATCAAGCGCAAAAAAAATTGCATCTAAACGTAGGTCTATGTGCAATCTCTTTGCATAGACCTAGGTTTGTGCGCAATTGACTTGTGCACAGACCAAGGTTTGTGCGCAATTGGCTTGCGCACGAAATGTTCACTAGTCAAAGAGAATTTTTCAGGTTCTAGAAATTGCACTTGAAGTGGTTTGTACATTTTTGGACTCCAATGTCACGGAGCTAGCGAGAGACGCATGTCTTGCTTTGGATGAACTGGCCATGAATGTTAAAATCTTGAGCATGTTCGGAGTTGAAAAAGCAATCTTACCTGACTATTTGCACGTGTCCAAAAGGTGAGAGATGATATTGAACACCTTTTGAATGACAGTGAAGATATGGTCTAGTTTTACTTAACCAGGAAATGGATACACCAATTAAAGACAATGTACATGAACCAACAAAAAAAATATCTTAATTTTTTTCAATTGCATGCACACACACTTTTTTCTTGACTTTTTTTATTACATACACGTACAATGCACTTAGTTTTGAAATTATGAATATGTTTAACAAAGTTAAAGTCTATGATGTAAATAAAAAAATTGGTGAGAAAATAATAAAATATGTCATAGAATATAGTGGAGTAACTATTAATAAAAAAAAATCAAAGAGAAAAATATAAAATGGGCCACCTTAACAAAATATAAAGGTTACCACCAATTATTAACCTTAATTTTCTCTTTTTTGGTGTGAAAAGATCTTTAGCATGCTCCGAGTTTAAAAAATAATCTTATCCGACTGCTTGCACATATTTAAAAGGTGAGAGATGAAATTGAACACCTTTTGGATGACAGTGAAGATATGGCCTAGTTGTACTTAACCAGATACACCAATAAAATAGGGTATGAACGAAAAAAAAATTACACACACATATAATGTGCTTAGTTTCGAAGTTGAATGTAAGAAAATGATAAAATATGTTATAAATATAGTAACTATTAATAAAAAACAAATCTTTGTACCCAAAAAAAATCAAAGACAAAAATATAACATGGGCCACTTTAACAAAATATAAAGGTTACCCCCAAATATTAATCTTAATATTTTTTTGGTGTGAAATCACAATTTAATATGCATGATGAAGAAGCGAAAAAAATGGATGCGTTCGACTCCTATGCTTACGGAGCATCACATTACGAAATGGAATTCAATTCTTGGTTTTGTATGGCTTATAGTAAGTGATTTTTTTCTCAAATTTATTTTTTTTCCTTATTTCTTTTTTACAAGATTTTGATTTTTTTTTTTTTTTCTATATAGGATTTCTTCTTCGCAATTTTTTTTTTTTTTTCTTCACGCATATACAACACACATTTTTTTAAAAATTTTTTTTATTGCATACACTTATAATGTTATTAGTTTTCTTAATATTATTAATGAAATGATGAATATGTGCGCACGAACCAAGCTTTATGTCTCAAGTTTGAGGGGTTCCTTCAATCAAAGGACTCTTGTATGGAGATTAGATGTATTCTTTTGATCTATAATATAGTGTCAAAAATTTTAATTTTCAACTTTGTTGTAATCTTTTAATTAATTAAAATATAATAATTATCTCATCTTATCATAATCCTTTTTATTAATGCCGCTATCCATGTTTATTGAGATTTGGTAGGTCCAACAACATATTATTTTTTGGAATCCAATTGGCTGATTACCTTTCTATTGGAAAAAATTTAAATATTATTTTAATTATAATTTTAAAAAATACCTAATCTTCTCACACTATAAATATAAACTATTGAATTAGTTTTTTTTAAATAAAACTATTGAATTAGTTAATAATTATATAGTCTGCTAAAAAAAAGTTAATAATTATAGTCTCTTATGTGATACACGGTTATTAATCTAGTATCAGACTATAAGAAAGTAAGTTGATGATCACGCATAGGAGTCTCTTATATGATGTTTTTGGTCTTTTGTGGGAATAAAAGTTTACTATTTGCTCGATTCAGAACATTTCTTGCCTTGAACAAATACAAAAATAAATAAGATTATTCAAATTTGGTACGGCTATCTCGATAAAGAAAATAACCAACTCGATATTCCTGAATTCATATAATGTGAAACCAAAACGACTTTTAATAGTCTCACAATTTAGAAGAAAAGAGAAGGTAAAAGAATATGGGTAGAAGTTAAGAGTAATTTTAAAAAGAAAGTGACGGTGAATGAGAAAAATAAAGGGTGGTAAATATGAATTATAAACACAAAATCAAGAAGCATCGCAACCATTTTCACATCTGCATGCATGCCTGTCTTCATTCCAAATCCACATTGCATTACAAAGTTCAGATGGATCTCATGAAAAGTGGCAATCCATTTCAAAAATCCACCAGAAGATAGAATCATCCAAAATGGGTAATCCAAATCAGACACACGGATCGTATACCGGCAAATCTTAACATGAAACTGGATAGAAAGAATGAATGACATGAATGCAACCTCTGGAACTACAAAATATAGAGTTACAGTGCTTCAATGCCTTTTCTAGATCGAGGTTCCTCTGAAACAATCATATTTTACATGTATGTTTCCTACGAAAAGCTAAACAAAACTTTTAAGAAAAAGGCGAAGATTGTGTACTATTTGGGGCCCTTGATGTTGATATCTCCTCAATTACAAGCGAGTCGCATGGCGCTCGTTCAACTTGAAAACCTTAAGGCGCATGTTAACTCATCCAGTAAGTTAAAAGAGTCCCAAAAGTTCTACCTGTCAACTAAATACCTCAACTAGACATCAAATGCTAATGTTCTTCCCATTTGTATATCTATAAAGCTCAAGTCCTTACCTGTTAATGGTTGAGAACTCCAATTCCAAAGTGACAATTTGCCGCCAGGCTTGTAGATAAAGCTTGAAAGTTCCAATATATGTCAGTTTAAACTCTCTCAACAGAAAAAGAGCAGCAGTAGAAAATTGGAGTTTCGGATCATCTAAGGTCAAGTTTAACCTTTTGTGTTAGTGCTTCCTCAAGTTCGATCACCTTCTGCTATTGTTTCTCCTCTGCCAGTGGAACTTTTGATCTCGGCTCCCTGGATTCGTGATCAATCTGGGCACTTGGTTGGGGAGTAGAGGGCTCAGCAGTACGGCTAGAGTCTAAGATAACTGAATCTCTCTGAACAACATCAGCAGATCTTTGTTCTAAAGACTCTTCATTATGACTTTCTTCTTTTGAAAATACATACTGTATCCCAAACCTTTGCCCATGAGTCAAGCCAGGACAGAATCCCTGCTACACAAATCGCGTCTCAGCAAGTCAGGATACATGCAACTCAAAACACTACAGAAATTTCATTTATCAAAGCTGTCATATAGATCATAAGATGAAATTTCATTTATCAATAGCAAGTACTTTGGCAAAAAAACACATCTTTAACAACCACAAATTTGTGGATGATATAAACCCCTAAAGAAGCTAATATTAAGTCTGTTCTGCCATGCTAAGGCTGAAAATCAGATCGATCCTTTTCACACAAGCAATAGCACTCTCAACTTTTCTCCGTTGTTACACGGATACTTGAATAAAGAATAATGTGCAGTTCAGCACATTTAGTAAAAACCTCCATGGATTAGCTTAAATGATCCACTCTTGTTTTATTCTATTTGAAGAAGTGGAAGCAAAGAAACAAGGACCAGAAGGAAACCTCATCACCAAAAAGGAAAATAAAAAGAATAACACACACATTAGCTTATGTCAAACAATCACATTCCGAAGTACACCATTTTGATGGGAAAACAAATCTAAGAGAATTTCAAACAAAAGTTTATCGCCCAATCAGTCAATTGCAAAAGCAATTCTACTATATGACAAGAAATATACGCACAAGAACAAATCACATTGCATAGAAAATTTTGACCTCGACAAACTCAGGTTAATCCAAGCCCAGACCTTAATCAATCCTGACATAGGGGGAGAACTTTGAGGGTTATAGTGTGACAAAGAACATGCAGCACCAGGACATGAGTGTGATCCACTATAATTAGTTTCCCGAGGGTCTCTTGCAATGGTTGAAATGTTGGTTTTCAGTCTCAGATCATTGCTTCGACAGAATGCTCCAAAATATAGACAATGTTCATGCACTAAAGATATTTGTGGAGTTGCAGGCAAGAAGTGGCCTTCAGTGCTGAAAATGTACCTGGATTTGAATATTCATTAAGCTTGGTTTATGGAACTAAGGAAGCAACAAAATGCCCTCCTGCTTTCAGACTTGGAACAAAGAGAAAATTAGCAACCCTTGCAAAATATGACGCCGACATTTAGTACTTTGGAAAAATTGTTAGTTTATGAGGTTGCACCTCTCCGCATACATATAATGTCCATCATCCAAACAATTAAGTGTAATTAAAATTTAATCAATGGGGAAAAGCTGCATTATATGGAACATACTTGTAGGGACCATTCTCAATGAGATTATCTGGACCAGCTGCCAAATCAAAAAGAAGCCACAAGTACTTTACCTGAATAAATAATATGTAATGAGAATGCTATGGATAGATAGGTTGGGGGAGAGAGACACACACAAACACAAGTTAAACACAAGGGTTTTAGCATTTAGTTGCTTCTTCAATAAATGAAATACTTCTTCCGGTTTTTATGTAAGATGTTTTAGAAAGTGAGAAATTTTTTCATATAAGATGTTTTTGACTTTCAATGGAATTTTTTAGTACTAAATTGCCTCTGTCTAATGGTACAGTTTTCATATGATAGAAAGGAAGATATTTTTTTGGGTGAAGAGTTGTAATCAAAGAAGAAAGGATAACATTATCTTTCAAATTAAACAATGATTGACAATTAATGTCTGAATAACCTCAAATATCTTCTAAAAAAAGCGGGAGGGGTTATGAAATAAGTTTTTAACGAACATCTTGAATCAACATACTAACCATGATAAACGGAAATCAATGGTAGACATGTTGATTACTAATAGCTGAATCCCAATAACTGAAAATCAAATACTTACTGTCTCTGCTAAGAAAAAGCTTTCCATGTGATCTTCCTGTGCATGGAACTCAACATCCACTATATGGCAATATCCACAAGTACATCGAGCACTTGATTGAAGGCTAGTTAGCATATCCCTTCCCGCATCAAGATATCTGAAACAAAGTTTCCAGTGACATTTCAAGTTCACATGATAATTAAAAAATTTGTATGAACCAGGCGAAAGTATAGTAATACTAAAACTTCCGCAACATATCCCACTTCCATTACCTTGTTTTTACGTAAGGAACTATCAGTATAAGACCTTACACAAGCATTGACTTATGCAAATAATAATGTTCACAACAAACTGAAACTAAGAGTCCACATCAACAAAAAGATTTTGCCATATTTTCCCTTCTCTAGTGAACAAAAAAGAATATACTGGAAAAGCTCATCGAATGACTAGAGAAGTGTGGTTTCTCCAAAATACAAAGTTACAAAGTACGGATGCAGGGAGGGGACCAAGACAAACTTGGTTAAACATGGACAAACCTGGGATCCCTGGTAGCTTTATACAGCCAATAAGTGCTCTCAATCAATTCTGGCCTTAAAGGGTAGCTTTTCTGACCTCGCTGTGATTAAAAATAAAGTGACAGTAAACACTACCTAAAATAAATACACACGCAAATACCCAAAATAATAATTGAAAAAGAGGAGAAAGACAAATGGGATTAATCAAGCAACAACAAAGGTTTTAGCATGGAGTCAGATAAACTGAATAATTGCTGGACTGAAGGAAGATTTAGCCCTATTATACCTGTCATTGCAATTCTATTCATCCCAACATGTTCACATGCAGTATCATGCAATCAAACTTAAAACTTGATAAATCATTTCATGAAGCAACTTAAAAATCAGATTGTTCCTCAAGCAATATTTGCCACAGTTGCAAAACCAAGCTATGACTCTTCATCTAAGTGGCAAAACATGCAACAAGCTGAACAAATTCTTTAAATTCATAACAAGCACAGAAATTACAGATGCAGCAAAACAGTCAAAAACTTACAAGTCACCACATGATGCATAATTAGCACATTTGGAGGTAAGATAAATATAGCATCATTCAGAGGTTCATATATTTACACACCTGAACATTAAGTGTGGCTAGATTGAAACCCTCAGGGGTGAAGCCATATCGTTTCCAAACACTAAAGAAGGCAGCATGAGTACGAATAGCCGGTTCGATATCCCCAGCTAGAACCTTCAAAGGTATCATTATTAATAGCGCTCCCTACTTAAGAAATATTTTTTCCTACTGTAAGTTGAGGGCAAATATGACATAAATCACTTTACCTGAAGGCCAGGCCAGAACGCTTGTAGGCTATTGAATAATGGCCAAACAAGGGCAGCAGAATTCATATTAACTTCCACATACCTATAAGAGTTCAAAATTGTCACTGGATACTTCTGACTTTAGACATGAAACTAAAGATGAAAGAATGAATATCAACAAATAATAAATAAGTTCTAGATAAGCATGTATCCAATCAACACTTATTACCAAGGGTCGTTGTAAAGATAGCGCATTGCAGCCTTATAAGCTTCTTGAAAGATAAATAGATACTCTTCATCCCCAAATAGTAAGTAAGCCTAAAGTCAGTTAGTAACAGCTAAAATCAATTGAAGAAGAGAAAAGTTTCAAAAAAAAAGACAGAGAATACAAATTATAGAACAAGCAACTTTCTGTACATCAGGTAGATAAAGTGGAAACCTATTGAATGATTTAACAGTTTATAGATAATACCACACACATCAAAACCAAGAATTTGTCATCTGTGTTCCACTATACCATTTTAACAGCAGATGAAAATGTAATACAGATCTAATTGATCAAAAAAATCATAAAACTAGGCAAAACATTAACAAAGAACTCCTTCACGTGTACATGGAAAAGGAAGCGAGAAACCTGCTCAATGGAACTAATACCAATGCCTTATCAATTGGAAACTTGTTTCATAGCCATCAAGCAATTTCATTAATGCAATACCACTTTGACAAAAGATTACCTTTAGCAGATACTCATAGAAAGAGTCTATACTCGTCCCTATTCCAGCATCCTGAAAAATGGATAATGAGGTACACTAAAACAATTTGACAAAGTGAAAGAATTACAATAAAAGCAAAAAGTCTAAAACATTGCCACCTAAGACAAATGAATAAACTTGATAGTTTTACTTCTATTTGTACATTAACTAGAATTTTGCCATAAAGTGAATCATATGTTAACTCCCATAAATCATATGAGAATCATGTAAATCAAGTATTCAGAAAACCATCTTACCAAAGTCATTCTTGCCCCATAGGAGGCAGTACAAATATAATACATTAAGAGCAAATATAATACGTTAAGAATCCAACTAAAGATACACAGCTTGAAAGCATATGCTGAAACTTTGAAATTGTACTCAGAGAGAAACTAAAATGCTATGCTTTATTCCAGGAGATAGAAAATTCAATGATCATCTCCTGCTTTACCACCGTCTAAGTGCTAAAACGAACTGCTGAGAACTATAACATATAGGCTCTGTTTGTTCACTTCTTTTTTACCTCTGTTCTATCATGCGGCAACAACAAAAACACACAAAAAGAAAGGGCCAAAAATTAGAAAAAAAGAAGAAACAGAAACAGACATAAAAAGCTGCATATGTGGTCATGTCAAAAAGAAAGCAACCTTCTGTGTCCATTCACCAGTAAAAACATCTACATGAGCACCAACTAGGTTAATTCGTGAACGGCGAGCCCATATGCCTCGGACAGCATTCTTTGTAACTTGCTCAAAAACTGCATTTTGATAGAGATAACTACAATTAAACACAATAATGGGCAGAAGACTATATCGGAAACAGCAATGCCACCAAAATCCTTTTAGAGCCCATATCGAAGGTCCTTTTCATGACCCCCAATAACACATTCTGAGGGGGGAGAAAAGCACTCAAATAACAACCACAAAGACAGACTGAGAGTAAGATGCTTGAACATATCAGAAACTGGTTTAAACTAACACAGGAATAAAAACAGCTGTAACACTCACTGGGATCATTTGTTAGACGGCTAAGGACTCCAAATTCTAGAGTTAAAGTTCCACCACCAGCAGTTGATGTTATCTAATAAAGACCACAAAACGCCTTTTTCAGTTAGCTGATTTTCATTCAGCTATAAATACTAATGACTGGAGAACAAGTTTAGGCTTAGTAAAAGCAAGAGAAGAATTAACACAGCATCGCATTTCAACTGATGAAGAATTACACAGGAAGTTTGCACACTAAGAGTTCTCTCTAAAGTTGCAATCCTCACTCATAATTTTGCAAAGGCATCTGAATTTCCAAATTCTTTTCTTCTCCTGTAGTAAATTTAACCTACATTTTCTCCAAAGAAGTGGCACATGAGGTTTTCACACTTGAGTTCAAGCAGAAACCAGATTGCTTTCTCTCCAATTAGACCACTCCAAACTAATGAGTGGAGAGTGTAACTTCAGAAATGAGAGGAGGGTAAAGATAGAACAAAGAGGCTTGAAGAGGGTAAAGAGAGTACAAAGAGGCTTTGCCTTGCTTTCGTTTCGATCCACTCCGTGCTGTAAATTGACAGATCCAAATGGAATCCCTGCAGCATGATTATTTTTGAAAATTCAAACCAGAAAAGTTCTCATTGTTCAACACATAGGTCTTAAATCCAAAAAAAAAAGGTTGTTCAATTAAAACTGAATTACGATACTCTGCAATTGGAAATTACAATAAATAAAATCAAAATCAAATATATGGTGTGTCATTTTAGTTATCACAGGCTCCCCAGGTTGATACCTGTAGGAGTATCAAATGCAGGCAGCATTCTCCGTGCCAAATCCTCAGCCAAATGAAGTAATTCATCATCATATGAAGGTAGTCTCATACCCTGAAATTGTGAAAGGACTTCAGCTGAAACATCAAAAGGTAGTAGAACCACCTAACTATGGAACTAAGAAGGTGTGATTCACTATTTCACAAAAATATAATTTTCTGCAAAACACATTTAAGCATTTCTTTATTTCACTGCTATGGCATCTAATTGCCAACCTAATGGAAGAAATTTCTCACTGTGGAAAGTAACATAGAATGTTACTTCAGCAAATTCAGACCCCCTAATTGTTTCATACTTCAGCATAATAAAATTGGTTCTACAACATAGCTATGACAGTCAAAAACAAATCAACATTATGCAATTGTCTCTTTTGTTTGCACTCTATTGTGGCCCATAATTAAAAAAAGCTTCCTTAGCTATTTTTGTAAGCATTGGGCACCATCTAGCTTCAAGTTAAGGTTACAACTGTAATCAATCAAGAATTAGAAACACAGAAACTCAAATGAAGGCAAGAGATTTGAGAGGTTCAATCAGCTATAAACTGAAAATCTTAAATACCGTGTTATAGTCACTTGCAATAAGGTGTGCAGAAAGTAATCCTCCAAGAATCCGGATTGTAGTTTCAAACACAGAGACAGTTTTATTCTGCAAATGTAACCAAAAAAGTCCAAATCTTTAGGACAGCGAACAACAAGAACGATCAATCTATATAGAAAAACACCTTAAAAGAGCAAATCGTTCAGATTAACAAAACAATGAAAAAGCAAAATACAATTTTTTCAGGACAACTACAAGAAGAAATTAAACAATACATTGTATTAGCATGAAAATATTTACTTCAGTATACAGACATCAGATTATATTTAAGAAAACAATACCTATCGAGTCTTCAAATCTAGAGTTCAGACATGAATCTTACCAAACAGAGAATTCAAATAAAACATGGAAAAAGTAAACTAATATCATTCATCATACAAACGTTTCAGCTATAAAGATCACCTGCAATTTAGCAAGATTTCAAACAACAATATTTGTAAAAATCATGTCAAGAAACATTTTTGTACATAAATAACAGATTTCTATGACATCAAATGATACACTGTCCTATTACACACAAACTTATTAACAAGTGATGGCGTGCACCAAGTACTTTTCCTTGCAAGATGACATTATTTATGGTAACGCTCAACTAAATTTATCTTCACTTTTATAATGTCCAACTGCAAAATCATGGCATATACTAAATATATCAACCAGATTAATATTTCCCTATCTACCACATTGAAGTAACTACTGTAACACCCAAAACACTCATTGAACTTGAGAATATCAAGTGGAAAAGCAACACACCACAAACCAAAAGATGACATAAATCGTACTCACAATATCAAACCGAAGATTTTTACCAATCCATTCAACAGAAGTGCTGAAGTGTTCTTTGTCACCAAGCAAAGCCAAAGTGTCAAGGGAATCTATCTGTCATAGCAACAAAACAAGCAAACACTAACTACAATGATCATCCCACAAACACAATTGCCCAACTGAATAGAATTTCTTACCAAAGTCAACGCATAGCCACCAAGTGTATCTTCACCTTCACAAGACAAAGGCTTCAGTTCATCACGAGGGAAAGCATGCTCCATATACCCATTAAATGCATGATAGAACATCTCACGAACCTAGAACAAACACAAAAAGTTGATTCACCAATGCTCCACCACCTCACACTCCCACTAATTTCTCAGAAAACCAGAGGTGCCAAAAACTAAACGAAAAAAATCCCAAATATCAAGAAAAGAAACTCGGGTTATTCCCAAAAAAGTTTTTAACTTTCCAGAAAGTACCACATTTCATTAACCTTTCCTCCGTTTCCTCATAGAGTAATCTCAGAAAAGCAAACATCTATGTTCTTTAAGTGACAGCTCTATATTCTCTTCTTCTTGAATTTTTCCGACCCTTTTATTAGTGTATCCCTCCTTGTTGCCCAAGTTGAAGAAAGAATATCAAGAAAACCCATCTTCACGAACTTATCAATACAGAACTAGTCTATTTAACAAATAAGTAGGCATTCAAAAAATCAATTCCGCGGTATAACAGAAATAACGATTCTTTCAAGACTTTAAAGGGAAGAAATTTGACTCTTTAACTTGTAATCCTACTGAATCAGGCCATTCGGGATGGTCTACTGATCCTTATTCATTCAAGAAATGACAAGGAAAAAGAATAAGTCGGCCCCAAATTTTCAGTAAGGAGTGGGTTGTGATCTATGTGTTATATGTAAACTTGTACCTCGTCTCTGAGCTCTATGGCTTCCTCAGTAGTGACGCCTTCGGAAGAAGTTCTTGAAATGAGAATGGCTGAGTAAACTACGATTACCGTCACAAAAACCACCATTTTCGGAGCTTCCATAGCTAGCTCTCTATCTCTCCGGATGCCTGTGGTGTCAGTCCGGCATAGACGAACCTCTCTTCCTTTTATTTTTTATTTTATTTTATTTTTTTTTTTTTAAGGAAGGTGGAATGGTCGGGCCAATACCTTAATTAGTGATATTTATATTATTAGTATTTATTTATATTTTAATACAGATTTTAATAATTAAAAGTTCTTTTTTATATAATTAGGGTGTATCTTTTAATTTAAAGTGTAAAATTTTAATAAATAGTTTATAATTTTATTAAAAAATAATACAGATGCAAAAGTTTATAATTAAATTAATTATAATGAGTGAGAATACTAATGTTATAAATATTAAAAAATACAAAATTTATACAAAAGATAGAATTATCAAAAGTATCGAAACCACATTCGAAAGATAGAATCAATTAAAAGTATCGAAATCATATTAGTAAGCTGATAAATGTTCTAAGCAGGTCAAGTTATTACAAATAAATGGAAAAATAACATCGAGTGAAATCAAAGAAACTAAATGTGTGATCATTAAATAGATAGAAATATGTGTAAATTCTAACATCATTATAACCCACCTGATGTTCTCGTTCCTTGCTCTCAGAACAACATAACAATAAAAAGAAAAGTATTATCGGGTTTCGATTATGGCTCTGGAAGAATCTTAGGGTAGCACACTAATTATGACATAGGAGATCCAAAATCTCTATTTAATGTTGTAAATGCTAGTTAACTTTATATCTCTCTTATACGATCTTGATATGTTATTATATAAATTCTATATTTTATATTAATATTTATGGGCATTAATATTCTAATTTATTGTAACTAATTTTAATTATAAATTTTGTTTACTAATATTATTTTTAACAAAATTATATATTATTTCTTATACTTTAAATTGAAAAAAAAAATTAAACCTTAGGGTGTGTTTAATGCTGGGGAATTGGAATGAACCAATTGAAATTTTATAATTCAATAATCATTAAATGAACTTGGTGGCACATCGAGGTTATGAATGAGGTTTGATTGGACGAGCCAGTCGGAGTTGATTGAGAACGATAAAAGTGTAATTATTAAGCGCGTTTTTATACTTGCTCGTGATCCTCGGTGGGCTATCTTCTCTCATTCCTCCAGCATTCTTGCTAAGGAAAAGACTATGGTAGTCAACGTAGAGTATATAAGAGCTATAATTACAGCTGAGGAGGTGTTGTTGCTCGATCCTCTACGGCAGGAGGTTCTTCCATTTGTGATCAATTAAGGCGGCAACTTCCTCATGCGAATGCCTTACGGAATGGAACCGGCCAAGCTATTACAGAGGAAGAGGAGGTGCAATCTCCAATATCCAGTCAGTGTTACCTGCCCCAGGAGCTGTTGAAGGCATGCAGGCTGAGCTTCCATTTGAGTTTCAGCTGCTAGAGATTGCACTAGAAGTGATTTGTACATTTTTGGACTCCAATGTGGCGGAACTAGAGAGAAACGCATATCGTGTTTTGGATGAACTGGCCGTAAATATTAGCCCAAAGAATCTTGAACATGTTCGGTGTTTGAAAAGCAACTACCAAAATAATAAATAAAATTTTTGGGAAGAGAAGAAATATGAAAAACATGTTGAAAAATAAAAATTAGGCATGTTAAAAGATCCTAGACAATATGCTTACTGCTTTTCCCGGAAATTCAATCAATTTTAGTACCAAAAATTCAATATTTGCAATTTAATCATCACTTTGTGCAAAATATGTGAGAAAAAAAAAAAAAAAAAAAAAGTCACTGTGCAAAGCATGTGCAAGTTATTCTAGATTCAAGATATTAGTTTGAAATTTAAAAATTCTCAACAAGAAATGGGATGCGTTAAAAACCTTTTTCCCATGAATTTTTTTTTCAAAGAATTCAAAAAGTTTTTTTTTTTTTTTTTTGTTTTAAACAACCCTTTAAAATAACAACCATTCATATTAAAATTTATCTGTATTTGATGCATTTATGAAAATTATTGAGCATAATTTACGGTATTCACGAATTTAAAATTGATTATTTAAAAAATATTTTTTTTGCATTTTCTCTATTGAAATTATAGTAAAAATTATATATTTTACCCTTAAAAAATAACATACTTGTTTTTTCTTTGTTTCTTTGCATTTCCTTGCGCCTTTTATGATGTAATAAGAAGATATGATTTTTTTTGTGATCATGCAAGTATCATCCCATATCATTTTATGATGGTGGTCAGTGAGGAGATGGTAATAGGTTGGTGAAGATAAATTTTTTTTTTTAATTATATATGGAAAGAAATATACAATTTTTTTTATACATTTACTAAAATGGTAGAATATGAATTGAATGAAAAATTTTGGACTCTAACGAGTGAAAAGTAACCAAACCAAAGAATAATAATTCATGGTTTTTGTATTTGCTTTGTAGTACATAGACTAGTTCCTCTTATCATGCTTCTTTTGGTGAATGTACCAAAAAAATAACAAAAAATTATAAAAATAAACTAAGGTTCTAATCTACTAAAATTGTATATATCAATTGAACACTTTGTAAATTATTTATTAATTTGAGACATATATACAGTTTATGTATAATAAAACAATTTAATATTTTATCAGGCCAAAATGGCCTCTTAATAATATAAATTGTACAATTTGGATTGTGCAAAATGTATCTGGTATATGACCAAGTGTCAAATAGTACACTATCTAAAATCCATAAAGGAAATTACTAGCTGAAAAAAAGGTGAAATAGAACAAGCTTAAGAAACTCCCAAAAAGGCAAAAAAAAAATTGCATTTGAAGGAAGAAGAACACAGAGAGATACAGGCATGAGGAAGTTGCAATAAGCTTAATAATATTAATGTGTTACAACAAGGGCAACAAACAGAACAAAAAGTATGTATGTAGTTGTCCAGAAGCTTGGGAGAAATACAGACCAGATATGACCCTTCCTGCTGCTTCAACAGCCTGAGGGTGAGATGAATATCAGAGGCTAGAGGCTACTGGCTAATGCATTCACAATCTTAGCTTTGAATTCAGAATCAACAATGTGTGCTTGTCAGGCCTGAGAGAACAAAGCAGCGAAAGCGATGGAAAGTTAGTAGCGATGCGAGGCATAAAGTGGGAAAGGAAACTGACATCTGATTTGAAATACAAATGCAACCTATGCAGATGTAAGAAAACAAGAGAGGCATGCATATCCATATCATAAGTTAGCCACATGCAGTAGTTATCATCAGATCATTTCCAGATGATAGCGTCATATCAGTGCAACTTGAAAACGAAGGTTTTGTCATGATTAACTATGAGCAGGTGACGGCTGAATGGATGAGGTGCCGGGTTAAAAATTATACCTGCTTGTTTTTCTTCTTTGGCCTCCTCTTCCTTCGCGGTTTCCGGGCATCAGAGTTTGAACTTACATTATCACTGTTTCCTGTTACTGAATCTAATGGTCTCCGGTTTCTGAAGCCAATGCTGTTAGAAGTGTTGCTAGATGTGGACATTTCAGGCCTTCGTAAGGTTGGTTTCTTACTTGAAGATTTCCCAAACCGCTTGTCATTAGATGAACCAGAAAATGGTTTTTTTGATGGCCTAGGTGGAGGCATTAATGCACGAGCAGAATTCTGCCTCTGAATGAATACAATCAGAAATTACATCGTGAATAACTTGCCATTCATGTTAAATAAACAACACAAAGCCACAATCAGAAACCTGATTTCTTTCATCACTGGACATGCCTGATGCTGCTTTACCAGAAGCGCTTGAAGCTTGTTCCCTGAAGAGTGATCTTTTGCAATCATTAAGCTCGAAATACGAATGTTGACAGATAAATTATCCTAACCCAAGGATGCATACGTGAGGCTAGCTAAGGCGTACCATCACATTAACTTAACCATATCATCCAGTAATTAGAAAAGGAACAATGTAAAGGGATGATAAGAGCTGCCTAAAGCACACATGTAATCAGAACTTCCAAAACTGGAACTCCTAATATGTTAAAATTACCTGGTACTTTTATCCGTCCATTCATCATCTGCATCAGCATCATCACTTGAGCTTCCAGATAAAAAGAAATCATCATCACTTGGATCCAGAAGACCATCATCCTCACTCCCTGTCTCTGCGGAAGGAAGTTGAAGCTAAGAAGATCAACTTCATGAAACTTAACACTTCTTACCAACAAAAAAGATACACTGAAACTAGACTATTCTACACAGATAAGTATGACAATGATCTCAAATTTCTGCCACAAATCATTGAATCATATAAACGACGAACTTAATGATTAGTAGGATGTAAGGAAAAATTCTAAAAACGTATTGACTGATCCAAAGAAATCATACAAAAGGTAAAACCAATTGAAACATTATAAAAACTCTACAGTCTACACAACAAAACTCTCTACAAGTCCATTTTCTCTTCTCTTTCTCTCTCTCTCTCACCTAAAAGCAGATGATGATTTTAACAATCCGTGAGAGCAATTAGTGAATCAGAACAAAACATTTTCCAAACATGAAACTTGAATCAAATTGAATGAACTACAAAATGAGCAAGACAGACCTTCCAAATCCTTCCCACTTGCCGCGGCAGCAACTATATTGGCTTTAATCAGCTCACGAAGTCTACTTCTTTTTTCAATAATCTCCCCTTCTTCACCTCCCGAAAATAAGGGTACATAATTCTCAGTTTTGGGAAAGAACTGCAGGTCATAAAGAGAAAGATTCAAATTATTTAAACAGTTAAAGGAAAATGAAATGGGGAAGTAGTAACCAGAAATACAAAAATTTGCTTGCAGCCAAAACAAAGTCTTTCCAGGTGAGCACTTCAAGAACTGACAATAAAGTACCGAGATTTTGACCCTCATTTGCTGATTTTCAGATTGAATAAGTCATGTAATTAGTCCAGATAGAGGCCAAATCTCCAGATCAGAAGCACAGGACATATTGACCTACCTCATTCAACTTTGCAACTTACTAAAATCACAGGCAAAAGATAACCTAGGTAATTAAATCTTTTTCAAAGAGAAAACTTGAACAGCTGATAATCCATTGGGAAATACAGTTATTCCTTTTGATATTTCTTATTGCATCAATAATCAGGCAAATGTCACTTTTTTAAGCAGGACTATTGCTCTTTAGGAATCTAAGATTATTAAACAGAAAAAATCACGAGTCCACCAAGGAACTGTTTTTCAATAAGCTTAACAAAAGGATCACTAAATGATTGATGGATTGGAAATAATCTGCAAGCAATACAACACTTACTCTGACATATTCAAGATCTTGAAGAAGATCTTCTTTCGACTTAGAAAGTTGCTCAGCAAGCTCTCCTTCATGGGCCGGACCGGATAAAGCACGCAGTTGTTTCTCCACTCTTCTAATCCTCCGCTCAATCTTTCTTCTCTCTAAGCAACCATAACTCAGGGTTAACAAAGTTGATTATTACACATGTGGATTCATAAGCAAGTAAAAAGTTTTAGGAGCAAATTAAAGTTATATGCATAGACAAACTATTTTTTACCAAAAAATCTGATCTTCCTATTGCGCAGGAATATCTTACGCTCCACGGCCAACCGATTGAGATTCTCTTGTTGTTTCTTTAGTCCATCCAACTTCTTTTCTTGGGCCTCTTTAACTTCAGGTGGCAGATCCTAAACATAGAATAAAATACCACTGGTAATGAGATAATGCAAAAAGACTAAAATGGTGATTCTCACAACCTATGTCTTAGAAGAATGACTTCATTCATCCAAAAATTGAAGTCAGGCGCATGGCAACCGAAACCCAAATCCGTTTCATGACAAAAAAATCTTCAAAATCCAGAATTTTTACTACAGTATTTATTTCAGCACCTTATAGCTGTTCCATTGCTGTATGAAGGTATTGTAAACAATAAGCTACTACATTAACTCTACCAATTTGAATTATGCTTATGGGAAGCAGCCTCGCTTAAAAATCAGGCAATCCCTAAAATGGACAAAAACTTTTGTTATCACATAGACACACATAATATTAATCCATTCCGTGTCTACCAGTGGAATTTACATGCAGCCAAAATCAGCTCATAACAGCAAACAGAATGGTAAAAACTTCAGCTTTTCTCAAATGCAATGCAATTACCCACATACTTCAAGCAACGTCTACAAAATTAGCTAGTAAAAAGATTCAGAATTTGAAATTTTAATCCACTCTCATGAAATCCAAAGTTAACCGTGTGTGAGTGCGCGTGAAGAGATATGAACAGTACTTTGCGTAGCATGCGTTCCGTAGAACGAATTTGGTTTTTAAGAGAGACGGATTTAGGCTTGGGCTTCTTATCGACGCCAAGGGATTTCGGCCGGCGACGGCTGGCTTGCTGGTGCTCGGCTACTCGGCGCTTGCCGAAGCCTCCGTGAGCCATTCTACTTCTTCTGCAGTATATAGGAGGGAATTGTGAAGTATTAGATGAAAACGAAAACTTATGATAATTTTTCTGCCACGCCGACGAGAGCGTTTGTCCGAACGGTGACGGATTTAAGGTTTCAGCTGTGTTCTGCTAAATTACATCACCATCATGGCGAGCGGCGGACGACGTCGTTGTAGGTTTGTCTTTGAATCTTTGTACGGTCTACAAGTGGTAAACTGATTTCGGTTAGCAGGCCACATCGGCTTCGTTCGTTGGCCCAAATATTAAAAGGTATGCCCCAAAGTTTCGGCCCACTAATACACTATTAAACCAATGAGAAAAGAAAGCATACGTTGACAACTAATAAGGCAAAAGTAGAGGTACCAAAATTGAGAAAATTAAAGGTGAATTCGGAGGGGCCCAGACCAAATTAATACAAAATTTGGGGGTATGAACAGAAATATTTAGAATTTGAAATGTGTGGACCATTTTTAGACCTCTCGGATTTGTGAAATCCGAGTCTCTTAATCAATTTGAGATTTGGATTTCACAAATCTGATTTCTTAATCCAAAACGAATTCGGACTTTGAAAATCCGATTTCTAAAAAAAAAAAAAGTAGTATCATGTCCAGAAAAACTAGCACCATGTCCAGAAACGTCTACATCCATGCATGTAAATTTAAGCTATTTTTTTAACAAAGACAACTCACCACGTCTCAGAACAACTACCATCACATTAAAAACAACTAGAACCACGTCCAGAAACGTCTACATCCATGCGTGTGAATTTAAACTGATTTTTTTCACAAAGTCAGTCTACCACGTCTCAGAACAACTAGCACCACGTCAAAAACAACTAGAACCAAGTCCAGAAACGTCTACATCCGTCCAACTGTGCACGACGTAGTTGCAGCTTTGCGGGACGAAGTTCAAGCTGTGCAGGACGTAGTTGCAGCTTTGCGGGATGTAGTTCCAACTGTGCAGGACGTAGTTGAAGTTTTGCGGGATGTAGTTCAAGTTGTGCAGGACGTAGTTGCAGCTTAGCGAAACGTAGTTCCAGCTTTGCGGGACAAAGTTCAAGCTTTGCAGGACGTGGTTCCAGCTTTGCTAAAGTTCATATTTGTGTTTTGATGAGTTATTGATGTTTTGGTTTATGAAATAGGTAGAATTGTGATTTTGAAGTTCATATTTGTGTTTTGAATTAAAATTGAATTCGGATTAATTTAATTCGGACAGTAAAATTTCGAATTTAATTAATTTAGATTTCTTAAATTCGAATTACTATTAATTCGGATATCCATCCAATCCGGTTTTGGATTTTGATAATCCGAAACAGGATTTTTTTTCTTCGTCCCGCCAAAATTAGGATTTGCGAAATCTGAAACCCCTCAATTCGGATTTTGTAGAATTCGGATTTTCAAAATTCGAATTCTACCCGAATTATAAAACCCACCCCCTTTTTTTCTTATTCTTTCTTCTCCCTCACCGAATTATTCCCTTGCCGGATTTTTCAATTTCGACCAACCGGACATCCATTTAAAAATCTAAACCAATCAAAACATTCATCTCATCTCAAGGAACAAACCATACATTTCAATGCAATTTTTTTTGGGTTTTGTACATTTCTCAAAAATCAAAACCCATTAAATTTTCGTAGATTTACGAAATTTCGGCCAGTGTTTTTGTGATACAATAGCACCAACATATTCATCTTGTTGAACTCTACAAAACGAACTGATCGGTTTTCGTTTTCGACACCGTAACGCCGCCCTCCGCTGACGGACCGCAAAGCTTGAACTACATCCCGCAAAGCTGCAACTACGTCCTGCACAGCTTGAACTACGCCCCACAAAACTCAAACTACGTCTCGCAAAGCTGGAACTTCGTCCTGCAAAGCTGCAACTACGTCCTGCACAGCTGAAACTACATCCCGCAAAACTCCAACCATGTCCTGCACAGCTGGAACTATGTCCCGCAAAGCTGGAACTACGTCCACGCCACATATCAATATAATTAATCTAATTAATATCCCTTATTAATTTTTAATTAATTTTAAATTTAATTAGAGTTATTGATATTTATGATTTTGAAAATCCGAATTTGGATGAATTCGGATTTCCAAAATCCGATTTCATCTCTATTCAGATTTTCAAAATCCGAGATGCCTCTTTTAGGCTCACAACTTCCAAATTTCTTATTTTTTTTGTCCACAAATGGATTTTGGGGATTTATTTGGTCAAAAATTTTGAATTCGGATGACTTCCATAATCTGATTTGGGACTCATATGGTAAATAGAGGGTTGGATTTATGATGAATATAGGAAGATGCAATATTATGGGAGCTGAATTTTGTGGTCTATTTTAAAAGATACAAGTATTTGAAACTTGAGTCGGAGAAAAATTACGGTAGAAGTGGATAATTAAAATGTGGTGACAATAGTGTTGGATGGAGAAGGTTGTGTAAGCACACAAAAGATCTTGTTTGTGGGATTAGATCATTATTGAAACGGGATAATCTAGGAATGTGATGGACCAAAAAATAAGCACCTCCTAATAGAATAGGTAACAAAGCCACTTGTGACGGAAGTGGATAATTAAAATGTGGTGACAATAGTGTTGACTGAAGAAGATTGTATAGGCATACACAGATGTCTTATTTGTGGGATTACAGAATTATTGAAACGGGATTGACTAGTGAAAATTTATCATATTCATCGAAAATATAACTATGCGTCAAATTGTTTAGTTTCAATAGCAGTACATCAACCACGAGATTGCTCAATCATGATATTTCATATATGCGTAAAGTAATAAGACGACGTTAGATTTGCCTCTTTTTTTATACCAAAGAAAAAAGAAAACATTGGGAGCTAATTTAATTAACTAGAAAATTACTAAAATTAAGCATCCCATTTGCTCAAATAACTATTTATACTTTTTTATCTTCACCATGTTCATGAACCCAAATTAATTACTATTTATTCATTTATTCCTAATTCTTCTTCTTATATTAAGTGCATCTGATCTTTTTTTAGCCTCTTATGAATATACGTAGGCATGCGAATATCCCAACTTCTCTTTACATAATAGAAATACACCAAGGGAGGAATTTGTCAAAGCATGATTGCATCTCTAAAATGACTTATTTTAATCGTGTTTGTTCGTAGTCAGTGGCGAAATCAGAAAATTTAATATAAGATGTTAAATTTGCCCTTAATTTACAGCATCATGGTGGTAAAAAGAGGAAGAAAAAGTATGGTAGAAGAGACGAAGAAGGTCGGCTTGAAAGAGAAGAGGCGAAGAAAACTTTGTTACTAATTAAAAGAGAATAAGTTGCTTTTCTTTTTTTTTTTTTTTAAGTGAAGGCCTATTTCATGCTCTCTATTTTGTTATTTCGCGCACCTTTTTATACCTAAATTATCCCTGACAAATTAAGAAATACTAACCATAATATTTAAATATAAAAATATATTAAATTACCTAAATACCCTTAATCAATTTACTAAAAATACCAAAAAAATTTATTTATAATTTCGCTCATCTATGCTACTTTAATCATAATTTTTATAAATTTTTGGTAAATTAAAAAGAAACTTATAAAATTTTTCGTAAATTAATTAAGGGCAATTAGGTAATAATATGAGGGACAGAAGATAAACATTAAGGAGGCGAGAAATAAGAATTAAGAGGGCGATACTTAACAAATTAAAGGGTGTTTTTGAAAAAAGGGGGGCGTCCAATAACAAAAAGGGGGCGCGATATAGCACTACCCTTTTTTTAAATGCCACCTACTGAAACGACGTCATTTCAGTAGGCAGCCATTTTAAAAAGAAAACAAAACCAGGCGGCTCTGCAATTTACGGCAGCAGGAGCTCCATGGCTGCTCTATTGTCAAAACAATCGTAAATTGTATTCTAATAATAATATTTCCGGCAACATGAAGATGCTCAAATACCCTTCAGCCCTTAACTAGTTCCACCGCTGTTCGTAGTAGGGGAATTATTAAAAAAAATTTAAATACTCCTACGGGATGAGAATAGTACGTATTTAGCACTGTAATACAGTTTTTCACTAAAAAATTTGCAATTTGCAGGTAAAAATCATAAAAATAATAAAATTTTATTTCATTTGGAATATATCGTCGATGTTATTAAGGTAAATATTTTATTACATAGGTGAGATTTACGAAGAAAGAGTCTTTGAGAATCCTTGTTCTTCTCGTCCTAGTGAGGGGATTGTCATTGCACTTTCCACTTGCAGAAACAAGTTGTAGAATAAGGTTAAAATAGTAGCATCCTTTTTTAGTCAAACATTTCAAAAACAATAATGATATTCATATTCAAAAGTTCTTGTAGAAAATCTAATTATTTTATTCAGATTTATGAATAAAACAATTATTAAGTTGTGCCGTTTATTAGGTAATAGTCACACCCATAGTTTTCAACATCGAGATCCCATGCAGAATCGTTTTGTAATCATAGGATCGGATCGGTCCCTGGATCGGTAGGATCGAATTATTAGGATCGTAAAAGTATTAAAATGTAGGCAAAAAAAAAAAAAAAGAATTTATGAAACATTTCATAAACACATACTTGTTCAAATCACATTTCTGGTCACACCAGTTAAAAGGTGACAATATCCTTCAAAAGCAGCCATGGATCCCATAAATACCAAGCCCCATTACCTCATCATTATCAAAACATTCAAATGTTTCCATGTTCATTACTACTTGCCTACTCAATCCCACAATCAAGTTCTTGAAAGACATCAATCATTGATTCTCACTTCTTGTTTCCACAAGTTTTCAAGAGCATTGAAGCTCCACAAGACAATGGAGGAACTGGAAGCATCAAACAGAACAATCTTACACAAGTCAAGAATCATCATCTTCTACTCCTATATTATCTCTTTTCCTGATCATGCAGGTGCAGCACTACATGGTGGCGAGGGAGGGCGCCCGCCCCGAAACAACTGAAATTTTTCCTAATAGGGTTATTCTGACCGATGTCCACCCTCCATGCCTCTGCAATTCTGCCTCCAAAAATTTAAAATCCGCATCCACCCCTAATCATAGGGTGTGAGATTGGATCACCACAAGCTTCTGATCCATTCACTAACTTCTAAACATGGGATTTATGCCTTTTGTGCTTCATCTCATCTTATGTTTCTTATTTTGGAAGTGCTGACTAGAGGGCTAAGAAGTAACAAGAACTAGTCCCCAACCAATAATCATGTCTCTCTTGAATCCTTCTGTCAAGTTTTTGTGTTTCATGTTATCATTTCTCAATAGTTTATATTCAATTTCATACAGTAAAACCCTCCCTACATCTCAATGGTGTAACAACAAACAGGACTTTATGAGATGGGAGTAGTATCTGTTTCTTTCATACAAGTATCTGTTTCTTTCATACAAGTATCTGTTTCTTTCATACAAGTATCTGTTTCTTTCATACTACTACAAGCATGTATTATCAATCACTAAGAAGAGGAGTATTAATGGAATTTGCTTCTGATATTACCAGGCATGTCTCATGTGTCTTTGGTCATACTTTTAGCACTAGAATTGCTGACAAGCTTTCCATGGAGAACCTTGCAGTGTATCCACCACTTCTGCATCATACTCCTGCCAAAGAATATGTAGTTTCCCAGGGTATTTGGAGTAATCAATGTGCCCTTTCATGTGTACAAGATGCTACTAGCTGATCTTCCATTTACAATACAATAGGTTGTTCTCCTTCAATCTCCGATATCACGATTAGAAAATCATTCAATCCAAGAGATAAGGGCTCTGATTTGGGGATTGGGTTAATAACCTGTAGTGAAGATCGTATAAGAGCAAGATACAAAAGGACGGTTGGATTGGAAAGAAGTGAGATAGCGTACCGTTTTGTTATTCTTCACATAGCCAATGGCAACTTCTTTCCTCAAATTTGCTCTTTCAGCAAGCTCAGAAAATGAGGGATTCTCACTGCTTTGCATGTAAAGACCAATATGCTACAGAATAAAGCAAATCAAGAAATTTGTGTTAGACTACTAATTTCGGATTCACGACAAAGCAAGTGAAGGATCCTAAATAAGCTGCTTTATCTTGACAATAACTTGTTTTTGCCACTAAGGGTTACCTTAGCATGATTCTTGACATAAAGACTTTACAGAATAACATGTTTTTGCCACTAAGGGTTACCTTAACATATATTTCATCTCCTTCGGCATTGAGGATGTCTTTCCAAACCTCATTCAATTCACAGTTTTCTGCCACTGCAAGCAAAGATTTTCCAACAGTTGAGTGGTTCATGTTTTCTTTCTACTTTAACAATCCAAGTAAAGGAGAAACATTCTACAAAGACCAGGCAGAAAATTTTTAACCTTGTGCCGTCACAAGGCTCATTACTTCTTCTGCTGCAATATAAGTAAGTGATGGCTTGATTCTGCTAATCTGCCAGATCAGAGGGATTCACTTATGAATGACACAAGCAAAAATGTTCCATTAACAGATTCTATCAATATTCAGAAAGCAAAGAATAGTTAAGAAGATACCTGTTTACCCAATTTTGAGTCAACAATTTCTGCAACTAGATTATGTACCTGGAGTTTACTCATCAATTAGTTTTGAAGACACAAAGATTTGAAGCAACATGTAGATAGTTCCATGAAAGGATTAATCTGTTTCTTTTTATCTACTGAACATTTTATGATACGTAATCTTCGTTTGTATTTTAGGATGATACTTCAAATGATTTTCAAGTACATACCGACGATTTCTGATGATGAGAAAATTGTTTTATTTGTACAAGCTATCTTTCATAAGCTTAAGAAGTTATGAAAAAATATATCTCTAAAGCATTTAATCAAGAACTATCTTTCTAACGGAGATGAGTGAGAGTTCACACATTAACCCCAAGATTCCCACAAATAGTTTCCGCAAGAAGCAGAGAATATGCCGAATGCTTGTCTGCCTTTGATGGATCTGAAACAAGAAGAGAAGGAGTTCAAATACCATGTCAGTCATCTAAAAAAGTAATATCATCACCAAAATTTACCTCCAAGTAGCCATTCTCTATCCGATATAACAACGATGGAAAAGGGAATATCTTCCTTTTTCTTAAAATATTTCTGAATGTTTGTGATAGTCTCCCTTAAAGTTTCATAATCCATCGGATTCCCAATCTAACACAATAAATGATATAGGTGAAAAAAAGGGAAGATACAAATGTATAAGCACTTCATTCACCAATAAGTTTGAAAAAGTCTAAATACACTGATTGAAGCAATAATACCCTGTGAGACACTTGGACATTTTTTAGCTTCCCTTGACCTGCAATTTTGCTAGCTCTATCTCTGTCATCCATTGGCACATCTGACAAGACTTCCTAGAGATGAAAAGTTCAAAAAAAAAAAAAAAAAAAAAAAAAACAGAAAAAGCATCATTACTTGATGGCAACACTTGGTGGTACTTTATCTCTGTGTGTAGCAGTCTCTGCTTGAGAATGTATAGTTCAATGTAAAGTAGCCTACGCTGAGTAGCTGCTAAAGAACAGCAAAACATACCAATAAACTTCCAGGCCCAAGATAGTTATCATATTCTTTAATCATTTCCGCAACATCAGGGCGCCATCCAAGCATCAATATGTACTCTTTACGTCCTGGATATGAGTCGGATGCCTGCATTAATATTATGAAATATTCAGACAGGAAGGAAGTAACACATGGATAACATGAGCAATATTTTCGGTGATGGAACACCTTTGAGCCTGATTTTGAGCGTTTGACAATTTTCTCTAGTCTAGCTCTTGTAATTTCAAATGCATCACGGCTTAAAAGACCACCCTTCTTAAGAGTCTGAGTATCATCAGAGGAATTCTCATCTTCAGGGAGACTTGAGATTGACAGCTCGGGTTTCTTCTTTCCATGTACGGGTGCAATAAATAAAACCTGAAAGTTTACAGTATAAAATTTTTGAGGGGGATAAATTCTTACACATACAATCACCATGTTGGAAACAACAATATTGTCACCATAAACTCCGAAACCAGACCCTCAAACAAGATCTTCATACTGCAACCTCTTTAACATCAATAAGGAGCAACCACAAAACAAAATAAATTGAGGACATGTTGATGTTGGGTCTCATAAGGGTAGGAATTTCCTTTAACTGAAAAGTTTTTCAATGGGATTGGTAAAGATAGAAACTACCACAATTCCAAGTATAAAACACCCAATAATTTTACAAGAAGATCAATGGATTATTCTAGCTGTGGTAAACGGACAACTATATCTTAAAAGATCTTTGATAAAGGAAGTCAAAACATTAAATGTTGCCAAAAATGAGAACGTTCAATATCAACTCTGTATCAGTTTTGGAAGTAAACATGTCCAAAAAATGGTACTGGTTCCTGAGTTTACTTCTTTAGTGAATTATATGATCTCAAGCAGACTATTAAAATTCAGCTTTACATGCTAGATAGTGAAGACAAGAGGCAACTTCAGGGCCATAACTAGGGCTGTGGCACAGTATCCCAAAAAACTAGCCAATAAATCAAACTATAAGTTACCAGCATGTTTAATGCACTGATTTTTTTCTTTTTGTTTGGTAAAGAGGAAACTGTTAGTTATGTAAACTACCGTTTGGAAGAGCCACAGCCCAACTTTTTGGTCCTTTATAGAACCATAATCTGACTCTATCCAGAAAGGGGAAAAAAAGTAATTTTTTATTTTCATACCATAATCAGTTTGAAGTGAGCATATGGAACATAACCGTCTACAGTATTCAACTGCTTTGATTAAGTAAAAGTTAGAAATATGACTTAAGGATGCAAATCCAACAAAAAGCAATTGCCTCTGATAAATAGAAAAATAAAGAAAGAGTGTATAATCTCCACATACTTTGTCCGTTTCACGAATAACTTCATCATCCTTTGGATGAAAATCTATCTTCCCATCTCGATAAAGACCAGCAGCAATAGCCTGCGAAATGAGATGAAGCTATTTGAGGAAGCCAAGAAATTCAGTAATTCGCAGAAATAAGAACCCTTACCTCCTGAAATCCACATCTTAATTGCCTGTACTTCAACCCAACTAAATCCGGAAAGCAGCAAAGGTTAAACACATTTTCTGGAACATGTAACATAAGTGGATAAGATTTACAAGCCCACTCACCACTCACCATGTGGTAGGATGAAAAAGAGTAAGAAGCTACAATTTAGAGATGTAATTGTAGAGAGAAAGACAGGAGGATGAACAAGGGTAAGAACCTATATATAAATTACAAATGTAATTCCAGAGAAAAAGAGATGTTGAAAATCATTCATGTGCAACTTAGGTGATGCACAAAACCGAATGCAAAAAAAACAAAACAAAACAAAACAAAACAAAAAGTTCAATGTTGCGTTATCCTTGAAGTGATTAAGTGCACGCCTTCATAGAACTTCAATAAATTAACACACCAATGAACAGAATCTAAAGTAGGACAATTTTAATAGCAAGATAGAATACTTAATTCAAGGAGAGAATAACTAGTTTCTCAGGACCAAAGTATTGGATTCTCCACAATCTGAAATTTGTTCAAAAGCTTCAATCAGTAAGAAAGATGCAGCAAAAAGCAAATTCATATACAGTGCAGCACAACATCATTCAGGGTTCCTTGATGATTCACATATTGAGATGAGACAGAAGAAAAAGTACAATTCAGAATCAAGGTATCGTGTCCAATCTCCATCAAATACCATGGACAAGTGAAAATTTCAAGAGTTTTGTTGATTCAATAGTTGTGCATTACTTCTATAATTGAGTAGATGTCTGTATATCTTTATGAGTCCTTTCTGCCGGGAGCATTGAACAAATAATTTGGAAGCAACATTCTCAACAGGCTCCACTTTCAACCCTGAAATTGATTTTAAAAGATCACAGGTTTTGGAACTTGACACCTGCATTGAATTGGTTACAAAATTAAAACCTCAAAATGGTAAATCTGGAAATGAAGCACTCAAAACAAACTTTCAGAAAACTACCTCAACAACAATTGGCACAGAGATCATTTCTTTAAGTGGTTGAAGAGCAAGTACAGAAAGAAACGCATCTGTATCAACTTCATACCTAATAAATTAAAACCTGAACATCAGCAAAGAGAAGTATCCCTGAAAAGAAAAATACAGTCACGGCCTCTTCCTTTTTCCTTCAAATGAATGCAATCCAGTTGCCCAAGACAAAATAATAGAAGTAATAAGTTGGAAATACACCATGTATCAATAATTTGATAACATAGTCACATTCACTAATTAACCATTAGGTAGAGTCCACTCTCATAAAACTAAAGAGTTTCACCAAATGCACCAGCCAAATTGAGCATGATTTCTAGGTTTTTGTTAGCCACATATTCATGCGAAGCAATCAGGCACCAAATGAAAAATTGAGGGAGGAATAAACTGATTTGGCTGACATCAAATCGTCTGATAGAAATCACAACTATTTTACCCCCTCACATTTAGAAAAATTACAAAATGAACTCTAGTGTTCGGCGAAACTACAAATACCCCACTTGACTGACTGCCCAGAAATGTCAGAAAAAGTTTAGACTAAAAACTCAGTTGGAAATTGGGGGTAGGTGAAAGACAATTTGAAGTCTGTTCACTTACCCTCAATTTTGGTTTTTTTCCCCCTTTCTTTAAAAAATATAAATTCAGACTGGATTTTAGTCTTTTCACTTTCTTCAACAAATGACCATGTCTGTCAGTCAATCAAGGGGGGATTTGTAATTTCTCCATCAAGTCAAGGGGGTATTTATAGTTTCACCAAACACGATGAGGGTTTATCATGCAGTTTTTCCAAACCTACCGGGGGTTAAATGTACATTTCAAGTTCTTACCTATCACCCTTTGTCGGCAATATGATTATGGCCCTTGTTTTGTTAGCGGCAGCCCTTTCAAATGATTTTGTCAGGCTTAGGCTGCAACTGTACCATCATAAGTTACATGCATAAGATTCAATACAGGCAGGGTTCCTTAATCTGTTCCAAGAAAATCACAAAACAAGGATATGCTGTCTGGAGCCCATACTATTAGCTGTACTTTTTATCAAAAGTAAAGAGATCATCTTTCAGATAAACTTCTCTTGCTCACTACAAGTAAAATTCAAATCTTCCTACAGATATTGCCTATACAAGGTATGCTTGACAACATGATACAACCTAACTCCACAGCCAAGGTTTTCTTATACATGCAAATTACAATAGGTGGTATCGTACCTCTTTGAAAGAACATCAATATGAATGAGATCTTTGGCAATGTTGTCAGCAATCTTGTCTATTTGCTTTCGTGGAAGATCAGATAAGAGAAGGATTCTCTGTCTCCTATGAACATGTACCTACTGAATCATAGGTGAAGTACCATAATAGCACAAGCATAAGGAGACAAAATACAAAGCATTAAGCCAATACCTGGAAGTTGCAGTACCTAAGCGAACAGCGAACTCATGATACTTGTTTAACTGCTTCAGTATGAAAGTCAGATGACTATTGATGCCACAAATAATTATATGATCAGTCTCCAGAACTTGCATTTGAACCCCCTCTCTCACTCTTTGCATGTTATGCTGTACAAAGGCTAGTAAAGAGATGCCCGGTTGAAAATAAATTTTATGAGAAATGCAACATCTCAGGAGTGCGTACCCTAAATTGCTCTGTCATAGTGCTCAACAGGCGAGAATAGAACAGAATACCCCATATAGCAAGAATAAAGCCGATTACACGTTCAATCCGTGTTCTTTGCTGTATTTAAAGCACACCTTGTGTAAGGAAAATATCCATTGATATCACACATGCAGTGACCAGTACAAGAATGGTCACATCAGAGCCAATAGAATGAGAATCAGGTGAGTCAAATGAATCAAACTTTCAGATGTGTCGATGATGAACATAGGCATGCCCAGGCCTCCCAACAGCATTCCTCAAGGGACTGTGAGTTACCCCTGCATATCAACGTGAGAATTTAAAACTGGGAAGTGATGATGATAGTAGAATGGTAGATTGAGAATAAAGAGGGGGGAAATGGAACAAATATTAGCAAGCTTAAAAGGAAAGATGGGTATTATGTCTTTAGTTTAATCTCACATGACATTGTTTAGGTTGGATTTGCAGTGGTTCTTCAATTTATATTAACTCATTGATCAAAAGTTTGAACCTATATACATAGATGAATCATTGCTATAAGATCTTATGTAAGATTCAACAGCATATGGTTCTTTTAACTAATCTGCCACATAACATAATTGCCCTATAATGCTTCTTCTACTGCAATGCAGGCTATTCCGCCATCACAATTTCAATGCGATAAATCTTCTGTCTGCTAAAAGTATGAATATCGTTCGAATAGCTCAAGCTGAAGTCAAATTTTAACCACATCTTCCAGAAGCTTTACTTAATTCTTATCAATATTTTAGCCTAATTCCTTACTTGCGTGAGATTAAAACTCTGAGCTGTCATTATATGGAAGATAAATCCTCCTGCGGGCTCTAGTGAACATTTTACCTGAATTTGTAGAAGAGGAAACCACCAATGATGACAAATGAAGCACATGACAAAAGAAGCACAACAAAAAATCTGCACAAGTCCACAAAAAGTCACCAATATCATGTAAGTATGCAGAACATGGTAAAGCCAAACACATGTCAAAAGAAGGAATAGTTTCATTATTCGTCAGATAAATGCATCAACTAACAGACCAATACATGTTCTCAAATAAAAATGCATGAAATGACACAAACCGTGTAACCCTTATTTTCTAGAGCACAAACAATTTATCAATCTTACATGTATAAATTAAGGTAGCAGGTACTTGAGGAAAATAAGCGAAGGAGCTCATAAGCAAATCTATTCACTGAAGTTATAAGATTGCCTCTAACATACTCTGACGCATTCTAAGGGCAAATATGAAAGTAAGTGAATGTATAATACTTACGTGGCAACATTTCTCTCAAGCTGCACGTTGAATAAATAAATTAACCTTGAAAAGTTCCATCTGATGTCTTTAAGTGCAGGCAATGAAACGTCCAATTGGAGAGGAGTTGGTTTATTCACAGAGTTAGACATGCAAGCGAAAGGCAAACTCCTAATCGAGTATGTAGTACAAGTCACATACAAGAGAAAATCTTGTAGGGCATTCAGTTTTGTACTGGTGAACAAGTATTGTATCAACCTAACTAGGAAATAAGGTGTTGTGAATGCTATCATGAATTTAGCCTGTTTGCCCTGCACAAGCTGTAACAAGAACCATCGTTAGCTATTATCAGCATATGAAACAATAACTGACAAGACATTACTGATTAATATGTGGCACTGAGTTTTGCTAATATGGAACAGGTCAATCAAGAGAGTAGGTCAAGTACGGTACGACTGATTATCCCCTTTCTTGTCAAATCATTCAAACTCAAGTTTAATTAAGCAAAATAAATTGATCCCCGATGAGGTAAACCAGGCCTATATTTTAGGTTTATGCTACTTTCAAGCTCAAATACAGTCAACAAAAGTTGCATCTAAAATGTATCCATGATAAATAATGAAAAACTATACAACATTTAAACTTGGAAAGATACTATCTTAATTTTGGTACACTAGGAAGGATCATGCACCTGGAGAACACTTTGCACCACCATCTTCAGGGATCTACCATCAGATTTACTGAAAACATGCTTATTTGCTGAAGGACCTGAACCCATACACTTCATACGACAACTGACCTTCCATTTCCCTAGCAAAAGATAATAACAACTATGGCTAACATGAAAATGGTGGATTAAAAATAACAACAGCAAATAACATAATTCTAAAATAAGAACTAGGTTGATGAACAATATGGGAAGCTTTAAAGTCCAGGAAAAACACATCACAGACATCTTTGTAGTTGCAAAAGAATCTAAAATCCACCTTCTGTTTAGTCTTAACTATATATTTGTCATACTTCTAGCATCGACAAGGTACAAACAATCACAAAATTCTCAGCCAGCAAAATGTTTGAGCACAAAACCATAAATATGATTGGAAGTTTAATAACGCATATCTCCACATGGAAACTTATACTATAAATTCGTCATTCAAGTATCCAATCCTAAACATTCATAACAAATATTAAAACTGACCTCTGTTCCTAATTAACAAATCACCAGGCCACAAAGCTGAGGTGGGGCGGTACCTGCAGGCATCCAGCAATGACTTTTACAATATTGAAGCTATTTCTTAACAGAATCATTGAAACAATATACATATCAGTTAAGTCATTAAATATACGTCAAAATATAAGCCATTCACTTTTCGCTCTTGTTTAAAAAAGAAACTCATAGCTTATCCATTTGATTGACTGCTAAAAATCAACCTAAAACAGCTGAGTAATGATGGTCCATAGGCTCAATTTCATTGGCATGCAAAAGCTAACGGATGTCCTTTATTTCCAATCGATGAAGATTGCAATTAGAAATTCCGGAGCAGAATTTAATCAAAATAATGATGGATCCCAGGAGATAAAAAAATGTCCCTCCTTATCTTCAACATGTTGCTCACATTGACAAAAAAACACCCTCAGATACAACTTACTGATAATCACACCAGCAACTGAAACTCTTTATTCACATCGACTATATTTCTATTTACATACCTGTATCCAGTTTAATCAATAGTCAATTATGAATCTTTAATGCAGTAACTAAGCTTAGGACTTGGAGTCGTAGACTTCCAATGCTCAATAGATACAGCGTGAATGCAACTTTTAACAACAAATTCATGAATTCAACCATAGCCCAGAAACAATTCTTGCATCAAAAACAGAAATTATAGGCATTCAAGAAGGATCACCTCCTTACTGGAGAAATCTTATTCCATCTCTGAACTGGTGTTAAAAAGCATGGTCTGGAGCTACACAACTGAAGCAGAAGCATCCCTTTATTACGTATATGTCTACAAAGTTACAGAATTCCCGAAGAAAGCGAAGAAAACGAATGAGGAGAGAAAGTGTCGCTTTCTTCAAATTTTAAGTTGGGATTGTAAAGTGAAGCAACCAAGAAAGTGTTGCCCCTTTTGAAAAGTGCAAAGAAAGCCCAATTTACTGAAGTGATATTTTGTAATGTTAAAATTGATTGATGACCAGAACACGATTACAATAAACAAACCTCCAAATTTTTTTTTTTTTTTTTTTAAAAAGAAAGAAACGAAAACAAAATTCTTTGATAGATCTAATCTAACCAACTACATTACAAAAAGGTTATTTTCAATGAAAAATGTTAAAATATTGCCAACCCAAAAGTTGACGAAGATCGCATGTTTAAGTAAAATGTCCCAGCTTGGACCACCGGTCGGTTTCCAAATGGTGTACGAGAAAAGGACCATGAAAGAAAACAACAGAAAGTGTCGCATTCATTATCTTCCGGGCTTCGCCGGAAGTTTGCAGGGACGGTACTAGGTAATTGGAATTTGGCAGTGATAAAAAACTGATCTTGACAAGTTTATTATGAATTTTGGAGGGTGGCGCACACTGTACGTACTTGTGTGACAACTCACAAGCATCAGTAGTACTGTTAATCGATATTTCCTTTTTTTATAATAATTATTTTATTTATTAATATTATTTTAAAACAGAGATAATAGTACATGAGAAGAAATGAAAAGAAGGCACAAACCACCAAGGCGGTCCCCGGCGGCGATGTCCTTTCAGGGAATAGTGGTTTTTGTTACTTCCCACTTTCTCAAGGCGGGGCCGGCCACCGTGGACCATGAGAAACGTTTAACTCGTAAGCACATGGTTCACGAGCTGCCAATGCCCCTCCGGGAATTGCAGGCCATACGAAGAGTCAACCCAACTTAAGATTGAGTCTATTTGGAATGATTTTGATCTTTTAAATAAAATGGACTAAATAAATATGTTAATTTAAACCGATCAAATCATATTTTTATCAATTTGGTTTAACCGATTTGTACATAACTTATTTCTAAATTTAAAATTTAAAACTAAAAACATATAGTATACATCAAAAATATAAAATCGTACTTAATATAAATTTGAAAATATTAAAAATAAAAAAAAATTAAATATCACAATATTATAAGTTCACAAATTAAAAACATAAAAATAGGAACGTAGTAATGATTAGTGAAAAGGGGCGGTGGTGGAAGCAGGGTGGAGGGACTCCCTCTGTGGGTGTGCGAGGGTAAAGGCAAGGCAGAAGGGGTATTACCTTTAGCGAATGAATGAGGCCAACAATTAGGGCTGGGGAATTTTTGGTCAACAAAGACAATGTTGGAGAATTTTTGGTTTTGATATTAAGTGGGCAGCAACTAAATAAGCCCACTTAATTGAACATCAGCTCATACATTAATTGAACGATTGAATTCCTGAATGGATATTAGGTTAATAATAATAATAATAATAATAAATCTAATTATACCGATCGTTCTGGCTAAAATAGTCAGTTTCATCAATAAAATTATCAACCAAACCAATAATATAATATAGTTTCAAAAATTTTCAAATTATGGATTTTGAAAACTATTTTTAAACCACCGGTTCACCGAAGCCAAACTATACCCACGGGTAGTTCAATCCTTATCATTTTGGACGGCATTCCCACTCATAGAATACCTCCTCCTAGTCCATTATTGTCATCCATGAACCAAATTAACATTTTTTTTTTTTTTTTAAATCTTCAAATTCGAGGAAATCTAGATTAATCGCCGTGAAGGGAGGAGAAAAGAACAACAATCAATTAGAGCAAATTAAGATTACAATAATATTATCGGAGAGGAAAAAGGCAACAATAGATATTGTAACTAAAAATTACATAGCAAACTACAAGGTTAAAATCCCTCCATCTTATTGAAAAAATATTTAGGAATGAAATTTTAACAAAATAATACAATATACCTTTGGTAGGAACTTTGAAATCTTTCCATGAAAGGAAAACTTTGAAGACTGATTTCACCATTAGGTAAAAGTGTGAAATATTCAAGCAAACAATTGCTTAGTATTATTGCATTGAAGACCTTAAAATGGAGTACAAGAGAGACAAGGCAATATGTGAAGAACCACTAGTAGCATATTCCAATTAACGGTACAGTAGTAGAGGTTATAATTACAAGAGTAGCCGGTTCACTTTCACGGCTCCCACTATCCACAAACTACAAGGGGATCCCCACAATCCCACAGCCAAAAGAGGGGATAAAACATTAGAACTTTCTCTAACTTTTTTGGTACATAATCAATCCCTCCATTACACAATTTAATACTGACCTAACACCACAACTGGTCATGCTTTATGAGAGAATCACATCATTCCTTTATCCAATAGAGCTCCTAAGGCAAAAACAGACAGACCAAACGGCAGGCAGGAAAAGAGAAATACATGGTATCTGACTAAGAATGCATCATTGCCATGGATTAGATGAGCAAGTTTGATGGCAGCTAGAAAACGATACGACGGGGATGATGGTTGGGAGCTCTAAAGGGCGCATTCTTCTCCAAACTAGTTTTCTTCATGAAGGGGCTGCTGGTTTCGGCTTCACGGCTGAAGGGTCATCTGACTGGAGTGTTGGATAGATGAGTGCTGCAAGTGATACAGGCATGATACAAAGTGATTTTGACTGAAGAAACTGCATTGCAGCTCCAACGTCTTCTTCCATAAGCTTAACGACTTCTCGTTCAGTTTCTTCATTGGACCACTTCTCCCAAACTTGCTGGTTATCCTGCAGGTGGAGACCCAAGATTTATATTGACAGAGAACCGTCGTTACGGAAAAATACAAGAAAATTCTTGGGAAAACTTGTAGATTTCTGAATGCTCAGCAGTCCATCATATAGAAGCAATTTGTGCTTAAGAAATACCTCAACGGACTGCAGTGGAATGTCAGCAACAAGCTGCGCCACTGCACCAGCTCCCCCAAGCCTACTCATGCTCAGTACCTGATGAGTAGTTCATTTGAAGAAAATAAATTCACCAAAACCCATAAAATATTGTCTCAAGAACTCAGAGCTTTTCACAGACAGATGACAAATGCATCAAAAGTTCGATTCTTCATGCACAAATAATGCAGGTATAACCTATACCCTTTAAATTCCCATAACACTTGCGTTCCACCAAACATGTTTTGAAAGATAAAGGAATCATATCTACATCTTTTCATCAATAAAGTGATGGCAAAATCAAATCAAAATACTCAGGTCCAGTAAATGGGTGCCCATCAAACAAAGATATCCCCGGAAATATTGTGTTGCCCAAAATCTTATGATAAAAGCAGCTTGCCAAGAATTGCCTAGTGAAAATGGGAGCACAACAATAACAATGATTGTTCAAAAAAATTGTCTGCATACTGAAGTGACCTCACCTTAACTTGAAGCCTTAAGAATTTCACATAATCTAAGATCTCATCAAGCATTGCAGCTCTGTCTGTCTGCCAAAGAACAGGACAAGGAGAAGAAAATTCAAAGTATTAGTAAGTATGATCATATTCAACAGTATCTAATCCAACAATGACTATAACCACAATAATAGCAACTAGTGCAAGAGAAAATGAAGTTCCTTTTACTCGTGAAAAACTTCTAGTACCTAATTCTCAAGCCCGTTATTGATCGACAGTTAATATTAAGCCAGTTTAGTAACTGCTGTGAAATCTAATAATGCCAGAAAGAGGGAGAAGCGCAAAAAACAAAGGCCTGTTTCTAGTTTGCAATCCAGTCAAACAAAAGGCATATCTTGGCAAGGGGAGTACAATGTAGCAAATATATATGCTGCATGTCACTAATCATGAATAAATTTGATGATCCTATTTGGCAACAAACATCTGAATATCTATGCCTATATCACAATAGTACTCTATATCCAGCCAGTGTAAGATTGAAATTGAAAAATATATCAGCTTAAAACATCACTACGTCATATAAACTACCTAATCATGTTATCAATAATCTGCAATAAAAAATTTTGCTAACAAGCATGCTAAAAAGGTGAACTAGTCAGAAAAATCAGGTAACTGAAGCACTTCAAAGGAACTACAGATTCTTCTTGACAAGTTGAAAATACATACCTTGTTACAGCTAGGAACAAGTTCCTGCAAAGCCTTAATTCTCTCAGATATCCTTTCTCTACGTAACTGTGAAATGGAGATGCATGCAGTTCAGCAGGATACAACTATTTCTTTCAAAAACAATACTTCATATGGTGTCACAATCTAAGTTCTATTACCCGCTCAGCAATACTATGGGGATCAGTGGCTTGTCCTCTTCGTGCTCGAACCCTTGGCCTAATGCTTGGGGGATGGGGCACAGTAACAGCAGTGCTTGGGGTTGGTTGGCCTTGGAAAGCCTGTAAAAGTATTTCAAATTTTCAAAATCATTTTTGCCCCATTATAGTGGATTGGAATTCACCGAAGCTACTGTAACATATCATGGACAGAAAAATCAAATTCTGGGTTACCTGTAAACCCAACCATGATCACGTACTTAACTTCAACCACTCAACAGTTAAAACTTTCTTTACTTTATACTATGAAATCTTTGTACTCAAATTCCACCCTGATACTTGAAATTCTTTTTCTATGTCTGCCTGTAGTATACTTAATTAATTACACAAGTTTTGATGGCTTCAAATGATGAGACAAAGTCGGTCTGTGATGTCTTTAAAGTCAATTTAATAGGTTTTGATCATGTACAACACCATTCAAAATTTAAAAGGAAAAAAAACTATCACGAAATAGTATGGTTATACAACAGAATTATCAGAACTCAGAACCTCGAATTACAATAATTAGAGAAGCCATCAACTTACTTGGCTACATGACCCATAAATTAAAACGGAAAACATATAACAAACAATTTGATATCTTGCGACAACAATCGGAAAGTAAAGAAAATGAAGACAATCAATAGAAAGTTACATGACCTGTTGGACCTGAGGCGCAGTATGCCGAATTCCATGAGGCTGTAATTGCTCAAAGGCAGGATACAAACTGCCCATATTCACTGATTCTCTTTCCTGCAATCAAGCAACAAAATATCAAATAGAACACTTCCAAACTTAGCCCTTTCCCCCACTCAATCCTTCACACAATTTCCCAGTAAAACTTCTGAGAGTACTTTTGATTTTTCCAATTTTAACCCAACTTACTGCAAAACCCTAATCTTCAATACGATACGATGAGAAAGAACGTAGATTACAAAGCTTACAGCTTTAACTCCAAAAGCTCCGGTATCAGTGACGTCATCACGGCCTGTATCCAAGCTCAAGCCCAGAGGAAACAGCTGTGGATGGTGGTGTAAACCACCGCCAGCAACGGAGCTGAGCTGAGAAACAGCTGAGGTGAGTGAAGCCGTGTCCGATGAGCTTCCGACGTCGTTCACCGGCAAGCCAGGGTAAGAAGGGATTTGGAGAATTTGCTCAAGAAAGTCGTCAGTTGTGTATCCTTCGTGAGGTGGTGGGTTATTCGTCGCCATGACTGGAGCTCGTCGGACGGCGACGGAGAATTTTCCGGCGAGGCTGTCAGAGAGACAGAGAGAGAAATGGAGGGAGTGGGGGGTTTTGCAGGGTATGTTTGTCCGTTTGTCGTCTGGTGGAGCTTTTTGTTGTGTGCTTATTAGTGCGCTTGGAAAGTGTGAGGACTTTTTGGTTGTTAAACTTGCGGGTTCAAATGCCAATTTTTGAATAATTTTTGGTAGAAATATAGAAAGAGATACCTGGCAAGGGACTTAATTGCAATGGAATTTTAAGTGAAGTCCCTGTAGTACTTATTAAATAAGACCATTTTTTCTTATTTATCATCTTTCTTTATTTATTTTTTTGGTACAAATCGTCTTTTTTATTAAAATATTATTTTATTTTTTATTTTAAAAAATAATAAAATTATTTTGATAAATAAAAAATATAATTTAAAGACAGTAATAAGAAAATGAACCGTATTTAGAAGTCCACTTATAAAAACTAGAGTACCTCCAAGCCCTTTTGCTACATCTGTCTAGATCCAGTACTTTGTATGGCAAAACTCAAGAAAAAATGACCCTTCACATCTTATTCCTTTAGCAAAGAAAGTTTTGACAATTGTTTTATTTTCAAATATTTTGTGAATTTTTAAAAATATTTTTCAGATTTTGATAATGCAATACTCACTGTTTTAGATATTTTGGTTGGTTCAAACTATATAAATTGTTGTGTTTGTTAGAAAATAATTAAATTTTAGTATGAGATGAGAATTAGAATTCAAACAAATAAGTGACTATCCGTCGTGCAATATGAAAAATATAATTAAAAAAGTCACTTATTTCTCAGTAATGCAGAATGAGAAATATGACCACCACAAATATTAATATTGTGTCTTTTGTATAGTGTCACAAGTATGATTATGCAATAAATACGATTATATCAAAATTTTACCACTAATATTTAATTTTATATAATTAACTTATTGAAAATGTCATTAAGTAAAAATTTTATTTAAATTATATATAATAGAAGACATATAATAATGTTTTTATAATAATGGTTAAATTATAAAATATAATAATGTTTATAAATTAAAATAAATAAATATTATTTAAAAACAAAAAAACAAACGCCGGAAATTTCCATTCCGTGACCCCAAATTCAGCGGAGAAAGTCCTCCTTAGGCCCTTAGCCTAACCTTAGTAGACTCATTTGACTACTTCAGCCGCCTAAATTGACTTACTCAAAGTTGACATTCTTTCCAAACTGCAACACAAGATTGATAAAAAGGGCTTAGTGCTCATTAATAATGGATGAAATTTTCCATAATTTTCACAGTAACTAATAATGGAGTATATTAATAACAACGTAAGAAGACATAAGTGGCGATTATAGAATTTACAACGTTAAAAAAAAAAAAAAACACACGCAAAAATCATATTTAATGTATATAAGTCTCCAAGCAAAAGTGAATGGATGTGTGAAGCGAACTTGCTGGCTCAAATTTCATCTTCCTGTAACTGGTGGCGCCCTTGGAGACAATCTTTCTTCAGAAAGATCAAAGAGAACATCATCACTCTTGCATAATGCGTACACAATGTCCACCATGCTTGGCCTTTTCATAGGATCTCTGTTCACACAAGCTAGGGCGATTGTCATAACATTCACAACATTTTCCATGGACAATGTCTCTCCAAGTATATATTTATCCATCCATTCTTTCAGTTTCTTCACCTTTTCATCCTCTGTTGTTCCCTCAAAAATCCCACCAACTTTAGCCCACAAAACCTTCCCTTCTTCATCCATCGGTTCTTGACCTGTTATCAGCTCAAGTAACACCACCCCAAATGAGAAAACATCCATTCTGGTGGAAACAACACCATCTGTGAGGTATTCAGGAGCAATGTAGCCTTGAGTCCCCACAATGTGCATTGTTATGGCATTGCAGCCTGATTTCGCCAACCCGAAATTCGCGATTTTGGCTCGCATGCTTGAGTCTAGCAGAATGTTGCTGCTTTTGATGTCTTTATGGACAACCTGTGGTCTTGTGTGTTCATGTATGTATTGCAGACCGTTTGCAACATCGATTGCGATTCGCAGCCTTGTTTTCCAGTTTAGGTTTCCCTTTTCATCACCATGTAGCCATGAATTAAGAGAACCATTTTCGACATATTCGTACACCAGGTAACAAGTTGCTTCTTCTGCATCTATGCAGAAGCCCTCTAGCTTCACTAAATTCCCATGGTTCACCTACAACAATGCAAACAAGAATCTTTAAGTCCAAAAAACCTGAAAAGCCCTCAACTTTGAACACTATCAAGAACTAGCCAAGAATGAAGTCTCCTGCACTCTTGATTAGCTCAAGAAATTGTTCAGCTTTGGATTCCAAGAAAAGACCTAGGTAGTTTGCCAGAATATATAAATACTCCAGCATTATTTCAAGGAGTTGCTAGAGGAGAATCTCTAAGTAGAATAAAGTATGTCAATGGAGAGAAGGCTTACCCCTTTTAATGATACCTCTTTTAGATATTCCTTCCTTAGCTCTTAATGAATAATTAATTACATTGACTTTTGGAAGACTGTCAGAACAAGATTATTTCCATTGTTTATATGGGCATGATAGGGTAAAGATGCTCTGACAAAAGGAAAATAATTTATAAATGCCTGAATGGAGTTGTTTATAGAATCCTAATTACTAAACCAAAACTGCCAGATGAACTGTGAATTTTTTGGTGCATTATGCTAATGACAGCACAGATACCCTTATGTAGTACCAAACAAATAAGATGGCTTTCAAAAGGACAAAGTGATATTGAGTTGCAGAATGTCTGTCTCAATACAACTCCAAATGCAACAGAATGGTACTAAAACCTTCACTTAATGTTGCTCAAGAACAAGACATCCCATTTCACCAAATTCTTGTCCTATCAATATGGTTGTGAACCTTTTTTCCTCTTCGAAATAGGCAAATCTTAGGAGGGTTTCATTCAAGAATCAAGACTACTTTTTTCTTGTCTTATTCCATTCCCTTATACTACCCACAATTGCCACTATGAATCTGAATAAAGTCGATCATTGTTTAGGCAGAAAGAACAAATAAAAAGATAATTGACTGCCCATTCAAATGAAAGCGTCAGGATATTCGAACTCAGATTGGGGAAGAGATGATTAAAATTCAAGAACTTATAATTTCAATACGACCATGGAATGAAATAGCTGCAGAAGGGAATGTGAAGAGAATAGTAGTACCTTCTGTAAGATCTTGAGTTCTTCATAGGCATTCCAGTTCATCTTCTTGATGGCATAAATTTCCCCACCAATGATACCTTTATATACTGACCCTTGAATCACCAAACTTTCAGAAAAATCATCTGTTGCTTCCCTCAATTCATCAATTTCAAACATTTTATACTTGTCCAAGTGGTCAGCAACATCGGCCAACAAACTCACCCCTGCATCTTTCAGCAACGCTCTATCCGCCTTGTTGAATTGCCTTTTCTCGACATCTTTTCCTTCTGCAATTTTCTTCTTCAGCAACCTCTCCCTCCGAGCCCATAAAACAAGAACCAAAACCAACAAAATCCCACAAATCCCAAGTCCAATTCCCAGCCCTATAACTTCTCCTTTCCTATCATCATCTGTACTTTGAGGTTGAACAGCAGAAGAAGTAGGAGGAGAAGCAGTACCTGAAGTGGAGTTAGATATAGGCTGGGAAAGCAGAGGAAGCCGAGAAACTGGAACAAAAATCGTGTCCCAAGAACTAATATTGTTACCATTAACAGCCCTAATAGCCTGTGTTGTTGTCCCAAACGTTGAGGCAACTGAATTCAAGCTATCTTCCGGATGGAAAATATAGGTAATCAGAAAATTTGTTCCGTTCTGCAACTGACTTGAGTTGGGGCACTTGCAAAATATAGGAAAAGCAATACTAGCTCCAACATCAATGTTGGTTACCACCACAGTTGGATTCACAACTTCAGCAGATTGAAAAGTGGTGAGGTTTTGGAAGTCTTGAGTGGATATTTTCCAAAAATTATCACCGGGTTGGAAAGTTACGTTCTTGGGGGCATAAGAGATGTTGCCGAACGAGCTGTTGACGAAATGACACCCGCAATCGATCGGAACAAAGAGGGGTTGATTCGAGACGAGTGGGAGGGAAGCATTAGATCTGGGTATGTTGCTTGCATTAGCAATCATCTGGCGACTGACCGAGAACAAATCACCAACAGAAGCAACGTCAAGATAATTAGGAGACGCAGCTCTGAAAAACACATAAGTTTGGCAGGGATAAACAGCCTGAACTGGGCTGCACTGAAATCCAGTGTTGCCCGGTTGCGCTTGAACAGAACTGTAACTCAAATTCTGTAAAAAGAACACGAAGAGAAGCATCCAAAGGGCAGACGACAAAGAAACTAACTGGGTTCTCATCTTTGATCTTGCCAACGTTGTAATTGTTAGCTTACACCTGCAACAATGGAGGAAACCAAGAACCCTTAATTTATATCACAGAATAAGATATTCCATTCTGGCGGTGGCCAAAGACCTCAACAAGTCAGTCAGTCTTTTCATTCCCAGCCCAGACTATTCAATTCATGGCCTAATGAGCAGAAAACATGGGATTTTCTTTCTCAGTTTCATTTTTTCTTTCCTTCTTGCTGGTCCCATAGTCTTATCCACCCATAATTCCAGGTCAACTTTTGCTTAGGAAAAATCTCTCACTTTTGTTGTTTTCCGACACTGTTGTGAGACTACCTACTGTTTTCTAGTATTTCGCAAATGTTTCAATTCATATCACAATTTGAAATTTTTCCAAAAATTAATTTTTTGCGTAAGAAGAAAGCTTATGCAAATTTGGATTTGACTAATTCATTGCACTGTCAGGCTTAGGTATTGTAGGTTTAAAATATTTTTTTAAAAAAAATATGTTATAAATGTGTTATAAATATTAGGTTTAAATTTATTTTTGATCTATCATAACATGAGTTATTACAGTTTTGATCTCTCATATATTTTAGTCGGATTACCTCATTTGATTGCTAGTCAAACTTAATTTTTTTTTCAAAATAATTTGTACCGTGATGTTTTCAACCAATTATATAATTCGGATTCTCATGAATATTCAACCCATTTAGGGTTTCGACCGTTATTTTGGATTGTGAGTCGATGTAAATGGGTTGAACATCCATGAGGAACCGAGTCATAAAATAAATTGAAAACATCATGGTACAAATCATTTTGAAAAAAAAAATAGGTTTGACTAGCGATCAAAAAAGTTAATCCGTTATCTTATAAACTTTTCCGTTAAAAGAGACCAAAATTGGTAAAAAAATTTTAAGTGAAACTAAAATTAGTTACTAAAACATATAAGGGACCAAAATTTGATTTAAGTATTTATTAAAATTTATGATTAAATTTGTCATTAAATCATATTATAAGAACTATTCTTAATTTTTTTAAATTAATATAATGTAATTCGATTATCATTTGAATATGTTATATTTTGTAATTAAAATGTTAATAGTTTTTTAAAAAAATTAACAAACATAGCCTCTCTTTATCTTGTCTAAATATTTTCTATGTAAAATGTGGCAATTTTTTTCCTACAACTAGGTGTACAAGTAGGATGGTACCCATAGTAGTTTTTGTATATAAAACATGTCATTAAATGATGTTTCCCAATTTTCCTCCTCTTAAATTGAGGTCATTAATGATGTTTCCCATAGTAATTTTTATTTTTGTTTTAATTTTTACTATGTGTACAGATTTTTATAGTACACTTAGTTGTACTATATAAGTATTGCATTGACAGTTTTTCATAGCACGAGGGTTGAACAAACATGTGACAAATAATGGTTACCATCTAGGAAAATAATTAGTTTATAGAATGAATTTTGATACTTTTAAATTATGGGAAATGATCTTTTTCAATTTATATAAATTTATCCTGAGACAATAATGCCTGTGAAAGAAAATGTTTCGTGATAATTATACGACTCTCAAGTGTTAATTCAATAAAAATAAATTAACCTACAAGTTTTAAGTTTTAAGTGAGCAGTGATAACTATTGAGTTATGGTTATTTTGTGACAGAAGAGTTGTAGCTCTGGTTGACACTCCTTACTTAAAATAATAAAGATTGAGTTCGAATCATTTAGATTCCGACCTCCTTATTTGTATAAAATAATAATAATAATATCAAATTAACTTATGAAATACTATAATTTTTGAATTTTAACTCAATTGACGAGATATCAAATTTGGTGCTTTGAAATTTGAGTTCAATTACTTTAGTTTGAAACGCAATTTTCATATTTTCCTTAGACGTTCGTATTCAAAAAGAAAAAACCATAAATAGCAGAAAACGCGCAAAATATTTATTGAAAATGTTGGCATTGGATGGTGAGTAGACCACTAATATAATGGCAAGTTGTTATTAATTGCGTCCTTATGTTGTCATCATCAAGAAAGGGGTAGTTATTCTGAACTATAGTACTACTCCTTTCTTAGTCCAAGGAGACTGCGTAGGAAATGGGCTAAAGTCTTTTGATACCCATTTCAATTTTAAATTATTTTTTAAAATATCCTCAATTTTAACGAATACATTTTCAAATCTATATATATATATATATATTGAGAATATTTTTTGACAAAATAACAAAAATTTCTCCATACTATATATATAAAAAAATACTCTGATAATATAAATTTCTTAATTTTTTAAAATATATAATAGATTATTTAATATCGACACAATTTGTCACTTATTTATTTTGATTAGGCTGCTGCTAAGTTTGAAAAAGGTTTAGGAAAAAATTGTAATGGTCTCTCTCGAGTCCGTTTACGGTGGGGCTATAGGAGTAGGATGAATTTTACTCCTACCTACTGTAGCGCGCTACAGTGACGCGCTATAGTTTCGCGCTACAGTAACGCGCAACAGTTTTTTTTTTTTTTTTTTTTGACGCACAAACTTTTTTAAAAAAATACATTTTTTTAAAAAAAAATTCTTTTTTTTAAAAAAAATACTTTTTATAACAAGGGAAATCAGATCAGGATTATATAGACATCAGATGAGAGAATACAAGAGATCAGATCAACAGACTATAGATATCAGATCAAGAATATAAAAGAAATCATACAGTAGAACTAAAATATAATTAACAAGAGAGATCAGATCAGGATTATATAGACATCAGATCAGCGAATACTTGACATCAGATCAACAGACTATAGATATCAGATCAAGAATATAAAAGAAATCATTCAGTAGAACTAAAACATACTTAAAAAGGGAGATCAGATCAACAGACTATAGACATCAGATCAGCGTATACTTGACATCAGATCAACAGACTATAGACATCAGATCAAGATTTTAAAAGAAATCACACAGCAGAACTAAAACATACTTAACAAAGGAGATCAGATCAGGATTATATAGACATCAGATCAACTCATACTTGACATCAGATCAACAGACTATAGACATCAGATCAAGATTTTAAAAGAAATCACACAGTAGAACTAAAACATACTTAACACAGCAGAACTAAAACATACTTAACAAATGAGATCAGATCAGGATTATATAGACATCAGATCAACTCATACCTGACATCAGATCAACAGACTATAGACATCAGATCAAGATTTTAAAAGAAATCATACAGTAGAACTAAAACATACTTAAAAAGAGAGATCAGATCAACAGACTATAGACATCAGATCAGCGTATACTTGACATCAGATCAACAGACTATAGACATCAGATCAAGATTTTAAAAGAAATCACACAGCAGAACTAAAACATACTTAACACAACAGAACTAAAACATACTTAACAAAGGAGATCAGATCAGGATTATATAGACATCAGATCAACTCATACTTAACATCAGATCAACAGACTATAGATATCAGATCAAAAATATAAAAGAAATCATACAGTAGAACTAAAATATACTTAACAAGGTAGATCAAATCATGATTATATAGACATCAGATCAGAGAATACAAGACATCAGATCAACAGACTATAGATATCAGATCAAAAATATAAAAGAAATCATACAGTAGAACTAAAATATACTTAACAAGGTAGATCAAATCATGATTATATAGACATCAGATCACAAAATAGCAGACATCAGATCAACAGAATTTAGATATCAGATCAAAAATATAAAAGAAATCATATCATACAACAAAAACGTCCATAATATGTATCATAATAGCCAAAAATAACAAAAGAAATGAAGGTACTGTAGCGCGCGGAACTGTAGCGCGTTACTGTAGCGCGCGCGGAACTGTAGCGCGCTACTGTAGCGGGGTAGGAGTAAAATTCATGGTGGTCCTATAGGACCACCATATAAATTACCGTCTCTCTAGCATAATTTAGTGTCAAATTTCTTTTATTAAAAAATGACTCGAATTCAAAGCCTATTGTTTTAAGCGGATAGTGTTTACCATTAGGTTTCATCCCTCTTGTCGTTTAGTATCAAATTTAATCATAAACATTTTGTATTCGACAAATTTAGTTTTAAATTTTGTTATTCACAACATATTTATTCATAATAATAATTTATTGAACATTTAATAGTTAAATTGTAATTATATCAACCACTATACTACGTGAACACCGTATGAAAAATTTTATGCTACATGGATTAACACGTCATTTTGCCCTACACATACTTTTTTTAATCCAAATTAAATGTTTAATTTGTATAAAAAATGTGTATGGGACTCATAATGACGTGTTTAGTCTATGTGACATAAAATTTATTATGTGTATTAAATTAATTCACTTAACATCTTTGTGATATATATGTTGACATAATTGTAATTCAATCTTTAAGTGCTAAAAAAATTATTACTAAAATTAAATGTGTCATGAATAATAAAATTTAAGATTAATTATTAAATATTTGTGACTAATTTAACACTAAATCATATTATATGGAGTAATTTTACAAAATTTTCCAATGTAGGATATAGGTGGTAGCCCACGGGAAATATCATAGTACTAGTGCACATCAGATCGGCACTCAGCGTATGGAAAAAGGTTGTCCTAACAAATGGAGTTTCCAGTTTCCACCAATGAAGCACGAGTTGAGTGGTTTCACACTTTGACATTATTAGCGGACCAAAAGCAACAAGTCGCTAAGACGAAGAAAACTTTTAGGTTCTAAATTCAACAATTGAAGCTTTCATAGGCCATGGTTTAATTTGTTGGAAGACTCAAGTCAATGTTATCTAGTAGTCCTATTATTTGTCCTACACTTAACCTTGTCCAAACACGATTCGAGCATAATTTGAAAAAAAATATATATATATATACACACGTTTATAACATAAAATATAAACTTATTTTATGAGTAATACGGACTAACATAAAAATTAAAATTTAGATAAATGTGTTATATTCAAATTGTAAAAATAATATTGATATTATAACATAAAAATTTATAAATTTTTAATGTTTAAATTTATAATCGATATAATTGTTTTGTCACATCTATTTCACATAAATAAAAATAGACTTAATTAAGAGTTTAAAAGGTCAATTGACCTTTCAGTGCGTCGAAATATTTCTTCCGGCAACTCTTGATTGCCATCACCATCCCTAGCAGCTCCCCTTGTGGCGGGGCTGTGGAGAAGAAGAAAACTACACGTCGGGGAAGAAGAAGCTACCATGGGAGTCTTTTCATTTTTTTTAAAAAATAAAGTAAAGCCATTCTTAAAAAAATAAAATTGCCTTTACTTAGCTATTAAAAATACTTTATGGGCTATTCATCATGGGCCAGACGTAAGCCCATTGAATGATTTATAAAAAAATATATCTAATTAAAAATAAAAACAAACTAAAAACCCAATAAATAAAAAATCTAACCTATCCCAACACATATTTTTCTTGTATGAATAGGTATGTAGTTTTAGTACTGTTCGCCAAATGACCCATTTAATATATTGATTTTTAAAATTTACTTCGTTTTCACCATTTAGTGTTCCATTCATTGACATTTGTTAAAAAATATATTATATTGTCCTTTTAGTACAATATAAGAATTAATTAATTGAATTTACATTTAATGTAAAAATCATGTTATTAATATTTTTATTTAAAATTTTATTTTATATTTATTACTTATTTCTTATTTTTTATGATATCAGTACTAAAAATCTAGTTTCGCCCCTGCGCATAATGTTTCAATGGTATCACCAACCTCGTGCAAACCAATTGCACGATTATTTAATTATTTTTTATCAACCTTTTTTAATCATTAATAGTATAATATAATATAATATAATCTTCCAAAATTTCATATTTCCATATATTAGAAGAACTTCAAAAATATCTAGGTTATTAGGCAATTCCATGGAAGGAGAAAACCATGAAATGTATTTTCACCAAATTACCAACAAAATTTTCACTTAGTTGAATTCTCTAACAAAAACAATGAAGAACAAATTGGTAAAATCTTCTGTGGTTGTGCATTGATCCACGTACATCAAAATGTCAAGAAAAAGAAACCCTAATCTAGTAGTAATCTTTCAAATTTGTGGATATCAAGATCATACTTTACTTTTCCTCCCTCCTTTAGTCTTTCCTTTTGCATATTGATTGGAATTTCCAGCAACCATATCATAGTTGTGATCATTGAGCCCAAAAAAATCAAGCCACATCCCTCATTTTGCTTCTGCTTCATCAGATCCCTTCATGCTAAAACAAGAAGTTTTCATGCCTTCTTCCCTGCCTATTCTTGCAGGAATATATAGAGGATCAATGTTAGTTCGTATGCGCCGTTGTTTGATTCTATATCGCCCTTTTGTGATCGATAAAGAACCTGACACGAAAATGTGACATGTTTATAGTAACGTGACACGAATATAACCGGTTTACCTTTTCCGATTTGAGCAGTTTCTGATGATCAATCCATACTATCTCTTCATTATGTCACTGGGCTCCTTCTTGACAGTGAAGTCCCAAAGGTCCCCATACTTTTCATTGAAATCCCAAATGTCCATGGTGTTGTAGTCATTTATTAACTTATCTCTAGCCCCCCTCTCCATATTGTATATCTGAGGCTCAAAGTTGTGTGGTTCACTTGGCTTATCCATTTCAATCACACAAAATAGTGCAGCAAACACAGCAGCTCCAATGTACAAGTATTCTCCCTGCAAAATTCATGGCTACAAATTATAAACTGTTTTCTTCAGCTCAACAGAAGCAAGGAATCAGTTCTTGACTCTATTTATTGGATGGAGAAAATGGTCGATTTTCATTACCGGAACGTTGAAGTACATCCCAGCAGCAATTGCTGGAAGAAATATCCAAGAAATAAATCCTGATCCAGAACAAGCATAAAGAAGGACATCAATCATCTTCTTCAGCTAAATGCAATCACTAAAGTAAGAAAGAACTGCTAAAAAAATGATTTCGATGGTACCTTGAAATCCCTTAGGAGGTCCTATTGATTCATACTCTTCTGCAAGTAAACTCCAAAATGTACCTAAAAAGAATACAACTTTTTTGAGAATCAAGGGTGCAATTTTTCAGAATTTTCCATATCCAAGATCATCACAACATACATCATCTCTTTAAGTGATAGCCCATTTCGAAAATCAACAGAAACATTTTATCATCTAAACAGCATGCATAAACAAGCAAACATAGTTAGTTTTTTATGGCTCCATGCTGAACTAAAATGAACCCTACCTTTCTTCTGTTCACCTTCAAAATAAGTATGGTGATCATCATAAAGACCCCACACAAAGTCCTCCTGAGAAATTCAGCACAAAATTACTAAAAAGGAACTGCCTTTTTCAGAGCACATCTGCAGAATTAAACACTTGACCCATGTCAATAAATTGTAAGAGAGTTCAGAAGACATACTTCATCAATACTATTGGTTCTCCATCTGTCCACAAAATCTTCATTAAGGTCAGGCTCTATTTCTGATAAACCTGCATACAATCTTGTAGAGCTAATTCTAGAACGAAAAGTTGGGAAACCTGAACTTGGGCTGATCTGATTTGACGATTTTAACGTAGTTTGACATGATTCACATTTGGTTTGAGCAATTTTAGGCGCTGAATTGATGGGGAGTACTGATAGTGTCACTGAAGTTGCCATTTTTTTTTTTGGTTGCCCTGTTTCATCTGTGTGCTTCTCTGGTTCTCTTTAATTCTCTTCCGAGTGATCCAGTGACTGGTAGTAGAACGTACAAATGTGAAGGTCCACTAAGATTGTACCACGTATTGAGGAAGCACTTGTTAGTTTGGTTCTGATTGGCTGGCTTTGTCACGGTCCAGTTCCTCATTTTATGATGCCGTTATATTGTATGGCAATTTATATGGACGACGGAGCTGCTCTTCCCATCTTATCCATTTCCATTCCAAAAGGAGAATGGGCCTTTGATAATTATCAGGTTATATATCTCCATATATTTTGTTGTTTATCATTGTTTTTTATTAGTTAATATCTCTACTAATTTACTCGTAATATAATAGTTAAAACTATTTTTTATTCACACTAAAAGAAATTTTGAAAATACTTTTATCAGAATATAGAGATAGTAAAAATTTGGGACGCCAAGTATTATATTGAAAGTATTTTTAGTTCGTTATTAGGTAAACTCAATTTCGGTCAAGTATTAGGAGGCATGACTTCACTGTATCTTAAGAAAAAAACCAATAACAATTAACAAATTTATGATATTACATTAGATGCTATCGATATATTTCAAAATTAAAATTTTCACAATTTTCTCCCATCTTCACTTACTCGTCTCCACCTCATCCGAACATTGGTTCTACACTTACCTATAAGTTACTCCCTTTAACTCATGTGATATGTTTTAAGAGTTTGAATTGGGTGGACAAAAGTATAATATTAAATAAATTTAATGAGTGTAAAATTTTTAATCCTAAAAATTTACTTTATAAAATTTTAAAAAATATATATTTTGTGATGAAATATCAATTTTCTCTTTCCCCCTTAGTATGACTATTTTTAAACTTATAATAAGAAGTTGTTCCAAGATTTTCTCTATTCTGATTCCTATAAACTAAACATTTAAACATCATGGCTTTTGATCCTCACCGGTTGCAAAAATGCAGTAACTTAAAGAAGAAGACAAAGATGGATGATCTGTGATCGAACTGATTTGAATGATTATCGCAGCCCATTACAACCATGAACAATTAATGCCACGGAATGCAGTAATAGTCCATTTTGTCTAGCGCCATGCAGTGTCCACCGATTCGAAATAATACTTTTTAAATGAAAACTCCAATAATTGAATGAATCCAACAAAAATCATCCATCACCATCATTCATGGTTCCTGATTGGAACCAAGTCACTGGAATCATAGTAATAGTACACTGGTACTTTCAATTGAGAACCTCGTTCGATCAAAAGAGAGAAATCAAAATAAAAAAAACTCGTAAAATTGGCACTGTCACACACACTCCCACCGATTTGCCGCTGTTTTTTCTGTTCCCAACTCTTCAGGCCCTTTTCTTCCGGACCCTCGTCTCAATCCAAGCAATCTCTCAGTCTCTGTATGTGGGTTCTATGTATTTATGAGTGCAGTTTGTTCCTTTGTTTTGTTTTTGTTTTTTGGTTGTAATCCTAATATGCTATATTCTTCTCGTGCATTTGGATGAATATCTTATGGTTTTATTTACTTTTGCGTTGAAATCTGTTTTGTTTAGTATAACTTTATAGTTGATTTGTTCTCTGTGATTTAAGGATCAGTGTTCCTAAGGAAGTTATGCTGGAGTGAGAACCTTAGGTAGGATTACATTAGCCTGGAATTTTTTTTTTTTTTTTTTTTTTGAAAAAGACTGGATTTTTAGGTTTCTTTATGGTTCCTACGATTCTGTACTGTTCTATCATGTCTTAATTCTTTAGTGGGCAAGTACATGTTGGAAACTTGGAAAATGTATTTTAATTTCAATCTTGAATTCCGTATGGGATTTTACTGTTTAATGAAGTTTCGCATAACTGGTGTCATTGGACATCATCAGTAGTTTGTTGACAGAAAGGATGGGTATCTATTAGAGAGAATTCACCTCTACTGATTATTGGGTTCCCTAGGAATGATGGAAATATGAAATGTATTGATTCACTCGCAACCGGTGATCGTTGGTGCAGACATTGTTATCCATAGATACATTCATAAGTAATGGAGTACTTGTTTTCCCTTTTGGGGGTTTTCTTTGAAGTGGTAATCTGGGTCTTTTTTTTTTCTCTCTCTCTCTCTCTCTCTCTCTCAATGTATGCAGCAAGTTAGTATTGGATTACATGTGATTTGCTCAATGAAGTAGTGATCAGTACGATGTCCTGATTACTTTTTAATGTTGTAGCAACGTCTTCTGAGTTACTAACATAGCATACGATTTGGCTTCTGTCTCTAGCAATGAACAGCTCTGGAGTCAGCTACTTCACGAAATCCCCAGGTGGTTTAGAGATTGATTCTGAAGAAGAATATACGGAGCAGTCAAAACTGCTACAAGAATTCACAGAAATAGCGGCAATTGACAAGGCATGGACTTTTGCATCTTCTAGTGGTATGCTTCCTAAGTTTTAGAGAATGAAAATCCCAAAGGAAAATAAGTAGAGTGAGAAGATCTAATATTAGAAAACGATGTTCTCCTGCTTTTCCGTTTTGGGTTCTTTCTTCATCCTGTATCTGGAGCTGATCCTTTTGACTCACAGCATTTATTTGTTGCATTTCTGCAGGAAATGGTTCCCAGTGTATGTTTGCTATTAGCCAACAGAACCTCTTTGCTAATGTCAGGAGGAGATCTATTTTATCATCCCATATTAGAAAAGAAAGAAACGATTCAGTTACCTTTCTCTGGTCCCCCTTCCCAGTGGAGTTGACTGGTGTCTCTTCAAGTGTCCCATCTCCATCTGGTTCAAAGCTTTTGGTTGTCCGCAATTATGAAAATGATTCTCCTACTCGCTTTGAAGTCTGGGGTTCATCTCAAGTGGAAAAGGAATTTCAAGTCCCTCATACCATCCATGGTTCTGTCTACTGTGAAGGATGGTAACTTAATCATCTGAAAGTTTATAATGGACTTTGTTTAGTTTCCTTTTGTTTGATCACAGAAAATTTGACATATATGATTTTTGTTAGCTTTGTGATCTCCAATCAACTATGATCTTCGTTTTCTCTGCTCATACTAGGTTTGAGGGAATCTCATGGAACTCTGATGAAACTCTTATTGCTTATGTTGCTGAAGAACCAGTCCCTTGCAAACCCACATTTATGAGTTGTGATTACAGCAAAGGTGATACTTCTGACAAGGACTTGGGCAAATGGAAAGGTCAGGGGGAGTGGGAGGAAGACTGGGGTGAAACTTATGCTGGGAGAAGACAATCTGCCCTTTTTGTCATTAACACAAACAGGTTTCACCCTGATTTATATGCTGGTACAACTTTGTGAACCATGACATGTTTGGTTACCATAGACTAAGATGCAGAGTAAAAAGCTTTGTGCAGTGGAGAGGTACAGGCTGTCAAAGGAATCGGAAAGTCATTGAGTGTTGGACAGGTTGTATGGGCTCCATCAGCTGAGAATTCTAATCAATATCTGGTATTTGTTGGATGGCCATCAGCTACTAGAAAGTTGGGTATCAGATACTGCCATAATAGACCCTGTGGATTGTATGCAGTTGAAGCTCCATTCTCCAAATCAGAAACTGTTAATTGCAGGTTGGTCAGTCAAAGGTTAGTGAAATACTCATCATTTGCCTCCCTCAATTTTCTTCTCATACTTGAGATGATTGTGTTTTGCATTAATTCAGTGATAATGCGTCTGAAGAAGTATCTGTAGTCGCTCTGACGCCAAGTGCTGGTAGTGCTTTTTTCCCAAGATTCAGGTACACACACAGTTTATTCTAAATTTCCAGTCAGCACAGAGCCATATACACTTGAAGGACGTAGGAACTCACCACAAGCGATGTTAATGGGAAAATGGAAAAAGAAATAGGGAAAGAAAGAAAAGAGATTTTTGTAAGATACTTCTAAGATGACTTTGTATGTTCTTAATATATTCTGATAGTATATCTATGTGTAGTAATAGATAAGATTTAGAACTAGTGAGGAATATCATGCAATTCAGGGAAATTTTAACCTTGCTTTTCCAAATTAATTATAGTATTTCATGAGACTAGATGGTTAACCTGTCATATGAAGAGCTAAAATGATGATTATTGATTACTGTATTTCAGCCCAGGTGGAAAATTTCTAGTATACTTATCTGCAAGGACAGCTGTTGAATCTGGCACCCACTGGGCAACCAATTCACTTCATAGAATCGATTGGCCTGCCGATGGAAAGCCCTGCCAATCTGTTAAAGATGTTGAATTGGTGTGCTTTTCATTTCTTACCTTTTCAAATGAATCACAAAGTTAATGGCTCTCCAGATCAGATTTTTAATTTTCTAAACTGAACATATAATGATGCTGTAGATCAGATTGAATGGTTCTAGAACACAAATGTCTTATTTAGTGGCAGTTGGACTTTGGGGGGATCATGGTGTTTGCTTCAAGAGCATCTTGTTAACTGTATATTGACAGCCAACATTTGTTTTGATCCTTTATGATTGTATTCCCACATAAGAATAATAATATGGCATTAGACTGTAGGTTCCAGTTGTGCTGTGTCCTGAGGATGGCTGCTTCCCTGGGCTCTACTGTTCAAATATTCTCAATAAGCCATGGCTTTCTGATGGAACCTCAATAATTCTATCCTCCATATGGGGCACCACTGGAGCAATACTTGCAGTAAATGTCCTGAGGTAAATATGTCTTGTATCATTTACTCTCATTAGATTCTTACCCTGTTACTTGTCTTTATCAATAATTTGCTTATTTTTTAGTGGAGATGTGTCACGCATTAGCCCTTGCAACTCAAATTTTGGTTGGAACCTACTTGCCCTTGATGGTGACAGTATTATTGCTGGTAGGAGCATTGCTGTAATTTTTCTCATTACTGGCCTAACATGCATTTTCAAGGGGATCTTTTACATTTTTCCCAAAGCCTGGTCAAATATTGAATCCTATGTTTTCATTTCTTAAAGTATCTAGTAGCCCAGTTGACATTCCTCAAATTAAGTATGGTGTTCGAGAGGCGTCCAAAGACACCACATGGAGTTGGTTAGATGTCTCAAGCCCCATCCCAAAATGTTCAGACAAGGTTCTATCTTGTTTAGAAAATTTGATGCATCTCACATTGTTAATATGCAGATTAAGGCAGGTCAAGGAGTTAACCTTCCCTCTGATCATTTTGCACAGGTCAAATCCTTGCTATCATCTAGGAAATTCAGCATAATGAAAATTCCAGTCAGGAATGTCACTAAGAATTGTACAAAAGGTATTAAAAATGCGAGAATTTTGGATGGCTTGATACCTCTCGTCAAATATGAAAGGGAACTGCTGGTATTGGGGTCCCTAAATTCTGTGCATTTAGTAAATCCTTTTCTTCTAACACCCCTGCCAGATTGCATCTGACATGTGGCTGTAGATTGCACAGATGTTGGATCCTCCCAGCTGAGAGAAAATACCAGACTTCATGTGCAGAAAAAAAAAAAAAACAAAAAGGCTTCTATACCATGCTCTGATTTGGAATTTCTGTAATCTTATAGGTGCCAGCAATCCCTATGAAGCCATATTTGTTTCCTCCGGAACCCAAAAAACTAATGAGCGTGATCCACTAATCGTGGTGATTCATGGTGGTCCTCATAGTGTCTCTCAGTCAAGCTTCTCCAAGTCCAATGCTTTCCTCTCATCACTTGGTTACAGCTTGCTAATTGTAAATTATAGGTAAGTGGAGGTTTCTGTCCTTTTCTTTGTTTTCAGCCTGCACAGTTAGTGTGAGCGAGAATGGGAGACTAGTGTAGCGGAAAGAGTTGATTTTGGAAGGTGATGTCACCTTGAATTAGAAGACACTGCTTGTTTTTGAGTATTGATCTAAATACAGAGGTTCTCTTGGTTTCGGAGAGGAAGCTTTGCAGTCTCTTCCTGGTAATATTGGGTCTCAGGTATGCACGGCTCTGTCTGATTGTTTTCCCATAACGAGTTTGGATTCTTAGTATAAAATTCTATTGATATTCAGTACCTATCAGTGTTCTTGCACCTCATTTCACACTTTAATATGAGCAGGATGTCAATGATGTACTTGGTGCCATCGATCATGTCATTGACATGGGACTTGCTGATCCATTTAAAGTAGCTGTGGTTGGTGCTTCCCATGGCGGATTTCTGACGACTCATTTAATTGGACAGGTTTAGTCTTCTTGAAGAATTTCTGCTGTTGTTTTAACTATTTTAGCATGCAAATGTTACTTTCTTTGAATTCATCATGAATTAGATAACATGTTCCAGACTACTGATTTCTCGTTGGACCAGTCTAGTTTTATTGTTGACCAAACAACTTCGAAATCAGATCATGTTGTGTCATAACTCCCTGTCATAACACAGTTTCAGTATGATGGAGTTGGACTAGGATAGTCTACTTTTGTCACAACTTCTCTTTGAGCAACTTCTTTAGAGATTTTACCAGAAATCTGTGCAATTTTCATTCGCTTTCTTGTTGCTGAATGAGTATCTGCTCTCTTTCTAACACTTGCCCCCTTCCCAACGCCTAACGTTGGCTCCCTGCCTTCATTGATTATGCACATACCTTGCAATAGACGCTCACATTGACATTTACTTACATCGTCTTTCTGGATCCTAAATATGGGAATCCGGTGTAGATCAATGAAGCTGTTCATCCATTTAGTCGGTGCGTAAGATTTAAAATATGACAAATTATTGAGATGCAAATTAATTGAGGGTTAGGTGTTGCGGCATATGAAACTTTTGGGTGGCATCCTGTTTCATCATACATGCAGCTCATAATATATCTTTCTGCGTGTGAATCTTTCGCCTCAGATCATATGTCAACAGCGCCTAACGCTGCACCAAGGCACTGACTTTCATTAATTGTTCTTTGGTACAGGCACCGGACAAGTTTGCAGCCGCGGCTGCCTTAAATCCTGTCTGTAACATTTCTTTGATGGTTGGCACCAGTGACATCCCTGATTGGTGTTACGTGGAGTCATACGGCAGAAAAGGAAAATCTTTGTTCTCTGAAGTGGCTTCTCCAGAACAACTCAGTTTATTTTTCAGTATATCGCCTATTTCTCACATACCCAAGGTATGTTTAGTGAGCCATGCACTTCAAGATATTGGGACCAGGAAGTGATCTTACCTTAATGTTATGGGTTTATTTCTATTTGACGCCAAAGCAGGCTAGATTTTCCGTCTAGAGTTAATCTTGGACAATACTTGCAGGTGAAAACTCCTATTATCTTTCTTTTAGGCGCTAAGGACCTTCGTGTGCCATTCTCCAACGGATTACAGGTAACTCCATATCCATTTTCCCACTAAACCTATCATCTATGCATGTATTGTATTGTAAAGTCAGATTCCTGATTACTGGAGTCCACCTGAAGGAAGCTATTCTCTTTTCTGGGAGAGTTTTTTTACTTGTTTATGCATCAATCTGCCTGTGTGAATCGTAAATCTTCTGTACTGTAATAGTACTGTTGAGTTGTATCTGTAGTACGCACGGGCGCTGAAAGAGAAAGATGGCGGCGAGGTAAAGATAATTGTGTTTCCTGAGGATAATCATGGCATTGAGAGGTAAGATAGCACATTATCTTTTCTCTCATTATGGTTCACTGCAGTTGCTCAAAGATGCTTGCTTTCTGTTCTGTTGCAGGCCACAATCTGACTTTGAGAGTTTTCTTAACATTGGAGTGTGGTTTAAGAAGTATTGTAGTTAAACATTTGTAGATGAAACAGCAAAATCATAAGTTATTATGTTACACTTTTCATAAACTTGTTGTTTTATAATATTTGTTATGTGCAGAGACTTTTGATCACATGAACTGTGTTAGTATTAAAATATTGTACACTCTGACAAGCAGGAGTTGATCCGGTAGTTGGTCCTCTCACTTAGAATCATGAAATTCTTATGTTAGGCTAATTTGGGTTAATATTTGGGTTTGTGGTCCTCACTGCAATGTGGCCAATTTTTTGGAAATTAGAAAATTGCCATTATTATAACCCTCATTTTTTCATGAATTATCATTTTGTCATTTTTGTTAAAAAAAAAAATACACTTATTTAGAAAATAATAAGGGTAATTTAAAAAAAAAAATGAGGGACATTAAATTGGAAAAGGAACCGTATTTACTACTATCTTACAGTATATAGGAAGGATTTTCATGTATTAATTTAACAATGAGAAATAAACTGCTTCTTTCTTATTATTCAATTTCACAAGAAAATTCAAGTTCTTGATGGAGAGTAAATTCATACTTTACCCTTTTTTAATGTTATTTTTAATTTTAGAATATAGCGTTTTGTTCACATAAATACTATTTCAATATGAAAATGTTTCATCTCCGACCCTAAATACTAACAATCAAATACAAGATTTTGTGCCTATAGAATTGAAAAAATTGAAAAAATTGAAAAGAGTGATAAAATTATGAGAATGTGATAATCAAATCATTTTGAATTAACTCGAGTTTAATATCAATATCAAAAATATTAATTAAATTTAGCGAGAGAATAGTAATTATTTTCGATGATGAAAACTCCCGTATTATTAGTTGGCTTAATAAAGGACTAGTATTGTATTGAATACATAGGTTACTTGGTTGCTGACGGTAAAATATATCTTAGAGTAATACTTCTAGATGTGTTGGTCCAATAAAAATAACTTATTTACTGCACTGGCTCCTTGAATTTGCATCGTTTCTCCCACTAACTAATACTCTATTGCCATTTGTCAAAAGGGTACATAATAATTGACTTCCTAGTTGTACCTTATAAGTGTTGGTTGCTGACACACTATCTGATTTGTCTGATACTATAATCAATACATTAGGAGAAATAGTAAAGATGTTTAATTTTATAAGTGGAATTTATGATGTATTTGTTTATCTTCTATAATTCCTTTATTTTTATTTTTTTTTGGAAAATCATCAGATTAAGGTTATTCCGTATAATCTAACATCTTGTTTGTTAGAAAAGTCGGTAATGTAGGTTACATAAATCCAAATAGAGTTATGGACATTTGATAGAATAGAACATTAATTAAATTAATGTGACTATTTTTTAAAATGACTTTGAAATTCTAAATTCAAACTTCAAAAATAAAATAAAAATAAAAGTATTTTCATTAAATAGATGTGATTATTAAAAAGGTGAATTACATTTATTTTTTCTGTGATTTGGTCAATTTCAAAGTTTTTAACAACTATCAATATCCTCGTTGAGTCTTGACTCCAGCAGAGTTGAGTCTTTATTGGGCGGAGTTGAAATAACTTCTTTACCCATAAAATCCAAAGCATATAATTGGGTTTCAGGGTAAAAGGTTATTTCAATTCCGCCTAGATCAAGACTCCAACCGCTGAAGAGTTTATGGAACGCATTACAGATACCATAACTTGATAAGGTAGAGTATTTTTGGTGTTGTCAAGCCTGTTCAAGAAGATTAACATCACTTAAAAATATGTAGTGAGAAAGAATGGTATGTATATCTCGACCGCATTATCAAGCTCGAAAATCGAAGGCAACTAGTGCAATTTCCTCAATCTGCTATTTCGTCCGCTGGAATTTCATAAGTACTCTACGAATTTACCCGGGATATGACTCCTATATAGATAGCTGGAATCAGCACTAGGTATTGTATAACGGTGGTAACGGGCTGAACTTACTCACAATGAGAACCTTCCACAGACACTGATAGCATGCGCTAAAGACTTTTTGTTCCTCCTGTTTATGCAATGTACATTTTTTACTAATAACATGGAGCACTATAGTACTAGGATTGCAATATAATTTGCCCCGGCATGCACTAAAATAAATCACGTAATTTTGTCAGTTAAACATTATAATCACAGTGGACTCAGATTATGCTTTACATCTCATATACTTAAAATTAATGGGGGCTTAAAGAAGTTGGCATCCAATCCATAAACCAGCAAGTTCCTAAATGCAACTACAGCCAACAACAAACTCAGCCCAATCCCAGCACAACCCAGCCCCACATTCATCAGACAGAACCTGCTGATCCGATTCTGTTTCCGATGAATAGCAACCCACATGAAACAAGGGTAAGCAAGAGTCAACGGGAGTGTGATGGCACCGATGAAAGGTCCTAAACTCCCAAGAAAAGGGAAAGCCACTGCTATGAAATACGTTAACCCTCCAAAGAAGAGTCTTATGCCGGAACGAACCCATCTGGGGCAACCCTGCTTCTTCCTGCTCACGTAGATTCTTTCCAGGTTGTCGTAAACCGGCATACTGTAGAGCTGGAATGCGCAGATTAGGTGCAACAACATTGTCAGGTAAATTGTTGTCAGAATCCATTTGGGTTTTGATGGAGAATTCATCTTCCGGTGTGCGATTGCATTCAGGATGTTGCCGTCTTTGCCGTGAGACCAATATCCGGCGATAGCCAGAGGAAAAATACACAAGGCAATGACTGTATATGATGCCGTGACTCCTTTCCACATAAGATTACGAGGTGGACGCCCTGGATTTGTTGCAGCCATTGTTCCCTGATGTAAAAAATTGTATCCATTGTTGGATTTAATTTTCTTACTTGAATAAACAAACAAAGCATGACTCATGGGAAGGGGTTAATTTAATTTACCTGGATTTCTAGGATAAGATTGTGACCTCTGAAAGCAAGAGCAATGATCCCAATGGCATCAATGATTCCAAAAGCACTGACAGGTGGTGGTGGTGGTCCGGTAGAGGTGGTGGTGGCGGCGGTGGAAAGAACCCATATCCATAAGAATGAGAAATAGAGGAGAGCAGAGACTGAACCCAGCACTGAGACAGGCGTCAATGAGTTTAAAGTTGGGAAGAATTGGGACACTAAAATGGCAATGCAAACAAAAACCAAGAACCATTCTGCTCCTGTTAGGCGTTGTTGTTGTGAATGATATTGATCCCAGGAAAAGAAGAGAAGTTTGGAGAGAACCTCCATGATTCCGGCCCCGGTGATTATGAACAATACACAAATCCCTCCAGAAAGATACATCGTCGGGAATATGACTAACAGCTTCCCAAGCTTTGGCCCAAAGGCGACGATGGAGAGGACAACATATCTGCTATATCGAGGTCCAGGGACTCCCGGCGACGGCGACGATGACGATGGAGTGGGAGGCTGATGAAGAAGCACAAGCAGCCATGCAGTATAGAGCTGCCACCCAAACACTAGCACTAAACACAGGATTCCCCAAATCCTGGAATTATTATTCAATTTTTGTTACATAATCCTGCAATTTTAATGTTGTTTGAATACCAGATTATACTATGGAATTTACGTACCAATGAAGGGAAACGAATGCAACCGGAAGGAGTAGGGATTGAATACCCAAGCCGGAACACAGCAAGTGGAAGGCGGCGGTTAATGAGTTGCCGTTCCTGGATTGTGTAATCGGAAGCCAGTCGTCGGCGGAGGCGGCGGAGGAAGCGTTAAGAGGAGAAAGAGCATCGTCTTTGATGGTGATAATACTGATGTTTTGCTTGTTTTGATGATCATCTTGAAGCTGACCAAGGGGCAACACTCTTCCTCTAGACAAGGACCTTGCCGGCGCTGCCGTCTGCTCCATTTCTAGTCCTCCATGTCCGCCGCCGCCACCTTCATCTCCAATTAGATCCCCCATAATATTGATTGAGAAACGGCGACGAAGCTGGGATATTTTGGGAGGGCTGTGGCTGGGAATGAATCAATTGGAGGCATTATATGTAGAAATCTTGTACCAAGCTGGCATGCGCGTACCAAAATCCTCCCCAAGTCCCATTCAAACATTAGTGCACACCGTCAAAGTCTATCCTAACCACTAACATTAATGACTGCAAATTATACTATATACCTTGTCATATATACGGACGAGTATGGAAGGTTTTTGCAATATGTGATCAGCATTATTTTGCCAGATATTTCATTATATAGATTCTATATTTGGTACTCTCTCCATTTTAAAATATAAGTCGTTTTCACCCATTAAAAAATTGGTCAAAATATAAGTCACTTGTCTACTTCTAAAAAATAATTTATTATTTGACTATATTACTCTTATTTAATTTGCAATTTCATTGAACCTTATTTTTGTCATGATTATTCCAAATTATAGCACTAATATAAAAAATACATTAAATAAGGGTATAATAGGTTTAACCATTAAAAGTTATATGACTTTTCAAAAATTAATTACATCATTAATATTTGTGTTTTGGTCAAAACGACTTATATATTGAAATAGAGGGAGTATTGTGCAATATATATCGAAGGGTTAGTGCTGGACTAGTCAAAAATCAAAGTTTATCTGAAGTATGGTCTAAAATTCCTGAAAAATTAGTCTTTTATGATTACATTGAAAATAATCCGGCAAAGGGGGATTATTTAGGGTGGGCTCAATGGATAACGGAGATGGAATAGCGGTTGGATGATTAAAACACCCTATCTTTCGAGATAAAGAAAGGCGGAGTAAATTTTTTGTACATGGTATACCTCACAGAATACCTATTATTTTTTTTTTAACTAACATAATCATAACATTTATCAATGTACAATTCTATAATGTAGTTATTTAGTTACTATTTACGAATTAATAATGATCTGGCGCCCATGCATAGTATCAATTTTTGGTGAGTGTAGCGTTTCTAGTATGCATACGTGACTTCACGCGAGACGTCAGAGTTGCATAGTAGCAAGTGAGTCAATGTGACGCAAGACAGAGAAGCAAACCGTGACGTCATGTTGATTACATCAGGCAACGCAACCCACCCATCAGCATCGCCAATTTCCGAACACAAATTACTCCACTCTATGCAGTGGCTTCTTGGCTTCTTGGTTGGTTGCCCAGCCGATATTGGAGAGAAGGACGCTTTTCTTGACATCATTAGCAGATCTCCTCCAGCCATATAATCCCCCTTTTCCTTTTTGTTCGCAATTTCAAGGTGCTTTTTTATACTTAAGAATCAATTATTCTTCAAAAAAAAAAAAAAAAAATTCACTTCTATTATATTTCAATTTTATTCTACAATTAAATAAAAATTTGAATCTAAGAATCCATTAAAAATATAAAACATTGTAACTAGTACTTTTTAAGACATGGGATAGGAAAGGAGTAATAAACATTGTAGCTAAGCTTCCAAAGTGGAAAAGAATACATGCGTCTTAAATATACATTGAAAGCAAGCATTTGGAGTGTTAATATGTCATAACTTAGACATTTCCTTCATCTCATTCGTGGAAGTTACATGTATATTCTATTATTAAATTTAAAAAATAAGTAATGACTGTTTAATAAATAATTTAGTTTTAAAAATTGTTAAATAGTCATAACTTATTTATTAAATTTAGAATTTATGTTTTGGTGGTGGTGGTTGCTAATTGGGACCAAATTTCTCCAAACAAAATGTTTGGAGATATGGGTAACATGGGAATATAGGACGTACATTCTTCCTATAAATTAATGGGACAATATCCTTCATTTTAATCACCGACTATCTTAAAAGGTACTACTACTACTATTACTTCTTTTCATGTTAAATTAATTTTTAATATTTTTAATATATTAATATTAAAATTAGTATTTACTACTAAATGTTAATTTAAGTCGAAAGGCCTGTATATAGGCGGCGGTCGCCGGTGGCGGATGACAAAGCAAGAGTGATGGAAGGGGAAGGACCAAAGGCGGGCACGTTGTTGCATATTGGAGTCCTCCACCGTGACTGGTTGAAATAAGCCCGATGTGGGCTGTGGGGTTCCGATTCATTGGATTTCACCAAACTCTGGCTCATCAATAATCACTATATATAGATACTCTACTCTCACATTGGACTCATTCCTAATTGTACTACTCTTCCTTATACAAATATTAGTTTCACGGTTTTCAAAATAATTATTGATTTAGTTGGGTAAATTTTTTTTTATTTCTATTTTAAAGAGAAAATTAATTATTTATATAAAAAATCGATAATTAAATAATAAATTTCAATAAACTTACAAATTCTGAGAATGTTTAAATATAATAATTCAAAACTAAGAAAAATTTAACCAAAGGATGGAAGTCTACTTAGGACAAAATCATTAACTAGTAAAACAAACTCCAAAAGGCAATCACTAATTGCAGCACTTTGAATTTTTTTTTTTGGTGAGCAAGGGCAGGTCAATGTCTGAGATTAAGAACTTAAATTAAACGAGATCATCTACGATCCCTTTTATCATCTAGCGCGTATTAATTGAGTTTCTCTTGACAATCTTCAAAGCAGGTGAATCTTTCTCTGAAAAATACAAAATTGGCTAGTTGATCTGCAAGTTAATTTGCTTGATTATATTAGTCTAAAGAGTCAAATTCGATTAGGACACACTTCCATTTTCTTGATTGAGCAAGCAAAAGGCCTTCAAGCATAGCTCTAATCTCAGCATGGAGAGGGTTGATCCTTCCTATATCACAAGAGAAGGCAGCTAGCCAATTTCCAATTGTGTCTCTAGCTACCACTCCAATTCTTGGCCATTCGCTGATGCGACAAGAAGCGTCATCCACATTGATTTTCATCCAATCTGAGGGGGAGCTTCCCATCCAATCATAGCCAATGTTTTCAGCCGATGAATATTGGTTTCATTTGACGCACGTAGGCTCATGTCACTCCTTTGATCAGTAGTTTTCATAGGATTCTGCAGCAGGATTGCTGACGGGTCATGGGTGAGCTCATTACGCCAGTACCAAGTGCTATTTGCAATTTCGACTAAGGCTGTTGGCTAATCTCCTCAACCATGAAATCTACAAAAGGAAGATTTAGATAAATTAAGATGAATCCACTCAGTAATAGAAATATAAATCATAATATACTTTTGTTTAATATTCTACACTAATCAACCAATAACTCTACCAAATATATTTTAAAAAATAAATTTTTACTAGTTACCGTCTCAATTTTTACTATTTACTATCACAATTTGGACTTAAACCCCCTCTCCCTCCTTGTCCCTCTCTCTTCCCCTCCCCCTTTGAACTAAAAGGATAATTTTATCAAAATTGAAACGATAATATTTAAAACTAAGTCGATAACTAGTAATACTCAAAAAAAAAAAAAAAAATCAATCCATGCCGAATAAACGTGTTAAAAAATCAAAATTTCTTGTAGTGACAAGAAGAGAATGCGCGTAATTGCCTTTCAATTTTCACATTCTTGTCAAGTTCAATTGTCATTTTTGGCATGTGCTAAAGCTAGAGGTCCTATATGTTGCTGCCTCCCAGAAAAATAATTGAGTAATATAATTTTTTGGGAGGACAAAAATGTTATATTTGACCAGAATCAATTAAATTTATTAATAACCAAGGCACAATTCTTATATTATAGACATATAGGACCATGATTCTTAAATTAATGTTTTGAATCCCTCTTTTGTTTTACTGGTATTTTTATAATATAATCAAATTAATTAGTATATTCATTGTAACTTAAGTTAATAGTTATACTTTTATTATTTTTATTCTAATAAATTTTAGTATTTAGAGTTTACTTCTTTTGGTATATATGTATTTTAATTTTTGACAGTTAAAAAAAAACAAAAAATAATAAAATATAAAATTTGTACAAAAAATAAAAATTCAACATTAAAATTATCAACTGACCGAATATCAAATTTAGAGATCCTTTTTCATGTAGGAATAGTTGTAGAGATTCCTAACAGAATTAGGAAAATGAATATTATAAACACTCTACGGCTATTCCTATTCCATTGATTCTATAAATAATCTTATATTCTTACTTGGAAAAAGGGGTTCATTCATCTAGCGGCGATTCTCCGCAGTTTTTCTTTAGACAGCAGTTCTTGTTTCTTCAGCGTTTTCTTCTATTATGGATGATCACTTCAGTTTTCCATTCCGGCCATCCCACCTGGAATTGATGCTCCTCCTCCAGCTTAAGGCGGAGGGTGGGGACATCAAGAACTACACAGCTGACGGCGCCGTCCTGGAGAGAAACATGTACGGCGGCGAGGGTACCGAACCCTGGAATGTTGTTGGTGACATCGATGATAGAAGGTGGGAGTTTCATGACGACGGCGCCGGAAATAATTACGACAAAAGGGCCCTGTACGTCATTACCAAGTTGGCAAGAATGGGTGCCAAGAAAACAGTAAGAAGAGCGGGATTTGGTACGTGGGAAGGTCAGACAAAACCCAAGAATGTTAAGGAAGGCAACAAAGTTATCGGGGCCATGAGAATGTTAAACTTTCTTGTGGATCCGGTTCGTGAATCTGAAGCCTCAGGGAAAGGCTACTGGTACATGCACGAGTATTCTCTTCCTAAAGAATATATCAATGATTATGTAATTTGTAGAATAATCAGGGACGACTCAAAGAATTGTCCCGTCAATGAATCCAAGGCCACAAGAAAGGATACCACTAAGAACAATCCTGAGGCACCACCTGATGAAGTTGATGCAAATGTGGATCATCAAGAATCCTCGTCAGCTGCAACAACAACAACATTTCTGAAGGATGTTGAAAATTTTTGGAGTCTAGAAGATTATGATCTTGATTTGTCTTTTTTGGGATCGGAAGAATATGCGAAATTGGATTCAGATGACTGGTAAGTTTTGGGGCCTTATACATGGAAGAACTCAAGATTAGGAGTCAAATCTGCCTACCGGAATAGAGAGGAGCAGCAACCAACCGATTAAACTGGTTGGCGCGCGGCCTTGACAAGCGCAACCCTCGTCAGCATTGGTTGCTGAGCAAGATTAGCAGCATCTTCTGCATCAACAGAAAATCAGTACAGATCAACTTTGAGATTTAGTATAGTAAGCCATTTGTATAAAGACATTCATGTTAGAACCATGTCCCCTTAGAATCAACAAGAATTTATCTTATTTTGGCTTCAGTGATAATTGTATTTTTGATCCTTTAAATGCCACAATATTTGAAGGCGCTGTTCTCTGTTTTGCCATAGATTTCAGAATCTTATAATGCAGTTCCTTCACAGACACTGCATTTTAAACACCATGAAAAGAGCTAGTATGACTAAAGCAATCCATCTTGATATTCTTTCTTTCAGTAATCTATAGAACAAATTCAAGAAAGTTGTAATAGATGCATGTTGGAATTTTGAAGGCCTATAATACTACTGACTCTCCAATCTCATGTTAGCATTCAATATTCAATTATAATTATTATTTATCCCCCTATTTTATTATTTACTGCCACTTTTACTAAATTACCTCTAACTTTCAACAAATTCTTTTAGGAAAAGAGGAGAATAAAAGAATTTAAATAAAAATTAAGAACATCCTGATATAAAGAGAAACAGTGAATAATAAAATAAGGGCGGATAAATAATCACCCATATTCAATATTGACTCTCATTTTAACTTCAATTTCGTGCTTTTCAGATTTACAAAAATCTAGTCTTGTGCATATAACACAAACAATAATAATGATATATGAGTAGTACAGGAATGTACTAAAAAAATTATAATATATTTTCAAAATCTATTATCTTCTTTCTAAGAATGATAGGGAGAAAATTGATATTAAAAGAGTTTAGGCGTTTTAATTTTTTATTCCCCCTTTATAATTTATTACTGTTTTTAATTTTTTTTTTTTTTGGGTCTAACGTGATTTTCGGGCGTCCTCATGGGTCGAAATTTACTTTCAACCCATGATTTTTGATAAAAAAAAAATGCTGTTTGTATTTAAATTTTATTATTTACTTAATATTTGCAACTACTTTAATAATGTTTAGCTCAATTAGATTACGATTTATTTAGTAGTTCGTAATTGTGTTGTTTTTATATATTCTAGGTTAGAATAATTTTTTTTATATTAAGTTAGATTGAAATAAATTAATATTAGTAATAAAGATTTATGTTTAAATTAATTATAAATTATTATTATTTTTTGAAGCAATTAATTTTTATTATTTGTTATGCTTATATGACTTATGAAAATGAAATTAATATTTAAGTAAGGATTACTAATTATTTCAAAAAAAAAGTAAGGATTACTAATATTTAGTTATTAACGTAAATTACATTTGAGTATAATTTAATAAATTTAATTTGTTAAGTGTAAATGACCGTCTTTATTTGTTGTTAGCAGTTATTTTATAAATTATTGTGTTATTTTATAATTGTTTGTCACATTATTTAGATGTATAGTTATTACTTAGTTAAAATATTTAAAATAAATAATTAGTCGTATTATATTATTGAAAAAAATTATAAAAAAATCTAGGCAAACGAAGATCACATCTAATTCAGTTGTGAGTGAGAGTTATTGTTCTTGCACAACGTACACATGCTAAGGTACAAGCAGTTTCACATCCACGTGTCATTGCGAGTCTAGTATGGAGAGGTACCCCACATTGCCATCCACCTTGCTTTTTGGGCCACGTAGTTTGTAGTTTCTAGTTATAGTGTGAGCATGACAGCATCCACTTAATTAATAAATGGATTAAATAGTACTATATCAATTTTTATTAATATCTCATTTTATTAACATTTTCTCTTTATTAGTTTTACAATATAATTAGTTAATAGATGAATAAATTATAATATTATATTTATTTAACTTATAATATAAATATTTATAATTATATCAATGGTTAAATTTATTTTATTAAATACACATGAAAAATCATATAACATAAAAAATATATAAATAATTATTTCATAAAATATTAATTAAAAAAACTAAATGTGCATACAAATATTATAAAAATACATAAATTACAATTACTGGAACTTGAATATTAAGCATATTACATTAATTTTAGAATTAATAGGTATTTATAGAACAAAATAAATAAAAAAAGAATTAAAAAATTAAAAGACAAATAACGGCATAAAATTTTTAAAAGAAAAAAAATAATATAACCAATGGTTCTATGTACTTTGCTTAGAGTCAAATTTAAAAATAAAAAATAAAAAATAAAAAAAAATAATAACTGACATGGGCAGGCATGTGGAGCCTACGTGTCAAATTTTACACGGTTGACCTGTAAAAGTTTTGGACCAACTGCAATGGTTTTAAACTGGGCTGCTATTTGTAGCTCGTTTTTGCTATTTGTAGCTCAAAAAAATTGATGAAATGATAAAATTGCCCTTAAAAGGAGGAAATGTGAAAATTCAATGAAAAATCGGATACAATGTGCGAAATAACTTGGTAAAATTGGACCCAATTTGCGAAAAACACTGGAAAAATCACCTACAATGCGTGAAAAATCATGCAAAAATCGCCACACTTATCCGAATTTTCAGTCAAAATTCGCCCAGAACAGTCGAATTTTGACAGAAAATTCAGATAAGTGTGGCGAATTTTCAGTCAAAATTCGCCTGTTCTGGGCGAATTTTGACTGAAAATTCGCCTAATGTGGGCGATTTTTTGGACGAATTTTGTTGTTATATTTGTCTGCAAACCTTACAAAATCATAAGTCATTTCAGATTTTCTTAGCAAAACTCTCTCAGACCAACGAAAAAATTTTGCAAAAAAATCGCACGTAATGAAAGCCGGCGGATCTCAACCACCACAGCGTCCCGGGAAGGGGAAAGGATTGTTTGGCCAGGTAAAAAACGTAAAATTTCGGTTAAATTTTTGAATTTCACGTAAAAATTCGCACCTGATGTGCGATTTTTTGGGAAAAATTCGCACCTGATGTGCAAAATTTTATATATTCGAATTTTATAAATCTGAATTTTACTAAATTAGGATGACAGAAATCCGAATTTTAGTCAATTCAGATTTGCAAAATCCAAATTTAACGTGTGCTATAAAAAGCAAAACTCTACTCTTTATCTCATTCTTCTCTTCTCTTTCTTCCCTCAAACTTTCTCTCTCTAGCGGCTCTGCACTATTCATCTGAAAATCTTGGATTTCTGCTAAATTTCTTCAAAAATCTACGTCACATTGTGATATCGTGGTAAGGTAAGTCACGATTTAAGTGTTTTATGATTGATATTTCATTATTCATATGATTTTCATGTGATTAGATTATGTCTTGAGTAGTGGTGCATGTAGTTGAGGAAATGTGATTAGGAAATATATGTATTAGTAGTTTGGGACTAAGATTTGTGTTAATTTTGTGGACTTTTTAATAAGTAGTCATGCATTAGTAGTGTAATTATTTTAATTACGATTTTAAATATGATTACTCGTAAGTGGTCATAAAGTTACAATTCAAATAATATTATCGTAATGGAAAGATTGACCTAGGGTTCTATTGTTGTTGGTTGTTTCATGTATCGTGGTTTAAAAATTTTCTTGATAACAAATTTTTATTAAGAAAATTGAAATTAATTTGTTATAATGACATATTTTTTATTTACATGTATGATGGCATTCAATGGTCCGTATATATTTAATTTGTATTGGACATCGTCGTTTGCTATTGAATTGGTAGAAAGTAACACTCTGGATGATACATTAGTCGTTGAAAGTAGATTGTCAAGGGATGAATGGGTAGAAAGCATTCGCGATGTAACTGGGTGATCAAAGAATTCTTGCAAAATCACATTGACAGTGTTGTTTGAACATAATGGGACTAGGAGACAAACAAAGATTAGTTCTGATTGTGTGTTGGATTACATTTATATTTTTTCACAATGGAGTTTTATTGATGTGTATGTCGATGCTCAGCAAATTTAGTCTTCAGAAAGAATGGATAGGCGAAATGTTGCTTCGAGTTCTTTGCAAATACAAGAAGCTCAAATTGATTTTGGAATGAATGAAGGATTCCGTTACGAAGAAGAAGACGAGTCAGGGACTTAGATTATAACATCTAGGACAATGTCGACGATGTCTATACATCCGATAGTGATTTTTGTTCAGACTCTACTGATTTCAATTCTGATGAAAGTGATGAAGAGTTTCGGACACCTGAAAGGGGACATCTCGTTCCACCACAATCACCCAATAATATCTGTTCAACAGCTGGATTGAACTTGGATGCGCTATGAATGCATGTGTGATAACATCTGTGCCATCTTCTGTCAAAACTTTTACATAGTAATGCTTCTCCTCGGCGTAATGAACAAATTGCTGCGCAATATTTCTACCCTCGAACTTTGCTCTCCTGTCATCAGCTTTAAGATTGTTTAGCTGCCTCACTGTCACATTATCTTCAGGATACGTCTCGGCAAGATGATTCCTAATCAATTTTGGCTTCATATTTGCATTGTTCAAAGTCCTAGCAACCTCCCTTGCTCCATCACTCATGCGGCTGAGCTGCCTGTGACCCTCTGGATACACTATAGCAGTGTGATTGTGCATTGAATTCGGACCTGGTGTAACTCTGACCCACCAACCATTATCCTTCACCACCTTGCAAAATAACTTGAACCTGCACTTACATCCTCGCCGGCTAGTGTTCTTCCTCTCTTGTGGGAGAGGCCCTTGTTCAACCGGATCTCTGAATCTGTTGCAACGATATGTGACCGATTTTCCATTGTTACCCCTCCCCACTTTAATCAGCTCGAAGCGAAATGTAAGAGCCAAATCCGAATAATACGTATATGCTTGTTCTTCAGTTGGAAAAAAACCAGGACACTGAAACTCAAGACTCAAATCCCTCTGAATGTCTGGTAATCCATTTGGATCCTGCGTCATTAATCAAATTAAAACCAAAAATAAGTAATTACATAAACAATTAAAACATATAAATTTGAAAGAAAAATCGCCTGTAATTGGTGAAGTATCATGAAAAATTCGCCCAGCTTAGGCGATTTTTGGTTGAAAATTCGCCAATTGTAGGTGAATTTTGTGTGAAAATTCGCCTACAGTGTGCGAATTTTCACACAAAAATCGCCTGCAATGTGCGAATTTTGCTATAAAATTCGCCAATTGTAGGTGAATTTTGTGTGAAAATTCGCCTACAGTGTGCGAATTTTCACACAAAAATCGCCTGCAATGTGCAAATTTTGCTATAAAATTCACACATTGCAGGTGATTTTTCCCAAAAGTTTCACCTGCAATTGGCGAACTTTCCACAAAAAATCGCCTGAGCTGGGCGATTTTTTCCTGGTACTTCACCAATTACAGGCGATTTTTCCTTCAAAATTCGCAAAACATGTGCGATTTTTACAGCAGTATGCAAAAAACTACACAAAAGTATTAAATTCGTACCATATTTGCGTATATTTTGGAGTAGACGCTGTCCCAAATTAACCAAAATCTGTGTTCCAATTTGCTTCTACGATTTTGAACGTTTTTTGGAATGATTTCGAATGGTTTTGTTTGATTTTTGAAGGAGTTTTGTCTGTTTTGATATGTATTTTGAATTGAATGAAGTATATACCTTATTCATATGTTATGGGCAATTTTGTCATTTCACTTTTTTTTTGAGCTACAAATAGTAAGATCCGGTTTTAAATGGTTAATGGGTGGGTCCCTAAACCCCATTAACTTAAGAAAAAATAGACACTGCAGATGCTCTAAGAGAAGGGTCATCAAGTGTCAAACGGATTAGCTGCTTGTGAGAAGTTTAGATATGGGTTTGATGAGATGCTCTAATTCTTGTGGGATATGTGGTACTGGATTATCACACCTAGTGACTTGCGCATATATAGTCGTGTGGATTAATCACTGCTACGTGCATTTGTAGAGGGATGACAATCTAACACAAATACTTTTCACATATCATTCGGGGAGATTACCATCATGCTGCATGATATTAGGCGGATTCTTGGGATTCCTATAGAGGCGTAGGTAGTGAGTGCTAGCCCTGACACACTTGAAGGCAACTATAGTAGGACAGCGACCGTTGGGGGCTACGGGAAGATGGTACAGTTAGAGCAACTCCAATCGTACCTTAAAGTAGCGTTTTTCCCCAATTTTACCGTCAAAACCCTCTCCAATCCATACTGTAAAACTTTACAGTATGGAGAGAGAGGGGAGTCCATACGCTATATTTAGCGTATTGAGAAGCCCACTGCATTACTGTTGCAGTGGGCTTCTTCTATTTTTTAAAATTTATTTTCTTATTTTGTTAATTTTATTATTTTTTTTATTTATAATTTATTACAAGCAACAATTAAAAAAAACACAAATTCGCATAAAATACATTCACTTCAACATAGCTTAAATTTTCATATGAATTGATGTAGACGTTTAAAATACATTCACTTCACAAATTTGCATAAAATACATTCATTTCAACATAGCTGAAAAAAATAGCTTAAATTCACATGAATGGATGTAGACGTTTATGGACGTGGTGCTATTTATTTTTGACGTGGTGCAAGTGTTATGAGACGTGGTGGACTGTGTTTGGGGAAAAAAATCAGTTTAAATTCACATGAATGGATGTAGACGTTTATGGACGTGGTTCTAGTTATCTTTGACGTGGTGGGTTGTCTTTGTGAAAAAAATAGCTTAAATTCACATGAATGGATGTAGACGTTTCTGGACGTGGTGCTAGTTATTTTTGACGTGATGCAAGTGTTATGAGACGTGGTACACCCCTAAAACAAACTCATACAAACTTATTATTAAGTAACTAATAATAAATAAACTAACATATTCATTCACCGTTATTATTGTCATCATCTAGCCCGCTTTCACTCCCACCAATGATATTAAAGTCAACTTCAAATATAACATTTGATGAATATGGATCTTGATATGGATTTGGATATAATTCTTGACTTGCTCTTGCATTAAGAATGCTGGTTTGACAGTCTATAATATAAGCACGACGAGAAGGATCTTCAATTTGATTTGGGTCTTGAGACATAATTGCAAAATTTAATTTCCGGTTCTCCATCTCCATCCTTTTTATCTATTTCATTTCGTTATAAAACTAAATCAATACAATTCATATGTTCATTATTATTATTATACTTAATTTTATACAAATTATTTTATTATTAATTAATATTAATTATTTAAAAATATAATTTAAGATTAAATCACTAAATTTATAAATATAGATATGTTTATAAAAGATATAATGTGAATGAGTAAACATATTACATTGATATAATAATAAAAATAAATATGAATAAAATATTATTGTTATGTAGAAGATAGAGTTGTTGGGTTGGAGTGGATATACTGTAAAATAGTGTAGATACTGGATTTTAGAGTAAACTGTACTGTAAATTGATGCTTATGGTTGGAGTTGCTCTTAGTACTAAGAGGGGTTGATGGTACCAATTTTCACTCCTATATATATGCTAAATAAAAATTAATTAGCATTAATTAAATTAATTATGATTAACTATTATTTATCGCGAAAATCTTTTACAAATTACATATTCTTAGTATTAATTTTAGTATATTAATAAACACATTTTTTCTAAATTAATTAGAATAAGTATCATATTTTTATAAATTTTTTTAATACATATACGAGTCTTTCGGAGATTTAGTCCCATAATATAGTGAGACTCTCGGAGTTTTAGTTCACATTACTGTGAGATTTGCAATATTTTAGTTCCACTATATTATGAGACTAAAATCTTGAAAATCTCACTATATTGTGAAACTAAAACATCGAACAACTGGCATATGAATGAATTGTTTAATGAAATAGAATACACCATAGGCGGAACTTTTAATTTCAATGACCGCCCTTCTTTGCAGTCTAAAGGCGTGTTACACTCGCCAATTGGTTGGCCTAGTTTTTTGAAGACCCATTATTTACATTAAAAGTATGATTTTATCAAAAGGACAAAACCTTTAGAGCTAGACTAGTAAAAGGAGGGGAGAGTTAGTAATCTCAAAACGTATTTAACTTAAAAATAGTTGTACATTTTTTTAATGTAATTGATCATCTACTTATTTAACTATTAGAATGTTTATTTCAAAAAAAAAAAAAAACTATTAGAATGTTTGCCAATTGCTTCGAAGAAAGAATGTTTGCCAATTGGTGACAGGAGATGAAACCTTCCGCTTAAAAAAAAAAAAAAAAAAAAAAATACTCCATTCATTTCAAAATATAAGTCGTTTTGATCCATTAAGAAACTTGTCAAAATATAAGTCACTTGTTTACTTCTTACCCTTATTTAATTTGTAATTTCATTGAGACTTTTTTTTTGTCATGACTATTTCAAGTTATAACACTAATATAAAAAATGTATTAAATAGAGGCATGACAGATTTAACCATTAAAAGTTATAAAACTTTTTAAAAATTAATTACAATATTAATATTTGTGTTTTGATCATAACACTTACTCCCTTCATTTCATATTATAGGTCATTTTCTTAAATTAGGTGGCATGTCAAAATATAGGTCGTTTTTTTACTGATAGAGTGTGTTTACTACAATACCCTTATTTATTGATTTCACTGAGATGTGCGTTTGTTAATTCTCTCCTTAATAGTTAATAGTTAAGAATATACTTGTTTCCAAGACTGTATTAATTAGGGATAAAATAGGTTTAACTAGTAAAATTTATAGAAATATTAAAAAATTAATTATTATCTTAATATTCGTGTTTGATAAAAAACGACATATAATATAAAATGAAATGGAGGGAGTATATATTAAAATGGAGTGAGTAATCGCCATCTTGGATGATTGCTGATTGGTATCATCAGTGTTTGTGGGACGTCCAATGAAGAATCTCATAATTAAAAATATCCAAAAGGAATAGGATGACCAAACAACTCCTACACTTCACCACCGTAACTGGCCCTTTTCTTCGCCACTGGCATTGCCACACTTCCTCCAACCTACTTCTTCCATTCCCCCGTTACCCTTTCCTATTTGGCCCTCGTTTTCTCACTTCCCAACTCTCCAGACCCATTTCTCGCTGGCCCTTTTCTCAATCCAAGTAATCTTCTCGATTTCTGTATGTGCAGTGCAGTTTGATTTTTGTAGAGGAATCTTATGAACTTCTTGTGTACTGGGTTGACTAGTTTCTTATCCTGTTTTCTATCATTTACTTGGTTATTATATCATTCTTGATGTTTTGTTGAATACAGTTTCTGCTTTTAACGAATTAGTGTCAGTTAGGAAGTTATGCAGAAGTGAGAACCTTAAGGTTACGTTGGTCCGGAAGAAAATTGACAAAGAGAAGATTTTTATGTTTTCTATGAGTCTGTTCTATATATCATAGTTCTTTAGTTGGGTAATGTATCTTAATTGGATAATTCAGTTTGGTAGTCGTCCCTGTTAATGAAGTTTTACATTACTAGTGTAATTGGCTTGCCCCTTTTAAGATTGTAATCGGTCATAGTTTGTTAACAGTAGATGATTTGTGAATTGGGTTTGCTTAATGCAGTAATGATCAGTGTGATATCCTCATAGTTTTAATTGTCCTAACAATGCATTCTTATTTCTAACTTCTCTCCAAAAGTTCCTTACATCTCTATTTGTTGGGTGAGAGAAGATTTTCAGGTCGCTTAGCAATGGACAGCTCTGGTGTCAGCTCCTTCTCGAAGACCCCAGTTGGTTTAGAGGTTGCGGCGGAAGAAGAATATACTAAGCAGTCAAAACTGCTACAAGAATTCACAGAAATATCTTCCATTGATAAGGCGTGGACTTTTGCATCTTCTAGTGGTATGGCTTCCTAAGTTTCTAAATTTAATTCTTTATGTTCAGAGAATCCAAAGAAGAGAACGTGAAAGGAACTAAATTTGGAGAATTATGTTTCTGCTTCTTTTCCATTACGACTTATTTCTTCATCCTGAATAATTGCTGGAGGAGCTGGTACTCTTGATTCACAGCATTAATTTATTACATTTTTACAGGAAATGGTTCCCAGTGTATGTTTGCTATCAGCCAACCGAATCTCTTTGCCAATGTCAGGAGGAGATCTATTTTATCATCCCATATTTTAAAAGAAGGCAGTGCTTCAGTAACCTTTCACTGGGCTCCCTTCCCTGTGGAATTGACTGGTGTCTCTTCCATTATCCCATCTCCATCCGGTTCAAAACTTCTAGTTGTCCGAAATTCAGAAAATGATTCTCCTACACGCTTTGAAGTTTGGGGTCCATCTCAAGTGGAAAAGGAGTTTCTAGTTCCGCGAACCATCCATGGCTCTGTCTATTGTGATGGATGGTAACATTGTCATCTGAAAACTGATTCATTTTGTATCCAATTTTCTAGTGAGCTTTGGGATCTCCAATCATCTATGAAATGTGTGCTTTGCTCATGGCAGGTTTGAGGGAATTTCGTGGAACTCTGATGAAACTCTTATTGCTTATGTTGCTGAGGAACCAGTTCCTAGCAAACCCACATTTACTAGTTGTGGTTACAAAAAAGGTGATAATACTGCAGATAAGGACTTGGGTAACTGGAAAGGTCAGGGGGAGTGGGAGGAGGAGTGGGGTGAAAGTTATGCTGGGAAAAGGCAATCTGCACTTTTTGTCATTAACATAATCAGGTTTGATTCTGATATATCTGCTGGCATAGTGTTTGTTAATCATGACATTTGCTTCTTTGGACTAACATCCTAAGCAAATATTTTGTGCAGTGGAGAGGTCCAAGTTGTCAAAGGAATAGGAAAGTCATTGAGTGTTGGACAGGTTGTATGGGCTCCTTCAGCTGAGAGTTCTAATCAATATCTGGTATTTGTTGGATGGCCATCAGATACAAGAAAGTTGGGTATCAAATATTGCTATAATAGACCCTGTGGACTGTATGCAGTTAAAGCTCCATTCTTCAAACCAGAAACTAATCATTCCAGGTTGGTCACTCCATGAGAGCAGAATGTCAGTCATTTCCTTACTTAGATTTTTCTTCTTATACTTTGAATGCTTGTGATTTGCATTAATTTCAGTGATAATGCCTCTGAAGATGCATCTTTGATTGCTCTGACAGAGAGCACTGGCAGCGCATTTTTCCCAAGATTCAGGTACATGTGTAGTCTATTTTAAAGTACCATTCATCACATACACTTAAAGAAGGGGATCTTACTACCAGAGGAAGTTAATGTATAAAATGAAAGAAAGAAAACTGGCTTTTCTAAGATACTTTTAAGAAACCTTCATTTTAATGTTCCTGATTCAATACTGATAGGAATTCTTAGCAGGGTTATCTATAAAGTTGTGAAATGCAAGTCACAGAAAATTTTGAACTTTGGCTTCCAAATAAATTGTAGCATTGAATTACACAAGGCAGTAACCTATGGTATGAAGAGCAATAAGTTGTTTCTGTTTATTACTGTATTTCAGCCCTGGTGGAAAGCACCTTGTATTTTTTTCTGCAAGGACTGCTGTTGAATCTGGTGCCCACTGGGCTACTAATTCGCTTCATAGAATTGATTGGCCTGCTGATGGAAAGCCCTGCCATTCTATTAAAGTTGTAGAAGTGGTATGCTTTCATCTCTTTTCTTTGGAAATGAGTTCCAAACTTAAGGAAGCTGTAGATCACATTTTCAATTTCCATTGCACAACTATCTTATTTGGTGGCTATGGGGTTCGGGAATTATCATATTTTTTGCCTTTCTTTATTGTAGATCATCTTGTTAATAGCATATTCCAAATCCCTTTTTCTTTGTAATCCTTAGTGGTTGTATTCCTATTGTAAGAGAATAATTGGCTTCTGTAGGTTCCCGTAGTGATGTGTCCTGAGGAAGGTTGCTTCCCTGGGCTATACTGTACAAAAATTCTGAGCAGACCATGGCTTTCTGATGGATCTACAATAATTATATCCTCCAATTGGCGCAGCACTGAAGCAATACTTGCTGTGAATGTCTTGAGGTAGCCATGTCTTTCATAATTTTGCCTTGGTAACTGTGAACTTATTGCTTGTCTTTAATGGTCTGTAATTTACCTTTTTTATCAGTGGAAATGTGTCACGAATCAGCCCTAGCAACTCAAATTTTGTTTGGGATCTACTTGCCCTCGATGGTGACAATATCATTGCTGGTAGGGGAATTGCTATGGTTTTCTAATACTAGGCCTGTATACATTTCAAGGGAATCTTTTACTTATTCCAAAAGCCTTATCAAATGAATATGAATTCTATCGTTTTGTTTCTCAAGTATCTAGCAGCCCAGTTGACATCCCTCAAATTAAGTATGGAGTTAAAGAGGTGACCAGAGATGACACATGGAATTGGTCAGATATCTCAAACCCCATGCCAAAATGTTCAGACAGGGTCAGTACTATGTTCTGAAAATTTAATACATCTCTCAGTTTTTAATCTGCTGATGAACAGCACTGTCAATTGAGGTAAACTTCCCACTGATCCTTTTTTCATAGGTCAAGTCCGTGCTATCATCTCGGCAATTCAGTATAATGAAAATTCCAGTCAGGGATCACGCTGAGAATTGTTCAAAAGGTATTAAAGGCTGGAATTTCATAACTCAATCTGTCATCCAATATGAGACACAGCTGCTAGTACTAGGGTACCTAAATTATTTCATAATTTGATAGCTCTTTTCCTTGTAAGATTTTATCTGACATGTTACTGTAGGCCTTTCATAACATTGGGCTCCTCCTTGAGAGGAAAATGTAACATCATTTTTTGGGGAGAGAACAAATACACACTACCATATTATGTTCCAATATTAATTCAAGCACAAATATTATTGACATAGGTTCAAGGAATCCCTATGAAGCCATATTTGTTTCCTCCAAGTCTCAGAAGGATGGCAAGTCTGATCCACTAATTGTGGTAATTCATGGTGGTCCTCATAGTGTCTCACAGTCAAGCTTCTCCAAATCCTCGGCTTTCCTCTCATCACTTGGTTATAGCTTGCTTATTGTAAATTATAGGTAAGCAAATGCTTTCTCCCTCTTGTTCTATTGTATAACCACCTTCGTAAGTGTGAGCGAGCAGTTTTGCTTATTATATGGCATCATAGAGCGCCAGCTTTGTGACAATGAGTGCCTCGTTAGGATGGAAGGGATAACATTGGAGTGACTTCCATTTTAAAGCAGCAGCAAAAGAGCTTTTATATATTAGTCTTTTGTCTTTTAAATTTAAACATGATACATGTGGTACTGATGAAAATCAGACTGATTGGGCTGCTTGTGCTTTCTTGATCATATGTGGAGTATAAAATGTCCCAGATATAGATAGTTTTAATTATTTTGCAATTCAGTTGAGCATTTTTTTCACCATTTAGATTTTACTTGAGACCGTTCCTTGTTTTTAAGTATTGTTATCTGTACACAGAGGTTCTTTGGGTTTTGGAGAGGAAGCTTTGCAGTCCCTTCCGGGCAATATTGGGTCTCAGGTGCTCATAACTCTGTCTGGTCAAAGTTTTTCTTAGAAAAGTATCTTGGATTCAGTACAAATTCCATTTTGACTCTGCGGTATTGAAAGTTCATGGCCTATAATTGTTCTTGCATCTAATATCACACTGCAATGTGAACAGGATGTCAATGATGTACTTGCTGCCATTGATCATGTCATTGACTTGGGACTAGCAGATCCGTCTAAAATCGCCGTGGTTGGTGGTTCCCATGGTGGATTTCTGACAACTCATTTAATTGGCCAGGTTTAGACTTCTAGAAGAATTTCTTGTTGTTTCAAATGTTTTACCATGTAAATATTACCTTCTCTTCATTCACTATACTGTATATAAAAGTGCATGACATGGTTACAGGGTTTCCCGAATTAGATAAAAATGTTCCAAGCCTACAACATGTTCCTGCCCAGAGTCACTGTTGAACTAATTCAGGATTTGGCCCAGTTTAGGTTTCAATTCCCATTCATTTTTAACTTGGAACAAAGAACTTGGAAATCAGGTCATGTTGTTTCACGACTTCCTCTAATAGCAAGGTTTCGAGATTGTGCTGGATGAGGATAGTCGATGGTCGTAATGTTTGTTTCTTGGGTGACCTTCTTTTGAGATTGTACCAGAAATCTGTGCACTTCTCTTTGCCGTTCTAATTACTGCATGAATATCCGCTCTCTTTCTGTTTCTTGACTTCCTCCCCAACAACCAATGACCTCTCCCTGCCTTGTATGTAATATAGTCATATTGCTCCAATGTTTCCTCTCCAGCACTTTCAGATTACATTTATAAGGTGATATTTACAATTACTAATCTTCCTTGAACTATATGAGTCATTGAGATCCTATAAAACTAGAAAAAGAATCCTGGGAAGATTACTCATCCCTCATGTTTGTACATTTATGGATGATTTAGTTGCTTTTGATGTGCAGGCACCTGACAAGTTTGCAGTGGCAGCTGCAAGAAATCCTGTCTGCAACCTTTCATTGATGGTTGGTACCAGTGACATCCCTGACTGGTGTTATGTTGAGTCATTTGGCAGCAAGGGAAAATCTTTGTTCTCTGAAGTGGCTTCTCCAGAACATCTCAGTTTATTTTACAGTAAATCCCCTATTTCTCACATATCCAAGGTACATTATTTCTGAGTCTTGCACTTTAAAAAATTGGGTCAAATGCATGATCTTACCTTCATGTTTCTTAATTATCTCAAACTGAAACAAGGTGGATTAGATTATCCTTGTAGAGTTAATCTTGGACAATTCTTGCAGGTGAAAACTCCAATTATCTTTCTTTTAGGTGCTAAAGATCTTCGTGTACCGGTTTCCAATGGGTTACAGGTAACGCTATCTGCTCGTATCTGTCCTTGCCTCGAACCATTGAAGTTGACAGAGACTTCTCTACCTTGATTACTTGACTTCTTAGACACCACCAGAAGGAACAACATGATCCCATGTCTAATAAGAAACAGTTAATGCATCAAGCTGCCTTTGTGAATGATAATTCTTCTGCACTCTGATACTACTTTGATAATTTGTATTTGTAGTATGCGCGGGCGCTAAAAGAGAAAGGTGGCACGGTGAAGGTAATTATGTTTCCTGAGGATATTCATGGGATTGACAGGTAAGACATTACTGGTTATTGCCTAAGTGTCCCCTGCATTTGTCTTTTGTCCTTTGTTTTTGCAGTTTAACATAAGTCTTTCTTCTGCAGGCCGCAATCTGACTTTGAGAGCTTTCTTAACATTGGAGTGTGGTTTAAGAAGTATTGCAGTTAAACAGCCGATACTGTCTTCTCGTCCATCGAACGATGAATGTATACATCGTCGACAACAATTGGATATCAGTATCAAAAGTCTTGTTGTTGGTGTACAATTCTCTCCATTGTCCAGCAACTTCTTGGCATGGAAAAAGGGCTAAAAAGCACCAGCAAATCCTGTGGTTTTGTTCAGATATCTTCTGCCTGAATCAGTCTGATGTATGGAGATGCTCTTGAGGATATAATTTGTGTACATCTATCTGTGTTAAGATTTGTATAACATTAGTCTTTTTTAGCAGCAACCAAATAATTTGACTCTCGACATGCTTGTTGAGTTTCAGTCTGGTATTATGTTGAATAGAATCAATGTACAAACATTTTACTTTTTTTTTTTTTTTTTTTTTTTTCTGACTAAGAGGAAGGGAAATAAAATAAAATACTGTTTACAAAAATATTATATACCACGTAAATAACCTTTTCTGTTTGAAGCATAATTTTGGTAATATCATCTTTTTCTTTGGAGCAAAAAAAAATAGGGGGATTAAAATGGTAAAATGGTCCAAAAAGAATTTAAAAAGACTAAACTTCAAAAATGGTTTATTACATATAGTAAAAATATTATTTTGGTAAAAAAAAAAAACTACTTTTTTATTCAATTACATCATGATTTTTAAAAATTTTGGTCCAAAACTTACTTTTGCCTGTCATTTTTGTCTTAATGAAAAATTCTTTTATTTTAACCGACTGAAATTAATAAAATATTAAAAAAGATTAAAATATAATTTTTTATAAACTAAACCTAATACTCTAAAGTTTTAAGAAATTCTCAATCGACCCCCTTCCTTTCTTCTTTTCCTTTTCTTTTCTTTCTTCTTTTTCTTTTTTCTTCCTCTCTCCCCGACAGCCACCCCACCCTCCCGGACCAACCCTCGCCGCCAACAAAACCGGCAGTTCGATCTCCATCTCAGTTGCGCGACACCACAAAAAAATATTTACTCTCACATCCCTTCTCTTTCCCCTCTCTTTCCCCTCTCTCTCCTCTCCCCTCTGCCCTTCCCTCCGTTGTGCCACCGTCGCTCCTCTCCCTCTCCACCACCGTCCCGCCCATCCTCCTCTTCCTCACCACCATCCCTGCACACTCCTCCTCCTCCTTCCCAGTCCGCCACCAGGATGGTTCCTCCATCCGAGAGTCCCCATTTGAGCTCCAAGAACGCTACTGTTGGGTGATACCACCAGTCGGCTCTATTTAATGTCCCTGTCTGGCCGCAAAATAAGAAGAGAGGCGCGGGAGGATTCGGCGGGAATCATTTGGATCAGTTGGAGGAGGTGGACGACGAGGTAGATTTGGACGACGACGACGAGGAGATGGTGCCGCCTCACGTGATCGTTGCGAGGTCACACGTGACATTCTCTGTCTTCGAAGGCTCTTACGGATGGGAGATGCATAGAAGCAGCAGCGACTATTATTTCATACGATATATTTATGAGGAAAATATAGAGCCTCAAATCGATGACACCGTGTAATTTTTGCAGTTTCTGTTTTTCATAGTAATTTTCTACATTACAACCCTACAACTCTGAAATGCAAAATGAAAATGTTGTTCATTCCTAGTTGTATGCATTGATTGAGCATTTACAGTTCTGAAGGAAGCATGTCATGAATGATTCTGAGCTGCATTTCCTACAGCTCTGTTCATTTTCTTGAGAGAAGCTCAAAAATGTTGCCATGTTCTTATAGAATAGGTAAAAACTGTATTCTATATGGATCTTGAATCTGCAGCTTACAAGAGTTGTTAATCGTAAGTAACATTTCCTATTACTTTGAGTAGTGAATTACTGCTATGATTCTACAAATTTAGGAGCCTAATGTAGGCAAGAAGCTCATGCAGATTGGAGGACTGATTTTGGATAAAGCTAGAAGTGATGCAGGGAGAATCCACAGTCCATCGAGAGCATTACTATATGAAATATAGTTTGGACGCTGCTAGACGTGGCTAGACGTGTCCAGACGTGGCCAGACGTAGTTCATGTATACAGAAATTCTGCAGCTATCATGCAACTTTGAAATTCCATATCTCTCTCGTTTCTCATTAGTTTTGACCAAAATTTGTCTTATTTTAAACCTCTCCTTACAAGGATTACACAGAATTTTAAGGATATTAATTTGGAATTGTAAATCTCCCATAAATCAGCTCTGAAACAGAGCTGAAAGTGCTGTTCTTTTCGCAGAAAAATCTGAAGTAATAGCTGTACTTCAAAAATTCATATCTTCTTCATTCTTTGTCCGATTTAAAAAAATTATAGCTCGATTTAAACCTCTTTGCATAAGGTCTACTCAGAAATTTATAGAAGCAACTTTGGCTTTCTACATTTTCCGAAAAACAGAAAAGAACAGAGCTACGTTCTACAGCAGTTTTCTGAAAATTGAAACCATCATTGAAATCTCGGAAGTTCATTTCTTACTCTTCTATGTTTAAGTCCTATTGAGTTTCTTTTGTAGAAAAGCCTGGTTTTTCAACATTTTTTTTGTTTACTTCTTGACTTGTTTCTTCTTTACATCCCTTAACTAGGAATATTATTCTGCTCAAGAGACATAACTCGAAACCTGCACCCTACTTTAGACTAGAAGAAGTAAAATGTCTAGGCTAGTTGAATAGACATGTAAAAACGAAAAAAAGGGCGGGGTCTCAGTTGAACTTCCCCTATGCCGTTGTTGACTAATCGGGGTCTCCGCTCGAATGAGTTCCACATGCTGGCGCCACCAGAAGATCAGAGCAGGTCTTAGGAAATAACAAAGGTGGTACCGATATGAGAAGCTAAGAAAAACTTCATCTTTCTTCAGTACAATGCGGCTGTCGACTAGGGCAGGGAAGAAAGTGGGAAGAAAAAGGATTAGAAGAAGAGGGAGAGAAGGTGGCCCCAGAAAATTAAAGAATAAAAAGAAGAATAGGAAGAAAAGAGGGAGAGGCAGAGGCAGAGGTGCGGCGGGGGCGGTGGAGGGAAGAACGACAGAGGGAGAGAGGAAGAAAAAGGAAGAAGAAGAAAGGAAAGAAAAAGAAAAGAAAGGAAAAGAAAGGAAAAGAAGAAAGGAAGGGGGTCGATTGAGAATTTCTTAAACTTTAGGGTATTAGGTTTAGTTTATAAAAAATTATATTTTAATCATTTTTTTAAATATTTTATTAATATCAGTTAGTTAAAAGAAAAATTTTTTTATTAAGACAAAAATACTCCTGGTCAAGACAGACAAAAGTGAGTTTTAGACCAAAATTTTTAAAAAACATGATGTATTGGACTTAAAAAGTAGTTTTTTTTTTATTTTGAACCAAAATGATATTTTCGCTATATGTAATGGGCCATTTTTGGAGTTTAGTCATTTAAAAAAAGAGCAAAATAGTCCCAAAATAAATAAGGGGGATTATAAGGGCAAAATGGTTAAATAGTAATTGTAAGAAAAAATTAAAAATCAATTTTCGCCGACTGTGGGGATCGAACCCACGACCACGTGGTTAAAAGCCACGCGCTCTACCACTGAGCTAAGTCGGCTTGTGTATTAAGTCTTCCATAGATTAATTTTCATCAATAAATGTCAACTGCCGGCTTGTAATTAGATTTTTCACAACTCTAAACCGAAAAGACGCGGCAAAGGAATTGAAGAATCAGCCGCAGGAGTTAGATACAGACTGTAGAACAAAGAGCAATGTTTGTGAAGTGCCAGCATTTTGATGCCTCCAACAGTTGTTTCTATGCCCTGAATCCCGCAAAAAGTATACCCGACACTCATACTGGTGTTTCAGTCACCCCTACTAGAAAGCCATCACAAAATGACCAGAAAAGAAGCCAACTTGATAAGCTCCAACACCGGGATAAACTGCTTCATATTTCAAAATTGGTGAAGCATGGTAGCAGGAAGGATGGATTGCTCGGAAACCCAGTTGGATACGTGAGAAAAGGTGACAAATCTGCTGGTAAGTTTGCTCAAGGGAGTGACCATGGGGATACTGTGAAGAATTCTTCTTGTAGTGATAGTTCAGGAAATCGTACATCTAGGTCTAGTGCCCAGAATGATTTTGTTGGAATTCAAGATTGTAAGTTTGAGAAAAATGTTTACTTGGTCGCGAAAAGTAGGCCAAATGGTGGCCATGGCGCTGCTATGGAGAAATCCCATTCCGGTAGTTCACCTTATAAGGGTAGAGACAATGGGTCTCTGAAGGAAGGAAATGGATTTTCTAGGAACCCAGATGGGAAAATGATAAGTATGAGCAAACTTGGGAATGGGTTAAGAATGAAGAATCCAAATGGATGTGTAGGGGAGCAAGTGCAGACGAACCGTTCGAGGAAATGGCTGAAATACGGTGGGTGCATTCCTGCGATGATGGAAGCTCTGGAGGGTTTCAGTGATTTGGATGAGGCGTTCAAGCCCTGGGAAAAGAGTTTGAGTAACAAAGAAAGAAGTATAATTTTGAAGGAGCAAGACAGCTGGGAAAGGGCATTGGAGATTTTTGAATGGTTTAAGAGGAAAGGTTGTTATGAAGTGAATGTTATACATTACAATATAATGCTAAGGATTCTTGGAAAAGCTAGGAGGTGGGCTGAAGTTGAGCACGTGTTGGAAGAAATGGAAAAGAGGAATATCAAGCCAGTAAATTCAACTTATGGAACATTGATTGATGTATACAGTAAAGGAGGTCGTAAAAGGGATGCCGTGAGGTGGTTGGAATCGATGAATGCTCAAGGAATGGAACCAGATGAAGTGACTTTGGGGACTATAGTTCAAATGTACAAGAAGGCAGGGGAGTTTAAGAAGGCTGAGGAGTTTTTCAAGACGTGGTCATTGGGAAAATCTGTGGCCGGGGGACAAGGAAATGATAGGTTGCGAGAAACTAATGGTTCTGTTAAAGATGACTTAAGTCCTCCTGTTTGTTTGAGCTCAATCACATATAATACTTTGATTGATACGTATGGTAAGGCAGGGCAACTGAAGGAAGCATGCCAGACTTTTGATCAAATGCTAAGAGAAGGGATTATACCAACCACAGTGACTTTCAATACAATGATTCACATGTGTGGTAACCATGGCCAGTTGGAAGAAGTTTCTTCACTGATGAGGAAAATGGATGATCTTCGGTGCCCTCCAGACATACGAACGTACAACATTCTCATCGCCCTTCATGCCAAGCATGATGATATAAGTACTGCAGCAAACTACTTCAGGAAGATGAAAGCAGCTTCTTTAGACCCAGACACTGTGAGTTACCGTACCCTTGTGTATGCATTCTCAATAAGGCATATGGTCAATGAAGCAGAGGAACTAATCTCAGAGATGGATGAAAGGGGTATTCAGATAGATGAATTTACGCAATCAGCATTGACTAGAATGTATATAGAAGCTGAGATGCTAGAAAAATCATGGTTGTGGTTCCGGAGATTTCATATTTCTGGGCACATGACTTCTGAGTGTTATTCCGCCAACATTGATGCTTTTGGGGAGCATGGGCATATTGTGGAAGCAGAGAAAGTTTTCAATTGTTGTGTAGAAGAGAAAAAGCTTAGTGTCCTTGAGTTTAATGTGATGATAAAGGCTTATGGGATCAGCAAGAGGTATGATAAAGCATGCAGCTTGTTTGACGATATGGAGCAGCATGGTATAGTTCCTGATAGATGCAGCTATAGCTCACTCATACAAACTTTAGCTTGTGCCAACATGCCAGAAAAGGCAAACAGCTATCTCATGAAAATGCAGGAGGCAGGCTTGATTGATGATTGCATCCCTTACTGTGCTGTAATTTCCAGCTTTGTGAAGTCAGGGAAGTTGACAATAGCTGCAAGATTATACAAGAAAATGATTAGTTTCAATGTGCAACCTGATGTTGTTCTTTACGGTGTATTGATCAACGCTTTTGGTGACACCGGAAGTGTCAAAGAAACTACTTCTTATTTTGATGAAATGATGAACTCTGGTATACGACCAAATGCAGTAATATACAGTTCTTTGATAAAGTTGTACACCAAAGTTGGATACTTGAAGGAAGCGCAAGAAACATACCAAAGGCTTCAAGCCTTTGAGGCAGGTGCAGATGTGTATTCTTCAAATTGTATGATAGACCTCTACAGTGAGAGATCCATGACTAGGCAAGCAAAAGAAATTTTTGATTTTTTGAAGAGAAAAGGGAATGCAAATGAATTCTCCTATGCTATGATGCTATGTATGTACAGGAAAAATGGGAGATTTTCAGAAGCTGTTCAGATTGCGCAGGAGATGAAAGAACTCGGTCTTTTGACAGATTTGCTTAGTTTTAACAATGTTCTTGGTTTATATGCATCTGACGGGAGATACAAGGAGGCCACAGAGACTTTTAAGGAGATGTTGGCATCTTCTATCCAACCTGATGATTCTACATTCAAAACACTCGGTATGATTCTGGTGAAATGTGGAGTGCCGAGAGAGGCTATTGCCAAGCTTGAGCGAATGCGGAAGAAGGACGCTAAGAAAGGTCTGCAGGCATGGAGCTCAACCTTTTCTTCTTTAATTACTGCATCTCATGATGATTTTGAAAACGAAGATTCTTTCACCTTTGATTGAACGGAAGTTGATGCTTGAAAGAGTCTCACATTGGCGTTGCTTAATGCATCATATTTGAAATGATGGATAGTCGTAGTGCACTTTGAAAGACGAGTTCAAAGTTTTCTTCAAGAAAAAGAATGTTCCTCTTTGTATAATCTCTAGCAGTCCATTCTAATGGCTTAGCATAGTAGAATGCTTGATTTGTAAATATAATTATCAATTTGTCCACAGGGCTTTAGACTTCTATAATTGCATTTAAAATATCAATTTGAACCTGGTCTTTTGACAGATTTGCTTAGTTTTAACAATGTTCTTGGTACTAATTCTCATGTTCTTTGTTTCTGTAACTATGCCTTATATATTCCTTGATGATAGGAATAATCAATGGGGCTTATTTAAAATTTCTTCAACTATTGCTTATTTCTTGATGCATATTTAAGTTGCATTGCGTCATTGCTTTCACAGTCACTCGCCTGGTAAAACTGTCCAAAGGTGGCCTTTTTAAAACAGAAAATATACTGCGGTAAGTTCTTTTGTTTTTGGATATGTTAATGTTTACCACCATTTTTCTTGCTATGAATGGAACAGAAGCGGTTTCTCAAGAAACGTTTGAGAATCAAGAGAATTTGTGAGTTGGGTTTATAGATATTGGATTGATAGCGACTACTTAAAGATAAATTGATGAAGCATTTTCGTAGCAGTAAACTTGTGTGTTTACTGAAGATATTCTTTTGTTGCTTTTGTTCAGAAAATGCATGCTCATTGAACTGTCTTTTTCCTCTGATTTCTGTGGAGAAATGTTGTATCTGTTTCAGAATTTGTACAGCTAAAGCTCTTCAAAGTTCTTTCTTGAGTCCATATTCTGCTTTCACCATAAGCTTAAATGGAATAGATATTAGGATGAGCATAAATTTTTACTGTATAGAACTCTTGATACCTAAGATTTGATAGTTTCTGGGATACTATCAATTGCTGATGCACCTTTCTAGACTACAAGAAGATGGCTGTCAAGGTGACATTCTTTTAACCTAATTAGGACAGTCATTTAACTTCTAGGGTGTGTTTCTCGTGCGGGTATGTTCAAAGATGCCGATTGCTTTATTCCCATTCCCGCTCAACAAACAAATTAACTCAAATTCAATAGCAACTTGTTCAATGGAAAGTTTGGTCAGTCTTTGGACAAAAAGGAGCAGAGATCAGCATAAGTTTGAGACTAAACTTCTTCATATATTAGCAGAGCTTCAGGTTTTATTAGGCCAAGTATGTATTTGTTCGAAAAAATTACTGAAGAAATTCATTTGTACTAATGGTCAATTGTTATTATTCTTTTTTAGGTTGGAAAGCTGGAGAATTTGTGCCCGAACCAAAGGGACGTAAACCTAAAGAATGCCACCAATCAGTTTCCTGATGTAATGAATTCAGAATTTCAAGAACTTCTGGGAAACAGAACAGGGCGAGCAGCCAAAGCTATTGATTCCATAGCTCAAGAAGCCTTTCTTACGCACTTGGAAGTGAAACGAGCTCAGGTTAACAACAGAAGAACATATATGAACAGATTCGGTGATTCTAACGTTAACACAGACGAAACTTATATGAACAAAATCCCAGGAAGATTACAGGATCGAATTAAGATTAGCTCACTCCATCAACACAAAGAGCAAAGTCCCAATTGTGTAAATCACTAGCAGTTATTGATCTAACCATGCAAAAGAACAAATGGCTACAACTACAATACAACATTATCAAACTGCTCAGCTAACCAAAAGAGGAACTCTACCCTCTGATCTTATCCCCCTCCAAATCAAATCAAATTTCTGCGTTTAATCTCTGGCATCCATCGACCTCGTTGTTGTTATGCCATGAAAGAACAATATCTTTAAGCCCTGTCTTAAGATTTTCCCATTGAGATTCTTCAAACTCAATCAGCTCTCCTTCCACCACCTTAAACTCCACCATCCACAGCCCCTCAGCCACCTCCCATATCTCCACCACTAATAATGCGCAGCCTTTGACCAGCCCGATTCCTCCGCCCTTTCCTTTTTCCACTTTGTACCCTAATTGACCGCCAACTTTCTCCACCACATCCTCAATTTCCCCGACTTTAGATTCTGAAGTGAATCTCAACTCCTTCCTCTTCAACCCCATCTCAAACAGCCCAGATAAATTCAGCCCAGATGACATTGAAATTATGTCAAAAGCATTCATCTTGCTCAAACGACCACAATCTTTTTGACCGAACGCAGTATTACAAAATCCCCGTTCTTGAATTGGAGTCTTAACTTTTTTAAACCAAGAGAACTTAATCAATTCCTCAATTGTTAGCCTGGTGCTTGGATTGGGATCCAACAACCGGGATATAATGCTTTTTGCCGGCTTTGAAACCCATTCTGGAAAATCGAACGCTCGACGATTTATTGCGCGATACATTTTGGGAAGATCGCTGTCATCAAAAGGGAGGGAGCCGACAAGAAAAACATACAATATCACCCCACATGACCATGCATCCGCTTTTGTACCGTCATACCCTTTTCGATACACCACCTCAGGAGCGGTATAAGCCGGCGTACCACAAGCCGTATGGAGAAGCCCGTTCTTCAGCTGTTCAGGCAAGGCGGAGAGTCCAAAGTCGGAGATTTTAAGGTTGCCGTCTTGATCTAGGAGGAGATTCTGCGGCTTTATGTCACGGTGGGCTATCCCGTTTTGGTGGCAGAAATTCAGAGCAGAGATCAATTGGTAGAAGTAATTCCTTGCCGTCGATTCAGAGAACCGACCCCGTTGTTGAAGCTTCGTGAAAAGCTCGCCTCCATGGGCCAATTCCATAACCAGGTAGATTTTCGTCCTCGTCGCCATGACTTCGTGGATTTTAAGGATGCTGGGGTGGTTACTGAGGCGGCGCATTGCAGAGACTTCCCGGATGATGAGTTGCTCCAATGGGGCTTCGAAATTCATGGTTTTATCGATGGATTTGATGGCCACCTTCTTGGTGGTGTCATCCAAACAGAGGCCTTGGTAGACTTTGGCAAAGCTGCCGCGGCCTAACAATCGGCCCAGTTGATACTTGTTGAGAATAATGGTACCACTGCCGCTACCGCCGCCGCTGGTGGTTCTGGCGAGTAATTCAGGGGAAAGGGTGTTGGTCGGAGAAATCCTCTTGGTTTCCATGACACCACCCACTTATGGAGGGGGCCGAGTGTTATACCACAGAGTTTGATTATGAGAATTGTTGCAATAGTTATATAGGGTTTTATATTACTCTATATTATTATAAGTCGTAGTCTTCGTTTGTGTTTGGGCTTCGGTATCGTGGTGGGGTGGGGACACCTAACTGGGTCAGTTAATTAGGCTATGCCGCCAATAAATAATAAATATTTAATATATTGAAATATGCAAATAATAATGATAATAGTTTTATTTATAAATTATTTTGATTAAATTATATTCTTCGTGCTTCACATTTAATCAAATAAATTTTTTTGTCCTTTATATTTTTAAAATAATTTTTTAGTCTTTTTATATAAAATATAAAATATGTATTATTTGATTTCTATTATTGATTCAATTCAAATGATATGAACTTCATTAATGTAGAGTTTACAAAACATTCTAAATTAATAATATAATTATATAAATATTAATCTAACTATTAAAATTTTTTAAAATTTTGAAATAAATTATTAAAATTTATAAATAATTAATCTGAAATTCAGACTCATTGTTTTAATTTTTTATAATCTGATTTCAATTTTAAAAGTTTTAATGTATATATTTTTGTATTTAAACTATTATCTTTTATTAAATTTTTTTTATATACTTCTTTAATTAAAATTTGGACACTTAGGATATAATAGACATTATGATAATTAAATAGTATATTTTTTAAATATAAAGGACCAAATAATACATATTTTATATGTAAGACTAAATTTTTTTTTTTTTTATACAAAAGTGAATCGAAATCAAGACCTATTGTCTTAAGCAACAGCACCTACCACTAGGCTACGTCCTCTTTGACGAAATATAAAGGATCTATAATTTAATGTTTTAAAATACCTATCACACCTTTCCTTTTCCTTTTTATTCTTTTTTTATTATAAACCATTCCACAATTAGAAAACTTGAGAAGGTAGAGTATATATTTATTTTGAATTATTGATTTTTGTTGAACATTTTTTTTACATATTTTTTATTTGGCCCATGATTATTATTAGAGCTGGCAATTCGTGTCGTGTTCGTGTTATCGTGTTCAGATTGGCGTGTCGAGAAACCCAAACTCAACTCATTTAATTAATCGTGTCGAAAATTCCAACCATAACCCGACCTGTTTATAATCGTGTCAACCCGAACCTAACCCGCGTAACCCGTTTAATTGTTAATATGTGATTTTTCAATCCAAATTTTCGTCACAGAAAAATGGGACTAAATTTGTCAAAAAAACTAAAACATAAATGTTTATTTATAATAACACTATCTAAAATTTGAATCTATCATATTCAAATCCATTAATTTAAGTTTAACCATAACATTCTTATACATCACATCAACATAAATTTCATCAATTTAAATTCTTCCTAATACAACCAAAATCCAATTCAATCCAACCAAAATAAATAAAATCCAAAGGTAATTACAATTAGAAAGTTTAAATAACAAAATACCACTGTAGGAAGTCGTGTTGAATTTTTGATTTGGGAATTTAGAAGTTTTCTCAATTATTAAGGTTATAAAATTTAATTAAAAAATATTTTCTTAACGAGTTCACGTGTCAACCCGACAACCCGTCATGTCGACCCAAACCCGATCCTCTACTTAAACGTATCGACACAAACCCGACCCATTTATTATACGTGTCAAAAATCTCAACTCTAACCCGCTATTTTTCGTGTCGTGTTCGTATCGGGTTATCGTATTGTATCAGCAATTGTCAGCCCTAATTATAATATATTATTTGACCACCGCAAATGTATCTATTTCATACATTAAATATTTTTTTGTAATTACACAATAGTCCGTTGCTTGAAATAGGGGATTTGTTATATAGTGTCTTATTCCAGAATTCAACGTACCATATGTGAATCCACAATTATGAGATCTACCTTAAAAATAATAAATATAATATTTTGGTGTTAATTCCTAGTATTTTCCTAGTAAGGAACCATATCAAATTCAGCTAGTAACAAGCTAAGGCCCTCATAAATTTTCAATAATAGCTTAAATATGACATTTTTATGGTATATAACTAGATTACGGGTTAACGCTCGAAAAACTAAAAAAAGAAAATGTTAATCATAAAATTATTTATTTAGATAAGAGGGTTGTAAGTCAGTGGTTAATACTATTTTTTAAGAATAGAATACTATATTGGTTATAAAAGATGGAGGAAGTGTTATTTGAAAAATAAGAAAAAAATATGAACTCGAAGAAAATAGAAATTACAGCCAAAGAAAAATAAGAGAAAAAGAATTAGATGGAAGGGACAAGAAAAATTAAATCAAATTAGAATAGGTTAGAAGATGATATGCATTTGGATTCAACTTAATTTATTTAAATATGATAAAATTATACCATTTTAAATTGAATAGAAGATAAAAGACAAGAAAGATTTTTATTAAAAAAAAGAGAGAGAGAAGAGAAAAAGTATTTAAGAAGAGACTGACATATGAAAGTGTAAATTTTTCTTTTAATTTTATTTTCATAATAGTTTATAGAATAGATTGATTTGTCTATTTGTATAATATATTGAAATTTTACATTTTGTCACATCACAAATTAAAATTTAGTGCAAGATGAATGATGAAAAAATTGAAATTCTAATATTTTACAATTTTGTTCAAGAAAAATTTATATTTCATTTATCTCGTGAAAGAAGTTAAATTAATTGACCCATATGATGACAGAACGAAACTATTTTGTTTGCATGGAAATTATGAATATAAATTGAGAAATTATTTTTTATAAAAAAATCTTGGATAAACCAAAGGGAGATCTTGAATAGAAAAAAGTAAATAAATTTATTCCCACTATTCGAAGATAATATATCTTATATCAAATCAAGACCCACCCTTTTGCAAAAAAATACTTTCTATTGGAAAAGATTCACTTTACATCATTTTCCCCAAATAATCAGCCCCTCTTTTCTCCTAATTTTCTTACTTCGTCCACATCTCTAAACCTTCTAATGTGCCTATCCCACCGCTCATTATACTAATTTTTAATGCACTCATCTTCATCCCGCTACTGACCACACGTTTAGGTGTAGTATTTACTTTTAATAGTGTTCTCGATAAAAATAATTTATTTAATACATTAATTTTTATGAATTTGTCTCGTTTTCTTATTTAATTAATGCTTCTTTATTACTTTTACCGTCTCAAATTAATAGATGTTTTAGAGATTTCACTATTATGAAAGAAAAGTAGTAATTAATTATTTAGTTAAATAAGTTTTTCTTTTTTACCCCAACTTGGAGAGAAAATTACTAGTGAAATAGATAGTTAGGTTGTAGAGTTCAATACACTCACAAATTTTGAGGAAGGGTAAAATAAGAAAAACTAAAAAAATTATGTTGATAATTGAAAATTGTCAATTAATAAAAGATAACTTTCAACCCCTAAAACATCTATTAATTTGGGACAGAGGGAGTATTTGTTAAAAGAGTATATTACATTGTCGTTTTAGTTATACAGTATAAGAATTGGGTGCAATATCTTTGTGTTCGTTATAAAATAATAGTCTCATTTATTAAATAATTTTTTTTATAATATGAAATTTATTTTATGATCCCCTATCTATGTGATATTAAGTCAAAATTCATAATATTCTATTTGATATTCATGTTTTAATATTAAGAGATTCATATTTTACAAATTATTCTCTCAATTTCATATTATAAGTCATTATTAACAAAACACATACTAAAAAAGTAATTATTTACTACACACTTTCGCAAATTTTAACTATAAATCATGCTATACCTTTTAAAAGTAATGTATTTATATTGGGAATTGCAAATCTCAATTAAATTGTAATTAAATAAGAATAATAAAGAAAAAATAATTATTTATTTTCCTAAAAGTAAATTAGAGAGTTATATTTTGATTGATTTCCAAATTAAAAAAAACAGACTTATAATATAAAATGAGAGGGGATATGTATTTTGAGATTGTGAAAAATGTAAAAATACACAATGATTGATTAGGGCAAAACAAATTACTTAAAACATACGCTCCAAGAATGGTTGATTTTGAAGGGGATTTGTTTGGATTGGACCCATATGGATCATCACTTTCACCTTTAGTAAATTAAGAGTAATTAAATAGCAAAAGGACAATAAAATTAGCATCCTTAATGAAGTTATTTATTGTTAAATAATTAATTAATTACCTCGACTAAAAGATACGAGGAGCCATTTGCGAAGTTGAAGACAGATTGGAAATATTTGGAATATGCAAAGAAAGCATCAATATGTTCATGGACAGCCACTTTTGGCCACCTCTCACCAACTTGTTTCAGGATATTATCTTTACCGCACTATCTGCAACTTGTAGAAGTTGCAGTTGCCATTGTGTTTGACTTTTGGTCAAACATGATTAACACCCGACTTCTCTGATGCTTCTTCGGAACTATAGGATATACTTTAGTTGTGAGAACCCAGAAATTTGAACGTTAAAAAAAATAAAAAAATTCTTAATTTATATTTATAATAATTTTTATGTAAGTTAAATTGAAATAATTAGAGGTAATAAATATGGTAGGCAGTCAAATTAAATAAATCAATATTTTCTAATAGTATCAATTAACCCTAAATCAAATATATCAAATCTCAAACCTATTCTCACTTAAAAGCCCTCGTAACATAAGGCTCTTTTCTTTGCAAACACCTCTGCCAATGGCATTTTCCTTATCTTTCTGTCATCACCACCATTGTGCTTATAAACAACACCAAACCACCACCGTCTCTTTCCTCCTGAGGATTAAAACCCATCAACCAACATAACTTTAACAACCCAAAACAAATTTATCATCGTACTATCTCCACCCAGATCGGTTCAACCGATCTGACATAGCCAAAAACAAGATTATCAACTCTTTCTTGCCATCTATTAGACGGGATTAAGGGTTAATCTTTCTCAAAGTGAGAGATTTTAGTAGAAAATTTTCGTAAATTTGTCCGGTCTAACCAACCTATATTTTTATATTATTATATTATTACCTTGCATGCTTAGGTTTGATTTGGCTATTTGATTACTCTACGCGTTAATTTTGACTCTCGTTTTGATTTTTGACTTCCGTATCGAAAATTCATTTGAATTTGACTGTTCTAATAAAACTTGTCTCACTAGTTTTTTTTTAACGACCGATTTTAATTTTGACTTTCGTAACGAAAATTCAATTGATTTTGACTGTTATATTAAAACTTGTTTTACTTATTTTTATAATGACAAATATTGACTTTGACTTTTATACCGAAAATTTGTTTGACTATTGTTGATTCTTTTGACTAATGTTGACTTTTTTTGACTTTTGACCCATAGAATCAACTACAAGGTTTCATGGTAATTTTTATAAAATAAGGGAAATGATTTTCTTTATTTTCAAACCATATTTAGGTTGTAAAGAAATATTTTGATAGCATTTAAATCACGACACGATTTATGAAATCTGAATGACTTGTTGTTTGATTAAATGTTTTTAGCCTTCGGGTACTGGCCTTCAGACATTATTACTAGCTTTCGGGTACTATTACTAGCTTTCGGGTACTGACCTTCGGACATTATTACTAGCCTTCGGGCACTATTATTAGCCTTTGGGTACTGTTATTAGCCTTCGGGTACTGGCCTTCGGGTACTGGCTTTCGGGCACTATTTATTATTTTCTATTTCTGATATATTATAATTGATTATACGTGCTATTGGAAACTGTTTTGAACTTCTAACCAATTTTAAATGTCTTCCGCTGTGTCTCTGTTTTTAAAATCTTCTGATACGTATTTTTGAAATAATTTTCGATTATGATTTACACTTGTTTTGCTTACATGTTAAATTCTATTAAATTCTCTCACTGGGCTACGACTCATCCCTTTATATATTACAATTTCAGTTAGGTTTTAAATAAAGATGCGTGATTTTCGGAGATCGTGACACGTGCCAAGGAATATGACATTTGAGAGCTCTAGGATATTATGACAAACTTCAGTTACTCATTTTATATTGTATTATTTATGAAAGATTGTAAAATTTTATTGATATTTTAATTAATAAATCTCAGCGCGAGCTGAGAAAGGCATCCCAACTCGTAACCATTAGGGCGGGATGTTACATTAGGCACCTATATTATATTATTTTATAGGAGGGTATTAGTTACCGTTTTAATTTTTGGAGTGAATTTATAAATTTTAATAGAATTATTCTTTTACTTAAAAAGGAAAAAAAAAAAAAAGTATTGTAGACGGTATTTTCATCCAAACTGAAATGGTAGAGAGTAAGAGGTGGACGATAATTCATAAAATTTTATTCTATATATGATATTTCAAATTTACGTCGGCAGTATAAAGGCCAGGAGTGAGAGGTGAAGAAAAAATTTCTAATTAATTATAATTAACAAAATTATTATATCCTAAAATATTAGAAACACGATGCTGATAAATTATACCATATACTATATTATTGGAAATAAATAAATAACAACTTAATAATTTTTTAAATTAAAATTGATTTTATATTAATTATTATAACTTTATTTCATATAATAATAAATATATATACTAAAGTATATGGTATAATTTGTGCACAACTACATAGCGATATGACTACATTTTACCTTATTATTTCACATAGTTACTTTACCAAAATTTGAGCTGAAACCTATTAATTTGGTTAGATAATCTCGAATGTGTTGGTGTACGTATTATTGATTTTATACCATCCATATATAGTAGTTTTAGATTATATTGTGAAATGTTTTTTTTACCAATAATATAATTACATTAGTTAAGTAAAAACAATGAATTTTTAGAAGAGTCACAAAATTAAATTATAAAATATTATTTATATTAAAGTGTTAGAGATATTAGTATCTCATGGGTCCGTATACTGTAGGGCTATAGGAGTAAAATTCATCATGCTCCTACTGTATCGCGCTACAGTTTTTTTTTTAAGCACAGCCTTTTTAAAAAAATACTTTTTTTAAAAAAATAAGACAGTAGATTTCAGATCAATAGACTATAAATACCAGATCAAGAATATAAAAGAAATCATACAATAGAACTAAAACATGCATAACAAGGGGGATCACATCATGATTATATAGACATCAGATTATATAATACTAGATATCATATCAACAGACTATAGATATCAGATCAAGAATATAAAAGAAATCATACAATAGAACTAGAATATACTTAACAAGGGAGATCACATCATGATTATATAGACATCATATCACAGAATACTAGACATCAGATTAACAAACTATAGCATCAGATCAAGAATATAACATAAATCATACAATAGAACTAAAACATACTTAACAAGGGAGATCACATCATGATTATATAGACATCAGATCACAGAATACTAGACATCAGATCAACACACTATATATATCATATCAAAAATATAAAAGAAAGTACATCATACAACAAAAACATCCATAACATATATCACAATATCTAAAATTATTTAATTATAAAACAAATAAAATGATAATTTAAGAATATTTTTTTATAATTTTTTAAAAAAAATTCAAAACATTAAAAAAATACTAAATTGTTTAGAAAAAAATGGACGGAAAAAAAATTCTAAATGAGGAAGGCAAAAAAAAAACCCAAAAATAACAAAAGAAAGGAAAAAAGAATTGTAGCAAAATTTCGTGAATTGTTTAGAAATGAAAGTCTCTGCTGAGCGAGTCTCACTGGGGGCGAAAAAAAAAATTTACACACGCGCCACTCGTTCGTCTTTTTTTCATAAATAGCCCATCTTAAAAAATTTACTATTTTTGGAGTAGGAGTAAAATTGAATGATGGTCCTATAGGACAAGCATATAAATTACCGTATCTCATAGTACTATAATATAATTTCGGAATTTTGTATATAATATATTTATTTGTGGAGTAGTGTCTTAAAATTTCGGAATTTTGTATATATATATATATATAATAATATATTTATTTGTAGAGTAGTGTCTACAAGTTAAAAGAAAAATTAATTATTATTGTCCATATTATATACTTTATGATATGTTTTAAAAAATACTGTTCGTGATAAAAAATTAAGCGGTCAAAGAAATTAACTTAAGTCCGAACAATTCCTTTCAAAGTAATTCCCTACTTGCAAAATACCCTTAAAAAGGGCTTTTTCAGTAATTCATATGGCTCTTTCATAATTCAATTTTTAAATATATGCCAAAGTAGGCGTGTATAGAAAAAAAAATAAATTCTAAAATTGGTCATCAAACTATAATCAGTTTCTGGTTTTGATCATCATATTTTGAAAACTATTTTTAAGATTATCATACTTTACTTTTATTTTCAAAAAAGACACTCTGTCAAATACCTCCGTTAGTATACTAATGGTCAACTTTTTTTTAGGATTATTTTTGTCTTTTCACTGTCCTCCTCCAAATAAAAATAAATAAATATAAAAATTCTAAGATAATTTCGTAATAAAACAGAAGTTCTGAGCTAGGGTTTAGGAAGGACAAAAAACCCTAGGACCTATCTGCTAATTTTAAAACTTTTAAAAAGAAAAACAGCTAGGTATTAAAATGCTGTGGGGGCATAATGGTAAATTAACTCATTAGGGCTTCAACCACCCACGCTGCCTCCTCTTCCCCATCGCCTTCCTAGGCCACTTCTCCCGTTTTCGACCGGCCTCACTGATGAACGCCAGTTCATCTCTTCCGTCTTAGGGAAAGCAGTGAAAACCACTGGAAATCTTCCTGAGGAAAACTCGAATGTCCAACACTCGAATCAAATGGCCAAGATGCTAAAACTGAAAATGCAGAAAAAGATTTTTCTGGTGCTCATTTTTCAGGAGGAATTTTGAAACAAGTTCAGGGAGAAAAAGAAAAAATTATTTCCTTTACATCTCAACATTGGAATAACACACAATAGAATTATTTCACAATAAAAAAGAAAATACTTGCTATTATTCTCTGTGTTTCTAAATTCCAATCCGATTTACTTAATCAAAGATTCTTAATAAGAGTAGATTGTAAATCAGCAAAAGTTGTTTTACAAAAAGATATAAAAAATCTAGCATCCAAACAAATTTTTGCTAGATGGCAAGCTATATTATCTGTATTTGATTTTGACATTGAATATATTAAAGGAGAGTATAATTCTCTTCCAGATTTTTTGACTCGTGAATTTTTACAGGAAAAATAATGCCTCCCAGAAAAAAGAAAGAAGAAAGGCCCCCGGATGACCTTGTGATAGCAATTGAAGCTATCAAAGCATCAAAGGAAAGGTCTCCTTCCTCCAAGCAACCTTTCGAAGCCTCAACTTCGAAGCAAATGGTGCAAAAGTCACCAAAGGACTATGCCTTGACTCCGAGGCAATTTCAAGCAATGGATAACCTTGCCGCTATCCAACCAATCTTAATAGTCTCCCCAAAAACTTAGGCAGAGATGGCAGAAGATGAACAAATAAAGAGAGCCCAAATGGAATCCATCCAAGAGTGGGCAGCAAGATTTGGATTTTCATTGGTAAAATTCCTCCAACCTCATGTTGTTCCTCAACCTCAAGTGGTGACTAATAGTCCCACTACTCAAACTAAAGTGGTGATTAACAGTCTCACTTCCAAATCCCAAGTGGTAAGTATTAATCTCACTCTTCCAAACAAAGTGGTGGTTACAAATCACACTTCACAAAATAAAGTGGTGATCACAAATCCCGCTAACAAACAAGTTCTCAAACCATCAGGGCAAAAATCGATCCCTACTGGATCAAAAAACTCCATCCCAACTGAATATTTCAAGTGACAGACTTCCCAGTTGGTAGTCCAAACAGAGCCAGATTTCTTTACAAGCAATCCTATTCAGGTAGCCCAAAGAGTCCTACCACCACAAATAAACTTTATTCCCTACTCCCTGAATAAAACCCAAAAATATTACGAATTCATATTGGTGGATTAAGGGTCTGTCTCATTCAAAACCTATTTTGATAAAGGAGAGAATACACATTCTACAGCCCAGATTCTCTCTGTCTTAACTCCAGCAGATTGGAAAGGCAATCTAAACAAACCTAGAAACTTCCCACAACCTTTCTCTCCCCCAGGATATACTTACTGGGATTATAGACAAGCTTGGTTTAATGCATTTACCGTACAAAATCAGGCATACAGACACTCTTGGCTCTTTTATTTTAAAAGAGGTAATCAATACAACTTTCCTATATGGTTTATAACATGGTGGAATACCCATGACCCAAACCCACAAATTTTACCAGAATCAGTAAGACCTGGTTACAAACTATTCTATGAAAGATTTACGACACCAAAATCTGTGCCAAAATTATTACAGCTTTATTCCATATTCTCCTTGTCATGGATATATGCTTGGAAATTTAAATTTTCTAAGCAAAAAGAAATGCTACCAGCCTTGGTAAGACAAGGATACTCAAAATGGTGGAAAGAATTTAAGACCGATGTTGTTCAACCAGACATGATTGAAGCATGGTTCCACAACAATCCAAGATATCTGCCACCAGCAGATCAATAAACATCAATCTTCCTACAACATAAGGCAGCAGCATCAACCCAGGAAGATTATATAAAACACCTGAAAAATATAGTAAGTCAGTTTAAAAGTTATATGAGTTCCCAGGGAAGCAGAGGAACCTCAATCAAAGAAGAAAATGAAAAAAAAAAAAAAATCCCCTTATTGATCTTCTAAATGAAGACGACTGTTTCGGAATTTTTTCCCCAATTCCATAAATAAAATGGGGAATTAAAAAACAAGAGAGAAAATTTTTATAGCAAATACTGTAGCTACGCGAAAAAAAAAAAGAGTTTGTTTATAAATAGACAACGAAGGAACCAAAGGTGGGCATCCATTTGCTTACTCATTTTCATCCCTTCTTTCTCTCTCCCCGAGTTTCAAAACCTTTCCTTCCAAATCTCTTATCACTCTCTCTCTCTCTCCCTTGTAAGTAATGTTGGGATCAAATATATAAAATGAATCTAAAGAATGCATCAACAATTGATTCGAAACTCACCCTCTAATGATATCCACAATTTTGAGTATAATAATTGTAATTTTGATAACCCCATACACGTAGGTTTCTTGTTTGTTTAATAATACTAAAAATACAAAACACATTTTCTTTAAAATTAGACAATTTCTTTAAGAGGCTTTTAGGATATCCAATTGGCAAAATGGGCGAAGGATGTAGAACTTTTTTGGGTGGTCTATTTCCAAGAATAAACTTGGTAATTTGTCGTAAATTAATAAAAATATTATAAATTTGATAGCGAAATTTCTTTCTACTTTTACACGTAGTAGAATTGGACAAACAGTAACCATAAATGAAAACGACTAATACTATGAATGGGTCTTTTGGTAGTTAACTTAAAGACAAGAGGATAATGCACGTAATTACCTTTCAATTATTATTATTATTATTATTATTTTTTTTTATTTATTTTTTATTTTTTTTTTTTTTTTTTTTTTTTTGGCAGTTAGTATTGACATTCTGGTGAAGTTCATTTGTCATTTTTTGCATGTGCTAAAAGCGAGAGGTCGTTGAAATAATTGTGGGGAAAAAACTGTGTGAGTTGAGACAGTAGCGCGCGAGCCACGTACATGTTTCCTGCCTCCAAGAAAAATAATTGAGTTTAGAAGAGTATTGTTTTTAATAGTATTATGAATTTAATTTTTTAAGGACAAAAATACTATCTTTGACCAAAATCAATTAAATTTAAAGGCGTAATACACAACAGCTTATCACAATAAATAATGTCAACAAAATTTTATTTATCTCTTGTTCTAGACAGAAGTGAAAGCAAATTTTAAATTTTTGAGAAGTAAAACAACAATGACATAAAGATTAACATCGGTCGAATTCGGTCGAAATTCATAATTCCTTCAAAAGCTATGACCTTTCCTACTTATTTCTAAGAGTTCCATCGACATTGTTTCGTTGCTCTTGTTTGACTTTGTTTAGTCTAGTTTAGGTTAATAATACTGAGGTTTGATTAGGGCTGACAATTGCTGACACGACACGATAATTCGATACGGACACAACACGAAAAAAAGTGGATTATGGTTGATATTTTTGACACGTATAATAAATGGGTCGGGTTTGGGTCAACACGTTTAAATAGCGGGTCAAATTTGGGTCCACACGACGGGTTGGCGGGTTGACACGTGAACCCTTTAAGAAAATATTTTTTAAAAAATTAAATTTTATAACCTTAATAATTGATGAAACTTCCAAATTCCCAAATCAAAAATTCAACAGGACGTCCTATGGTGGTATTTTGTTATTTAAATTTTCTAACTGTAATTACTTTAGATTTTATTTATTTTGATTGGATTGAATTGGATTTTGGTTGTATTAGGAAGAATTTAAATTGATGAAATTTATGTTGATGTCATGTATAAGAATATTATGGTTAAATTTAAATTAATGGATTTGAATTTGATAGATACAAATTTTAGATGGTGTTATTATAAATAAACATGTATATTTTAGTCTCCTGACAAATTCAGTCCCCTTTTTCTGTGGCAAAAATTTGGACCGAAAAATCACCTATCAACAATTAAACGGGTTACGCGGGTTAGGTTTGGGCCGACACGATTATAAATAGGTCGGGTTAGGGTTGGAGTTTTCGACACGATTAATTAAATGAGTTAGATTTGAGTTGGGGATTTCTCGACACGCCAACACGCCAATCCGAACACGATAACACGAACACGACACGAATTGTCAGCCCTATGTTTGACATGTCATTGTATATAAAAAAAAAAAATTTAATAGAAGAAGATAAATATTGTGAAATTAATGGTTGCTAAAAAGAAAATTATATTTATATATATTATAAAAAAATTTTTTGAAGGTTATCAAGCTATCCAATCATTTGATGCCACATCAAGTATTTAGGAAATTTTTTACCCTAATCATACAACGCTAAATCACATACAATGAGTATAGTTAAATTAATGTTACATTTGGGCAACAATTCTATGAATTTTTTTTAAAAAAAAAAAGATTTAAATTAAAGAAAATTAAATTTTAACTAAACGATCGTATTTGCAAGACGTTTTTCTTTAATAAATTATTTAGAGTTGTATTTATTAAATTACAGTAATACAATAATAATAATAATAATAATAATAATTAGTGTGTGTGTATGATTATGAGGGAACAATGGTCGACACTGTTTGAAACAGCTTTGAAGGAGACAAAAGTAAGATAAAGTGTTCCAACTGTAGTTCAACTGCAGAGGAGTGCATGAACATTTTATATAATCCCATGATATTAACCACAAAGTCAACAAAGTTTCTTATACTATGGTCCACAATTTCTTCTTTTTTTTTTTTTTTTTAATTGAACCCCCCCAACTCTTCGTGTCTCGTCAGACGTGTATCAAATAGTTTGGCAATTTTAAGAATGATACCCCTATTAAATTACACTGTTTACCCCTAATAAATAATTATATTGAGAGAATTTTATTAAAAATGAAAATCTTATAGAAAATGAGTAATTAATAATTAATACAATAATTAATATTTACACAAAATTTTATACAAGAGTAAAATATAAAAAATTTCATAATTCACCTAATTTTTTTGTAAAGTGTCAATCATTCTTAGCTAAACTAAAATAGTTAAAATGATTATTATTTAAAAATAAAAAAGAATACTTTTTTTTAAAAAAAATATCCATATATATTTTCATATTTATTTTTTGTCACTTAAATTCAAAATCTATTAATTTTAAATAAAAAAATGCTAAATATTAAATTACAATTTCTTATCACAAATGTGTAACTGTGAATATAAGTATATGTAGAAGATTATAATAGCATATCTAAAACCATCTCTTACTCCCTAGTTATAGTAAATCAATATCTTATGACTAAATTTGATGCCCACCGTTGATTTCTTTATTGTTCGTATTAAAACTCCTAATGATGTATGATCTCACTAACCACGCTTCACGAGGTTATTGGTAAGATATTTTAAGGTTGAAGGGAGTGGTGGGGTCTTGTAAATAAGGATCGTTAGTTTACTAATTGTTTAATCATATATAATACAAATAATTAATCATAGTATTCTTCAAAGACACTACTTAATTGCTAATCGCTATCATTTTTGAAAACAAGAGTTGCACTAATAAGTCAGCTTTCTATAATAAGTAGAACAAAATTAGTGGTACTTCATTTTTGATTAATCATATTTTGAAATTCAACTACCACGTAAATCAGATCACAGTAAAACTTTTAAAATTAAACAGCCACGAGACGAGCTTAATATGAATAAAATTTCAAAAGAGAGAAATGAAATTACTATAAAATATTGGTTTTCTTTATCACCATTTCGAAGAAAGATTTATGCCTTAAGAGTATACTATACCAAAATGTTACTATTAGGGTTTGATTGGAGGATTGCTTGGTGGCCATGGCAATTAGAGTTCACAATTGAGATATGAACCCTTCGTTTATTTGGTTTTATTAAATATCAAATATCGTCTCCTTATTTTTATTTATCATTTTTGTATAATAAAATATCTAAAATTTAATATTAAAAAACAGACGATATTGAATAGTTTTAAAGTTTCTTTAATTGATTTTTTGTTTCTGGTTAGCTTCTTACACAAAGGACAAATACTTTATAGTTAAGGTTTTGCTATATCATTATGATATATATCAGATATTTTGTGGTTAAATCAAATTATAACTTTCTTAATACGATACTAAGGTAAATTTAGTTTTGAAGCTAAGAGCCCACTTCACTGAATTTTATCTTTATTACTATTTTAGGTTGTGGCTTGAAAGATAAAATATCAGCATCCTAACGGTAAATATATATCTCCAAAGATCAGTAGATTTTTTCTTTTTTAATAATTTTACCCTTTTCTCTGTTCCCTACTCCAATTTTTCACTCAAATCATTAAAAACAAGAAACAGGGTCAATTCACCGTTTCCTTTTCCATCACTTCGAATTTGACATCATTATGGTCGGTTTATTATCAACTTTTTTGAATTATACCAAAAAAGTTTATGCAAAAAAATTTAATTTTTTTTAGTTTATTTGGGAGATGCAAATCAAATGATATGACTTAATAGGGTTAGTGAATTATTTTTCACCTAATTGTCGACTTTATATTCTAATTTTCACTGAAGGCCAAAGAAGCAGTTCATGACATCAAACAAAATGTAATTTGGAGCATTAGTTTACCGGCCAATGATCGGCAATAATTCCATTATTTTAATGTTTTTTTTTTTTTTTTGAGATTTACTAAAGTAATAGTGTAAGAATTGGCTTGTTATGTCCAATTGGGCCAATGAGGAAAAATGATTAGATACCACCTAAGTCCAGAGCCACAAGATTTTCATATGTCAATGTCACCTTCCTCTTTTGTCTTTTCCTTTTTAACCTCGTTACTTACATTTATGGTAAGGCCGTGCCCCTCTCATTTCAAAATTTATTTTCCCATAATTCAATATTTATTTTCCGATAATTCAATAGTTGACTATTCCTATTTAATATCAATAGATTTTGAATTTGACTTATTTAGATTTCATATTCCTTCTTTGTATTAAAAATAATTTATTTTCCTGTTCCTCTTGTGTTATTTTTTCTTTATTAGATTGTTAGAACATAGATTTCATAATTTTCTTTGTGTAGTTAGCTGAATGATTCGATTGATATTTAAAAGTTGTAATAATTATTATTGTATTTCACAATTCTATCTATACAACAAAAATTTTATATTTTGATCGATTAAATTGCTCCATCGATGATTGAAAGATAGATTAATTAGGGTGAACTATATTCATCTCTATATAGTTTGATTAAATAATCAATACATTTCGATATACTTAAAATTATATTTATCCCGTTTAACCAATCAATCCCTAATTAACGAAAAGAAAAGTAAAACTACTTTTTTTTTAAATAAGTAAAACTACTCATCTAAATATTTTTATTGAGTTAAAAAATTATTAGAAAAGTTTATATTCACGATCACTCAAATTTATTTTGGCTGAAAATCACCAAAATATTTTTGTCTTTTTAACATTTTTTATTTTGACTTCGGTTAAGGGGAAATAAATATAATTTTTAAAATTTCGAGAGATTATCATCAAGTTGACCAAATTATGGACAAAATAGATGTAATTTACCTTAATAATTATGATGAGCAGAAGAACTACTAATTGAACCCTTCGATAAATTAAAGGGTAGTGATCCTCGAAAATATAAAAGAATATATAGTAGTATAAGCTAAAGTTAAAGAAGAAATTGGTGGTAGTGAATAATTAAATGGGACGCAGCGTAATTAGATTAAGTAAGCATAATTAAGAGACAAGGTTAGTGGGTAATTTAGGTCTAATCCGACACTTAAGAAAGCTACAGAAAGATTTGCTAACAATCCCACGCGACCTGCTATTGCCTATTTTTGTATAGTCTCCGTGACTGAAGCTAGAATTATACAAAAGTACTACAAACAATTTCAACTTAAGGGGCAATAGTATTTTTATAATTATTAAACTATTTAAGTTATCTCAATGGCTTAAGGCGTGTCTGTTTCACAAAAATAGAATCGATATTTAATTAATTAGTATTTATTAATTGTTGGCAATATTAATTCAGTTTCTCGGTCTTCATCTACGATCGCTGTTGTCCCCTTCTGGGTTGTTTTTATTGAAAGTCTCGTCGAGAAAAGGAAATTATTTCTTTCTTTGGTCAGATTTTCAAAAGGGATTTTCAAATCTACTAACCGGAAAATGGATTGGCGGATAGATTCTGACGAATCTCAATTTAATTTTTCGAAAATTGCTTGTTGTTTAGATATTTTCAAAAGGGGAATCACCGGAGTTTCGTTTGTTTGGTTTTGAAATCTTGTGTGGTTTTGGTAGTCGCTGCAATATATATTTCACCGTTCTGGATTCCGTTTTCTGCTTTAGGTTTTGATTTCTTTGCCGGAAATATGAATCTGGGCTGGTTAGAAAAACTGATTTCTCACTTGGCATTTTCGTTTAAAAAGAAAAGATTGGGTTCTTGTTTGAATTTATGGTCTGACGGGATTCATGGCTTCTTGCCAGAAATTTTTTTTCGATTTGGGTTTTTGGTCGCTAATGTCACTGAAAAAAGGGGCATGTGGAGTCGGAATATGGGTTTCTCAAATTTTGTTACCGGAAAATCGTTTTATGATCTGTTTGGGGGGGGGGGGGGGGGAGGGGAGGTAAGTGATTTCTTTGTGTTCTGGGTGGAGACTGTGGTGGAGAGGAGGAGGAGTAATCATGAAGGATCGTGGAGAGGTTGGGCGGTGGCGGAGTTGAATGGCTGATTGCGGTGGCCAAATAAACAAGAGAAAGGGGAGGGGCGGTGGGGAGAGAGGAGAGAGGAGAGAGGAGAGAGGAGAGAAGAGAGAAGGGAAGGGGAAGGGGAAGGTAATTTTTTTTAAAAATATTTTATTATTTTTAGAGATTAAAAGAAAAATATTTTTTATTAAAACCAAAATGCTCCTGGTCAAGACATGTAAAAATGAGTATGGACTAAAATTTTTAAAAAAATGATGTAATGGACTGAAAAAGTAATTTTTTTTTTGTTTTGGACCAAAATGATATTTTCGCTATATTTAATGGATCATTTTTGGAGTTTAGTCTATTATTATTATATTATAAAATAAGTATATTATTTTATGGACACAATTTTAGTTTTAGTATTCTGATGTTATGTGACGTATAGATGTATTAAAGAAAATAAGTAAAAAGAAGAAGGCTGTATTGGGAATTTGGGAAAGAGTGGATAATAATGAAGGGATACCGCCAACAGGAAATGATCATATTCGGGTCAAATTCCAAAACTGCTTGGATCCAGGTAAATTTCCTCTCTTAATTTCAAAAAAATTTACCGCAACGTGATTGTAGCATTCGGTTAATCCCAAAAACAAGAGTTACCGTCAACGTGGTTATATGATCGTAGTATATAATTTTTTTTATTTATCGTGAATATTGATTTCGCTTTATGATTTTTAATGTATGGACTAATGTAGAACGAATATAACAAAATTTAAAAAGAATTTTAACGAATTGAACTTTGTTTGATTTCGTTTAACCATATTTACTGAATCATTGAAGAGAATTTGAAGGCAATTGAACTTTATTTGATTTGATTTTACTATTAATAGTATCCTTTCTAAAAGGTGAAAATCCTATTCTTTATAGTTATTTGTTAAAAAATAACTCAATGAATGTTTTTACAGCCTATAAGTAATTTTTTAAAAGTTCTAAATTGAAACTCGAATTATAATATATCTGGAAACATGAAAAGAATTATTACATTAATCTTTACTCTTGAACTAATTTGGAAATACCAAATATGGTTTATCAAAATGTAAAGTCGGTCACTTGACTTAGTTAAAATATTTACTATAGGTCAATATTGATTTATAAATATGAGAAACTGAAGTGTTAAAAAAAATAAATTTATTAGTCAAATTAAATTTCAATATAGACAACATCACATAAGACTAAAGATGTTTTTACGAGTCCGTTTACGGTGGTCCTATAGGAGTAGGATGAATTTTACTCCTACTAGCGCGCCACAGTAGCTGTATGAATTTTACTCCTCACAGCCTTTTAAAAAAAATTATTTTTAAAAAAAATACTTTTAAAAAAAAATACTTAACAATGGAGATCAGATCAGGATTATATAGACATCAGATCAGCGAATACTTGATATCAGATCAACAGACTATAGATATCAGATCAAGAATATAAAAGAAATCATACACTAGAACTAAAACATACTTAACAATGGAGATCAGATCATGATTATATAGACATCAGATCAGAGAATACTTGACATCAGATCAACAGACTATAGATATCAGATCAAGAATAAAAAAGAAATCATACAGTAGAACTAAAACATACTTAACAAGTGAGATCAGATCAGGATTATATAGACATCAGATCAGGGAATACTAGACATCAGATCAACAGACTATAGATATCAGTTCAAGAATATAAAAGAAATCATATACTAGAACTAAAACATACTTAACAAGGGAGATCAGATCAGGATTATATAGACATCAGATCAGCGAATACTTGACATCAGATCAACAGACTATAGATATCAGATCAAGAATAAAAAAGAAATCATACAGTAGAACTAAAACATACTTAACAAGTGAGATCAGATCAGAATTATATAGACATCAGATCAGGGAATACTAGACATCAGATCAACAGACTATAGATATCAGATCAAGAATATAAAAGAAATCATACAATACAAAGCAGCAACGTCCCGCAACGTTCTAAAATTTGCATGTAGGACCACCATATAAATTACCTGTTTTTACCCCTCTAATTATAACCATAATTATATAATAATTATGAAATTAGTTTGTAAATTTTTTAATCACACATTTTATTAATAAATATAAATTTTATTGAACTAAAATCTCAATTGTAGATAAATCTCCAACTTTTAAAACAGACATTTTGTGAGGCAAAACAATAAAAATCACCTATCAATAATCATTCAATACCAAATCTTAGATAATGAACTAAAAATAGCAAGCGCAAAACACAAAAAGGCTAATCAATTTCTATCTTCCAGATTGAACCTGGTGTTGATCAAGTGTGCTAAAGATCCCAAAAAAAGTGGCTATTTATTGATTAGTTAGTACCAAAATTCAGTTACAAAATCTTTTCCCTATGTCAACTTTCTATTTGAGACTATATTTACATCATCAAAATACAAAATATTTTCTCATAATTTTGACTAAAATATAAAAGGGATAAGTCTTGAGTTCAGGTCCGTTATATAAAAAATATATATAATGCAAAAAAGGGATTCTGATTTGAAAATCATTTTTCATTTCCTTATAAGATGTTCCCTTCTACCAGACATTTTTAGTACATTTTCTTCGTGTTAAATTTAAGGTTGTTGTCTAATTTATCCCATGATGATTCCAAGAAATGAACCATGAAGATTATGTCCAAGATTTCCAGGCCTTGTGCATTTTCTTAGCAACATATTGAGCTCCACCAAGAACACCAACTGTCAGCAGACCAGCAACTGCTTGCCTTGCACTTGAAGCCATAACTCTGTTTCTCACAACCTTCCGCATACATTCTGCAGCCTCTTGTTTTGAGCCGAATACCAGTTCCCGTACAATCTGACCTAAAAAGGGAAGTGTTGGGACAAAATTATTGGCACAAACAGCCTCATGGATTCAACCTTAAGAATGTTTTGAGTATAAAACAATGTCCCTTATATGTGATTCCAGACAGAAATGAAGTTCATACCAGATTCCTCAGATATTTTCTTTACCCCAAGTTGCATTCCCATTTGCCTTCTGATTGTCGGTGGAAGACGCAATACGAGATTTGAAGCAGCTATTAACCCACAGTCCTTGTTTCAACAACCGAAAAATGTCAGATTTGGTGACCCCAGATTGCACAAAACACAAGAAAATGCCAAAATCACAAACCAAATGTTCATGCTATTAGGATAAGTACTACCATCTTGTATGAAGTTCCAAAGCATGAAAATTAACTTCCAGCAAAATAATCATATTAAAGAGCAAAGGGCTTGAAAATAAAATCATGGATAGCATCCTGAGAGAAATTTGAACTGGAAGTTTTCCTTGACAGGGACACATGAAACTGAGACATGCCAACAGTCAACAGCTACAGGAAAGTTAAAAGTACTCAACTCATAGCAGAACATTAACTATTCCATATTGATGGCTTTACATGTAAACTGAACTCATTTAACCTATAAAAACCAAGACAAGAGGCAAGCTTATTCAAACAATTTATTGCATGCAATGTGAACTAGGTGATGCAGAACTCCTAATAATCTTCAAAACAACCATTTCTCTTATGCCATGTCGCACATCTTCATTGTATAGGCTATAAGTATAAAATAACTGCCAGGGAAAAAAAACCCCAAAAATTAGAGCAAAATAATTGGGATAGACCTGAACTATATTTACTGGAGCATCACCAGCGGTTGAAACTCTCAATAAGTCTTGAGCTGCATATTCTTCTAAGAATGGCTTATACATTGCTTGAAACTGGTCGAACTGCCCTCGCACAATCTTTCTGACCTAGGAAAAAGTAACGATTAAATGAAATAGAATAAATACATGTCAAACCAAAATGCGATCTATATCAGATGCACATAAGATATTACTGATGCAGTCAGGCAAATGAGAATTCGTCTTTTTTAAACAAATAACCAGATTGAATAGAACCCATATGAGAAGAACTCAGCTGAAGTTACATATCATGGAAAGGTGTCTAACATAACTCAGATACATAATAGGTTTTGAATCTACTATCAGATTTTTCTCAAAAACTAGCAGGTTAGCAGATATTCTCGACTTGTGAAGTGAAACAAAAGAAGATGAAAGTGTCTATGCTGTTAAAAAAACTGCAGGATCAAGAAATAGGGGACTGTATGGGAGCATAAGATGCCACAAAACCACATTCTATTTCGAAAGTCCTAGGGTTTTAATCAACTTACTTTATCTCGGTCCTCCGCAAAAAGCATTCTTATGTCACCCGTATACGATAGGCTGCATATTTTAGCATACAAATCCTCCTGAAACAGTTACTAACTCAGAAAAGAAGAGACTGAATACTTAAATCAAATATTGTGAAGATGTCAAAGAAGCAAACCTCTGTAAAGTTTGAGGGCAAAAGCAGAAGAGCAGCAGATATGGCAGCCCTAAGATTAACATGGTTCATATTTTCAAGGTCCATATTATCCACTATGATGTTCACCTGAAACAAACAGATGACAATTTAAAATAACACATCAAGCACTAGAACAGTAGTAGATTGCAAGTTAAATACAGTGGAATATTCTATGAAATAAAGGCGCAAGTGAAAATAATGTATCGACTATCAGGACTTCTGTTTTATGGATCACAAATCAAATTGGTGATTGCACTTTCATATATCAAATACAAACAATAGAGATTTCTCTCATAATTTCAACCTCAATTGAAGCTCCTAATTGTCCTGATCAACAATACCATAAGTTTTCTACCTCGAATATAATATATCGTCAACTATTGCCTCGAATTAGGCTGCAGGAAGTCATCATTATTTTGAGCAGTAAACTCAAAGAACAACTTCAGCAGATTATATTATTTCTCCATGTTAAACTAGGTTAAGAAGATGAGAAGGAAAAAGTGTAACAGGAGCTTAAAATATATGTCTTGGTGTTAATCTACAACTTAAATTTTCCTAAGTCCATCGTTATAGAAATGTTCCTTAGTCCATTATCGCGATATGCATAACTCCAGATACATATGAACAACTTCCATATTTTTGTCTGGTTGGTATTCCTTGTAAAAGATAATACTCACTAGAGTACACAACCCAGCTGCAAGTTCTTGTTTGGAGAATGTCAAAGATACGCAAAGAAAATATCAACACGCTCATATTTAGTTTTGCCTCCAATAAAAGGATCCACGAAATTACTCAACATTTATTAATCAAATATCAAGCAACTTATCTGAATATGAAATCAATAGACCAAGACAAACATACGATGAAAATCATTGAAGCAAACATTTGCTTATCTTAAAAACTTGAAAAAGCTTTCAAATAGTGCATACAGGTTTTTGCAAGCGACCACACATATAGAACTTCTGCCATTCTGTTATATCATTAATCAGGTCATGCATTCTAACAACTCCATACTTGTACATCTGCAAAGCATGTCAAAGGTAGAAAGTCAGCCCCTCATAAATGCATCAACAGGATTGAAGATAGAAGGTACAGAAGTTAATCGGAAATCACATTGTGCAAGTCTGCAAAAAGGTTTCCCAGAAGACCATCTTCCAAAGCAAACACTTAGCACATACTTACAGATGTTACCTTATCATCCAAGGAAACAAATGGATTGAAGTGCACACCAGTTCCAATATTATCTGCTATTCCAGTTATCTGACATCAAACAATCCAAATCTGATTGATATTTAAATTGAGATAAACTAAACAGCTGTAAATTGAATCAACATTGGGCAAGAATAGTACCAGCTTTGCTCCACCTAACCGCGCCAACCAGGAGGCATAGTGATTTTGGTTCATATCTAAGTTCTTAATTCAAAAAAAATAAATAGGTAAACCACCAAGAGAATCAGCACTATTCATAAGGAGAAAACGTAAAAATGAGTCAATTGAAATGCTTTAACAACAAAGCAATCCAAACCATACCTTAGAGTGCCATTTCTCAGGATCAGAGACACCAAGAATACAATCTACCATGGATTTCTAAAAACCAGAGCTATATAAGAAAAAAAATTAAAATAAAACACAGCTTTTAAATTGGTCATGAAACTACATCAAATTAGTGGAAATGGTTATAGAAGAAGGTTACATTTAATTATCATATTTCAACTAATAAAAGGGGATAAATAGAAAGAATTGAACACCTTGTCAATATTGTTCGGGTGAAGAGTAGAGCCATATACACAGCAGAAGACAACCGGGGGCAGAATATCAAGCAGGCTGTCAACCTCAGCTTTACTTTTCTCACCCTTCATTTCAATGCTGCTAAACGCAACAACAATCAAGAGCTGTAGGGTATAATAATCCAGAAATGCCCTGTTTTCTCAGAATTACAAATCATCAACTTCACTCAGTACAATATCAAAAAGGACTTGGAGTAAAAGAAAAAAGATAAAGGACCTGATTAACAATTGGTTTCAGTTGAAGAACCCAGTTCTCATTGGGGCTGATGGGGGGATACACAAACGGCTGGGTATCACTATTTTGGTCTAGCTAGTGGGAAGGATATAACCGGTGGGAATTGAGAGCTTAGGCAGTTGAATCTTGGTCTGGCTGCTGGGTACTTGACGAAGTACCTGGCTCCATTCTCTTCCATTCTTACCCAAAAAACTAGAACAGCCACCTCCTTCGTCAAGTACCAATGCTCCTTCTCCCAGTTATAGGTTAATATCATTTGCAGTTCATTTTGCCACTTTCTTAGGCTTATTTCTAGTATAATCGATCAATTTCTAATCCTATAACTTACATAATTATCCTAATAACACAATTAGGGCTAGGTGACCCTTGCATTTTTAATCTAAATTTCCCAATTTCTTTATGAAGCATACTCTTCCTTTTGTCAAATATTCTACCCTAATGCAATTGACAAAGCCATTAAACTACAATCTAAGAGTTTCCAAGCCAATGTAACATATTTCTTACCTTCAATTGAATACTAATATTCCCCATAGCAGCCCCAGTTTAGTCAAGTGGATTTGGAGTCCACCTGAAAACCAAGCATTTAGCTATCAACTTTGAGAATAGAAATTCTAGCATATTTAATTAGCATTAAACTTTGGAATTACCTCCTTGAGAGAGCTAGAACATCATGGACAATTGAAATGGTTTGAATCTCTTAAGTTTGTTTTCTTCCTAGGGTTGGCCGAGACACTTTTGGGACGGCCGAAGGAGGAGGATGGAGGAAAGAGGAGGAGGGGATGGTGGCTGGTGGTTAGGTAGAGGGTGGTGGGGGGAGAAAAGTAGGGATGTTCACCAGCTAGTTTGGCTGGATTGAAGGATGAAATATAGACCAAGCAACTAGGTACAGTTTGGAAAATTTTAAAACCAAACCTTCCAAATGAATATGACAATCCAAACCAGGCAACCCGCATCCAAATGGTTTGGTCCAGGCTCCAGCCACTTTGGCTGGTTTAGATCTATTGTTGGGGGTTTCATTTTTTAAAAATTTTGGTCAACAAGTAGACAAGTACATAATGGAAAAAACAAGTAGACAACAAAGATATATAACAAAGACATTAACCCCATGCGGAATGTCCCCAAACACAATATATTCAAGAACAATAAGAGTCTGGAAATTGGTATGACAACATTAAAGTACATAATTATTGTTTGCTCTATTGAAACAGACACTAAATCAACTTGTAAACATCAAATACATATCCCACCATGACCCAAAACAATGTTCTGATTCGAAAGTAACACATATTACTCATTATCCAACAGGTACCACTAAGTACCAAAGCAAAGCCTACAACAACACGTTCCTTAGCATTAGGGAAAGGGGAAAGCTTAGGTTGAGCTATTCTCCCTGCACAACAAGGTTTCCTATTCATATAGTGCCTTCCTTTGCACTTTTTCCTGTCAAAGTGGGGTGGTTAGGCCGAAAAAAACAATGTGCTTGACAGGAAACATTTTGGGCAACATGGAAAGGCTTTTCTGAAAACTGGAAAAGGAGGAGAATGATCAGCTAGAGCTAATACATGTAAATTGCCATCAGATTGGCTTTCAATACAAGAAGAGTTTCATCACCTCATTCTTGCAAGTCAATGCACCAACTATTCTATATTAAAAAAGCTACCAACTTGAACAAATATCCATACACTAACAAGGAAAAAGAAACACCCTTTGCACAAGCACTAACAAAAGCAACTACGTGTTCAAGTACACTACACAAAGCAATAATTTCAAAAAACCAGTTTCAGTATTATAATAGAGAATGATCAGCTAGAGCTAATACATGATAAATTGCCATCACATCGGCATTCAACTCCAAATTCGTCATCATCTCATTCTCTTTGCAGAACAAAGTCACAAGCTCTATAATAAAGAAACTCTTTTTACAGTTAGAAGTCTAAAACATCATCTCAAAAGAACCATAACATAGCACCCAGTCAACTACAAATAACAAATTATTCTACACTCTCAGCGGTCAACAAGAAAGATGATCTTGGAAAGCTAGAACCATACAAAGGAGCCTATTGAGCAAGAGAATAACAACAAAATGAGCCTAGGGAGAAGAAGGAGATTTCGGGTCCTTCAAGGGTGAGGAATAACCGAATTTTTCTGACTTAATCCGAAAACTCTACTGTGTTCCTAGCCACCATATTAAGGTAAAGACACATTTCTGGGAAATTATAACAAACAGAAGAGGGGCGACCAAGTTGTTAAACCAAAACCAGAGACTGAAAAGAGACTTCTTACCGTAGATTTTTGTGGGCAGCGAGGAAATGCGGCGGCCGTGAAGGTTGAAGAAGAAGATGCTGCTGCGTGAAAAAGAGGCGAGGTGCGGGCGTGAGGGAGGAGGAATACTAACGAAATCCAAAAAATATCATTGGACTTTTATTGGTACTCTCTTTAGATGCTATAATTTACAAAATTTTTGTTATTTCAAAGCAAAATTTAGTTGTAATCAATTTTTGAAATTATAGAATTTCAGGGTTAAATTGCTAATCTTACAACAACTGACTTCTATTCTTAAAACTTGTGAATCTAGTAGTTATTTGAATTTGTTTGACACATGTACCATCAGATATGTCACTTTCTGACATACTAAATGAATTCGAAAAAGACTTATACTATTAAATATTTAATTTTCTATTTAAAACTTAAATTATGGAGTTTTATTTATTTTTCTTCTTTAATAAAGATTGTCAATTGGTAATATTTTCAAGAATTGTTTGCAATGATATGATCATTACACGCTTAAACTATTAAGATATTTAATTTTAAATTATTAAATACATTTAATTATTGAGTATTTAATCAATTAAATTGTGTTAGAGGGAGAGCTAATGCAGATTCAGGGAGCCCCAAAATATTAAAGTGGTTCTAAATCTTATATAATGAACTATTATCATGTATGATAGTCTTATAACTATGATATAAATTCTCGACCAATTTAGTCCATTTGGAGTTGCACTAGAAGATGATGGAAGATTGATGTATAAAGTAGTGTATTTTTACTCTTTTGTTTCCTAATTATCGAAAGTTTGTACATATTTTTCTAGGAGTCCGTTTACGGTGGTACTATAGGAGTAGGATGAATTTTACTCCTACTTACTGTAGCGCTACAGTAGCGCGCTATAGTTTCGTGCTACAGTAACGCGCAACAGTTTTTTTTTTTTTTTGACGCACAAACTTTTTAAAAAAAATACCTTTTTTAAAAAAAATTCCTTTTTTTAAAAAAAAAATACTTTTTATATCAAGGGAAATCAGATCAGGATTATATAGACATCAGATGAGAGAATACAAGAGATCAGATCAACAGAATATAGATATCAGATCAAGAATATAAAAGAAATCATACAGTAGAACTAAAATATAATTAACAAGAGAGATCAGATCAGGATTATATAGACATCAGATCAGCGAATACTTGACATCAGATCAACAGACTATAGATATCAGATCAAGAATATAAAAGAAATCATACAGTAGAACTAAAACATACTTAAAAAGGGAGATCAGATCAATAGACTATAGACATCAGATCAGCGTATACTTGACATCAGATCAACAGACTATAGACATCAGATCAAGATTTTAAAAGAAATCACACAGCAGAACTAAAACATACTTAACAAAGGAGATCAGATCAGGATTATATAGACATCAGATCAACTCATACTTGACATCAGATCAACAGACTATTGACATCAGATCAACAGACTATAGACATCAGATCAAGATTTTAAAAGAAATCACACAGCAGAACTAAAACACACTTAACACAGCAGAACTAAAACATACTTAACAAATGAGATCAGATCAGGATTATATAGACATCAGATCAACTCATACCTGACATCAGATCAACAGACTATAGACATCAGATCAAGATTTTAAAAGAAATCATACAGTAGAACTAAAACATACTTAAAAAGGGAGATAAGATCAACAGACTATAGACATCAGATCAGCGTATACTTGACATCAGATCAACAGACTATAGACATCAGATCAAGATTTTAAAAGAAATCACACAGCAGAACTAAAACATACTTAACACAGCAGAACTAAAACATACTTAACAAAGGAGATCAGATCAGGATTATATAGACATCAGATCAACTCATACTTAACATCAGATCAACAGACTATAGATATCAGATCAAAAATATAAAAGAAATCATACAGTAGAACTAAAATATACTTAACAAGGTAGATCAAATCATGATTATATAGACATCAGATCAGAGAATACAAGACATCAGATCAACAGACTATAGATATCATATCAAAAATATAAAAGAAATCATACAGTAGAACTAAAATATACTTAACAAGGTAGATCAAATCATGATTATATAGATATCAGATCACAAAATAGCAGACATCAGATCAACAGAATTTAGATATCAGATCAAAAATATAAAAGAAATCATATCATACAACAAAAACGTCCATAATATGTATCATAATAGCAAAAAATAACAAAAAAAAATGAAGGTACTGTAGCGCGTTTACTGTAGCGCGCGGAACTGTAGCGCGCGCGGAACTGTAGCGCTACTGTAGCGCGCTACTGTAGCAGGGTAGGAGTAAAATTCATGGTGGTCCTATAGGACCACCATATAAATTACCCTTTTCTAGTTATGGTACGATTACTACATTTTGCCCTTTAACAGTAGGATTTGTTAGTCCCTTTGTGTTTTTTGTTTCCTTTTTATAAGTAGAAACTTAAATATTGTTTTCACCGCCTCTTGAATTACTATTTTCTTATTATTTTTACTAAAATATCCTTATTATTTGATATTCTGGTCAAAATTAAGCGATTAATAAGAAAAATAGACCATATTTAATAACCCTTTCTATGATGGAAAAATAATAGACATTCAGAAACCTACAATATAATTTGCGTTCGAGAGTCTAGTCTGTTGTTAAACTTGCAACAGTTTACACCTAAATTCTACTATTTTTCTTATTTGTCATCATTGGAGTATTATTTTGCCTTCTATTTTTTACTACATGCTCTTATTTGTTTCAAAAAAAAAAAAGGATATTTAATACTACTTTGGAACCAAATTGTATACAATTTAAGAAGGATATAAATTGGTAAATTTCACACGATAACATACCTATGCTACGAAAGTAAGAGAAACCTTTTATATCATGATCCAATCACTGTCTAACCTGCATAGGGGGTTGTGACAACTTATGAATGCCCCTGGGTTTTGCTATCGCTATCGTAGCCAAACAATCTATTGCGAAATTCTCCTCCTATGAGTATGGATCACTTTAACCAGCCAAAAATAAGAAAACTAAAACTTATAATAAACATTAAAATTAATATTAAATAATATATTAAGCTATCCAAGTAAGGATATCACTTAAAAAATGCAAAGCAAAAGTCAACCAGTAAAGGCAGCAAGCATTGATTAACTGTCATAGTCTTAAGATATCCCTCAACAAGTTCAAGTACATAAACATTTTAGATTTCAAATAAAACAACAATGAAAATTCTCAACATTTAGCCATAGCCTCCTTCAGCAGCTTCACAACTTCAAGCATTGAAGGCCTAGTCCAAGGCTCATCAGAGGTGCACTTCCAGGCAATGCTAAGAACATCTCTCATTTGATCTTTCCATGGAGCACAAGAATGTGAAAGATTAGGGTCTAATACTTCACTCTCTCTTCCTTTAGCCACCATCCACCTTATCCATCCAACAAGATTGCCTCCCTCAATATCTGTTTGTCCTGTTGGCGCTTTTCCTGTCAGCAACTCCAGTATCACCACTCCGAAACTATAAACATCGCCTTTGATGGTCGCCATCATGGTTTGACCATATTCTGGTGGTATGTAGCCCAAAGTGCCAGCAAGAATGGTAGAAACATGAGTCTCGCACGCGCTAATGATTCGTGCCAGGCCGAAATCAGATACTTTTGGTTCAAAATTTTTGTCCAAAAGTATGTTGCTTGACTTGATGTCCCTGTGAATGATGTGAGGCACAAAACCATGATGCAGAAAGGCAAGGCCCCGCGCTGAACCAAGACAAATCTTGAATCTAGTAGGCCAATCAAGGGATGACAATGCATCTGCTTGATTTCTTAACCAAAAGTCCAGGCTTCCATTCTCCATGTATTCATATATTAAGAACCTCTCATCTGCAAAGACACAGTAACCAAGCAATGGAACTAAATTTTCGTGCTTTACCTTTCCGATTGTTTCCATTTCAGCCAGGAATTCACGACCACCATGTGAATGCCCTCCATTAAGTCTTTTGACAGCAAATACTCGACCAGGAAGTGAAGCTTTATAAACTGTTCCAAACCCACCATCACCAATGATGTAGTTCTTGCTGAAATTACCAGTAGCTGATAAAATATCAGAGGGATTTATCCGCAACAAAGAGTGCTCAAAAGTGGCAATGTTGATGCTTAGAGGTTCCTTAGGCTTTTTCAGCAAAAGCTCACCAGAGAATACGGGTTCAGTTGTTTCAACAAGCTTATCCTTACCCCTGTTAAGAATTACAGCTTGCTGTCCTAGCCTTCTCCACGTAATGATGCCAATAAGGAGGACTACAAACACAGCTGTGGCCCCGAGAGCAATTCCCAAGACAGAAGCGCGAGATAAAATTGTTGATGCAGAACAGGGCCAGGAAGGTGAACCATCAATCTGGTTGAGCATACATAGTTTAGCATTCTGACAATTTTCTGGCACATACCCCGTAAATTCATTGCTGGAGAAATTGACAAAGGCTAGGCCTTCTATTTCACAGATATTACAAGGAAAGTAGTCTGTAAAATTGTTGTTGGACAAGTCAAGATATGTCAAGGAAGCAAGTGTCGAAAGAGATGATGGTAAGGTGCCTGTAAGTGTATTGTTGTGGACATCTAATATGGAAAGAGAGGTTAAATTCGGGATAGAGTCATTAAGAGTGCCAGAGAATTTATTGTTACTGACATTTAAGAATAAAAGAGAACTACTGACGCTTCTAGGATCGACAGAGAGAGTTCCAGAGAAATAATTCTTGCTGATGTCCAAGAATGTCAAACTAGTAATGTTGAAAACTGAATGGGGTAATGGACCAGAGAAGAAGTTATATGAAAGGTCTAGCTTTGCAAGACCTGGCATTGCAGACCCGAAATTCTCCGGTATAGTGCCCCTTATATGATTGTGTGAAAGTATTAGACCTTGCAAGCTCTTCATTGCCAGATGAGAAATCGAAGAACCTGTCAAACTATTATAAGATAGGTCAAGCAATGTTAAGTTCTCCAAAGCAGAAATTCCAAATGGAATGCTCCCATTCAGCTTGTTCCCCTGCAAATGTAGTTCTGAAAGTATAATGCATTTATCAATTGATGCAGGAATAGGACCCTCAAGCTCATTGTTGGACAGATTAAGCATTCCATAGTGTTGAAAAAACTCAGAATCTGGTAAAGGAACCTTTTGGAAGGCAGAGCAAATCTCTTCAGGAATGGAACCAGAAATGAGGTTATTAGACAAGACCAGGTTGTCAAGTAACTTAAGATTAGAAATGGATTTAGGGATCTGACCTGTCAGTCGGTTTGAACCAAGATCTAGAGATACAAGCTTTTCACACTCAAAAATTTCTATAGGAATCCCTCCACTTAGATTGTTTCCATGTAAAGAAAGATTGGTGAGGTTTTTCAGCTTGCCAATTCCAACTGGAATACTTCCTTCAAAGAGGTTATTTTCCAAGTGCAACATCTGCAAGGTTGAAACTTTGGCAATTGATCCTGGAATTGGACCTTCAAGCATGTTGTTACAGAGTGAGATTTCCATTATTGTTTGCGATTCCATAAGGTGGTCAGGAACCCTTCCAGAGAATTTATTATTCGAAAGCTCCAATGTAATCAACGGAAGATCCCCAAGATAGGTAGGTAGCTCACCAGAGAGGCCATTTTCATATAACACCAAATTCTGTAGGTTCAAACAACTGCCAAAAGTTTTCTCTATTCCACCTGTAAAGTTGTTATCAGACAAGTCCAGGAAGTTCAATGACTTGGCATTGCATATTTCAGATGACAACTCCCCTGAAAGCTTATTACCGCGCAAATTAAATGTTGACAATGAAGGCAGATTAAGGGGTGGTAAGCTTCCACTAAAAAGATTCTGCGAGAGTATTATAGTCAGTACTTGCTTCCATTCAGAAATCCACTCAGGCACAGGACCAGATAAATAATTTGAACCAAGGAGAACAGAGTTAATCGATTCCATTCCTGCAAGCCCCACTGGTAATGGACCAGAAAACAAGTTAAAGGATAGGTCAATGGTTTTCAGTTTCTTACAGTTTCCCAACTGAGATGGAATGCTCCCAGACAGTCCAGCACTTGGTGCACTCAGGTACACTAGATTTTCAAGCTTACCAATACCTGTAGGAAGTCCCCCCTCGAAATTATTCTCAGCCAAATTCAAATGAGTCAAGCTATTCAACTCAGATATTTCCTCAGGAATGTAACCTGTAATACTGCAGTTTTGAAGAATTAGACCCCGGAGATCTTTGAGATTGGCAATTGTGATAGGGAGAGATCCACTTATAGGATTCTCCGAGAGATCAAGAATTCTTAGCATCCTTAGATTTCCAATTTCCATGATGATTGGACCCACAAGATCATTTTGTCTAGCTTCAAGGGATAACAGTCTTGTCAAATTGCCAAAAGTGGAAGGTAGTCCACCAGAGAATTTATTTACACTGAGGTCAAGAGACATTAATTTCCTCAAATTTCCAAGCTCTTCAGGAAGATTTCCAGAAAACATATTTCCTTTGACTGAGAGCTCGGTTAGCTCTTCCAACTCACCTACTGCTGGTGGTAGATTACCAGAAAACCTATTCTTATCAAGCATAAGTACTCTCAGCTTTTTCAGGTTTGATATACTCTCAGGAAGTATCCCAGTTAGTTCGTTGTCACTTAGGTCTAGCCTCTCCAAATTCTCCCAACTCCATAAACTTGGAGAAATACCACCAGTAAGAGCACAGTGTCTGAGGTTTAGGTACTTGAGTGACCTGAATGTTCCAACAAGATCTGGAAAGGGAATATTGAGAGGAGTTGTTTTACAAGATAAATCTATCTCTGTAACAACTGTGCCCTCACATCTTATCCCAGTCCAATTACACGGAGAAGTTCTGGGATCAAACCAACTAGGAATTGCAGTTCTACTAGATACAAGAGATTGCCTAAGCGCTTTCAACATCTCCATATTCCCAAGAAAAACTCCAGTTGTCAATGCTGGAAAAATGATAAGGAAATGGATAATTGCAAGAACGTGAAATACCTTCCATCCGGACATGATCGTTGACATATCGCAAGGAATACGAAGGAATAGTAGAGTCAAGATTATACGACCGACAGAAGCTGGTTTTTTCCTTCAGGACTAGATTCTGCAAGTTAAACAAAATGATTAAGACATGCGATTCCTTAATTGTAATTGGAGACAATGGAAAAATGATTGGGAGAAGATAATGCCTAAGGAAACATGAGAATACCTTACAAATTCATCCAGCAAAAAAAATTATTGGAAAGTGGTTAGCAAGTAAAATGAATCATTTGATTGCATGAACACTAAGAATCATTAGAAGGAAGGAAAAAGAGAAGAATAAAAGATAAAAGCTACCTCGATTTTTGTACAAATTCTAAGACAAGCTTGAATGAAACTCACAAAAAAATCCTTCCTTCTTGATGTATGAGTGTTGTTGTAGTTCAACTTCAAACAAAGCAGTGAATGAAGATGGGATAGATGTAAATGGAAGAACACATCAATACGGAAACATATAAAAGCACTGTATGAATGGAATTTTCAAGTTACTACTACTATGTGATCTGTGTGTTTTCTCTTAAAACGGTCGAGAAAGGTGTGCAAAACGGTAGATGGGATTCGGCAAAAATGGAAAAAAAGTTGTTCTGATGAAGAAGGGAACAAGAAGTTTCCTTTATGAGAAAAGAGAGAAGCGGTGGAGGGAGACGTGTACATAGCTGTCAACAGTAGGTAGTATCATCAAAGCTTTCCACATACTGCCCATAACTGAAACTCTTCTGTACGTTAAAGTAGGCTTTGAATCCACAAACCACGACTTCATGCCATGAGGAGTACCACAGCAAAAAAAGAAATCAACAAAAGAAAAAAACAACAAAATCTAAAGCATGAACCTCGCTTTCCATCAATAATTTCAGTCTAGTTTGTAATATTAAAAAAAGAAAATTTTATACCGGATGATTCTGACAAGGCTTTTTTGTCAGACATGCAATTGTTTCTTGCCATGTAGGATCTTTTAAGATTTTGCATCATAATTAGTTTACACATTATCTCAAAGAAATTAAATATTCCAAATTCCAAAATGGCTAATTCACAAATGCTAAATCTTTCACAAATTTCTTTCCATAATTGTTAAACTTTACTATAAATTAAATATTCCAAACTCCGAAATGGTTAATTCACTAATGCTAAATCTTTCACAATTTTCTTTATGAGTGAGACAATTATTAAGTAGGGCTGCCATATGAAAACCATATCAGTGACAAAAATGATCATCATAATTCCCTTAGTATTGGGGTAGTGGTGAAATTGTAGGCATAGTCTAAAAGTTCTTCCTTCTAGGTTGACTGAGTTTGGGGCCTTTGGAAGTAAAAGTCCTACCAAGTATGCAGGACTAAAACTCAGCCAGGATCAAGCATAAAGTTCTGCTACTTCAGACTCAAGATTCCCCAAAATAAAATAAAAAAACCAAACTAAACTAATTTGTTGACTTTTTGAGTTGATATTAGCTTCATAGAAAAATGAAACTTGTGGCCCTTAAATTTGTCCGCCTGTTTTGCAATTAGCAGTCTATACAGGTAATACTTGTACTAGTTTACTTCTAAGATATGCTAACTCAAACATTCAACTTAAATAATTTCCTTTGGCTTTGTAACAGAAAAGACAGAAACGAGTATATCAAACTGCAGATCCAATAGTCATATATTGAGGCATCATATATTGAGGCATATTTATCTGAAGAAAAGCACCACTTACATCAGTAGGATTCTCCTTGGAGCTAGATGAGAAAACCTTCTTGATGGCTAAAACTAACTGCCTTCCTTTCCCATGTTTCCTGAAGCAGCACTCCTGCTTGAACACACGGAAATAACAGTAACAGTTTACTGCTGCATACTTGTAACTTCATTTTACTGAAAAGGTTTTCGAAGCATATACAATGTAAATTGGTTGATTATGTAGGAATTATTTCCAGAATCACACTGGAGGATGAAAAATATGAATTACCAATAGGATTAATGTAAACATAGCTGGTGTTTGGTTCCTTTTTTTTCCTTTTCACAAGTTTTTTAATTCTTCAACTGAGAATTTGGCCAATCTCTAGTCCAGAAAGTCTCAATGATAAAGGTGGAAGTACATGTAATTGACATTATATTCACAAGATTGTGCGGATTGGATTTCTTCCCTCCAGAGACCAAAAGCATAGATAATCACATGTTTGAGTTGACTGGGATGGTGAAAGACAAATTGGGGAGGGGGAGGTGTGGAAATTTTGATTTCAACCTGGTCCAAAGCATTTCAAAAAAAAGAAGCATAAAGTCAAGCTGAAACAATAGAAGAAGTGAGAAAACTCTCGAGCAAAGTGATTAGACTAGAAAAGGTAAGGGAAATCTTCAAGTGCTGGTGTACATATCCTTCCAGAAACTGAAATATCACCAATATAGTTTCACCTATCAAAGAGAGGATGATAATACTATATATCTATGATTCTATCTTTCTTTCTCAGTAAAAATCAAAAAAGGGGAAACGCCTGCTGGATGATTATCACTATCTCATTAAACTGTTCAACAATTATGCAAACAATATAAGCCATGTCTTTTCTCATTGATATAAAATCCCATTAATTTGAACCATAGAAGTGATAATATAGATGGTCAAACATGATTGTCATCTGTGTGAAATATAGAATGAATATTGAAAGCAAATTCATCAAATGTGGGTTGAAATGTAAATAATCATCACTACTACTGTCCTAGTGATTCCTTGTATCCTTGATGCCAACCATTTCTGTGGTGCCCAATAAACAAAGTAGCAACAGGGAAACTGGGGTCAAGCAAGTTACAGTTCTCCATACCTATCTGTGTCTGACCAGATTGATATTCATCTGCAAAACTCCTCAGTTAAAGAAAAACATTGATAGTGGTTGTACTGTAAACCTGCAAGAAATATAGACATAACAGGAATCATGCCAAATGGAAGCCTAATGGAAAGGGAAGAAAAAAAAACACACTAAAGCAACGGAGAACTAATATACCTACTTTGTGAACCTGCATTCAGCCTTCAAAGGATATTCTCTCATACCTTATAAACCTGGCAAAGCTGTTTTTCAATTGAATCCACATCCATTTTGAGCATTCCACACCAACAAGGAGGAAGAAGCAGTTTAGTGACATAACAAGCTTTTCCAGGTCTGGCAGTGGAAATATCAATTCTATGCAACCTGCTTATTTCAATACCAATAACCCGTGCAAGAGTCGGAAACATATTTGAAGTCATGAAATCCATGTCAATCCCTAATTGTTATTCACGAATAAAAGCTCTACAAGTCAGCTGGCCAGAATCATGACAGTCCGTACAAATTTGCAAGTTTTTCATTATTCTTATCGGCATTGGTGGAATAATAGCAATACCCCAAAGGCAATAGCAAAATTCTCGTTATGTCTAAAAATAGTAGTTTCCTTCTCCCTTCTCTTCTCATCAATGTCAAAGAAAACTTTCATCAGTACCTGGGGCATAACCCAACATATTCAGTCGTTTAGCCATTTCATCTAACATTTGCTCAATATCTTCTATTTGAGGTTGTAACTTATCTCCTGCGAGAAATTTGTGAACAACCCCATTGGCTGGAACCAAACAGCAACCAGGTACCACTAGAGCCTGCTGCATCATGATCCCTCTAAATCTTCATAACATCATTCCAATTGCCTTTTGAAGAATATATATTGAACAACAATACATTAAACACATCATGGTCAGGTTGGAGCTCAACAAGTTTTGCACCCTCCAAGGCATCCCAGGTGGCAGCATCTGGCTCCATAAGCATACTACCAATGAGGTTCTCAGCTTCTTTCGGCAAGCCTGCATGACCTAGTATATCAACCACAGATCCATAGTGGTTACTATTAGGTTCACTTATATATTTGGGTCATTGGGTAGAAGTAATCACACCCCTTATCTACTGAGCACATGTATCAACAAGCCCCAAGAACTGCAACAGAGGTTACCTCGTTAGGTACTACATGAATGGCTTTCAACTTCTCAAACATTTCAAGGGAACTTTCTGCCTGCACATTTAATGCTAAGCCACAAATAACAGCATTTCTCTTCCGTGCCAGAGAATACTTCAACAGCAGTTTCCAGACATTCGAATTTCTTGTGCATGTCAATTAGGGTAGTGCCCAGGAGGGCAATAAGACCATTCTTCCTTATGTAAGCATGCACTTGATCAAGGGCGTTTAAATGCGTGCTAGCTGAAATAACAACAACCAAAGTGTTTTTACCAGGTTTGACATCTTTGAGCAGCATCAGTTCGAAAAGTTCCAATGTCTCTGAGAATTGACCAAATTGGGAATAGCCAGAGCTCATTGTGCTCCAGGAATCATCTTTCTCAGGCATGGCATCAAACAATGCTCAAGCCTTTACCAATGCGCCACAACTTGAATAGCCAGACACCACGGAGTTCTGAGGTACCTGGTCCAGATAACAACTGGAGTTAAACAGCTTTTCTGTAGCTACGACCTCTCCAGAACAAGAGTACATGTGAATCAACGCAAATTTGGAGATTCAGATAAGCGTAGAAACCATTTCTTACAACCAGCGCATCTGCCACCTCCCCGGCTTTGACAACCAACAGATTTGCACAAGCAAAAAAGGAAACTCTCCATCACAACTTCATCCACAGAACATTCGCAATACAACATTTGCACACACAAATTCAACGCCTCTCTGTACATTTTATTTTGCTTATAATAAGATATCAATCTGTCCATTTCACTGAACAGATGAAGGGCCTCATTACATTACCACATCTACACAACCATAGAGTTTGAAGCAAGTATGTCCTTCTTAGGCATCTGATCATAAATCAGTCTTCCTTCCTCAACATTACCCATTTGAACATACCCTGCCAAGATATAATTCCAGGAAACCAATTCCAGCACAGGATTTTCATCAAACAACTGCCTTCCATCCGCCATATTTCCACATACATCAAACAACTTAAACAAAGTATTCTGCACATGAACTTTATTCTTGAACCTTTTTTCATTACATGAAGATAATACTCTCTGCCCTCATATTCTGCCAACTGAATAGTACACACTCAAACCGCTAAAGGGCAAGTATAATTATCTATTTAACATATACTTTTCAACATCAATTTATATAAAAAGATTGCATCCTTGGGTTTGTTTCTTTGAATGTAAACTCCCATCATCGTGTCCTGTGTCAAACTATTTGAGTTCTTGATGTGAATAATATTTTATGACAGTAATCAATCTGAACAAATGAACAGTGGAAAATTTGACAATCCTGCTTTCAGTAAAGGTATCATGGGTGAACCCAGAATAGAACATCTGCGAAAGAATCTGTTTAAGCTGATCTAAATTGAAGCAATTGAGTAAAAGGGTATCCAATATTGCGTAATTAAGGGTCCATTCGAAGAGGGCCTATTCAAAGCCGGTTTAGTCCCATCTAGCTTTGCCAATAGACCCATTTGTTCCACAACCCCACAAAACAACTAAATGCCACGATTTGCATCAAATTTCAGACGTAATTCATCCTCACAGTACAATAAATTTGCACTTCAGTCAACAGATCTATGACAAAAAGGGGATAAAACAATAAATAACCATTGCTGTAACTAGTCGACAGTAAAAAAATACATTGAACAAGGAACAACAGTTCCAATCTAAATGTGACGTGCCAAGATCAGAAAAATTACAGCTACATGTATGAATCTCAAAGAATAATTTGCAATATCAGAAAACAATAAAACTTACAGGGTCTAGATCCGTTTCAAGAAATTGAATTAATCAAAAGGGCCTCTCATTTTTTAAAATTTACAGTTCAATTCAAGCTACATGTTGCAAGCTCTCTGTTGTTTGTTGGTTGAGTTCCCTGACTTCAAATTATCGGTTAATATGGTGTTCCTTTGTCCTTAAGATTTGACCTTACTTAGCTGAAAGTCACAGTTTCTTTTATTCATTTATTAACTTATTTAAACTAGATAATAAAAGATTAGATTCAAAGTTCCTTGAATAATCTAGAACAACAAAAAAATAAACACACACCAAATAGAATGAGCACAAAGAGAAAATGAGAAAAAAAAAAAGAAGAAAGTACTTATACATTCATAACTTAGTATAGTCTTCCAATTTACCTTTGGTAAAAAATACCTGTAGAGGTCGTTGTAGAACAATAGATATTTAAGTGAAAACATTTAGAAGAAAGTAAAACTCCAAACTCAAACATAGCTTAATCATCGATGAAAAATTCATTACTCATTCAAAATCACCAGAAGTTTATGTTTACTGCCATATAACCTTTATACACCAACAATGTAAGCAGGGCATTGTAGTCCAAACTAAACTCCCTTTTTTGTTTCTCCTACACAAATTTTCAACCAGAGAATTGTTGATTATTTTACTTCCAATCCACACATCACAATTTTTCATTATCACAGTTACATCCCCAGCAATTTTCACTGTCTAGAGTTCTCAGGACAAGCACATTATCTGTCAAACTACCCGCAATTTATACAACATTAAAAAGACGTTGTCAAACCAATACTTCTAACAAGATTAACTTTATAAATATCAACAGTGAAGATCAATGGAGCAGGTTTTCTATTAGAACATATGCTTCCTACATAATTCAGGGAAAAAACACACTCACTTGAATTGGACTTTGGAGCCACCGGTGGCGCAGTCCGCGTAGTGGTGGCGTTGGTAGTTTCCGGGAGTTTCAACAAAATCAACGGTCACTGAAGTCGCGGCGGTTATGGCAGACTCCGGGAGACTGATGAAGCAGCAACAAGGATGATCATCAATCTGAACCCGTAGAAAAATTAGGTTTGAAATCCAACAAATATATACGGGTTTTATCTGTTCTTCCCACTCTTTTTTTTTTTCCTCTGTTCTTCCACTCTAAATTATTGTTAAAAAAATATTTTAGACTCCTTCAGTAATATATTTAGATGGGTGATTTCTCGAAGAAAAAAGAAGTTGGTTGGGCAAAAAAAAAAATAAACAAAGTGGATAAAAATGTAATGTTTTAATAGGTGGATGGGTGATTTGTTTAAAAAAAAAGTTTGATGGCTTAAAAATGTAAAATATAAATAGTTTGATTGCATGCAATATTTTTGTTTGGCTCTTTTAAAATACATATCTTCCTTGTTACTATCTTTTTAAATCAAAATTTGAGATTTTTTTTTACAAAAATTCTATTATAATATTATTGTTTCAATTTGATGTGTATCACATGTTGGATTAGTGGTTTGAGAATTAAAAATTTGTCAATGTGTTGGCTAATTTGAACAAATATTTGTGCGAATTTTTTGGTTGTATAATATTTAGTTAGGCCATTGGTATTTTTGTATAGTAATTTGGTATGATTTTGTTGTAATTTTTCATCATTAACAAGTTTTTATAGATGTTTGGCTATATAATAAGCCGCCATCATTTTACAAATTTAAACATTAAACATTAACCAAGATGTTTTAAATAGAAATTAAAAAGTTACAATTTATATAGAACTTGTGTTACGAAACCATTAGGCTAGAAGATTTCAGCTAAGCAAATCCCTAATCTAGAGCTTTGAGGTTTGGTCTTCAAAAGGAGAAAAAACTACAAGAATAATTATCTTACCTTTGATAAGGTGAGAAAAACTCAAATTTCAATAAACAAAACTTAAATATTTGGACCAATTATTCAAGACAAAATAGTTCCAAGGGATTTTAAATAAGTTTTTGAATATTTTAGATGTTATTATATGTTTTTTTCATATTAAGAAAAATATGAAAATATACACTAAAGTTAAAATAGTGGTTGATAATTCCCACTTAAAATAATAGAATTTAAATTCTATTCATTTAGGTCACCGTCTCTTTATACCAAAAATAATAATAATAATAATACAAAAATAAAAACAGCAAAATTAAAAACTAAGTTAAATATATTTATTTATTCATATACTAACAGGCCATTCTAGCTGGGCAATTGAGCAGATTTTTTTTCGGCCCGTAAAGTTCTTTTTGGGCCCAGAGACTTATCAATTGCCACAATCCTGACGGCCACTGTAACGGTGCCACTGCCGCCTGCCGACTGCCACTGTCATTTCCACCTCGCGTGAGCTGCATCAGCACTGCTGCTGGAATATTCACCCAAAATCTTACTGCTTCAGATATCAGACTGACAAGTTGCGCTTTGAGTCGAGGTTGATACTTGATATCTTGAATCCTTTTCCCATAATTTCTTTTGTTCTATTTCTCTATTGGATGTTGATGAACAGCGTTTATTTGAAGAATTGGAATAAAAACCCCAAATTGACAAAGCCCAATTTCTTCTTCAGTTAATAGTTCTTCGTCTTTAATTGAAAAGCTTCAAGGTTAGATCTTTCCTTGGCGGTGGGCATAATCAATTACGAAAGGATAAGAAAGAAAGATGTCGTCTTTGGGAACTTCGAAGGGAGTTTTGGAGATTGCAAAGTTTGCAGTGTACGTGACTGTCCCAATTGGGCTAATGTACTTCTTTGCCAACAACTCACAGAATATCCAGAAGTTCATGGGCAATGTAATCAGTTCTACTCCCTCTTTTTCGTTTTCTTTAATTGGTATATGTATGTGGATGCTTCATTTCGTGGTTCGTAGGTTCGCTTTTTTGAAAGTACCAGATTCGAGTATATCCCTTTTATTGTGTGGTTTAGTGTGAACTATACAGATGCTTGTGCTTATGTAGTTCAGTGATGCTTGGATATCCAGGTTATTGTCGGGTTGCTGGGTTTTTTTGGTCTTTAGTTTCTTTATATGCTTAAAATGGTTATACTGAGCAAAATTCATAGAATCAGAATCATGGAAATCAGCAAGCAATGCTGAGTTCTATGACTAGAAAAGACGGAATGAGGATCTCTTTTTAGCTCTTTCTGATTGAATAGTTCGGTCTGCATTGCCGTTTAAAATTCTTGCAACTGGTAACTGGGGGATCAGTCGAATTACATTCTTGATAATGTAATCATTTTCTTTGTTGAATTTTTGGCTCTTTACCTTCTATGCATGTAAACTGGAGGGAAGCTTTCTTGAAATTGTTTATAGATCTAGTGCCCTTACATCAATTTTCTTGTTTTTGAAGTCACATTTATCCCTTGGCAGCTTTGTGATGCAGTAATAAGAGCACTATTTTACATGTTTTCTACTGAAGACTGTAATGAACTACTGGATATTTCTACAATTTTTTCTGTTCACCTCTTTCTAATGTGTTCCTAGAATGTTAAATGTGTTCACAACATGATCAAATATGAGGTAAAATAAAACTTTTGGTCATTCCTGAATTTTGCCTGCAATCAAGAAAGATGTGTTTGTCCAAAGTTGAAACAAACGAAATCCAACTTTTGGTCTCTGGCTGGATTTTTCTTGAACTGAAGTTATGTTGCTTTTCTGTGGTTTTGTGGACAATATCATTGGGTGATACTGCAAAGGGTCCTCTCTTCCCTCTCCCCTTTTTCCACTTTTGATCTTTTAAAAGATGTATCTCTGTTTCCTTGTTACTTAGCAGCTGTCATATTTTTCTTATGATCTTCATATATCTTGCATAATTTTCAGTATTTCCTAATCTCATGTTCTTTTGGTTCTTCCCTCTCGAAGCGTCAATATGTTGTCTACCCACCTGAAGGGCCACGCCCACCATCACCAGAGGAACTAAGGGAGAGGGCTCGGGAGTTGGCGCGTAAAAGAAACAACCAGTAATTCCTTTCCTGGTTTTTTAGGTATGCAGATGTGTCTTATCTATGACTGTAAAGTCTGTATTTTACTATAGAACAAATCAATCTGTGCAGTCCAACTGTCTTGTTGTATGCTGAAAATAAAGCTCATCTATAAGGTTGAAATGATATGTTTCTTTTACATCCATTTTCCCCTAATTCTCCTGCACATATGTCATCGAATTCTTGATTGATAAATCAAGAAATCCAATAGTTATACAGATAGATCTTGCTTTCCTTAGCCTAGGTTTGATATTATCATATTATCCTAAATGATGACTAGAATGTTCTTGACAGCAAATCATAGAGGATGAACTTGAGCTCTACTGGGATGCCACTTGTTGATTCCTAGTTTGTGCCCCAACTAATGTTGAATCAACTACTTATGTTACTATGTTTGGATGGAATCATGGCTCTTATCTCGTCTAGATTGTTGTGGATAACTGTATTTATTATGCTTCATTAATAAAATTGTTGTAACCATTTAAGAAACTGTACTTGTGCTCCATTTTTTTTGCAATATTGAAGGAAAAATTATACATATTAGAGAGGATTCCATAACCTAAGACTTGAAATACCAAAAAACCTTAAAAACAAGATAATTCCAAGTATTCAAAGGCTTATTTATTTATTTAGTGGATGGGCTACCTGCAAACTTGCCAACCTCCTTCACAGTTGAGCGAGCCTCTTAATTTATGATTAAATTACGCCTGTGACACTCCCTGTGACAAACTCTAATTACTTTATCTATATATTGTATTTCATGTTAATTTATATATATTCGCAACATATAGTTTTAGTAGATTATTTTTATTTTCATACTTTATTTTTTTTAATATTATTTTATTTTTTTATATATTTTTGAGAGTTTTTTAACAATAAAAATCATATTTAATAATTTAATATACCCTAACCCTTTAAAAAAGTGAACCCTTCGTGTTAAAAAATATGAGAGTGTAAATGATTATATATTACGTAAAAATTAATTGAAAATACAATATATAGATAAAGTAATTAGAGTTTGTCACATGGAGTGTCACAGAGGATCCTAAGCCGTCTGGCGATTATGACCCAAGTGTGAATGCTTTGGCCTACTTTGCAATTAGTCCCATGTTTGGTTCTTTCTCCAGATTACACACTTTCTCAAACGTTAAATTACAATAACGTAGTATTATATTTGTCTCAAATTGAATTATTATTTTGAAATAAAAGAATAATAATCGAGATTATTATTTTAAAATATTTGGCAAAATATGGAGGGTGAAAGTTGTGTTTAATTATATTATATGATGGTTGAAATTGATGTTGTTTCCCCTCCCCCCAAAATCCAACTTTACAGTTCATTAGCAGCAATAGGTTTAAAATAACCCTTGCCCCCATTTTCATGATAACATATTAAAAGAGTATAACAAAAGTTATTGAACGCAGCCTAAAATTACCAAATCCTAAGGTCTTCAATCATTGCATTTTTATCTTACAGCCATAAATGTTATTTTATTTGACGGTAATTATTATATTTTTCTTATAAAGTTTTGAATTTATAATTGAATTAATTGAGGTAGAAATCGGAGCAAATCTTGGCTTATAAAGCTTCTTTAATTTTATATGTGGAGGAGGTGGAGTAAACATGTAGCCAAAGACAAAAGCATAAGGCGGTGGATTTCGTGTCAATTTTATATCTCCTCTAACCTCCTACTCCCCTTATCCTTTTCCGTCTTTTTTTTTTTCCTTTTTCTTTTGTATTTTTCTTGCATTTTTTTTTTATATATATTCTAAACATCTTTTGTTTTTCAATTTTTTTTTGTTAAAAGTTAAATTACTACTCTTTGGTTCCGTAATAAGAAAACTTTACTCATTTTTATTAATAAAATAGTACTAGAAAAGTATTTTTATTTTTTAAAAAAAAGGACAAAAAAATGTTGACCATAAATCATAGGAATGGAAAATAGAAGGGTGCCAGTTGAGAAATAAATTGTTGGAAGTTAGGGTTTATAAATGGATATTTATAGGCCATGCTTTGACTCATTTTTGTCATAAATAAATATGGGGGAGGGGATGGCTGCTATTGGGAGGATTTATTTATATAATTCTTCATTTTCAGTATTATTTTATTTATTAATTTATTTTTTGTTTTTCGTGAAGAGATCAAAATGCAATGAGTACTCTAGCTGGAAGTCCAACATAGTATTATTATTTCAGTATTATTTTATTGCTACCCATACCCGACGACGACGTTTCCATGTGTCTTGCCCATTTCAATTTATTTCATCTTCAAGACCACAACTAAACAAAGAAAAACGTACAAACGTAGTAATTTGCTTCTTCTTCTTTTCCTTCTTTCTTTTTTCCTTATATTAGGCGGCCAACTTGATATTTATTTTAAAAATATGCGAAATTATTAAATTAAAAGAAAAAGATTCCAATTGATTTCAACACCATGGATGAACACAATAACTTTTAAACTTTCGTCATCACTATTCTAAAATGATTAACTCAAATTATTAATAGTTTATAAGATTAAAATTTATATACGAGTCACTCAATTCATAAACTAACGATATAGAAATGAGATATATAGATTTGATCTCATCCAAACAAAACTGCTCCAAAGAGGTGTGAATCAAACCAATTTAGGGTGGATCATCAATTTTGTTTAACCCTAAGGGGGGAAAAAAAAAAAAAAAACGTTTTCAAAATGAGTTTGATATATACGGTGTACCGCAAGAGAGTCGATGATTGGATTTGACAAAGTTTGGATAAAGAAACATTTAAAGAAAAATAAATACAAAATGGATTCATGCATCTCTTGAAGTTTTATTTATTGTGTCCCCTTCTCCCATTTTTGGACATATATAATCAAAACATCACAAAAATCATTGGATTCGAAGTTATAGTCAGTGACTCGATAGGATAATACCTTAAATCAATGTTTTAAAAATAATATTGACATTTCCATAAAAAATCTTAAATTCGTGGCTGGTCGACATACCAAATTTGAGCTTCTTTAATTAAATTGTGTATTTTTTTTTATGTCAATAACTTAATTTTTCAAGCAATCCCCCACTTCGAGCCATCTTAATCTCTCATTTTCATAAATTTATTTTTACTTTTCTACTCTTCATAATATCTCCAAGGCTATCGTTTCCTAATTTTGAGTATTTATGATAGAAAATTATCACCGTATTTGGAATTAATAAAATTAGACAGTGTTTTTTTTCTGTAAAAATGAAAATGAAAAAATTGATATTTTATTATTGTATTAGCCGTTTTTTTTTTTCTTGCCAGCTAAAATTTTGATTTGGGAACTTACAATTGTTTTAGGTAATGTATATGATGATGTCACTAGCAGAAAATATAAATTTATTTGTGCATATTTATGCATTTATTTTTTGGAGAGTGGTAAGGAAGGAGTTTATAACGGGGAATTGGGGTTCAGGGTTGTACGGAAAAAAAATTTGAAAAAAAAATATTTTTGGGCCCTTTTGTATAAAATTAATTTGAAAGAAGGACGAAAAATTTTGGTGCTCCCTTTATTTTATAATAATATTTTAATTTACCTTGATCCGTCTTCTAACCCCTTTGGAAAATAAAAAGATAGCGGATGGGAACAGAAGATTTAATGGATATATTGTAAAAGTAGAATTGGAGATCTTTTTTGATTGATTGAAGGTTTCAATCAGTTGGTATTGTGTGTCACTTTTTTGGCCCATAAAAAAATTGATGAATTTTGTAAATATTAGATTTTTTGTGAATCAAATATGAATGTTCAATAAAAATATGATAAATAATTTACTTGTTTAGTGGATGATTAGTTAAGTTAAAAAATTTAATAATAAAAAATATATTATTGAATAAGTTGAATAAGATGAACAAATTTTTAACCCTAATAATAATACTCAACATGATTTTTTTGATAGCTAGAGTAATTTTTTAGAAGAACTAATAATTAATGATATAATTTATTTTTTGTTATGCAGAAATATTATTATTGTAATAACTAACCACTAGATATTATTATTTTTGTTTCAAAAAAAGTATTATAATTATAATATTAAAAAATTAATTATTACCGGTGTGACGTGTGAATTCTTAAGTTTAATTTTATAATTTAAATAAACAAATATGAATATACAAGTAATGTGATAATAATTGTAACATGGGTCTTACATTGTTATTAGTTTATAACGTTCAGTCTCATCAATTATTAATAAGTTAGGTAATTATTTTGGGTTAGTAAAAACAAAATCTGAAAGTTTTTGGACCGATTTTACAATATGGATCCTAATCTATATTACAAAGGTAAACAAATTTTATATTATTATATTTTTACATAATTTTATTTTTATAAAAAATGAAAAAGAATAAAATAAAAAGATAAAAGTAAAAGGTAATACAATTTTTGTATTATAACTTTTATTTATTACTAATTTTCTGTTAAAGAAAAGTTTCTCTTCTATTTATTTAAAATTCTATCATTATTTAAAATTAATTTAAAATTAACAAATAAAAGTTATATAAAAATATAAGAGTAAATTTTAAAATAGGCCAATTTACTTTGTTAAAATTCAAATTTTAATCACTAATTTTTTAAAATCAAACATAAAATTACTAATTTTTACATTTTATTTTAATTTTGGTCACTGTCGAAAGTCACGTTAGCTACCTTAACAAACAAAATTTTTTAGGGTATTTTTTTCATATCATCTCTCACATTCTCTTTTTCCTCCCTCTCCCCCCCCCCCCCCCCCCCCAACCCTACTTTTTTTTCACTTTTTCCGCCGCCACCAACTCTGCAACAGTAGTGTAGCAGTAGTAGCACCAATATTTTCAGTGGTTGTAGGGGCGGCGCGGCTGCTTCGTGATTGTGCAGCCTCCTCCCGTCCTCCAGTTCTTCTTCCTAAGGAGAGCATAAATGATGGTAAAAAAACAATAGGGTCAACAGAGGGAGGTGAAGGCAAATAAATCTGGTTCTGTTTTTTGTTCGGATTTGTTGGATCCCTTTTTAGTTTTAGGACTATTGACGTTGCCCTTTAGCATTTAGAATTAATTGTTTCAAGTACCCTTTAGCATTTGGAATTAATTGCTTCACATATCCTTGATATACAAGTTTATTCATCTATCACTTTGTTGGCAAAATTCAGTTTATTTACTAATCATTTAAGTCGTGATATTTCATATTAGAATTGTGATTCAAAAATTGTGAAACATGAGAACATTCTAATTGTGGTTCTGAAAATTGGGGATTTAGTTATGCCAAATCCAAAGGCAACAAAACGTGGTCCAGAGAGCCATTTTACGTAAAGGAAAAGAAGAAAAATAAGAAGAGATGGGTGTAGAACAACCGTCTGTGAAACCAGATTGCATCGGCGATCATAACAATTCCAAAAACTGGATATCTGGGGAAGTTGGTGCATATTCATATCCATTTTCATAAAATCAAAGCCAAAAAAATAACAATTCCAAGCACTCTGTATTTTAGACATATTGTTAAGCAAAAAAAAAAAAAAAAAAAAAAAAACGAGGATGCCGGAAAGCTCTCCAAACCCTACAGTGGGCGTCGTTCGTTAAGTCGACCTTGGCGTTGACCCTCTAGATCTGAGCGCTGATCAATCCCCAGCTTTGAGCGCCGACCAATTTCCAGTGTTGCAGAAGGGAGCGTCGGTCGGCAATTGTGATGGCGAATGAGGGAGGGAGGGGAGCATAGCGGAGAGAGCCGAGGGAGATTGGAGAAGTACTGTCGAACACTGTCTCTCATCCAAGGCTCAGCTTCAGGGATATGCTCAGCAGGGAGATGCCTCGATGAATCAATAAGATGGGACGAAGGAGAAGATAAAGATGAGGGATGAAGAAGATGAAAAAAGAGTGGAGGTAGGATGACACCAGATTAGTACATAAAATGACAAAAATACCCCCCAAAAATATGTCCGATAAGATTGTTAACGGCATGGAATGATCAAAATTAAAATAAAATATAAAAGTTTATAATTTTAGATGAGATTTTTAAAAATTTGTGACTAAAAAGTGAATTTAAGCAAAGTGAGATGACCTATTTTGGAATTCACTCAAAATATAAAGAAAAAAATGCAATAATATTCCCTATAGTATGACATAATGGCAAATTTAGTTCTAAATATTTGATACTCGATAAATTAGGTCTCACACTTTGCTATTCACAACACATTTAGTTTTAGTAATTATCTTTTTGGATATTTAAAAGTTGAATTGTTATTCCGTCAATCCTTAAACCACTTAAATGTCACATGGATTAATTTAATTCATATGAGAAATTTTATGACACATGCACGAACACGTTATCGTGGATTCAAAATACGTTTTTTACCTAAAAAATATATTAGTAAGACTAAATATGTTGTGAACAGCAAAATTTAAGACTAAATTTATCGACTATCAAACGTTTATGACTAAATTTACCACTAAATCATACTTTATAAACTATTCTTGCATTTTTTTTTCTAAATATAAAATATCTCATAAAAAATTGGTGGCGTCTTAAAAATAAAAAACTTTGCAAATAGAGAAACTTGCAAATTGACATGAGGCGGTTCTACGTCGGCAATTCACGCTATTATGAATGGTTTTATGATCAACTAACATAACTACATAAATACATCATTTCCGTAAAAAAAAAAGCGCAATTTGATCATATTATCCAATTTTTCTCTTTTGTCCATTGTTTCATGTGGTTTTAGACTCATTCAACTTGATTACATCACGCGCCTATCTGCTACGTGCGTGTCATGCGAGCCTCAAGAATGGCAAACTAGAAATTAGTTGGGCTAACTTTTGCCTAAACAAATTACTCTTACGTAATAAATTTATAGAAAATGCACAATTTGTATGGATATCAATAATAATATATTCTCTCCCATTTCATAATAAAAAATATTTTAAAAATTTTAAAATACAAAATATTTTAACTATTTGTCTTTTGTATATCTTGTAACTGACATTTTTTTAAGAAAATAAAATATGAGACGGGTGATATTTTAATTATAAATAAGGTCAATTAAGTTATTTTAAAATTTTAATCAAAATTTTTTAAAATTATCATAAATTTTTAATTTCTTTTACTATGGAATGAAAAAGGTAATATTATTTTATGGGTTGTGGCTTTATGGTCGTGGAATAGTATTTGTAGAAACGCAAGTAATAAATATCGTACATTTTTAAAAAAAAATTTATCCTCTATTATTTTTATTAAAATATCTTTAAAAACATTTTAGTAAAAATATAAATAAAATAATAACTAAGGGGGCGTAAATTAAAAAAAGATACAATATTTAAGAATCCATATTTTTTTAGTTATAAGAAAGATAATGATAATAATGATATATTAAACTTTTCTAGTTATTATCAATTTGTTTGAGTTTTATATTTGTATTTTCCTTTTAAATAAAAACCATTCAAAAAATTTTATTTATATAAAGATTACAACTTATTACTATCTCAATTTTAAATAAATAGTCCTATTTATTATATTTTTAATTTTAAATAAATTAAAAATTATATAAATGTTTAATACGATATATTTTTAATTATAATTTTATACTTTAATAATAGATATTATAAAAATAATGTATTATCATTTTGAAAAATAATAAAGAATGAATTTCTGAAATAAGAGAATTACACTATATTGATTTCAGAAAAAAAAAAGAAAAAAAAGAATACACTTATCCCGTACAGGAAATCCTGCTATTTTCCTGTCTGGCAAATTCAATGCCTCGGCGCCATTACAATTAAAAGTTCGTTGGGGTAGTTGCACTTCCCCTCAGCCCTCTCTTCCCATTTCCTCCTTTAAATTCTTCACTTCCCCTCCATTTTTGCAATCCATCTCCACATCAAACTTTCCTTCCATTCCTTTTCTGTGTTTTTTTCCTTTGTCCCTCTTTGAATTTTTCCTTTCTTTTTCTAATCATACAAGATTTAACTTCCACAACATCAATTGTCCCTTTTTCTTCTTCAATTTTGTTGGGATTTATCCTGTTTTGTTTTCTTTCGTTTCTGGGTTCTTTTTGTGTTTGTTTCTTTGCCCAGAAGAACTCAACTAAAAATGGGGGACGAAAGGAGGGTGTCAGAAGAAACTGAAACTGCAGGGAGAGTTTCAGTTGAGGCGGAGGATAGAAGAAAGAACAGTCTTCCTAACTTTCTTCTTTCCGTTAGGCTCAAATATGTGAAACTAGGTTACCATTACTTGATTTCTCACGCCATGTACCTGTTGTTAATTCCTCTTTTAGGGATTGTTTCAGTTCATCTTTCGACCCTTACTATGGAAGATTTAGTCTTGTTATGGCAGCAGCTAAGATTCAATCTTGTTTCAGTGATTCTGTGTTCTGCCCTGTTGGTTTTCTTGGGTACTCTGTATTTCATGACCCGGCCTAGGAAAGTTTATTTAGTGGATTTCGCTTGTTACAAACCAGGGCCTGAAGTAATGTGCCCTAAAGAACTTTTCATGGAGAGATCAAAACAAGCTGGGATTTTCAGTGAAGAAAATCTGGCATTTCAGAAGAAGATTCTTGAGAGGTCTGGTTTAGGCCAGAAGACGTATTTCCCTGAACCCCTGTTGCAAGTTCCGGCGAATCCTTGCATGGCTGAAGCAAGGAAAGAAGCCGAGATGGTTATGTTTGGTGCGATTGATTCACTGTTGCAAAAAACAGGGGTGAAGGCCAAAGATATTGGGATTCTGGTGGTGAATTGCAGTTTGTTTTGTCCTACTCCATCTCTTTCTGCAATGATTGTGAACCACTACAAACTTAGAGGCAATATTTTGAGCTATAATCTAGGAGGCATGGGATGTAGCGCTGGACTTATCTCCATAGATCTTGCCAAACAACTTCTACAGGTTGGCTCTCTCTCTCTCTCTCTCTCTCTCTCTCTCTCTCTCTCTCTCTCTCTCTCTCTCTCTCTCTCTCTCGTATTGATTTCTCACCTTTTTGAAATTAAAGTTTGTCGTTTGTATGGTCAAGTTTTATGTTGTCTTTGTCTTCAAAAACAGCTTCTTGTAATTGATGGGTTGCACATAAAAAGTTTTCGTCATTAGTACTATAGGACACACACATGCATGAGTGAGAATTCTTCTTCTTGTTTTTACTTATTTGTTTTTTATTTGGACAAGCAGGCACCACATGCCCACATGCCCACATTTTTTGCCAAAATATCCAACTCAGATGAGTGGATCATACTTAATAATGAGATTCTGACTGCTATTACACTTCTAGATGGGATTTAATGCCACATTGCACCGCTCTGATTTTGTTAATTTTCCCTGGACAAACATTAAACATACTATTACTAATTTTGTTTGTAATACAATTTTCAGAATCTGAAACGGCCAATTTGGACTGATTTTCAAGACATCAATGATTGAAGAAATGTTTTTTTTTTAACTTTTCTGAGTAGTTAAGGAAATGGGATGAATTGAAATTAGTAGTTAGATGCATATTCTGTCAAAAAAACAACAACATGAATCTGATCTAACTCTGCATTTGTCGAACATTAATGTGACAGGTTCAGCCAAACTCATATGCCTTGGTTGTGAGCATGGAGAATATTACACTAAATTGGTACTTTGGGAACAACAGATCAATGCTTGTCTCAAATTGCATTTTCCGAATGGGGGGAGCTGCAATCTTGCTATCCAACAAGCCATCTGACCGAAGAAGATCAAAATACCAGCTGATTCACACGGTTCGAACACACAAAGGTGCAGATGACAGAAGTTATGGCTGTGTATTCCAGGAGGAAGATGAGAACAAGAAAATAGGAGTAGCCCTTTCAAAAGACCTCATGGCTGTAGCTGGAGAGGCCTTAAAGACAAACATCACGACGCTCGGACCGTTAGTCCTTCCGATGTCAGAACAGCTCCTGTTCTTCCTCACTTTAGTTGGGAGGAAGGTTTTCAACATGAAGATCAAGCCATACATCCCTGATTTCAAGCTGGCGTTCGATCATTTCTGCATTCACGCGGGCGGAAGAGCGGTGCTGGATGAACTGGAGAAGAATCTTGACCTGAGTGAATGGCATATGGAGCCATCAAGAATGACACTTTATAGATTTGGGAACACTTCCAGCAGTTCTTTGTGGTATGAACTGGCTTACACTGAAGCTAAGGGGAGGATCAGAAAGGGAGACAGGACATGGCAGATTGCATTTGGTTCAGGATTTAAATGCAACAGTGCTGTTTGGAGGGCATTGAAAACTATAGATCCAGCTAAAGAGAAGAATCCATGGATGGATGAAATCAATGAGTTTCCTGTTCAGGTCCCCAGAGTGTCACCTCTTGCTTCCTGAGCCATATTCATATCTCTGTCGGAAGAATTTTATCTGTTAATTAGGTCACATGATGAAGGCAACTATGTATGTGTGATGCCTTAGTTCTCTCCTCCTAGGTTAATTTGATCAAACCAAGTGTTACATTATTTGCTAAATCGATTGATTTACCTAATGTTAATGGGGTTTTTTTTTTTTTTTTTTTTTTCTGAAGAAAGGCCATGCTAGCCAATATCATGCATACCTCCTGCTTTTATTGAGATTTGGATTATTTATTTATTAATTAGAATTAGGAAAAAAAAAAAAGGGGGTAAGAATAGTGACCTAGTGTCAAATTTAGTCATAGTACATTTCCTAATAACAATTTTTTAGGTAAAAAAATATATTTGAAATTCACAATAACGTGTTAATCTATGCGGTATAAAATTTCCGATGTGGATTAAATTGATACACATTGTATAAGGGTTAACCGTTAAGTCTATCCAAAAAACTGTTATTAAAACTAAATGTATTGTAATTACTAAACGTTTAGAACTAAATATGACACTGGATCACATATTATAAACCACAAATTATAGAGACTATTTTTACATTTTTTTTCTTAGAATTAAGATATCTTGAATTTTGGTGAATCCCAAAAAAATATAATGTGATCTACATATTTGAGAGTTTGATCGGACAAAGATGAAAAAAAAAAAGGTGAAATATAGGATATAAATAAAATTACTTATAATAATTTTTTTTTGATAAAATACAATTTTTTTTTAAAACTTATACACGTAAGTTATATTGGTCGAATCAATTAATCTTTCATGTTTTTTAAATGTTACTAAAACCTGTTTTCCAATCTAACATATTAGCCCTGTCCCATAATAATAGTTCTGCATTTTCTGTAATTTTAACTCTAGGAGCAACAGTATTATTTTAAAACCGAAAAGCAGTATTTCTGTGGGAGGAAGTTTAATTTGAGGAAACAAGTGTTGGATAAGGGGAGAGGAAAGAGTCGTAGGTTGCTGAGGAATTGGTTCTAATTCATGAGAGATCCTGAAAGATATGAGTGTGGTTTAAGAATCCACAAACGTTGTACCTTAGTTTCATCTTTCGTGATGTTTTAAGCAAAATTATTAGGTAAACTAACACAGAAGACCAGTGAAGTATAAAAAAATAATAAATATTTTAAATTTTTAAAATAAAAATTATCATTTAGATTCTAAAAATATTACTGAAAGTAACTCCAATTATATATTTAATTACAAACCATCATATGGATATTACATTAATTTTTTTTTTTTTTTTAAAAAAACAAGGGTATGGGCTTTTCGTGCGTCACTAGAAAGAAATGTTCAAAACAAAATCCCACGAAAGATTTGTGCTTGTACTGCATAGTCGTACTACCTTATGCTTTGGAATATATATAGCCAATAGATATACTCTTCCTCCTTCGTATAGTAAAAATTACTTTAGAAAATTTTTAAAATAAATTGTGTTATAAAATATTGTAATTTTTTTTTTACTATTCTTACCTTCTGACTGTAAATATTAAGAAGTAAAATTTAAGATGAGTGAAATTTTACCTTCGGTTATGGAACACGAAAGAATACATTCTTTGAGCATGCCAAAGTATTAGTTCATGAAATTGCTATAACTCATTTTGAGAAAATTGGAAAATATATCTATATATATAAGAATTGTTAAGAAAGAAATGACAAGTTCAGATCATACATGTACATAGTGAGATAACTTCGCAACAGATTGCCTCCTACGTTAGCTTTCTTGTAGTCCAGTAAATTTAGAAAGTTAGTGAAAGTTCCTATTGAGCATGTAAATAGTTGGATCATGATGTTATAGGAGTAGCGTATTCATGTAATATTGTGCCCCAATAATTTGCTTGTAGCAGCCTTCTTTGTAATGAGAAAAAAAAATGAGGGACATATCAAAATATAAGTTGTTTTAAATATTTTAAGTAAATTATACATATTATTAAAAAATGTTTTTATTTATTTAATACATTCACATTAAGAATTGAAGTAAAAATAAAATTAGTGTATAAATCATTTAAATTTATTGAAATCTATATCAATTTCTTGATATACATAAAAGCTCCAAACATATTCATATTTTGAAATGGAGAAATTAACATATCCTATATTCTGTTTCTTTATGTTAATAAAAATGTCTTTCTGTTTTAAAATAATAATCATAAATTAGAAAGTAAATTGAATTAAGGAGACGTGTTATGGTATGTTTGATTCCTTGGTAGTATAGCAAATGGTAAGTTGGATGATATAGTAGTTATCCTAATTTAGGTTAGGGCGAAGGGGTTCCGAACTTGCAGTTGACCTAAACCTAAATGACGACAATGACCTTTCCCAAATGTTGTACCAAACAAACAAAACATGTGTGTCAATAATACATATGTATTCATATTTCCACTTCACTCCTTTTTTTTCCTTTCCTTTTCTTGGTATTTTTTCTTTGTCTTATCTCTTTTCACTTTAAATTTCTTTTTGTTTTAATCATGAATATGGATATAACAATAGAAATGGAAAAGAATGGGACTTAACTTGTTACTGATTTGATTGGAGAAGTGATTTTACATTACATGTGTTTTGATCTTGAATAAGTTAATCCTCAAATCTTACCAAATTTAGATCTAAATTTAAAAGTAAAAAGACAGAAATTTTACAATAAAGAGTTATATTCTTAAATTTTGTAACGAACGTCATATATTTTAGTTCTAGTCCCAGTTAGTTGGGAAACTTAGCCATTAGGATGTAGTATTGTGTTTCTTCCTTTGTAATATGTTTGTTTCTTTTCAATAAATTTTAAAATAATAGTCATATTTTCGGGGTGTTTGGTTGGACTGTTTGGAATGGAATGGAAGACCAAAATAGCAGTTGCAGCGAAAAAGACAAAAAAAAAAAAAAAAAAAAAAGCAATGAAGAGGACAAATGCAATGAAGAAGACCGAAAAAAAAAAAAAATCGGTGACGAAGACAACGAAAAATGCAACGACAACTTGGGAATGAAGATAAGAAAACTCTAGCGAAAATGGGGATGAAGAACGAGGAAGAATGTAGTTAAAAAGATTTTAGTAAAAAAAATGTAATCAGAATGAGAATGAAACTCAAGAGAAATTGTGAGTTTCTCGAAACTCATAGAAGAAAGAATAACTCATTCTAAAAACTTGCAACTAAATACTGATTTCGAAATTTCATTTTGATTCTCATTCTGAAACCCCAAACGAAACGCCCCCTTACTATATTATTATGTATCGATCATGGACGGGGGTAGTATTATCGTTTTGATAATTTTTTTTTTTTTTTTTTGAAAAAAGGGAAATTTGGATGTGACAAAATCCAGTGAAAAGTCTGAAAGACGCATTTAAGATGGGTGTGAAAAGCTGAACAAGCCACATTTTGGAACCAGCTGTTTTTCAGCCCAAAATAACTGAGAGAGAGAAGAATGAATGAAGGCAGGGGGGTCAACACGGCCCTTGGCGCCAGACACATGAGACAACACTACATACATTGTTCAACAAAGCATAGCTGGAAAATGCTCACTCATTTATGCTATTGCCTTTTTTACTATGAAATTGATGTGATTATATACACGAGTTTTGTAACATCCCACCTACATAACTTGATCGCAATTACCTATTTTTTATGAAATTGATATGGTTATACATGAGTTTTGTAATATCTCATTGCCTATTTTACTATGAAATATATATATGATTATATATGAATTTTGTAATATTTCATCTATATAAATTGGTTTAATAACTTTTAAATTTCAGCATCGCTAGTCCAAAATAATAAATTCAAATTATTAACAAATTAAAACGTATATACAAGTCACTCAATCAATACATTAATGATGTGAGACAAGATTTTACATTGTTCCCCCCTTTAGATCTTTGCGTCCTTGCAAAACTAACAATTACGACCAAATTTCCCATGAAATAGGATTTTAAAGATGGGTTTCGCCACTTATCTCATTGGGTCACTTAGTTAATATACTAACTATATGGAACGAGTTTTTTTCACTCACTTTCATATTTTCTCCTTTTTTTCACTAACTTTCATATTTTGTCGTCACTAACCCAAAACGATTAATTCAAATTATTAGTAATTTACTATGAGATTAAAAGTTGTGTACAAGTTATTCAGTTAGTAGACTAACAATGTGGGATCAGATTTTACGTAATTTATAATTAAAATATAAATTATAAGTGAGAAATATAATAATAAACATTTTAGATAATATGTACTTTATTTAATCTCATCGATTTGGATCCAACACACCTTTCTCGGCCCTGGAGAATATAGTCCATGGGCTCCTCTCCATAAATGGTTATTGGGCTTAATTTTGATAATTTACCAGATCCCGGGCTTCTAGCCCAAAGAAGATAAATACTTGAGACCATTAGTAAGTCCACTAACTGCTCTACTGCAAAGGGATGTTTTCAAATAGCACTAATATAAATTTGGTTTATTAAAACATGTGAAAATATCTTAATATATAATAATTTATCATATTTTGGGCTATTGTAACATGAAATTTTAGTGTCTTTATATAGTATCGTGATAATAGGTCTAATAACTATCAAAATACTATAAAATATCAAGATACGTGCTTAAGAGTGTTACATTAGACTATGATTTAAATTTATTATAACATATATAAATATTTTAATAAAGTGTGTATTGTGATATTTTGCATTGTTTTGTGTAGACCATGATTTAAATTATTATAACATATGTAAATGTTATAATTAGTTGTGAAACGAAGCAAAACGCGGGTTGATCAGACCCACTGTTTTTGTCTACGAGCGATCTGACATTCGTATCAGCAGGCGTGGGCTACGCTCGCACACAAGTTTAAACTATTTTGGCTCGCACACACGCGAGCGAAACGTGTGACGTATAATGTAGAGTAGGAATTTCAATACCTAATAAAAGTTCATTTACTTAAATAGCGATATACACTCATCTATTTTTTCAATGTAAGACTAAAGTTCCCTTATTATTATCACATTATATAGTGCATTAATATAAATAAAAATTATATATTTTTTATAATATTTGTAATTACACTTATTAACGTGTTAATATCTAAAAAAATAAATGTGATAATACATTTGATATAAATTACACTAAACAATGTCACTATATTTTCATAAAAATACATTACACTTGTTGATATCATAATTTAAATATATTATCACAACTACGTTAAATGTCATAATACGATTTAATTTGATAATCCAATAACATATTTATGGAGACATTAATTATGTAATGTTCTATTACGTAGTAAATTAATGTGCTAATAAAAACCAATTATCATATTTCGTATTTAGTGTGATAATATAAGTGTGATAATAAGTCAATTTTATAATATGAGTGTGATAATAAGCCAATTTTATAAGCGGCTGCTTGCTGCAGCATTTGAAGCCTTACAACAGGCAATTACTTCAGCTTCTGTACCTTATTTTTCACGACCTTTTATCATTGAAACTGATGCAACTGACACCTCCACACTCAATATGTTTCAACTACTACTAGACCATTAAAAACAATTTACGGGATAAAATAGGAGGAATTATTGTTAGAGGACTACCGTCGACTTTCATAAAATAAAATACTATCAAAAGAGATATCGTTACTTATAACAAGAAGAGTACCTCCAAACGACTTGTTAGATTAACATCAACGGGAGTAGCCTAGAGGAACTATTGATAGAAGAACAAATGATAGACAATTTTTGTATAAATCATGTATACAAAATTTTAACACATATATAAGATTGATGATTTTGATACGAAGAGACCAACTTTACTTTTAACTGTCAAAATACGTCGGTAAATAAATATATACAATTTTGATATTTTTTAAAGAAAGAAATTATAAATCTTGCATTCTTTAACATACTATCTTGCCTCCATCATTGGTTTGGACCTCTCATAATAATTGTGGAAGGAGTTCTTTTAGTTTGTTGAAGAGACTTTCATTAATTGCAAATCCTTGATGCCTTCCGTTTTCTACTAATGCCATGTGATGTTGTTAATTTCTAATATCACCTTCTTTAACTTTAATACCATTTACTCCATCCGTCTCAATTTATCTGTCATTTTAATATTTTCACTGTTCTTAAAAAACATAATTAATGAATCAATTTATTTCACAAGATATTTTTTTTACCCTCAATTAAGTAGGTTACTCGTATATTACCAAGAAGAGATAGTAATTAAAGTGTATGTAATTAATAGTAGTATTGATTTGACTGTAGTATTTCAATAAAAGAATCACAAAGTTTGAGCAGGGATAAAACTGGAATAGTAATTCAAATTTTACAGATAAATTGGGACGAAAAGAGTATGTATTATTAATCATGTGCTTGGTTTCGAGGATGAGTAGTGGGAGAAATGAGTTTAATCCTCTCATATTTGAGGGTTTAGTCTAAATTTTTTTAGTTGAGAATCAAATTTATAAAATTCATATTTATTTGTAATCTAGAATCGTCTTTTACTTTCTTACATTTATATTGAATTTTGAAAAGTATTGCAAAAGTATCCCTTCAAGTTCTTTTAATTGATATATAACATAGTTTTTTTAATTATTTATATATATTACAAGTTATTGCGTTTTAAAGAAAATATAAAAGATTCAGAAAAAGAAAGAAAAAAGAAAAAGGTTTATATATAGGATTATGAGAAGGTGAGAGAGTAGGTACTAAATGGTCCTCCTAGCACTATTATTTACAAACTGAACAACCAAGCACCTCCAGAATAAATATGTATCATATTATCATCACTTAAGTATTATTTGTAAGGAAAAAATTGCAAGAATCGTCCTAGTGTAAAATTTAGTTTTAAATATTAGTAATCGATGAATTTAATACTAAATTTTGTTATTTACAATCTATTTAGTTATAATATTAGTTTTTTGGAGTAAAAAATGTACTTCTTCCGTCCCGATTTATCTGTCACTTTAGAATTTTCACAGTTCTTAAAAATCACATTTAATGAGTGAGTTTATTTTATAAAATATCTTTTTTACCCCTAATTAAATAGGTTTATTAATATTATCAAAGAAGGATTGTACTCTTACTAATGACCGTAATTAATACTTTAGTGTATGTAATTAATACTATTGATTTGAATTTGTTAATATTAATAAAAGATTCAGAATTTGATGAGGGTTAAAATAGGAATAGTAACTCAATTTTAACTCATTTGTTTAAAAGCCTCAGATAAATTGGACCAAAAAACAAATCCTAAAGTGACAGATAAATTGAGACGGATGGAGTATTTAAAACCCATGTTAATGTGTTAGTCTATGAGACATAAAATTTGTAAAGTGACAAAATTATAGTATAAGAGTTGACAAAATTGTAATTCAACTATTAACTGCTCCAAAAAAACTGTTTCTAAAACTAATTTTTTTGTAAATTGAAAAGTTTAGAAATAAAATTATCGATTATCAAATATTTATGACTAAATTTGATATTAGACCATATTGTAGGGGTTATTATTACATTTTTTTACTATTTGTAAAACTAAAAATAAAAATTTTAACCCAAAATAAGAGCGGGAGCGAGTTACTTTTATTTGAAAGGACAATTATGATACCATTTTGGTTATGTAATAATGCAATGTAGATCCAGCTGTATCATTAGTCCGTATAAATATAAAATTAAATTAATCTTAATAACAAAAGCAAGAGAGACACATATGATCATTGTACCACTAATTTGAAAAGGTCATCATCTTATATTATTGTCCTCCACCTCCTCAAAATTAGTCGTTTTCTCAAAACTAGTACAACATATATGATACTTCTTTAATATCGAGTAAAAATGATAATTTTTGATACAATAACTTGATTTATTGAGATAATCGTTAATTTAAAATTAACCAGCCCGATATAACATGCATATGTCGATAATTTCTGACACAATAACCTGATTAACTAAGATAATCACCAACCTGAAATTCACCAACTCGATATAACATGCATATGTCGATAATTTGTAACATAATAACCCAATTTATTAAAATAATCGTTAATCTGAAACACATCACCCCAATATAACATGTATATGTCAATAAGTTACGACACAATAATGTTATTTATTGAGATAATCGTCAATCCAAAATTCACCAACTCAATATAACATCATATGCCGATAATTTCTAACACGATAACTCAATTTACTAAGATAGTCGTCAATCTCAAATCCATCAACTTGATATAAGATGCATAAGTTGATAATTTCTGACACAATATCCTCATTTACAAAAATAACTGTCAATCCAAAACTCACTAACCCAATAGAACATGCATGCGTATAAAATTATTAGATAACATAATTTGATTATGACTCGATGACACGAATAGTCGTAATTATTAGTATGAAAATAGACAATTAAGTTTTGATGATCCACCAATTCACGCCATCTATGAGTAGGAAGAAAGTCAATGAATGCCCAAACTTATTTTATTTTGTAAACTTAATTGAGCTTTCAACCAATTTTTTCGGAATTAAATTTGCCAGCGGTCACCAAGATTGGGCCGTAGTATTAAGTATAGGCGTTGGTTGACGCAAGTGAGTCATTGGACTTGCTTACCGCGTTGAATATATACATTTTCTTGATAATAGACATTTTAAAAATTATATACTTATTAAAAATATAAATAAATAATAAAATATTTTAATAAATTTATTTTATTTACTCTTAATTAATAAATAGATTCATAATTTAAAAAATCAATATTTAGGTTTTTAATACAAAAATAAAAATAAAAAATAAATGAACTATTAATTTTGGACGGGGAGAGTACGTGTTTAGTTCGGACCATTTTCTGGTCTCAATTGAAGAATGAATCCGTGACCAGAAAAAACTCACAAGTCTTGCCTTCTTCTAGTTAAATATTTTATTCCTAATCTTAGTTTCCATATCCCTTTTCATTTCCAAATTCCAAGTCACAGTATAATTAAGTATCATTACTCCCTCCGTCCCAATTTATCTGTCACTTTAAAATTTGATTTTTAATCTAATTTATCTGACGCTTTTAAACAAATGAGGTAAAATTGAGTTACTATTCTTATTTTAACCCTAATTAAACTCTGATATTAACAAATTCAAACAAATAGTATTAATTACATGCACTAAGTATTAATTACGGTCATTGGTAAGAGTATAATCTCTCATTGTTAATACTAATAAATTTATTTAATTAGGGGTAAAAAAATATTTTATGAAATAAAATGATTCATTAAATGTGATTTTTAAAAATTATAAAAATTCTAAATTGACTGATAAATCGGGATCGGAGGGAGTATTATTTTAAAAATAAAGTAATATTATCTACGTGTTTGACTCTTAGTTCACTTAAGCAAAGCTTATATAATGGATAAAATCATGAACTCTATTCCTATCTGCTATTCTCAAGATATAAGTCTTTTTCTTTTTAATCTTAAAAGATGAGTAATTTTTTAATTTTTGTAGTTATATATATATATATATTTAAAAATTTTAACCTTTACCAATTATAGATAGTAATTTAAAAAAAAAAAAATGACATTGTAACCAATAGTTGACACTTTTTGCTCAAAATTTATCTTTTTTTATCAAAATAAAAAGAAAAATTAGTGTATGATTTAGTATCAGAAAAATCACCAGAGGGGTTATTGTGGTTAATTTTCTTATTGTTAACAAATAAAATTATTTTTTGGCCTAAAGAAATACTTATTATTCTAATATTTAAGGCTATCATGACTAAATACAATATCAAAAATGACTGAAATTATGTTGCTATTAATACATTACTCTCTTTTTGGTGGCCATGCTTTCATTTTATTCTTTCTAACGAGCTAAGATATTCTTAACCTCTAAGATATGTATGGCTAATAACTGTTAGAGAATATACTTTATTCCTCTCATAATTCAAGTTCTATTTATTATAGAAATAATTATATAAATAGGATTAAAATTATGGGAATAAAAAAAAGAGAGAGAGAAATATCTTACCTAACATATATCAAATGGGCTTTTTTTTTTCTTATTCAAAGGCTAATAACTTGTACGTAATAATTTCTTTATATTATGATTTTCACATTCAAGGCCTTCTAATTGTAAAATATTTTTTTGGGTTTTGAAACAAACTCCCTAGTCTTCTATAAGATTTTTAAATTTATACACATGGTTTAATAATAAACTATTATTTAATTTAAAAAATGATATTAATTTTTTTCTTAAAAAAAATCTCTTTTATACTTATAAACTGTACCATTCAGCAGCAATAATTTAAAATTAAAAGGATAAAAATGTTATGAAATATATAAAAAAAATTATTAATCTTTAGAGTGAAAAAGTATGAGAAATATTTTATAACTTTCTCTTCCTCTGATAAATACAAGGAAAAAATAATACTATTTTTTGGGTAAATAATTAATTTTATTTTGATGTGAAAAAGTCTTGGTACAAAAAAAATGGATCCCAAGAAATCATAAAAAATTACATTTGATCATGATATCAGTAGAAGTTTCTTAGTTATTACTATAGGGATTCTTTTTCTTCCATTGAACCCGCATGCAGAGCGTGAGCGCAAATTATATCGTATATTTATCGGGCACTTCGTAAGGTGCTCCTAACATTTTAATAATTTTTTATTATTATTTAATACAATATTTTTTGAATATCTATTATTTTCTCTTAAACAATGATATTTTATCATTTGTGAAATGACACATTATAATATAGTTCTAATATTTATAAAATATAACAATTGCATGTATAGTGGTAATCAAAATTAAAAAAATTTATGCTTAAAGATCTTAGCTATGGAGGATTTCAAGATTTCATTACTAGCTAATGCATACATCAGAGTCTAAGTAGTCAAAGAGAAACTTGACATTTGTTAACACTAGAAAAAAAAATCTTATCTATAGAGGATTTCCAGATTTCATCATCCCGTCTCCAAAATCGTTTGAAAACACTATAAAAAGATTGGGTTTAATCAGCCCCCTAAAGTAATGAAATATTTTTAGACAGAAGAAGTCCTTTTGCCATGCTATAATAATAATAATAATCATTTTCCAAAATTATTTAGTCAAAATTTTATAGTTTTACCATCAATATACTTTCAAAATTCAAAGTAATATAATTATACATTATTTTCTTTCCAACTAAAAAACTTTATTAAGTGATGGGTACATTAGAAAATAAATAAACAGTTAGCGTAGATGAAAATAAGGCGTAGCCATCTGTTTTAGGCGTAATATGCCACACAACCTACTTAGAAGATTAGACAAGGCACTATAAATTGAAGAAAATTCTGGCGACGTTTGTCTTGCTAAAAACGCAACAGCCTCATTAACCTCCCGAAACACATTGCTTCAAGGAATAGTCCAAATCAGTCATAATTAACCAAATTTCAAGCAAATCCTCATACATCTGCTAGTAGAAATCAACCCCTCATACCAACATTGAAATCAAATATTAGTTATCAGATTGAACTTACATCCCTATAAACTGAAACTCTCTGCACCTACCAACACCTCCAAGAATAGTTGAAACCTTCACATAAGACAATCTAGTGTGGACAGACTCTGCAAACAAGAAAGCCGTCCTAATGACAAAGCCATATCTTGCATAACCATTCAAAAGACTAGAGCCATCAACACTCAAAACATAAAAAAAAAAAAAAAAAAAAAAAAAAAAATCCTGATCATCAAGTAATAATTGCTCGAACTAAAATTTAAAGTTACAAATGAAAAAATTATATTAATGAATTCTACGCCTATTATATTTTTATCTAAAATAAAAATTATATCTTATTTTAATAAAATATTATTACGAACTAGAGTGAGTAATAAACATGAAAATCAAGGATGATGCATGGTTGGTTCAAAAATTCCTTTTTTTTTTTTTTTTTTCTCTTTAAAAAAGAAGAAGACAAAAAATAAAACCCGAATTGTTTCGAACAACATCTCATGTGGGGTGTGTCCCAAATTTAATATTATTCGTTCTACAAGGTATTTTTTTGGTCCTTTTGCGAAGAAGTGAACAAAATAGTACATTTTTAGTACACACAATATCTATCTCCAGTAACAACAACAAATGATAAACAAAAGTACTAAAAATACATTTATTCTTTCACAAAATCACATAAAAGAAAGCTTCATCACTACTGAACTGAACTGCATGTTTCATCATGCTACACGTTGTACACCACAAAAACTCCTGAGAACCAGTTTGGTTCAATGGAGCACTTCACTAATTACTAGAGCCCACAAAAACCATCACCCCACCTAATTATGCAGCTTGCTGCACATTTATTTTTCTTTATCCCCCCAACAATACACTTTGATTTGAAAAAGACGCCATGGAGAAATCCAGAACAAACAAGTAGCCCTTCATTAATGTTGTGATTACTCCTATTCCAAAAAAAACCCTGTTTGTAATTTTGAAAATTATGCCATGTTTCTATCATTAAAATTTTCAATTTTGTAGAATGGTGTCTTGTTTCTTTCAGTTTAGATCCAAAGGTTGAATTTTTGGAACCTCGACTGGAAAGTCATCAATTTCATCGAACCATGGATTGATCTTTTCTTCGGATGGATCGATGTTTTTTAATGCACGCCAGACTGCACTGTTACATTTGAATCCTGCCCCGAACGAGATTTGCCAAGCTCGATCTCCCTTCTTGACTCTTCCTTTAGCTTCCATGTAAGCCAATTCGTACCAAGTTGAACTAGTTGATGTGTTGCCAAATCTATAGAGTGTCATTCTTGATGGCTCCATTTGCCATTTGGTAAGATTGAGTGCTTTTTCTACTTCATCCAACACAGCTCTTCCTCCTGCATGAATGCAGAAATGCTCCAATGCAAGCTTAAAATCAGGGATGTATGGTTTGACCTTCATTTTGAAAACCTTTCTTGCTACTAAAGTAATGAAAAACTTGATCTGTTCCGACATAGGAAGGATTAACGGGCCGAGTGTCGCGATATTTAGCTTTAATCCTTTCCCGGCTATGGCCATAAGATCTTTGGACAAGGCCATTCCTACTTTTCCATCGTCGTCCTCTTCTTGTCTCGCAACTCTATAGCTTCTATCGTCCGCGCCGTTGTGGGTGCGTACTATGTGAGTGAGTAGGTATTTTGACCGGTAACGATCGGAGAACTTGTTAGATAATAAAACCGCCGCCCCGCCGACGCGGAAGAGGCAGTTTGCCACCAGCATGGAAGGGTTGTTCCCTTTGTATGCGTTGAGTGTCAAGTTTTCCAAGCTCACCACAAGGGCATACGAGTTCCTATATGCCTGTTATATAAAATTAAATTACCATGGACAACATAAGAACTTTTTAAAATAAAAGAGAAAATCGATTAATTGAGACCATACAATACTCAATTCAAAAATTTAATGCTTGCACATTATGAAAAGAGCAAAAACAAAGGTATTTTTGTAACGTGACTACTATTAAAAACTAAAACGGCGTACTAATAAATGAGTGTGGCATTGTTTTTCCTTTTGTTCTGATTCATTCATGCAGACGAATTAATTGCTTTAAAAGTTGAAGAAATTCACATAGAAGTGACTTAGAAAATTAATGCAACTTGAATTTAAAGTTAAAAATTCGAAAATAACTCAAATTTAAAAAAAAAAAAAAAAAATCAAAGAATGTTAATTTCTCTATTTGTGCCTGTCAAGGGCCCATGCTAATCTTCTCTGGATCGTTTTAATTTTATCCAATGTCCCCTAATGGACTCAAAGAATGTTAATTTATGCATAAATATAGGAGGGTTCACCTGAAGATGATGCTTGGCAAGATCAACAGAGATAACTCCAGCGCTGCAGCCCATTCCACCAATATTGTAGCTCAATATATTGCTCCTGAGCTTATAATGGTTAACAATAACAGAAGAAAGCGATGGAGTTGGACAGAAAACACCACAATTCACCACAAGAATCCCAATCTCGTGGCCCTTCACGCCTGTTTTCTCCAGCAGCTGATCCACGCATCCAAACATCACCATTTCCGCTTCTTTCCTCGCATCAGCCATGGTTGGATTCGGGAGTTTGCTGAAAAAAGCTTCTGGGAAATACGTCTTCTCTCCTATCCCTGACCTCTCCAACACCCTCGTCATAAAACTCATATTTTCTTCACTGAAAATCCCGAACTCTCGAGCCCTTCTAGCCGTTTCTTTCCGGCAGCACATTAGTTCCGGACCAGGCTTGTAACATGCGAAATCCACCAGGTAAACTTTCCGAGGTCTCGTGATCAAGTAAATTGTTCCGAGGAAAATCAAGAACGTAAAACACCAAATCAAAGAGAACAAATTGTTTGTAAGAGAAGCCCAGATCAGGACAACATCTTCAACTTTCAAAGTCAGAACAACAACACATAAAAGTGGAAGAACACATAGGAAGAACATTGGCAGGAAAATTCCGGACAAGTAAGAATGATCCTCTTGACCATCATGCTCTTGTTTGTCGCAAAAAACATTTGGATTTGTCTTTTGATTTCCCATATTCGTTTTGTACTACGTAAACTGCTAATGAACTATTGTAAAAATACACACACATTCACACACTAACTAGCTTTTCTGGAATTGGCAGAAAGAGATGGATATTGATCGATACTGATGACTAGAAATGATGCGTTAAAATTCTGGGGGAAAGGTGTCAATTTAAAGTGGATTGGGTGGCTGTAGAGCAGTGGTTATGGTGAGGGGGGCGAAAGCCATCTTATGTTTTTTTTTTTTTTTTTTTCGGTGGTTAATTGAGTCCCAATATTGATTAACGTACGACTTTCTTTTAGTTCAAATTTATTGATTTTCAACCGTTTCACATTTTAGTATAAGTTCTTATTTAATACTGGTATTGAATGCTTGTAGATTGATAAGATTTTTGCCCAATTAACACGATATTAATTGAACTACAAGGAAATTTAATAAATTATATCAAGAATTTGACAAGAAGGACTTAATTAATGTGTTACAATGAGATTAGTTAGTCAACAGCTAGCCCATTTCAAGACATGGTCGGCTTGATGATTTCGCCGGTTTTAATTTTCATTTTCATTTGTTGACTCGATCATTATCTAATCTTAATATCGATTGATTATATCAAAACCTTGTGATAAATTTGGTTTCACTACTTTCATACAAAGGGATCATAAATATTTATAATTATGCTCTATACAGACACATATTTTAAATTTTTAAGGGCAAAATTACAACGACATAGAGGGTGAATATCGGCCGGAATAACATTATTAAGAAAAATTTTGGTTGTTTTGAAAGGCGGATCCTTCCGTTGGCACCCCTATATATATGTAGATAGTCTTCCTAGGTGAAAATAGTGCTTTTCTAGTTTAGGGTTCATTAGGAGGGTATGATGGTGATCGGATTTTAGCTTATTCTGTGGGCTTATGAGATAATCCACCTTCACCAAACATTAGCCGAAGAAACATAGCACATCAAGAAGAGCCCACTTGAGGTTGAAGATGAAAATTAATTGCATACAATTTGATACGTAAATTTGCAGAACCTTAGCTGGATCGAGCAAATATTTAGTGCATGGCATGTTTATAATGTAATTTTTTTTTTTTAATGAGATTTGTTAACAAGAAAATATTTTGTTTTAGCGGCCACCAAAATCGATCGAAGGACTACTATTATTTAACTGTTCGTATGAAATAATTAAAAGTAAATATGTAAAAATAATTATAATTTATCTAAAATCATTCAAGAAATTTATATTTTAGTGTATCTCTTAAAATTTATGGGAAAAAAAATTTATATTGTGAAAGGAAGGGAATAATAATTAAGATGGTGATATTTTCAATTAGTGATCTCAATGAAGGCCAAAAATATAATTGATTTCGTCACTTTTGTTTTGAGCTACCAACTACTAACATGCAAACAATTCAATCGTATCACGTTGGTTCTACACTTTTACATTATTAGGGGTTTGAAATATTGCTGGGATTATTATTAAAATCATTTAAAATTTGCTTCCTTATATATGTGCCAAAATTTGCATTTGGTTACTAGTTACCGCATTATTTTTTTTGGGTGGTAATTTATAAATTTTGACAAAAATGTCTTTTTACATAAAAGAAAAAAAGAGAGTGTATTATAAGGGGTATTTTCGTCTAAATTAGAATAATAAAAAGAAAGTATTGGGGCGGTAACTAGTAATTCTTTTGCAATATTCATTCTCTGCCCTTTATGGTCCTGCATTACCCTTCGTGGCTTCGTTATATTCTCTTTCGTTTGTAGAACAAAATAAAAAAAGTCATGTAATGAAAAATAATATAATAGTCCTTTAGTCCATAATTAATAGATGTTTTAAGTGTTAAAAGTTATTTTTTATTAATTGACGCTCTATTATTATCTAAATAATTTTTTAAACTTTTCTTGTTTTACCTTTTCTTAAAATTGGTGAGTATATTGAACTTTACTAGTGAACTACATATTTTATTAATAATTTTCTTTCTAAATTGGGATAAAAAAATTTATTTGGTTACTAAATCATTAATTAATACTTTCTGAATAACAGTGAAATTTTTAAAACGTTTATTAATTATGAACAGAGGGAGTATTTGATATTGGAGGCTTGAATTTATTGAAGATGAATACTAGTAGTAGTTAGTTTGATAGTTAGATTTCTAGAAGTTAACGTAGGAACGTTAATAATGTTGATGTGTTGTGAATTCACGAGTGGCAATAACAATGGCTGACTTAGTTTTTGTCGCACTTTTTACTCAACCAATTCTTAATCTCCTCACATACCTTTCATTACTTCTCCAAGTAACATGGATATGAATATCATATGACCCCAGTTCACATGCCAATCGAGCCACATAAGTACACTATTTAATTTTCGTGTTTTTATGAGGAAAAATATTAATGGGAGAATACACAAATTCCATTTGCCTCCTTTACTCATCAATTCCCGACCTACTATCGTTAAAAGAATCGGGGTTTAACTTAAAATCAATTAATTATAAATCTTACATAACTCTCATGAAATAAATAGCAAATCATACGTATACGTATCTATTACTTATATTTATAAAATAAAGTAATAACAACTTATAATTTTTTAAATTTAAATTGATACTTACGATCATATTTTATTTTTAGATACATGGTATAATTTGCAAACAAACTTTATTGACATTGAAACACCTTCCTCAAACCAAACCTAATTCCAAACATCGACATGGAAACTGATTTAGTTCTAATATCATGTTTTGAAAATCTGGATATTTAATTCAAAATTAATTAGTTACGGATGGAGACTCGAAACCTTATATATATATATAATTTTGCATTTTTGTGTAACTAGTATAAACCAAACGTTCATTTTTTAAATAAAATCATTATTTATCATCACCTATTTTATTATTCATCAAATTCTTTACCAAATTGTCTCTAACTCCTACTCAAATTTCTTTAAGAAGAGAGAAAGATAAAGAAATTTGGGTAAAATTTAAGAGCAATTTAGTAAAAAAGACGATGAATAATAAAATAAGAAACGATAAATTTCTTTACTTGATAGGTACTTGATGATATAATTTTAATATTTTTTAAATGTATTTAACGAACTAACCATAAGAATTATAAGTAATGCGATATTACAGGTGGCGGATTATCATGTGTTAGTTAAGGTTGGTAGCTCTTTCATTTTACCGAGTTTAAAATTTTCTTTTTTGATAAAATAATAAAATATAAAACGGTAGTTCTACCGCTAGTGGAATGTATAGGTTTTTTTTTTTTTTTTAGCAAGGACTGTATAGGTTTGGAGAGTATCTTAGAAAAAAAAAAAAAAAAAAAAAGGTTATCTGAAAAATTGAAATGGTTTTAAAGGGATTTTTTTTTTTTTTATGATTTGAGGAAAGATGAAAAAATAAGTTTGGGGAAAAACCTCACCAAAATTATGTGAACATAAATTTTTGAAGGAAATAATTTTTAATTTTGAAATAAAATATATTTTAAATAATAAATATTTGTAAAAATATTATATTTCCCTTTTTAGATAGAATCCAAATATCTCTGAAATTACCTAAATACCTAGCCGGAACGTATCGTATAAAAAAAGTCCAAATGTAAATCTTACTTACTACGCAATCATTTCAAGTTCAACTACACAAGAGAGTCAATTAAATATTGATGTATAAAGTCACAATGCAAAAGAATAAATTGATTTAAAATATTTTTAAAAAGATGAAAATTGTCGCTGAAATATTCAGTTCAAATTTGAAATTATGTCTCAAAAAATAATTATATTTTACAATTGTTTAGATCCAATTTATATAGTTTTATTTATAAATCTTGTATTTAATATATTAATTAATATTTTTTCCAAAAAAATATACGACTCACTTCGTTCCAAATTAATAATATTTTAGAGATTTCACTGTTATTAAGTAAAAGTAATAATTAATGATTTAGTCTAGTAAATTTTCTATTTTTATTTCAATTTGAAGAGAAAATTACTAATGAAATAGTAGTTGAGTGGTAAGATTTAATACACTCATAAATTTTGAGAAAGAATAAAACATGAAAAACTAGAAAAATTATCTTAATAATGGTAAAGTGATAATTAATAAGAGGTAATTTTTAACCTCTAAAACGTCTATTAATTTGGAATAGAGGGAGTAATTAATATGATTATTAATGAAGTAAACCTTGAGTGTGCGGCATTATGAAGATAAGATTTTTGAACAATTGACCTTATCATTTGATGCGTTGAACAAATATATTAATTTGGAATTCTCTCATTTTATGGTTCACAAATATGCATATTATAGAGGTTGAAAGGTATGTTTTTCACATTACAAAATACCTACTCCCATACTTATTATGGGAATGCTAACCCTAATCCCAAACTTCTCAAGGATTTTACTGACCAATTTAAATTTGGTCAAGTAAATTAGATAACCGTTTTTACTCGTCATACAAGTCTTACTATGATAAGAGTTACTAAGAATTTTACAATAGAAAATGATATTGACAAAAGAAACCTTTATCAAACAGCTCATCATCATGGTCCGGTATCAAATTCGTCTTTATTTTTCAACATTTTTAACAAATTAAAAAAAGCATTCTAAGGGTAATTACACAGTCCCAAAATATCTTAATACAAGCGAAAGAAAGGGAAATGCAGGTAGTACACCTTGTGACTTTATTGATTATACATGATTTATATGTAATTTATGACTAAAATAGCAAGTTATAATTAAAAATATATAATAAAAATTTATACATTTGCCTAATCATCGTCACTTTTTTCTTGAGGGGGAAAGGTAACAAAACAACTCAGAGATTTCATCAAAGGAAAATTTAACTAAAATATTCAAAAAGAAATAATAACAAGTTCTTTCTTAATTGGGACAAAATTAATGTGGCTTTAGCCATTAATTTTCGATATGAAATAAAGTATTTATTTTAAAGAAAGATACAAAATCAGTCACAGCTAAAAATATATTTTATTATTTAGGATAGTATCTGTCGGGGAAACTAAGGAATGGAAAAAATAAGTTTGAAAAATTTCCAACTTCGTTTGGCTTGCCTAAATTAAGTAATGTGATCTGTACTTGAAGTTGATATTTAACCTACTGCAAACGCTGCCAAAAATCTGTCCAAAGTTCTCATTTGCGACCAATCTAAGATATACATGTTCATCTTTTTTTATTATTTGAATTTATTTTTTCATATTAATACACTATATTATAACCTGACCGGGCATTGTTCTTAAAAAATATTTTAATATAATTGAAAATAGTCCTAATTTGTAAAATATAAATATATAATGCATTTTACCTCATATGATTTTAAGGTGGAAAGACCAACCACCAGAATAAATTTTTCTTGTAACACATATTTATATATTTTATTTTTCTCCATGTATAAGAAATAGAGCCGTGCAAACGTGTATACTAACAAATTGGACAGATGGCTGGCTGTGGTTTGTTTACTAACTTTTTCTGGATACGAAAAATCACTATTCCAAATAGTAATAATAATAACTTAAATTTTAAAATTTATTCCTCCTGTAAAAACTTTTTTTCACTTTATTTCGAAAAATTTTCTCAATAACCTTTTCCCTACCTTAAAAAAAACCCTCCAACTTTTTCATTTTTCTTAAAAAAAAAAAAAATTGCCCACAAAATAATATGCCAAACAGAGCCTATACATTATCACAAGCCTAGTGTTTAGAACGTTTGCATATTTTTAGTTTTGTAAAGTAAGATATGTTCCTTAATTATTCAATTAATCTTAGTTATAACTAAAACATAATTCATCTTAAATACTACTACCCTCATAATTAAAAAAGTAGGAATAGAACAAATAGTAAAAAAATTTCTTGAAAGTCTAAATATATTTTCTTTTTAAATTTTAGAAAATTTTTAGAACTATCTTTTGTTGTAGAATGGAGGGAATGTAATTTATTACTACTCTATATGATCTTTTTAAAAGAGTTTTAATGTTATGCACATAATTCAAGTATCAATTGTTTATTAATTTAAAATACAAAATATCCTGATTTTTCCTTTATTTTAACTATTCTCTCAAAAAATAATTCCCTTCTCTATCATTATTAAAATTCTGCAAATTAATTTAGGGAATTTAGAATTTAGAATTAATATTTAGGATAATATATATAGATGTGTGCACGGCTGGGGTAGTTCGCACGGCGGGGGCTTCAATTTGGACTTTTCTCCTTTTGTTTCTTTCGGCCAACGAACCAAGTAGGTTTAGCTTTAGTATTTATTACGTTTTATTTTATATTAATCATTTAATTAATTTATTTAAAGGTTATTAGAGCCTTGATTCAAGTAAATTATGTGATTAAATTGGTTTTATTAAATTTTATTATTATAGTATTTTATTATTTTTTAAAATATTTAATCAAATTTAATAATCTACGGCTGTCGAATTGGTTAGATTTGTATTGGCTCTTTTTAGTTTTTACTGTTCTCAAAATTGTTAACGTTATGAGACGTTCAGTGGCTAATATTTTATTAAAAAACAGTTAATCAAATTGTTCAATACCAGAAAATTGTAATTTTGTGTTAACATTTCTCATTTGAAATTAATAGTTTCTCGACTCACTCAAAAAAAATTATTGAAAACATATATAGATATTCTTAGAAAAAAAAATCGAGCTGTTTGTGATTATTTTAAAATCAAGGTAAAGATAGATTACCTTAAATAAAAATGTAATTCATTAATTTTTTTAATTAAAGTGATTATTAATATTTTATCTTGGTTACTTGATTTAAAATAATTAAATCCACTTATTCCCATCGTACTATACTACAAAATCAATTTTAAGTAAATTAATTTTACTTTTGATACACCCACCAAAATAATAGTAAAAAAAAAAGTTGCAAGTCCCTCAAGAGCCCATTAACCCTTTTTCCTCGTAAATGATCACATTAATTCAGTCTTTCTATATATAACCATATTGACAGTAAATGTCCTTGAAGAATGTTTCATTTACTCGTGACTAGTAACATGCAAATAATTAATTAAATACGGTCTTTTTTTTTTTTTTTTGTCATTTAAAATATGTTAGATAAGATTATCCGAGCAATCTTAATATTAAAGATCAATTTGGCAAGGTGATCCGTGAGGTGATTTGCTTGGTTATAACAGTAGACAATCTGAATTTGCAACTTTCCCCATATGAAGAAGATCAAATTTTACCATTGGACGGTCTTAATTATCCCAAAAAAGATCATTATATTTGACCACCCTATACTGTAAAATAATAGTTATTTTTATTATATATTATTTTAGTTAAATATTTTTTTTACTGTAATGAAAAGAATAATATTATCATTTTACTAATTTTATTAGGTGCAATCCAAAATCGATAAATAAGAGTGTAAATAGGAAAAAAAAAAAAAAATTTACTCTGTGTTTCATACTTCAAACTCATACTTTTGTAGGTTTCCTATGGCACATAGGGAGTACATTTGTTTAACCACATTTACGTTCAGCATGCAGTTATATGAAGTTCAGTCTCGTACTTCCACTGTTATATTTCTTGCATCCTTAAAAAAGTTGAAGGTTCGATTCCTATAATCCGACGATTTTCGAACAAGGAAAAAAGATAATCTTTAACTTAAGTTTGCATGGCCCTTCTGAGGTGACTTTATCAAGAATTGATTGGCATTACTCGAGGAACTTGGACAGGAAACTCATCAATTTCATCCGTCCATGGATTTTTCTCTGCAGCTGGATCAACTGCCTTCAATGCAACCCATACAGCACTGTTGCATTTGAATCCAGAACCAAAACCAATCTGCAAAACCCGATCGCCCTTCTGAATTCTCCCCTTGGCCTCACTATAACCCAATTCATACCACAATGAACTGCTTGAAGTGTTGCCAAATCTATAAAGTGTCATTCTTGATGGTTCCATATGCCATTCTGATAAATTAAGGTTTTTCTCCACTCCATCTAGCACTGCTCTGCCTCCTGCATGAATGCAAAAATGCTCGAATGCCCGCTTGAAATCTGGAATATAGGGTTTGGATTTCACCTTAAGGAATTTTGTCGCAATTAACGTAGCTAAAAACGAGAGTTTTTCGGATAGGGGGAGGACTAATGGTCCGAGCGTTGTAAGGTTAGCTTTCAAAGCCTCCCCTGCTACAACCATGAGTTCTTTAGAGATTGCAATCCCATTCTTCCTTTCTTCATCTTCTTGCTGGTATATACAGCCATAGCTTTTGTCATCTGCTCCCCTGTGTGTGCGAACTGTGTGGAGTAGCTGATATTTGGAGCGAAGACGATCTGATCTTTTGTTTGAAAGAAGAACTGCAGCGCCTCCAAGTTTGAACAGAACATTTGTCATTAGCATTGATACATTGTTACCAAAATACCAGTTTAGTGTCATTGTTTCCGTGCTCACCACCAAGGCATAACAATTGGGATTGACCTGTTTTGAAGATCAAATCACAAGGATTTAGCCTATTTGGTTGTCTCAAAATCAAAATTTCAAAAAAGATGAATTCAATTAAGAATAGAAACCTGCAAAAGTTGCTTGGCAAGATCGATGGCAATGATTCCAGCGCTGCAGCCCATGCCACTGAGGTTGTAGCTCAAAATGTTCCCTCTGAGCTTGTAATGATTGACAACCATGGCGGAAAGAGAAGGAGTTGGACAGAAAATTCCACAATTCACAACAAGAATCCCAATATCTTTCACCTGAATTCCAGTTTTTTCCAATAGTTGATCAACTGCACCAAATATAACCATCTCAGCTTCCTTTCTTGCATCAGCAACAGTGGCAGGGAGTTCAGGTCTTTCAAGAAACGCTTCGGCTGCGTACGTTTTTGGCCCGAACCCTGATCTTTCCAGAATCTTTTTCATGAAAGCCAAGTTATCATCATTGAATCTCCCTGTTCTTCTTGACACATCCATGTAACGTTCTCCTGAGCACATAAGCTCAGGTCCAGCTTTGTAACATGCAAAATCCACCAAGTAAACTTTCCTAGGTTTGGACATGTACCTAATAGTACCTAGGAAAATCACGAAAAACGAACACGAAATCACCCCAACGAACCCGATCCCTTGATCATCCAACAACAGGATCAAATCATCGATGGCGAACGCAGAAAGATGAACTAAAAGGGACACTAAAAATGGGATTAGAGTTAGATACATTGCATGCAAAAGCAGGTAATGGTAACCAAGCTTCACATATTTGAGCCTAACAGATTGGACAAAGTTGGGAACAGCAGCAGAAGTACTACTCTTCCCATTTTCTGTCATTTTTCTTGTAATAAAACCTAAATTTGATCTTATTATAATCATCCCACATTCTAAAACAAAGCTTTATATAGAGAGAGTACGAACAGCAGGGAAAAAAAAAAGTTGGAGGATTATTAATCCATCGGATCCCACATAGAATGCTCTAAATCTTGTGATTTTCAAGAAGGGATTGAGGACAAAAAAGAGGAAGGTCTACTCTGCATAGGTTCTAGTGGTATGTTCTTCTTGCATGAGATGTGTTTTTATTGCAAGGACAAAGTACATTAAATGTACTCAAAAAAATTTAAAAAAAAAATTTTGAGAAAAAATGATGTGTTTTTTGTCTTTGTCTTATTATTATTTACGTATCCAACGTTGCAATCTTCTGCTCTTATCATACGCTTAGTGTTTGTGATGACATGCACCTTGTGCCTCAAAGTGAATGATACTCAAGTACGAGATCCCTTCCATTTCATTTTATTATGGTTTTCTAATTTGATATTCTAACCGAAGTCTAAAATTCAATTAGATTTTTTTTTCTATTCGAACTCGCATAAGGTTATCTTATTTTTGTAGTTGACGATGTTCGAATGTGTAGCATTTTGTATAGATATTCAAAGTTTTACAGTTATGTCATCACTATAGATTTAAAAAATTGTAAATAAATCATCATTCGACATGTATATTTAAAAAATCAATCTAAAAGACAAAAGAAGAAGCGATGACCGTATTAGTTTAGTATATATACGAGGCAGATGATTTTAATGTGTGAATATTGCAATAATTATTTTGTGACAAGATAAAATTTTCTTTTCCCAATACTGTGAATATAGGACAATTCATCAAATTACATAAATTTTTGTGTTTTTCATTCGTTGTTTTTGTTATATTTGTTGCGTTTTTGTTTTACCATTGGACATGTTAATTAATTATTGTGTGTTTGTTCTTTTTCCATTTTTGTATAGACAGATTTGTTCTTCATTATATATATATATATATATTTTTTCCTTTCCTCTTGTTCATCCTACATCACAGAGATCTTGTTCGTCTTCTAATTAATCCATGTTTAATCAAGTTTAACTACAAACAGCCTTCTAGCTACCTGCTAATCATGTCTTGTTTATTTTAAGAAAAATATAAAAATTTTCACATATTCGTTTTATATAATTAATTAGTTAAAAGATTAGATGCTTTGTTGTGTCTTGATCAATAATTATTATGATATTGAACAAATCATCCTCACGGTTAGTTTGGTTCTTTTTGAATAAGGGATCATTTCTTTGGAGATAATTTTAGCTTTTATGAATTTATATTTTTGAACCCTTTTTTTGTTTAAGTGAATTATATTGATCGATATTAATTTTAACTTTTATGAATTTATATTTTTGAACCCTTTTTTTTGTTTAAGTGAATTATATTGATTGACATGTCTATATTATATCATTTTGGTAAAAAAAAATAATTTTACTTATTTACCATTTTGTTTGAAATTAAATACGTCATTTGATGTTAGAACTAGAGTGGCCAGTGCCGAAGATCTTATACGGGATCATTATGGAAAAATTGAAGACGTGATTTCATAATAAATATTGGGGTTTGTAATATTACAAGAACGGAAATATGGGTATTTTTTCAAGATTTACATTTGATTTCGAAAATTTTTGCGAAAAGTTATACTCGATATTGACAGTTGAAGGGTTATGAAAATAGTAAAAGGTGTACGATATTTTAAGAATTAATGGTGATCTAATTAAAATCATTCGAAAATTATTAAGGAGAGACTGATCTGTGTTTTAAATTATACACATAAAAAATCTTACTTTACACCATATTTTTTGATTTTTTAGCTAGATTTATTAAAAAAATATTATTAGTTATTTTCTCTATTTAAAGTATCATCATCTCAATTTTAATAAAATTATTATTTTTACTTTAAAAGGAGGAAGAGATAAGGGTATATGTGGTGTTTTATTCCACATTGAGGAATGATTAAAATTGGGATGATAATTAGTAAATTTTTTTTTTTTTAATATATGAGTTCCCTAACTGACCTAAAGGGTTGCAATGGTATGACAAGTTGTCTACTCAAATATAACTATAGTTAAGGGAGTAGTACTTTAAAACTTTTATAAAGATTATATATTATAAAAAATAAAATAACTTTTCTTTGTTAAAAAAATAAAATAACTTTATGCGAACGAAAGAGAAATTGTATAATCATTTCTTTCTACAATTGTTTGTTTCTGGGCCGATTTATTTATTTATTATTATTATTATTATCCTTATGGGCCGATTTTAGTCTTCGTGGGCTTTCTTTATTATTATCCTTATGAGTGCTGTTAGGATTAATAACAGCCTAATTACGAGTGGCCGCCTTCTCCTCCTCTCCTCCCTTCCTCTCAAACCCTACAAAAATCTCTATTAATTTTTCCATCTTTCCACCATGGGAGAAGGGTTGTGAAAACAAACAAGTATCTTAAATTACATATAAAAAAAAAGAGACTCTACATATTACTCGAAAGATTTTACGAGCTATTTTTTGTCATTGTAATTACGACATCACAAAATATTAAAAACTTAACTATACGAAAACGTCAATTAAAATTAAAACACTAATGATTGTTAACAAATTATTGAATACAAACTTAAAAGTATCAAAAAGAAGTATGAAATATATATGAATCACTTTTTTATTAGGGTTGATAATTTTTGACACGACATGGAAATCGAACACGAAACTGACACGAAACGGGGCAGGTTAGGGTCTGAATTTTGGACCCAAAAAATCAGGTCGGGTCCAACAATACCAGGTCAGAATCAGGTCAACCCGCCGGGTCACTGGGTTGACCTGATGACCCAAAAATACATTAGGTATAAAAATAAATTCACATGAATGGATGTAGACATTTCTGGTGCTAGTTGTTCTGAGACGTGGTGGACTGTCTTTGTGAAAAAAAATCAATTTAAATTCACACACATGGATGTAGAAGTTATTGGACGTGATGTTAGTTATTTTTGACGTGGTGCTAGTTGTTCTGAGACATGGTGGACTGTTTTTGTAAAAAAAATCAGTTTGAATTCACATGAATGGATGTAGACGTTTCTAGACGTGGTGCTTTGTTTTTGACGTAGTGCTAATTGTTCTGAGACGTGGTGGACTGTCTTTGTGAAAAAAATCAATTTAAATTCACACGCATGGATGTAGACTTTTTGGACGTGGTGCTAGTTGTTCTGAGACGTGGTGGGTTGTCTTTGTGAAAAAAATAGCTTAAATTCACACGCATGGATGTAGACGTTTCTGGACGTGTTGCTAGTTGTTCTGAGATGTGGTGGAATGTCTTTATGAAAAAAATCAGTTTAAATTCACTTGAATTGATGTAGACGTTTCTGGACATGGTGCTAGTTGTTTTTGACGTGGTGCTAGTTGTTCTGAGACGTGGTGGACTGTCTTTGTGAAAAAAATCAGTTTAAATTCACATGAATGGATGTAGACGTTTCTGGACGTGGTGCTAGTTGTTTTTCACGTGGTGCTTGTTGTTTTTAAATTCCGAATTCTAAATTTTAATTACATTTTTTCAATTCTTAAAGAAGTATTTTTCGGAAGAATAAATTCGGATTTCAAAAATCCGATTTTATTCTTCCATTTTTCTTTTTTTACCTTTTACAATATATTAATTATTTACTAATTCGGATTTGTAAAATTCAAAACTCTAATTAATTAAGAGTTTCGGATTTTATAAATTCGATAGGCCCCTTTCAGTCCACACCCCTAAATTTTTAATTTCTTTCAGTCCACACCCTAAATTTTATCTCCCTTTCGGTCTGGCCCCCAGAAGGTTGAACATGAATGGCTGGCCGCTGGTCAGGCAGTAAGTAAGTAACTTTTTATAATTTCAAAAATTATTGGAGATTTTTTTTTTTTTTTTTTTTTGGTGAAAATCCGAGTTGAGTACAGGTTAAAGGGTCAACAACTCAACGGGTTGATCAGGTTGATTTCGGGTTGACCTAGAAAAAAATTCAAGTTGGGTTCGAGTTGAGATTTTCCAACCCGTTCGGGTTCGGGTCATGGGCAAAATTGTAATTTTTTCTTTCAACCCAACACGGCAACACGAATTGTCAGCCTGCTTTTTATCACTAAAAATACTTTAATATAACAATATAATTGTCCAACTCACAAAATATTAAAAAATCAATCTCATCAAAGCGTGAATAGAACAATAATGCTCAAACAAGCTACTAGTTCTTTCGCAAATTATTGAATACAGACCCAAAAGTATAAAAAATAAGTATGAAATATATATGAACCATTTTTTGTCGTTGAAAATATTCGATATAATAATATAGTTGTCTACCTCATAAAATATTGAAAAATCAACCTCATGAACTGTGAAATGAGCACTAATGCTCAAACAAGCTACTAGTTCTTTAGCAAAATTATTGAATATAAACCCAAAAGTATCAAAAAAGAAATATGAAGTAAATATGAGATGGGACAATGGTTGCAATTACTTGCTCTATAAGGTCAAATCAATCACCCTTTTTTACTCCAAACTACTTTGGAGTCATGGAAAGGAAGGAAGGACCATTCAATTCCAGAAGCAGCGTCTACAGCTTTTTAGTTCGTTCGTGGGGCTCACATAAAATATTCAATGCAAAAACTGCACATGAGCCAGATTAATTATTACTTTGGGGTAAGAAAAAACAATGCGGTATATTTTTCTTATTTACCATTTATTTTTTTTTATAATTAAACAGTTCTCAAAGTTGAAACCGAGGATATATTGAAACCGAGGACGAAGTGTCGTTGGATATATTGATTAGAGTTGACTCCTCGAGTATATGGACAAAAATCTGATTACTCTAATCAAAAGCTCCTAAACTATTTTTCACTCTAAAGCCACACTAGTATATACATAGGGTAAAAATTTGGGGGGAAATAGTAATACAAAGGTGATAAATTAAAAAAATATTGATATTTAAGCGTTCAAAAAAAAATTAAATTACATTTACATTCCTTGTAATTTGATCAATCGACTAATAACCCCCTCAGATTTATGAAATTATATTTACCCTCTTAATTACCTAAACTCATAACAAACAATCCCTAATTAACAAAAAAGTAGAGCAAATTTACTACATAAACATTTTTATTAAATCAAAATATAATTGAAAAAATTCACTTACAACCATCTAATTTCATTGTGGCTAAAAATCACTAGATTTTTTTATTTTTTGATAATATTTGATTTCGATTAAGGGATAAATATAATTTCACAAACTTGAAAATATCATATCAAACCACACAGTGGAAAAAAAAAAAAAATCTTCAACTGTGCTAGTTTTACATCTCTGCATATAAAAATTATTATGTCTTTTTAGGAAGTAAAAAAAGTGTTGTTATAATTACTTCAGAAAGTAATGAATTGCACCTCTAAAATTAGGTTATTTTCTTTGAAAAATTTTCTTTTCTTTTAAATTTTGTGCGTCTTGGATGAAGCTTCTGTGCATTGTCGTCAATGACGTAAGAATAATAAAAAATGACCCAAACTAGTTTAGAATTTCTAAACTTAAGTGATACGATTCTGTCTTAATCGCCGTCTCTTCTCTTTAAAATTTCACTTTTATAAAAATATTTTTTTTCATTCTCCCATCATGGGAGGATGGGAAAAATCAATTTACAAGCTTTTGTTTTCTTGTTTTCAGTTTCGTAATCTAATAAAGGGGATTAGTTTCAATCTTTATTTTATTATTCATTGAATAGATTCATATCTACTAGTAGAATATTGTTCCTTCAGTAGATTCAGATTTACTGATAGAGTTTCGTTGATGGTGTTTGTCGTTATGACGACAGTTTCGTTGGTGAAATTCGTTGGCATGATAGTGTCGTCGTTGATGATGTTAGTTGGTTTGGTCCAAGAAAATTCAGTCATCATAGATCTAATTATTAGATTTATTATTTGGTATTTTCATCAAAAAAATTAGTGATATATCATTGTTCAAATTAAAATTTTGGCATGTTATATATCCATCACTTGATAAGGTAGATCTATATATGTTTATCCGTAATAAAACAACAATAATAATGATATTCATACTTGTAAGTTGTGTTTTTTTTAGTGTATCTTCCATGCAAAATATATTGTCATTTTATTTTAACAAATAAAATTATTATTCTTGAAAAGAATGTATTATGCCTAAATTTTGAAATTTAAATTCCACTTTCATTATTTGAAGCGAAATTTTCGGTCCAATTCTTATAAAAAGTGGAAACATTAATTTGTTTCGGTGGGTCGGTCGGTGGGTGGGTGAGTGGGTGGGTAATCCGTAATCGGGTAATCGGCCACACCACCCTGCGAAGTCGGAAGAGAAGCGAGAAAGCGCTGACAACTTAATTGAAACCCTACTTTTCTGGGCAACTTTTAAGCAGAGATTGGCTTTAACCCATTTCACTATATTCATTTCAAAAGTAACTCAAATTGGGTGAATGCTCTTGTCATGGAGTAGTAGCATAAGATTGACTAACTTTTGGTAGTTGTAGCATATAATTAATATCAATATTACTACATCCCGTTTGTTTTCGACCGAAAATTTGAAATTTGTTTTTTAAAAGATTAACATAGACTTATTTTTGAAAAATTTCCCTGTCAAAGAGGGGTTCACTATAATATTTGCACATTTAGATGTTGTTATGGTACTATTAAGGTAATTAGTTGTCAAAAACATCTATTCGTTAGCCAATTCTTTTAACTTTGATAATTCTTTTATCATCATTTTCGAACTTAAATCTTCAGTTTCATTTTATTATTAATTCTCTCCTCAACATTTTGTTTTCAATTTTAATTGATTTATCGTCAAAAATATGCAACAAGAGTCTCCAATTGAAAACTGAATTGTTGATGAATGATGGATGATTAAGCCCACTACACAAAAACTAAGCCTTGTTTAAGAAATGCCCATGATATAGCATAATTTGTAAAATTTGAGGTGGTCTATCCTATGGAATTTTGAATTGTATTATTATTATTATTATTATTATTATTATTATTATTATTATTATTATTATTATTATTATATTTTTTTTTAGCCTATCAACAATTCCCAAATATAAACATGACTCCCACACAAATGTTTAATCGAAAGCTCTGTCATCCTCCCCCATACCAGATGATAAACAACCATCTAGATTCATATATTGATTTAGGAACCATACCTGTCACGTTGCACCATGCCTGTCACCAATGAAAGATAGCCTTAAAGTCAGAATCAAAATTTAATTTCATGAATAATTTCTAAGTAGTAGTTTCAAGGGCAAGACCAATGAAATGGGGGTGCCGAATGACATGAAAGATCTCCATTTCTTATTCATTCAACGATTTTTCAATAAATTAATTGAAAATTCTACTTTTAACTTTAAAAAAAAAAAAAAAAAAAACCGTTTCTTCAAAGTTTGGGTTACTATATTAGTATCCCATGCAAGATGGTTTTCCAGCTAAGTAACTAAAACAAAATCAGTCAATTTTGTGACATAAAAAAGAAGAGAGAGTTGAAATTTAGACTGTAAATTGAAGGACTAAAACTAAGTTGGCAAGAAAATGGAAGACAGGCCTTGCATGCAGGCAAACTACATATTGTCAACACCAAAATTATACTCCCACCTGCACTTGCCTTATGTGATTAATCTATCGACATATTTCCTTAACAATTTTTTTTATTAATTGTTCTCATAGAATCCCTGCAAAAAAAAAAAAAAAAAAAAAAACATGCAAATTAGCTTTCCCCAACCACAAAGAAGAAGAAGAATTTTCTTTCTTTCATTCGTTCTCTTTGTTTTCTGGGCTATGGAATAATCAAGAACTAATGGTTGCCTCACGAGGAACTACAACTGGAAATTCATCAATTTCATCTATCCATGGATTCTTTTCTTTAGCTGGATCAATCCTCCTCAATGCCTTCCAAACAGCACTATTACATTTAAATCCTGAACCAAATGCAATCTGCCAAGTTCGATCACCCTTTTTAACCCTCCCTTTAGCTTCAATATACGCCAATTCATACCACAATGAACTGCTGGAAGTGTTCCCAAATCTATAAAGTGTCATTCTTGATGGCTCCATCTGCCATTCAGTAAGGTCAAGATTCTTCTCCAGTTCATCCAAAACCGCTCTTCCGCCCGCATGAATGCAGAAATGCTCGAACGCCAGCTTGAAATCAGGAATATAAGGCTTGATCTTCTTGTTGAACAGCTTCCTGGCGATTAATGTTGCAAGAAACAGGATTTGTTCCGACATTGGAAGGACTAAAGGCCCTAGTGCTGTTATATTTGTTTTCAATGCCTCTCCAGCTACTGCCATGAGATCTTTAGACAAGGCTACACCTTTGTTTCCCTTCTCATCTTCTTGCTGGTACACACAGCCATAGCTCCTGTCATCTGCTCCTTTGTGGATACGTACTGTGTGGATGAGCTGATATTTTCCCCGGCGGTGATAACACGGCTTGTTTGACAGCAAAATCGCCGCCCCTCCAAGGCGGAAGATGCAGTTTGTCACCAGCATTGAGCGGTTGTTCCCTGAGTATCCACTCAGGCTCAGGTTTTCCATGCTCACCACAAGGGCATATGATCCTGGCTGCAACTGTATTATCAAGGATCATAAATAGGGTTCTTGAAGTTAGCCAGCTTTCAAAAAACTCACTGACTAAACCAGTGGCCGATCTAAAAATTTTGGGATGATTATGCTAATTTGAGAGAGAAATAAAGAATGGATGAATGAATGAATGAAAGAGAAAAATGTGAAGGAAGAAAATTCTAAGAGGGTTTGGCCGAGGATGCTGTTGCACCTCTTGCTCCATGCTGGTTCCCCACTAGACAAAACTGACAAAAACTAGCGATTGTGATTCATTTTAACCAGATGTTTTTATTATAATAAAAGGGTTTACCTGGAGAAGTTGTTTAGCAAGATCTATGGAGATAATTCCAGCACTGCATCCCATACCACCAAGATTGTAGCTCAAGATGTTTCCTCTAAGCTTGTAATGGTTGATGATCATGGCGGAAAGAGATGGAGTTGGACAAAACAAGCTGCAATTCACCACAAGAATCCCAATTTCTTTGGACTTGACACCAGTCTTCGCAAATAATTGATCAATGGCACCAAACATCACCACCTCTGCTTCTTTTCTCGCATCAGCCATGCGTGGATTCGGCGGATTCTCAAAGAATGTCTCAGGGAAATACGTCTTCTGCCCCAATCCTGACCTCTCCAGGATTTTCTTCATGAAAGCCAGATTTTCTTCAGAGAAAGAACCATATTGCGTAGTTTTCGCCATGAAAAACTTCCCAGAAGCCAAAAGCTCATCTCCAGGTTTATAACACGCAAAATCCACTAAATAAACCTTCCTAGGCCTGGTCATGACATAAACAGTACCAAGAACAACCATAAGTGAAGAACACAAGATCACTGAAACAAGATTAAACCTGAGCTGATCCCATAACAGGATCAAATCGTCAACAGCAACCGTCGAAAGATGCATACAAACAATCCCTAAAAGAGGAACAAATATGAGGTACATTGAATTGGAGATTAAGTAATGGTAACCAAGCTTCACATATTTGAGCCTAACAGAAAGCAAGAAGTTGGGAAGACGAGCACTCTTCCCCTTTTCTGCAACTTCTACTCTTTCCCTATTCATCTTAAGATCATCCCCCATTTTTTTGAACTCAAAAAAGGGCTCAAAATCACAAGGGATGAAAAGGGCTGTTTATAAGGAGAGAGCTAACAACAAAGAACTAAGAAGGATGGCCTGAAATGTTTCCAGGATCCAGGATTTAAAGGGGGAGGATCGTGGTAGTTTTCAAAGCATATGAGTTGGTGTTTGTTGGATGATAAATGCATGCATGTACTTTGGCTTTGGAGCTTTTTACACAAATGAGAAGGGAGTCCCCTCACTTTTGTTGTCTTTGCACTTAATATAACCTACAACTTGGACTGGAAAAACAAAAAAAAAAAGTGAGGATTACTTCATTGGAATTAAATGGAAGATGATCAGTTCTTCCACTTGATTCAGATTCTCATCAACTTTGCTAAACCTTAACAAAATTTTTCTCAATTAAGTTGAAACTTGGAAAGGAAGGCCACGAGATGTTAACAATTACTGGTTGTATGACAGTCGACAAATCGACAGATTACCTTTTATTTACGGCTCTAGTGAGCAAGAAGTTCCAATCCAACAATGACACAGTAGTAGTGTTTTGAAGATTCAAATTCTTGTAGACTGCATAGATAAAACACTTTTTACCGATATATTTTGTTACACTGATTTAGATTGTTAGTAATAATCTATGGTATTTATAAAGCGGAAATGAGAAAGAATTTCATGCTCTTCCTTTCAAGAAGAAAAAATCACAAGAATCTCATTGGTTGCACATTTCTCCATGCCTCTAGGAGAAACGGCTCTAAACAATATGATTCGAGTCAAATGTAAAATAAAATTTGAACGATCGACATAGAAATAGTAATCTCTATATCATTATTGCTGATCATCATCCTATGTAATTATGAAAAGATTATGACTAAAGGATTGGGATACATAGTGGCCGAACCAGAAAATTGTATATGAGGGGGATTAATTTTGCACTTAATTTACAGTATTAAAATAAAATTGGGAGTATAACAGGAAGAAAAAGAATGTATGTTGCTAGATTTAGTTACAATTGAAAAAAAAAAAAAAAGACTAAAAAAGGAGGAGTCAAGAATTGCTGACGTGACAATCTCTCCTCCTCTCATTTTTTTTTAATCCAATACCTTTTTTTTTTTTTTTTCTGTCATTTCATGGCTGCAGAGCCGCCATAGATCCTAGTAGTAAAACAACCAAACAAATCACTCTACTAAAAGTTTTTTCGACGACACAAAAGTATTTCAACACCCTCAGCCCTTAACTGGTTACGCCATGATACACTTCATTGTAATGTAAGTACTTGCTTGATGAGGAAATTAATGAAAAAAACACTAGAACAAGTAGGCTTACGAAGAGCACAGAAGAAAAGGTTTCAGAATTCAGACTGAAACAATCGCCCACACCAGTTGTCACATGATGTTGTATGCTCTAAAATAGCAAATGCAGACTATTCTAGGCCTTGACCATTGCTGTAGCTTCGAGGAAAATGAGGAAGTAAATGTTTGGCATTCATGCATTCAAATGAACGTTGGTGTTACTACTGCACTGGAGCAGCTTTTTCGGGCCCATCCTCCATGAATGAACTTGAACTGAATTAGGTGTAGAGTAATGTAGGAACACTTTAAAAACACTCCATGCAATGCAAGTCTTCCAGAACCAAAGCTATTAATTTTAAGTACAAACTTCGAGCAATCCGAGACCGCGAGTGATGGTAAAACGTAGTACAGTTCTTCAAGTCGTGACATGACAATTCTGAAATTTTGACACATCAATTTTAATGAATGATTTTGCACAGATTTCCGACCCAAAAATCTTCATCCACGACCCCACACATATTCAAATGTGCAGTTCTTTTTAAGCTGCGGACAGCAAGAGCATGCAAACCCGCTGCAACAAAATTGAATCTGGGCTCATCTCCATGCCCCCCAAGCTTTGGCATTTGCTAGCCTACCAGAATTTACACAAATTATCTGCAGAAAGCCCAATAATAGTCTTACTTTATTACCGTTATGATAATGAAAAAAGGCGATGTATTGGGTGAATCGAAACGTTGACGTTTTGTTTAGACTTGAACTAGATGCCTCCTCCTTTTTCTATGTTCCCGTGATAACCCAAGACGTATACTTTGACCATATCGTCGGCCACCGATGTTGCTAAATGAGGTCGGCAAATGAAATAATAATAAGGTAAGCAAGTTGCAAAACTCAGCAATCCAAGAAGCTGAGTTTATGGCATTGTTTCAGTGCATGTGGTACGTTACCCCATTTCCTTCCTATGAACTTCGATGTGTTGCGTTCAGCCCACCATTCTTCATCTTCAAAACAACAGCTAAATGAAAACAACAACAGCGCAGCCTTAATCCCACGAGGCAAGTTATATGGGTCAAATGTCGTTATCGTGTTTTATCCAAAAATGAGTCTCACAAATGAAGCAGGCAAGAATGCAAACAAGTGGAGTACAAGTGCAAACAGCAGATCTAAGCTTGAATGATGTGAGCTCAAACTGCCAGAGCAAATGCAATCTTAATCTCAAAATTTCAAAGCATAAAAGACACGGCAGGATGAGCGGTAACAACATTGAATAAAAAACATGCTATATTGCTGATAATAAAATACAGATTAAATCACTTACAACATACAGCAGTAAGAAAACGATTGATATATAAATCCTAACCTGTGGATCACTACGGACAGGCATAAGATAGCTCGAGCCTGGCCAATTAAACTCACGAAGATTCAAGGTTGGTGAACACCTGAAACCACTTCCTATAAATCACAGGCAAAACTCGGGTTACATTCCCCAAATACAACGAGTTGTTGCCATCTTGTTAGGTCGAGAAGTCAATTCGTATAATATCCTAGCAAATGTATCAGAGTATCTTCCCTCTGAGAAAAGCATCTCAGCAAATGCGTTTTCATATGCTAGCAGCAAAGGCTTGTTTTGAGGCTCTGAGACAAGGTTTTCCAAAACCATTGTAGCTTTCCGGCAAACTTCCGGCACAGGATGTGGTGCCTTAATAACTTTTATTAGCCGATCAATTGCCCTGATAAGATTACATTAAATGTTATAAAATGAAACAGCCTTTTATGTGCATAGACCAGATCTCTGTCGCAACTTGAAGCATACATAGGGAAAGCAACTAACCATCTCTCACTTCCAAGCTTCAACCTGCAGTCCATATTGACTTCTGCAAAATTATACAGCGCGCCGACAGCAGCTCCTTGGGCATTAGCATCCGGGGAGGTCATGATATCAACTAGTCTCTTGTACACCTGTAACCTCTAAAAGTACTTGTCAATAGTCGAGTACAAACACCAGACTAAATGGGCATTTAACAGTTAACACAACCTGTGGAGCAAAAGGTAGTATGAAAGGCTCATTATCAGGATTTATAATCAAACGTCCAAGTAACTCTGCAGCAGCACAATGCCAGGCCTTGACAGCAGATCCCAGCACTCCCATGATTGCCTGGACTGCGCGTTTTTCCCTAGTAAATTTAGACCAACAAACAAAACATTCAACATGACATAGAAACTGGCATAGGCAAGCGAAAGGCAATATCTTACGTTATCTTGATAAAGGATGCCTTTGACGAGCTAAATATCCGAAGATCCAGTAGATGCGCCAAATTTACGATTGTCTCCAGAGTATTTGTTACAAGCTCCTCATCCTCTGTCAAAATGACGCAATTAAGACAAGTACTGAAAGAAACTATTCATGAAAAGTGTGCTTTTCTAACAATAGAACATGAAATAAATTTTACACCATACCCACAAATACAAGAGAAGTTCTCACCTACTACATAATCTTCTATACACTGAAACAATGTTTCCAAGCAATGACGATTCTGGGCCATTATGACTTCATTATCTGCCATGAATGAAAAGTTGCGAATAATATTTGAAGCAGCAACAGCACAGAGCTGCTTTTCAGCCCTCCCTTCCTCATCCATATTAAACAAGCCATCCTCATCAAACCACCAGTCTGATGGGCGTCTTTTAGCAGTATTCTTCTGCACAGAAGCCTCCTTATTGCCAGCACTAGCTCCAGAACTGTCAAAATTCAACCATAAGACCAACAAATTTTCAAGGGAAATGCAGAGAGAACTTCTGAGTCAAATGAATAAGTCATGTAAAAGCACCTATGAGCAGCTTCATTCTTGCCCAAGGCCTCATACTCATTCCCAAAACCAGTAACAGCAGAATTTGCACCAAGCATTCTAACCCTTGGTGTTTTAACCAGCACTCTTGGTAGGGATATATCGCGCCAATCATCTATCTGCTCAAGTTGAAAAAATCCAGTATTAAGGAAACTACTTAACACATTGATCAACCAAAACCTATTAAATGAAATGATACGTACAACTTGTAATAAAGCATCAAGCAGACCAGGAATCTTGGCAAGAGGTGTAGCATCTTTACGAACTTCGTCCTTTTCTTTGAAAGACAGCAATGTTAGGGTGTTCAGTGCCCAAGTGAGCTCACTCTTTAACCCGCTCTGAAGAGCGAGAACTATCCTCTTGTTATTCTGTTCTGATAAAACCACAATCCCAAAAAGCAAAAGCAAAAACCCCATAAGGTGTAGAAAGAAACTAAGATCCACCTTTTATACCCTAGATAACACAACACTTCATAAATATTGAAATATTTCTCCGAGCACCAATTTTTCATTGTGAATTACACGAAATCCTGAACTATTGACATGCATTATAGACTTGGTAGATATTTTCCCTCACATGAAACCTTATGAAATTACATTTCCGAAATTTCCCAAAAAAAAAAAAAAGAAAAACTTCAATTTTAAAATAGTAGAAAAAGGAAACAATGAAACCCTAATTATAAACCAAAACTTAGCACTAAAACACCGGAAAATATACCAAAAATCAAATCATCTAATATGAGTATGTTAAAAGAATTATGTTAAAAAAGTTCGAAACTTGAACCAATCATTAATATGAGTATGAAGAGACTAACCGGCGAAAGCAGAGGGTACTTGTAGTGAAGGACCCAGAAGAGAATATGGAGCTATGGAATCAGCTGAGCCAGCTGCCGCAGCATTACTGCTTCCGCTACCGAAAGGACGGCCCCTCTTCGCCGCCGGCGCGGCGGAGCCTCCTGAACCTCCTCCACCCTTACCCTGTTCTCTTTTCTGCATAGTTGCGTGGTTGATGTTGAAGAGTCTAATGGGCCAAATCAGATATATGAGTGATGCGTTTTCAATAGTGGGCTATATTTAAGAGTGGCCCAAACAAAGGACTTGTTACAAAATGGGCAGCTCACCTTCTTATCTGAATTGCTTGTAGGGTTAAGAGGTTCGGGTCATGACGGAGACGTAGAGGTGCATGAAGATTTTGAGTTTAAATTACGCTAGAGGTAGATTTCACTGGGAGCCTTAGGAGCATAGTAGTCCTTAGATCACACCTAAAGCACTCACTAGTCACACCGGAAATAGATTAATAGGTAACTATACAAAAAAGTTTGAATTTCGCCAAAAAAAGAATAAAAAACATAAACAAAAACGCACCAATAAAACGTTCATAAGTTGATAAAACGTCGCGCGATGACTATACGATAGTCTTAAAACACTACATCGGTCATCGACAGTGACTATAAAACGCTACAAATGAGTTAAGCCTCCACAGCGAAGATAGTTATAGGTATGGTGAAACACCAAATAGGTATGTTTCATCTCTGAACAAGAAAAAAAAAACAAAATGTATAAAAAATTTATTATTTTTGCGTGAATTTTGAGTTAATATTTCTTATCGATTTAAACAAAACGATTATTTTAAAATTTTTGAAAGTTCTAATTTGTTGGATAAAGGTTTTTGGATAGAGGGTTATGTTGTAAATTTGCTATTTTTTAAATACAAATGATAAATTTATTATACAAATAGCAATTCATTTTCTTATTCTTCTTTCATTTTCCTCATTTTGAAAAGAAATCAAGCCCAAAATAATGGATCCTCCAAAAGACCAACTAATTTGATTTAGCGGACCATATAGACTCCACATATACAAACTACCCACCACCTTTTTTTTTTTTTTTTTAAGACAATATAATAAAAAAAAAAAAGACCATAAACAATAAAATTATTAAAAAAGAGACTGTACCACCGAATATCCTTTCGTCCCAATATATATATAATATTGTCTTTAGTAATCTGACAATTTAAAACCACAATCATATACCAAATAATATTTTAAATATTATAATTGAAAATCTTTTTTTTTTTAACATTATAAAACAATTATTTCAAGGACAATGAGCAATGAATATATTTGTCCACAAGGAAGGAAACAAAAGGAGGTAGGTTCTCCCAAAAAGGACAAGTAGAGGGAAGAATGCAGGTTCATTATTTTAGACTTATTTATTGCCATGGATTCTCTTGGAGATTTTCTGCAGAGCCTTCCTGTGACATTTCAACCAAGCTTCCTCATCCATCCCCTTCCCCTATTACACTTTGGCACAATTTATTTCTTTTTTCCGAGGATCCAAATATTATTTGTTTTGTTCGAAAAAGTAAGATTTTTGTGAAAGGAATAATAAAATATTAGAATATGATATTAGTATCTAAAATACATTCATAGAATTATTCACATAAAAACGTTATTTTTTTCTGATTAAGCGAATTGAAATTCTCTTTCGATCAATTACCTATCCAATCAAGTGTAAAAAGCATGCATATTTCTTTTAATATAGGAGTTTTTTCGTCTTTTATCTCTTTCAAACTTTAATTAGGTTATGTCGCATCATTCTACATACTTTTCATATTTAACTCCTAATTTTTTACCTTGTTTGAATATTATACTATCGAATTTTCTATTTATTTAAATTAAATTTTGATATTTTCTCCTCTTCCTCACGTAAATTCCAAAAAGAAGGCATATATAAGATATTTGTGTGCTTCCAAGAAGTTAATTAATATGGTATACTTTTAAACATCCACCTTTCATATTTATCACTTCTTAAATTATTATTTTGTTTCTTTTTATTAAAATATTTTTATTATTTTTAATTAAAAAATATTAATACATTTTGATAATGTCCTATGATTGTACTTAATATGTTAGAAATGAGGAAGGTTCGCTGGTCAGAGATCCAATTAAACAATATGTGATCTGCCAAATCATGTTCTACGAAATAATGCATCATTTTTTAATACTTTCCATTTAATAATAAAAAAGAAAAAGAAAAATGCTCACTGTCCACCCTTTTTTTTTTTTTTTTTTTTCTTTTTGTTGGGTTTGGTAAGATTCATTGGGAATATTGAGTAAGTAGTCTCATTTATCGCAATATTTAATTTTTATTGTATTTTTATCATAATATTATAAAACACGGCTCATTATTTAAGAAAAAGTATTATTAAAATAAAAGATTCGTTTGATTCTAAACAAGTTGGGATGCATTATTAAGATATAGGCGAGATTTCGAGAGATCCAAATTCTCATTTTCTCTTAAATTATGATTATATCGTGATTCTATTGGAGTTGCGTATAATTGAGGGTAGTTGTCTTATTTTGACTTTTTTTTTTCCTCTAACCCAAAATAAAATATGCCGTTTTAAATGTTCCTTCCCATTTTCATACAAGTTAGAATCAATAAAAACTCCCTCTTTCGACCTTTTTTTTTTTGGGCGTGAAATGTTTAAAATATAATTTTTTAATTTAAAAGATAATATTATTTTTAATTTTTAACCTCCCAAGAAAAATCTCCTTCCTTTATTTTATCAACATTATATTATTGGATAAAGATAATTTAAAATTTAAAGGTGAAATGTTGTATTAAAAATATAAAATACGTATTATACAATAAATGTCTAAAATATCTTATATAAATACTAAGGGTGTGATTGTTTTGTAATTGAGAATGTAACAATGATAAAATAATTCTAGTTCTTACTTTTTTTTTTTTAATAATAAAGATAAAATGTAAGGACATCTGATAACTTAACAAATAGAGTAGAGACATTATCGATATGATAATTTGCTAATAATCATATACATATATACTTTCACATAAAAACTTGTGTATTTAAATTAATGGAAATAAAAAACAGGTGAAGGGGAAAATGATTTTTATTCTCTGAATTATTATGATTTTTTATTGTTTTGATTGTTTTATTTTTATTTTTGTAAAACAAACACAGCTGAATAGATAATATAAATAAATAGGATGATAATTGACAAGGAAATTATAATATAGTGATAAATATTACTTATTTAAAATTAATAAGTCCGAGTTCATTGCTTTTAAAAAAAATTCTCATAAAAGAGACGATATAAAAAATATTATATATTAAAAATAGAAGAAGAAGGGTAATAATTGCTACTTGTATATAGAATTTTTAATTTATATATAAAAAGTTGTATCGTATTAATTACTAAAAATGATTTTTTTAAATAAAAGTAAAAAAATTACTAAAAATGAACATCTTGGAATGGAATTCAAATATCCATGTCCACGGGATTTGGAAAAGGAAAGAATTAATTTAAAGACTTAAAAAAATTGGAATCCCGAAAAAGGAATAATATTATTCCTTAAGAACTGTTTGTTATATTTCTAAAAATCAGGATAAACCTCGACATATTGAATGGCCACTACCAAACACGGCCGAGTGCTTCAGACCCCGAGATTATCTGGATTACTGTACTTATAAAACAGAGCAGGAGTGAAGCAGCAATGGAAGTCCTAAAAACGGAGATCTATTAACAGAAACAACGACTACTTTTCCACATTGCAGTTTCGCACATTTTCTCCAACTCATCCCCACCACCTCACTCGTCTTTTTGACTCCAAGAACCAACCTTTCTCTCAGGTAATTCAACGTTTAAGTCTCCCCTGTTTATCCCTTGATTTTTCCATATGTTCTTGTTGATTAATTGATTCCCTGATTTTGGATTTTGTTGAGGAGTTATGTGTTCCCTGTTGGGTTTCTGCAAGTCAATATTTTGGTGATGATTTATCCAGGTTTCTTGCTGATTCTTTGATTTTTGATGATGGTGTAAGCTGTTTTTCATGCTCTGTTTCTTCATCAGTGAAAAGTTCATATCCTGTTTGTGTGCTCTTTTTAGATACACTGCTGTACAAGGTTCTTTTTTTTTTTTTTTATGTAATTTTATGCGGGTATTGATTCCCTCGAATTCTGAAGGCGTGGGAAGTTATTGCTCGGCCGCCTTCTTCGAACTTCCCGGGCTCTTGAAAAATTCTTTTGGAATTTCTGCTCTTTCTGGATTTGGGATTCTTGAAATTCCGATAGTCATTGTGTGGTTCTCGTTTAAATGATCTCATTCTGCATAGAAAAAAAAAAAGCCCTTTTTGGGTACGTGTTTGTCGGTTGTCTGGGAAAGTACCAGTATCTCATCTTTTGATATATGAAATCTCCTGAACCACTATCTTCATGAGAAGAAATTATGGGTTTCTTTTCTCTATCTCATTTTCCTGTTTTGAGAATGTGGCGAGACTGGGTTACCTACTGTACTTCTGTGGGATGCATTTGCCTTTTTCTGATTTCATTTTTCATGGTATATATCCTGTCTGCTTGTTGGATAGGATGGGAAGTGCTGGTGAGAGCAAATATGGTGAATACACATATGCGAATCTTGAGAGGGAGCCCTACTGGCCGAGCGAGAAGCTTCGGATTTCCATCACCGGAGCCGGTGGATTCATTGCCTCGCATATCGCCAGGCGTTTGAAGAGCGAGGGGCATTACATTATAGCTTCTGACTGGAAGAAAAATGAGCATATGACTGAAGATATGTTCTGTCATGAATTTCATCTTGTTGATCTCAGGGTCATGGATAACTGTCTGAAAGTGACTAATGGAGTTGATCATGTATTTAATCTTGCTGCTGATATGGGGGGTATGGGCTTCATACAGTCCAACCACTCTGTCATCATGTATAACAACACAATGATCAGTTTTAACATGATTGAGGCTGCAAGGATCAATGGAGTGAAGAGGTTTTTGTCATCTTAAACTGTTGTTATGATTTCATTATGTTCTGCATTCCTCTGCCACTGTTCCATGGAAGCAGTGAATTCGATTTCGTTTTTTTTAACTTTGATTAATTTTAACAGCTTTTTTTGAACCCGATTTCTCTAGGCAAGATGGCTCTTTTCATCAGATATCTTAAGAACTTCTATGTGACTTGCAGGTTCTTTTATGCCTCCAGCGCTTGCATCTATCCTGAATTCAAGCAGTTGGATACAAATGTGAGCCTCAAGGAGTCAGATGCTTGGCCGGCTGAGGTCCTTCCCCTGCAACCAATATTATACAGATTTGCTTTAATTATTTTGGCACATTTTGGATTATAATCGAGTTTTAATTCAATGGTTCTTAGCCTCAAGATGCTTATGGCTTGGAGAAGTTGGCAACCGAAGAAATATGCAAGCACTACAACAAGGACTTTGGCATTGAGTGCCGGATTGGGAGGTTCCATAACATTTATGGTCCTTTTGGAACATGGAAAGGTGTTTTCAAGTTATCATACACTTAAAAAACAACTTTATACAATACATTTTGGCAGCTATCTATAATAAACTCCTTGATTAATTACAACAGGTGGGAGGGAAAAAGCACCTGCTGCATTTTGTCGTAAAGCCCTTACCTCCATCGATAAGTTCGAGATGTGGGGTGATGGTTTACAAACTCGATCTTTTACCTTCATTGATGAATGTGTTGAAGGTGTCTTGAGGTACACTAAAGTTCTTGCATACTGGATTTACATAGTGAGCTAGTTTGTATGCAATTTAGGACAGGACATCTCATAGGTGAATGCAGATAATGCAATGCAACTGATATTTTGCTAAAGAAGAATAACAAGGCTGCTGCTGTTTTTGTGACTAGATTGACAAAATCAGACTTCAGAGAGCCTGTGAATATTGGAAGTGATGAGATGGTAAGCATGAATGAGATGGCTGAGATAGTGCTGAGCTTTGACGATAAGAAGCTTCCTATCCATCACATTCCTGGGCCGGAAGGCGTTCGTGGTCGAAACTCAGACAACACTCTCATCAAGGAGAAGCTTGGTTGGGCCCCTACCATGAGATTGAAGGTAGAGGCTGAAAACAGCATTTTTTTTTTTTTTTTGGTTATATGTACCTTTCACATTCATTCTATCTGCTAGATGACTCACTGATCCTATCCATATTATCCATATAAACACTTCTTTTTGCTGCATTATCCTGCAGGATGGGTTGAGAATTACATATTTCTGGATCAAGGAACAGATTGAGAAAGAGAAGGCTCAGGGAAATGATGTGTCCAATTATGGTTCATCCAAGGTTGTTGGAACTCAAGCTCCAGTTCAACTGGGATCTCTTCGTGCTGCTGATGGCAAGGAATGAAACACAAAAGTGCATTTCCAGTTCTGAGATACTCATGTTTGATGAATGATTCTGATGCCATTGTCAGGATTGATTCATTGCCATTACCTTATTTCCCTCAAAATCAGTTGTGGATGTATTATTATCTTCAGTTTCTTGCTACTATATGATGCTGCCTGTACTTCAATCTATTTATACCCTCTTTTTCCTGGCGTAATCCAATAAAGTTGCTTGTATTTTTGGTGAAATTATATATATATCTTGAGAATGTTTGTTCTTGTATTTTTGGTGAAATGATGCAGCATAGCTTTGGTTTGTTGCTCTATTTTCTGCTTCATTTTGTTTCTTGTAAAGGTTTGGAGGAGTATAATTTTGCCATTATCCAAATTTATCAAGCCCAAAGTAGAATTTGGTATATATTCATCGGATTGATTATAAATTTGCGTTACACATTTGAAATGTGATATTAAATTTACAACACAGAAATTTGTTTATTATGATAGGAAGAATTTGATTCCAGTATGTCTAAGTATGCCGTTCGCCACTTCTGAAAATTATATTTATCCTTTACTATTTAAAAGCAAAGCAAAACTCATGATGTAATTATTAATATTTAATTAAAAGATCATTTAAAAAATATTTAATCACAACCACTTAAATTCATTTTGATAAAAAAGTTTGACCAAAACGGTTGATGTGATCATTAATATTGAGTCCAAAGATGATTTGAAAATGGCTATATGTCTTTTGTTTTTTTGACTTTTTTTTTTTTTGTTAATTCAAACATAATTACTTTTTGTACTCCAAAAATGTGGCGAGGTACAAATTCCAAACACAAAACAAAGATGTCGTTGCAGTACAAAGTTAAAGTTAGGCAAATGGATCAGGAGAGTACATAAAACTGGGGCTACTCACATGTGGGTTTTCCGCAAAATTTGAACTGTGTCTGAATGATCGTTTCGAAGTAGTCCAAAAACTGCAGGGGGGGAGTTGTCCAGGTCCAGGGCCCATCAAAAAGCTGGCCCGCAAGAACCAACATGTCCGTACCAAATAGATGGGCCTATATCCGAGGACTTGCACATGGCCTCTGTGTGGACATGTCCAATCCAGCAGGAGGGTGGAAAATGCAAGCTTTGAATCTTGTCCACATGATGCCACCAACACTAAGCCCCATTGCACATCAAATCTTGCTTGTCTTTAATGTTTAGTGGTGAAAGATGAGCCTCATCTCATGTGCATATTCAAAGAAGATGCACCAAATTCCAACATTTTTGCCCTAAAAAATGCAGCATTTTGGTACAGACGAAAGTGGCAGTAGTAAGTTGGTAAACAACCTTTCACCACAAGGAAAGCATTTATCATTTATTTAGGGTTAGGTATGTAGCATTTGATTAGACAATTTTGTACAATATATGTTATCTTTTGGACCAATGAACGATAAAGAAATCTTAAAATTCTACCATTAAAAAGTTATAAGTTATTTTTTTTTAAATCGAAAATTAGGATACACCTGGTGAGAATTTATCCGGATATTATTTAAGCCAAAGCAAATCGGGAGACTATTCAAAAAGGAGGAGTAGACATCCTATTTAAATGTGAGACCAAACGCAGCTTGCTTGATCATTTCTTTACTGGATTGGGCAAAAGGAGGTATCAATCTCCCTTTATTATTATTATTATTATTATTATTTTGTATTGTCCTTCAGTCCATATCAACCACAATCGAAAAATAAAGAAAATTAACATGGATGAGTGCCTTTCTGAAACGGGGAGACAGTTGGGTACACTCCTGGATGAGGATTCAGCTATAATGTAGCAACACGCTTCTCATCCCTCATCCGAAGAGACTGGACTTGTACAGAGTTGGGGACACATCCTGCAAACTTTTTTGTTTTCCCACTGGAATGTGTATCTCATGATTTTTTTTTTTTTTTTTTTTTTTTTTGGGCTTTTCATTGCTTTTCTCTCCTTTTCACATAAGCATTCAGACACAGCCAAAACATTGACCTCTTTTGTTCGAGAAATCTTCTATCTGACTAGAATGCAAAGAAGAGAAGAAAAGATGAATTAAAAAAAAAAAAAAAGACTCCAACATTAGCTGTACGTGAGGAACGAACAAGAGAAGGAGAAAGGCAGAGACTAATGGTAAGAAAAGCCAAATCAAAACCCTCCACTTAATTTTTGGTATTTTTGGGATGAATTCTTCAATTTTTCATAACGGGTAAATTTAGTTGATTTGAATACCAAAGAATGCAAGAAAACTTGTTATTTAGAGGTGAAATACTGATACAGATATAATTTGTAATCTGAACGTGTTGCAGTAAGATATTTACACTCGTGGTTTAATTTAGTGGTACATGTTTATTTTTGCTTGTATAAGTGGGAGTAGATATCAAATATTTTGCAACATTTTGATCATTGAGGAAATGTTACTCATCCATAATTTGCATTTTGTTGCTATGATTTAGTGGCCGAAGGCCGAAGGGTGGAATCACAATTTACAGAAGATACATGATCATTTTCTCTGTGTATAGATGAAGAAAAGTATTTTAATATTGGTGTTGCTGAAATGGTCTTACTCATTTTTTTTATTTTACATTTTATATTAAGGAGATGATTTAGCATAGAATTTCAAATTTCAACTATGGATCATGATGCTATTTGTTTATATACAGATCTCCTTTGTTTATGTATTATTTGTTCATGAATTGAATTATATTTATTACCAATAACGTTTATTTACATTTTTTTTAAACAACCATTTACATATTTTTTAATGTAATAATTTTTCTATAAAAATTTTAGAACCCGCGCGTTGCGCGGGGTACTCCGCTAGTTTATTTATTTATTTGAGGATGGTGATGCAATAAATCAGAAGTTATTGATGACCAGTTGGGTCGTCTTGACTGGCTTATATCTGAAATTGCCTGCATGAATTAATAAATAGTATTCATTCTTAACCTAAGTCATACGTTAAGACTTAGCATATGCCACTTTCATGACTTTGCATCTCTTTTATTATTTAAATCTCTCATTCTCTATTTCATTTTTTAATTGGGGAATATAAATTATATATTTTTTTAATATTTATATCATTAATATCTTTATGCATCATCATTTTTATTTTTTCCACAAGTATTAATAAAATTATATATTATTTATTGATTTTTTACACTTTAAATTGAAAAAATACTCTAAAATTTATTCAAATATAAATATTAAAACATATATATATATATAATAGACAGTAATATACCCAAAAAAAAAAAAAGTATAAAAAATCCAAAACCTGCTTGCGGTTGCTTCAGCAAAGAATTAGTCAAACTGGAGTGCTATAAAAAATGTTGACTAAAAATATATCTAACATTTAAGAATCGAATAAGACAACACTGTCATTAATTCGTGTATAATTCAATTGACTTTTTTTTTTTCTTTTGGGAAAAAATGTATTTATAATTTTTATAATTTACCACTTATTTTTAAGTAAATAAATCTCGTTTAATGTCTTTTTCTACACATTATTATTAAGTCGAGTTGGTAGTCTGTGTAGGATTATTTAATGAGAAAAATTACAAAAATATTTGTGCTTAAATATTTTAATAATTTTTATTAAAAATATTTTTAAAAATTATCCACAACAAGGTTGTTTGTTATCTTTTTTTTTTTTAATTAAAAAAGACAAGGTTGTTTGTTATCTTTTTTTTTTTTAATTAAAAAAGACAAGGTTGTTTGTTATCATTTCGCCCTACTAATTATTGCTCCCTCCACTAATTAATTCCTTAACTAAGTTTGGTTTGTGGTTACAGCTTATTACGTGTTTCTGTTTTGATTTTTTTTTTTTTTTTTTTTTGTCTTTTCTCATTTTTCTTTCCCACTACAACCGCAAATATCACTCCCATTAATTTAATAATTTCCATTTATTAAGCTAATGCCATTAGCTGATATAAAAGAAAATTGCATAAGATCATATACGATGTGATCCACTAGTATTATATAACGGTAAATTTTTTTTTTAGGGTGAGGTCCGTGTATGAATAATTATAGTAATAGCACTATAAACTATCGTATAATAGTCTTATAGTACTATAGTATATAAGAATTGGTTTGATAGTATTATATGTATAAAGTAACATTTAAGCATTTGATTTTCGGTTAAAGATGGCCTAGAAAAATTAATGATTGGGTGGATTTTCTTGTGATTTAGTCAAATTATTGATACCTTTTCGAAATTTTTGAAATTATATTTACCCGTTTGACTGAAATTAAATATTGAAAAATATCAAAAAATAAAAAAATTTGACGATTTTTAACTAAAATAAGTTTGAGTAGTTGTGAGTATAAACTTCTCTAATAATTTTTTACTCAATAAAAATGTTTACAATTTATGTGGTTAAGAAGATAGTTGTTATGGGTTTAGATGGTTAAGTAGGTAAATACAATTTCAAGAACATTGAATAAATAAGAGTGATTCAACCAAACTACAGAGTAGATAAATGTAATTTATCTTTAATCATTTTATAACCAAATTTGGTGACAATAATAAACAATTAAGAGAAAAAAGATTGGTTTAGAACATAGCGATCATTTTTAGTTTCCTAATCAGAATGATTATCTCTCTTATTATAATTTGATAAAATATAAGATTGTCACATAGTCATTCCTTTGATTGGCAAGAAGTAGTTGGAGTTTTCTTGACTAAAAAACTTTTTATTTACTTCATTTCTCAACAACTCAACGTAAACAAAAACAACCAAAGTCGCTAGGGTTTAGTTTGACTATAGTAACAATTACAAATTAACCTTAATCCACGACATGAATAGCCCATACTTTAAATTATCTTACAAGGAGTGATCATAAATTAGGGAATAATCCAATGCGACAGCTACCATTTGTTCCCTAGACTACCTACCTAAGATTGTTGTTTAACGTTGGAAAATCTTGGTATACATTGTTTAATGGAAAAATGCACAATTGGTCATATATAATAACCATGTTACACAATTGGTCCTACACGTTTGAAATTCGACAAATTTGATCATAAATATTTCAATTAACAGATTTAACACCAATTCAACGGCTGAATCAGGAGTCATCAAGTTTAATGCCACGTGGCACCAATATGGCTACCACGTGTGACTGCTGATTCAGCCATTAATTTGGTGTTAAAATTTATTAATTGAAATATTTAGAACTAAATTCGTCAAGTTCTAAACGTATAAGACTAATTGTGTAATAGGGTCATTATATAGGACGAATTGTGCAATTTTGTCTTTTTTTTTTAATTTAGTAATCCTAATAATCAAAGGTGCCAATCATTTTTGTGGCATTGACTTGAAAGAAAACCAAGTTTTATAGGCCCAACTTGCACATTTATTATGCTGAATTCCAGTCTTAACTGTCTCATTTAACTGAATTATTGCTAAAGCAAGTAGTATTAGTTAATGGAGTAGTAACCATCAAGTTAGTAACGATTTACTAGTTTGGATATTGTTGGGAGTGTGTTTTGAGCGAGTTTGTCAGTTGAAAATATTATTAAGTTTGTTAATTGATAAGAGGTATTTTAATTTATTTTATATTTAGATTAATTATTTTTTATTCAAATCAGACCGTCTAAAAAAAAGAACTTTTATGTCGTGTTTGTTTTTTCCAAAAAAAATGGTTAAACTCCTGACCACAAAATACAATCTACCCAAATATTCACTGAACCACATGTCATCAATTTCAAAATTTTTTTATTTTGAGTATGATGAATTTCAATTTATCTCATATAATGTAGATTTTGATCCATTATTTTTTAAAATACATAATGAAATGTAATATTTTTGTTTCTAAGTATGATCATTAAAAGTAAATTATTATTAAGTCATTTGAATATACACCTATATATTAAAAGTCAATTATCATCGATCATATTTACATAGAAGATAATCAACCGACAGAGTTCTTGACAAGATTTGGGGCAAAAGGCACTTCAGTTGCTTACCTCTCAACAAATTTCATGCCTCAAATGCTAAAAGGGCTAATCAATCTGGACGCTTAGCTCGACTCTAGCACTAAGAATCAAGGAAACAAGATCCTAGGGGAGAAACACAGAAAGAAGAATCAAATAGTTGGAACTTGGAAGTGAGTAAATATTGACATCCACCCCTTGTTTTTTGTTATGGACGAGACGAGATTGTTTTATGCCTTTTGTATAGAGATTGAAAATCAAGAGGTTAGAATAAAAGTTGTTTCTTTATAATTTTTTCTTGGTGTTAATGAAAGGTTCTGCATGTCGATCCATACTTTTTAATTTTGAACTGTTTGACAAAAAAAAAAAAAAAAATTCACCTCTATATGGTACGAGGTGTAATATAATTATTATTTTAAAATATATAATTATTAATTGACTTCCCCAAGTAACATCAATTTATTGTACAAACTAAAGGGAACAGCCAGGTAAAACATCAAAATGTAACATGAAAATTACCAAAGTTTTAGGCACATGACTTTGTTCTTTGCCTTTAATTCACTGCTTCAAAACAGACAAGACAAAGGATTTCTCAACATATTGGATGTTTCCCCAATTCAAATTCACAACTAAGTGAGATTAGCGGAAAATTTTATTATATGAAGATAAAATATGCAATTAAATGGATCAATAGTGCAAATATTTATTTGATCTTATCAATTTAAATTGTTTTTCTAATTATTTTGAAGATAAGATGAGTAATTTTGATATTGTTTTATCTTTATTTTTATACCATTTCTCTCCCCCCACTATTGCACGTTGCTTATCATCTCTCATCTTTCTCCTGTCGACTTTCTTACTCATTGTCGAATCCAACTGCAGAGTTCATGTCTGTTTTCATTGCTTTCTTCAACGTAGAATTCAACGGCAGAGTTCATGTCAGTTTTCGTTGGAAAGTAGTATTTTTATTTTCTGATAAAAATTGATATGTTCAACTACTTTTCTTACATTTTATGATTTTTTTGTTCAATATTTCCTTTTTATTTTTATTTTCACTCCCAAATCTTCTAAAATTCTTTAAAAAAAGAAAAAAATTGACAAAAATCCTCACTTTTGTCAACAATTTCACCACGCTATACATCCGGCCCCATGGCTTAAGGTTGAAGGGCTTTCTCAATTATACATTCGATGGCCTCAAGCAAGATTTTTAAATTTAAATCATTAAAAATATTTGATTTGAGAAGGGTGTCAATTATTGTTTTACAGACAGTGGCAGCAAAAACAAATATATCTTCCAGATTTTTATATAAGATATTTAAGATTATTTGAACCGATGACAATCAAATAGTATTATTTAATTTGGAAGGTAATATTATCTTTATTTTTTTTTAACTACAACTTTTTTCTCTAATGAACCCTAACGACCCAAACTTTGACAGAACAGACAGTAGTTACAATTTAGATCCTATGATCGATGATCGATAAATCATGTTGTTAAGATTAATGAGTGGTGATTAAGATCAAGAATCTTGATCAATATAAGACTTAATCTCAATCAATTTCACAGACCAGGCTCTTGTTCCATGTGGGTTCGACAGCTCATTGGTTGTTTTTTTATTATTTATAAGTACTCTTGAATATCTTTTTGTTCGATTTTAATTTTGTTTTATTGGCCTATTGCCAATCATTTATCTGCCCATTACAGCAATAACGTGGAGTGGTTATACCACCCTTGTAATTTAGAGTAATGATTGATGAAAAAATATAATAAAATTGTAACAAATAATATTAAAAATAACCAATTATATAAACTTAACATTTAGTGTAAAATATTCAATTTACGAATTCTTCTTGTCCATGTAATATAACTAAGACGATCTGTTTTATGAAATTGAAAGAGTAAACTAAATCATAAAAATTGGAACCAGACCATAAATATATATTGTGCTTTCCTAATAAACTAACCCATTCTTGGACTTTCAAAACTAGCTCCATTTATAGCAAAAACATTTTACAAGAAAACAAGAACAAGAACTATAAAATTGATGGAAAATTAGGAAAAAAGGAAGAAACAAAGGAGAACTACAACCATATAAGAGGGCATATGCAAGGACCACCCCAAGTCATCCAACGATACACAACACAACATTCTTATTTTTCAGTGTAAAAGATCAATTCTAATTTAAAAAATTATTGAGTTATTATTATTTAATTTTTAAATATAATAATAGATATATATATATATATAAGAACATCTATAATGAGATATACTGGAAAGAATAATAATGTGGGGCCACTCATTATATCCCATTGGATAGATAATAATCATGGTAGAAAGTTGGGGGTAATTATGCAGTAGTCTGTAGAAAATGGAGAGAGAGGCTGACATAGTGGACCATTTTGTGGCCCACCATGTCACTATTTCCTTTTTTTTTTTTTGTTCAAATCTATCCCTTTCAATTTTTTTCAACAACTCTTTCACCTTTTTTTCAACGGCTATATCACTTTTTTTTTAAAAGTTTTTTACCCTCATTTGTTCTTTCTCTTGTTCTATAAATACCTCCCACACTTTTATACAAATCTTTCCTACAATTCCATCATCTAGTTTCTCCTTCTACAATTTCATCCTATCATCTTCATTTTCTATTATCTCATATTAGTTTTAATCTCTCTATTATGAATGAAAATAATAATTAGAGAAATTTAATTAATTTTCCAAATTTAGAAAATTCTTTATCCACACCACAACCACCTAATAATCCATATGAATTTTTTTCAAATACGCAAAATTATCCATATCCTCCCATTTTCTTCAACAATTTCTCAAATGTATTACCAAATTTGCAAAATTCAAGTCCATTTTTCATGTGTATTTAGTAAAATAAATTTAAATATTGATATAATTATAAATATTTATATTGTGAGTTAAATAAATATAATATGATAGTGGGGTCCATCTATTATGCTATTGTAGTATAAAACCATTAGAGGAGAAAATTTAATAAAATGAGAGATTAGTGAAAAATTGATGTGGCAGTGTTGGATCCGTAATTCCATTGGAGATGCTCTAATAAGGTATATACTCACTCCGTCCCGATTTATCTGTCACTTTAACATTTGATTTTTGGTCCTATTTATCTGGCACTTTTAAACAAACGAGGTAAAATTGAGTTAGTATTCCTATTTTAACCCTCATCAAACTCTGCATCTTTTATTGATATTAACAAATTCAAACTAATAGTATTAATTATATGCACTAAAGTATTAATTACGGTCATTGGTAGGAGTACAATATCTGGTAATACTCGAAACCTATTTAATCAGGGGTAAAAAAGATATTTTATGAAACAAACTCATTCATTAAATATGATTTTTAAGAACTGTGAAAATTCTAAAGTGACAGATAAATTGGGACGGAGGTAGTAGTATAATTGGCCTCGAGTAAGTTTTAGAAACTTTCCCAAGTCATCAGGCAGTCTAGTTATATAAGTTCAGTCTCGTACTTCCAATACATTTCTTGTAATCCTTAAAAAGTTGAGGTTTGCATGGCCCTTCTTTGGTGACTTTATCAAGAATTGATTGGCATTACTCGAGGAACTTGGACAGGAAACTCATCAATTTCATCCGTCCATGGATTTTTCTCTGCAGCAGGATCAACATACTTTAATGCAACCCATACAGCACTGTTGCATTTGAATCCACAACCAAAACCGATCTGCAAAACTCACCTTTCTGAATTCTCCCCTTGGCCTCACTGTAAGCCAATTCATACCACAATGAACTGCTTGAAGTGTTGCCAAACCTTTAAAGTGTCATTCTTGAAGGCTCCAAATTCCATTCTGATAGATTAAGGTTCTTCTCCACTCCATCCAGCACTGCCCTGCCTCCTGCATGAATGCAAAAATGCTCGAATGCCCGCTTGAAATCCGGAATGTAGGGTTTGGATTTCATCTTAAGGAATTTTGTCGCGATTAAAGTCGCCAAGAAATCAGAGGTTTTCCGATAGGGGAAGGACTAATGGCCCGAGCGTCGTGAGGTAAGCTTTCAAAGCCTCCCCTGCTACAACCATGAGTTCTTTAGAGATTGCAATCCCATTTTGCCTTTCCTCATCCACTTGTTGGTATACAGAACCATAGCTTTTGTCAGGACCGTCTTAGATATTTTTGGAGCCAAAAACAAAATAAAAAACGTGACATCTATAAATACATAAATATGTTACAAATATTTTTGTTGTCAAATAAAAATGTATTAATAAGTTCAATAATAAAATAATATAAATACAATCAACTCAAAATAACAACAAAATTTGTCATTATCACCCTTCATGAAAAAATTAAATAAATATTTTTAAAGACGTTGACATTAATATGCTTCCTCACAAGTCAGCAATGACTTTCGAAATCACTAATCTCGATATATAGGATAATTATATAAAGATAGAGATAAAACTATTAAGAAATTAAGAGATAATTAAGGTGAATTAAAGAGTAAAAATTATAAATAATATGAAAAAAAAATTGGTATGTAAATTTTTTTTTATTAAAACCATGTAATTGTGGATCTCACAAAATTACAGGTCCTAATCAATGGTATACTTAGCTTCCCTTCAAAACCGACCCTGGCTTTTGTCATATGCACGCGTGTGTGTGCGAACTGTGTGAAGGACTCGTTGGTTTGTGAAAGGGCGGTTAAAAATACCAAGATGTGGAAGGTTAAAAGCTGAAGGAAAGATTAAACACTTCTTCTAGAAATACTGTCATGAAATACTACTCGCCAATGAGAGACTATGGAGAAGAAAGTAAGGATGGATGATATTGCCACGGGTGTTAAGAGGCTGATGAAACAATGGAATATGTGGTGCAAGAGATCCAATATTGTTTGGAAACTAGCACCAGTTCTCGAGGATGGAATTCAAAGCCTTATAAATGATTTTTCAACATGGTGGCAATAAGTAATATCAACTAAGAAAAATAAGATTCCTCCAACTTAAAAAAAAAAAAAAAACAAAAAAGGAGACCATTGATATCATTATCATTATTTATATTAAAAGTTTTACTAGTTATCACCTTATTTTTTATCTTTTACCATTCTAATTCAGACTAAAACACCCATCTACAATGTCTTCTCTCTTTTTCCTTTTAAGTAAAAGAATAATTTTATTAAAATTAGGACGATAATACTTAAAATTGAATCAGTAACTAGTAATATCCTTATATTAATAGTGTAATAAGCCATAGAATATATTGGTACTCAATAAAAAGGACACTTCAAATATTCAGATATTGCTCAAATCATAACAAATTAGAAAAGACAAAACAAAGTGATGATCAGATCTAATGCCCAAATATTGTCAAGAGAATTAATAGTAACAAATTATTTGATATTATTGTTTGTAGTACAGGGTTGATGATTTTAGTTTGAGACTGCAATGGTCAGTTGACCTAAGTTGTACCTATATTTTTATCCTGTGATAATAAAACTAACGGTTCCACATAAAGAATTTTCAAAAAATACCACAATTCACAACCATGGCTGAAAGAGAAGGTGTTGGACAGAAAATACCACAATTCACAACCAGAATCCCAATATCTTTCACCTGAACACCAATCTTTTCCAATAACAGATCAACTGCATCAAATATAACCATCTCAGCCTCCTTTCTTGCATCACCAACAGTGACAGGGATTTCAGGCCTTTCCAGAAACGCTTCGGCTACGTACGTTTTCGGCCCGAACCCTGATCTTTCGAAAATCTTTTTCATGAAAGCCACATTCTCCTCATTGAATCTCCTTGATCTTCTTGACACATCCATTTGCGTTCTCCTGAGCACATAAGCTCAGGTCCAGCTTTGTAACATGCAAAATCTACCAAGTAAACTTTCCTAGGTTTAGGCATGTACCTTATGGTACCTAGGAAAATCAAAACAACCGAACACGAAATCACTCCAACAAACCCGATCCCATGATTATCCAATAACAGGATCAAATCATTGATAGTGAACGTGGAAAGATGAACTAAAAGGGACACTAAAAATGGGATTAGTGTTAGCTAATTTGCATGCAAAACCAGGTAATGGTAACCAAGCTTCACATATTTGAGCCTAACAGATTGGACAAAGTTGGGACCGGTTGAAGTACGATTCTTCCCATTTTCTCCCATTTTTTTTTACAAAACTGGATTTGATCTTATTATATTCATCCCACATTCCAAAACTAAGCTTTATATAGAGAGAGTACGAACGCCAGGAGAAAGTTCAGGGTTATTTTGTGTTCGTTCTTTTTCCATTTTTGTATTGACTGATTTGTTCTTCATTATTTTATCCTTTTTTTTTCCCCCTTCCTCGTCTTCATCCTACATGACTCGGATCTTGTTTGTCTTCTAATCAAGTAGATCTACAAACTGGCAGCTAATAAAAAAATTATCACACAGATCTCGATGTATTTTTTTAAGAAAAATATCAAATTCTTCTCATGTTCGTTTTATATAATTAATTAATTAAAAGATTAGATCAATAGTTGTTATGATATTGGACAAATTATTGTCACGCTTAGTTTGAATTTTTTTTAAATAAGGGATGATTCTTTGGAGATAGTTAAATTTTTATGAATTTATATACTTAAACCCTTTTTGTTTAAGTGAATTATATTGATTGACATGTATATATTTATATTCATTTCTATATTAGAAAAATTTTATTTATTAACAAAAAAAAATTTTTTTTGACGATTAGTCTCATCAGTCAATATAATCCCTCGTTTCATCAATGTGCTATGACGCAAATTATATTATAGTATTAAAAGACATCTTGCAATGTGCCTTTAACATTCCAATTATCTCATCCCTTTAATCAATGCAGTCCTATCATTTATCAAATGACACTTTACAATATAACTTTAAAACTACCATATAATGATTGGTAGTACTATGAATGTGTGTTCTTATATTAGATCAACGAAATTAGTTTTAAGCAATGATAAACGTCTCGAAGGAATAGAGATGAAAAAAGAAGTTTGTTGGTTCAGATGGCTAGCTCCGCCTGTGGATCGGATGAATCTCAATACAAACGGGCTTTTGAGGTAAGAACTGAAATGGCTAGTATCGAAGTTTGTTGGTTCATGTGGCATAATTATGAAAATTGGAGATATAATTTCATGATAAATATTGAATTCTGTACTATTACAAAAACAATGTTGTGGGGTCTTTTTTTCCAAGGTTTTCATCTGGCTGGAGAGATTGAATTGTGAAAGGTTATGCTCGATGTTGATAATTTGAGGATTGTAAAAATGGAGAGGAGAGGGCACTATGGTTTGTGTAGAATTAATTAATCAGAAAAATTACATAAATACTTTTGTTTAAATATTTTTAATAGTTTTATTAAAGTACTTTGAAAATTATCCCCAAGGTTGTTTATTAATAGGAAAAATATGCAAAAATAGTGCTATAGTATAATTTAGAGTTAAATTTAGTTATAAATATTCAGTAGTCGATAAATTTAATTCTAAATTTTATTATTCGCGATATATTTATCCTTAATAACATCTTTTTAAGCATTTAACTATTGAATTATCATTCTGTCAAGAGTATTACTAGTTATTGCATCAGTTTTAACCATTATCGTCTTAATTTTGACAAAATTGTCCTTTTACTTCAAAGGGGGAGAGAGAGGGGCAAGGAAGAGGGGTTTTAGTCCAAATTGAGGCAGTAGAGGATAAAAATTTAGGCGATAACTAGTAAATTTTTTCTGTCAACCCCTATACAACAAAGGACGTCACATGAATTGTAAATTTTATGCCACATGAACTAACATATCATCGTGGGCTCCACATATATTTTTTTTTATCCAAATTTTTTACAGTAAAAGATGTATGTACAACCCACATGACATGTTAGTTCACGTGACATAATATTGTCACGTTGATTAAATTAATCTGTGTAGCGTCCATGTGACATATGGGTTAACGAAATTGCAATTCAACCATTAAGTATTAAAAAAAACTTGTTACTAGGATTTAATGTGTTATAAATAGTAAAATTTAAGACTAAATTTATCGATTACCAAACGTTTAGAACTAAATTTGATATTAAATCATATTTTAAGACTATTCTTGCAATCATTTTTCTTCTTAATATTATAGGGCTTAAAATAAATCTTTTTCCTCCTATACTTATTGCTCCATCCACTAATTAATTTCCTTAACTATTTTTGGTTTGTGGTTACAGCTCACGCGTCTGTTTTTTTTATTCTTTGGTTGTCTTTTCTCATTTTTTCTTTCCCACTACAACCGCAAAGATCACTCCCATTAGTTTAAAATTTCCATTTATGAAGCTAATACCATTAGCTCATTTAAAAGAAGAATTTCGTAGGATCAGGATCATGATTCATTAGTATTAGTATTAGGGGTGTTCGCGGATGGGGTGATTCGGTTTTTCATCCAAATCGAAGTCAAATCATTAGTTACGGATTTTTAAATGTCGAAACTTAAATCAAATCGTTCAAAAATAAAAATCGAACCAATCCAAACCAAATTAAACGGTTTGATTTGAACGGTTTTAGTCACTGAATATGAACTTTTTTATTTCATTATTTTCTAAATTAAAAATTATCTTTTTATTGAATCCTACATAACTTAATTACAAGAAAAACTATCTTTTTTGGCTGCATGTTAAATTAAAAGAAAAAGAGATTTTGTGATTACATGTTAAGAAAGTAGGTTACATGGTTGCAAGTTACGAAAGTAGGATAGTTTCAAAAGTAAAAAGAAATAAATGGGAAAAAATTATTAAAACAGAGTAAATAAGAATTGAAACCTGGAAGTCTTGACTTCCTTTTTGTTTCATAATTTATAAAAGAATAATTATATATATAAAAATTAATATACATAATAATTGAAAGGTTCGGTCCGATTTTTACTACGATTTTTAAACACAAAATCGCAAATCAAATCGATACTTCCGGTTTTATATTTTTGAAACTATTAATTTTTATAAACACTTAAAAATTATCCATAAAACCAAAGCAAAATCCGAATTAGACAGATTGACCGGTTTGAACTGGAGCGTGAACACCCCTAATTAGTATTTTGGTTTTTTTTTTTTAAGGTGGGGCTCGTATATTAATAATTACAGTATTAGAACTATAGATTATCATAATTTCATAGGACAACTGACTATTTTCAATTATATTATAATACCATAGGATATAATACTCAATACTCCCTAGCCTCGTCATTTGCTTCAGAACCAACAAAGGCAACGTTTTTTGCATTATCATCGGCGGCAGTGGAAGCACCCGCAACATCAGAAGCTGCAAAACATAAATCTACCTGATTATTGATCCTGATTCCAATTGAGCCCAATTTAGATTTGATTTATGTTGATAGTTTGGATTGGAGCATTTTCACTTTCAGTCCGCACCTGCTACTTGGGCAGAAGGAATTACTAATTGCCGCCCCGATACTTTCTCTTTACCATCTTAGTTTGGATTAAAATGCTTCCTTATAATACCATTTCTTTTCCTTCCTTTTTATATAAAAAAATATTTTTGTCAAAATCTATTGACTACCGCCCCTTTTAGAGCGGTAACTAGTAACTCGTTAGGCAAATAACAAAATTTATTGAAGAAAATCACACCAATCGTTACCTGCACCATCTCACCTACCTCCCTTTTGAGTTTCTTGTAAGCAGAACAGTTTTATTTTTTGCGTTTCTGATTGTATAGCTTTGTAATAAGCATAATCTGCATGTTGAAATGATTGTGCATATGTAGAGCGTTTCTCATGTTTTCATGTATTATATTTATGTCTCATGATGAGCATAAGGTGAATGTTAATTAAAATTGAAAATTATCATATCATTATAAATATTTCATAATAATTGAAAGAATTAAAAATCCACGAAAATATTAAAATATGCAAGGTGCATGGTTTGATCAAATTACTAATACCTTGCTCAGATTTTAAAAATTACGTATAGCCCCTTGACTATCCAAATTAATAACAACTAGCTCCCTGGTCGACAGAAAAAATGAACAAAAATGCTTATGTAAGTATTGTTATTGTGTTGAAAGACAAAATTAACATCATTTTATAATCTCATTTTGGCCGAAAATCGTCAAGTTTTTCGATTGTTTGATGTTTAACTTTGATCAAGGGAGTAAATATAATTGTCAGAAATTTTGAGAGCAAGTAATAGTTTGACAAAACTACATGGGGGATAAATATAATTCATCCAAATATGAATTAAAAATGGAAGTAAAGACTCACAATAACAACATATAAATCGTAATATATTAATTAAATTGGAAGCATCTTAATATAATAAATATATTATTATATAAAAATGAATTTTTTTTTTTTTACCTTTTACCTATCACTCTGAGGTTCGAACTCTGACTTTATAAACTCCCACCCTTACTATCTTCCAAACCCTCCCACGAATTAGTTTAATATTATTCTATGTTTAAAGTAAAATTCAAGCATTTTTTTTTTTATTTTGCAAATCTTAACGATTATCTCTCTGATTATCTACATATATATAAAAAGAAACTACCATACCTCTCATTCTTTCCTCCCACGCGTGAAGTTTTCGTCCTTCACACGTGGGAGTTGTTTTTTTGGCATTCATCCTCCTTCCAGTACTTTTTTTTTCGTTCCATATTTTTCTCTGGGTTGATTTCTTCTCTTTCTCGGTTCCATTCTCTCCCCCATCTCCCTCTCGCCACTCTTGTCTTCCATGAAATCTCCTCTGCTCTGCATTCATTTTTTCCTTGTACAGAAACTATTTTTAACTCCCGCCTATCTTTTGTGTTTTGCCCCATTTGTTCGCTCAGAAAAGAAACGAGCTTTATTTTTTTAGAGAGAACACAACTTCCAATTTTGCAGCAATTTACTTTTAAAACCCAAAGTCATACATTTTCCCAACATTCTAAACTCACATGATTGTTAGTATGCCACCAAGTAACGCATGATCACGGTAGTAAAGCTACCCCTTTATTCCCCAAATCAAATCCCAAGAACCATTTAGAACCAAAGATTTCATGGTGCTATGGTTAGTTTCAAATTGAGATTCAGTTCGAAACCCAGGAAAAAGAAGGGTTCTTTGGGCTTATTTTGGCAGATTATGAATTTGATGGAATGGAGTTCTTGAATAAATTAAGTAGTGCTTGTTTCCCTGGTAGTCCAAAGAAAGGTCAGAAAGTGTAAGTCGAATCTGATAATGGAGGTGAGGATTTCTATGATGCAGCAACTGCTGAGGCCAAAGTGCAGCCTCAACACTTGGTTGTCATGGTCAATGGCCTTGCTGGAAGTTAAAGTTCGCAGCTTTAAGTGTTTACTTTCTGAATTTATAGATTTTTAGTTCCCATAACGTATCTTATCTGCTCGAAGGTAGAAATTTGTTTTCGTTTATTGGATAATCACGATTGAGGTAGACATGATTTTGTTTTAAGTGGGAAGGGTGAGATGGGGTGTTGGAAATTTTTCAAAAATAAACGGTTCGCTTTTAATCTTGAATTGTGGGCAAGTGTTATAATTTCTCCCCTTTTATGCTTAGTTGTTTGGAAAACTTGTTACTAATCATGTTAGTGGTTTCCCTTCCTACATTAGTCGACCTGACTTGGATATGAATAAAAGAGGCTGTAACCTGCATTGCTGGTCCGTATGCAATCTGCAATTGATTAGAGAGAATTAGAGAAACTTTTTTGTGAAGCTGCTAAGACTGGAATCCTAATGTAAAACTTTATGTGAATTACAGAGAATTATCACATTGAATCTAGGAAAAGTCTCTTCAGGCAATAATGGGAGCAAACTTTATGTGGCCAAGCGTTTTTTGGATAAACTGGAGGAGTGATCAATGTAAAACCGTTGAGCTCTATTTTTTAAGAAGAATTTTTTGGATGCAATTTAGTGAGCAAAATTTTTGCTTGGTATTCAGGAATTCTAGCTCATGTGTTTGTCACAAAAAGGAAAAGCTACATTTGAAAGTAGATGTTGAGCGCACGTCTTATTTGATACAATTGGGATATTGAGTATACTAACTGGTATTTGACTTAGTTTTGCTATTTGAACATAACGACTTCATAGTACACTTTTCAGCTTGGGATTTTATTTGTTTTTTGGGTAATATTTTGTATGAGATTCTGACTTAAGATCTACCCATGTGAATTGAATTTTACATACCAAATGTGATCTAAGATTTCTCGGATTCGCAACCATTTTTAAAATTACGAAATTTACTTCAAAACTTAATGCACGAAATTTGATAACCCTAACGAAAACCCAAACCCTAAACCCCCCTAAACTCTAAACCCTAACCCCAAACACCTAAACCCTAAACCCTAAAACCAAATGACAACCCAAACCCTAAACCCTAACAAAAACCCAAACCCAAACCCTAACCCCACACCCTAATCTCTGTTGGTGAATGTGCCCTAACGAGGGCTATTTATGTAAATATACTTTGAGGGTATTTATGAAAATAAGAGATTTGTCGCTTGATTGATTGTTTATCAAATGAGTTAATTTCATGATAGTAATATCCTTGTGCATATTTAAATTCATGAAATCGATTCGCCAAAAGAAACACTCCATGGACTAATTAGATCATGAGTGATTCTTTTGAGTAGTACTGGTACTAGGATCCTTAGACCAGAAATCATTACATAGTCTTAGGTGAATCGTGGTGTGCTTTGACATACGCCTAACGGGGTCGTAACAGGTTGCCAAGTATTGGGTACACTATGAGACACGCTAAGGTATGTAGGTGAAGTGATGGGACTACAAATCTCTCTTAAGTGAGAGATGATATCTTGGCCACTTGATAGTGAACTGAAAAGTGCATGGCCATGCCCAAGGAATGATAATGATATCATTTGCTTGATGGATTCAGTGTCACTAAGATATCAAGTAAACGTTTAGCCATATAAGGATGATGGTTCCATGCCTTATGCTAAACGGGATATTAATGTAGAGGATCGTACGCAGTTTGCTCAGAAAGGTTGTGTTGAATCTCCATTCGACCCTCCATTCTGAATTGGGTAGTCATTATGTCTTGCTGGAGACCACTAATGACTTATGGATTAATCAATGAAATTGAGTTATCCGTTGCCAATTTAGAATGTGCCTACAGGATCGCACATAAGAAAGTTCAATGATGCAGAATAAGGATTCATGCCTACAATAAGTATAATTGTTATACTTAAATAAATAAGATTTAATTAAATGGTTTAATTAAATATTATTGGAAAATTCTGTGGTATTAATTAATAGTTAATTAATTACCTGAGAACAATTGAGATGGGCTGATAAATCAAGGGACTTAATTGCAATTGAAGTTCTTGACCCATCAGCCTGATCCATGGGTCATGGGTTGATCCATGGGCTTGGTGTATAACCCAAATCATTAAGGTATTATTTAAGGTTGATTTAGAATTAGTAAATATTATTTAAATACTGATTTGGAATCAGTTAAATAATATTTGGTAATAATACTGATTTGGAATATTACTAAAATCATTTAAGTTATAATTGGATAATTACAATACTGATTTTGGAAATTAATTCTCTACAAATATCCTAGGGATATATTTGTAGGAGGATGATTTTGAATTATTCTCATCAGACAAAAATACACCGAATTCCCACATTCTCTTGGTAAGCAAGATCGGCTAGCACCAACCTGCGAAGACTTTCGTGCTTGAGAGTAGAGGATCCTTCGAGGAAGGATTTTGGAGACAACAAAACGCCATCTTCTCAGAGGAGTCAGGCGACGTGCGCAACCGATTACACTTCAAGGGTAAGACCCGATCCTTAGAGTTTAGGATTCCGCCATTTAATTAGATTAAAAGCCTAAACAGTTCCCAACAAATCCCTAAACCCTAAACCCTAAAACCTAACCCCAAACCCCAACCCTAACCCTAAGCACTAACCCTAAACCCTAACCCTAAACTCCAATCCCCAAACCCTAAACCCTAACCCTAAGCACTAACCCTAAACCCTAACAAAAACCCTAAACCCAAACCCCAAACCAAAATCCAAAACCCTAAACCCTAACGAAAACCCAAACCTTAAACCCCCCAAACTCTAAACCCTAACCCTAAACCCTAAAACCAAATGACAACCCAAACCCTAAACCCTAACCAAAACCCTAACCCATAAACCCTAACAAAACCCAAACCCTAAACCCAAATGACAACCCAAACCCCAAACCCTAAAGAAAACCCAAACCCAGACCCCACACCCTAAACCCTAAACCCTAAAACCTAACCCCAAACCCCAACCCTAACCTTAAGCACTAACCCTAAACCCTAACCCTAAGCACAAACCCTAAACCCTAACAAAAACCCTAACCCCAAACCCCAAACCAAAATCCAAAACCCTAACATATAAACCCTAAACCCTACCTAAACCTTAAAGCCAAAACCCCTAACCCTAACCCCCTCCTCTCCGCGACCCCTCACAAAAAAAAAAAAAAAAAAAAAAACAAAGTGTAGACTAAAACAAGATGCATGCAAGTTAAAATATTATCACACCCAAAATATTATATTTGCAGATGCTCCAACACCATTAAATTGAAAATAAACAACAGATCGCAACCTCACCCCCTCACAAACAACCACTCAACTCTTTCAGGGCTTCATTTTTGCAAAATTTGCAATAAAAAACACTCAAATTACAACAGCAACTCAACACTTTTCAACCATAAATAACCACGTAATACTAAAATGAAAGAGAAAGCCAGATTCCTACTTATTCAAGTTCAAAAACCAAGCAGAAAGACAACAAAAACTGAAACTTCCAGATTTCAAAGCTTTTGACCAGAGGTGCAGCAAATTAGGCAACTAGCATCGGAAACATGATTTCAAAGTCTGCGTTCGCCCCTGCTTATGATTTCAAATGGATTAGGAAACATGATATGCATCTGCACAACCTTAAAACACAAATCATGAAAAGAAAAAAAAAAAAAACTAAATGCATCTGATTTCAAGAAATTGACAGAAGAGAACCGTAACCAGAGGTTTTGCAGGCAAGAGGATTATGATAAACAAATTGTGTAGTACCAGTGACTTGACAACATTTGTAACCATAGATGATGAATCTGAAGAAGATGCAGGCAGTTTCTCCAAAGGAGCAGCATTTTCCACAAATGAGTGCTCCAAAAGCTGCAGAGCACAAAGTCCTTTCCTTCCTCAGAGAGGTAATCAGGAATCGGAGCAAGTACTTTACTATTCCCAATCTTGAACATGGCAGCAACCTTCAAACAAAAATGTTCAAAGCTCAGTGAAACAATCCACAAACTTTCTTCTGCTGTGATCTAACCTTAACAGATGAACTCTGGAAATTTTTGGATTTGGAACCAGCCATTTCATGTTTTTGTTCTTGTTCTTCCCTTCCTTTGAACCAGCCATTTTTTAAAACTCTAAAATCTTGAATGGAGAAAACAAAGTAGCCATTTTTGTCCTGAAATATTATTATCTTGCAGCTTTATTATTTCTACCAAGTTTCTAACGATTACAAACATCATCGGTACAATATCACTTCCAAAAAAGATGATTTCAATTTAGGTTTTGATAAATGCCTCGTGAGAGTAATGCATCTAATCTAATTCATTGATGAATTTCATCTCAACTAGGCTTTTAGTTCTTTTTATTTTCTATAAAATATTTCATTCTCTCCTTCAATAATATTGTCACCCAATCATTTTCAATGTTTTTGCGTACAATTTAAGCATTTACTAAATATTTCGAAACTGCCTTTTTAATTCTTACACTTAACTTTTAACTTATAATTTTAATTAAATTGGGTAAGAAGGGAAGACAGTGAATTTTAAAAAGTTCTTGTTCCTCAAATTCTTAAGCCCCCTAGTAATTGATAAAATAGAAGATTGTCACATTTGCATTCCTTTGATGACCAAGAAGCTGTTGGAGTTTTCTTGACTAAACAAAACTTTTTATTTGCTTCATTTCTTAACAACTCAACGTTGACCATCGTGGCAGTTACAAATTAACCTTAATTCACTACATAAATAGCCCATACTTTAAATCATCTTACAAGAAGGAGGAGTGATCATAAATTAGGGAATAATCCAATGCGACAGCTACCATTTGTTCCCTAGTCTACCTACCTAAGTTTGTTGCTTAACGTTGGAAAATCTTGGTATACATTGTTTCATTTAGTAACCCTAATAATCAACGGTGCCAATCATTTTTGTGGCATTGACTTGAAAGAAAACCTAGTTTTATGCCCCAACTTGCACATTTATTATGCTAAATTCCAGTCTTAACTGTCTGATTTAACTGAATTATAGCTAAAGCAAGTAGTATTAGTTAATGGAGTAGTAACTATCAAGTTAGAAAGGATTTACAAGTTTGGATATTGTTGGTGCGTTTTGAGTGAATTTGTCAGTCGAAAATATTGTTGGTACGTTTTAAATAAGTTTATAAGTTCATGAGAGAGGGAGGATGAAGCGGCTAATACTAGACTCCAAATCAGCCCTGGTTAGGCTAAAGGGCCTGATCTCCCTAAACTCCAAATCAGTAGTAGACTTGCGCATACGTAGATTGACAAAATGACTTTTTGCTATAACAGTGCATGTGATCAAGACAAAGTCAATGAGTCAAATTTCGCTGTCTCTTTTAATTAATAAAATAAAGACAAAGACAATCAAATTCCTTAAATGAAATAATCAAATTCCTTCAATAAATGAAACCCTAAAGGTTTCTTTTGTATTCTATCGCTGAAATCTTTTGTACAGGGATATATTTTTAGTAAAACTTTTCCAATGCCGATCTCCTTAGCCGTCAAGGCTAGTTGACTGTTCTGGAAAAAAAAAATCAAAATGTAACATGAAAATTACCTCTTTGCCTTTAATTTACTGCTTTAAAACAGACGAGACAAAGGATTTCTCAACATATTGGATGTTCCCCCAATTCAAATTCACAAATCACTGAGATTAGCCCAATTTCGAAAGGAACGAGTTTGAATTTCTCCTCTGATATTTCTTTAAAATATTTTTTCATTTTCGAAGCATCTAATTTTTTTAAAAAAAATTTTTTGACAAAAATCCTCAATTTTGTCAACAAATTCACCAAGCTATATATCCTGCCCTATTGCTTGAGATTGAAGGGCTTTCTCAATTATACAGTCAATGGGCTTAAGCAACATTTTCAAATTTAAATGATTAAAAAGATTCTCTTTAAGGAGGGTATCAATCAAACTATTGTTTTACAGATATACATATTCCTTCAGACAGTGGCAAAAGAACAAATATATTTTTCAGATTTTTATATAAGATATTTACGATTAATTTATGACGGGAAAAACTAAAATTTGTATTAAATGTCTAAAAACATCTTATAAAAAATTTGCTTAATTAAGTTGTTTCATTTGTCCCTTGCATAAACTACCCAAACTCTGACAGGAAAGATAGTAGTTAGGATTTAGATCCTATGATGGATAAATGAAGTTGTTAAGACTAATGAGTGGTGGTTAGGATTAAGAATCTTGATTAATATAAGACTTAATCTTAATCAATTTCACATACCAAACTCTAGTTCCATGTGGGTTGGACAGCCCACTGGTTGTTTTTATTATATATAAGTACTCTTGAAAATCGTTTTATTCGATTTTAATTTTGTTTTATTAGGCTATTCCCAATCATTAATCTGCCCCATTACAACAAATAACGTGGAGTGGTTATGCCACCTTTGCGATTTAGAGTAATGATCAGAGAAAAAAATATAATAAAAATTAGAATAAATAATATGGAAATTATAAAAATGGCCAATTTTATCCTTCCAAAATAACCCAGTTTTAGTATAAAACACTCAATTTTAATAACCAAGTTTTAGTATAAAATACCAATTATATATTTTCTTTTATATTTTTTTAATTACTCTAATTAATTTTAATAATATGGTAATCAAATTCGCCGATCCGCCTTACTCATTAGATCATGTGAGATTTTTCTCTTAGAAAAATATATAAAATACTCAATTTCTGAATTCCTCTTGTCCATGTAGGAGGAGGAAGAGGAGAGGGGATAAACTAGATCTAATATTACAGCCGTTAAATTGATTTTGCTTGTTGAACTGTTTTAATATTATTAAGACGATCTTTGTTCCGAAATTAAGATCTTACATTCTCAATCACTACTTTGATTGACAAGTCGAGATGTTGCCGAAGGGTCATACTTTATTTCGACCTTTAAATAATAAATTGTACTACAAAATAAAGTGTAATATGAGTAGTCAAAGCCTCAAGAGTAAATTCTAGTGGTCTAAATTTATCAAGTTTTTCCAAAAAATTTTTAAACCATCCAAAAAAAAGTCCTCGTTAATTTTTTTATGAGATCGAAAGAGTAAATCAAATCATGCGAATTATAAAAAATTGGATTTTAGAAGATAAACCTTTATTACTTACTTCCTAATCTTGCATATGGAGAAGACGTGATCGATTTATAGCAAAATAAAGTTACAAGAAAAGAAGAATATGGATGATAAAATTGAAGGAAAAATAGGAAAAAGGGAGAAACAATGGAGAACTACAACCATATAAGAGGCCATATATATATGCATGGACCACTCCAAGTAATCCAACGGTACACAACACAGCATTTTGCAACGGATATATCAAAGCTTTTTTGCAATGATCAATCGAGTGAGCTTTGAAAACTTTTTCCTTTATTGGTTTAAATTTTTATCAACTTTAATTCCAATGTGCTCTTCAATGTTGGTATCTTCCTTGTTATATGTATTTGATCTTTTATATTTACATTTTTTTAAAAAATTATTAAAAGCGATATTTAAATTTATAATGTTTTATATTTTAGTCTTTGTACATATCTTGTAAAGACAATTGTACTGTTTCGATTCAACATACATAGTTAGAATGAATATATAATAGTGATATTATTTTATGAACTTGAAATAAAACATATCATGGACGATACTATTGTACTTCTTGTATTAATATTAGCTTAAGATGAATAATATTATATAATACTATCAAACAACTATTAAAGAATTACAGATCATGAGATCATGAGTTCGAGTTAGCATGAACAAATATGAAAATATATATATATATCGATCATGATTAAAAAATATATAAGTATTGAAAATATTATAAAACCAACTTATACTAGGTAAGGAAAATCAAGATCATGTGTGGATAGAACTAAAAAATAGAAACAAAACATGTTTTCAAGTTTTAGTAGCCTCAACTTCAGACCATTAGGGAAAGCCACCAATGCACCACTAAAAGTTTGTATGGTTCATGCATTTTTTAGGTTTCACTTCCAAATTATACAAGGTTATCTCCCAAATCTTTGACCTACCACAGAATTGGATGTTTGTTTTTTTTAAAAAAATTTATACATATTCTCGTATTTTTTTTAGTGACTCAAATTCAAAATCTATACATTTTTCTCTCTCGTAGATATGTATATATATGGTGAGAAGTTAGAAAGTTATGGTGGTTTCTTGAGAGATTGGCAAGCTTGTTAAAATGGAATTTTGCACTTCACAAGCAATCTCAATTTCAATTCCATTACCATATCCATGGAACAACAATGGAAGAGAGAGAGAGAGAGAGAGAGAGAGAGAGAGAGAGAGAGAGAGAGAGAGAGAGAGAGAGATCATTGGATCATTGGGTATAGAGTAGGTGGACAGTAGCTTTCATAAAGGTATTATTATTGTCAAACTTTGGGCTATTGCTTTAATTATTTGCTTTGTACACTTTATGGGCCCTACTTCCACTAATTTATTATTTCAATAGATAAAGAAAGCGACCCCACAACTGTCTCTTCCTTTTTTAAATATTAATTACAAACATGTAGATGTGATGACGCTATTTTTTTGATAAAATTTAATTCGATATCTAAAATTTAAAATATGAAAATTAAATTTATTAAATCATATTATTTGATAAAATTAATTTTAAAATCTAAATTTGAAATAATTTTATAAAATTAAAGATACATGAATTTTAAATTAAACTATCATATTTTCCAATTCTTATGGTAAACTATAGGATTACTGTAGTAGTATATGATTCTATTATTAAAATTAGTAAATCAAATTGTACCTTATACCAAACAAAAAAAAAAAAAAATCAAATTACACCCGATTATGGTAACCACCAAAATTAGTTAACAAACAAATCAGGTTTTTTTAAAAATAATTATATATATATATATATTAATCTATTGAGAAACGTCAGTAACGATTGATAACAAGATTGATAACAAGAAGATATAGTCAAAAAATCATAAATTGTTACCCTATCAAGCGGTGGCTATACCTCTTGTCGAAATTATAATCAGAACAATAATACATCACTAATTATCAGATAAAAACTTCAAACCATAAATCTAATATATAAATATATGATGATTGAATCCTCTTGGAACAAATCAGCGAATACCATCAACGACGTCACTATCAATCTAACAAATTTCACCAACGAACTGTCATCATAATAACGAACTCTAATAAATTGGGTCTTTAATACTAATAAATCACGATACGGTATGATTTTATAAGATTATAACATAAATTATGCTTATTCTTTTCTTAAAAATATGGATACATCAAATTATTATAATATATTTTTTAAGTGTGTAATTATTTATACTTAAAAATATGAAACTCTAATAGTAAAAATATTTTAAATTTTTTTTAATAATAAACAATCCTTCCATCATTAGATTAGAACCAAAATACTAATTAAAATAAACACCACCATCCTAATAAAATTTTACAAAAAAAAATTTATGTCACAAATATATTTTTCATTCAAATGATAAAGAATATCTCAAAATTTTAATAAAATAAAATTTATTTAAAAAAAAAGTGTAAACAATGATGAAAAGAAAAAATTAAAAAAATAATTTAATTCACCAATAAGTGATAAATTTATCATTTATTTTTAAACAAATAATTATATTTACATTTCAAATCTCCTTCATATTTTAAAAATTTTTATTTGTAGTAATCAAACTTATTTAATTCTTAAGTAATTAGTTAACTCATTAAGTTGATTTAAGTTTAATTAATAAATAATAATAATTAATTAAAATCAAATATTGAATTGACTTAATAAACACACTCTCAACCTCCAATATACTTGAGATTTAAACTCTTCAATAATTGAGTTTGTAAATTAATATAATTTATTTGGCATTAATCTTAATTGATCACTAATTAAGCACTCAATCAAAAGATTAATGAAAGTCACTGAAACTGTCGTATTCGGTGGTGATATAAACTTTCTAATTGACCGTACAAAGTATTATGATATACGCAAAAAGGCTCCGCACCACAATGATTGTTATTCTAAGAGTTTATTTAAACAATCTGCACGTCACCCCAAAAATATTATTAAAAAAATCCACCTAAGTGTATACCATACTATAAATAAATCAAGTCAGGTTTAAATGGCAAATTACATGTTACATTTAGAAGTATATATTTATAGGTAGGTTGACCAAATAAAAATAACTCATTTAATATAATGATCTTTTTAAATTTATTTCTTTTTCTTCCTAACTAATATTTCCTAACTATTTATCAAAAATATATATTATATTCAAGGGCGGCATCACACAGTGACGAGAGAGGACACTTGTTCTCGAAAATAGTCAAAATTTTTTTAATAAGATTATTTCGACTGAGTTCCGACAGATATCCGCTCTCCAAGCTGCTGTAATTTTGCTCTCAAAAAGTTTAAAGTTTGTGTCCACTCTTGATTACATTGTTACTAAGTTTGTATTATATAACTATTGGGTTTAAATGGTTAGAGATTTATGCGTTAAACTATACTACGGTAATTAAATTTTTAGTTTTATGGCCGAATAAAAGGAATAGGAAATTTGTGTGTGAAGCCGTTCGAGCAAGATGCGCACACAAATAAATTCTCGTTTAATTAACTATCGCCTCTTTATAGACATGATTTGCTTTTAAACAATATAAGTGTGTTTGTTTGAGCGAAATAAGAATTGAGCAATTATTACTGTAAATAATATGAGATTGTCTTTTACTTGTTGAGTAAATTAGGATTCATTATTATTTTTTCTCTTAACAGATTATTATATGGCATGATATTATTCTAACAAATAATTAAATTATTATTTTTTTAGAAAATAATCAAATTACTTAGATGATTATATATTTTTAGTAATTATCGAATTTTCTTTGTCTTTACTTTCCTGACTAAAAGAAATAACAATAAAAAGCATTTTAAAATTACTTAATTTTTTATTTTTGTGAAACAAACACACCCTATAAATAATAAGCTTTTTTTTAAGCACTATAAATAATAAGCTTTTATTCCTTTCATCTTATAATAATAATTTTATTTGTTGAATCAAAATAGTATGTAAACATAATTATACATTGTACATAGCCAAATGAATACTTTATCAAAATTGAGAAATTTTATAGATGGAATTTTTAGTATTATGTTATTTATTACCTATATCTCCTATTTATGAAGAATATTGTCTCTATTCTTACTAAGAAACTAAAACAAACCCCACAAGTAGTACAGAAATTATACCATGCACAATGGGTACATGTACCTACCTATTATATATAGTAATTTTCGCATGATAGTTGTACACTTACTAAATATAATAAGTTTCACCAAAGCGCACGTCTTTTTTTTTCTTTCCTCGCTGAGTCCACCACGTCTTCGCTGAGTCCACAACGTCTCAGAACAACTAGCACCACGTCAAAAGACGTCTACATTCAGACATGTGAATTAAACATATTTATTTCACAAAGACAGCCCGTCACATCTCAGAACAACTAGCACCACGTCAAAAATAACTAGCACCACGTCCAGAAACATCTACATCTATGCATGTGAATTTAAGCTATTTTTTTCACAAAGACATCCCACCACATCAAAAACAACTAGCACCACGTCCAAAAAGGTCTACATCCATGCGTGTGAATTTAAACTGATTTTTTTCACAAAGACATTCCATCACGTCTCAGAACAACTAGCACCCCGTCCAGAAACGTCTACATCAATTCATGTGAATTTAAAATGATTTTTTTTCACAAAAACAGTCCACCACGTCTCAGAACAACTAGCACCACATCCAAAAACAACTAGCACCACATCCAGAAACGTCTACATCCATGCATATGAATTTAAGCTATTTTTTCACAAAAACAACCCACCACGTCTTAGAACAACTAGCACCACGTCCAAAAACATCTACATCCACGCGTGTGAATTTAAGCTGATTTTTTTCACAAATATTGTCCACCACGTCTCAGAACAACTAGCACCACGTCAAAAACAACTAGCTGAAGGAAACAGAACAAGCCCGGGCTAAATTGAAAATCTCACTTTCGTGCTATGCATTCCAGAATAGGAAACTTTCGACTCGGCTCAGACTCAAATTCATTTTCTCTGAACGGATCTAGACTTATACTAGTTCAATTTATTAAAATGACACGCTAAAAATTAAATCTTTAATTTAAAGCGAAAGTCTTAAAGGTTATACCTTTGAAGCGTGTGCCTAGCAATAAGAAAACCAAAGCTGAAAATCCTACTATTTACCACCCGGGACCAATCACGAGAGAATTCCGAGGACAACTCCGTCTCTACCTCAAAATCGCGTGGGCGACTATCTACAAGGTAGCTAAGACACTAAGGAAGAGATCCATATGAGACCCACTTTGAAAAACTCGTCAGATTCTCAGCAGATCATTGCTTGAAGATTGCTGTACTTATTTACTGCCTGCTGCCTATTTACAGCATAACTGCGAAATCCACTCGAAATCCCAAAGATAACTCCAAACAACCTCGAACTTGGGTGGGCAAGTGTCTACGAGGTAGCTAAAGGTACTGAAGAAGAAATCCAAAGAAACCCACTTCAAGAAACTCACAGATTTGAAAAACAGATCTAGCCGGGAAACTAATTCTAATATGAAAATCCACACCGCCTCAATAAAACTTCATCGGTAAGCTATTTGCTCGTAGATCTAGACTTTGGCGAATCAAAAGGAACAAGCCAAAGGATCAAAGCAACAAATAAACAAAGTCTACAATGAAAATGCACCAAAACGACACCAGAAAATCCAAAAAATGTCAGCGGCGCTAACTGACAGGAAAAGGGGCGGCGATCGGACTTCTCAAGCGACGTTTGAACTTCCAGATGGTGGTCTTGGGCTTCTAGAATCATGGGTTGAGTTTCTCGAATAAGAAAGATCACAAACCGACTTTGAGAAAGAACTCTCAAGGAAAGAGAAGAAATTCTCTCTCTAGGTTTGTCTTTCTCACTCTAATGCATTTGCCTACAAGGTTTTTAATATCTTCAAATGTGCCTAAGAATAGCTATTTATAAGGAGCTCCTTGGGAGATCTAGTGAACTTTTGAGTTGGGTCTTAGTGTTTTACTTTCGTTGACCCTTTAGTCTTCCCTAGACTAGTCAACTCCAATCGAGCCTTTCTAATTAATTTCTTAACCCACTTCGTTAATTTAATTTAATCAAACCATTAGAATTAATTAATTCAATTAGAATTAATTTCTTAATCCACTTAGTCAATGAAATATTAATCAAACCTTTAGCATTAATTAATTCACTTTGTCGATTAGTCAAACGCATAATTGGTCGTACCACTAACGGACCAATTATGGAACTACCGCTCAAAAAAGACTTTACATCGGGCTCACTTTATTATTCTTTTATCTCCCCACATCAAATATCTAGTGCTCGTTGGTTCATCAATTTACTTACAAATTAATTCACCGACTTCTTGGTATCCGAGATTAGTAGCACTCGACTTTCTTATTACACCGGACATAAATTCCACCGGTCGGGTTTAGTATAATAAACCTTACGAGCTCATCTCGGGAGCACTATCAACCTGGCGAACCGGTACGTGGATTCCTCCGACTAGCAACGGCACACAATAAGCTAAACATCGCATACCCAACTTACCGAGATTTAGCCTCAATTGACCACACCCTTTGGCAAATCAAAGCATACGATATCTAACTCTCATGCCCGTCCCAATCTCGGGATTAAGAGATTAGAATACTAGAATCGAATTAACTATGCCGATCAGTACAAGTTAATTATATCCAAACTGGTCGTGCTCAATATGTCCCGGGCACATCCGTATAATTTAATTAGTCTAGACAAACGAATTTCCAAATCATACGATAACCTATACCGATAGTATGTTCAGACTATCTCAGTTATGAGTATTTTTTTTATATATTGATACTTTAACCAATAACGAGATCTACTGTGTCTTTTCACACCTCGTTATCTAGTTCTATGATATAATGAAACACTGTCATACTGAAACATAGACGATATATCAACTGTGGATATTAGTTTTTCATGCAAGCAATAGTTTTTCTGTATTCAAAACTAACACTAACACTAAGTCCAGAAACGTCTACATCCATTCATGTGAATTTAAACTAATTTTTTTCACAAAGGCAGCCCACCACGTCTCAGAACAACGAGCACCACGTCCAGAAACGTCTATATCCATGCATGTGAATTTAAACTAATTTTTTTCACAAAGACAGCCCACCACGTCTCAAACAACTAGCACCACGTCCAAAAACAACAAGCACCACATCTAGAAACGTCTATATCCATGTATGTGAATTTAAACTGATTTTTTTTTTCACAAAAACAGCCCACCACGCCTCAGAACAAATAGCACCACGTTCAAAAATGTCTACATCCATGCATGTGAATCTAAGCTGATTTTTTTCACATAACACCTTCCACAATGTCTCCTAACAATACTGCAACGTCTACATACATCCAAAAAATAACTGCCGCAACGTTCAAAAACATATACATCCAGGTAGTATGTAAAAAATGGATACCATTTAAGTAACTATTATTAGAAAAAAAACAAAAAAAAAAAATGTTAGAGACGAGACTCGAACCCTGGTCATTTTAGTCTTATGACTCTCTAAAAAAGTCAATTGTCATTAATCCACTTAAAGTTAGTTGATATTTAAATACACTTTTTTATACATGTCATTTAAAAGGTCACTATTTTCAATATTGAATTTTCCATATCCCAATACATAAGTCAGTAGAACCTCAGAGGAACAAGGTTTTCATGTAGGCAAATCGTAAAAACTTATTTTTTATACATGTCAAATGTTTCGTCAAAAATTTGAAAAACCCTTGAAATTATTAAAAATTTTTCGTATCTTTCAAAATATGGCATTTTTGGAGTTTTGAGCGGCCCAAACCGCCGTAGGCATTTTGCAGATGGACCACCGAGTGCAAAGTTATGACCATTTAAAGTTTTTGTCCAAAACCACACATTTTTCAATATCAAAAACATCTCCAAATGCCCGTCTTCCATGTCCATTGCGTAGATCTCGTCGAGAACCATCAAATCGACTATCGCGCGTCCAAATTGGATAATTGAGTGTCGAGTTATACCCTCCCAAACCATCCTTGCAATACAACTTCATAGATGGCAGCAATTCCCCTTCACAAAGACAGTCCACCACGTCCAAAAACATCTACATTCAGTCATGTAAATTAAAACTGAATTTTTCACATAACACCTTCCTTCACGTCTTCTAACACTACTGCAACGTCCCGGTACGTCCAAAAAATAACTGTCGCAACATCTAAAAACGTCTACCACTTCTTTTTGTTTTTTTATGTGAGAATAAATTAATTGAAATATAACTATTACCACCACGTCCAAAAATAACTACCACACCAAGTATACTTCTAAACATGTGAATTTTAGCTGAATTTTTCACAGAACATAGTCTACCACGTCTCGCTACGTCCAAAATACAAAGCAGCTATGTACCGCTACGTCTAGCTACGTCCCATAACACCTTTTACCACATCCAGCAGCGGGGAGGAATCAGAAGCAACTCATTTCACATGAAAGTGTCAATACCTTACAGAAAACATTTATATATCATATTTCGGAGTAATAGAACATTATTTGAATAAGAAAATACGAATATAACATTATTAATACATTACCCAACATCAAATCGTGAAAATAAGGCTCCGTAAATTCATCAAATGCAATTCATACTTTATAATGTAGTGATTTTTTAAGAAGAATAAGTTATTTTTGAAGAAGAATAAGAGATTTTTGAAGAGAAAGAAATGATGTTTTAAGAAAAAGAAGTGAATTTTTTTTGTATTTAGTTATAATTCGTCGAAAAATACAATCGCCGATCTCCGTTAAATCTGTATTTGGATGAAAATTTGATTGAATGCGATTTCGAATGGGGTGCGGGGAATAAGAAGAATTGATTTTTTAAGAAGAAGAAAATTGGTTTTTAGAGAAGAAGAAAAGTGCGTGGATCTCACTTTCTTATAGTGAAAGTGGTGAATAGTATCGTGGGTGCAGGATATACTTTGCGTAAGTAGTTGAAGAAGAGATGATAATCGAAGAATAAAAATGTGTAGAAATAGAAATAACTTCCGAAATAAAGAGGATTAAACACGAATAAGAGGGCGGGTTTTTTATATAATATTTTTAAAGTTATTTAGATAAATTAATAATTCTTCAAATAGATAAATTAATAATTAGTTATTATTTTATTTAAAATATAATAGTAGCTTTAAATCTTTGTATTATAATTCTTCTATCATATTAACATGTTACCATTAAATAAGAACAATGTATGAATAACAAATCAAAACTTACACTTCGAATCTAAACATCTTATAAAAAAAAATTTTCCCATACCCTGTATAACATCTTACATAAAATATCAAATAGAATATATATATATATATATATATATATATATTATGAATTTATCCATTGGATTAACTCATGAAATGATTAAGTATAATGGATTTTAATTATATTCCACTTTTGAAAGATTATGATTAACCAACTTGTCCTAATCATATTGGTATAAGAAAAATTAATGCTTCTTTATTCCTAATGAAAAAATTTAGGGCATAAAGGCAGACAGTGCCCCCAAGCTGGGCTCAACAAGACCGAAAGATTAATTACATATAAAACATGTAATGCAATATGGATATCAATATTCAGGGAATATGCTAATTAACAATGGAAAAGATTTTTAAAAATGATATATTTATTAAGGAAAAGTTATATATATCCACTGATAATTATACATTTTTTTAAACAAAAAGTACTATAATTTTATTTGCACCAAAAAAAAAAAGTACTATAATTTTATCATATAAAAATAAAATTTTCAAATCTTAACTATTGAAATATAGCGGTTGGGTTGAAACATTTTAATCTATTATTTGTTGGAAGAATTTTTTAATGAAATTTACAAATTAAAGCAACTTTAGAAAAAGAAAGTAGTAGCATTTGCCCACCCAAATGGCCAATGTGCAATTAATTTAATGTATGCTTAGTTAAAGGTAGCATTTGGTTAAACCAAACTATACCTTTTCTTATAGGACTAGTACTAGGAGATGGCGAAATTTATCTTTTTATTTTGAATTCTTTTGTACAAGAAATAATCGAGAGAAACCCTTACAAATATTTTTATATTTATTATTATTTTTTCTATTAAAATTAGGGATTGCATTCTAATTTAATTTTAAAATTTCTCTCAATCTAATAAAGTAGGTAGGATATGTTAATGAAATTTTTTATGAAACTTGTCGGGGCCAGAAAAACTGTTACGCTATTAATCTCTCTGAAAATATATATATCAAAATATAATTACTATTATTCATACTAGATTAAATTTCAAGCAATGATTGATATTTCTTCTAGAAAAAATCTGTTCTTTGGTGCAACATCGTCTGATTGAAAAAATCCACTGATATTTTTCCCCGCCTGACGAATCATATGAAGACGTGACCATTAGTTTTAAGAATATAGGCGGCCTGATATCCAATTGTACAAATTTAAGGATTTTAAAAGACAGCAATTGTCCACATTATTCATTTAAAGTATGTATAATCTGGATATCATCGAAAATAATTGTATTTTCGTTAACAAATTTTAATAAAAAAATAAATTAAAGACAGTATTATTATCATTATATTAACTAAAGCATGATATCCTAAATTCACTTCTGACATAGTTCCTTCAACACTCCTCTTACTTGAATACGTGGCATAAATTTGCTGACATGTCAAGTATTTTCATAAAAAATTCTTTTTTCATTCACGTTCCCTTATCAATCTATCAATAAATTCAATTTAACTTATCAATTATTACTACTATTAGTAACTAATAATCAATTATCATCAATTCAAATTATAAAATATAATCCTATATTTTTCTTGAACTCTTATTATAAAATCAACTATCCATTCTCACAACACCAAACCACACAACACAGAGTCAGAATTTTCAACCAAAATATTCATTGATTCATCTCCCTCCATATTCCTCAAAAGTAGTATTGTTTATTATTTTATCTTCGAAAGATAAAAAAATTTAGCACAATCATCCCAAATCTTCAGTGTGTATTTATTTTCTTTAATTCTTTTACTTATATCTTCATTATATATGATTATATATATTATCATAATAAATACTCCCTCCGATTATTTTTATTTGACGTTTTAAAATTTTAAAAAATCTATTTTTATTTTACGTTTTACACTTTGTACAGTTTTTAATATTTTTAATTTCAAATTTTTATTAGGATAACTTATATGCCTAATCTTTATCTTCATATCAAGATCATATATCAAGTAATTAAGTTCAAATAAAAAGAATAAATGAAAAAATTTTATTTCTTTTAATCTTGTCTGAAAATTCTAAAACGTCAAATAAAAATAAATGGAGTGAGTAATTATTATTTTTTTTATATTTTTTTCAGGAATTTTCATGGCTTTCACAAGAAATCTTGAATTTTCTGTCATGCTTCATCTCCCTAAATCTTCTCACATAATTCCAATTATGATATTTCTCCAACTCTTTTTTCATTATCTTTTAAAATTCTTATTAATTGTAATAATAATTTTTTTTTGGTCGCTCAATATTTTTTCACTACTTTATTTTTATCATAGTTTAATTATTTTATTTTATATCTTCATTATGTTTTTCAATCATCATTATAGAGACTAATTATGATGTTTTTGTGTGTTTTTTTTTTGTTTTTAGAAATGTTCATCACTTACACAAGAAATCAACAAATTTCTCACTCTTCATCTTTATAGATCTTCTCATCAATTGCAATTGTAATCTTTATCCATCTATTTTTCATTATCTCTTAAAATTTTTATTAATTATAATAATAATAATTTTATTATTTTTTCGGTGGCTTGATATAGCTACACTTTTTTTCCATAAAAACTCATTACCATGTTTCTTTTTTTTTTTCCAGAATATTCATGGTTTATACAAAAAATCAACAAATCTCTCTCATTCTTCATCTCCCTAACTCTTTTCACCAATTCCAATTTTCATATTTATACAACCATTTTTCCTTTATCTCTTAAAATTTTTATTATTTGTAATAATAATAAAATTTTTTTGTTGGCTCAATAAATTTTTACTACTTTTTTTTATCATAATTCAATTATTATTTGTTTAATCATGATACAGACTCATTACCATGTTATTTTATGTTTTTCTTTTCAAAAATCTTCATGGGTGTCACTTATAATCAACAAATCTCTTTCATTCTTCATCTCCGCAATTCTTCTCATCAATTTCAAATTTGATATTTCCTCAACTCTTTTCCATTATCTCTTAAAATTTGTATTAATTATAATAATAATATATTTTTTAAATTTCATTGGAGCAAATTATTTTTTTCATTATTTTTAAATTAATTTTTCAATAATGTAGTTATGTTAATAATTTTTAATTATTCATGTTAATAATTAATTCTCACTAATTGCACATATACTATTTTTTTAATTAAATTAAGCATTGTTACCTATCATTGTCATATGTGGAAGAAATTAGTACAAATATTATTTAATTTTTTATACCCAAATAACTATGCAATTCTTCATTTTAAGTATTTTAATGCATTTGAAGTTTGTAACAATATTATTATTAATAAGAGAAAAAAATATATTTTTTGGTATGTTTAATTTTTACTTTCACATTAATAATTTGAATTAATCATATATTCTCTTCTACATATTCAAAAATACTTATATATATTCACTTTTTCAACCTCCCAACGAGATCTCAATTTATTCTTCATCTATACTCCAATAACTAAAAATTTATAACTCTTTAAATATTAATAATACATTTCTATATTGTTATTTTTATTTATTTTAAACATAATTTAATTTTAAAACAAACATTGTATGATAAAAAACTAATAATCTAAAATTCATTAATTTATTGATGACAACATCATTAATATATATTTCAAATAATTATGATTATTAACAAATAAGCATAATATATATCCAATTAAAATATCATATTTATTATAAAATTAAACAAAAATAATCATTATTATCTAATGTCTTATCCCAAAGTATAATTAATTCGATATAATGTTATTCATATTATAAACAAATAAACATAATATATATCTAATTCAAATTTCACATTTATTATAATTTTAAACAAATCTAATGTAATGTATTTATCTACAAGATAAAAAATTACACTTTTAATCAATCAACCAATTTAAATTTCACTTATCAAATACTAAAATTATCATTAATCTCATTTCAAAATTTAAAATATTATTTGTTGATTATGTTTATCGTAATTTAAAAGTTATATTTTTCTCTTTTTACACATATCTTTCTATATTTTACATGAAAATATATATAATATATAATTATTTAATTTAATTAACTTTGATTTTATTTATTTTCTATTCATCATATTATTTTAGTCAAAGAATCAATTAAAAATATATATAAGTGTAAATCACTCAATTAACAATTTAACACTATAATGATAGTATATTAATAATTATTATATCATTTTAATTTCTAGCTATTATTCATGCTAATTTTTAATTAATATAATTACAGTGCACGAATCGTGCACGAATTCCAATTTTAAATTTTAAATTTAATAACTTACTTGTGTATATATTTATCAATTTTGATATATATAATTTAATAAATAATAATATTAAGACAACAATTATACATAAAATAAAATAAGTGAAAATTTTGAACATATATTATAATAATTATTAAGAATTAATTTTTATATTACGTATTTGAATTAAAAAATCATTAACATTATCTCCATTATATAACAAATTCTATAATAATAATACTGACAAATAAATTATTAATATAATCAGTTACTAAAAAATTATATATAAACCATTTGTAAAATAATATCATTTATTTAACATTTATATAGAATGTTATACATTCAAATAAATAAAAATAAGATTTAAATTATCATTAATTTTATAAATAATTTGATTATTATTATGGGTACTATCCAGGTGCCGAACAGTCGTTCAGATAATTAAAGGCAGCGATTTAACCCCAAAAAAGGGGGGGGGGGGGGGGGGGGGGAATTTCGTACTATCACGAGTTCGTATACGGAAGACCTATAGGACTACCGTGAATTTTACTCCTACTGTAGCGCTACAGTTTTTTTTTTTTTTACGCATAGATTTTTTTTTAAAAAATACTTTTTTTAAAAAAAAAATAATACGACAGTAGATATCAAATCAATATATTATAGATATCAGATCAATAATATAAAAGAAATCATACAATAGAACTAATATGTACTTAACAAGGGAGATCACATTATAATTATATAGATATAAGATCAGAGAATACTAGACATCAGATCAACAGACTATAGATATCAGATCAAGAATATAAAAGAAATCATACAATAGAATTAAAACATACTTAACAAGGGAGATCACATCATGATTGTATATACATCAGATCAGAGAATACTAGACATCAGATTAACAGACTATAAATATCAGATCAAGAATATAAAAGAAATCATACAATAGAACTAAAACATGCTTAACAAGAGAGATCACATCATGATTATATAGACATCAAATCAACAGACTATAGATATCATATCAAGAATATAAAATAAATCATACAATAGAACTAAAACATACTTAACAAGGGAGATCACATCATGATTATATAGACATCAGATCAACAGACTATAGATATCAGATCAAGAATATAAAAGAAATCATACAATAGAACTAAAATATACTTAACAAAGAAGATCACATCATGATTATATAGACATCAGATAACAAAATAGTAGACATCAGATCAACAGACTATAGTTATCAGATCAAGAATATAAAAGAAATCAAATCATACAACAAAAATGTCCATAATATGTATCACAATATCTAAAATTATTTAATTATAAAACGAATAAAATAATAATTTAAAAATATTTTTTTATAAAATTCAAAAATATTAAAAAAATACTGAATTGTTTAGAAAAAAAATGGACGGAAAAAAAGTCTCAAGGAGGAAGGCAAAAAAATAAAATAAAAAATAACAAAAGAAAGGAAAAAGGAATTGAAGCAAAATCTCGTGAAAGAATTATTTAAAAATGGATATCTCCGCTAAGCGCGTCTCATTGGGGGCTGAAAAAAATTACACCCGCGTCACTCGTCCGCCTTTTTTCTATAAATAGTCCATCCTAAAAAATTTACTATTTTTAAAATAGGAATAAAATTTAATAAATGTGCTATAGCACCACCATATAAATTACCTCATATCACTGAAGTTCAATTAGCGAACTAGCTTCCAATATTTTTGTTTCTTTGGAATTATTAAATTTATCCAGCTCAGGTTGACTTAAACGTTTCATTTCTTATCCATTTTTTAAAAAATAACGATAATATTCCACCCGTCATTCAAAAAATACTTACATTTATAATATTATATATATTTTTTACAGAGAAAATAACAAAAAAATGTAGAATGGCTTTATATAGTGCCTAATGTTCATAAGGAAAGGTATTACAATAGTTTTTTAGAGAAGGGTTTTAATTAAAAAATAAAGATAATATTATTCAATGCATAAGTACTAAATTGATGAAACATGTAGGTTTTCGGATCTGAATAAACTAAGTATATTCTTTTTATTATATTTGAAAATTAATGTATTAACAGCTCAATCTCTCTCGATTATATTGTATAATTTGCGTGAATTAATACATGTAAATAATATTATATATTATATAAGTTTTAATTAAATATAAAATTATAAATGAGTTATGCTTTTTTTTTTATTGGAAAAAATTAAAACAAAATGGCTGAAAAATGAAAATAATGAGACAGTAAGTCTTCGTCACAGTTAAATCTCATTAAAAATTACTGAGATCAAAGCCAAAGCCAAAGCCAAAGCCAAACGTGTTGAGAAGGAAACAAGTGGTCAAATTAAAGTGAGTAACCCCAAGAAAGTCAATATTATTCTTTGCTTTGGAGCTCCTAATACAAAAAAAAGTTACCACCCCAATGCATATCCACCACGTGTAAATGCATCGTAAAAACTCTCTCAAATTGTAAGTTTTTTTTTTTTAACTTTTACCCAATCTCGTAAAAAGGGCATTAATAAAAGCCATCTCTCTCTCCCACTAAACTTATGATTTGTCTAGTCAAAGGAAAAAGCAACCGAGAAAAAGAAAAGAAACGAAAATATATTGGAAAAGTAAAAGTGAAGGGCAGCAACAGCCAAGTTTTTGCTAACTCCGGTGCAAAAACTAACTAGGACTAACAACAATTTACAAAACGGGGCTCTCACGAGTTGGATATTGCATTTTACTCCTCGTAAAAGTAGAATACTAAGTTACTCTAACACCTAGGTTTTGAAGTTTCAAATAAAAGAAAAAAGAAAAGGAAAAAGAATGATACATCAATCTGGCAATTTCTGACACGACACAAAAATCGAACATGAAACTAACACAAAACGGGTCGAGTTAGGGTCAAAATTTTGGACCCAAAAAATCAGGTCGAATTCGGGTCGGGTCCAACAGTACCAGGTCAGAATCAGGTCAACCCGTCGGGTCACCGGGTTGACCTGATGACCCGAAAATACATTAGGTATAAAAATAAAAATTTTATCCTAAGTGTTTAGGGTTTTCTTTTGTTGGCCAGCCGTATGCATAGTGCCACACACCCCCTCTCTCTCAGACGACCCTCTCCTCTCTCTTGGTCTCGGATCGGAATGGAACCTCTTTCCTCCGTCGATCGATTGGATCCTCTATCCACCTAATCCATCCCAGAACTTTCTCCCGCCATATCTCTGCTTCCCAGGTTGGCTTATCATGATTTTTTTCCTTCTTTATTTGGTTTGAGTATAAGGAAAGGTCGTCTCTTTTGTTGCTTTGGATGATGAATGTTTTGTGGGATTCGTTTGAATTGCAATTGGAGTTAGTCTATTTTTCTGATTGGCTCAAGTTAAAGATTTTGATGGTGGGATATGAACCCTTAATTAACTCGGTCTAATTGTTTCAGTTGGTACATAAGAAGACCCTGGTTTATGCAGGGTTGATCTTCTTCGGCGACCGGAGTTTGCAGCAACGCAAGTTTTGTGAAAACCGGCAGTGATTGTGGCGTGGACGTAGTTCCAATTTTTTGGGACGTAGTTCCAGCTTTGCAGGATGTAGTTCCAGCTTCTTCTTGTGCTCAGTACTTGCCAGCGGTGTCTTCTGCCCAGGTGACATCTACTAAAAGGGTTGATATTAACCCTGCATTTTCTCCCCCTTATTCACTGTTCTTCATGTTGGTGACTCTTGTGTCAAACTTCATTATGGTCTTAGAAATTGTAACTTGGTTTAAATCTTAAGTATTTCTGTTTACTTTGGCTGTTATAATTGGATATCCTGGTTTGGTGGTCAACGGGTTGATCAGGTCAGTTTCGGATTGACCTAAAAAAAATCAGGTTGGGTTCGGGTTGGGATTTTTCAACCCGTTCGAGTTCGGGTCATGGGCAAAATTGTAATTTTCTCTTTCAACCCGACACGTCGACACGAATTGTCAGCCCTAACATCAACATATGAAAGCATGCACACTAGCCCTATTGAGGGCAAATTATTTAGTATATTTACGGAACACTTTGCCTGATGTTCTTAATATTTTAATAAAAAAATTTTTATAGTGTCTATTATTTTTCTCTTTAATTAAAATTATCTTCGTATTCGTCCAAAAACACATCACAATATATTTCTAATACTATTATAGTATGATATTGAATTTCCCCCTCCAATAAATTGCTCATCTTGATTTTGTATATGTAATACTAGTATATATACTCATATTTATCTGAACGAAAATATATAAATTATTAATTATTTATGCTTATTCAAATAAAAAATATAATGACAAGAGGGATGTAGGTCAGTGATAGGTACTCTCAATTAAAGACAATAGATATTGAGTTCGAATCACATTTGTATAAAAAAATATAATAATTTGAGAAAATAGAATTAAAAACTAATAATTTATATAAAACAAAATTGATGGGAAAAAGAGAGACCACACGCAAGCATTTTTTTATATTATATAAATATATAATTTATAAAATATAAAATAAAAATATAACAATATAACAATATTCTATACAAATGGTAACGTATTCAAAATACAGTATTGTATTGTACTACATCACTAAACGGCAATAGAAAAATGTACGATTTACCATAAGAGGAATATAGTTAATAAGGTAAAAAAATTGACATTTCACCGCACACCAAGGAGAATATTATCATATCACGTTATTATTATATAAAATGTTACCTCCACCACCACTGTCTCCTCTACACACCGCCCAAGACAGCACGAGCCTGCCACCCTCCCTCCTCCTCCTTCTTCCGTCATCCTCCTCCGCCCAAGGCTCCACCCCCATGCCCACATTTCTTGAAAGTTAAAAAACATAATTGTAAAAAATTGCAGAAATGACTCGTGTTTCCTTGACAGGAACATTTGGATATGGATCCAACAAGAGGGGTTAGATTGCAAGATTTCATTATAAATAAAAATAAAAATCTGTTTTTTTTTTTTTAAATAATTTTACAATTTTCTTTTTTCTATAGCTATAGCTAGTTTATTGGTACAATGATACTTTTGCTTCTTACATAACGTCCTTCCATAAAAGAGAAGGAAAAACTTCACAAAGAAAATATCCGGTTATCTGTATAGAAAACTCAAATATACTACTAGTACCATATTTTTTGTACTTGCCAAAAAAAAAAAAGAGGTTAGAAAATTATTGAACCAAAAGGGCCAAAAAGAAAAAAAAAAAAAAAAGACCAAAATTTTAAGGCTTCTCTCTGAGGAGAGATGCCAATCCGGTGACCATAACCCGGTTGCCCCTTTCACAACTCTTGGGTATTATCACCGGCGGTTGCCACGCCACGATCACCGGCGTCATCCCTTTCACTTCCTCGCCGGGAGTCGCCACAGGCGATGACGTGACTGACTTGGGGTTGGGGGGTTCATCTGACAGATCAGATTTCTCCCCAAAAATCAATTCGAATTCTCCACACTCGCTCTCTTCTGTAGCTGCTTCTTCCACGGTATATGCCTTCGCCGCCTCCTCAGTCTTATTATCTCCGGCTTTTTCTTCCGCTTGAGTTTCAGTTTCTTCCACCGGAACTGCGTCCATCTGAGGGGGTTGCTGCGGCGGCGGCGGAACGGTGGTTCTGACATGTGGGCTGAGCCATTTGGCTTTCATATATTCTGCTTTACGCCATGGAGCGATATGCATACCCTTCTTCTTCAGACTCAATCTTGCGGCCTCTGAAACAATAGCTATAATCTGCTGCAATCGGTCAATACCACCGACGAAAATAAACGGGAGGGACTGCAAGATGGTTTTATAATTCCCCGTTGATCGGGCAATCTCGAACTCTGATCGGAAATCCACATCAATCAGAACTCTTTCACCTCCCACAAATACATCAATGTATTCATATTCACCTACATTTTAAACCGTGAAATAACCATCAGATTACAGGGAGGAGTGACCACAATTGTACACACCGCAAAAATAGAAGATAAAAATCCAAACTTGAAAAGTTCTTGATGACCAATTTACAACTACCAAAAGACTTTCAAAAGCTTATGTAGCACGCCCGGCGACATATCCAAAGTCCCAGACACCAGAAAAACAGTAATTTATTTAAGAAAACCTGATCAATATCCAAATCTTATCCATAAAAATTTAAACTTTGCAGTCACTCTTGACCAACAGGAGAAGTCGGAAAGAAAAAAATGAATTTTCAGAGGGTAGCTGAATTTTTACCAAAACAAAGAGAACAATAATACAGAAGAAGACCACCCAAAAAACAGAAAAGAAAAACCCAGAAAGAGAGAAGGAAGGAACTAGTACCAGCTGGGAAGGAGGGAGTTTTGTCCCATTTAGATTTGCAAATTGAAGCATTGAAGCCAAGAGCTAGGAGTCCATCAGTAACAATTTTCCTCAAATCATCTTTCCTTTTGCAAGTTTTGTTCTTTTCAACGATTTTTGAAGTATCGGCCAACAGATTTCTCTCCACAGTGGTTGAACATGGAATTAAGCTCTATAATCAACCAAATAATAAACAAATTAGTACCAAAAGTCCCAGAAGGAATAGCAAAAGTTTCAAGAAATTAAGCCAAAAAGAAAGTATTTTTATTACCTTGAGACTCTCAATGGAATCACCAAAAGAAGAATTTGTGTTACTGACGAAATCCCCAAATCCAAAATCAAATTCATCATCTGAACTGTCATTGCTGTTCCCATTGAAGCAATTGCATCTATTTCGCCCACATTTCTGAGTCGTCTGAAGCTTCTCGAAAGGATTCTCCTCAATAAAGTTCTGCACCATTTTATCCAAACAAACTGAGCTAGGCTCAAATTCCGGTAGCAAAGCCACATCTTTCACTTCGCCGGAAACCACCGGCGGCTTATCCGCCGATGATATCCTCAAAACACTGTTAAATGGCCGATCAAAAAGCCTCTTGAGCCTCGATTTTAACACTGGAGGAGGCTTTGAGGGCTCCCGGTATTCTTGTTCTGAACCGATCGGCTGAATCTTCATCGGAAAAGGCATCTTTTACACTCTATTCACAATTATCACACAATTTTTTTTTCCGGATATAAGCCTCAAAAACAGAGGAAAAATAATCTTTCAACTTCCTCCACTTTCTGAACTGAAGCTCAGATTTTCACAACCTAAGCAAAGAACTAAACTCTAAGCTAATTACCAAAATCAGACAAACTAAAAACCTGAAAAAGAACTATGTCTTTCAATACGATCATCGCTAGAATCCATCATGACCACTGGCCTAATTCACCTCAACCAAACAAAAAAAAGAGAGCTTTTGATTAATGGGTCTGGAGGTGAAAAAGAAAATGACAAGAAGATTTATCTCTACGGGTTAGGGCTTTTCACGGAACACATGACGGTAGTGAACTGAAACTCGAGCATTCCATAGAAGAAGCAAAGAATGTATCGCCGGAATATTCATTTCCGGCGAGGTCACTATCGCCGGCGAGAGGGATGTTCCTCTTTTCTTTTTCTTTTTTTTCTCCCTAATTTCTAACTTTTGTTTTTTTCTGAGGGACTCCTTTTTTTTTCTCTTTCCTTAAATTTGAAGTTTGTCTATGAGAAGTAAAAATGATCAATGGATTGAGCAAGAGGATGGAAGTTCTTATATAGGAAGAGGTCCGGAAGCTGACTAGGACTGAATCCGCCACGTGGAATCTAACGTGGCATATATCATCCTGAAATTTTGGGTGCTCACGTGACAGCAACTGTGTAGATTTTTGTCGTTAAATGTAACGCTTCAGTTTCGTGACACGTCTAGAGAGAGGGGGTACGTGGAGGAAAAGGATAGGCTGAGAGAGCATCTCAATTACGATATTAGCCTTACGGAAAAATGTCCGTGACCCTCGGTTACGGAGATAATTGGTGATGGATGGATGGATGGATCATCGGGTTCAAATATTAAACGTAAAAATGGATTAGGTGCGAGTTTTTGGCCCGTTTCGGGAGTGATTGGGTGAATTGGGTCTCCTTTTGGGGGTTAGTGGTCAGACCTAATTGGGAGATGAACAGTTGGTGGGACTCGTCGGTTTAAATATTTTATTTTTCTTTTATTTTTTATTTGGTCGAATTTCCTATTTCATAATTTACTTTTAAAACGTGTACGAATTATCATTTTATCATTTATTTTTTTACTAATAAAAACATTTTAATAATCCATAACCGATAAATAAAAAAGATCAATTGATAACGTACACTTACAGGGCACCTTGCAAGGTACCCTAATAATTCAATAGAAAATATTGTATCATTTAATATAGTAGTCCATAAATATTTATTATTTCTCTCTTATTAATCAATTTTATATTGTCATTTTTAAAATGATACATTATAATATAGTTACAATATTACTATATAACGATTGAATTTTAATACTCCCCTTAAAAAATTCACAAAATACATTGTAGTACTATTATTACATATCCATGATAGTCTTTGCTTAATGGGAATAATTTATTTAATGTAGCGGCCCAATGAATTTGTCTCGTTTCCTCCATAACTAATTCTTTTCTATCATTTTATCAAAAAATGAAAACTTATTTTGTGCCCCCTAATTTTTTATTTCGCACTCTTTTTATACTCAAAATATCCTTGACAAATTAAAAAATACCAACTATAATATTCAAATATAAAATATAATAATATATTAAATTATCTAACTGCTCTTAATCAATTTACTAAAAATACAAAAAAAATTTACAATTCCGCTCATCTATTCTACTTTAATTATAATTTTTATTAATTTATGGTATATTAAAAGGAAACTTATAAAATTTTTGATAAATTGATTAAGAACAGTTAAGTAATAATATAAGAGACGGAAAATAAGCATTAACAGGATGAAAAATAAAAATTAAAAGGCAATACTTAAGAAGGATTTTTTTTTTTTTTTTAAAGGGATTTTGAATAACAAAAAAGATGTGTGATACAACACTACTTATAAAAAATTATACTTGCATGGGAGTAGGGTAATTTATATGGTGGTCCTATAGGACCACCATGCAATTTTACTCATACTGCTACAGTAGCGCGCTACAGTGGCGTGCTACAGTTGTCTTCCTTTATTTTGTTATTTTTGGTTATTTTTTTATTTATTTTTTGCCTTCCTCTTTGACACTTTTTTTCGTCCGTTTTTTTTCTAAACAATTCAGTATTTTTTTTTAATGTTTTTGAATTTTATAAAAAAATTTATTTTTAAATTATCATTTTATTTGTTTTATAATTAAATAATTTTAGATATTATGATACATATTATGGACGTTTTTGTTGTATCATATAATTTCTTTTTATATTCTTGATCTGATAACTATAGTCTGTTGATTTGATGTCTACTATTTTGTGATCTGATGTCTATATAATCATGATTTGATCTACCTTGTTAAGTATATTTTAGTTCTACTGTATGATTTCTTTTATATTTTTAATCTGATATCTATAGTCTGTTGATCTGATGTCTTGTATTCTCTGATCTGATGTCTATATAATCCTGATGCGATCTCCCTTGTTAAGTATGTTTTAGTTCTATTGTATGATTTCTTTTATATTCTTGATCTGATATCTATAGTCTGTTGATCTGATGTCTAGTATTCTCTGATCTAATGTCTATACAATCATGATGTGATCTCCCTTGTTAAGTATGTTTTAGTTCTATTGTATGATTTCTTTTATATTCTTGATCTGATATCTATAGTCTGTTGATCTGATGTCAAGTATTCGCTGATCTGATGTCTATATAATCCTGATGTGATCTCCCTTATTAAGTATGTTTTAGTTCTATTGTATGATTTCTTTTATATTCTTGATCTGATATCTATAGTCTGTTGATCTGATGTCAAGTATTCGTTGATCTGATGTCTATATAATCCTGATGTGATCTCCCTTGTTAAGTATGTTTTAGTTCTACTGTATGATTTTTTTTATTCTTGATCTGATATCTATAATCTGTTGATCTGATGTCAAGTATTCGCTGATCTGATGTCTATATAATCCTGATGTGATCTCCCTTATTAAGTATGTTTTAGTTCTACTGTATAATTTTTTTAAAATTCTTGATCTGATATCTATATTATGTTGATATGATGTCTATATAATCCTGATGTGATCTCCCTTGTTAAGTAAGTTTTAGTTCTACTGTATGATTTTTTTTTTATTCTTGATCTGATATCTATAGTCTGTTGATCTGATATCTAGTATTCCCTGATCTGATGTCTATATAATCATGATGTGATCTCCCTTATTAAGTATGTTTTAGTTCTATTGTATGATTTTTTTTTTATTCTTGATCTGATATCTATAGTCTGTTAATCTGATGTCAAGTATTCGCTGATCTGATGTGTATATAATCCTGATGTGATCTCCCTTATTAAGTGTGTTTTAGTTCTACTGTATGATTTCTTTTAAATTATTGATCTGATATCTATAGTCTGTTGATCGGATGTCTAGTATTCTCTGATCTGATGTCTATATAATCCTGATGTGATCTCCCTTATTAAGTATGTTTTAGTTCTACTGTATAATTTCTTTTATATTCTTAATCTAATATCTATAGTCTGTTGATCTGATGTCTATATAATCCTGATGTGATCTCCCTTATTAAGTATGTTTTAGTTCTATTGTATGATTTTTTTTATATTCTTGATCTAATATCTATAGTCTGTTGATCTGATGTCTATATAATCCTAATGTGATCTCCCTTATTAAGTGTGTTTTAGTTCTACTATATGATTTCTTTTAAATTCTTGATCTGATATCTATAGTCTGTTGATCTGATGTCTAGTATTCTCTGATCTGATGTCTATATCATTCTGATGTGATCTCTCTTGTTAAGTATATTTTAATTCTATTGTATGATTTCTTTTATATTTTTGATGTGATATCTATAGTCTGTTGATCTGATATCTACTGTCTTATTATTTTTTTTAAAAGTATTTTTTTTAAAAAGGCTGTGCGTAAAAAAAAAAACTGTAGTGCGTTACTGTGGCGCGCAACTGTAGCGCGTTACTGTAACTCGCTATAGTATGAGTAGAATTCACCCTTCTCCTATAGCCCCACCGTAAACGGATTCAGGGAGTAGTAGTATTATTATGTACTAAGTGCTAAAATTCATGCCCTAATGCCAATATAGTGGCGGACCGGCTTGCCTCCTTTGCTAACACGCAACCAAGGGGATGTAGACGATTGGCGGAACCGCCTGACAAACTCTCTGTTAGTGGCTGCTAAAGAATTTTAATCGACCAGCTAGCATTATATATATAGCTGTTACGTAACTAAGCTTCGAGCCTCCTCTTACGTATAAAAAAATAATAATTATTCATGCCCTAATGCATAATAATCCACTACATATAGATATATCTTATCTTGGTGTTGTTCATACATATTTAAAAGTAAATGACTAGATATATATTATTTTTAATATGAATTTATTTTTTACCCTCGAAATAAAATTTTTATGATTTTGTACAATTTTAATAGAAAATTTAAATTAGAAAATTTATTAAACATAAGATTAAATGATTTGATGTAATAATGATTTTATTTTATTTGTCATTAATTAATAAATAAACTCATGATTTAAATGTTTATGCTTTCAATAGAGAAAAAAAAATTATTAACGATACCGATCAATAAAGGCGTTTTAATTGTTGGTTATGTTTTCAATAAAATTCTATGTTTTTAAAGGTAATGTTGGGTGCATTTCTGGTGATTGAAGATTGTAGTCAAAAGAGATTTAGTGAAAAGGAGCCCAAAGTAGAGAGAGAAAGGAACAAGACGACGTCGTTCAGAAACATGGATGAGATCCCTGTCAACCCTAATCCACTGCCGGTCGTCAACGGCCTTATCGGCCCGGCTGGAGACCCACTGGAGATCGGCAATGGTCTTTTCCCGTCGCTTAACCGGGAGGCATACGTGAGGAGGCCCGATGGTCGGTACTCAAAGCGCCCCCGGGCGGAGGTAACTGCGGGAGTGCAGGGGGTAGCGTCGGAAGCACCGGCCCGGCAACAGCAGGAAAAGGCAGAGCCAGCGACAACAGGGAAAAGCTTCCGGGATGCGGTGAGTCGCGACAAACCACATGTGTTAATGGATGCCAATTCTGACTCTGAGATGGGGGATAGCTCGAAAGAGAAGGTCGGGGTCAATGATATCATTATTGATCTTAGCGGGCCAAAACCTTCTATGCGATTTTCAGAGAATTATCATAAGAAACTAGTTGAGGAATGGCAACATGCTTTGGTGGTAAAAGTGTTGGGCAGAGAGGTGTCGTACACAACGCTGCTTAATCGCCTCTCCGCGATGTGGCCATGTATGGTGGGCTGTGATCTCATGGATTTGGACAACAACTATTTTTTGGTTCGTCTGAAAAGTGATGAGGATGTGGCGAAAGTTCTGCTGGGTGGTCCGTATGCAATACTGGGTCATCATCTTCATGTTGAACCATGGACGCCAAAATTCAACCCAAAGGAAAACAAGATTACTTCTAGGATAGCGTGGATCCGCCTTCCGAATCTCCCAGTTCATGTATACAAGAAGGATGTGTTCAAAAGGCTGGGGGAAATTGTGGGACCAGTGATCAAAATAGATCACCAAACTGCAGCAAGGACGAGGGGAAAATTTGCACGCTTGGCGGTCCGCCTTGATTGCTCTAAACCAATCTGTACTGTTTTTGAGCTGGAAGGGACGGACCAACAAATTGTTTATGAAAATATCCCTGACCTTTGCTACTCGTGTGGGAGGATAGGCCATGGTGGCATGGATTGCCAGGAAAAAAAAGATCAGGAGGAGGGGGGGATGTCTGGGGGTGATGCAGATAAGCGAACTAAGGGGGATATGATTTTTGGACCATGGGTGCAAGTCCAAGGGAGGGGGAGAGGAGCACCGAGAATAAATGTGAATAATAATGGAAAACAACGAGGGCAGAAGGGAGGCTTAGAGGCTCAGGGGTCGCGATTTGCTCACCTGCAGACGGAGGAAGTTGAGACGGCCAATGAAGGATCTAACGGATTGTTGGGGAAGAATGGAGATGCTACACCTATGGGGCATTTTGTGGACGGTAGAAGCGGGAAAAGTTCGGGAACGGGACAAGGAAACAATGCGGGTAAAGAGAAACATAACAGATATGGTACGGGCCGAAAAGAGGAAGTAACAAAGAACAGCAAAGTGGGGCAAGGAATGGGGTCAAGTCTTGGGAAAGGTCCTGCACTGATACAGGACATGGGTAATAAGGAGAATATTTTGGCTGGGCGGTCTAAAGGGGAAAATAGTAACGCAAATCAGACAGGAATCTTTGGGAAGGTAGTTGAGGCCAACGTGGAAGTGGTAGAAGTGATCACGGGATTGGAACCAAGAAATCATCGGGCCTTCAAAATTGTGGATTCCCAACTGAAAATGGTGTCACATCCGGATCACCAAGCAACAACTATTGGTTGTGAGATTGACGAGATGAGTGCGGTGGGCTCCTCATCGCGACCGCCGGACGAGGATTCCATGATTGAGGATCTCCGGACGTCCCAAGGTGAATTGAGGGGAGATCAACAACCAGACGAACTTATGGAGGAGTTACACGGTACAGTGGTACCTGCCACGCTTTAGGCAGGTTACCAATGTTTTTTGTAATCTGGTTTTATTTTATTTTATTTATTAGTTATCTATGATTATTCTCAATTGGAATGTCCAGGGAGCGGGCTCGTCAGATCTAAGGCGAGCCTTCTCCTTAATAAACAACCAATACAGGCCGGCGGTAGTGGGTATCTTAGAACCCAGAATTAGTGGAGCAAGGGCGGATGATTTCATTAAAAGAAGTGGGTTTAGTCGATCTTTCAGAATTGAGGCGTCTGGTTTTTCTGGAGGTATATGGGTGCTCTGGAGGGACACGGTGGAAGTAAAGATACTGAAATGCCATAGGCAGTTCATTCATACGGAAATTAAGGAAGGGAATGCCCAGTGTTTTGTAACCTTTGTGTATGCTAGCCCCCGTCCACAAGAACGTCAGTGGATGTGGAGGGCGCTCAATAAGGTGGCAGATGACATTGGGGGCCCGTGGTTATTAGGAGGTGATTTTAACAGCCTTCTAAGATTGCATGAGAAACAGGGGGGGTCAGACAAGAGAAGCTGCATTTGTAAGGGTTTTATTGATTGGATGTTTCGAAACTTGCTCCTTGAGGTACCTACAGATGGTGGGAAATTTACATGGGTGAGGGAAGATAGTAGAGGCAGAGTGGAGGAGAAATTGGACAGGTTTGTGTGCAACGAAGACTGGTTACAAAAGTTTCCCAATGGCTTTGTTCGTCATCTGCCTAGATTGAGTTCTGATCATGTTCCCATTGCAGTGGATTTCTCGAAAGAGATACCAATGGGAACTTTTAAACAGAAGCCATTTCGATTCCTGGCGGCTTGGCTGACTCACCAGGAATTTGGTGATTTAGTGGGGAATTGCTGGATTTTAGGGGAAGGGTATGAAGAAAACTTGACTCGGTTTACAGAAAAGGCAAGAGATTGGAATTTCAGAATTTTTGGAAATGTGTTTGCAAAAAAGAAACGTCTACTAGCAAGGTTAGGTGGAGTGCAAAAAGAGCTTCAGAAATACACCACCAAAAGACTCAGAGAGCTTGAGCAGCAATTATCCAGGGAGTTGGAGGAAATCATGGTACAAGAAGAGCTATTGTTAATACAGAAATCGCAGAGGGATTGGAGTCTTTTTGGTGATAGGAACACCGCATTTTTCCATAGAATGGTGAAGGTGCAGAGACGGAGGAATAAAATTTTGAGGTTACAAAATGATAGTGGGGATTGGGTGTCCGAAAGTGTAGATCTCAAGCGAATGGCAGTGGAGTTCTTTAGGGGTATTTATACGGAGCCTATAAGGGACACGAGAACCGTGCAAGGGTGGGCGGCGTTTCCTGAGATGGACAGTAGGGAAATAGGAGCTTTGAGCAATGAGTTACGAATGGAGGAGATTGTGCAAGCATTGAAATCTATGCAACCTTTGAAAGCACCCGGAATAGATGGTCTGCATGCATTATTCTTTCAATCTCAGTGGCCAAAAGTGGGAGATGTGGTTTTTCAAGTGATTCAAGGGATCTTTAGAGATGGAGTCATGCCGCCAGGATTAAATAAGACTTTGATCGTCTTGATTCCTAAAGTGGACCATCCTTGTCGATTACAAGAATTTCGCCCCATCAGTCTTTTGAATGTGATATACAAAATGGCAACTAAAGTGCTCGTTCAAAGACTTCAACCTTTGATGGCAAAGCTAGTGGGCCCGGCACAGGTAAGCTTTATCCCTGGTAGACATATTACTGATAATGTGGTTATTGTGCAGGAATTGATCCATACAATGCGAAAGAAGGCTGGGAAGAATGGTTTTATGGTGATCAAGGTTGATCTTGAGAAAGCCTATGATTTTCTTGGATGGAGCTTTTTGAGAGAGACCTTGACACTTGCAGGTTGCCCAACTCGGTTTGTTGATACGATCATGACTTGTGTGGAAACAGTCACAATGCAATTGTTATGGAACGGAGCTTCGACGGAGGAATTTAAACCTTCAAGGGGTGTAAGACAGGGTGATCCATTGTCACCATATCTTTTTGTTCTCTGCATGGAAAGACTGGCTCAACTGATCAACAAAAGTGTGGAGGATGGAATTTGGAAGCCTATCCATGTGGGGAAAGGTAAGGTGCAAGTACCTTTTCTTATGTTTGCTGATGATTTGCTGTTGTTTACAGAGGCAACAGTTATACAGGCAAAGGTGGTGAAGGATGTCTTAAAGAATTTTTGTGACCAGTCTGGGCTTAAAGTAAGTGAGGCAAAGACGAGAGTCTCCTTTTCACCAAATGTGTGTCTCGAAGGGAGGAAAATCATTACTGACACCATGGGATTCATGGAAGTTTCTGAATTGGGGGACTACTTAGGAATGCCGGTGCTACATGGGAGGGTCACAAACTCAACCTATGGCTCTATTCTCGACAAAGCAGAAAAAAGCTGGCAAACTGGAAGGCCTCAACTCTATCTATGGCAGGAAGGACTACGTTAGCACAATCCGTCATGAGCTCCCTACCTATTTATGCGATGCAAACAGCATGGCTGCCCAACAGTATTTGCGAGGGGTTGGAGAAAAAGTGTCGAAAGTTTGTGTGGGGATCTGAGGGGAATAATGCTAAAATCAGCCTTGTAAAATGGGAGGACTTACGCATGCCTAAAAAGTTTGGTGGCCTTGGCTTCAAGTGTCAAAGACGGATGAACAAGGCTATGATAATGAAGCTTGGGTGGGGCATAATTTCGAAACCTGAAGCTTTGTGGGTGAGGGTGTTGTTGGCCAAGTACGGACTTTCCCATGCAGACCTTTTAAGGATAGACACTCTTCCTAAAGGGTCGGCGGTTGTGGGGGCAATAGGAAAAGTCTGGGGAGATATGAAAAAGGGTTTAAAATGGGAAATCCGGGATGGTAAGACAGTTAGATTCTGGGAGGATCCGTGGTTGAATAAGTTGGTACCATTGGAATCATTGGCTTTGAAACCAATTCCAGCAGATTTCAAAGGCAGAACAGCAGATTTCTTTATACTCCCAAATGGGCAATGGAATTGGAGTCTTTTTCAAGATTTTATTCCAGCCAGCGCGAGCAGGGCTATTGCGGGAGTATTTCCCCCTGATCCGGAGGCTGGAGCAGACAAACTGGTTTGGGTAGAATCCCCAAGCGGTGACTTTAGTACAAAAGCGGCATATGAGAGGCTAAGTCCAGGGGTGGAAAATGAAACAATGAAACTGTGGAAACTAATTTGGTCTTGGAACGGGCCGCAGAGAATGAGGCAAACTATGTGGTTAATGGCTAAGGAACGTCTCATGACGAATTGGGAGAGGTATCGTCGCCATATGCACGATGATCCGAGCTGTGGGGTTTGTGGAGCAGGGCAGGAAACTCTTATCCATATTATAAGGGACTGCACAAGGGCAACGCTGCTTTGGAATGAATTATGGCCTCAGGTGCGTGTGAGAAGGAATGAGTCGATGAGGATTCGGGAATGGATGCAACTTCATTTAATTGGCTCAAGTTCTGCCACAGAAGTGGAACAACTGTATTTTGGAGTTACTTTATGGAAATTATGGCAAGAAAGAAATCTCTGGGTGTTCAGGGGAATTCAGAAACCTATTTCCCAGGCCGGGGACGAGATTAGGACACAAGTGTTGAATATTTTAGAAGCAAGAAAGCAGATAAAGAAACTGGGCAGGTTGGGCATAGTGAAGGAGCCACAACGCATCAGCTGGAAACCACCGAGACAGGACTGGGTTAAGCTTAATGTTGATGCTGCATTTTCTCCGCAAGGAACGGCGGCCGCGGGAGGGGTAATCAGAGATGACAGAGGTATTTGGAAGGTGGGTTTTACAGCGCAAATAGGGGATTGCAGCGTACTCCAAGCTGAACTTTGGGGGGCATATTATGGTCTTCTTTTGGCTTGGGAGGCTGGCTATCGCAAGGTGGAACTTGAAATGGATAACATGGATGCTGTTAGGTTACTAAAGCAGAAGCATGGATGTTCTGGGGAAAGGACAAACATGATTAGAGCAATTTGCAGAATGAGGGAGAAAGCGTGGGAAATCAGTGTAGGCCACACTTTGCGGGAAGCTAACTCGGTGGCAGATCGACTGGCTAATTTTGCTACTTCCCAACCAGGGGATTATAGAAAATGGATAGAACTACCAGATATGCTACGACGCTGGTTGCAACAAGATTTTAGAGGACAAGCTTGGTTTCGACAAATAGCTGTTGGATAGTTTTAAGGCCTAAGCCTCCTTCTTTGTACCAAAAAAAAAAAAAAAGGTAATGTTGGAGTTGTACATTCGTTTTGGTGATGTAATAAGGTAGTACAGTTACTGTTGAATTACCTTAAACGCACACACGGCTTCTTGTACTTCATCTTTACCCGAAATATCACTTTCTTCTTATCACACAAATGCATTATTGCTATCCTCACTACTTCTCTCTCCTTCTCCCTCTCAAAAAACAAAAAACAAAAAATAAAAATAAAAATAAAGAAAAGGACTTTTTAACTTTTATTTGTTATATGAAAAAAGCTTTTAAATATTCGTTAATGTTCTTAGTAAGTAAGTATCGTGCAAGAAATAATAATTTTTAAATCTTTTCGTTCAATAATAACAGTCTCACTCTAATATTATTTTTGTCCCATAATAATAGTTTTTTAATAATATTTGTACTATCAATATATATATATTTACTCTCTATTTTCAATTTATATGATTATATATAATTTTTATTTAGTTTATAACTAAAAATATAAAATTATAAATGGAAAAAAACAAATATTTTATATAATCCAAAATAAAAATGATACATTGTCCAAACAAAAAATATTACTATAATAAGACAGAAAGAATACTTTACAAATAAGACTTTTAATTTTAAGATTAAAAAGATACTATATAATTATTATATATTTCCAAACCTTATTTACCGGGTAAATATTCATAGATTAGTGGTAAAATTTGTAATAAATGACAATGGAGGGTTTAAGCTTAATTCTTACTATTCTGTCTAGTATTTTACAGTAGTATAGTTTTTTTTTTTTTTTTTTTTTTTTTTTTTTTTTTTAGGAACCCGATTTACTATTGTGGAAAAGACAAAAAAGTGGTTATTGAAGAGATTAATTAATTCAAGAGTTCGAACTTTTAGTTTATTGAAAGGAATAAAAACCTCCAACCACCCATTCATTATTTTTAGATTTATTTACCGTTTTAATTAAAATATTAAATTTAGTTGTTGTTTTTTATTATTAAAACATAAAAATTAAAGAATTGAAAATAATTTTTAAAATATTGAATCTATATCCTTTTTATACCTTTAATAATTAACTCATACTTACTAAAGATACATTTACAAATTTAAAACCATCAATTTACCGAGATGATATTAATTGTTGTGAATTTTCAAATTTATCCTTTAAAGGGGGTACATGTGCCACCCAAAATTGATTTGATTATATATATATATATATATATATATAAAGATTTTGGATATCGAGAGGTTAAATAATTATAGTCGTACAAGTTAATAACTTTTTTAATTATTTTATTTAATTATAAAGAGACAAAATTATTTTTAAATTAATGAAAAATAATTTTTTTATCGTTTTATTTAGGATAGAGTAAAAAAAAAAAATCACTTGTAAATTTCTGAGGTAATTTTGAGATGTAATTCTTGGTGACCACGATTGCTCTTGATTTTGGGTCATTAATATTAAGATAAACTATATTTTTGGTTTTTTGTATTTGACCAAATAATTTTTTTGGTCTCTTACATTTTAAAATAATTTTTTTGACCCCTTACATTTACAATATGTATTATTTAGTTTTTATTATTGATTCTATCCAAATTATATCAATTTCGTTCATGCACAGTCTATAAGATATTCCTAAATGAATAATATAACAGTCTAAATATTAATCTAACTATTAAAAAATTTTAAAATTTTAAATCAGACGATTAAAATTTATAAATAACTAACCCGAAATTCACTAAATATAGATAAATCGTTTCAAATTTTCATAACGTGACTTAAATTTTAAAATTTTTAATATATACACTAATTTTTAAACTATTATATCCTTTATTAAAAAATTTTTGTATACTACTCATAAGTGAAACTATGATAATTTAGATAAAATAGACATTACAAAGACTAAATAGCACATTTTTTAAATGTAAGAGATCAAATAATGTATACTTTATATATAAGGGACCAAAAAAATTATTTTAAAATGTAAAGGATAAAAAATTATTTGAGCAAAGGTAAGAGATCAAAAATATTATTTTTTTAATATTCAAATTATTTAGCCATTGGTCTTGATGTTCTAAACCTCACATTGAAGCCAGTATTTAAAGTTGAGCAAGTAACAACTTAAAATAAACTGCATTTATTTTTTCTTGATACGAAGAAAAATAATTGCCACACTCGTAGTTCGAGGTTTGACTTAGAAAGTGAAACCTAAAATTATGAGAATAGTTTCGCTGATTAGACAAGATTAATAAAAACAAAAACAAGACTAATTAAATTTAATTATTTCCTTAAAAAAGACGGGGAAAAAGGATATTTTGGGTGATTACTAATCAAGGTAAAATTGATTACGTGATTAAGTTGATGCCTAGCTATTTTCCATTATAAAGACTTTTTGTAATATAGAGTCAACTAAACAAAAAATATTAAGAAGATAAGATTTGAGTAATGCCTCATTTTCCTTATTTTACACCAACATTAAAATTCCCTCTTTAACCATGCCTCCAAAATTACCTTCCGAAAAAACCCTAACAACTTTTTCTTCTTTTTAATATCTTAATTTTACCTTACCAATTCAAATACAATTGAGAACACCGGCATTGCCATTTTTCACCTTTTATTTTACTTAGTCTCGTTTTTTTACCATTTTATCATTTTAATAAAGAGATGCAAAATAATTTCAAGAGTTTGAACAAGTAAAAGGATGGGGTAGAATAGGGGGAGACATCTAAAAAAGGAGAGAAATAACAATTCAGAACACTCTATTTTAATTTATATAAATAATTTTAAATATTTTATATTATAAAAATTGACGGGAATAGTTTTTAGTTTTTTAAAGGTATAAATAAAAAAAATTATGATTATATTTTTTTAGTGGTACCAATGGCCCGATGGATTATCTTGCTAATCAGGTTTCTCATGGTATTACCGCATTGTATACGTCATTAACACGGTTACCACTTAGATTGCAAGAATTAATTGAGCTACACAGAAATCCTAATCCTTACTCCCTCCATTCCAAAATATAAGTCCTTTTCATCTATTAGGGAATCGGTCAAAACATAAGTTATTTGTTTATGTCTAGGAAACAATTATTGTTTTTACTCTATTACCTTTATTTAATTTACAATTTCATTAAGATTTATTTTTGTCATGACTATTCTAAGTTATAGCCTTATTATTATCAAAAATGCATTGAATAGGGGTATAACATGTTTAACCATTAAAAATTATAGAAATTTTTAAAAATTAATTACAGCCTTAATATTTGTGTTTTGGTCAAAATGACCTATATATTGAAATGGAGGGAGTATATTCGAGAGGATGTCATTGTAAATGATAACATGATTCATGATTTAACAAAAAAGTGTTAATTCTCGCCGGGTGTTGCCATGGTTTCCCTTGAAAAGAAATATATTAAGTATAGAAATTAGAAGCAAAACTGAAAATTCGACTTCTTTAAGGACAAAAAACAATTTAAAGTTGAATTCTTTTTACAAAATGAGAGAAGAATTTTGGCAGAAATTATACCCTGTACCAGTGGTACATGTACCTACTATTATATATAGTAAGTTTCGCATGACAACTGTACACTTACTAAATATAGTAAGTTTCGCCGACGCGCATCTTTTTTTTTTTTTTTTTTTTTCTCGCTGAGCCCACAACGTCTTCATACATCCACAAAATAACTGCCGCAACGTCTACATTCAGGCATGTGAATTTAAGTTGAATTTTTCACATAACACTTTCCATAATGTCTCCTAACACTGGCGTAATGTCCCCATACGTCTAAAAAATAACTGCCGCAACGTCTATATCCAGGCATGTGAATTTAAGTTGAATTTTTCACATAACACCTTCCACAATATCTCCTAACACTGCCACAACGTCCCTATACGTCAAAAAAATAATTGTCACAACGTCTACATCCAGGCATGTGAATTTAAACTGAATTTTTCACATAACACCTTCAACAACGTTTCCTAACACTGTCGCAACGTCCCCATACGTCCAAAAAATAACTGCCGCAATGTCTACATCCAGGCATGTGAATTTAAGCTGAATTTTTTACATAACACCTTCCACAACGTTTTCTGACACTACTGCAACGTCCAACAGCGGGGAGGAATCAGAAGTAACCCAATTCACATGAAAGTTTTAATATCTCATGAAAAATATTTATATATCATATTTCAAAGTAATAGAGCATTATTTGAAGAAGAAAACACAAATGTAACATCATTAATACATTACCCAACATCAAATTGCGAAAATAAATTTCGTAAATCCATCAAAAGTATTTCATACTTTATGATGTGGTGATTTTTGAAGAGAAAGAAGTGAATTTTAAAGAAAAAGAAGTGATTTTTTTGTTATATTTGGTGTTGTTCGTCGAAAAATACAATCACCGATCTCCGTTAAATTTATGTTTGGATGATGATTTGATTGAATCCGGTTTATAACAGAGTGCGGCAAAGAAGAAGAAGTGATTTTTTAAGAAGAAGAAAGTGGATTTTTGTTGAAGAAGAAGAAGAAAGTGCGTGGGTCTCAGTCTTTTATAGGGAGAGTGATGAATAATTACTAGGTACAGAGTATAATTTGCGGGATTTTGGTACTCACTTTTATTTTCATGACCATAACGTGAGCCCATTATATTTCTAGAAAAATGAGAGTGAGAGAGAGATATGTACACTCAAAAAGAAAACTATTGATTTGGATAACGTAGGTATTAGAGGGATTCCTCATTGTTGTTTACATTTGGATTAAGAAAGCACATATGCATTGTATGGAGCCCTTTAGTAGTATTTGTAGTATTAGTGGTCCAAAACTTCACCTTTGCATGTTGCATTTCAATATCATAATCACAACAGCTCAAAACTTGGTAATAATTCCAACCAATCTATAGCCTACTTCATGTTTCTACCACCATAGGTCGGTCATGCTATTTTGTATTCACCCTTGACGATGACGATTATTTGCACTGTTCTATCTATCATCTTGAAGAAGAAGAAGATTATATAAAGACCAAATAAAGAGCTTAAAAAATTGGTCAAACGTTTGTTAACCAAAATTCTCATTAAAAATGACCAAAAAAACATAATAAATTAATGTTATGAGACTAAAATGATCCCTGTAATTTTGGTAAAAAAAATAAATAATATTTAATGATTTTTCAGAATCTTCATTTTAATTTTAATTCTATACAAAGATGATAATTGAAGCCAGATCAAGTAATAACCGCCTTCGCCTATTACTGTTAGAAGGTATCATATTTGATTCACTAAGAGGCACATGCTAAATGCCTTTGACTTTTTTCTTTTCTTATTATTTTTTCCTAAAAATATTTGGTGTAGCCAAAGTTAATTGTCGAAAATAATAAAAACATTAAACTCTAGTCCGAATTTATTACTTTTTAAATTAAAAAAAAATAAAAAATTGAAGGTATTTGATTGTAGAAAATATTATTGTTCACTTATCCTCAATTTTCTCTTTTATTTTTCCCCTTCAAAACATATAAATTCCTATTGAATTTTCACTTTTTCATCCATTGGCTTTTTAGGTTTTTTTTTTTTTTTTTTGAAATTGAGGCGGTTAAATGTAATTCACTTGATTACTAGAATCATCACTCAGTTTACACTCTTCATTCCTTTCGTATAAAAAGTTTTGATTTCGTCTTCGCCAATGCTTTAACTATATTTTTAGATTTTTTTAAAAAAAGATCTATTTATATTCTCATACTCAAATTCAGAATTTATTATTTTTTAAATAGAAGTACCAATCATTATATTACAAATCCTTTGTCAATTCTAACCAGAATTTTAGTTATTCCAATTAATAAAATTTAATAAAATTAGCTTGTAATTTAATGAGAACTTGATTTTGGCTAATCTTAAAGTTATGAATTGAATAATGAATTTGAATTGTGTTACTAGTGTAATACAGGGAGAACACGCTTCTTTGGTTATGGTTTTAAGTGAAAATTTAACAAATTGATTGTATAATATGCAAGGTTGAAGATCTATTCCCTTCAAGGAGTTTATGGAGTTTGATTGAAAATTACCAACATCAATATGATTTTATTCATCGAGCAAATTCAAATTTAAATGTTAGGTATGAAACAAAATTTTTCAAAGTTTAAAAACAAAATCGAACAACAAGTCTAAATATAGATACGAGATGAGCTATTAGTTTTCAAAGATTCCCACAATGAACCCATGGTAGCGGTTAGATGGTACATTCAAATTTGAAGTATGTAGGAATGATGCAAAGTGAGGAAACAAGAAAAATTCTTGATGACAAAAAACAACCCGACCATATTTTTTTCATTATTGATGGAGTATATGGGCAAATGGGATTGTCCACGAACATGGCCATTTTCTTTCTTGACTGTAAAAATTAAAAAAAAAAAAAAAAAAAAGAAAGTTGCCATTTACTTGATGATGCTACTTTCCAAAAAATGGAAACCGAAACCAATGAATAAAAATTGATTCATTGATAAGCAAAGGAAAAAAGAAAGGAAGGAAGGACGACAAGGACAATAACCATACACAAACACCACACTCTCTAAAATAATGTAAGAGGGAATGGACAATTGTGGACTCAGAAAGCTAATAATGTCTTTGCGCCTTCTTCACAATGTGTACCCCATTCAAGGACCATTTTAGTTTGGACCTTTCTTCTTTTCTGTGTGCTCTCAATATTTACCTTACCACCCTCCTCCAAAACCACCCCCCCAAAGCTAGTTAAAGTGGCAACAATGATGTCTCCTCGTTTCTTTTGAGACATTTTGGTATGGAAGAAACGGTTTGAATTCAGTAAGTTCATAACTTTTTTTCAAATATCCGTGTATGATAAAGAATAATTAGTATATATGTATGGTAAAAATCGACTTATATTATAAAATGAATGGCGACTAACTTGTATTTAATCCATTTTTATATTATAAGTTATTTTTTCTTTATCGAACACTCATACTAGGGAAGCAATAAAAAGACATATCCAAATAAACTGTAATTAATTAAGGATATATGTGATTTATATTTTGACATATTCTCTAAATTGGAAAAAAAATAATTATAATATGAAATGGATGATTGATATTACTTTTTGAGAGAATGAAGCACCGAAGAATTTTGGTTTTCATTTTTTTGGCCCTTAAATTCAAGTGTTTGTTGGGCATCTTGGAACCCTTTACTAAAATTCTGTAAAGCTAAAAATCAAAGGAGACACCTACTAAGACTATTTTAACATGTTTACCTATTAACGTACGAATCATATGCAACGAATGTTTTGGCTTTTGCAGCTTGTCCTCACGCACCCCGTACCACTTCTCTTTATTTTACTCTACTTTCGTTTTTACTTGGACGGTAATTACTATCACCTTGCTTCGTAAAAATAATAATCTTTCATAATTTCTTTTTTTCCTCTCATAATAATTAGTCATATTTAAAAATTAATTTAAATTTCATAAGATATTTTTTATTTGTACTTTTACTAGTCCGTATTATTTTATCATCAAATCAAAATTAATATGTTGTTTTTATGTAGTTTATAATAAAAATATAAATTTAGGAGTGAAAAATATAATAATAATAAATATTTTATGTTATATGAGTTGTATTTTATTCAAAAGTTGTATCTGGTACAAACATAATTATTTTTATGGGCCAAAAAGAGTATTTTATTAATAATATCGTAATTTTAGGTTTGATTTTATAATTGATATGATTGCATATTATTTTTGGAGATTTTATAATTAATATATATACTCATAAAAAGTATAATAATAAATCATTTTTATATGTTATTGCCAAAAAAATATAATAATAAATATGTCGATAGATTAGATGGGGATTGAGGGATTGACGGATTGAAGAACGCAATATTTAAAGTAAAATATTTCAATCAATTCTCGATTCTAATTAATGAAGAACGACAACTATTTCAACAAAAATTTTAATTTTGTAGTTCAAAACAAATCCCTTTAAAACCTTTGAAAAAAAAAATCCTATTAATTGTGATTTTGTCCTTTTAATATAATTGTAATTTATCATTACGTCAGTGTTCGTAATGAATGCGATATCATAAATAAATTTTACTTGACCATATGACATAGTAAATACGAGTGTGTGTGAAATTTGTAGTAAATGGTAAGTTAAATTTTTTTTTTTTTTTTTTTTTTTTTTTTGTCGTTTGTATCGTGGGACAATTTCAGTAAATAAAAGAGTTTAGAATATTTTTTTAAAAAAATAATTTAAAACAAATAAATGCAACAAATATGTAAAGATAATTGTTCCCAATTTAGGCCGTCGCATAAATCATAAATGGCCAGCAGCAAGCGATTCAATGTCGCCACAAATGAATTGGTATCTAATTGTTGATAGGGAATGCCATGTTTTTTGAAACGGTCCAATATTAGTGACAGACGGTGACTTCCCCCAATTTAAATAATTACACAAATACAACAATTTAGTCAATTTCCCAACACTATCAATACTTATCAAGACTCGGTTTTAGAATCTAATTTGCCCTTTATTATTTACAATCCACAACTATTTTATTATTAATTATCTTATTCTGAGTGCCTCTCGTTTAAGGTTAATAGTTTTGTCCTTGATTTTTTTAAAAATCCTGTTTATAATATTGATATATTGCTTTCGATTGTAAAGCTGTCTTAGATGAAAATAGTGTTTCGGATTTTGAAGTATTTTTGTTGGTGTTAGTACAATACAACATATACAACAAATTCGATTATAAGATGAAAATAAATTTGTTTGGCTTCCTATTAGAGATTTTTGTACGTTTAAGTCAAGGGCCCCATTGTCGGAAAAACTTTGAATTTGAGTATTCCAGGAACCAAATCCAAGAATAGTTAACTTTAGTTCTAAACGTTTGGTAATCGACAAATTTAATCATAAATTTTGTTATTCGTAATATATTTAATCACATTAATAATCTTTTTGGAGTACTCAATACATATACCACGTTGATGCTACAGGGATTACTTTAATTCACGTTATAAATTTTATATCACATAGACTAATACATTAACGTAGGCTCCAAATATATTTTTTATTCAATTGTTATTATGACTAAATATAGTGTGAATAACAATATTTATGGTTAAATTTATTAATTACAAAATGTTCAAAACTAAATTTGATATTAAATCATATCTCAGGATTATTCTTGTATTTTTTTCCCTTCATTTTAGTGATAGTTTGAGACTGTTTCGTTGTATCAAACCTAAAACTCACTCAGTTTCTTAACCATATAAATTTAATGTATAGCATAATGCCAAAATCGAGATGTAATTTTTTGAAATTGGGAATTTTTTTATAGGATTCTAACACAGTCGACAAATAAGCAAATTAATTGACCTTTTTTGGGTATTAAAAGAAACAAAGTGGCAATATCATAATTTTGTTTTGGCTTAAGTAATTGTTTTTCTGGTCCCCCAATTTTATAATCACTACCATAATGAGACACATCACTTTCGATATATAAAATTATATTTCATTTTGATCACCTACCCATAGTTTGACCTGCCAATGGATAATTAGAAAAAATATTACAGCTCAACGGTATGAAATATTTACATGACTCGATCGGCAATTTTGATGTTTCCAACCAACAAAGTTTGACCTACTCTCTAACTAAGATAATTTTATTTAAATAGAATATTCTCCCTGATTTATTATGTAATATATTTATTGAAGTGAATAAATTTTTTATACTATATTTTACATTTTTAATGTAACTTCTAGTCTTTTATATTAATTTTTTTTAAAGAGAAGTTATGTTGGAAGAATATTAAAAATTAGTATAATTTTAAATATTTTATGTAAAAATCAGGATTATAAATTCTCATTTTGAGTAAATGCTTACAAATAAAAAATTATTTTATTATTAATATATATCAGTTTACTTTCAAAATCTAAATTAATATGATTTTATATAATTTATATATAATATATCATTAAAATATAAATTTATATGTGAAAATTTATAAATATTTTACATGAATTATATCATATAAAAAATTTAAAAAAAATTATATTTTACCTAAATAGAAGTATTATCACCTAATTATTATTGGATTGCATTAGCAACATTAAGAGTCAAATTGACTAATGAGACAAGAAGATTATAAGATTAAAAAATGTCATTAAGGCCGACTAATGATGGTTCGTGAAATTAATAAAAATTGAAATTTTTAATTTTAAAAAATTGATTTGTCACAAAGTGTAGAAAGAGATGTAAATATCAAAAGAATATGGAAATATCCAAGCCAAGTTTTGACCTTGTACATGACATTTGAGCTTCCCACTTAACCACTCCATTTTTTTTTTCTTCTTAATTAAATCTTCTAGTTTGATAGGCAATTTTAATAATAGTCTAGCTAACTCATATGGGCTTTGAAAATTTATTTAATTTATTACTTTAATCCCATAATAATAATAGTCTTATTTTTTCCGGAAAAAAAAAATTCAGACAAAAATAACATAGTTTGAAGTAAATTTTTTGTACTAATGTGAAAGATGATGCAGCTAGACAGTGACTTGCTGTTTGTTACCTCACGGTGAAAATAATTGTCCGGCCCACCTCGCAACAATAATCATATTTATTATATTATTTTAATTTAATAAACAAAGCGTTTTTACCTCTGTAATATTTGGAATGGATTTAAATGACTAATTTGTCCTTTACGAAGACATGAAGTATATTTTCTTCCGCCCCCCTATTCTTGGCTTTGGGAAATGAAGAAAAAGTCCAAATTAAAGGCTCCAATAAATGAAAATGAGTACACTCATTGTACTATGCTTTTTCTTGCACGCATTGCTCACACTTTTATTTTTTTTTTTATTTTGATGATATATTCTCTCTATTCTATAAAAATAATTATATATGAATAACGTATAGATTTTTTTAGAAATGTATCATAAAAATATTATATAATTATATTAATTTAGATATTATAAACAAAATAATACTAGTATTGAAACACAAATATTTATTATTCTGGTCAAGGGGGGCACGAACGTAAAATTAATAATGTTTTTGTAGTATATTTTGGAACTTGAACAGAGAACTTACGTGTGGGTTTAAAATAACAATATCGACACGTGTGTTGGGGTCACAGAAACGTAGCTGATTGCATCTGTGCATTTCTCAACGCAGTGGTCTTTTTCCCCAAAAAAAAAAAAAAAAAAAAAAAAAAAAAAAAACAACCCCACTCGTGTGTTTTTTAAAAAATGTGAAAAAGGAATTCTCGAGGAAGCGTGTGGCATTATCAAGAAGATAAGCTACGGTATGTACTAGTTGTTGTATTAAGTAAATCATGGTATTTTCGGGAATTTTGAATTTTATGAGCCCTCCTAAGTCATTTAAGGTTTTAATATTTTTACCCTGTTAAATTTACGAAAAAATGTAGAAATACTCCTATAGTATGATTTAATGATAAATTTAGTTCTAAATATTTAATAATCGATAAATTTCATTCTAAATTTTTTTATTCACAGTATATTTAATTCTAATAATAGATTTTTTAGATTAAAAAAAGTATTTAGGACTCACGATAATATGTTATTCATGTGTCTCAAGTTTGTCACATAAATTAAAGTAAATTTACGTGATATTTACGTCGTTTAGGAGTTGATAGAATTGCAATTCAGCTATTAAGTATCCAAAAAACTATTAATATGATAAAATATGTTGTGAATAGTAAAGTTTAAAACTAAATTTGTTGAAACATTTAGAACTAAATTTGTCACTACATCATACTTTAATTACTATTCTTATATTTTTTTCCCCTAAATTTATTGATCTAATAAACTTACATTTTTTATGAAAAAAAAAAGGAAAACGGCTCTATGTCAAGTTCTTTTTTAAAGTTTAAATATTTTTTATCCTTCATAATAATAAGATCTTCTTATTTTGATCCTCTTCCATTTTCGATAATCAAAATAGTTTCGTTTTTTTAGTGATAAATTCAAACAACTAACGATTTAACTCAAATTAACCGTTAGTCAAATTTAAAGTAAAAAATTTATTATTTTTTTCTTTCTTCTTCATTTTCTCTCCATCTCCACCATCCTCGTATCCATTTAAAGTTTTTATGTAGATTAATAATAGGGTAATTAATCTCATAAGTCCTCCATATCCACTGGGTATATGACAATGTTTATTTAAAAAAAAAAAAAAAGGAGTTTGGAGTGCAGGTAGTAATGTGGTTGAGTCTAATCACAAGAATCTTAACATTGTTGCAGTTTAAAAAGAAAAGAAATAAAAATTCCATACTAATTTAAATTAATGAAGTAGTTTAATTGCCACAATAATTGGATTAGGTAGGGGAAATTTGTTAATAGAGATTTACTAAACTAATAAGTGGGGCTTCAATTATGGTGATTGGATTTCATAAAATTAGCTCATGACATATCACTTGGTGCCAAGAAATGACAGCCTTTATATTCTAACTAACGATAATTACAATTTTACGTATTATATATATATATATATTTTAATTTAAGGTTTCGTGTTGTAAATGTACAAATATAAATGAAATAACTGTATACCCGAAATAATTTTATGGAACTATTTTTATATTAATCGGTAAAATAATTATTATTTTGTTCTTCCAAAACTAAAGAAAGTCATATTTATATCCATTCACCTCTTTGAATATGCTATTTAGCGAATAAGTAAAATTTAAGGGAAATAAAACAAAGGCCACAAAATGTAAAATGTTTGTTAAATTTATTAATTTAACATGAGCATTCAATTCAAAATTAATTAAAAATAATTAAAAAGATTATTGAATTATTTATATTAGATACAAGTGTTGTGAGTTTTCGATGTAAGATTGGACAATTTTAACGTGTTAAATACCATTTTGTCAATTTTCTTGATCCTTCTTTTTGAATTTTTTGACACAATGCTTATTCTAGTCCATCAACATTTAACCCTAGCTTTCAACATTTGGAGTTGCCTCATACCCTTTATCATTATTATTATTTTCATTATGTGTGGCTCAAATTTAAAACTTTCTTAATTTTAAGAAAAAAAATACCAACTATTACACTACCATCTCATTGTCGAATTACTCATACCTTAGTCCAAATTTACTTTTCCTTTTGACCCATTTATTACCATTCATTTTCAAGTTTTAATTGACTTTACAACTTAGATCAACCTTAATTATTTTGTTCTATTCATTTAGTGGTTATACATAATTATCAACTAAAAAAGAAAGTGACCTACTCATGTACTTTAATTACCGTGTTTAACTTAAAATTAGAAAGTAAATTCGTATGTATGATTCTGTTCGACACCGAAAACAACACTCATTTATGAGATTTCCAAAGCAAAGTTTTGATGACATAAAATCATCAAACAAATCATGAAAGAAGCCCTTTTTGGCACCTTTTTTTTTTCCTCTTCTTTTTTATTTTGCTTTTCCAATCCTCAATTATGAATGGGGCACTAATCTAAACCGGGTTTTTTGTGTGAGATGTAGGGGCTTTAGTTAGACAAGAGTATTGATGACAATTTACTTTGATGATGTGCCCTTTGAAATAATTGAAACACTTCAATACTCATTATATCTTCTTTAATGACTCTCTTTGGGAACATGGCCTTCTCATTACAGTAACACTTTGGACACTCCATTTTTATGGTTTTTTTAACCTTTTCTCAATTAAACAAAAGTTCCAAATTTCAATAAAATTTTAATAAGAGAGGGCCCAATATTATTATTATTTTTTAAAGTAGTAGTACTCCTTATGTCCCATTTATAATGACCTATGAGAATATGGACAAATTTTGTTTAGTTAATTAATTATTTTTATGTTTTAAAATATCTTTAATTAATTGAGAGTTAGAGTATTATAAATTCTAAAGTTTATTTTGAGATAATAGAATGATATTAATAATAAAAAATATTTTTTATCTCATAATAATAATTTTATTTGGATAGTATGTAATTTTTTTTATTTTAACTAAAATACACTAGTGTACATTATTTATTATATATAATCATATTAATTTAGGATTTAAAAGTCAAATAAAATAAATAAATAATAAAAATATAAAAATTGAACTATTTTTATAGGAAAAAAATAATTTTAAAATAGAACTATTACTATACGATTAGAATTATTATATATAAAACTTTGTATATATTTTTATATGTTGAGATGTGTAAATACATATGTTATTTTACTCTGACAGCCCAAGTTAGGAACCAGTTGACTATAAATGGGAGGGAGGGCTTATATTTAGGCAAAGTTGATAGTGTTGAATGGAGAAATAATTAATGTATCTTCTCATGCTATACATTTTTAGGCAAAACAAGTTTAAATATGGCCAGTTCCAAAATTTTTTGAAGATTTTTACTTTTATTTTCTATATTCTCTAGGTTTGGTTTTTACATATTTTCAACACACTCTTTTTATACATGCAATGAAAACAAAACATTCAAAACACTATTTATACATATTTATTAACACTCGTTAAATCAAACAATTAGAAATTTTATACCTTAAAGTTTCATATATGAGTCTTATGATTTTGATAATATAATGTTCGAAAATTAAACAACACTCAACTGGCATCTTTCTCGAGTCAAATGTGAATTAGTTTAAGTTTGATATATAGGTACATTTGAAATATCTCATTTTTAATAAAAGAAAGAAAAAAAAAAAAAAAAAAACCTTGAACGGTAGACACAGAACAGAAATGTCTCTTATTTCTTCAACAGCAGATAGAAAGGCAAAATAGTAATAAAAATAAAAAGGGAAATAAAAAAATTTTGGCCAAGATTCATAGACCAACTAATAACTAAATTGGACTATGCAAGTTTTTTTTTTTTTTTTTTTTCCCTTTTGGTGGTTTACATAATTGATATTAATATATTAGTGAAATGGATGTTGAACACGAAACCATATTTAATGTTGAAGAAACCTAAACACGAAACTCAATTTACATTTTCATCACATATTATTCCTAATTTTTCTTCTTTTTAAATCTTTTCTTTCCCAAAAAAATATACCTTAATTTATACATTTTTTAATGTACATAGTAAAATGAATATGAACATGAATATTCCATAATTTCAAATGTTATGTATATATATAAACTTTTATATATAGGTTCCACAAGTTTTTGTGAATAATTGCAATGAAAACATATTTTTATAAGAAATAATTTAAGATAGTATTGAATGAATGGTACAAATTGTGTGGTGCTCCTACAGCCTTGGTGGTTTATATTCCACTGTCACATAAAAATAATTATGTTTGCACTAGGTAGGATTCTTTTTATTTTAAATAAAAATATAATCTAAATAAAATGTTTATTATTATAATTGTTTCTGTTACAACTTTATACTACATTTTAGTTAAATTATACAAATATCATGTACAATTATTTTATTTTGATTATATTTATGAGTCGAAAAAATACTAAAATATTCCGATGGAAACTGGGATTTGCTATTTGGATTGGTCTATGAGGATGGGAAAAAAAAATAAAAAAATCAGTGTCGTTTTCGATCAAAATTAAAGCAGTTGATGGAAGTTTATAAATGAGTGAGGGGAGGAAAGTGGGACATCTTATTATTTTAGGGGGGTAGATGAGAAATCATAGTCCAAGTTGAGAATTATGATGGTACTTGTTTGCAATTTATTTATTTATTTATTTCAATCATAATGATAAAAATGCATGGGGTCTTGAATTATTGTGTTGTGTGTCACAATTATTTGATATTAAAAGTAGTTGAAGCGTATGGAATAAGTAGTTAATACCCCCAATTCATAGAGATTAGGGTAAATAGATAGGTTTTTGTCTGTTTTTTAATATTATATTTAGAATGATATGTCTTTTTTAATTTCAACATTTCAAACAAATCAGGAAATTTGATAAATTTTCTATTGTTAATTAAAAAAATGATTTTTTTTTTTTGGGGGGGGGGGGGGGGGGGGGGGGGGCAATTTTTTCTTGATATTTGACTGGATCAAGTTGAGGTTCAGGTGTGGAAGGAGCTTAATTAGATGTTGACTAGAGAATATTATGGAGTAGAATCAAATAATTGCATTACAGCACTATAATAATGATAATTATTCTGATCTATTTTTTTCAAAAGCATTAATTCTAGTCATATATTCCAAAATAAAACCTGTCTATATTTTCCAGAAAATGATTGAACATAAAAATGGTTTTCCCTTTGGAAAGAATCTTACTACTTTGTCTTCTCTGATTTTTTTTTTTTTTTTTGTTTATTTTTTCCTCACTCAATTTGGCTCTTGAAAATATCATTAAATTACTAATTACTATTATATACTTTTTTATCACTTTTTATTCAAAATATTCAATAATTCTTTTTTTTTTATACTAAAATGAGTCGAAATTAACACCTATTGTGTCTATCACTACACTATATCCTTTTGTTTTTTTATTCTATTTTTTAACTAAATTCTTAAATTTTTATTTCAGAATATAGGATTCTCGTATGTTATTGATATCTTACCATTGAATACACGGTTAAATTTTTTAAAAAATCATGTTGGTGCCTGAATATGCATTTTTTTTCTTATTTATTATTTGTATATCACTACAAGAAAAAATGGCTTCTAAAACACTTGAAAATGTTATAATAGACAAAATTTCATCACATTTTATCTATGGCGACACGAATCTTTTTGCATGGTCTAAGTAGGTGTGGTCAAAGAGGTATTGGATAACACGACACTTTTTAATGTGAATATACATATGAAAAATGTGGAGTTATAATATATATGAAAACACAAGTATATGTCATAATAAATCATCTATTATGGCATAGTTGTTGGCTATACAGTGTTATATATATTAATATGTGAATACATAATAAAGTGTTTGGATACAAAACCTATTATGACAATTTTAATGTTCATACAAATACCATAATATCATAAAATTATTGTTATTATATTATATAATTAAAAATATATAAATATATTTTTAAATAGATAATATATGATGTTATTTGTAAGTAAATATACAAATAGTCTTATGCTATTGAAAATCTAGCCTATAGGCATTCAAACTCAATCCTTCTCTTTTAATACTACATTTAACACCCAATCATTCTCTACATTTCCGACGTGGGACAATACCAGACGACTTTAAACCATACTTAATAATGTAATTATATATGTATTACAATTACACTATACATAGTAATTTATTAATACCTTAAGTTAATATATTAACAAATAAAATAACATTTAATTGTGTTTCTATACACATGTAGTAAGGGTGTGGCGATATGTCAATTTTGCTAGTGGATATATTAACAAATAAAAGAACATTTGATTGTGTTTTTATACCTATAAAATTTTAATTATACTTCTTAGTGTTTTGATTTAAATTCTATTATAACACTTATTTTAAGTGTCATGATAGAATTTTATTTGATGACACGTTAAAATAGTTATAACAACATCGCTATTGCAATGTTTGATTAGACATAAATAAAGTTATTTGATGTGATGGTAGATAGTAATAGATATATCTATAGTTTAGTGTTACCAAAGAGGTGTGGTGAAAGTCTAATTTTCTTGTAGTGTATTATCATTTTACTCTTTTTCTTTATCAAATTATTTTTATTATTTTTTAAATTTAAAAATAATAATGTTTTAAAAAAATTAAAAAAACAATAAAGACATTTGGATAAAAATCACAGTATTTACCAACAATCACAATATAAGATGCATTATTCTATTTGTTTGCTTACCAAAATGTCGCTTAACTAAAAAGATTATACAAAGTTTTTTTTATTCTATAATAATAATATAATTTATTTATTATAATTGTACAATAAATAAAATTATTTTTTAGAACGAATACAGTATTACTAAATTTAGTTGTGTGGAAGAAAGCTTTGAAGGATAATATTCTTAAATGTTTTCTTACGTTGTACTTTCCCACAATATTCATTGCAGTTAGAGACTATTATTTGCTTAGTGTACGTTTCTTTTGTGATCAATTCATTAGAATGGAAATCCATTAAATTGGAGAAAGTAATTATTTATTGATAACTTTCACCTCCTTACCAAATAATAATAGTGATATAGGTTTACTATTTTTACCCAGAAAAAATAGTTATATTTCGAAACTTGTAACTATATTATTTTTACTTGGCTAAAAATGAAGTCCTGTTTAGTTTTTTTTTTTTTTTTTTTTGAATTGAGGATTTCATTAAATTATTGGAAATCGTCCAGCACAAATTGGGAAAGAAAATCTAGCATAGAATGCCAATCTTGAGATGATTTTTTTTTTTAATTATGGATAGGATTTTGCTTAAGAATATAGTAGTTTGTTTGAGATGGATAGAAGATCATAGATGGATAAATTGTTATATCCTCATTCTTGAAAAACTTGAGACTAGTTGTGTTTGTTGGGCGGAAATGAGAATCAAACAATCAAAAATATGATTAATTAAAATTCACCTAAGTAATGTGATTTGATTTTTATTTTAAAAAATAATTATATAAATATGATTAACAATATTTTTTTTAAAAAGCTAATAAAAGAGTTCTACTTCTTACTCATCAATTTCTACACCCAATGTCAAAAAAACACACACACAATATCACACATTTATGTAAGGATGGATAACATTCACACTAGCTAGCTATCCAATTGGGCTAATCCTAATCAGCCATCTAGAAAGAGTACAAAATTACATTGAAAATTAACAAGCACATAAAAGTTGAAATTTACATTAAAAATTTATGACATAAAAAAAAAATATTGAGACAATCAATCTCTCCCAATTGTATTCCCCTAAGTCAAGTGATCCTTCCTCAAAATGAAATAAAATTATATTTAAAAAACCTAACCAGTAAAAATCATATGAAATCACATCGTCCTACTTAATTTTCTACAAGAATTCATTATTCATTTAATTCCAACGAGGAAAAAAAAAAAATTTGGCTTGTTTGTTTGCATCAATGGTTACAAAGTAGGTGTCGTAGGCTTTGAAAAATTAATGAATTATTTAATTTTAAGATAAGGACTGATGAAGACATAAAGGTGTTTGATAAGGAAAGCTACAATATAGATGATGAGGATGATGTTTGTTCCTCATCCCACAGAAAACCTACACCCTCTCTCCCCCCTACCCCTTCTCCCCTTACGTGTTGCTGGTGGAGTTTTTCTTGTGTTTCTTAGCTCAAGCCTTAGTGAAGACATTATTGGGATGACATTATCTACTAGTTTGGTCGGTTTCAACTGAGGTTTTGGTTACTCAACATAGCACAAGTAGGTCTAGGGTTGTTGAATTTTAAAATGTTTTTGGGGTTCGATTTAATCTGATTTAATTTGATTTATGTTAGATCAATTCAATAGGTATTTTCTTAATAAAAAAATAAGTTAAATCGATCTAAAACTGATTCTAACATTCTTTTAACCTGTTATACACAAACAAAGAGTTTAACAAGATTAATAATAAAACCCCAACATTTCTCTCTTCCTCTAGCTTTAGTGCATGGTCAATATGGAGTTGAACAAGTCTAACATACTATTCATTACTTGGTGTGTTCGGTTGGCCATGGCCCCAAATGCTGCATTTGGCAAAAAGTATCTTTTTCTTTTCCAACAATTTACATCAAGAGAGGAAAAAGCTGTTAATTTGGATAAATCATCATGTTCATAGATAAGATGAGAATAATTTCATTTAAACTATCCCTCTTTTTTTTTTTTTTTTTTTTTTTCTTGCTAGCCCAACTACAAGTCAAGATATCTCAAAACATGTTTTGTACATTACAAGTTTAAAGCGATACATTAACACAATTGAAAAATACATTAATCTGTTTTTCAGTAATTAAACAGGTCAAACAGTAGTATCCCGATAGGATCCGAGTACTCGCGGATCATCTCGATAACCTTTTTCCCAAAATAGTTTTGTAAAAAAGAAGCAAATAGAGATGTACAAGTAAAGGGCCCAATGAATAATGAAGAGGTTGATGTTTGTGGGGATATTATGGTGGGTTTTGTTATTGTTGTCGTTGTGACTTGAGAGAAGAGAAAGCATGTAGGAATCAAATGGCCCCTTTCTTCCTTTCTTTCTTTCAAGCCTAACCTTTGATTCTTTTCCAGTTTCCCTAAGTCCAAGATGGACTGCGTTCTCTCCAGGAATATACTTCACCAAGTGGCCAAGTTCTGAAAAGCACTTTTGGTTTTCCTCATAATTATATTATACACTACTCTCATCCTATGCCGCTTATATAAGACATTTCTTGAATTGTTAGAGCTACAATCTTGATACCTACATTGCCTTAACCTTTAATTCACAACAATTCCATTTCTTCCCAATACTAATTGTGAAATTGCCCCATTAATCCTTCATAGTAGCACTCAAATTTAAGTTAAATCAACCGTCTAACGATTAATATCGAAGGCGTTATACTCTCTGTATCTCACTCGGATAAAAAATTAAATAATGTAGTTTTGATAAATTATATAAAAGTAATTTTCTTCTCATTTCTCGTATATCACGCCACACATATTAGAATTAATAGTAAGTTTTGTATTTTATTCGGATAAATAATTAATAAAGGGTCGACATTCAGCACAATAGAAAAATATAGTAGGACAGAACATATCAAATCTAGTAACTTCACTTTAATGATTTTGTTAAAATTTCACGACGACAATAATAACGTATAAGAGTGTAAATAACGTAATTATTAAGTTATATAAAAGTCGTTTATTTTTAATTTCATATATTACGCAACATATATTAGAATTAATAGCGGATTTGAAGTCTTGATTGGTATATGACTAGGCATAACGATCGATAGGAGCTGCTTCTTTTTTCTACACTTTCAGGAGAGGACCAAAGGCTCTTCTAAGCCTATGATAAGCATTGCAGAACTGTTCCTATTAGAGCAGTGTCATTTAATCGTACTCAAGTTAATCAAACATTGATGCTCAGTTTGTGGTTGTATTCTCTGCATATACTGTTGTACGTCTCTTTCAACGGGTCCATATACCATCCACCCAGATCATACTATCAGTGTAATCTGGTTCAGAGATGTGACCCGTTTATTTATGGGTCGAACCAAGTCGGACAAAAAATGTTTGACACTCTACCTGCAACAATATTAATTAATCAATCAAGACACACTAATCCCCACGAAGATTAGACGTGCTAATTCCTCCAAAATTAATGAAAGAAACCTAAATTATCATCCTTAATTTATGACCACATAAGTCATCATAGTAATCCTAGGAAATATTGAGGCGTTTTTACATATACTGTTGAATTGTCAATGACAGTTCGCAAGAATCCCGTGTTGTTTACTGTATTCTTTGTAGATGATGAGCCTACTATTCAAGCAATTTGTCGGTGGATTCAAAGAACCCTAATCTATTTTACCCGTGATAATAGAAGTAGGCAATAGATTAGGACATAGGTAATGAAACCCTCTAAATTTTTAGAAGTTTGCTCTGAAAAATCGAATACGTGAAATTTCGACTTACTTAAGTATTTTCTTCTTAATCGATATTTTGAAAATATTAAATTATTTTAAATACATGAACTATTTCTTTATTTTCTAATTGGCTGTAAGGGATAAAAGAAAGATCCGATTATTCTTTTAATAATTTTGGATCTAGCGGATTTTAAAGTAGGATTCGAACTCATATGAATTTCTAACAATTTATTAGAAAAAAAAAGAACGAATGAATAGGTGTTCTGAGACGTGGTAGATTGTCTTTGTGAAAAAAATCAGTTTAAATTCACACACATGGCGTTTTTGGACGCGGTGCTTGTTGTTTTTGACGTGGTGCTAGTTATTCTGAGACGTGGTGGGTTGTCTTTGTGAAAAAAATAGCTTAAATCACATGCATAGATGTAGACGTTTCTGGATGTGGTGCTAGTTGTTTTTGACGTGGTGCTAGTTGTTCTGAGACGTTGTAGACATGCCTGGATGTAGACGCTGCGACAGTTATTTTTTAGACGTTGCGGCAGTTGTTCTGAGACGTTGTGGACTCAGCAAGGAAAAAAAAAAAAAAAGGCGCGCGTCGGCGAAACTTACTATATTTATTAAGCGTACAGTTGTTAAGCGAAAAATTACTATATATAGTAATAGGTACATGTATCACTAGTACAGGGTATACATTCTGAAACACCAGGGTTGTACTTGTTACAGGAATAAACTCAACACCTTAAACACGAGTTGTGGACGGTCATGCAGCACCTGTGTTCGCGTTCTCAAAAATACTCCTCTCTTTCCAGAAAATATGTGAATAAGAAACACACTTATTAATCGTTTTATTAAATTATGACCTTACATTTACTAAAATAGTAAAATAAAAATAAATTAATTTGTCACGGAACAACTATTACCAACATTTTATTCAAATTTGATGTAAGAATTCCGATCATCAGATCGAACTCCACTAACTTATAATTGTGTGATCCCACTATAACTGGAGTTCTTTCAGTTGAGAGAATCTTTGCAGAAGAGCCTACTACTGATTACAACGAGCTAAAGGACCTCCTCCTCAGTTCAGACTCTAGTGCAAGAAAAATTTAAAACCAAAAAAAAAGGGTGCCATCAATGTAATAATTGAATGGCGTCGGAATATTATTCCCGTACGTGTAATTTTCTTTTTAATGGAAAAATATATCCAATTTTATTAAAACATTCATATTTTTAAACGGTAAAATTTATAAAAACGATTGCAACTTATTAAAAAGTAAAAGAAAAAATATAAAAATAATTTTTATAGTAAGATTTAGTATCAAATTTAAGTATCAAATTTAATATTAAATTTTGTTATTCACTACATACTTAATTTATTTACAGCGTTTTGAACGTTTAACAACTGAATCGTTATTTTATTAATTCTTATATAACGTGAATTAATTTAATATTTACCCTTCAAAACTCAACATAAAAATAATGTAAAAATAAGTGGGTTGTAATCTATTAATTGATATTTCTCATTTAAAATCAATAAGAATTGAATTTGAGTCATTTAAAATTTGACATCCCCCTAAAAAAATAAATAAATAATGGAAATAAAACACTTAAAACTTAATTACAACCTTAAACTCACTTAGGAAAACCGGTCGGAAGCAATGGTGTCTTAGGCCAGCGCAACCACCGTACTTAAGTGAGCCGGATGACGTAGGGCCGAGGTTGTAAGAATGGCCGGCCCAAAGCAGGCCCACAACTGTACAGCGAGGAGTTTTAATATTAATAAAAACAGACTGAAGACTGAAATGTGTGAAGTTTCTGGGTCACAGCAGCAGAACTCAACATCTGGATTCGGATTCTGGACACTAACTTTAAATGGCTCATTACGTGCCAATAATTATATCCAGAAGTTCCAGAAAAATATTATTATAATATCCACCCCCCAATTTATTAAATATTAGGATAATCCCCCCATTTGGACTTATCCAAATGAAAATTGAACTGTTGGGAATTTGAAGAAAAAGTCAATCATTATTTTAAAATAATTACCATTATTTTTCGATGAATCATCAACCATTATCTAATCATTATAAATAGATAAATCAATAAAGTACATCACTAATTCTTCAAACCTAGAACTCCAAGATAATAATTTCTTTTAAGAAAAGAAAAATGCAGAATAGTCATATAATATAATTTAGTATTAAACTAAATGTTTTGACAATTTATTAATTATTAAAGATCATAATAGAGACAAGATAATTATACTCATTGGTACTCCTATTTAAAATCAATACGTGTTGAATTCGAACTATTTAGATTTTAGTAATTTTTATTATAAAAAAAAATCATAATATAGAGACTATGAAAAAAATATATATATCAAAAAACAATAACGAGCCATGGATCACAAAGGCAGTTTATCCATTTTCAATATTCTAAACCACTTTTTATCGTAATAATCATGTAATACGCTTTAAATTCTAGACCACTTTTATTCTAATATTCGTCTGACATTCTTTATAATTCGACACGACAAGATTACTAGCCAAATAAGCAATGAGGATGCCAGAATTGAGGAATAATCAATACAGACAAAGACAGATCTGATGAATAGATTTGGAGCTGCCTGCGAACGTTCAATAATTGTCCTTTGTTCTTAAAACCTCAACATGGAAAAAGCAAGCTTTCTACCTCAACAAAATCAAAATTACACACAACTTCTTGGCTTACATTGTTTCCATTCAAATACAGGAATACCCTAATAAAGATGCAGTTGCTGTTTTTTTTAAGGTATAGGGAAGAACTGAACTACAAACCCTCCTCCAATTTTCTTCTCTAGCTTCAAACAAATGATTGGATAGAAACTAACCCTGGTATTCTTGCCCCGAAAGGCAGCTTTTTTCAAGGAACATTCATGACTTGTATCGACTGCAGCATGTCCGAAACAGCAATTACCAGATCACCTGACTTAATCATTCCCCTGGCCTTGAGCAATGAGAAAGTTTTGTTCAGGTTAGTTTCCATGTCGTCCGAGAAGCTCAAGCGGAAAGGGATTAAACCCCATTGTAGATTCAACCGTCTGCGCACGGATGTTGTCGTTGTGAATGCGAAAATTGGGCAGTCAGGACGACAACGTGACAGAAGTGACGCCATGTGTCCGTCCTTTGTGTAAACAAAGAGTGCATCAACCTCTAAGTTGTTCGCTGGAAATTTGAACCAAGAAAACAATAAGTTAACACCAGCAACTACATTAGAGCAAGAAATGCAAAAGAAACCATGAAAAAGATAGGAGAGATGTTACGAAAAATAAACACGTGAAGGTGACAGATATTCTATTGTATTATCATGCGTTTCTAAATGAATCACAGGAATGAACAAGGAGGTTCACTGTTTCATGAGCGGCAGGGTAGTGATAAACCCTTCCTGAATAACTAGCTAGAACTACCGAAATCTAAAAGAAACATAATAAAATTTCAGCCAGTTAAAGACAATGAGACTCTCAGAAAATGATAAGTCAAACTGATTTATCTCAAGGAAATCTAGATGACATTCAGAAAGAAGTTAGGAATTGTACAATTTCCTGTAATTAGTAACAAAAAGCTATCCAAAGAATAAGAAAAACTTGAATTGCTGATAGAAAATGAAACTTCACACCACGGAGAAGGTAACGTGAACAAGTTTTTAAGAAGAATGAGGAACTGTAACTATAATCATTACTTTGAGATAATCCTGTAAAGCAACCAATAGGTTCAATGGAAAAAATAGGTTCACTTTATAATAAGAAGCCAAGAGTTGGTTTAGATTATGGTTTTAGAGAGCCTTGCTTTCAAGTGAGTTCTTTGAGTGCCCTTTTTTAAGGGTTTTGATGCTGAGGGAATGGGCAAGGAATGAAACCCTGTGCTTGGTGTGAGGGTATTATTGATGAATGGTAGTTTCCCTTCCCCACTTTTGAGCATTAACCAAAACCCTCCATTATTGTGAGGAATGACTAAAACAAAAAATTAGCCCCCTTTTTCTTTTCATATTCTTCATTCCCTAATTCAAACCAGGCAACACAATATAATGATTATACACATTCTCATTCCCAGCTACCATCACTATCATTCCCATTCCCCAAATGAACCAAGCAGGCAAGCCCCTCCCAGTTTCATTCTCATCAACCACTTAAATTCTCATACCATATTTTCCAAGAAACTCAACTAAATAAAAGGGGTCCAAGTCTGACAATAAAAAATAGTCATTTCTTACTTAAGTCAGCTCTGTAGATAAAGACATTTCACACCAGGCAACCAGCAGACACCCCCACACCCGACGCCCAGAGAATTCTCTCCTTTCCTCTTACTTGAAGAGCATTGGCCCTATTTTTTACCAGTAACCAGTGTCCTTCAATGCATACATCACATTGAGAAGTAATTACATGCAATACAGCAAGCAGAAAATGTCACTAAAGTTGAAAGCAGCCTGGTTAGTGCGATCTGACCAAGTAATATTCAGTTGACAAATTCAGGTAAAACTGGTGGCAAAACCTTTGAAAAGGAAAAAGAACAATGTTAATTATAGCGAGAGATCACACAGAAAAGGAAATGCATACCCATCTTGGCAGCAGAGTTGCAAATCTCTTCTGAGATGCTGTCGGTATATGAAGAAGCTATGTCTGGGAGTTCCATAGCTTCATGGTGTTTCTCTTCTCTCCACCACCTCTCAATTCTAAGACTAACACTTCTCAAAACAGTCAGTGCCTTCTCAGGGTACTGACCCATGGCTGACTCGCCAGAAAGCATCAGAGCATCGGACCGTTGCCTAACTGCTTCAGAAACATCAGCCACTTCAGCTCTAGTGGGAGTAGGGTACTCAATCATGGACTCGAGCAACTGAGAAGCGACAATAACAGGCTTATTTAGCTGCCTGCAAAGTTGAACAATCTTTTGCTGCTCTGAAGGGACCTGTTCCAAGGGGATCTGAGCACCCAGATCTCCTCTTGCAACCATAGCTCCATCTGATGCTTTAACGATCTCCTCCAAGTTCTTCAAGGAGTCTACGCTTTCTATCTTTGCAATTACGGAAATATCACTGCAGCATGTGTAAACATCCATGAAAATGAGGAAAATAAAACAGGAAACAAGTTGTAGTGGAGACAATGCTTCCAAAACAGAGGATTGATACTGGCTTCAAATCGGAGCAAATTAAATAGAGAAAATATTTGAGAAAGGATATGAAGTGTAATTATGAACAGTGGGAAGGGACTACATAAAGAGGAAGAAAGAAAGATATCCAGTTTGCAAAATATATTATACGTTCATCTTTTGATAGGTAACAATCTTTTCCACTACCAAAAAGCACATATTCAAATAGAGTACATCAGGAATTCATACCCATCACGAGCCCTTGCTTTTATATAGCTTTTCAAGTGAGTAATCACTTCAGCAGACTTGACAAATGATATCGCAATGAAATCAACACCTTCAGCTATCCCGAAATCAATGTCTAACCAATCCTGTACAAACAAGAAACTTGCCTGTTATTATTTCATAAATTTACAACCCTGGAAACGTATATAGCACTCCCAACAATAAAATGCTGCAACTTAAGAAAAAATAAATTATTTTCAATAGGCAATGAGATAGAACAAGAAAGATAAGTACAAACCTTGGAGGATATAGTTGGTAGCATTGCATTACGTTCTCGTACTAAGCTTCCATTTCGCCAGAAGGTCAGATTGGCTCGAGGTAACAGAAGTCCAGGATCTGTGCATCTGCATTTGACATCAGGGCCAATTTTTTCAATCACCTCAAACCTGACCATTCCACCATCCACTAGTAGTTCATCTCCAACTTTTACATCTGTCATAGTATAAGAAGAAGAAAAAAGGCATATGTTTTTACGATCAGTGTAAAAGTAAAATTTAGAACGTCAATTCTGTTTCCTAAAAATAACCACTGCAAATTTGAATTTGTAATAGAATAAGGTTCACACCTTCAGCAAACCCTTCATAGTTCACATTTATGGTGCATTCAGGTAGAGGTGACTCAAAAGCTCTAACACTGAAAGTCCATACTTCCCCATCCTGCAGACAATATCACTCACAAAAATAAGCTCCATGACAGCAGATGCAAAAAAGAGAAGAATTATACTATATTGGTTGCTCATACAAGCTTATGCCAAGGCTGATAGTGTTCAAGTTATGACAATTTCCTGAAATCAAATAATTTATTTTGCTAAAAAACTAAAGCCTTTGCTTTCAGTAGGTATGGCAGGCAGTTTCATCCATTGCCATTTTTTGTTATCCTCTGACTTTATCAAGTTCATGAAAGAGTTCCAAATGAAATGCCAAAACTGGAAATACATCATCTGGCTAAAAAATAGAAACATTAAGGAAATAAGGAAAAATGCATGCACTAGTTACAATCTAACAAACTTCTCTTCAATTGTACATGAGTTTACAACTCAACTTTTCTTTTGCTTGTAGTTACTCATAACCAGGTCAAACAAACATTTTTCCCCCCAAATGCTTGAAATTACTGTGAATAACTGAAGTAACCCATCTAACTTTTTGCTCATCAATGTCATCATCATCCCACAAGCACATATCCCCCTAATTGGAGGCACCACCAAAGATGCAAACCACAATGTTTACATCCGCCATTCATTCTGAAATGAATTCAAGTCAAGTCTGATTCTTTTTAAACTGGTTTTATGAATTTGCATTCAAAAAGCATACCTGTCAGATCATCTAACTCCACTCCTAATCCACTAATGTGCACATCCCTCTTCACTAAAATCAACATAATCTGATAAATTGCATGCCAGTGCACGTACAGAAAGGGCAAAAAAGATATTTCACCCATTCCCGAATCATCTTGAAGTAAAACCCATCACAGACTGCAATGCTAACTGATTTTAGATTTCATGTATTATCTGGACTAAATTCCTCCCAAAGCATCATACTGATACTCACTGTCTATTCATAAACACCCCCGTTCACTCATGTTCCACTAACATCATGAACTGAATGGAAATGTACCAACGGAAGCACAGAAAAACTACCTCAGACTCTCCTTATACCAGCTGATTTCATTAAATCAACGATTATCAATGAAGTTTCTCTCAAGAATCGAACTTGCTCATTAATTATTAAAAAGATGTCATTTTGCTCAAGTTCCACCTTCTTTCACCAATCAAATGATCCAAAATAACACGATCTCCGGCATTTCAAATTATTTAGACCAGCCAAACACTAATAACAACACAGAGTGATTCCACCACAGCCGATAATAAAAAACAAAATGCTCACATGAAAATTTGCGTGATCAAGAAAACGATTCAGAAAAAAGAACCCAAAAAGAAAGACTTTTTCTGCGGTCATTTACCTCTGCTTTCACAGACGAAGAGCCACCAAGATCTCCCATGTGAATTTCACTACCTTCAGTATCCATCATAATAGCCACCGCGAACCCTTTCTCCTCGTTCAACTTCCTCACCCTCTCGATCACCCTCTGATGCCATTCCCTCGTCCCATGACACATATTAATCCTCGCCACATTCATTCCACCGACCGCCAACGCCTCCAGCTGCTCCGACCCACAAGTGGAGGGTCCAATCGTGCAAATCAGCTTAGTCCTCCGCGTACTCCGGAACCCATTCTCCTTCAATTCCGCCTCCGTCACTGCATCAACATCAATTGGGCTGGCAGTATCCTGCACCAGCGCGCGAGACACAATCCCACCACCTACGCCATTACTAGAAACAAGCACCTGTGGAGGAGCTGCCTCCGGATCAGAGCTGGTAGACGATGATGCTTTTGTAATGACAAGCTGGGGAAGTTGGGTCGGTGTACGGAGACCGGAGGTTTTAACTTTGACCGGCAAAGGGAAAGTCCCGGTGAGGAATGAAATTGAGGGTTTAGAAAGGGAGGAAGGGGTTGAAATGAACAAGTTAAGAGATTGAGACATTGGGGCGGTGAAGTGAAAGATTTCTGAAGTAATTGGGTTGAATGTCGGGCGGAGCTGATGAAAAATGTAGAAATAGAGCAGTGAACTGAGAGAGTGGCAGTTTGTTTAGCGGGCGGAGAGACCGAAGCTTTGGACCTTCGAAAATGTCGTCGGTAAAGTAAACTTTGAGGGTGAAATTTGATGGAGAAACGGCAATGGATATTCCAGTTGGTATGATACTATTAGGAGTTAGGAGTAAAGGTGCGAGTGTACACCTACTAAAAAAAAAAAATTTGAGCTTCTCTCTCATCTTCTCCTTCATCAGCCTATTTTCTTTTTTCTCTGGCGTCGATTCCGGTTATTCAATGAAGATTTTTTAATATATCTTACCGCCAAAATACTCCTCACCTCTCTCAAGCTTCAAAACTCATACCATTTTACATAAAACTTTACAGTTTACATATGTAAACTCGCAGTTTATAGTTTACATATGTAAACTGATAATAATACTTTAAACAGACATTCAGCACTTTACATAAAACAACCAGCACTTTATACAAATGAATCATAACAATGGTTTTACACTAACAAAGATCACTTTGAACCAGAAAAGAGCATTTAACATCAAAGAAAAACAACCAGCACTTTATACAAATGAATCATAACGATGGTTTTACACTTACAAAGATCACTTTGAACCAGAAAAGGGCATTTAACATAAAAGAAAAGCATTTTGACCAAAGAATCAGTAGTTTACATAAGCCAACAGAATTTTTGCAGAACACAGCTCTGTTCTTTGTTGTTTTTTGGAAAATCTAGAAAGCCAAAGTTGCTTATATAAATTTATGAGTAAACCTTATGCAAAGAGGTTTAAATCGAGCTATAGTTTGCTTAAATCGGACAAAGAATGAAGAAGATATGAATTTCTGAATTACAGTTATTACTTTAGATTTGTTTGCGAAAAGAACAGTACTTGCAGCTCTGTTTCAAAGCTGATTTATGGGAGATTTACAAGTCCAAATAAAGATCCGTAAAATTATGTGTAATCCTTGTAAGGAGAGGTTTAAAACAAGCCAAAGTTTGATCAAAACGGATGAGAAACGATGGAGATATGGAATTCCAAAGTTGAATGACAGCTGCAGAATTTTCACGTCACTTTATATAAACTTTGCAGTAAACTTTACAGTTTATATATGTAAACTGACAGTTTACATAAACTGTAAAGTTTACATAAACTGTAAAGTTTACATAAACTTTGCAGTAAACTTTGCAGTTTACATAAACTTTGCCCAAGTACCAATTTACATAAACTTTGCAGTTTCGAAATGAAAATTGCAGTTTACATAAACTTTGTAGTAAACTTTGCAGTTTACATAAACCTTTGCAGTAAACTTTTGCAGTTTACATAAACTTTGTCTAAATACCAGTTTACATAAACTTTGCAGTTTACATAAACTTTGCCCAAGTACCAGTTTACATAAACTTTGCAGTTTACATAAACCTCTCATTCACCATATGTAAACTGCAAAGTTTATGTAAAGTGGCGTGAGAATTCATATGTATATAAACTGGCAGTCTATACATAAACTTTTAACAAATGAAGCGTGTGAGGAGTGAGAGGGAGAGACATGCGCATTAAATGCGGCTGACCCACTTCTTTTGTGCATTTTTGTCAAAAACCCAGTTTTTACCCAGTTTTTGCCCAAAAAATCGGGTGTTAGTAAATCGGCCGGTTTACTCCTAGAAGTATAGTATAATTTGCGTGGATATACCGCCAGTGTGTGGAAAATGAAAAAATGACATATAAAATCTGAAATATTATAATTTTGGTCCATGAATTAGGCGCCGTTTGATAAAACATAATTTGAGGTTCGAAATCTGAATTCTGAAGTCTGAATATATTATGTTAGCTTTGTTTGATAAAATTAAAAAATATGTCTGAATCTGAAGTCTGAATTATAAAATAAGTTTATAAAATTTTAAATTAAATCATCTTATTTTAAAAAAAAATGTTTGAAATATATTTTTTTAATATATAACATAATTTTTAAAATGTGTAATTTTTTACATAATACTGTGAAATTCTACTAATAAAAATATTTGAAAAAATTTTAATAATAAATTAGAATGTTATTATTATTTTAAAACTAAAATATTAATTAAAATTATAAAAAAATAAAAATCCATGTCATAAATATATTTTTTATTTATTTAAATGATAAAATATTTTTTAAAAAATATTTAATAAATAAAAATTATTTAAAGAAAAAACTAAAAAGAATAATAAATATTGAAAATAATAAAAAATTTACAACCAATTTAGTTCAGCAATAAGTGATTCACTAATCACTTATTTTTAGGCTAACAATTGTACTTGCAATTCAGACCCACTTAATCTCTTAAAACTTTGAATTATAGTTATCAAATGCACTTAATTATTAAGTATTTAATTAAAAAAGTTCTTAATTCATTATGTTAGAAACAAGTTGAATTATCAAAGGCTCTTAATTAATTAAGTATTTAATCTATTTAGAATAAGTACTGAATTAGTTTATCAAACAGACCCTTAGAGTTATTTTCTCTTTCTCCTTCAAAATGAGTAGACTTCTACAACCATAATCCAAATTTTTGAAAATTTAAACATTTTTTTATCCATGTAAAAATTATTTTCGGGAATAATAGGTTAATTGTTTAGTAAAACACTGGTCAAAGATAGATGGGTTATTTTAAAAATTTTCTGAAATATTTGAGATATTTTAAAATATTAGCAAGTATGTGCCATATAATAATTAAAAGTCTCAAATATAGTTTTTGTCTCTTATAATAGAAATTATTTCACTTTTTGGTCTTTCTTATATTTTGATTAATAATATTAGTCTAGTATTTTTTTTTTTTATAATTATAATAATTTTGTATAAAAATACTCTTTGACCAATAGTTGACAAACCCTTAAAATCTTAATTGTTCTTCTTTTTCGATTAATGATTGATTAACCCTTAAAATCATAATTATTCTTTTTTTTCGATTTGATCACCACCGCCTCGCCGCCACTACTACCGATCGCCACCTATTTTATTGTCACTTATTTTAAAAAATTCTATTAAAAAATTAGTCAACTTAGAACATGTATTTTCATGTCACTTCCCAATATAGATTAAGTTAAATGTCTATTAATCATGATATCCAAATCTTGCAAAACATTAGGACCACCCCTTCATTCGGTACTCATCCAATTTGAGACTCCTCGGATTAAGAAAAGGATCTTACTATTTGTAGCTGAAATTTACTATTTGTAGCTCAAAAAAAAAAGCGAAATGACAAAATTGCCCCTAACAGCAGAAAATGTGAAATTTCAATGAAAAATCGGATCCAATGTGCGAAATCACTTGGTAAAATCGGACCCAATTTGCGAAAAACTGGGAAAAAATCACCTATAGTACGTGAAAAAACATGAAAAAATCGCCACACTTATCCGAAATTTCAGGCAAAAATCGCCCAGAGCAGGCGAATTTTGACTGAAAAATCGGATAAGTGTGGCGATTTTTCAGTCAAAATTCGCCTGCTCTGGGCGATTTTTGCCTGAAATTTCGCCTAATGTGGGCGATTTTTTGGCCGAAATTTTGTTGTTATATTTGTCTGCAAACCTTACAAAATCATAAGTCATTTCATATTTTCTTAGCAAAACTCTCTCAGACCAACGAAAAAATTTTGCAAAAAATCGCACGTAATGGAAGCAGGCGGATCTCAACCACCACAGCGTCCCGGGAAGGGGAAAGGATTGTTTAGCAAGGTAAAAAGCGTTAAATTTCGTTTAAAAATATATATCTAACAATTTTTTGACTAAATAAAATTAATTTCGTCTTTTAATTCAATAAAAATATTTACGTCAACAGTTTAATTTATTTTTCTTCGACTAGAGGGCTGTGTTCTCAGTTTAGATAATTAAAAAAGAGTAAATATAGTTTTGAAAACTTGAAAGGGTATCGATAATTTTACCAAGTAATATAAATGTAATTCAACCTAATCAATAATATGAATGAACTTTTGGGTTCAAATGGGCACACTTACATGTTGGAGAAAGAATGATCCAAAGTTGGTGGAATATTTCCACTCAAATGGTTGAAGCTCAAGTCCCTATTAAGAGTCAACTACAAAGTGTCCATAAATCTTTTACTCTATATATGCAGTATTAATTTAGCGAATTTTTAAATATCATTTTTTTATTTACCATCCCTTAAATTATTATTTTGTCCTATTTTTTATTAAAATGTAAGAACAGTAAATTAAAAGATGCCGTATTTAAATACCCTTAATTTACTCTTGAGATGGGGGGAAGAAAACAAAGCTTTGAGATGTGGAGGCATCACTGTGATGCGGCTATGGCTAGCTTTGCAGAACGTGATGAATTTAAAAATAGGCTGGACCATTGGAACATGATTTGTGGACCATGATTTTTTGTAGCCATTGCACTTTGTTTTGAAAATTACATTGTTCTTTTAATAATTATCATTTTTGTAGTTTTCCAATTTTAATTTCATAAGTGCACTAAAAAAGGATTAAACATGTCAAATATAACGTAACAGAATCCTCATAGCATCACAAACTAAATAGAATAAATGTAAATATAGTAATATACTACAATCAACCAGCCAAATGCCATCTATCTATCTCCGCCCTCAACCTAGCCTCCATTTCTTCCGTCTCGACTAACCCAGCATCCCTGATGATCTGTACGGCGTCCTCACCGAAATTTTGCCACCGACGGACCCACTACAAAGACAATACATTGCAATGATTACGTGCACTTATTCGATAACAATATAACATTATACTTAATCAAATTATGTAACGAAAAATACTTACATATTCTGTGTTGGTTCGCGGCGGAACTCCACCATCATCAGCTGGGGGGCCATCGATGAACAGGTATGGGTGGGATGTAAGGTAATCGTGGGTGACTGCGCCGGGAACGTCAGCAGGCTGGAAGTCATCGGGACGTATACAAGCCATACGTGGTGCCCGCCATATACTCTTGACGAACGCCAAGTCAAAAACCACACTATACCCATCACTGTACGGCCGAAACGCCGTCTTCGGAAGGAGGATGTCGGCTGGGATATCCTGCACGTATCCCAACTGACGGACGCACCTGTCTGGCATGTACGGCTCGACCTCACCACCACATGCGATCAACCCCCTGTACGTGGTGATCGGGGTGCGTACGTGCGGAAAATGACCGTATGGGGTCCATGTCACCTGTAATATATCAAATTAATGTCATATATGTGCAACAATTACATATTTACAATTTATCATAAACATTTATTACTAAAATCGGCAAATATATGTTGACATACCTCCTCCGGACGCAAGTGGTCAAGGGCATGCCGGTACCTCTGCAGACGGGAACTGCTGCCCTGTCGGGGTCCAGTGGTCCACAAAGCAGCGCGCGGGGTGTGTGGATCATCAGGCATCGACACTGAATGCGGTCTGAACGCTGGGAAGTGCTCGTATATCCATGCCTGCAATAGGGTCATACAACCCGCCATCCCGCTGCAAGATCCTCTACTAGCCTTACCTAGATGTCTATACAAGTAGGCTAATGTAGAGGTACCCCAAGCATTCTGATGCACAGTCTGCAACTGTCCCCGAATATGCACAAGGTGTTGTGGTTTAATCCTATTGGAACTCTTGTCCACAAAAAGAGTAGAACCAATAGTCAACCACAACCAAGCCTCCAAAGCTCGCGGCAGGTTCGTACTGTCCGTAACTAAAGCTGACCCCCTCCTGAGCACGTAGTCAACTAGTACGCCACCATCGGTGTGGCTCGCCAACCAATCCGCGTCCCTCTCGGACACCTGTAGCAAATCTATGCACAGGCTCCAAAGCACTGACTTGTCAGTGCAGTCAGCAAGCATAGGACCATCCACAGGGATACGAAGTATCTCCCACACGTCGTGCAGGAGTATACTCATCTCACCGACAGGGAGATGAAACGTGTTCGTATCCGGCTGCCACCGCTCAATAAATGCAATAAGCAGTGGGGTATCAATGGACGTGTGCATAATGTACGGCAAGTGTGATAAACCAGTGGCGCGCAACAAAAGCTGGCAGTCAGATGACATCGAAGCCAACCAAGATACCAGACGCTCACACACACCTGCCCTATTTTGGCATCTCAGTTGGGACCTAGGTGGTACGACCTCCTCACCCTCCTCTCCGTCCGGTCTATACCTATAGGCCACATGGCCCTTCCAACTAGACCCATCAATAGGGCCACCCGTACACGCCTCAGTCACAATCCAAGACGTATCGCTCCGCCCACGCCTATTCGTAACTAATTTCAAAAAATATGAACTATAAATAAACTTATTTAAAAAAACATAAAACAAATACATTCAATAATTTAATTGAAATAGCAACACATAATCATTTGAAATAGAAACACATAATCATTATAATCAAATTACATAAATAATAAAAATTGAATAATGTAATTTAAATAACAACATATTATCATATAATCAAATTACACAAATAATTATAATCACGGATGCACTACAAATTTTAAATAATAGAAATCAAAACATATACATGATATTAGTGCATTATATTTAAAACTTACCTCGTGGGGGCTCCTCAGCGCGTCCTGAGGGCGACGGAATCTCCTCGCCGCCAGCAAAATGCTGCTCCTCCTGATCGGAGTCCTCATCTACCAGCGTATGTGCAGGCACACGTCTCGCTGCTTTCTTCATCCGAGCAGAAGCAGTGGGCCGCTGTCGCGGGAGGGCCTTCCCCGCAACCTACAAGAAAGTGCAAATAATAATTTAGAAACATGCAAAATATAAATAATATTTAAAAATAATACAAAACTAATATAAAAAAAATTTTCCCAAATTTTCGCACATGATTGGCGATTTTTTGGGATGTGCGAATTTTTCATGTGCGAAAATTTCGGCAAAATTCGCACATGATGTGCGAATTGTACCAAAAAATTCGCACCTCATGTGCGAATTGTACCGAAAAATTCGCACATCTCAAAAAATCGCACATCAGGTGCGAATTTTTACGCGAAATTCAAAAATTTAACCGAAATTTTACGCTTTTTACTTGTCCAAACAATCCTTTCCCCTTCCCGGGACGCTGTGGTGGTTGAGATCCGCCGGCTTCCATTACGTGCGATTTTTTCGCAAAATTTTTTCGTTGGTCTGAGAGAGTTTTGTTAAGAAAATCTGAAATGACTTATGATTTTGTAAGGTTTGCAGACAAATATAACAACAAAATTCGTCCAAAAAATCGCCCACATTAGGCGAATTTTCAATCAAAATTCGCCCAGAACAGGCGAATTTTGACAGAAAATTCGCCACACTTATCCGAATTTTCTGTCAAAATTCGCCTGTTCTGGTCGAATTTTGACTGAAAATTCGGATAAGTGTGGCGATTTTTGCATGATTTTTCACGCATTGTAGGTGATTTTTCCAGCGTTTTTCACAAATTGGGTCCGATTTTACCAAGTTATTTCGCACATTGTATCCGATTTTTCATTCAATTTTCACATTTCCTCCTTTTAAGGGTAATTTTGTCATTTCATCAATTTTTTTGAGTTACAAATAGCAAAAACGAGCTACAAATAGCAGCCCAGTTAAGAAAAATGCATAAAGTTGCCTCACATTTTTTTAATGTTTGGTTAAAACAAAGAAGCATTTTGAACTCAGTGGTTGATTGTCTTACTTGTTAGCGGTGAAGGGAGAGCAACTCCAATCCACCCCCAAATGGGAGGTGAGACCATTTTGAGGGGCTATACAGTGACTCCCCATCTGTCAACCCCCATTTTGGGGGTGATACAAAATAATATAATATTATTTTATTAGTTTTATAATTTTAAAATTTATAATTATATAAAATATAAAATATTTAATAAAATAGTTTTAAATTTTATTTTTAGAACATTTAAGTAATTTTTAAAGTTTATTTATTTAATTATTAATTAATAAATAAAATTATTATAAAATATGACATAAAAATTAAAAAACAACAAGAGTGAACCAAATATTTCAGAGTAAAAATATAATAATCGAAATAATATTGAATAATTTTGTAAATTTATTGTATAAAAAGAATAAAAAAATTATACAAAAAAAGTAGAATGTCCAAAATAGACTATATGAATTAGAGTTATAAATACTGTAACAATCCCCTAAAATCATTTTGGGCGGTGAGACTCTATTTTAGTTCGGGATGGATTGGAGAAGAAGACAAAAGTGGAGAGTGACAAATGACTGCATGATTAGAGCATCTCTAATGAAATATTATTTTAAGTTAATAAAATTAGAGGACCCATTTATTAACCCCTAAAAATTATTGTGGATTATCAAAAAGTTTTACACGGTTGATCTGTGACCAATCGTGTAAAACTGACAGGGCCCACCATATCATTATTATTATTATTTTTAAAATTTGACTCCAAATGGCTCTATGTACTTGTGTTGATGTATTAATTTTTTTTTTCATTTTCAAAATTTTATACCGTTAGTCTTAAAATTTTTTTAATTATTTTCTCTATTTATTTTGTTATATAAATAACCACCAATTCTAAAATTCATCTCACACTTTCCATCTTATATTTTCTCATCATCTTATATTTCTCTACGGTGATAATTAATGTAATATTAGAGCATTCACAATGGTTTGCTCCCAAAATAGGTTAATAAATGGGACCAACAATGTCACATTAGCTTTCCACTAACCTCTCATTTTATTAACATTTTCTCTCCAATAATTTTATACTATAATAGGTTAATGAATGGACTCACTATAATATTATATTTATTTCACTTATAATATAAATATTTATAATCAATAGTTAAATTTATTTTACTAAATACAAATAAAAAATCATATAACATAAGAAATATAAATAATTATATCATAAAATATTAATTAAAATAAAAAAAATCAAATGTGCATAAAAATACATAAATTGCAATTACTAGAACTTGAATATTAAACATATTACATTAATTTTCATTGTTGTTATTTCCAAAACGTTCCCAAATATGTTGAACTAAATCCGATTGAAGTTGTTGATGCATCACACGATCTCTAGTTCTGTCAACCGTTGAACATAATGATGAAACTCTTTGGGGGCACCTTGTATTACCTCGTTCATAGGATTTGCATCGTCCTCATCATTCTAATTTGTTGTTGCATCCCCCTCATCTTCTATAATCATATTAAGTAATATGATACATGCATACATTATATCTTTCAATTTTGATCTACTCCACGAACGAGTTGGACCACGTATAATGCCCCACCGAGATTGGAGTACTCCAAATGCTCATTCGACATCTTTTCGTGCTGCTTCTTCCATATGTTTAAACTTGCATCTTTTTGGATCTAGCGGAGATGAGAAACTCTTCACAAAAGTTGCCCACTCGGGATATATGTCATCGGCTAAGAAATAACCTTTGTTGTACATCATGTCATTCACTGTAAATTGTACGGGTAGAGCGTACTCATGCAAAATGTCATTAAATACGGGAGATTGGTTGAGCACGTTGATGTCGTTTTTAGACCCTGCAATGCCAAAGTAAGCATGTCATATCCATAGGTCAGCTAATGCGACTGCTTCTAGTATGATTGTAGAACAACCTTTATCGCCGCGTGTAAATCGACCTTTTCATGCAACTGGGCAATTTTTCCACTGCCAATGCATGCAATCAATGCTCCCAAGCATGCCAGGAAAGCCATGACGCTCTGTGTGTAGATGTAACAAACGTTCGACATCCTCGGCATTTGGCCTTCTTAAGTATCGCTCTCCGTAAAGTTCACGAATGCATCGACAAAAGTTTGACAAACACTCTAAAGCAGTAGTTTCACTAAGCCTTATGTATTCGTCACATAAATCGGCTGGCGATCCATAGGCGAACGGTAGTTGTTTTCTGAATAGGAGAAAATCCCCTTTTTTGTGCTGCATCAACCCTCAATTGAAAATATTTAGAATAATTTTCACGGTCATGGACAATTCTCATTAACAGCTCCCTTCTCATCTGAAATCTTCGACGAAAAATATTTGCAGGATATAATGGATCGTCGAAGAAGTAATCGTTGAAAAGTCGAACATGTGTTTCGTAGTGATCTCTTTTGTAATGCTTTCGAGTATGAGATCTAGAATTTCCGGCTTTATTTAGACTATTTTGAATCAACCACAACAGAATTTGGTCTTCACTGTCGTCGTTGAGCTCATCTTCTATCAATTCGTCCAATTCTTTGCTAATATTACTATCATTGAAAGATTGAGACATTTTGACGTGAGTATGATATGGTGGTGTTTGTAGAAGAAGGAGTGCAAGGAAAATTATTTTATAGATGGAAGATTATAAGAAATGAATAATGTAGGATGAATGAGGTGATGATATATTTATAGAAAGAAAAAACAAAATAAAAATAATTTTTTTAAAAAGGAAGGAGTCTTTGGCTCATTTATTGTTTTATAAAAATTATTTTCTTTTTAAAGGAATGAGCCATTTTGTATAAAAATGGATAATGTAGTCGTTGGCTTTTATAAAAATTATTTTTTTTAAAGGGGCTCCTTCTTTTTTAATAAAAATATTTTTTATTTTTTTAAAGCTCCTTCCATTTTTAATAAAAAATAATTTTTTTAAGGGAAGGATTTTTTTTATAAAAATAATTTTTTTTAAAAAAAGGAAGTGACTCATTCCTTTTTTTATAATTTTTTTATAAGGGGAAGGATTTTTTATAAAAAAAAATTTTAAAATTTTTTTTAAAGGGAAGGAGCCGTCCTTTTTTTTTTTTTTTTTTTAAAGGAGGCCCCTTCCATTTTTATAAAAATATATATTTTTAAAAGTGTTAATTTATTGTATGTGTTTATTTTTAATTAAATCATTTGTAACCCCTATTTTAAAGTGTAAAATATAAAATATAATACATGACGCAAATGAAAATTAATTTATAACATAAAAATTTTAAATAAAGAGTATATCAAATAAATAGTACATAAAATTTTTAAATAAAGAGTACATAAAATTTCAAAATAGACCATTAAATTACATGCAACTAGAGAGATAAAATTACATAAAGTCCTTTTTTTTTTGTCTTCATAATGTCCCTTATAAAGTTGCAAGTCATATCGTGATCGGCTAGTGTAGCCTCATCCATCTCACTTTTATCTTTCATCAATATTTCGTACATTTTTGCCATACTTTTGCCCATGTTGGCTTGTGACAAATTTGTGGCTATAGTTTGTTTTGCTTCCAAGAAGGCCTGCACATCGGGGGGAATTGCATTTGAAGAATTTTCACCCTTCTTTGCTTTTGCTTTTCTCTTTGCAGCTTTTTGCCCCATTTGACGAATTTCTGGTTCACTATCGTTCAAATCGATCATGTCATCTGTATGCCCTGAAGACACAAATCCTCCGCTTTCGCTCGTCCTTGACTTCTTTGAATGGTGATGGCGATTCGGATCATCTTGCACCACTTTCCAAACATGCCCAAATTGAAAATGATGGTTATTTTGATCATGATAAATTTTCTGAGCTTCTCTCAAATTTTCTTCATTCTACCCGCTACGATTTTCTATACAAAACCTATTGTAATGACCGTTAAATTCATTTACCTTTTTTTGGATCCAAAACCAGTGTGATTTGCATTGCGTGCGTCCCCTTTTTGGGCCACAAGTTCGATTTTTGTTGTAGTAGTTGGTGACTCTCGTCCAGAAGGTCTTGGATTGTTGGGAGTTCCCCACAATGCTATCATTTGATATTGTTAAAAAAGCTTTTGCAAGCACCTCATCTTCTTTATGGCTCCACCTTGACATTTTTTCATCATTATCATCTTCACTATCACCGAGGTCAATACCTTCAGTTTCGGGTTGCGTGGAAAATGTTGGAATTTGAGGGGATGAAATGGATGTCCCCGGAGTAGGAGTTGTTGGATTGGAGCCGACATTCATGTTTTCAAGGAAATAGGGAGAACCACGGGTTGGAGTAAAATAATTTGGAGTTGGAAATGATGGAACTTGAAATGGAAAATTTGGTGGTACATTTTGAAAAAATGAACTTGAATTTTGCAAATTTGGTGGTACATTTGAGAAATGGTTGAAGAAATTGGGAGGATATGGATAATTTTGCATATTTGAAAAAAAATCATATGGATTATTGGGTGGTTGTAGTGTGGAGGAAGAATTTCCTAAATTTGGAGAATTAGTTGAATTTCTCCAATTATTATTTTCATATATAATAGAGAGTTTGCAGATTGAGATGGTAGAATTGTAGGAAAGAAATAGAAGATGATGAGAAAATATAAGATGAAAAGTGTGATATAAATTTTAGAATTGATAGATATTTATAGAACAAGATAAATAAAGTTAATTGAGCCAAAAATTAAAAGCCAAACGGCTATAAAAATTAAAGGACAAAAAAAAAATTAATTGAGCCACAACGCCTATTTTAGGGTGAGCAGATTATTTTAAAACAAAATCAATTGAGGCACAACGGCTTTGGGCTGAGTAAATTTTAAAAAATAATAATAAAAATTAATAGATGACATGGTAGGCATGTGGAGCCCACCATGTCATCTTTATGTCATCTTTACATGGTTGTCGTTGTCCACAGGACAACCGTGTAGAAAAATAACACTCCTTCCAATGGTTGCAATGGTTCTCCCCACTTATTAGGGGTGTAAACAAGCCGAGTCGAGCTCGAACTTGCCTATGTTCAGGCTCAGCTCGCTTAAATATGAAGGGGCTCGAGCTCGAGCTCGAGCTCGTTCGAGCTCATTTTTTGGAGCTCGAGCTCGTTTAAGAATTGTGAAGCTCGAGCTCGAGCTCGCGAGCCAAGCTTGATTTTGAATTTGACAAAGTGCTCATTAAATTTATCCAAAAATTTAGGATCTTACTATTTGTAGCACAAATTTGTTATTTGTCGCACAAAAAAATTGATAAAATGCCTAAAATGCCCTTAAAAACAGAAAATGTGAAGTTTGCATGAAAAATCGCCTGTAATTTGCGATAGCAGAACAAACAATCGGACCCAAAATGCAATTTTTAATCCAAAAATCGGACGAAATGTGCGAAAATGGGGCAAAAATCGCCTCACTTATTCGATTTTTGGGAGAAAAATCGGATAAGTGGGGCGATTTTTCCCCCAAAAATCGGATAAGTGGGGCGATTTTTTGCCCCACAATCGCACATTTATCCGATGTTTGGCTTAAAAATTGGAAAGTAGGTCCCATTTTTTCACATTCGTATGTTTATATAATTGTCTTCACATGAATGGATGTAGACGTTTCTGGACGTGGTGCTAGTTATTTTTGACGTGGTGCTAGTGTTATGAGACGTGGTGGACTGTCTTTGTAAAAAAAAAAATTAGTTTAAATTCACATGAATGGATGTTGACGTTTATGGACGTGGTTCTAGTTGTCTTTGACGTGGTGGGTTGTCTTTGAGAAAAAAATAGCTTAAATTCACATGAATGGATGTAGACGTTTCTGGACGTGGTGCTAGTTATTTTTGACGTGGTGCTAGTGTTATGAGACGTGGTGGACTGTCTTTGTGAAAAAAAAAATTAGTTTAAATTCACATGAATGGATGTTGACGTTTATGGACGTGGTTCTAGTTGTCTTTGACGTGGTGGGTTGTCCTTGAGAAAAAAAATAGCTTAAATTCACATGAATGGATGTAGACGTTTCTGGACGTGGTGCTAGTTATTTTTGACGTGGTGCTAGTGTTATGAGACGTGGTGGACTGTCTTTGTGAAAAAAAATTAGTTCAAATTCACATGAATGGATGTTGACGTTTATGGACGTGGTTCTAGTTGTCTTTGATGTGGTGGGTTGTCTTTGAAAAAAAAATAGCTTAAATTCACATGAATGGATGTAGACGTTTCTGGACGTGGTGCTAGTTATTTTTGACGTGGTGCTAGTGTTATGAGACGTGGTGGACTGTCTTTGTGAAAAAAAATTAGTTTAAATTCACATGAATGGATGTTGACGTTTATGGACGTGGTTCTAGTTGTCTTTGACGTGGTGGGTTGTCTTTGAGAAAAAAATAGCTTAAATTCACATGAATGGATGTAGACGTTTCTGGACGTGGTGCTAGTGTTATGAGACGTGGTGGACTGTCTTTGTGAAAAAAAAATTAGTTTAAATTCACATGAATGGATGTTGACGTTTATGGACGTGGTTCTAGTTGTCTTTGACGTGGTGGGTTGTCTTTGAGAAAAATAACTAGCACCTTGTTAAGTATGTTTTAATAACTAGCACCTTGTTAAATACATTTTAATACAATAGAATTAAAACATACTTAACAAGGTGCTAGTTATTTTTCTCAAAGACAACCCACCACGTCAAAGACAACTAGAACCACGTCCATAAACGTTAACATCCATTCAATTGAACTTAAACTATTTTTTTTTTTCACAAAGACAGTCCACCACGTCTCATAACACTAGCACCACGTCAAAAATAACAAGCACCACGTCCAGAAACGTCTACATCCATTCATGTGAATTTAAGCTATTTTTTTCTCAAAAACAACCCACCACGTCAAAGACAACTAGAACCACGTCCATAAACGTCAACATCCATTCATGTGAATTTAAACTAATTTTTTTTTTCACAAGACAGTCCACCACGTCTCATAACACTAGCACCACGTCAAAAATAACTAGCACCACGTCCAGAAACGTCTACATCCATTCATGTGAATTTAAGATATTTTTTTCTCAAAGACAACCCACCACGTCAAAGACAACTAGAACCACGTCCAAAAACGTCAACATCCATTCATGTGAATTTAAACTAAATTTTTTTTCACAAAGACAGTCCACCACGTCTCATAACACTAGCACCACGTCAAAAATAACTAGCATCACGTCCAGAAACGTCTACATCCATTCATGTGAATTTAAGCTAGTTATTTTTCTCAAATACAACCCACCACGTCAAAGACAACTAGAACCACGTCCATAATCGTGTACATCATATGAATTTAAACTGATTTTTTTTCACAAAGATAGTCCACCACGTCTCGTAACACTAGCACCACGTCAAAAATAACTAGCACCACGTCCAGAAACGTCTACATCCATTCATGTGAAGACAATTATATAAACATACGAATGTGAAAAAATCGGACATACTTTCCAATTTTTAAGCCAAACATCGGATGAAATGTGCGATTGTGGGGCAAAAAATCGCCCCACTTATCCGATTTTTGGGGGAGAAATGAATTAGGATTAGGGTTAAAGGATAGTTACTTGCTTACAAAACGAAAAATTTTAAAAATATTAAAAATATTTAATATTATAAAATAAATATATATAATATATAAGCTCGTTAGGCTCGTTGAGCCTAACGAGCCTATATATTACAGGCTCGAACTCGGCTTGTTACCTTAACGAGCCGAGCTCGAGCTCGGCTCGAGCTCGGTCAACTCCGAACTCAAGTCAAGCTTTGACCGAACCGGCTCGCGAATAGCTCACGAGCGGCTCAGTTCATTTACACCCCTACCACTTATTAACACCAAAAATGCACAATTGGAGGAGCTCTTAGTCTTCCCAACCTAAACTGACAAGAGGTAGGGCATGCCATGAGAAGGCACAGAGAGGGGGCCACCCATTTAGCGAAGCCACGGGCAAAAGTTTGGTGTTACCTTGAGCATGACGCTAGGGAATAGCTACTGTTAGACAAATAGCTACAGATTAACTTAGGTTTTCACCTCCTTAATTGTACCAAAAGAAAGAAAAAAAAAACACACACACACACACACAATTTGAAGTATTGTATGCCAAAATAATGGCCATATGATTCATTATTCATCTCTTTTCATAGGTATTTTTTCATTTTAGACTACATGTCAAATATAAGTCATCGTTTAATTATTTTTATATATTCACCTTAAATTAATTACTACATTACCTCTACCATCTGTTTTCTTCTAAACTCTACCTTTAAAAAAAATATTTATTCCCTCATCTTCCCATCATGGGAGGATGGAGAAATAAATTTGTTGCAAATTTCGTTTTCTTATTTTCAGTTTCGTAATCTAATAAAGGGAATTAACCTCAATCTTTATTTTATTATTCCTTCAGTAGATTCAGATCTACTGGTAGAGTATTGTTTATTCAATAGATTCAGATCTACTGGTAGAATTTCGTTGATGGTGTTCGTTGTTATGACGACAGTTTCGTTGGAGAAGTTCGTTGGCATGGTAGCGGAGTCGTTGATGATGTTAGTTGGTTTGGTCCAAGAAGATTCAGTCATCATAGATCTAATTATTAGATTTATGGTTTGATATTTTAATCAGAAAATTAGTGATGTATCATTGTTCAGATTAAAATTTCAGCAGACCGTATATCCACCGCTTGATAAGGTAAATCTATATAGGTTTATCCATAGTAAACACAACAACAACAGCAACAATGATATTCATACTTGTAAATTGTGTTTCTTTGGCTGTATCTTCCGTTTGTCAATCGTTGTTGGACGTTTTTCAGTAAATTAATATATATCTTTTATTTTAAAAAAATTACTACATTACCTCTTTTTTATTGGGATCAAAAGTCTTTCTTTTTTGATACAGATGACTCGAACTCAAAACCTATTATTTTAAACGAAAAATACCTATCATTGAGCTACATCCCTCTTTTCGATCAAAAGTTTTCTTAATTCCTCAATGAAAACTTTATATTACCAAAAAAATTAAATAACGGTATACATAATATGTATGCCTTGTGCCATCATTTTATTTTTTTGTTTTATTAGAGCAATTACTAAGTTTTAGTAACATTAAAAAAAAACATAGATCATTATTAATATATCGGGTCAATTATGCATACAATTTACACTCTTGCTTCGCTAGTTTAAACAAGTGCTCGTCTACTCATTTTTCTTTCTTTTTTTTGTTAATGGGGAACAGCCTCAAAAAAAAGCGCAATCACTTTACTACACAACCCCCCCCTCTTTTTTTTTTTTGGGTTAAGTTTTATGAATAAATAAATGAAAAACATTAGAAATATTTAATATATTAACTTCATGAATACTGTTTTATTTATTCATTCTTGTATGTATTGGGCCTTAGATGCTTTAAATTCATGTGATAAATTTTCTGCTATATAAACTAAATATGAGATTTTGAATATTTTTATATTATCAAATGATTATAATTAAATTAGATAATGTTAAATAAGTAGGAGATAATCTATTAGTTAGGAATGGAATTTTAATTCTTTTGTATTTTTTGTTACTGTGGCCAAAATTCTTTAAGCTAAATAGATTAGTGGTTATAAGACTGGAAACCCTAGATATGTAGTCGATAGGCATTAACCTCCTTCTTTATATATATAAAAAAGATAATATTATAAAAAATATTCTCCATTTTTCTAATACAAAATTCCCAAGGTTTTTCACTTAATTTTCAACTCCAAATGCCTGGTCAATTTGCGTACACCCATATATATTGATTTTGTTCTTCCTAGTATTCCCATTCCCAGTAACAATACGAACAATTTCTAAACAACAAAATATCACAATTCATACAGCTCTTAACCCCAAAGAAAGTTCAATATCCAAGATCTCAACTCCTCTCACAATCCGAATCTAGGGCATTTCAATCCCGGGTTTACACATATCAATTCATTCAAAGGTAATTTGCGATTCTTCCTTCCTTTTTTTTTTTTCTTTAATTCCATTTTTAATTGGTTGTAATTTGAGTTCGATCATAATTTTTTGTTAATCGGATGATCTGGGATCGTTTTGTTGGTATGAATTTATATGTGAGTGACAGTTTTCTTATGGTGTGATATGTAGGGGAAGGATGGGGGCATTTTTGTCGAGGTTTTGGTTTATGTTGTTTCCGGCCAAGGAGTACAAGATTGTGGTGGTTGGATTGGACAACGCCGGCAAGACCACGACGCTGTACAAGTTGCATTTGGGGGAGGTGGTCACTACTCATCCGACTGTGGGTAGCAACGTCGAGGAGCTTGTTTATAAGAATATAAGATTTGAGGTGAGTTTCCCTTTCGTTTCCAATGATTATCTGGAGTTCAACGAGTTATTGTTTAAAGTTTGGATTTTTGTTGAACTGTCTCTGTTTTTGAGCACTCCGTTGAAGTGTGATTAATAAGTTGAAGCCAAGTTTACATGAATTTATGCTTTCTGTATGGGTTAGCGTTCAAGATTTCATGTATTTAGGAGTTTGTCAGTGGTGGTGGAAGAACGGTTTGACTATGTAATGGTCTGAAAGAGAGTGATCTTCCGTAGCAATGAAGTTGGAATTGATTTGGTGAAAATCCGAGTATGGTTTTCAATGCCATAACTAATTTTGAGAAAGTTGCATACCTCTGTTAGGGTCCAATAATATGCTTCTTAAATATATGTGAAGAATGGAAATCGAGAGGTGAGTACAAGAATTGAGGCAGTCATGCTGAATGGAAGATGGTGGAAGTTTAACCTTTTTATCCTGCAAATATCCTAAAATTGTGGCTTTCATGGGAAATGGCTGAGGGAAAGTTTGTTTTGTTCTGACTCATTTGGTGTGAAACAGAGAAGTTTCCCTTTAAGGTTAGATTGTGAGATTGATCTTGGATGTTGTCAATCATCTTTCCTTTGGCAGCCTGTTTCCAGTTGTTAACCCTGCATTTTATGGAGATGCTAATTGTATGGGAACCATTGTTATGGTGTCTCTTGTGACGAATATGGATTAACTGTAAAACACATTGCAAAGAGATGCAGATAGAATGAAAAATGGCGGGATAAATGCGAAAGGTTAGCAGATTAAGTACAAATAAATTGGCAGTAATGTTGCTTTTGAACTGGATTAAAATATTTACAGACTTGTAAGTTCTGCTTTGGTATAACTTTTAACAAAGTAGGCTGGATGAGAGGGAAAATCAATTTTCTTTTAAAGGAAAATGTGCCTGAAAATAAATTGATTGGTATGCATCCTTTAGCCAACAATATTCATGTGAAAAATTTTTCTTTCCCTTCTGAATGTTGCTGGATTTTACTTTTCAACTTCAGAAAGTACTGCATTGAACGTAGCTCATAAGTGCGAAATCTATTAATTGACAATACCATTTTCTTAGCTTCTTCTTTCTTGTTCAGGGGGAATTTTTGTTTTTTTTTAATATATTTTTTTAAGGGAGAGGTGGTGAATGTCATGCTTTGGTACTGATAAATTGTGTGAGAGATGAGTATCTAAGCAACTGTGTGTCTCACCACATCCAAGTTGGACATTGAGACCTTGGTATTGTGTTGATGCAACTGCTTCAAATGTGATGTTTGCATGCATATTTACGCGATTTTGTTGGGTTTGTGGAAAACAGATTATTGATTATCTTGATTGAAATATTTGCCCACTGAACTTGTAATACCTTGTGTGTAAGTTTAGTTTGGTTGAAACATTTTTCTATGGATCTTCTGAATCTGTGCATTGGAGCATGTGGTTTCATTTTCCAAGGCCTCGACCTTACTGCTAACCAGAAGAGTTGGGAAGCTGGATTTTAAAGCAAATTTGTAGTGTCTTGTAACTTGGGAACCCAGTTACTTGTACATTAGAATGAGATTGTTAGGACAATCTAATTTGAATAAAGACCCTTTCTCTTGTTTAAAATTAAAATACAGGGCTGGTGATTATTATCAGTGACTATTATCCGCTGGGAAAGATAGCATATTCATCTTTTTTTTTGGGGGGGGGGGGAGGGGGGAGGGGGGTAAGTAAAGTTTTCAGCATATTCATTTTTCCTTTTTATGGTTTAAAATGTTTGAATAGCTTTATCATATGGTGGCATGGTGAATGATTTCTTGAAAGAGGAGTGCATCTTTTACCACCTAAATGTGTTTTGTTCCAATAAATTAAATGGCCTTAGGTTTTCTGTTTCTATTTGGCCTTAGGTTTTCTGTTTCTATTTCCTAGGCAATGAACATCTTTGCAGAAATTTTGTCCACCTTCTGGCCAAAACTTTTAGGAGTATCCTTTTTGATTTTGAAAATATTCAATTCTGCACTGCTTGATAATCGTGATACTTGACTTTAAAAATGCTAACATGATTATTTGCTGATGATACAATACCAGGTATGGGATCTAGGCGGTCAAGATCGGCTTAGGACATCATGGACCACATATTACCGTGGAACTCATGCAGTTATTGTTGTAATTGATAGCACCGATAGAGCCAGAATTTCCATTATGAAAGATGAACTCTTCAGCCTGCTACCGCATGAAGATCTACAAACTGCAGTAATCCTTATCTTCGCAAATAAGCAGGACTTGAAGGATGCTATGAGCCCTGCTGAAATAACAGATGCTCTTTCCCTTCATAGCATAAAAGATCATGACTGGCATATCCAAGCTTGCTGTGCTCTTACTGGTGAAGGTTTATATGATGGTTTGGGTTGGATAGCTCAGAGAGTTACCGGGAAAGCTACGAGCTAGAAGTGGTTGTTGATCCAATCGAAAAAAGTTTACTAATCTTTTAATGAAGTTCATGCCCTGTACTAAATGGCCATACTGATTGCTGAATCCTGTGCTTGCATTGAAATGTATGATACATTCTTTTCTTTTTGGGGTTTCTTTGTGGAAAAAAGTGCCCTGCTCACGAAAAGAGAAGTCAAAAAAAGCCAAAGAAAGAGAACAGTTTCTGTACTTTCAAATTGTTCCACAACATTATGCTGACAAAACTCTTATGTGATGTACTTTTGATCTCAGTTTGTGCTAAACAAGGATTTTCTGGGCTTGTTCCCTGGATTACTTTCTTTGCCATATACCTTATTGACCCTGTTGCCACGGCTGTAATTACAATCCTAGGAATTCATTCTGGGATGTCAAGAATTACAATTAGAAATACATTGCAAGATTCATGTTTTACCAATGACAGGGGAGCATTAGCTAAGAATGAAAAGCCTGTAAACTTTGATCAGCGGCACTGAAGGAAAAGAAGGAATATGATAATCTATGGAGGCAATTACAGCTATAAGAGAAACCTTTTTGAATCAAATTGCATTGAGATTAAATCGAAGTTTCTGCACATGTTATCAATATTGACAGCGAAAAGGGAGAAAAAGATGCCATTTCTTTACGATGAACTATTCTGGTACTAAGCCAACAACTAAAATGGGAGGAAATTTATATCTAAACTGAAGGAAACTTTTAAATTTTTCTGCACAATGATTCATTTCGCGACCTTGACACGAAGTACCTATGTATACTCTGCAACAAGTTCAGGTGTCGAAGATCTCGAAAAGCCGCCAACAACAATCGTCACAGAATCATGCATCGGCATCCCGATTTCTCTTGTGGTCCCTCAAACCATCTATCCCAGTATGGATTAGCAGGGCCGTTTGTTCTGCCGAACATGAAACAAATTCTTTCAGTAATTGAAGCAAGAAATACATTAAAACCAATAAGAAATGCAGGGAAGTTATTACATGGGAAGTAGCGGATCTGGTCTTGTTTCCACCTTAATCAGCAACCTAAGTGCAGAAGAGAAAACTAAGTTACTTCTGAAGTGTTTGTACGGAGGATCGCATAAAGAAGCAACGAGTAATTACTATAAAGGAATCTTACTCCTTGCAAGAAGCTGAGGCCTTCTCCATCTTCTCAAGTTGTTCTAGCTCTTCCTGCATGAAATTGATCATCTTTAGAAAATGCAAGTTTTCAGGTTTCTCTGCTAAAAAAAGTAACCGAGTGACCTAAAGAACTTTCAACTTAGCAATCTTGCATCATAGGGAGTCTTATAGAAAGGATTCCACCCACAAAATACATAAAACAATAGGACATTACTGAACTTCAAACGGTTCTTTCAGCAACTGAATGCTATAAGCCAATAAGCAGCTGGACAATAATTATATTAATCACTTACTTGAACTTAGAAGAGACTGTGAAGTCCACACAAGAATGGCAACTTCAGTGCCATGTAAAATTGTAAAATAAAGAAACAACGTACACACGTTTTGATCCTCCCCGTTGAAATGCACCAAAGAAAATAAATTAAAGGCCATGTCCATTAGTTCAGTAAAAACAAAGAGGAAAATAGCTCAAACTTTTGACCCTTCAAGAAGGCACATTTCTCATGAAAAAAAAATGAACCTTCATAGAAAAGCAACTAACCATCGACAAAGAAATGAAATTGCACAGTCCACACTATTAGGTCAGCAACGATGGGAAAAAAGCCTCAAACTTTAGACCCATAATTTAAAACGACACTTTTTACCAATGATTTCTGGTAAGCTTTTTTCAACAAAAGATGTCTGGTTTATATTCAAAATAATAAAATGCAATAAATTCAGAAATCAAGAACGTAGTAAGAAAATAGAATCATTGAACTCCAAACAACAAAGAATCAGCAAAAACTCTATCTTGATATACTAAGTACAGACCACAGAACCTACAGCATTGAACATCCTCCAGAACAAATCACAAATCACCACACATCCATAAAATGCTAAAGTTCCAACAGTTACCAGCTTAAAACCATAGTTGATTTTATTCCTAGGCTGGAGAATAGCACCACCTAACTACTATCTCTACTTCCTACTAATTTATTGATGGGGCTACATTACAACCTCATAATGTCATCACCAACTAACCAAAATAGTTAATCAACCACGATCAGTCACATGTCACAACTATATAATGACGAAAGTAAATCTGTTGAGTATCACTTTAAAATTTACTTTCTTTTGCCATTGTCCAACATTATCAACTAATCGATAGAGATTGGCAAAATAAGGTATCATCAGCTGAATGCATAGAAAAGGTAGTAAAGAGGTGGCAAGATGAAGGTTTCTGACACACGGTAAAACCCAATTTTGGCAAAATATTACTTGTGACCCCAACTATAATTACAAGGACAACACTCCTACATAAGTATAAATGTAAAAATAAATAGTAAATGAGATCTGTAAAAAATGCAACAACACCATATCAACAGGATTTGATAGTAGTGCATTGTTGACATGCTGCATGATCTTCAATTTGTTACGAGTAGGAGTGCAGGAGTTGCAATTAGAAGATGGAAGAACTCCAAACTAAGAAGTTCTAGTGTTCAGAAGGTAGACATATTTGATGAACAACATTTTCAAATTTCTCAAAGCAAACCTAACCTAAAAGTAAGGATCGAGTAAAAGCATCTTCCGTTACCATTCTGAAAGACAAAAATGCAGATGTTTAGTTCACAATTCACATAATATAACCTCAGAGGCTCAGACATTATCTTAATACCACATTTCAACCAAGCCAAACTTAAGTTAATAAAGCACAAAAGCTCCTAATGTCCAACTCCCATTTAGAACTTTAATTTATGTTACCCCTAGGTTAACAACAAACAAGAATTGGATATTTCAGTGTTTTTATTTAGATAGTTCACACATATGGGGGAAAAAAGAAGAAGAAAAAATAGTAAACTAGCTGCTCCTCTCAAACATTAATCTGCCAGAGTGCTGAGGACAGTAAATTCCATGAAGATGTGAATTGTTCACACCGTACAAGTTGGAGATAAATAATTTGGTTTCTGTAAATTATGGCCTCTATGGCATACGCAAAAGTAATTCAAAGCTCAATCACAAGTGGCATACTGAATACAGTCAAACACATGAAAATGCATAAACTCACGGCATACTCCTGAGAGAAATGTTTATTTCTACTCATTACTCGCTCTACAATATAATTCCTGCTATCCTAATATTGACTCAGGAGACGAATATCACCGGTTCCTGAATGCTATTGATTTTTCTAGTGCAATAACAGAGTATTTTCTACTATAGCGAAAACAACTTCAATAGAGAGGATGAGATGATTAACTCTACACAATAAAAAGGGTGAAAATCACATTTTTTTCTCTGGGATAATCCTTACCTACAACCTTCCGATACCTCAGATGAGTATGTCAGGTCCAATGACAAAAAAACTATATTGACCTCATCTAAGACTACTAAAATGAAAACAAAAAGCCAGTCACCATGTGAGACCATTTTCTATTCTGCCTCAGCAATGCAAGAGACCACAACTCAACTTCAGGCCAAGGCAAGAACCCAACTTTCCTTTTGAAACCCGAATGGTAATTACACATTAAGGGCCAACAACATCAATTAAGAAAAAACAACTCCCACGATAAACAATATTGAAAATTTCTTGAAAAGTTGAAAGGGGTCAACAAGTCAAGCACTGACCGACCTCCAAAAAGCGAGATTCTTGCTCAAGTCTTTTCAATTCAGCCGAAATCCTATGCTTCCCTCTGGTATCTGCCGCCGATCGCCCTTGCTCTGAGTTTACCGATTGCATCTTTCCACTGCTTTCAGGCAGACAACCAAACGAAACTAAAACCTCCTCAGTAAAAGTAAATATACAAAAAAACAGTTAGAACCCTGAAAATTGGTGAAATCCCAGTTGAAGAAAAAAGTGCATGATGAAGTTTTCTAATAGGGCATTTTACAAATTACAACAAAATCGTATCTTGGGCTTAGCTCATAAATGGCTGTCCAGCCTAATTTCTGCGAAGAACTAGTGGAGGTTAGGGAGAAAGAACTAGTGGGGTATAGCACAGATTGGCTTAGCTTTAATGGGGTTGGGAAGGAAACAAAACAAGGCAGGTTTGGGAGAATAATAAAGAAAGAAATGGGGAGGGAAAAAGGCTGCTGCTTGGTCACAAAAGTTGAAGAAGGGGAAAGGCACAAGGCTTTTATAGCCTTTACTTTCCTTCTTTCTTTGTTCTTTTCCTGTGAGTTTATTTTTCTTTTCTCTCATCATTTTCTGTGTCCTTTTTGTCTCTCAGCCATTTTCGTTCTGATGCTACTCCCACCCACCTTCTTCCCAAATCCGATTGAGCCTTTTCTCTGAAAAAATGTTTTAAAAAATCATTTCTTTTAATTAATATCAAATTTTAAAATAAATATATGAACGGGTCAATATATTTGTTATTATTCGGACAATACAAGAAACAGAAGTGTTTGACATAAAAGAAAGTTAAAATATTCTCTAACTCACTGTACTAAATTTAGGTAATGAGAATTTAAATAAAAATTTTCTCGAATTTCAATTGTCAATTTTTGAAATATTTGACCAAATAGCTAGCGAAATATTCATCCTATGTACAACTCGAGATCACAACTTACTAGCCCCTCATGTTGTATAGATGTTCATCTCTTTTCTTACCTTTCTACCTCAAAAATATATTTATTTTATGGAGATGAGAATGAAATCATGGACATTTAATAAGTATAATATTTATTAAAATGATATAATTATTTTTAATTTGTTTAATAAACTAAAAATATTTTTATTAAGAAAATGTGATCCATGTTAGACTAATATCAGATAATTTTTTGTTTTTATTCTTATTATAAAAATAACAATTAAAATTATTTATAATTATCAATTCTCAAGATATTTAGTTTGATCATAAGGTTCGATTCGCCCACCAAAATTCAAAATTCTGTTTTGATAAACCCTTATTGAGTTCAATTCAAACGCTTGCTTCCTTTAAAAATGCTCGTCTCATGTCCTTATCCTCATTTGAAAATGGGCTCTTTATTTATTTACATTAAGTACTATAACATTTCACTTTATAAATTCACCCTATATATTATTATTTATACATTCGTATTTCAACTTTTTTAACCGCAAGTGGTGAGAGAGCGCGTGAGTATAGAGAAAGTTGAGGGAGATTATTGGATAGGGCAGTGACTGAGGGCAGAGGCGGCACATGTAAAATCAAAGTGCAGTGTCAGTCGCAGTGAATCCGTGAAGTGAGAGCGCGTGCTGAATTTGTCAGTACTTGTCTAGCTAGTTGTGTCTGGCAAATTATATCATCTACCACTATGTACATGTACCTACTAATACATCATCACTCTCACTATAAGAGATTGAGATACATGCTCTTTTCTTCTTCTTCTTCTTCTTCTTCTTCTTCTTGTTCTTCTTCTCCAAAACACTTCATTCTTTTCAAAAATAACTTCTTCTTCTTCAAAAATCAGTTATTCTTCTTCGCCGTACTCAATTCAAAACCGCATTTAATCAAATCTTTCATCCAAACACAGATTTAACGGAGATCGATGATTATATTTTCGATGAACAATACCAAATACAATGAAAAAATCAATTCTTCTTACAAAATCACTTCTTCCTGTTCAAAAATCTCTTCTTCTTCTTCTTCTTCAAAAATTTCTTCTTTTTCTTCAAAAATAACTTATTCTTCTTAAAAAATCACTACATCATAAAGTATGAATTGGATTTGATGGATTTACGGAACCTTATTTTCACAATTTGATGTTAGGTAATGTATTAATGATGTTATATTCTTGTTTTCTTATTCAAATAATGCTCTGTTACTCCGAAATATGATATATAAATATTTTCCGTGAGGTATTGACACTTTCATGTGAAATGAGTTGCTTCTAATTCTTCCCCGCTGCTGGACTTGGTAGAAAGTGTTATGGGACGTAAATAGACGTAACAGGACATTGCGGGACGTTGCGAGACGTAGCTGGACGTGGTGCTAGTTTTTTTAGACCTAGCGAGACGTGGTAGACTATGTTTTGCAAAAAAATTCAGCTAAAATTCACATGTTTGGATGTATACGTGGTGTGGTAGTGGCCAGTTGTGATTCCGGCTGCCAAATTTTCTAGTGGCCAGTTGTGATTCCGGCTACCAAATTTGACAAGAAAATTTTAGAATAACAATTTTACACAACGCAATTTGTACAACAATACCTCCAAGTATTACCTCCAATTTGTGAAAAAAATCAGTTTAAATTCACACGCATAGATGTAGACGTTTCTGAACGTGGTGCTAGTTATTTTTGACGTAGTGCTAGTTGTTCTGAGACGTGGTGGATTGTCTTTGTGAAAAAAATCAGTTTAAATTCACACGCATGGATGTAGACCATTCTGGATGTGGTGCTAGTTATTTTTGACGTGGTTCTAGTTGTTCTTAGATGTGGTGGGCTGTTTTTGTGAAAAAAAATCAGTTTAAATTCACACGCATGGATGTAGACGTTTCTGGACATGGTGCTAGTTGTTTTTGACGTGGTTCTAGTTGTTCTGAGACATGGTGCTAGTTGTATTTGTGAAAAAAATAGCTTAAATTCACATGCATGGATGTAGACGTTTCTGGACGTGGTGCTAGTTATTTTTTACGTGGTGCTAGTTGTTCTGAGACGTGGTGGGTTGTTTTTGTGAAAAAAATCAGTTTTAATTCACACGCATGGATGTGGACGTTTCTGGACGTGGTGCTAGTTGTTTTTGACTTGGTTCTAGTTGTTTATGAGACGTTATGGTGGGACGTAGCTGGACGTTGCGGGACGTAGCTGGACGTGGTGCTAGTTTTCTTAGACGTTGCGAGACGTGGTAGACTATGTTCTGTGAAAAATTCAGCTAAAATTCACATGTTTGGATGTATACGTGGTGTGTTAGTGACCAGTTGTGATTCCGGCTGCCAAATTTGCTAGTGGCCAGTTGTGATTCCGGCTGACAAATTTGACAAGAAAATTTTAGAATAACAAGTTTACACAACACAATTTGTACAACAAAATCTCCAAGTATTTCCTCCAACTTGTGAAAAAAATCAGTTTAAATTCACACGCATGGATGTAGACGTTTCTGGACGTGGTACTAGTTGTTCTGAGACGAGGTAGACTGTCTTTGTGAAAAAAACCAGTTTAAATTCATACGCATGGATGTAGATGTTCTGGACGTGATGCTAATTGTTTTTTACGTGGTGCTAGTTGTATTTGTGAAAAAAATAGCTTAAATTCACATGCATGGATGTAGACATTTCTAGACGTGGTGCTAGTTGTTTTTGACGTGGTGCTAGTTGTTCTAAGACGTGGTGGACTGTCTTTGTGAAACAAATCAGTTTAAATTCACACGCATGGATGAAGACGTTTCTGGACGTGGTGTTAGTTGTTTTTGACGTGGTGCTAGTTGTATTTGTGAAAAAATCTGTTTAAATTCACATACATGGATGTAGACGTTTCTGGACGTGGTGCTAGTTGTTTTGGACGTGGTGCTAGTGTTAGGAGACGTTGTGGACATGTCTGGATGTAGACGTTGTGACAGACATTTTTTGTACAATGCGGCAGTTGTTCTGAGACGTTGTTAACTCAGCGAAAACGTTATTAACTCAACGAGAAAAAAAAAGCGCGCGCGTTGATGAAACTTACCATATTTAGTAAGTGTACTGCTGTCATGCGAAAAATTACTATATATAATAATAAGTACATATACCAGTGGTACATGATATTCCTTGTGAGTTGTGTCTAGTTTCTGTTGGCCACATGGTGATGGTTAAAGGTGCACACAGAACACAACGACCGCAGTCTTCTCCGTACTTTATTCATTTCCTGACTAGTTTTGTTTTTCCAGCACCTGCCGCCTTAGCCAATTGAAAGCGTGGTTCCTCATTTATGCCTTCTCCACCTCGTTATGTGCTTTCGCTTGTTGGTGCAGAAAAGGCGTGGTTGATGAACCTATTGTTTAGGTAATTAGTATTTGCCATTATCATTATAGGTTTATTTTTTGTTAAAATTTTTAGTTTTGATTTTTGAAAAGTTAGAGATGGCAAAGAATTCTTATATATTGTGAATTTCTTGGATATAATAATTTTAAATTACGCTGGTTATTTTAAAAAAAATTGCATGTTTTGAAATTTACTTGTGAAAAAATATTGAATCAATTGGTACAACTTAAAATTATTATATCCAATCCCTACCCTTTAATTTTATAGCACAACCCTATCGACTGATGTCCCATAGCCAGATTTCGTAATTATATGAGAGGAAATTTTTTTCTCTTATCAATATTGAAACAAAAAATATATTAATTTAGTAATATTAGAAAACATTCTAAAAGATTTATATAATCTAATTCGTGGAAATTGTGAGTGGATATGGACGGTCTCGCATGTGTAATCTAAAAAAATCACAAGAAAAAACTAATATTAAATTCATTATTAATCAACTAAATTCACAATAAGGAAAATAAACACAACGCACAATAATAAATATAAATCAACAATTAAGAAGGCCTGATATTATATATATATTTAGAATACACAATGTAATACATTAATCACAAAAATATTAAAATTAAGGAAAGAGGATAAAACTTACAAAATTGGAATTAGGGTCAAATATCTTGATTTGGGGGGTGTTTTTTTGAAGCATGAAGATGAGTTTTGATTTTAAAAGAAAGGAGTTTGATAATTTGGGGGGGCTGGTTTGAAATTGAAATTCACTGATTTCGCTTGGCCAAGATTTTTTTTTTACCCCTAAAATGGCTTATATATGTAGAGTCTTGCCAACTTTTTTACCGCTGATCATTTTTTTTCTTTTTTTTTTTTTTAATTCCATCAGGCCGAAAACGACATCGCCCCATTTAATTCATTTCTTAAAAAAATTAAGAAAAAAAATTCATCTTTTTCGGGAAGTCTTCCTCGATCAACCAAAACTTTCTTGGGCAGCGCTGCAAAAAAACTTCATGGGCAGAACTACAAAATCCTAAAAAATTTTCATAGTCTCTTGATAAAATTTCGAGCTCTACCTGAGCGCATGTCCTACTCTGGCTATACGTAGCTTCGCCCTTGTCAACACACAACCAAAACTAGATTTCACCCTGTAATGTATATTTATTGCTAAACTATATTGTTACAAAATCAATCTATTTTGACTTTTTCTATTGCACAACCCATATTATTCTATGTTGTTCCACTGCATAACTGTTTCCTTAATAACAACATTATTGTACAACCGACTTAATTGTATTTTTGATTCTTTTTATATTTTCAGTGGTAATTTTAATTTCTATATATTTTTTAAAAGCAATTTAAGTTTTTTTGAATGGAAAATCTGATCAATGACCAATTTTCAGGGTTAATTCAAGGATCTTTTTACAATTTTTTTTCTTTGTAATTTTTTCCCCTAAAACCCTAATCTTTTCTCTTCTTCCTCCTCTTTTGGGCGTCGCCCCGCCACCCACCGCCCTCCTCCTTCTTCTACCATGGAGATTGGGTAACATTCATAAACGGGAGGAAGGAGATCGAACGGAGAGAAGTGAGAGGGATAGACAACCGGCAGCTAGGAATCGGGGAAGGAGAAACAGGCGAAAGGGAGATCGATACGCCAATGTTCAGGGAGAGAGAAACTGACGTTTGCAAACCCTTCGTTCGCAAACCTGTCGTTCACAATCACTCGCCGGGCAAAGGTCTCTCACACTCACTGTTCGCTCTCGCTTGGTTTCTCTCTCCCCGAACGCCGACATCTCGATCTCTGTCTCGTCCCGAACCCTAGCCATCGACAGTCGATCCCTCTCCCTTCTCTCCGCTCGATTTACCTCACTCACTCTCTCGATCTCCCTTCTCCCGTCCCGATCTCCATGGTTAGAGGAGGAGGAGGAGAAAAGAAAAAAGAAATTACAAAAAAGTTTTTAAATTAACCTTGACCGATTTTTCGTACAAAAAACTAAAATTGATTTAAAAAAAAGATGAGAAATGAAATTGTCACTCAAAATATAAGAGAGACAAAAAATACTATTACCAACAGGATACAACCTAATCTTTTTGTTATACTCTTACTACCTACCCAACCTATTTCTCGTCATGAATCCACACTACGTTTAACGCCACTACCAAGTCTAAATATCGGACACCTCATGAAACTTAAAAACATAATAGAGTTACCAATTAAAATCAATAATAAACCTGATGTTATTTCTGATAAATCTAGACTTAAATAGGATAGTAATACATAATAAAATGGGATCAATTGATTAGCTACCATGTCTAAAGTATTTTAATTAGGTCCACCGTGTATTAAGTAACCTCAATTATCTTTATTATACAGTCTTCTGGAACAACAGATTTCAACTTCTACCATACAGTCTCAGACTCGGGAAAGGTGGCGGAGGCGGCTCAGATCACCCCGCTTTACATTCATCTTCTTTATTATGAATCTTCTTCACAATCATCTTCTTCGACTCTCAGAGGAAATGGTTTTGCAGTTTTCATCATATCTCAAATGGGTCGATGTTACAGTCGATAAAATTGTCAAATCCGCTCTGCATCTCGTTTGATCCCTTCAGTATGTTCATTGCCCGACGCAATTTCTGTTGCTCATAACAAGGCTGGCAAGAATGTTTACAAAAAATGGAATTAAACCCAAAAAAAGAAAAAAAAAAAACGAAAATCACGAAGGTTAAAAAATTGGGAAATTGAACGGGTCGTTGCATGGTGTCCATCTGTTGTTATCGTGTCATTTTACAGATCCATGTGTCAACCAGCAGATGCTAAGCTCCTTATCTGTCTCTTTTTCTCCTGTTTAGTACCCAAGAAAAAGAAAACAAGAACTGGGAACTATAATCTTCAGTTCAGACCAGATTTTTGATTAGCTTCAATCAGTATTCATTCGGGCCAGACCGATCTTGAATTCTTGATTGAGAATCATGTCGACCGTTCACTTTATTTCATCCAATCTCATCAAGAAAGCTATCCCTTTTTATGCATTATCCTCCAATTCTACTGCTGCAAAACCTTTGAAGAATTTGAATTCTACTCTATCAGTTAGAGGGATCAATGCTCCAATCATTGGTAACCCAAATTTTGTGGCTGCATCACCGGTAATGGGCAACGGCCCAAATGAACTTCCGGCGAAACATCCTCAACCGGAGGTTCCGACGCCAACTCCTCTAGAAAGACCAAATGTTCCACCAGAGGTGACACCACGGAGGGCTAATGGTCCGGAGTTTGAGCCAATACCTCTGGAACAGCCGACTGATCCACCTGGACGGAACCCGGAATTCCCTGTCCCGCCAAGTCCGCCTCCACCTAAGCCTGAAGGGCCGGAGTGGCCAATTCCATCACCACCGGGCCAACCGGAAGTATTTCCACCACATGGGCCGGACGTCATTCCCCCAAAGCCTCCGGAACCGGGTGAAGTGGTGCCACCGCGGCGGCCGATCATCGATCCACCAAGTGGGCCCGATTTCATCCCTCCCAAATTCCCTTAACCTGGATTTCCCAATCAAATAACGCCTGATATTCCCCCGATTATTATGTAGCCTTCCCCCTTGTGCTTTGCGATCGATGTCGTACGTTATGGTAAATTTGTTTTGATAAATCTTTTAAAGACCTTCGATTACAACTTACTGTTTTGATTTTTTTAACATTTGGAGTTCGTGAGCAGCTCAAAATCTTCTTGATGATCGTTAACATAATGCAACATAATTTTGGAATGGAACAAAATAATAAGAAAAGTGAACAACTTCAAAGGATCCGATTAGTGCTCTAACCATCATGCACGAATTGATCTCTGGTTCAAGATTTTAATATGAACTAAATTTGGATTGATGGGAGGAGGGCATTTTTTTAAGATGAAATTTAAGGATTCATTCAAGTATGATGATGATTAAATATGCAAAAACTATGCCATAATTATTCTGAAATCTAGACAGAGTAAAACAATTCAAGCTCATTGATGCAGCAGCTTATTTGCAATCAGCACGATGGTATCACAGGAAGCCTGAACATTCCGGCCACAATCCTTGAGTTCCGGCGGTTCTTGGTACTTGTCACCGGGCTGATCATCGAAGCCTTGCTCACAAGTAACCGTATCAATGATAGCATCGTGTGCCCGAATCAGGACACCTCCATAGTCTTTCAATTTCAGCATTCTAGTACACTCTCCGAGGTAACCAATGCTGTTTGCGTAGGATTCCAAGCAGATATCATATATCGTCACCCATCTCTTATCAGTCGCTTTTTTCCTGAAATGGTAAGCCAAATCCAGAGTGAATTTAGCCCTTTTTCTGGAGAAATCTATGGCGATTTGAGTCAGAGTTTTGAGATCTGCATTTCGAGATCTGGGATCGTCGTTGAATGATTTGAAACACAGAGGAGGGTTGCTTGAATCAGAGCAGATTTCAGTAATCAGATTGTGCTTTTTTGGGGTTCTTGCTGGAACTGAAGAGCAATCCAGACGGCCAAGAAGCGTAAATTGCAGGACGACTGCAACAATTAACAACTTGATGGATGCCATTTTGTCTTCTTGATCAATTCCTTCCTTTCATTGTCTTTATTCTGAATTTGTTCAGTTTTATTATATAGGAGCAAAATGTGAAATTGCTGCGGATTATGATTAGTCAAAACGATGATATTTCCTAATTTGGAAACATGATTGCTTGTAGCCAAGAAATTATATGATATTTAGGAATTATTTATGTAATTTGGTTATGTTGTGAAAATTCTCTTCATCAATTAGCTGATTATAGAAATATTGACAAGAACTTTTGAACAAGAATCTAGATCAATTAAATACTTGAAAGCGAAGCGAACGACTCAGGGGTGGACTCTTAACTATTATTATTATTATTTTTTTTTTTTTTGTTTCGGTGCAATGAAGGAGCCTATGTAGCTTCAACAGAGCCACTAGATCAAACGGTGAACTTTATCAGGTGGTTGTTCCTTGCATTTATTATCATTTTAATTACTAAAATATTTTTATTATTTTTAAGAAAAAATGTAAAAATAGTATTACATTTAAATGTTAAGGAGTCGATAAACTTAATTATAAAATTTGTTATTACCAACCCATGAATACTAGAATAATTATAATTTTTGAATTCCCATATTCTAAAATTTTACAAAATAACACTAATAATCAAATTGTAAGAGTATAAAATAAATATCACAGTTTATATATAAAATATATGGCCATAGGCTAATTTTGTTGTAATATTAGTTTTTAAAAAATTATCTATAATCTACCGAAAATCTATAAATAATTATATATATATAAATAAAGTTAAGGGGTGATATATGACCTTAAAGTAAATAATTGATAGATGATGATGCAACAGATGTGGAGGCCGAATTGCAGAAGCTATATTCCTTTATGTTTAATATGGAAAATGGAGGATATGCTGTGGAAGAGATGGAGAGACCTTGGCCAACTGAAATTTTTATTGTGAACTTTGATAAGGTATTATCTTATGCATCTCAAAATATATTCATTCACCTAAATATGTGTTAGCAATTGTTCAATTACTTCCTTGAGTTGAAGGTATCTAGTGGTCCTCCACAAGTGATTGAAAATGCAGCATGTTTTTTTTTTTTTTTTAAAGGAAAAAAGAAAAAAAAAAAAAAAAGAACTCAATATCACTGAGTGAGGTTCCAAAATTTTTTCTTGGTAATTTCTATTTCTAGGTGAGAATTTATCCTAGGAACAAGGATATAGATCTTGACAGTTTGACGTATGGAAGAGTTCCACAACTAAATGAGGAAGAGATGAAAAAACAAGAAGGTGATTACATGTATCGGTATCGATATGATGTAGGCGGGGCAACTCAAGTTTGTCTCAGCTATGGCAGCTAATTCTCATTAGGCTTCACTGTAGTAGAATTATTTTAGCTCTAGTTCATTAATATGTTCTGAAGGGCATTCACCACATGCAGTTTATGTGAAAGACACTTAATTCTTGAGTTAAATTAGTTTTTCTTGTATCTAGCTTCTCACTTGAATTACCTTTCATTTATAAGATTCTGGATACTGTAGCAGAAACAGATAAATGGCTTATGTTTTATCCGCTCATCGAAATTGTTCTTTAGGTTTTATGCTTTTCTACAGAAACTGCCTGTTAGACTCTGCTTTATCCCCTTTGTTTATGGAAGGAAAACAATCCTCCTATGAGTTAAAATATGCATCATCGGCCATTTCTTGCTGGATCTCTCTGCTTTAATCACCCCTTGAATTCTTCACCATTTCTTTACATGCTATGAATGTGTGAGTACCATTGTTGCTGTTGATTTTATGTGTTGGATAATGGTTCTGATATGTTTCATCTTGATCCTTCAATATTTAACTCAAAATCATCTCTTGTATGGAATCGATGGCAAGATTTTGGTCTCTACCTTTGTTGTTGAGTATTTATCAAATCTTTTCTTTTTAAACCGAACCCTATTAGATCAAATGACAAAGACATTATGGAGAAAAAAAGGGTGTTTCCCTGGATGAAATGAAAATTATTAGATTCATGTAACGGGAGAAGAGGATTTCCTATCCCTTAGTTAAGATAAAAGCTCTGAAAACTTGTAGTTTTTGCTGGTAATAAGATGTTTAGATTTTTTTAAATTGGTTATTTTCCACCTTTACTTTTGAAATAGGAAAATAATGGCCTAAATTATGCATTTTAATGCTCTTTTAAGGTCATGAAAATGGTTCACCGGGGTCAGGAGGTAGTGGTAATGATACTGGGGGGGGGGGGGGGGGGGGGGGGGGGGGTGTGGGGGGTACATATGCACTACATCGCCATGAAAAATTGGCAATTGTTGTTTCTAAAGCAATGAGAGGCCATTCACTTCAAGAAACCAAAAAGGAAGGGCGTTTCTATGTTCATACAAAGACATATCTGGATGGTGCTATTCTGAAAGAGGTGACTTTTCTTAAGTTGGACTGTTTTACTGTTGCATACAACAATGAAACTCCAGAAAAATATTATCGCAGTCTAATAGTTTTATTGGGTATTATGCGCTTTCCTTTTTGCAGATTTGTTTTGTATGAACATCTCATGATGGACGATGAAAGTCTTGTTTGGACAAATAACGAAGTTACCTCTGAGGTCAGTGTTTTCTGTTCTTTGGATGATGAGTTACAACATTCATAGTTCTTTGAGTTTTGAAGACAATTTTGACATTAAATTTTAGCTCTTGAATCAACGTAAAAAGTTAGTGTAAGAAATCAAAGGTTGAGTTTAAAGTTATCCGAAACATACTTATAGAATTACTCATAAAGTAATTGCCATTTTTATAATATGGATTAGAACTATAATATTGTAATGTAGTACACAAAGGAGGGAACATGGTATATGGAAATTGAAACCTATATAAAATCAGAACCGTCGCTAAAATGGTCCAAGTCTGCAAATTATATGTTGTACCACTAGGTACATGTATCTAGTAATACACGTCACTCTCACTATAAGAGAGTGAGATACACACCCTTCTTTTTTTCTTCTTCTCCAAAAACTAACTTCCTTCTTTTTCAAAAATCACTTCTTCTTCTTCTTCTTCTTCAAAAATCAGTTATTCTTCTTCGCTGTACTCCATTCGAAACCGCATTTAATCAAATCTTTCATCAAAGCACAGATTTAACGAAGATCGACGATTGTATTTTTCAACGAACAACACCAAATACAACAAAATAATCACTTCTGTTTGTTCAAAAATCTCTTATTCTTCTTCAAAAATCTCTTATTCTTCTTCAAAAATAACTTATTCTTCTTAAAAAATCACTACATCATAAAGTATGAACTGTATTTGATGGATTTACGGAACCTTATTTTCGCGATTTGATGTTGGGTAATGTATTAATGATGTTATATTCGTGTTTTCTTATTCAAATAATGCTCTGTTACTATGAAATATGATATATAAATATTTCCCGTGAGGTATTGACACTTTCATGTGAAATAGGTTGCTTATGATTCTTCCCCGCTGCTGAACTTGGTAGAACGTGTTATGGGACGTAACTAGACGTAACGGGACGTTGCGGGACATAACGAGATGTTGCTGCTTTGTATTTTGGACGTAGCGGGATGTAACAGGACGTTGTTGCTTTGTATTTTGGACGTGGCGGGACGTGGTGGATTGTGTTTAGTTAAAATTCACATGTTTGGATGTAGACGTGGTGTGGTAATTGTTTTTGGACGTGATGGTAGTAGTTATATTCCAATTAATTTAGTCCCACATGAAAAAAAAATTGTAGACGTTTTTGGATATTGTGACGGTTATTTTTTGGACGTTGCGGCAGTGTTAGGAGACATTGTGGAAGATGTTATATGAAAAATTCAGTTTAAATTCACATGCTCGAATGTAGACATTGTGGCAGTTATTTTTTGGACGTGCGGGGACGTTATGACAGTATTGGGAGACGTTATAGAAGGTGTTATGTGAAAAATTCACCGCATGCCTGGATGTAGACATTGCGGCAGTTGTTTTTGGACGTGCGGGGACGTTGCGGTAGTGTCAGGAGACGTTGTGGAAGGTGTCATCTATGAAGTTGTATTGCAGCGATGATTTGGGAGTGCATAACTCGGCACTCGATTGTCCGATTTGGACGCACGAGTAGTCGATTTGATGGTTCTCAACGAGATCTACCCAATGGACATGGCAGACGGCGTTTGGAGATTGGTTCAATATTGAAAAATGTGTGGTTTTGGATGAAAACTTTAAAGGGTCATAACTTTGTGCTCGGTTGTCCGTTTTAGACGATTTTTTTTTTTGATTTCATATAACTTTTCGAGATCTATCCATCCGCAAACTTCCAGGCCACTCGAAATTCCAAAAAAGCCATATTTTAAAAGATATGAAAGATTTTTAATAATTTCAAGGGTTTTTCGAACTTTCGACGAAACATTTGACATGTATAAAAAATAATTTTTTACGAGTTGCCATGAAAACCTTGTTCCTCCGGAGTTCTACTGACCTATGTATGGGGAGATGAGAAATTCAATATTGATAATAGTGATCTTTTAAATGACATGTACAAAAAAGTTTAATTAAATATTAACTAACTTTAAGTGGATTAATGACAATTGAATTTTTTGGAGAGTCACAAGACTAAAATGACCAGGGTTCGAGTCTCGTCCCTGACATTTTTTTTTTGTTTTTTTCTACTAATAGTTACTTAAATGGTATCCATTTTTTACATTACTAAAAATCAGCTTAAACATTTTTGGACGTTGCAGCAGTTGTTTTTTGGACGTACGGGGACGTTGCGGCAATGTTAGGAGACGTTGTGGCAGTGTTAGGAGACGTTGTGAAAGGTGTTATGTGAAAAATTCAGCTTAAATTCACATGCCTGGATGTAGATATTTTTTGACATTGCGGCAATTATTTTTTGGACGTACGGGGACGTTGCTGCAGTGTTAGGAGACGTTGTGAATGGTTTCATGTGAAGAATTCAGCTTAAATTCACATGCTTGGATGTAGATATTTTTGGACGTTGCGGGAGTTGTTTTTTGGACATACGGGGACATTGCAACAGTGTTAGGAGACGTTGTGGATGGTGTCATGTGAAAAATTTATCTTAAATTCACATGCTCGGATGTATATGTTTTGGACGTTGCGAGAGTTGTTTTTTGGACGTACGAGGACGTTGCGGCAGTGTTAGGAGACGTTGTGGATGGTGTCATGTGAAAAATTCAGCTTAAATTCACATGCTTGGATGTAGATATTTTTGGACGTTGTGGGAGTTATTTTTTGGACGTACGGGGACGTTGCGGCAGTGTTAGGAGACATTGTGGAAGGTGTTATGTGAAAAATTCAGCTTAAATTCACATGCTTGGATGTAGATATTTTTGGACGTTGCGACAGTTGTTTTTTGGACGTACGGAGATGTTGCGACAGTGTTAGGAGACGTTGTAGACATGCCTGGATGTAGAAGTTGCGACATTTATTTTTTTGGACGTTGCAGCAGTTGTTCTGAGACGTTGTAGACTCAACGAGAAAAAAAAAAAGGCGCATGTATCGGCGAAACTTACTATATTTATTTAGTAAATATACAATTATTAAGTAAAAAATTACTATATATAATAATAAGTACATGTACAAGTAATACAGAGTATTGTATTACCTTCTTGTCCAAGTCTGGATGATGAGTCCCGTGACCAGGGCCGCCTTTTGGATTCTTATCGGCCCGTTAATTTTAGTCTTATTTTTCTTGTTTAGATTTTTATTTAGAATGTCTCAAAAAAATATTTTATTTGTAAGTTTTATTTCACTTTTATTTTACAAACTTACCAACATATTCTTCATTATTAAATATTATTCCTTCCATTTATTTTTATTTGACGTTTTAAAATTTTTAGACAAGATTCAAAAAAATAAAATTTTCTCATTTATTATTTTTACTTGAACTTAATTACTTAATATATGATATTGATGAGGAGATAAAGATTAGACATATAAATTATCTTAATAAAAATTTAAAATTAGAAATATTAAAAACTGTAAAAAGTGTAAAACGTTAAATAAAAATAGATTTTTTGAATTTTTAAAACGTCAAATAAAAATAAACGGGGGAAGTATTTAATTATGTGAAATCTATTTTTACAATTTCTAAACATCTAACTCTCAAATAATTGGGCAAATTATATCATATTTCTATCAGGACAGTTTGCAATGTGTCCCTAATAAATTATAAGTAGTAATCAAAATCATATTGTATTGAGGCCTCCTAAATTACTCACTAGCTCCCCTATAACAAATCTCCTTCCTCCACTTTACACAGGACACATTGCTATAGACTATAATATAAGCATTGAAATAATTGTCCTAAAAAAAAATCCCAAATAATTAATAATAAAAATTTTGATTTTCAATTTCATGTCTTCTTTCTGATCCAGCCTCGGACCAGGATCTCCCATGTATATTTCGGTTACAACTGAAATTTGCACTTAGTGATGATGACTCAAAAAGATGGAGGAGGCACTCTGCATGTTTTCCAAGTGTCAACGTTAATGGCATCGAAAGTTGAAGTTTTCAAGAACTCAAACTGTAACGCTTATGTAAACCAATCAAAATGTTCTGATTCCATCATCTTCTGTTCTTCATTTGACCATCTGGGTTGTATATAAAGCCGCAATCTTCAACTGGGATTTCAATTTTAAGTACTCTGCTCCAGTCTATGATCCTGAAAATGGCGACTTTTAGTTCAGTTTCCTCCATGAAAGCTTCCGTTAGTGGCACTTTGGTGAGGTCTTTTCTGTTCCAAGCTTTTTCCTTTTTGTCTGCCGGAGTTCATAGCCCACTGAATCTTTTCCGTCGAAATGACGATAATGGTCCGAGTTCACTCCCGTCCAAATCTCCACCGGATGTACCTACCGCGCCGCGGTTTCACAAACCGGGTTTACCACCAGGGGCTCCCCGGAGGCTTAACATTCCTCAGTTTGATCCTATTCCGAAAAAGCCGCATGACCCACAACCAATTCGACCTCGTGTTTCGGACCCTGAGTTTCCAGGCCCGTCAAATCCAGAAGACGCCGGAGCCACCAAGTCCACCTGAACAGCCAAATTGATTCCTTCCCATGGGCCTGACCACCGCCGGAGCCCTGATATTGTTCCGGTCCCTTTTATGTAGTCCTATACCATCGGGTCTGCTCGTGTCGAGATAGAAATCTTGTATAGTTTGCTGTTCTTGAATAGTAAAATAAATCTGTAATTTATTATGGTAAAAGTATGATACTAATTACAGCTTAGAATGTTTTTATTTACTCTTTATGTCTGAATTAATGGCATGATCAAAGTGTCTAACAATTCAAGCAGCCGACCGAAGAGATGGAATCATGTTCTGCTTTGCAGCATCAGATTAACATTCAAGAAACAGTTCAATTTATTTGATTATATCAAGCGATTGAATAAGGTCATTCATCAATAGATTATCCATGATCTTAAGCGATTCAATAAGGCCATTCAGGAAACGAGAAAGAGGAAAAATTGGAAATTTAGTACGTACGAAGAACTCTAAACATTAATTGCAACCCCGAATGATTAAATGTTGTGATTAGCAGAACATAATTCAGGAAAAAAGAAGGATTACAATTGACAAATCAAGATCCTTATTGCCAAAACCAGAGGAACTGAAAAAGGCGTAGCCAAACCCCACACACAGAGGAAATGAAACAAACGACAGAATCAGGAAATAGATCAAAATACAGTTTAGTTTAAGCATAAGCCTCAGGGTTCTGGACGAGGTAATTCTCCACAACCTTGTAAATTTCCAGGACTTTTCCTTTTCCTGCCTTGATGTCATCTTCCTTGAGTGCGAAATCTCCTTTGGTGTAGTACTTGCTTGTAACCTTAGAGACCGAACCACCATCTGGTGTTGACTCAAACTTGACCTCGTAAGTGATCTTCTCCAGGTTCTCGTTCAATGCACCGCCTTCCACCAGTGAGTAATTGTATGTGAATGTCTCTTCGTTCAGTTCATCAACCTGGTACTTCAAGAAACTAAAGTCTCTCCCTGCAAAATATGGACAATTATAACTAAGATCCCACCAATTTTTCAAATCATTAAACAAATGGGATTATTCTTACCATCAACAAAGTTGATTTGTTTAATGCTTCCAGTTCCGCCATTGCCCTGGATGATATCAATGCTCTTAATGCCCTGTGGGATGAGTTTGGGGAGCAAATTGTGGGAGTCCACAACTGAGGCTTTGAAGAGCCTGGAAATGGCCACTGGAGATGTGTGTTCTTCATAAAAAGTGCTGACACCCATGACTGAATAGAATCTTCTTTTTCTTTATAGGTTGAAGGAGATTTAATGGATGAGATTGTTGCTGTTGTGATGAAGGAAATGTAAGAAGAATGAGGCTATTTATAGTTGTAGCAACACGAATAGCTTCTGCAAATTAAACCATGAAGACAATTGATTGGCAACCATTTCTTGTTTTTAGTCCAGGCCTTAAAACTTCCCATGGCATATTTCTTAGAGATTAGATTAGACATGCAAGACAAAATTCAAGATATGTATAGACATGCAATACAAAATTCAAGATATGTATCTTCTTCTTCATCTGTTTCTTACTTGTCTTTCTTTTTTGGGAATTTCTTCTTGGTTGATTGATTTATAGGATCTCATACAAACCATGGCGATGAACAGATAAATGCCAATGCTTGCAGATATAATGTAAGACAAAGATGTAAACCGCCATTTTCTTTGGGCATTGAAACTGAGGAATCTGCAAAGAAACCATTTTTTGTTGTTTGGTTTTTGTTTCCAATAACGTAGTTCCTACTGATTACTGAACTTGATCAACTTAATTTGCTTCATGGGAAACGTCAAATGAGGTTTGAAGTTGTCAATTCCATCATTTTCCTTTATGATTCTGAACTTCCAATGGTAGAATAAAATGATGGTTGCAATTCTACAAACTCTTGGGGATGATTCCTGATTGTGTCATTTTGTGATGTTTTTGTATCTTGGCTTTACTCAATTTTCTGATGTCCTTTCTTGTTTGTAAATAACAGTTCATTAACTAAACACATAATTAAATGAGTAGAATTATCTTAATAATTAATTAACCCATAATTTAAACAAGTGTCCCCAAACAAATTATTTTCCGCCACTTTTTAGATTAAAATATCCCTATCAATATAAAAAAATTAGATTAGATCATATTTTTAGTCTCTTATATTTGGTCAAATAATTTTATTAGTCTTTACATTTTAAAATAATTTTTTTGATCCCTTATATATAAAATATGCATTATTTCGCCCCTTATATTTTTAAAATATATTATTTAGTATCCTTAAAATCTATTTTATCTAAATTGTTCTAAATTTATTTATGAGTAGTAGACAAGAATTTTTTAATGAAGAATATAATAATTTAAACACCAGTATATACATTAAAATATTTAAAATTTAAGTCAGAAAAATTCGAAACGGTTCATCTTTATTTAGTGAATTTTGAGTTAGTTATTTATAAATTTTACTCGTCTGATTTAAATTTATAAAATTTTTTAATATTTAAATTAATATTTAATCAGCTATATTATTTATTTAAAAAGGTTTTGAGTTGATAAAATTAAAATAGAATCAAATAATGCATATTTTAAATATAAGTTACTAAAAAATTATTTTAAAATGTAAAGGATAAAAAAAATTAATTTGGTGAAGAGACAAAAATATGGTTTAATCGGATGAAAATGCATGAAAATGGTGGCTTCAACATAAAAACGCGGCAACATATATCTATGTGAATAAAATTACATTTAACTAAAAGAACAATACTAATAATTTTGAGGATTAATATTGTAACAAGAAAATTGAAATTAACATTTGGAGACATTTTATTTTCAAGATATTTTGCATATAATATCATATTCATTTCTAAAGAAAAAAATTACCAATTAATATTGTAAGCAAGATATCAAGACAAATAAAACATAGATACAAAACAAGCAACCATGCAATATTATAAATACATAATTTTGTGAAAATTTGAAAGAAGAGTTGGTTAAATTAAACCCAAGATTTTAGAAGAATAATTGCTTTTAATTCTCGCAGACACTTTAATTCAAAGATCTAATTTAATAGATCTCAAAAAAAAAAAAAAAAAAAGATCTAATTTAATAGTACTCATTAAATTTCATAAGCAATATCCTATAAGAGTAGTTCTCTTTTTGAGTAGTCAAAATAAAGATTGCAGAAGGAAGAAACAGAGAATTCTAATCATTGAAAGTTGAAACCCAGAAATGATGAATTGTATTCATTTGAACGAACATAGATCATGAAAACGAAGGATTACAACATTAATTCGCAGAATGACTCCTTATTTGCCAAACCAAGAACACTGAAAAAGACGACCCCAGACAAGGATCCCGCAATAACACACGAAAAAACAACATTGATCTAAGCAAACAACTTGAAGTCCCAATGAATTAAGCATAAGCTTCAGGATTCTGGACGAGGTAATTCTCCACAACCTTGTAAATTTCCAGGACTTTTCCTTTTCCTGCCTTAATGTCATCTTCCTTGAGTGTGAAATCTCCTTTGGTGTAGTACTTGCTCGTAACCTTAGAGATCGAGCCGCCATCTGGGGTTGCCTCGAACTTGACTTCGTAAGTGATCTTCTCCAGGTTCTCGTTCAATGCACCGCCTTCCACCAGCGAGTAATTGTATGTGAATGCCTCTTCGTTCAGTTCATCAACCTGGTACTTCAAGAAACTAAAGTCTCTCCCTGCAAAATATGGACAATTATAACTAAAGATCCCACCAATTTTTCAAATCCTTAAACAAATGGGATTATTCTTACCATCAACAAAGTTGATTTGTTTAATGCTTCCAGTTCCGCCATTGCCCTGGATGATATCAATGCTTTTAATGCCCTGTGGGATGAGTTTGGGGAGCAGATTGTGAGAGTCCACAACTGAGGCTTTGAAGAGCCTGGAAATGGCCACTGGAGATGTGTGTTCTTCATAAAAAGTGCCGACACCCATGACTGAATAGAATCTTCTTTTTCTTTTCTTTATAGGTTGAAGGAAATTTAATGGATGAGATTGTTGCTGTTGTGATGAAGGAAATGAAGAAGAATGAGGCTATTTATAGATCCAGCAACACGAATTTCTTGCGCAATTATAACATAAGAACAACCTTGTACATGTCAAAATTGGTAATAGTTCAATAAATAAAACTCTTTTTATAAAATGAAATGATTACCATTTTTTTATAATTTCCGGAATTTTATTCAAGAATACCATTTCTTGTTTGAAGGCTGAGCAATGTATTCAGGCCTTAAAACATGGAGCATATTTCTGAGAGATTATAGACAAATTTGAAGATATGCATCTTCCTCCCTCTTTCTAGTCTTACTTCTTGTCTTTCTTTTCTCTTCCTCGATTGTACCGTATCGTCCCTTCATCCTAAATTCTTGAAACAAGTTAACCAATAACCCACATCTTTGATTCTCCATCCAATTAGATTCTCTTACTCAAATATTTCTAAGAATGAGACAATTTAAATGTGCAGAGAGTTTACAAAATTGACACTATAGGTTGGAGGAGTTTTTAGCATTGGTTTCACCTTGTAACTCTTTTAGTTTCACAAGTTTTTCAAGAACGAAATTAGTTTTCCTATAAAAACCATATCCTAACAAAAAGCGACATAATAAAGGTAATGAAATTTATCTACCAACATAAAATGAAACTTAAATCGCGCTAAATTAATTAACTTTCGGGTGGTATCTTAGGCCAATCTTGCCGGACACAAGCATTCAGGTCAGTCACCATTGCTAAACAAGCCTTTGAGTGTCAAAAGGCTTAGGGCTCATGGCTCCTAGAAAACAAGAAGAAAGTCTGCAGGAAGAAAGAAAGACAATAAATAATAACATATGCAGGATGAAAGAGGAAGATTTACATATCCTGAAATTTGTCTCATCCAATTTATTCCCAGCCCAGAAAAATAGACCTAGAAAGAATTTATGCTTACAAACAAGGAGTGGAATAATTGGAATAAATTAGCCTGTGGGGGTTTGTCTTTATGTTGTGATTGCGCAACCTATTTCTCTATTTGCTGCATCTATAAATCCCCTCATTCTTCCTCCATTTCCCTCACCACAGCAGCTGCAACAATCCCAATTCCCGATCCACCTAATTTCCTTCAATATAATCTAACTAGCATTCTCATTTAGTCATGGGTGTCAGCACTTTTTATGAAGAACACACATCTCCAGTGGCCATTTCCAGGCTCTTCAAAGCCTCAGTTGTGGACTCTCACAATTTGCTCCCCAAACTCATCCCACAGGGCATTAAGAGCATTGATATCATCCAGGGCAATGGTGGAACTGGAAGCATTAAACAAATCAACTTTGTTGATGGTAAGAATAACCCCATTTGTTTAATGATTTGAAAAATTGGTGGGTATCTTTAGTTATAATTGTCCATATTTTGCAGGGAGAGACTTTAGTTTCTTGAAGTACCAGGTTGATGAACTGAACGAAGAGACATTCACATACAATTACTCACTGGTGGAAGGTGGTGCATTGAACGAGAATCTGGAAAAGATCACTTACGAGGTCAAGTTCGAGGCAACCCCAGATGGCGGCTCGATCTCTAAGGTTACAAGCAAGTACTACACCAAAGGAGATTTCACACTCAAGGAAGATGACATTAAGGCAGGAAAAGGGAAAGTCCTGGAAATTTACAAGGTTGTGGAGAATTACCTCGTCCAGAATCCTGAAGCTTATGCTTAATTGAATTGCGCTTTTGATTTGTTTCCTGATTCTGTCGTTTGTTTCATTTCCACTGTGTGCTGTCTAATTGGGCATGGCTCTTTCAGTTCCTCTGGTTCGCCAATAAAGGGAATGTTTGCCATTGTGTTGTAATGAAAATAATCATTACATTAGTGTGTGCTTTTAAATAATTTATTACGGTATATTTTATTTCAACATCACTATTAAATTAGTTTATTCTAACAGCGTTTATTAAATCAAAATGGTTCAAATAATTATATATACAAGATGTGTACAAAGACTAAACTACAAACATTCTAAACTTAAATTTTGCTTTCAGAGATTAGGTGATAGTTTATATATATAAAACAGGGAAATACCAGCATTGAAGAGCACATTGGAATTAAAGTTATAAAAATTTAAACCAATAAAGGAAAAAGGTTCTAAAACTCACTCGATTAATCATTGCAAAAAAGCTTTGATATATATATATATATATATATATATGTGGCCTCTTATATTGGGTTGTAGTTCTCCATTGTTTCTTCCTTTTTCCTATTTTTTCCTTCAATTTTATCATTCATATTCTTCTTTTCTTGTCACTTTTATTGCTATAAATCGAGCGCGTCTTCTCCATATGGAAGATTTGGAACTTGGAAGTAAGTAATAAAACTCTCTCTTCTAGAATCCAATTTTCTCAAATTGGCATGATTTAGTTTACTTTTTCGGTCTCATAAAAAATATTAATGTGAACTTTTCTTTTTATGGTGGTTTAAAAAGTTTCTTGATAAATTTGATAAGTTTGGATGACTTCGACCTCCTCTTTGGTCTTTGGCTGCCCAGATTACACCATATTTTGTAGTACAATTCCTTGGACGAAATAAAGTAAGACTCTTGACAACATTTCTCGACTGGTCAAGTAAGATAGTGATCAAGAATGTAGCACCTTTAATTTCGCATAAAAACCCGTTTTAATTATACTAAAACGGCTCAACAAGCAAAATCAATTTAGCAGATGTAAAATTTGATCTAGTTTATCCCCTTTCATTTTCCTCCTCATGGACAAGAAGTGTTCAGAAATTGAGTATTTTATACTAAAACTTGGTTCATTTTGGAAGGATATAATTGGTCATTTTTATATTTTTCCATATTATTTATTCTAATTTTTATTATATTTTTTCACTGATCATTACTCTAAATCACAATGGTGGCATAACCACTCCACGTTATTGTGGAATAGGGCAGATAAATGATTGGCAATAGGATAATAAAACAAAATTAAAAAATCCAACAAAAAGATTTTCAAGAGTAGTTACATACAATAAAAACAACCAATGGGCTGTCCAACCCACATGGAACTCGAGTTTGGTCTGTGAAATTGATTAATGATTAAGTCTTATATTAATCAAGATTCTTAATCCTAATCAACACTCATTAATCTTAACAACTTCATTTATCCATCATAGGATCTAAATCCTAACTGCTATCTTTTCTGTCAGAGTTTGGGCAGTTAGGGTTCCATTATACATTTGGTTGAATTGTCAGGAATCAGAATTGTCTAATCTTTGTGCAAGTTATAGGTGTTGATGCATTTATAAATGGCCTCATTCTTCCAACATTTCCTTCATCACAGCAACAATCTCGTCCATTAAATTTCCTTCAATCTAAAAAAAAAAAAAAATCAAGAAGATTGTATTTAGTCATGGGTGTCACCACTTTTTACCATGAATACACATCTCCAGTGGCCACTTCAAGGCTCTTCAAACCCTCATTTGTTGATAACAATTTGCTCCCCAAACTCATACCACAGGGCATTAAGAGCATTGATATCATCCAGGGCGATGGTGGAACTGGAAGCATTAAACAAATAAACTATGTTGATGGTAAGAATAATCCCATTTGTTTAAGGATTTGAAAAATTTTGGGGGATCTTAGTTATGATTGTCCATATTTTGCAGGGAGAGACTTTAGTTTCTCCAAGTACCATATTGATGAACTGAACGAAGAGACATTCACATACAATTACTCACTGGTGGAAGGTGGTACATTGACCGAGTACCTGGAGAAGATCAGTTACGAGGTCAAGTTCGAGGCAACCCCAGATGGTGGCACGGTCTCTAAGGTTACGAGGAAGTGCTACACCAAAGGAGATTTCGAACTCAATGAAGATGACATTAAGGCAGGAAAAGTAAAACTCCTGGAAATATACAAGGTTGTGGAGAATTACCTCGTCCATAACCCTGATGCTTATGCTTAAACTAAATTGCCTTTTGACTTGTTTCCTGATTCTGTCGTTTGTTTCATTTCCTCTGTGGGACTCTGTCTGTCTGTCTGTCTTGGGTATGGCTCTTTCAGTTCCTCTGGTTCGGCAATAAATGGAATGTTTGCCATTGTGTAGTAATTCAGTCTTTTATTCAATTGTGTTGCAACCATAATTCTCTGTATTATCTTATTTTTCCAAAATTTCTGGTTTCTTGAATGCCCTGGTTGAATACGAACACAGTGGCTCCGGAATCTAATAAGTTCACCTGATTTCCAAAATCATGAAAATAAACAACATTTGATCCAATCTATACTAAAGGGAAGGATTAATGGACTGGCCTGAAGCGCCTGGCTTAGTCCTCCATTCCATAAGCTCAAAGTTCTCGCAGATTCCTATATTCACCATTGCTTGAAAAGTTTTAATGGCGGCATCAGTATCGGCATTGGCGTCAACTTCTTTATAACAGAATGATTAAGGTGCGGGTCGAAACAACCTTCTTATCATCAACAAACTCCTATCATTTTCCCGTCTGAAGTTGAATCATCATCTGACTCTTTAATTTTAACAAGAATTCAACGAGAACACGCTGCTTGGTTGATGGAAGAAGAACATCCCTTCTCTGTCTCAGAGTAGATTTTCCCAATTGCCGAATCTTGGGCTCTCCCGGCTTTATCAGCAAGGCTCTTGGGCCAGTGGTGTACCTCCATTATCAACACAATGAGCTCTCAAAATTCTTTCTGCAAACCCAGAAAATATAAAACAGGAAAACAAATCTTCAATTCAAGATCAGAGGTGCCGGAAAACCCATTCAGAAATCAGAGTGAATCGTACCAGAACTGTGTGTTTTTTAATCCAAATAGAGTACAACTCTTTAAAAGTGGAAGTTTCTTTAGATTGGCTGCAAAGCAGTAAAAGATCTTATTCAAGCTCTGAGGTAAAGTTTGACATAGAAAAGTTGAGCCATTTCATTAGAGACATGCATAGATAGAAATTGAATGATAAAATATAAAATTTTAAATATGTAGCTATTTTATAATTAATCATACTATAAATCATATAAAAAAATGGAAAAAATGCAATTTTGGCCCACATGTTTGGCCATTTCACTCTTTTGGTCCAATATGTTTGGCCTCCACCAAAAATACTCATTACGTTAATATTTTTAAGCGATTTTGATCCATTACCTTGCTGCAACTGATTTTTGTATTAGTCAAAGCAAGTTAAAGGTAAAAATAGTCATTTTAAAAAGGTTTAAATCCATTTTTGATCCCCCATAATAGGAGTTATTCCGATTTTGGTCCCTCTTTTTATTTCGTCACCAAAACTAATCTTACTTTTTTTTTTTTTTTGTAATTATGGTCATTTTTTATAAAAATATAATTTAACTAACGGTCGACTAACCCTTTGACTAACGGTTGACTCCGCTGCCACCACCACCACCCCACCCTTGCCGTTGTCGCCCCCGGTGGCGGGGTGGAGGATGGTGGTGGCGGGGCGGCGACAGCGGGGTGGTGGTTGTTAGTTTTGAATACAGAAAAGCTATGACTTGTATCAAAAACTAATATCCACAGATGACATATCATTTTGTTTTAATATTAAATTGTTCCATTATATCATAAAACTAAATAACGGGGTGTGTGAAAGACATAGTAGATACCGTTATAATTGTCAAAAACAAATAAATTAAGTGAGACTAGTATTGGTGATGAAATAAAAAGAGAGACCAAAATTGGAATAACTTCTATTTTAGGAGATCAAAAATGGATTTAAACCTTATTAAAATGACCCTTTTTACCTTTGACTTACTTTGACTAATATAAAAACCTGTTATAGCAAGTTAATAGATTAAAATCGCTTAAAAATAAAAACGTAATGGGTATTTTTGACGAAAGCCAAATATATTAGATCAAAAGAGTAAAATGGCCAAACTTGTTAGACTAAAATTGTATTTTTTTCTAAGAAAAATTAAATCACATGATTATCCTATATAAATCACATGTTGAATTTGATATAAAAATATATTTGAATGGATTAGAAAAAAAGGTGATTAAAAAAATTGATATAAAAATATATTTCAGTCTGTTCAAAAAAAAAAGGAACGTGGCCACCTAAAGAAAATTGATATGAAGCACCGTTCATGAAGGTAAAAAACATTAATTTTTTTAGAAAAATGTGATACAATCTCATATTTTAAATTAATTAAAAAGAAAAAGAATTGAAGGTAAAAAAAGAAAAAAGAAAAAGCCAAAAAAAAAAAAACTGAACGAAAAAACCCATGAAAAATGAAAAAAAGAAAGGGAAGAAATCAAATTGGAAAGAAATAAAATGGGAACAAGTGTGAACATAACAAAATACACAACACCCCGCCAATGTGTATTTGGCAGGAAAAATTTGAGTGGAGCCCACCAAAAAAAACAACTACAAATAAGGGTAATATAAAAATAATAATAATTTTATAAGATGACTGAATAATTTACATCGTTTTTAACATATAAAATTGGGACAAAAATAGTGACTTACAAAATTATCACTAATTTTTAGGTGTTAGCATTTGTACTTAAGATTAGAAAATATAATATGTCAATTCTTAGGGATTATTTATTTATGATATCTTTCAATTAGAAAATTCTTTAGAGTATTAAAGTAATACTAATTGGCTTTGGATTAGTCCCAAAAGCTTGGGGAAAACTATATATTGATTTCGTCTCTTGCATTATCCACACAGCTTTGGTGATTCAGAACTTTGGATCCAAAGCATCAAACAAACAATGGAACAACATTGCCGTCTCCGAAGTACATTTACAAAAGCTTAAACAATTCGATCCCTCCATTGCTGACATTATCTCATTTCAACTTATAAATTGCAGTCCACTCGACCGTTCTCTTTCCACCCAAAACTTCCACCACTCTTGGACTTTCAATGCTTGCTCTTTTCCCTGCTTTATTCTCATCAAAATTTTCAAGATCAAATTTTTAACCATGGGGTTCGCATCCTTAAGTGATGAATACTCCATGGCTTCCATTATTCTTGATCATTCGCATAATTTGATTCCTAAACTCAACCCGCAAGTCATTCAGAACATGGGAATCATCAATGTCGATGGAGCTGCAGCAGCTGCAAGAATAAAGCAAATAACTTACAATGAAGGTTAGAACATTATACCTTGTCAGGAGTTGTAGAAACAGTTTATCGAAAATTCTTGATTTAACTTCTGTCGATCCATTTGTCTCAAGAAAAAGATTATGGGGTTTCTAGGACAGCAGATTCGAACCCTTTAGTTTAATTATTCGATTTTAGCCATGATATAATTGATGAATCATGTTTCTCTGCAGGTAGCAACTTCAAAGGAGACTTGAAGCTTAATGAGGTAGAAGTTATGGCGGGGGAAGTGAAGATTATGGCTTTGTACAAAGCAGCGGAGACCACCTACAATATTCTCCACAATCCTCAAGCCTATCCTTAAAAATGGGCTTATTTCCAAGAAATAGTACCACATATTTCAGGCTCTGAAGAACAGAAGCCTGTTGTGCTCTAGTTTGGCTTCTGTGTGACCCCCCCATTCACTTCAAATCAAAAGGCAGGTCGCAACTCTTGGCTATTGCCCCCAGTTCACTTCAAAATCGGCATAGTCTCCCCCCTTGGCTATTGTAATATCCAGTCTCCACCTTACATACCTGTAATGTGTGTGATATGGACATTTTGACAGTGGAGTAAATCCACGTCTATTTCACTGTATTCTGAACTTTCTTGGGATCCAAATAATAATAATAAAAAAAAAGCTGAATCAGGGATCCCTGTTTTTTTTCCTTTTTGGAAGAAATTCTTGCTCAATTTCCATCCATTTTCATATGTCATTCTTGATTCATCCTATATAAGTAGAGTAAAATTTCACATAAGAGAATTATGTTTGATGTTTGAAATTTACCCTCATATTAAAGTCCACATACAAGAACCGATTATTCATTATTCAAGATTTTGGTCACAGACATCTTGCTGAATATCAACTATGACACTTTCTCCTGAAGAATTGAGATGCATAAAAGCAAATAATGCTGAACAAAATATGAGAATTAAGGGGGATAAATGTAGTATAAATATGAGAACAAAAGTAAAATTTTGTGTAGTATTGATGAGAAAGGAAAGAGTTGCCACCACCTTATCAATAATCAGCCAAACACGTGTGTAGTACGACTCCCTGCCAATCTCTCTCTGAATAAAGTTTTGAAATGAAAAAATAAAGGGAGAAAAAACAAACAGGTAAATCCCGTTAAACATGGCAGCACCCCCTCCTCTCCCAACTGAATGAAGTAAAGCAGACAGCATCACAACCTTCCTTCAATTTCAAGAAAATCTTTTTCATCTTTTCCCGAAGGAAACAGAAAAATATAAATGTGATTCAATCGAAAACCGACTCTTCAAGCTTCCAAGAATTTTAATCCTTCCTCAGAAGCCTCTTTTTTCTCTCCTTTGTCCCGGAGTTGCAGTGCTGTTCGCTAAAATGGCTAGCCGATTGACCTCCAACTATTCACGCGCCGCCATTCGGCCACCCCAAAACCCCAGACTTCAAAACCCACATTTTATTTTCACCAAAGAACCACCGGACCTCATCAGACTTACAAGAAAATATCACCCCGGAATACTCAAGAATTCAAGAATTCATGTCTCGACTGGGGGGGACTCGTATTTGGACATGTGGAAGAAGGCAGTGGAGCGTGAGAGGAAGTCCCAACAATTTGAGAAGATTGCGGAAAATGTGGCCGGCGAGAATGGTGATGATGATGATGGTGAGGAAAAAGAGGTAGAAGTTCTGAGCCCAGAAGAATGGGAGCGGAGGAGCAGGGAGTTCCAGAAGATTCTAGAAGTTCCTACTGAAGAAAGAGATAGAGTTCAGAGAATGCAAGTGGTTGATCGGGCTTCGGCGGCGATCGCAGCAGCCAGAGCACTTCTTAAGGAGAATGTGAAGGCTGAAGACGATGATGCAAATCTTGACGACGGCCAAGAAGGTAAATTGATGTAATTTGTGTCAAAAAAGAAAAAAAATTGATGTAATTGAAGCAAAAATGGCTCCTTTACATTCATTTTGCGGTGTTTATCCATGGTTATGTGGTATATAGCTTTGGTGCTTTGCATGTGTAAATTCCAAATGTTTATGCAATTTAATTGTCAAGGTTTAAATCTTTGGTACTAGGGCTAATTTTGATCCCTGAAGTTGGGAATTTGAAATCTTGAACTTACTTGCCTATATTGTTGTCTTTTCACTAGAAATGGTGCTATTCTGGATGTGCTTTTTAATCTTAATCATCAAAAGAAGGTCAGTTTGAGCTCTGTTGATGGTTAGAAACTAACAAAATGTGCTCCATCTGGCCCGGCCGGCCTTTATATAAAAACTGCATTTCTTTTGGCGTTAAAGAAATTCTCATGAAGATTGCATTGGTTTTATGGAGTGAAAACAGTTTATTCCCAACTTTTTGCATCTGTTTAAGCTTCGTGTGGAAAATCTTAAGTCGAGTTTCCAAGCTAGGAACTTTCCTTCTGCAATTTGTTGCCTTTCTTTTTTCTGATCGAAAAGAGAGAAAAGGATCCTTCAGATAGTTTGTTTTGATTGAACTTTTGAAGGTTTATCATTCAAATTTGTGCTAATTTTATGTTATGGAATTAGAACTGCTTCTTGTTGCTCCAACAAGAGAAAGATAGCTTGATAAAGTATAGTTCTTACATAATTTGTACTGCTTGTTGTCTGGCAGTTCCTTGTTTCATTCACTTTCTGGATCTAGGCAGGCACCAGTCTCCTGAGAATCTCAGGGACAAAATCATTTATACATCTGTCACTAGTTATTTGGGAAGATTCTTTATCAATGCTCTTGTTACTTTCTCTAGTTTATTCATCTTCTTGCCATAATTGATAGTTTAAGTGCAAAGCATAACTCTCTGCTAAATTTCAGAGATTTTTCCAGCTGTTTTAATTCCGTTTGCCCAATTCATTGTTACATATTAACCTGCTCATAAGTTTACAACTTCAGCAGGACTGAGAGATGATGACTCTTCACTACTTCCTACTGGAGGCATCAAAATTGGAACCCCAGGGCCAGATTTTTGGTCATGGACACCTCCTTCGGATAATGATGACACTTCAGGTGCAGGAGAGGTAAAATCAAACCTCAAGGCTTCTTCAAATCCTACTCGCTTTATCCCTGTGATGGAGAAAGAACGGTCAGCAGACTTTCTGCTACTTCCCTTTGAGAGCAAAATCCAGAACAAAGCTCCACTTCCTCCTTTGCAATCACATGTGGAGGGCGAAGTACAGGAACTGTCTAGTTATACTCTAGAGTCACCTCACCTGGAGGAGGAGAAAGAAATTGGAGTGTCGTTTTCAGCTCAGGCTGCTGAAGCAGTGCAGGCTCTTCATGAGGCGAGTGAATTATCATCTGATGGTTTTTATCCAGATGGATCAAGGTGGTGGAAAGAGACAGGAGTGGAAACACGACCTGATGGAGTGGTATGCAAATGGACTTTGACAAGGGGTGTGAGCTCTGACAAGGCTGTGGAATGGGAAGAAAAATACTGGGAGGCTGCTGACGAGTTTGGTTATAAGGAACTTGGTTCAGAGAAATCAGGACGTGATTCTACAGGAAATGTTTGGCGTGAATATTGGAGAGAATTCATGTCTCAGGTGAGGCAGGGTGTATGTTAATGTTATGTTCTCTCTCCCAGAAACTTTGATGCCACAACAATGGTAATGAAGGAAATCTAAACTGAATGTTTACTCATTTCAACAATTTCTTGCTGTGTTTTTGTACAGAATGGTGGCATTGTCACTCTAGAAAAGACCGCGGATAAATGGGGGAAGAATGGGAAAGGTGATGAGTGGCAGGAACAATGGCGAGAACACTATGGTGCAGGTGGTCTTGCAGAAAAATGGGCTCACAAATGGTGCAGCATTGATCCTAACACACCTCTTGATGCCGGTCATGCACATGTTTGGCATGAAAGGTACTCTAGTTTCTTTCTCTGTTCTCATTTCTTACCCAACCAACTAATTGATGCTTAGTTTCTTACACTCTCGTCGTTCAACATGCTTGTGCTGATTGCTCCAGCGTGCCATTTCCTTAATCTTGTGATCTGTTGCTCTTGCTTTCAAAATGGTGTCACTTTAACTTAGTTATTTGCTTCTGCATTCATAGCCTTATTTTCTGTCCATTCTTATGATACATGCTCCAGTAGTCTCTTTCTTTCTTTTTTTTTGAAGTTTTCAAATACAGAGTCTTCTAGCTATAGAAATGTAGATATAAGATGCTGTCCTAAATACATGCTTCATGTCAGATGGGGTGAGACGTATGACGGGCAAGGTGGCAGCATGAAGTACACAGACAAGTGGGCAGAACGGTTTGTAGGAGATGGCTGGGATAAATGGGGTGATAAATGGGATGAGAACTTTGATCTCTATGGTAATGGTGTAAAGCAAGGGGAGACATGGTGGCAAGGTAAGCATGGTGATCGCTGGAATCGCACTTGGGGCGAGCATCACAATGGTTCCGGATGGGTGCACAAGTATGGGAAGAGCAGCAGTGGAGAGCATTGGGATACTCATGTCCAGCAAGATACTTGGTATGAGAGGTTTCCACATTATGGTTTCTACCATTGTTATGAGAACTCAGTCCAACTCCGAGATGTGAAGAAACCATCAGAATGGTCATGAAAATGCAGATTTGATTCAGCATTTGTTGCTGTATCACGTATTCTATTGTCATGTCCATCCAAATATCAGCATTCCACAGGCCATACTACTTTCTTTTGAATGTTACAGTAGTTGCTCTAGCCTCTATATGTACCTAAGTTTCCAGAATAAGATGTGTAAGATTTATAAGAGCCTGATCTGCGGAGATCAAAGGCGAACACTTATCGATTACTGCATGGACTACCATACGAATTATCACTGTAACAAACATAATGGATTAAGAAGAGTTATGAAAGCTGTCATGAAAAATAGAAACAGTAGAAAATGACTTAAATTGATTTTGAAAATAGCCCACCTTATTTCATCCACCCTACAATCTCACTGCCCTTTTAGTCACGCCTTAAGCTGGAAATCGCTTTGCTTTAAATTCACGCCTTCAGCTGGAAATCTCTTTGCTGTCCATTCTCATTAATGGATTTTGGAGTAATCTGGGAAGACAATCGATGTTACATTAAAACAACATATTCAGGGAAGTCAAACGACGTTGTTTTGGTGCTTGAATTGACTCAAAGGAAAACGTTACATCTCAAGATTGTGCTTCTTATCCGATTCTTTGGCAGAATCCGAACTTGTGGCTGCGCTGCTGCAATTGTAAATTTGCAATCAAACTTCAATTTTTAGTGAACTATTTTTCAATTCTTTCAATCTTTCTTCTTAAAAGGGTCTCCTTCAAATGCAGATATGGGATTTGTTGTCCATAATTTGCGATTTGCGACTGTTTAGCCACATTGATAAACCATTTCTCAAGAACTTTCGTTCGTTGAAGTCCTAAAAGTACTGACTTTTCTTTCTGGGTTGTCCTTAATTTACTCGCATCATGTCTTCTTCACTAATCAATGGGGCTGAAAGTCTCAAACTCACAACCGGGTCACAGATTTTGGGTTCAGAACTTCATTTCAAATGTTTTCCTAAAAAGGGTCTAGTAAATTATCCAAGAAGTTCAAAGATTCTAACTTTGACACCAAAATGTAGTTTATCTTCTTCAAGACCAGTGTCCCAACCGAGGTTCATACAACACAAGCAAGAAGCTTTTTGGTTCTATAGATTTTTGTCCATAGTGTATGATCATGTGATTAATCCAGGGCATTGGACTGAGGATATGAGGGATGAGGCTCTTGAGCCTGCTGAGTTGAACAGTAGGCAACTGAGAGTGGTTGATGTTGGGGGTGGCACTGGGTTCACTACTCTTGGGATTGTTAAGCATGTTGACGCCAAAAATGTGACTATTCTTGATCAATCTCCTCACCAACTCGCTAAGGCTAAGCAGAAGGAACCTTTGAAAGATTGCAAGATTATCGAAGGTGATGCTGAAGATCTCCCTTTCCCTACTGATTATGCTGATAGATACGTCTCTGCTGGAAGGTAAATCTCTTCTTCTGGACGCAAATTCCTCCGAATTCAGTTATTGTAGCTGATATGTTTACTTTAATTCTCTGGATATTTCTACTTTCTTGGGAATTTTTCTTGTTTTGAATCATTATATTGGATGTAATGCACTGTGAATGGAGTTGTTTTCCACCATGGTTTTGAGTAGTTGTATTAGTCAAGGAGATATCTATATAGAATAATGTGATCTAGACTTGCAAAACTAATGCTAATACTACTTTTAGAGGGGTTGCTGAAGTTGTTATTTCTTCCCCTACTACTATTTTTCTTTGAAAGATAATGTGGTTCCTTGTGCATATTGTCAAGTATCAATACTGTTTAGTGTTTGTTCTATGATAGTTTCTATGTTATGTTTATCGCCCTCCTGCAAATATTTCAATCGAATCTGCAGTGAATTTCAAGTTTTCTTTGCTTTTCTTGCATTGGGAAATGCTTCATATGTGCATACTCTTATAGAATCAAGAACTGCAGATTATTGAGTGACACTTTTGCTGTAGTGTTTGAGAATTCTTTTGGCACTTTGTTTCTCATGTTCTATTTTATCTTTCTCCTAGTATTGAGTATTGGCCAGACCCACAGCGCGGTATTAAGGAAGCATACAGAGTGCTCAAGATTGGGGGAAAAGCCTGCATAATTGGCCCTGTGTACCCAACATTTTGGCTTTCGCGCTTTTTCGCTGATGTGTGGATGCTATTCCCCAAGGAAGAAGAGTATATTGAGTGGTTTCAGAAGGCTGGTTTTAAAGATGTCCAGTTGAAGAGAATTGGTCCAAAATGGTACCGTGGTGTCCGTCGTCATGGCTTGATTATGGGCTGTTCTGTCACAGGTGTGAAGCCACTCTCAGGGGATTCTCCACTTCAGGTAGCCATATTTCCTTCTTTTGATCAATTACTCCACTGATTGCTTCTTTACGATGTTGCTTTGTGCACATAATCTCATTCTTCATTACCAGAAGAAGGCTATTTCGGGTTCCAATAGATTGAGACTGATTTAAAGATGAATTTGCTGTTGACAAACTGTTTCTTCAAGAACTAAACTAATGCTTTACTTACACTGACATTCATCTTCTGTACTGGGTACTTGCATTTTAAATTTCTACTAGTAGTAATGACCTGGCCTGGCTTAAGAAGGTTAGTTGAATTCTACTCCAGTTTTGGGTGAATTTAACTTTAGCATTGTATTCTGCAATCCTGAATTTTATATCTGGAACAGTAGTTTTCTTGATTTACTCTGGAGAAAAGCCTGGATTCATTTCATTATCAGTTGTTTTCTTGAGTTTTCAAGAAACTGCTTCATTTGGAATGTTGTTATGTTTTGCCATTTCCATGTTTCTCTCAAAAGTTGTGAAGTTTAAGTATGCCATTTTTGCAGCTTGGTCCTAAGGAAGAAGATGTGAAGAAACCTTTGAACCCATTCCAATTCTTACTGAGGTTCATTGTTGGAGCCATTGCAGCAACTTATTTTGTTCTTGTACCAATATACATGTGGCTTAAGGATAAAATTGTTCCCAAAGGCCTCCCCATCTGATCTGAGGAATACAAAAAATAGAGACACACAGCTTCAGAAGACTAAATTCTTGAGATATTTCACCTCAATTTTCCCTCAAAACTCCAACACCATCACCAGTTCTCAGATTTGGCATTACAATCTTTTCTGCTTGAGTTTAACCAGCGGTTTAGGTAGGTTTTTCCAAGTTATTTTTGCAGATGTTCTTGTTTGTATGCATCATATTCTGCACAATTTCTGTATCCTTAAATGAGGTCTTATCAGAGTTTTGGTGGTTTTTGTAGTAACTTTGGTGGGACGTTAGACCTATCCCATTGTTCATATGGTTAGAGAAACAAGAACTGCACTAATAATTCAGCTGTACAAAAACTATATTCTTGGCCCCATTTGGATGGAAAACCACCATGGCTGAGAAGCTCAAACTCATCTTCCCCATCCATAATTTGATCCCTCTTAAACCCGGATCATTTCCAGCTCAAAAACTCTGCAGATTTGTTCAAATTTTTCAGGGTTTTGAATACAACATGTTCATTAATCCAATTCATGAAAGTTTGGTTGAATTTCCAGTGCAATTAAGGTCAACTTTCCTTAACTCGCAAGTCTGAGAGATTTGGAGACCGATACAGTTGGTTACCTGATATTAGAATGGAAGATGGATACAAAAGGATGAGTTCACGAGTCTTACACAAAAAGAGGGCCCTGACCTATGTTATACAAACATCAAAAAATTGCTAGGATTAAGAAAAACTTGGAAGCTGACAACATTATTCAAACCATTGGAATTAACTTGTAAATTTTCGGACATAAACTAACGTTGGAATTTCTTGGAAAAGAAGTACAAGAATGAGTGAGCCCTTTGTGCACGCAGGCTCCATTCCATTCAGTCAAAGATTTTATTAGAAAGTATGCGGAGGGAGTGTTGACTTGCTTGCTTTCTTTAATTTTTTTATTTTTTTAAAAAAATAATTTGATTTATTACTTATAGTATTACTCCCTCAGTCTCAAACAGTTCTATTGCACTGGGCCTCACATTTTGGAAAGGCCTAAAAAAAAAATATTGTTGAGAGGCCTTCTATTTTTACTTCCCTTTAGGTCCGTTGATGTTGTTTATATTTTCAAGTTTAAGAACTAAATTTTTAACTGCTCTTCAGGCCCACCGTTGATGGTCTTGCTATTACTGCTTATTGTGTGGACACTGAAACACCCTTCTAAGTATGAGAACTAAATATTTTTTTAACCCTACTCCTGTACTAACTACACAGGAAACAAAAACTCATCTCATTCTCTCAGACTTTTTATCTTTTCTATCTATATTTAAAAAAAAAAAAAGAAGCAAAACCTAAAATTGCATATTGATTCGTTCTCCGTCAATTCAGGTATTTATGTATTTTTTTAATACTAAATTATCGAATTTTTTTCCATAAAAGAATATAATAATTATTAGTTTCTAATTGTAATATAATGGAGTTTTTATTATATATATTTTTTTGTAGGTTTAAATTTTCGAGAACTTCATTTTGTTGATGGAATTACCAGGTTGTTTTGATTTTTTTTAGTATTTGAGAGATATCTTACCTAGACAAAAATTAGGTCCCATTGATATTATGGATCATGCGATGATTGCATACAGAATTTTGTTAACTACACCTGTTACTGTTACTGTTGCATCTACAGAGAGGGGTTTTTCAAAGTTGAAGATCTTGAAATCCTACTTGCGTTCTACAATGATGCAAGATAAAATGATCTTTCGGAGAAAGTAAAGTCTGAGGACTTGATTGATGAATTTGCTTCTAGAATGGCTAGGAGGACAATCCTTTTCAAGTAGATGTTATTTTAGTCATATTTTATTTTTTTTCCTTTGAAAATAGTTTGAATTTTGTAATAGTCTCTTTAATATTTTTTAAATTGATAAAAAATGACATCAATTTTATTTTAGAACAGGGTCTCTCATATCGATTAGACGGCCTTGCATGTTTGAAGTGTATCATTCAATCACTTATTTTATTAGTAATTTTCTGTTCAAGTTGAGATAAAAAAATATTTACTTAATTAAATAATTATTTATTACTTTTTTCTTGATAATAATAAAATTTTTATTAATTTGAGACAGAGGGAGTAGTATTTATTTGGGATGGAAGTTGTGGTGGTGGGTATTTGGAGAACGGATTGAACCTCGGCAGGTGAGCCCCAAGTGGGAAGGAAGTAAAAGCGCGTTATGCCAGCCGTACTACATTTATGGTGCCTCCCTAATCTGCTTTCTCATCCAAATCTATGCACAAATTAATTAAACCCCAACGTTGTTATCAACAAATTAGTAAATTCACAAAATTTCAAAAACATAGAACAAAAAATATTAAAAATTTTACTTAAGTAAAAGTTTAAGATAAGATTACACTCCTACATTTTAGTTTACACCCTTTTTTCCATTTCTTTCCTCATCCTTCAATTCAATATTATTATTTTGACTGTTTATATTTATATTAAGGTGTATTTATTTTACGAAAATATGAATGGATAAATTGAATATTTACTAAAGTGATGTTATTTATTTTGATTTATTTGGTAAATCACTTTTTTTTTCTTTCAACCAATAATTACATTATTTCGGTTTGATTTTTTTTTTTAAAAAAATATTTCGGTTTGATTAATAGATATTTTTAGTGGTTTTCAGATTCGGTAAAGAAATATTTAACGTGGTAAACTCTCCTTATTTACTCAAACTCTATTTCTTCAATAATTACAACTCATAATCACTACAAAAATTCTCAATTATTCCAACAACCCTAGGGTAAAATTAGAAGATTTTAGTAAAAGGTTATTAAAACATGTAAAACGTCAATTAAATTAGAATTTTACTATTTATTTAAACCTCAAATATTCTTAGACGCAAGGAGTAATAATTAGATTCATTTGACCATTGATTCATTCTCATTAATATGAAACAAACATACAAATTATAAAAAGTAATGAAATAATAAGGCATTTTGATAATAGAGACATAAAATGATAATCAACTCTGATAAATTAAAACGATAACAGTATTTAATGGTCATAATGTAGGACGTCGAGGTTTAAACTTTAAAACAACATTAATTAGGATTATATTTCTTTTTTCGAAATATTAATATTAGTATCTATTAAGATTATTATTATAGACGGGATATGATTAATATATAAATCCAGATTGGCAGGGGCTAGCTGTACAATGCAGTGGCACTTGGAAAAGATTGAATCAAGCCCCACATTTTTATTTTTTTTTTATGATTTGGTAGAGGAAAATAGAGTATTATCTCTTTGTGTTTGAATTTTTTTATATGGTATTTTGTATTGGAGTTTTTTTTTTTTTTTTTTTAAGAAAAATTTAACGGGAAGAAGGAAAGAAATGTATTGGAGAAAAAGTTTAAAAAATATAAATGAAAGAAATTTTTAAGAGAATTGAAGTTAATAGTGATGTAATTTAGTGGTTAGACAAAAGAAGACTTAAGCTGTGTTTGTTTAGTTTTTTCTTTAGGACAAATAATGTTTTTTCTTATCAAATACAACATATTTGAACAATCACTATGATATACTCCATTTCAATATATAAGTGACCAAAATATAAATATTAAGTCTGTAATTAATTTTTAAAAAGTCTCATAACTTTTAATGGTTAAACCTGTTATATCCCTATTTAATATATTTTTGATATTAATACTATAACTTGAAATATGCATGACAAAAATAAGTCTTAATGAAATTATAAATTAAATAAGGGTAATAAAGTAAAAATAATATATTATTTCCTAGAATTAGATAAGTGACTTATATCTTGATCGGTTTTTTAATGGGTGAAAACGATTTATATTTTAAAATAGAGAAAATATCACATTAATTTCAGTTTGATTGATTATCTATTCAATTATTTATTAAACCAATTTGGTCTGATGAAAATGAGTAGTTGAAAAGTTAAAATAAAATAATTTTACATAAAAATGAACAAAAAAGAAAAATTCAAAAAATAAGAATAATAATAAATCATGTTAATCCAATTTAAACAGATAAATCGTGAGACCGAACTGATTTATATCTTTCGAGTGAGATCGGACCGTCACAATTATCAATCTCATGTAGTTTGTGGTTCCGATTTAAACCAAATTGAACCGAATTTATAGACTAAAAAATTCGATTTCGGTTCCATCTGCTCACCTAGGTTTGAGTCATTACCAAAGTAAATCAGAAATTATTCAAAGAAAATTCTAGTAATGTACACACTATTTGAGAGAGAGAGAGAGAGAGAGAGAGAGAGAGAGAGAGAGAGAGAGAGAGAGAGAGAAATACATGGTGTTGAATAGGGTACTACTATACTTAAGTACCAAGTCAATTTTTAGAAATTTGACTTCCAGGACATCCCATAAAATTTAAAGCAATTTTTGAAGTAAACGGACCCAGCTTCGAATTTGTCTGTGCCATTTATTTTCCTTTATTTTTCTTTTAATCCTTTCGGTTCATTTGATATTGCTTCCGGCCTTTTAAATAATATATTTATACTTGTACCAAAAAATATATATATATTTATACTCATAACAAAATTAACACATGAAAAGGGAGTCATTCGACCCTCTTATCCTTTCAAAATTACAGCGGGATAATTTTACCTTTTAACGACATTATTTCTTATAGTTCATCGTTTATTTAACTAAAAAAAATTAATTTTATATCGACAAAATCTCATAATTGTTGAAAATAAATAAATAAAGCAGCGTAAATTTTGGTTGTGGAAAGAAAAAAGAATTGGCAAAAAACACTTTAGAATATGGAAAGAAAAAACACACACACACACACGCACCTACCCATGCGTCCATCCTCCTCCCTCCACAGGTCACCTCTTTGAATTTTGAATGCCTTCTGCTACCTTTGTCCCCTTCATATTCAACCATAACAGCTGTACCTAAATTAAATTAAAATTTCAATTTCATTTTCTCCATTTAAAATTAAAATTAAAAATAACAAAAAATTCGAAATTTTATCCATACATACAATTCTTCGTACGATAATTCATTCGTCAACACATGTCACTTACTTAGGTCACATAAAATCCCAGTTTAGATTTCAAACACCCCATCTTTCTTTCTGGGTCGGTCGCCTTATATATGTTTTTACTGTTTTTTTCTTTTTGCTAATTATTGTTTTAGTTTCCGACATATTTTAATAATATTAATATGTAAGGATTGACTAGGTTTATGTTGTAATTATCCACTCGATTAGTTTCTTTTTTGTATAATAATATGAATTTATAAGAAATAAATTGTTAAAATCTTTTTCACTGCAAATTTCCCACCATTACTATAAAAGGGTTTCTAATCCTCTAATTAATTAAATTTTAATTAACTTGTACTCTTGCTGTTTCGTAATTTTAGTATTGTCTATAATATTATGATTTTTATTTTCATTTCAGAATAATAATTTTATTTTTTTTATTTTTTTAAATATCAAAATAGAAGAAATTTATATTATTGAATAGCCCTTGATCAACAAGAAAATTAATCAAATAGGGTGCCCTTAATTGAAAATGTTGATTCTTCTAGTAACAAGACAAGGTCATTGAGACACTATAGAACAGAGGAATCAATTCCTAGTCATCTTCTTACTTTTTGACCCTGGTTTTTCTTTGTCGGAAAATTAACTAATTGTTTTTTAATTATTTTTAGGCCATTAATTTTCTAGCTTAGGAATTTTTTTTATATTTATTTGTTGTAACTCAAACTCAAAACGTGATTTGAAGTAAAATCTCAATCACTAACCTAACGGTATAAGAATTGAGAAATTTTATGACTAAATTATTTTTCTTAATATTACAAATAATTTATATTTAATGTCATTCTGAGTCTAACTATTCTTTGCTAAAAAAAAAAAGTCTAACTATCCTTAATTTAGGTCTTTCGTTTTAAATTAATTGCTCAATTTTCCATGTATAAATGAACCATTAATTCAGAAGGAAAAAATAACACGTTTTGAAAAGAAAAGAAAAGAAAGTCCCCTTATTCATTTGAGACAAAAAAGTAAAAGGGTAAATTAAAAAGTGTATTTTACGAAAATTTTTTTGTTTGACTTGTTAATATTAATTTTCTTAGGTTAAAAATAAAGGGGCAAAGTTTGAATTTAAATAACTAAGAATAAATATTATGGTGAATTACATTTATCATCTCTATAATTTAGTTAAACTACCAATCACTCCCTGAAGTTCTTAAAAATTATATTTACCTCCCTTGTACGAATGCAAACAAAAAAAAAATAACAAAAATTATGACGTAAGTATTGTTATTGTGTTGAAAGATAAAACTAATATTATTTTATGACCTTATTTTAACTTAAAATCTTTATATATTTTTTTCTTTTTTGACATTTTTTTATTGATAGGGGTTGGTTGTTATAAATTTGGATAATTAAAGAGGATAAGTATAATTTTCTGAAATTGAGAGGGCTATTGATAGTTTAACCAAACTATAGGGAGTTATATTATTAGTGCATTGTTCAAAATGGGCTTTGTTGAAATGTTAGAAAAAGAGTAAACCAAATAAAATACTATAATGCCGCGTTGTCACTTTAGAGAATTCTTCCTACATAAACCCCCAGCACAGATTCAGCCAATTACTCACCTTATTTATTTCCCTTTCTCCTCAGTATCTCTCTGCATTTCTTCCCAGTTTTCTGCATATCTTTTCTCTCTCACACACACCCAAAAACACACACTCATGGCAGATATCTTGAATGAAGAACAGATTGTTGAGTTCAAGGAGGCCTTCAGCCTGTTCGACAAGGATGGAGATGGTTAGTTTCTTGTTCTGTTCTTCTTCTTCTTTTTTTTTCTACAGAAAAATGCATAAGGGATTCATGAATAAATTTATGAGTTGTTGCAGGTTGCATCACCATTGAGGAACTGGCTACTGTGATTAGGTCGTTGGATCAAAATCCAAGTGAGGAGGAACTGCATGATATGATTACAGAAGTTGATGCTGATGGAAATGGTACCATTGAGTTTGCTGAGTTCTTGACCCTCATGGCCAACAAAATCAAGGTACAAGAAGAAGCAGCTTCAAAGCTGAATATTTACGATAGCCCGTTTCATAATTCGAGTCATATTTGTTATATAATTTTCAAGCAGTCTTCGGATCATGCAAGAAATGTGTAACATCTCGTCGTTAGTTTACCATTTGAGTGACTTGTATATAACTGTTACTAATAATTTGAATTAATCATTTTGGGCTAGAGAAAATCTGAAAATTTTTGGATCTAATATGAATTTTGATGAATGAAACAGGAGACTGATGCAGAGGAGGAGTTGAAAGAGGCTTTCAAAGTGTTTGACAAAGACCAAAATGGCTATATTTCTGCCAGTGAGGTAACCATCAACGACTCAGAGCTGGCATGCGTAGACTAATCCTGAATGAGACATTGAAAAAGAAATACCGACTTAAAATCGTATTTATAATATTATAAAATAATTTTATAAATAGTAATACTCGATAATCAAAGAAAATAAACGAAGTATTAGGTATTTCATTCGTTTTAAACGTAGTTTTAGAAGAATTTTATCATTCTAATTTAAATATATTATAAGTTTTCAACAAATATTTTATAAATATTTTTCAGTTTTGCCCTTCCTCTAAATTTAATTCTATCCTCTTCTTTTGCATGAACTTTCATATGAAGAGGGCTAGGGCAGCCATTGTTTCTTTTGGGCTGCAACTTAAAATTGCTAGCATTCAAAGTTCTTTTTAACCAATTATTTATGACTACTATTTTAAAACGAAATAATTTTTCTTTTTCCTGTGGTAAATAGAATTTGTCCTTTCTCGCAAAACCCAGAAAGAAAGAATTGATTTTGAAATAAATCGCCATATCTTTTGGTGGGTTGCATTCAAACCCTAAAATGGTACAGCTTGCGAGTGGCTCACATGTTAATTTGATCTGTCAATGCTTTTAAGGTTTAAATAAGTGATTAGTTAGTATAATTTTTACAGTTGTTTTAGCTAATTAGTTTATTAAACATGCAATGAACTTTAACCATATCCCAATGAACCCTTTTTGACTTTTTTTTTTTTTTTTTTAATTCTCTCTTCTCATTTAGAGTGAATTATAGTATTATAATATTGTGTTTATATTTTCAAAAAAAATAAATTAAAAATAAAACTGTTTTGGTTGGGTGCAGCTGAGGCACGTGATGATAAATCTAGGGGAGAAACTCACAGATGAGGAGGTGGAGCAGATGATTAGAGAGGCTGACTTGGATGGTGATGGTCAAGTCAACTATGATGAATTTGTTAAGATGATGTCCACCGTTGGATGAAATTGGATTACAATGATGTCCACCCTTTGATTAGCCAGCTGGTATTAATTGCAAAATCAGTTCATTATTAGTAATTCTTATTTGTTTTAGCCGTTAATTAGTTTGAGGTTAATGTAGGAGAAGCCTATTTAGGATGAAGAGAGTAGGCCAACATAGAACCATTTGGTGCACTATAACTATTTATTTTTTGTATTCTTTCATTTATGGTTCAAAATCAGTCACAAGTTTAATCTACTTCGAATTCCAATCAGCATTCAATCCAAAATCAATAAAAAAAAAAGAAAAAGAAACCCTTAATTATTTATAGTCATAAATATTATAGATTTTCGAAGTGGAATTGAGCCAATTTTAACGCTCTCTCTAATTAATAAAACATTTTGAACTCAAACTATGAGCGAACAAATCGAATATTCTGTCAAGTCAGTTAAACAGGCATTTCTTGTAAAGTTTTAAATGATTTTGTATGAATGTTTGTTGTTATTTGCTTGGAGAACGGCTGCTAATGTCTGCAGTCATAAGCCTTGTCTGTTTTCTTTTCCTGACAAGCAAAACATAATCCATTGTATATATTCATACAAAATCCAAGCAGAAAAAGGGATATGGTAAAAAAGAAAAAAAATTTCTTCAATCTTTCATCCTCCAAGCCATATTCCTCACTCGATTCTTTCATGTTTTAATCTCTCTTCGTAAATGATATAAAACACTCTAATGATTGTACTCACAGTTCTTCGCCAAAATTCAACAGGGAACATAAAAAAATTAAGTCAGCAAACAAGAAAATTCAGCAAAAAAAAGCAGAGAAATGCATGTACTGTGTTGTTTGATAATCAGGAAATGGCTGCTGAGCAACATAAGCAGGAACTGAAGAGGGAAGATTTTGGCCTGCGTTTCCCGTTCGATTTAACTGAAGTTAATGCAAGTTCAGGGGATGGTGACTCCAATGCCATCTCGTGATCAGAAACATGGCTGTCTTGTTTCTCTGAAGTATCCTGAATACGACTAGCTCTGCAGGAATCCTGTTTTATGAAGTTCATAAATGAAGAATCTCTTGAAATGTCTGAAGTGCTTCTTTCCATTCTTATGGTCTTTTCTTCCACTTGTATTGGCTCATAATCTAAAGATTTTCTTCGACCAAAATCAGATGGAACCATTGTAGTTTGGAATTTTACATTTCCACTACCTGAAAAGCTTCTGGCCAGAGACTTGTCCCGAACCAGTAGAGGAGTTTGATCAGATTCTTCCGACCTGGCATCAAGTGGAATGCCAAACTCAAAGCTGGGAGATTTCCTGAGGTGAACTATTTGACTTGGGTGATCTGAATTCGAATCTATACCGAGCCAGCTTGCAGCATTTTCATACGCTTTCGAGCTCGGCAATGGAGTTGTGTCAACTGTCTCCGAGTTCATTTGTGGTTTCAGCGCAAGCCCCTGGACGCTGTTGCAATTATTTGGAACATAAACATTGCAGGTTGATATTTCATTGATCAAGACCTCATAGCTGATGTTTTGTTTCAAACTGACAGGGAATTTACTCTTATCTTCAGCAGCCCCACTGCGCAATAAAGTTCCATTGCCTCCTGTGAATGATGAACTCGGATAAGCAGCTGCTTCCAGGCCATTTTGTGGGTTTATCTGCAAAGTTTGATCCCCTGGAAAAAGCTCATTTTCCCCTCCAAATGATCGGAAACTTTGTGATGCCTCTCTCCCACGTTTACTTTTCCTTGTTGAGCTTGGATCCTGGATTCGTTTTTCAGGTTCTTCAACAAAATGTTTCTCTGCTACCTCCTCATCATACTTGTCTATGGCTGCTAATTCATTTGATACTGAACGTGTTTCAGACATCAAAACAGTTTCTTCAGAGCTCCTGGATTGTTCCTTTCCTGAGGCAACCAACTTTTTCTTGTCCACTGAAAGTTTCTCCAAATCAGAACCAGAACTCACGTGAAGCATGTTTTCATCTCCATTTTCTTTGTTGGAATCTTCATGAAGGATTGTTGATGCAGTGGCTTCATCCAAGTGATTATCAGTCAGCTCAGATAACCGGGATCCGACAGGATCGAGCTTTTCCTCCCCATTTTCTGATGTAACAGAAGTCAGCTTCATCTCTTCAGCATGAATAATGTGCTTCTCTTGTGGTTCAGGACATTCAGCTAAAAGACTTTGTGAACCATCCTCTGGAATTGTTTCAGTTTGTGACCTTAGGATGTCATTTAGGTTCACTTTCAGGGACACTTCAACATTTCCATTGTTTCCAAAACCATCCCCACATGTCTCCTCTACTCCATTCTTGACACATTTTTCTATTCCAACATTTCGTTCTGATGGTTTTTCTTCTTGAAGTAGAGATTCCTCTAGCACCAAATCAACTATATTTTCCTTTGTTTCCATGTAATCTCCATTCTTTTTCTCCTCCTCGATATAATACGAATCGCTCCGTTCTTTGTCTTCCTCATTAGTATCCTGCAATGATAAGTTTGGACACTCTTCTAACAGTGAGATAGAATCACCAGCTGGATTTGAATCTTGAACTGAATTTTCAAGAGAGTTTGAGCTACTGCTTTCAGCCTGTCCTTCAACAGTTCCTGGCAAATGAAGACAGGCTTTACAAATGAGTTGTCCTGTCTCTCTGAAGAACCCTTAAACAGGTATAGCAAAACATGAATGCGCAAATGTATAACAAAACTTTGCAGGGTACATATATACTCTCCAAACAAGGGAAATGATCAAACTGACCTCTTCCTACAGGGCACTGATCATGAACTTGAAGCTTGTCATCACTAGACAGGATGTTCTCCGCGTTTGAGTCATGGCGTGGATCGGTTTCTTCAATGCAATCAACTTGACTAACTGAATCATTTGATTCCATTGAAGCTTCTGACTGTTTATCAGACTCGGATTCCTTGCCTTCTTGTTCTGGCATGAAAGCTAATTCTCAATGTATGCATGAAGCCTAAATAGACACAACAGACAGACTAGTTCAAACCAAAGCACTAAGCAGAAAACAGCCACCTTTTTTATCTGAATGCTCTGTTGGATCACTAATATCAGTAGGAGTTGATGCCAAATCTTCCTTGTCATCTTCTGGGATTAGATTGTTTTCTCCTTCCGTCGCTTTCTCTTCATTTTCGGCTTCTTGGGCTCCTTCTGGAACTTGAATTGCTGCTTGCTCCTCTTCTGCAGCCATAACATAGTAACAGATGGACAAAATCAAAGTCCTATATAATAAACCAGAATGAAATAGTGTCCTAACTCTCTTACCAAAAAGAACTGATCAAAGAACAATGATTACATTAGAATAGGTTTCTATTACACTAGCACTCTCATGCAATTCATCAAACACAAGAAGGGCTCATTTTCAGCAACTGAAACAAACAAACATACCTTTTATTCCAGATGTACTTTGGTTGCCCATCTCAATATTTCTCATGTTCTTCAGAACAACTCTGTGATTTTCAGCAATAAAACAGTATTGTGATATAGGGCACTTGATTGCCAATTATGCATCTGGGTTCCAACTCTTTTACAGCACTACTAGGTCATTAATCATAACGATTCCAAACCAAAGAAGGATGAATAAATAAACCACCATACCATAATTGGGATCATGATCATGATCAAAGCCTCACATGCTATTTGCTACTAACTTTAGAAGACAAACTAAAACCTTAAAGAGACTTAGCAATGTGCTAACACTCGATTAGTAGGGCCGAATTCGAGTTTAATTTACTTAAAGATCAAGCATTGTTTGTTTGGATTAATGGTGGTGTAATCTGAAGAAAGACACCAGGGTTTTGGCCATTGGCCATTGTCATTTATTGTTTGGTGACTTTAGTTATTTTATTGGAATGTTTTTTAGGTCTCTTTTGAATTAGAAATTGTGCAATGCCAGAATGCCAGTGATCTTTACAGGGAAACATTCATATATTCTAAGGTAACTTGGGGTGTTCATCGTTCTTTAACGTTGGACAAACATACTTAAGAAATGCATTAAACGGCCTGATGTTGCTTCTTTTTGGAACATTTTTTTGGCTTGGGCTTCCACTCAAATTCCATTCACACAAAAGCTGAATTCATAGTCTATACCTTCCCACTAAAACAACTTTATAATAGAGCTTTCTGGGAAAAAAAAATTGCATTTTTAGTTGATTCTATAGTGATTCTGTATTTATTTTTAAGGAAAAAATCAAGAATAACTCAATCGTACCATTTAGTGTTAATTTTAGTTCTAAATGTTTGAAAATTGACAAATTTATTCTCAAACTTTGTTATTCACCACATTATTAGTCCGAGTAACAGTTTTTTCGGCATTTAATGGTTGAATTACAATTTTGTTAACCTCTATGTCATGTAGACGTCACATGGATTAATTTAATTAACGTTGCAAATGGTATACCACGTTGACTAACACGTCACTATAGATGCACATATATTTTTTTACCCAAATTAAATGTTTAATTTTGATAAAGTTATATATGAAAGCCGTGTTAATCTATGTATCCTAAAATTTGTCATACATATACATATGTCATCCTTATAATAATATGCCGTCCTTGTGATATAATGGTGGAGAGAATTACAATTCAAATATTAAATATTTTAAAAAAATGTTATTAAGATTAAATGTGTTACCAATACAAAGTTTATGATTGGATTTTTTTTCTTTTAATTTCCTATTAAGTTTCACTTTATATTTTCTCCAATTATTATCTTTTCCATCCTTATTTCTTTTTTATTTTTACTCCATTAATTATCAGGGAGTGAGTTAACTGGAGGTTTTCTAAGTGTATTGGAACTGGTATTAACGATATTCATCCCAATGTGAATTTTGATTTTCATTTCCGTTTAATTTTTTTTTGTTACTTCTTCTTACAAATTAATTGTTTATATTAATTCTTTAAATTTAAAATGCTATAAATACTTGCTTCAAAAAAAAATGCTATAAATACTTCATTATTATTCCTCTTAATTTTAGCTCTCTTATTATGACAGAACCAAAAAATAACGGCACCAATGAAATAATATTTTGTAATAAGCATAAAAACAAAAATTAAATTTAACATATTTTTATAAATTTTAATGTTTAGGAAAAATACGCATTACAATAAAAAAATTATAAAAATTTCTTCTTCTTCACTGCTAAAGGAAGAAATAATGGAATAAAACTGCCGAAGGAAACGCGTGAAAATAAAAACTGAAAAATCCAAAAAAAAAATTAATACAAGAAAAAAAACCTTCGCATATTAGTTGAATAATTTAAGGGATTTTCGATATTTTTTAAAATTCAAAAGTGTTTAATATATTACTAAATTTTAAGGTTTTTTTTTTGGTACAGAATTTTAAGTGTTTTTTAATATTAACCCAAACAAAAAATTTCACTACAAAAAAAATATATATATACAAAAATGATTAGTACAAAAAATATATATAATTCTATAAAACCATCGCATAATTTTCCTCAAACCTCTCGTCTCTAACCTAAGAAAGGCATAAGATATCACAAATTGGTCACCGATAAAAGGGTTGAAACTGCGTCAATAAAATATAATTTTTTATTTAAGATAATATCCCACTCTATTAGTATATTTTTTAAATTTATGTTTTATATTTTAGTGGTAGAAAATACAAAAATTTATATATAATTATATTAATTTAGATTTTAATGTATATTGATAATAAAATTGTGAAAATTAAATAATTTTATAAAATAAAAAATAATTTTTAAATGAGGTTTTTTTTAGAAGACATGAGAATTTATTTAGAAAAAAAAAAAAAAGATGACATGAGAATTATTTGGTCATATGAAACTGTCGGGCTGACATCATGGAATGGACGTAACTGCAGATGGAATATCTTATTCTTACCTGGTATCACGGTGACTGAAATATTTTAGTCAAATACAGGATAATATATTTTTTATTAGATCGATGATGATTGAATTTTTTTAAATCAAATCAGCATATAATAATTAGATATACGATGATTGAAAATTCGAACCCTCGACTTTCCAGTTATAAGCCCTAACCCTTACCACCTCCCCAACACCTCCCACCCCAGCAGTACTAGGATTATATTATAATATATTATTTAACAAATCACACGACAATACTTATTTTTTTTAGATATTTAAGAGTTTAATTGTTATTCCGTCAACTCTTAAATCACATAAATATCACAAGAATTAATTTAATTAATGTGACAAATTTTATAACACATAGATTAACACGTTATTGTGGATCCAAAATACATTTTTTACCTAAAAAATATGTTACTAAATGTGTTGTGAATAACAAAATTTAGGACTAAATTTATGAACTATCAAACATTTAGGACTAAATTTGTCACTAGGCCATGGACTATTCTTGCATTTTATTACTAAAATACATTTATTATTTTTAAAATAAACGAAAATAGAAACAAAAATAAATTTAAAGGCGATAAATAAAAAAAAAGATGATATTTAATAATTTCCTCATTTTTCATGCAAAAAAAAATAATTTCCTCATTTTATACTAGATTATGACCTCATCATTTAATAATTATTATTTAAAAATATTTTAATATATTTTTAATATTTTATATAATATAATATAATTTAATGTTTATTGTTTAGAAAATAAGTTTAAATAGCTGTAAATATACTAAACCGTTATCTTTTAAATGTTTTTTCGTTAAAAATTATTAAAATAACTAAAAATGAGAATGAAAAGAACGAAACTATTTTGCTCCATCAAAATTTAAGAGGGATAAAAAGTGACACACATCCTATTACAAGATTTAATCTATAGTTTAAGCCCGAATTGTCTTCAATACTTTAACGGTGGACGAAATTAGGATGATATGAGGCGAAATTATTGAGCTATAAGAGACTTGGTTTACAGATAGTGGCTTGTGAGAAAATAAGTAGAAAGAAAACTTGGCTTACGAGAGGACTGACCACAATTTACATACAAGTCTATTCTGAAATTGTTCCTTCCTTTCCCAGCATGTCTGTGGGTAGGGATCGAAGAAGGCGAAGAAAAATAAAATTACTCAACTATTTCCCAATCCTTATCTGGGCAGTTGAAACGACTCCATTTTCTCATTGACGAGTCTCCGCATATATACTTTTCTATGTTCTTCAGGAATTTCCATGCAAGAATAATATTCTTTAAAAAAAAAAAAAGTTTATGTGGAATTCCTTGTGGATATCTTCATTGCATGCACCTCACAAATTCCTTCTTCTTCACGTTTTGCTCTTTGGAATCACTTCGGAATAACCTAAACGCGGACAATATATTACCCACTAAAGATAATCACCACTTCACAACTACTAATATGCTTTTTACCATAATTAAATAGATTTATACTTAAATTCTTACCCAACTCGAAATTTGTATATCTTTACTGTTATTTTAGTTTTTCATATGATTCATAAAATCTTTGTTTAAATTCTTGATGAGTAAAGACAACGCAAAAGAATGAATTGATGGTCAAGTCGTCTTATCATATTGGCCAAATTGATGCAAAAATATGTCGTATTTGCTTTCCTTGAGCTTTGGATTCTTGAGAGGAAGAGGCAGGGTCATTGCGGAGAAGTTTGATGGAGACAAAGAAGATTCTTCAATGAATTAATGGAGCTTTTATATTCTTTTTAAGAGGAATGAAATTTTTGATAATGCATGCAGCCTTATTTGCTTGGTAATTTGGCTCATACTTTTGGGATTACAAATAACTGATTTTGTATTCTTTTGGTCTTATAAAAAATGTATTACTAGTTATCGTATCAGTTTTAAGTATTACTGTCCCAATTTTAATAAAATTGTCCTTTTACTTCAAATAAGAGAAGAGAGAAAAACAACGAAGGAGAGTGTAAAAATTGAATCAATAACTAAGTAAAATTTTATAAAAAAATAGTCATGTTTATTAAAATATTTTATGGATAAGAAGTGGCCAAATGATTAGTTGGTAGTATGCATAGGGTTTTTGTGATTTCCAACATGCAATTACCCTTAAACATGCATGCAGTTTCCACTCAAAGTATGAAGAATGAGTTTTGTCTTTTCACTCATGAGAAACTAGGGTTAAATCTTGGGATAGAGGTCGTTTGTTGATTTGATAGTCTTCCCGGCTGTAGTTTGTTTCTACTTGTGGGCTATTTCTTAAACTAGGACTCAATCAAATTAAAATTTTACTAGTTATCGTACAATTTTTTATATTTTATGATCCTAATTTCAAATAAAATACCTCTATATAATAGTAATTTTATTAAAACTTATGGACTATAACCGCAAAAACTGAGGCGTAAAACCCCATTCAATTATTCAACGCATAAGATTAGGGCTGGCAATTCGTGTCGTGTTCGTGTTATCGTGTTCGGGTTAGCGTGTTGGCGTGTCGAGAAACCCCCAACCCAAACCCAACCCATTTAATTAATCGTGTCGAAAACTCTAACCCTAACCCAACCTGTTTATAATCGTGTCGACCCGAACCTAACCCGTGTAATCCGTTTAATTGTTGATAGGTGATTTTTCGGTCTAAGTTTTCACCACAGAAAAATGTGACTGAATTTGTCAAGGAGACTAAAACATAAATGTTTATTTATAATAACACCATCTAAAATTTGAATCTATCAAATTTAAATCCATCAATTTAAATTTAACCATAACATTCTTATACATGACATCAACATAAATTTCATCAATTGAAATTCTTCCTAATACAACTAAAATCCAATTCAATCCAATCAAAATAAATAAAATGTAAAGGTAATTACAATTAAAAATTTTAAATAACAAAATACTATCATAGGAAGTCGTGTTGAATTTTTTATTTGGAAGTTTCCTCAATTATTAAGGTTATAAAATTTAATTTTTTAAAAAATAATTTCTTAACAGGTTCACGTGTCAACCCGCCAACCCGTCGTGTCGACTCAAACCCGACCCATTTATTATACGTGTCGAAAATTTTAATACTATTAGATATATTTTAAAATAAAATTTTAATTTTGAAAAAGAAAAATTAGGAGGTGACAATATAATACCACCTTCGTCGCAGCCAAGGGGCTACAGAAAGTTGGAGGAAATTCTCTACAGTTATGTAGGTAGTTAGAATATGATGTACTTGATGTTACTTAGGCTCCGTTTGATAAAACTTAATCTGAGGTCTGAAGTCTGAAGTCTGAAGTCTGAATTCTGAAGTCTGAATCCATTAAGTTAGCTCTGTTTGATAAAATTAGAAAATATGTCTGAATCTAAAGTCTGAAGTCTGAAATCTGAAGTTTGAATATGAAGTCTGAATTATGAAGTCTGAATTATAAAATAAGTTTATAAAATTAAATATATTTAAATTTTAAATTAAATCACCTTATTTTAAAAAAAAATGTTAGAAACATATTTTTTTAATATATAACATAATTTTTAAGATGTGTAATTTTTTACATAATAATGTGAAATTTTACTAATAAAAATATTTTAAAAACTTTTAATAATAAATTAGAATGTTATTATTATTTTTAAACTAAAATATTAATTAAATAAATATCACATATTAATTAAAATTATAAAAAAATAAAAATCCATGTCATAAATATATTTTTTATTTATTTAAATGATAAAATATTTTTTTTTAAAAATATTTAATAAAATAAAAATTATTTAAAGAAAAAAACTAAAAAGAATAATAAATATTGGAAATAAGAAAAAATTTGCAAGCAATTCAGTTCAGCAATAAGTGATTCACCAATCACTTATTTTTAGGCTAACAATTGTACTTGCAATTCAGACCCACTTAATCCCTTAAAACTTTGAATTATAGTTATCAAACACACTTAATTATTAAGTACTTAATTAAAAAAGTTCTTAATTAATTAAGTCATAAACAAGTTGAGTTATCAAACACCCTTAATTAATTAAGTACTTAATCTATTTAGAATAAGTACTGAATTAGTTTATCAAACAGACCCTTATTCACACAATGTAGTAACCATTAGGCTCAATGCAGCTTCATTCTTGTAACCGAAAAAAAAAAAATATTACACTAAAATAATACAAGTGATGCACGGAATAATTTTTCCAAAAATGAGGGATACCAAGAATTGTTTTGCAACGTAATGAATTTAAATTGGCGTTTGAAAAAAATACAATAGATGAATCATTTAAAGATGTGTTTATTTTAAAAAATGAGAATGAAGTTATTAATATGTTATATATTAAATATTCATTAAGATATGATTTTAATTTGGCATGATTTAAATGAATAATCGTAAATAATTCTGATTATTTGTTTTTTTCATAAAAAAATAAAAATAAAAGAAATTTAATAAATGTCATCATCAATATCTATATATAATTGTGATCTCGAAATCCAAATTCAAAATATAAAGATTATAATCTTTAATTTTTATCATTTTTTCAACCCGTTTAACTCGTTTGTAAATATACTTTCTCTATATAATAAATCACATTAAATGAAATTAACAATTTGCATGAGATGGAAAAAGTAATGATTGATAGGAAGCATAAATTAGTGTAGACTTGATTAAGCAATAACATCGGACGTCGGCATGTTGAACCCACTTCCCTAATCTCTCAACACTTTTGGATCTAATCAACTGCTTCACCATCGTCGGCAACAAACCCTCTAAAATTTAAGTTAAGTTTCTAAATAATTTTTAAAATATCTTTTTATTTATTTTTAATTAATTTTAAATTCTAGTTTTCGATGTATGCAACGGCTCTACAATATCACAGGATTTTCAGTGACACATCATATATAACACTCTCTTAGTGTTAAAAAAAAAAAAAAAAAAGAAGGAAAAAAGATACAAAAATTCAAATAAAATTATAATTAACTAACATGAAATTGCAATTTTAATATGTATGTATATAAATTTCACAATTCATAATAATATTACGCAAACTAATATACGAAAATGTGACACGTGATTAAAAAACCTTTTATCACCTCGGATACTAATTGGATGACCGCGTCAGTTTTTAAGCAAAATATAAGAAAAAAGTCAACTACTAGAAATACTTCAATACTAAGTATTCATGTCGACAAATAATATACTATATCTGTCACAAAATACAAGTAATTCTTTTTTTATTTTCTGGACGGAGAAATGTGTACATATATCATTTAATTGAAAAAATTATATAAAACCAGGAATTACCCAAGGTTAATGTGGAGCCAGGAAACTTCATTGACCGCGTTCTGCTGGCGTGTTAATTTATGGCGGTTGCTTAAATTAAGGAAAGAAAACGGAAGAATCTTCTCTGATATTTTCCCATCAGCTTCCATGAATCCAACGTTTTGTAGAACACTATATATGCTTCTGCTATCCAACGTTTTCATATCCACTTTGGTATTCAAAGGTTGAAACAAGATAGGTTCTTGATCTTCATAGTATCTAAATTGAACTTGGCTTCAGTTTTCGTTTCTTGACCTTAAAGATTTCACAAACACGACCCGTCTACTGGAAAAAAAAAAAAGAAAGAGAGAAAACTGAGGCTAGCTGCAGAAAACTTCTCCTGCATGGATATCGTCATGTATCTTGATCTTAACTCCCTGGCCAAGAACAAGAAGAAGTGGCGTTCTGCTTTCGTCACCATCTATTGTTCGAGGGCCTTCGAGAATGTTCTCATCAATCGTAAGAAGAAGAAGATATCACCAACCCCATCTGAAAGTAGTGTTATAATTGACATCCTCAACAAAGATTCTACCAGCTTTTACGATGTGGATGAGGCGACTCTCACAAATCTTGTCAAGGAGAAAGACATCAACCAGGTTCAGGAACTTGGTGGCATTCGAGGTATTGCTAATTCTCTACATGTTGATTTTACTCAGGGAATAAATAGTGACAATGTTGAAGATGTTTCCCAGAGGATTCATGCTTTTGGTAGTAATACATATCCTAAGCCTCCTGCAAAAGGGTTCTTCCATTTTGTTTGGGAAGCCTTTCAGGATCTTACCATTGTTATTCTCTTGTTTTGTGCTGGACTTTCACTTGGTTTTGGTATAAAAGTGGATGGACCAAAAGAAGGATGGTATGATGGTGGTAGCATATTTGTTGCTGTTTTCCTTGTTATTTCTGTTTCTGCAATTAGTAACTTCAGGCAGAGCAGGCAATTTGAGAAGCTTTCAAAGGTCAGCAGTAATATCCCTGTTGAAGTTGTCAGGAACGGCAGAAGGCAACAGATTTCAATATTTGAAATTGTTGTTGGAGATGTTATTTGCTTAAAGATTGGTGATCAGGTTCCTGCTGATGGATTACTTCTTGAGGGGCAATCTTTAAGCGTTGACGAATCAAGTATGACTGGAGAGAGTGATCACGTCGAAATCAATCAGATTCAGAATCCTTTCTTGATTTCGGGTACAAAGATTGCTGATGGCTATGGTCAAATGCTTGTTACATCTGTTGGGATGAACACAGCCTGGGGGGAGATGATGAGCTCTGTTAGCAGTGATTCTGATGAGAAAACGCCACTTCAAGATCGCCTGAACAAGCTAACTTCAGCCATTGGTAAAGTTGGTTTAGCAGTTGCTTTCTTAGTTCTTGTGGTGCTACTTGTACGCTACTTTACAGGGCATACTGAAGATTCTAATGGAAATAAAGAGTTCAATGGCAGCAAGACAAAGTTCGACGATATAATGAATGCTGTTGTGAGAATCATTGCTGCTGCAGTCACAATTGTGGTTGTTGCAATTCCAGAAGGTCTGCCATTGGCTGTCACCCTTACACTTGCTTATTCAATGAAAAGAATGATGGCTGATCAAGCTATGGTGAGGAAGCTCTCAGCTTGTGAAACCATGGGCTCTGCAACTACAATTTGTACTGACAAAACAGGTACTCTTACTCTTAATAGAATGACAGTAACAAAGTTTTGGTTGGGAAAAGAATATGTACAGGAAAGTGGCTACAATTATATTGCAGTCAATGTTCTTGAATTCCTCAACCAGGCAGTGGGTCTGAATACCACAGGTAGTGCTTATAGGGGCAAAAATGACCTTGAGTTCTCAGGAAGTCCCACTGAAAAAGCCATTCTTTCTTGGGCTGTCTTGAAATTGAAGATGGATATGGAGAGAGTGAAAGAGCAATACTCAATTCTTCAAGTAGAAACATTCAATTCAGAGAAGAAAAGAAGTGGGGTGTTGATAAAGAAGAATACTGATAACTCCATCCATGTCCACTGGAAAGGTGCTGCTGAAATGATACTAGCAATGTGCTCTCATTACTACGATGTTGATGGTCAAGTTTCTGTGCTGGATCAGTCCCAGAGGAAGCAATTTCATGAAATTATTCAGGGAATGGCAGCCAGCAGTCTCAGATGCATTGCCTTCGCTCACAAGCAAATATCAGAATCCAACAATGTCGTTTTGGGGATTCAAGACAACAGCTTGATCCTTTTGGGGATTGGAGGGCTAAAAGATCCATGCCGTCCCGGTGTTAGGAAAGCTGTGGAAGATTGTCAAAATGCCGGTGTGAAAATCAAAATGATCACTGGCGACAACGTCTTCACTGCAAGAGCAATAGCTACAGAATGTGGGATACTTCGGCCTACAGACAAAGTTGATGATGGATTAGTGGTAGAAGGTGTGGAGTTCCGCAACTACTCAGATGAGGAAAGAATGGCAAAAGTGGACAAAATTGTAGTGATGGCAAGATCCTCTCCTTTTGATAAGCTTCTGATGGTGAAATGTTTAAGAGAGAAAGGAGAAGTTGTAGCAGTAACAGGAGACGGAACAAATGATGCGCCAGCCCTTAAAGAAGCAGATATAGGACTCTCTATGGGAATTCAGGGGACAGAAGTAGCCAAAGAGAGTTCAGATATTGTAATTCTTGATGACAATTTTTCATCAGTTGCAACAGTGCTGAGATGGGGACGATGTGTATACAACAACATCCAAAAGTTTATCCAGTTTCAGCTCACAGTAAATGTAGCAGCCCTTGTGATCAACTTTGTGGCAGCCATATCAGCTGGAGAAGTGCCACTAACAGCAGTACAACTACTGTGGGTGAACCTGATTATGGACACACTTGGTGCATTAGCATTGGCAACAGAAAGGCCAACAAAAGAGCTCATGGACAAGCCTCCCGTCGGCCGAACTCAGCCGCTCATCACCAACATCATGTGGAGGAACTTATTAGCTCAGGCATTATACCAAATCACCATTCTCCTCACACTACAATTCAAAGGTGAGTCAATTTTTGGGGTTAACAGGAAAGTAAACGACACCCTGATATTCAATACGTTTGTTCTATGCCAAGTATTCAATGAGTTCAATGCAAGGAAGCTTGAGAAGAAGAATGTATTAGAAGGGGTGCACAGAAACAAGCTGTTCTTGGGAATCATAGGGATGACAGTTGTTCTACAAGTGGTAATGGTGGAATTTCTGAAGAGATTTGCAAATACAGAGAGGTTGAATTGGTGGCAATGGGGACTATGCATAGGAATAGCATCAGCATCTTGGCCAATTGGATGGATTGTGAAATGCATTCCTGTTTCTGACAAGCCATTGTTTAGTTATCTCAAGAGAAGCAACTTCAAATTCATATAGAAAAGCCGACAACCATCACTAGTTTAGTTTGTTGCTTAGCTTTTGATTTACAAATCTCATTAATTAGTCAGTAAGTACAATATTTATTCTTTTGTTTATAATGTTGCTAACTTTCTTTTGTAAAAGTTAAGGTTCTGAACAGTACTATCATCATATCAAAAGAATATATTATTTTTTAATAAATTATTATTTTAAAATAGATAGAGTTTATAATAGTAATTACTGTGGTTGTTATTCTTACATCATTCAGGAAGTTGGAAGTTTTTAAATCATATGTTTTAAAATTTTAATATAATTTTTGAATTTTAAGTCATAAATTATTTCTATTTAATGATAGTATTTAAATAGATTGAAAATTTATAATAGTAAATTTTTGATATATAACAAAATAAATTATAATTAAAGAGCTGCTAGCCAAGACGAATTATACCATGACAAATACATGCCAGGATCATCCCCGTTAGCCACACAGGTTAAGGGATTGTACTAGGCAATAAGGAAGAACTGCTTTTCATGTGTGATATTATCTCTTTAATGTCACATATACTATTTGTTATTTCTCCAGAGGTTACTTGCCAGTCATCTATATCATTAAACTACCAAGAAAAGAAGAAACTACTTTAAAATCAATTCATTATGTGAGATTTAAAGAGAAAATTTTAAAAAAATTCGTCCGATTAACAAAAAGATTTCAAATACTGTGAACCCATTGACAATCTCTTACCTACGGTATGCAAATTAGTTTGTTTGAGGCCCTAGTACGAAGGGGACAGTATGACTCTGAATAAAAGTTGATATGAAACTTAATTAAGAAGCTTGTTATGCTTGACCATCCAACAATGAGCTTGGATGGTGATTTGGCAGGTAAATTTCCCATATGAAAAGGGGAGCCATCTAGTGGTTATTTTAATATCTGTGGGAACCAAATTAGATGATTAAGCACGTGCTTGATTTAGTACATGCGTAATTTTTTGGAATGCACTGTGGTGGTTCTTTCAACAAATGCAGACCCATTGACAAGTTAAGTGTAAATTTAGCTAAGTAATCAGCACAATTATTTGTTGTACGATTTCTAAATTGGATTCGTAGATATTTGATCTCAGTTGCCAGTTCTACAACCTGTCGTACTATATTCATGTGAACATTCTCGGATGACTTGGGCATTGTGAATATCTGGACCCCTGTTTTGCAATCGAATTCAATGATGGTATTATGTCTCTGCAGTTGCAATCTAACGGTGTCTTTGCCGTGTGAATTTTTGAAATTTTAGCAATGGGCTAACACCAAGCTGCCGAAAAGATCATCTCACACCCCTGTAGTCCTTGGCAAATTGGGTTTGTGCGCATCTTGGCCCGTTCCTTCAGCCCAATAATATGTGTTCTATTTCCTTTTTCTTTTGCTTTTGGGCGAAGAAGATAATCCAGTGTAAGTGGCCTATTTAGCCATATATTACGTTTTAGCCGAAATCTTATATTTTAAGTATTGGACCAATTGGAGTTGTGGTATAGACTATAGTGTTATGGCCTAGAATATAAATTAATTAATTTAGAAATTATATCTTAAATTGTTAGATATATAGGTTAATTTAGATTAGTTAAATATATGAATTATCTTGGTAAGTAGGTTTTTATATAATTCGTATCTCCCATCAATTTAAAGCCTGAGTTTTTTAGGTTATTTCTCACATCGAATCTTTGGATGAAAATTTTGTTCTTCAAAATATTATGGCTAAATCGATATCTACCTGGTGGGGGTGTTAGGAGTTGAAGATGGATTTGCAAACTGTATTCCAAGTAGAGATGACAAATCCAATATGTTGGATGAGAGATTACCCAAATTTGAAATTTTAGAGGATAATCATTGAAACCCTAATAAGGGACAATTGAGATCAATGAAATCAAAGGAATCTGCTAAGTTGCATGATTTTTAAAGAAAAAAATGTTCATATTTTAATCCTATATCAAAGGGAAAATTGATTTCGAAAATTCATTGGAAGAAACGTGACTTGGGAATTTATAAATTATGAGATAATGGGCGACAATCTTTAAAGAAGGAACATGACCTTCCTAATTAAATTATGAGAGAAATGTGTCAATGGGCGACAATCATTTGAATCATGGGATAAATGGGTAAATGGGTGACCTCAAAGGGCTGTCCAAAACTAAAGACTTGTAATTTCTCAGCGGTTTCCTTCAAATCAACTGATCTTTCAGTTAATAATAGTCAAGAATCACCGCGTCCCAATTCGCGTTTAATGCTCCATGTATTTATTGACATCAATAAAATATAATTTAATTAAGTTTTTTTAAATAAAATAATTTAATTGATGATTATGCACCAAATTAACCATTTAATATTTACTCGAAATATATGGTTAGGTGTAAAGGGGGAAAAAAAGGTTTGTATCAATGTCATTTTTGGAGAAAATTATAATATCAAAATAGGTTAGTATTTTGAGTTTTTTTTTCCCCTTTAATAGTTTCTTTAAATTTTGAAAATATCTCAGCAGGGTTTTTGGTGCTTCAATCACTTGTTTTTCTCCGTATTTTATTCATTAGATTTGTGATAAGTATACAATAATTATTTTTATCACTTTTCTATCTTCCTATATTATATATTATTTATTATTGTACACATATCATAATTATAATGAATGAAACTACCTTTGATAGAACACGTAGAGAGAGAACTTCCCCAAAGACTCTCACTCGGATTAGGTGCCCTTGTGACTTTTATCATGCACATACATATTAAACTTCCATAAAAAACATAATAAATATAAAATTCAATAGAAATCCATAATGCGACAAGGGCATTCAAAGCCACAACAAATTAGTCTTCAATTCGATTCTCCACTATCATAAGATCCACCTTCTTGAAGAGTTCCAACTTCCAACTTCCACCCTACAACATATTATAAACAATCATAAACATTATTTGAAAGCACAAACAACAATCTAATTGATAAAATATAAAGAATAGATGCATCACTTACCAACTTATCAATGAAACACATATAGTTCTACAACTTTAACTTGTTTTGCTACCACTAACACCATCCTCATAATCTACATAAAGAGGTAAAAGAAAATCATTAGAAAAGTTACAAACTATTAAAAAAAATCAAATTTTAATAATAAAAATACAACCTTCTTCCAACTGTAGAAGATCATCATAAGCTTCTTCAATTTCTATTGGAGATGAGTTCACACAAAGCCATTCATGACAACATATCAAAGTTTGAACTAATTTAGGAGTCAAAGAACTTTTAAAAGCATCTAAAACCCTTCTACTAGTGCTAAAAATATATTCAGAAACTACAGTGGAGACTGGAATTGGCAAAACATCACGAGCTACCAAAAAAAAATAGGAAACCTTGGACTATTCACCTTCCACCAATCCAATATACTAAAATAAGGAGAATCTTCCTCAACTTCCTTTTTCAAATATTTATCCACATTAGATTTGGTTTTTATATCTATATTATCTTTGACTTTCTTAAAAAAACAAAAATTATATTTGAAAAATTAAGAAATACCAATCATAATATTTAAATATAAAATATAATAATATATTAAATTACTTAACTACCCTTAATCAATTTACTCAAAATACCTAAAAAAATTCATTTACAATGCTACTTTAATCATAATTTTTATAAATTTTTGATAGATTAATAAGAGACTTATAAAATTTTTAGTAAATTGATTAAGAATAGGTAATAATAGGAGGCCGGAAGATAAGAATTAAGGAGTAAGAAATAAAAATTAAGGGGCGATACGTAAAAAAAATTGAAGATTTTTCTTTAAAAAAAAATGATAACGCAATGTAACACTACCATTTATTTATTTTTTTTCTCCCTTATTATGGCCTTTACATTTTTTTGTTTTTCTTTTTAACAAAAATAAAAAATTAACATCCATACAAAACTGAAAAAGGGTTGTTAGTCATTAAGACTAACACTAAAAGAAAAACTTCAAAATCATGTCAGCCCTACATATTGTGACTACTTTGTGAGTATAATTTAAATAGTTAAATAAAATCAAACTCGTCACAATATTAGATCAACTGACTATTCGGGGGAGAAATTGGTCAATCCTACATATTTTACTAATTTATGAATTTTTTTTAAATTACATTTTTCTTCGTATAAATTGATCAACTTACGGATATCTTTCAAATATATAAATAATATATCTCAAATATATAAAGATTTGGCTGAAACAAAAACTTTCAATTTTCTTATTTCCATCAATACAAAGAATATTCTCTAGAAAAGAAGCCTAATTATCACTAGAGAAACTATTGACGGATTATTGGTTGATCAATCAATCGGTATTAATGAAGTTAGGTTTTTATTTCAGTTTCAGTTTCTATCCCAATAATTGAATGAAGTAATGATTTTAAGAATTAAATTCTTTCACTCTGAACAAGATTCTAATAGAAAGAAGAAAAGGGTTGGGTGTGTGTGTAAAACTAGATGTCACGTTTATATCTTTAAAAAATTGGGAGGCATAGGTTGTCATTGTAGATGTCAGCTGCTTTGTGTATGACTTGTAACTGAAATGACGGTTAAGATTCGAAGTTGGGGCATCATTATAAACAGAGTCATGCTTCAGCTTTAGGGTGGTACATTTGTTGAAGACAAGAAGAAGAGCAGCAAGAATGGATGATGGCGGTAGTAGAGAACACAGAAGCCTACGTAACTGGAAAAAAATCAGGTAGGACATGCTCTGTTTTACCCTGCAATTTTCTGGATTGTCTTTGATTCATCTTCACAGTAATACATATCTGGTTTTGGATTTTGATGTTTCCTTTTTGTTTTAAATTCTGGGCATAGTTCACTATTTCATCCTTTCATAATTTGCAAGCACTAGATCTTTTCTCATATTTGATGCACATAGGTTGGTTGTTTGTGATAAAAACTATGTCCTGCTCAAGTGCCTGCGTTGATGGACGAATTGCAGTTTCATATGTTTGATTTGGAGCAGAAGGCAAATCTGAACTTCCTTTTAGGCTAAAACTTGAATTGGGATTTTGATTGATGGTGATTCTCAATCTGGAAAATGATCTTTCAGGCTAAAACTTGAATTGGGATTGATTTATGGTGATTCAATCTTCAAAATCATCTGTCAGCATCGGTATATCCCATACTGATGTTTGACGCTGACAAAATAAATAGTAAATGGTAAGTACTAAAACTGCTGCTGTCACATGCAAACCAGCCCTGCTGAAATGGGTAAAATATACCAAATACGCCAAACTTTCTTATTTATTTACCTCTTTTCCTGACCTACCACTATCTCACCGGGACTTTACCTCTTTTCCTCACCCACCACTATCTCACCTTCCTCCCCCTTCTCCCCCGCTTCTTCGCGCCTCCTCTCTTCCGGGATTTTCTCCACCTTTCCCTCGTCGGCGACTTCAATATATGGGATTTAAGGAAGAATGAGCAGATCTGCGGCCACTTCTCCTCTTCTTTTCTTCTCGTTTTTTTTTTTTTTCTTTTTTGATTTTTTTAAATAGTTCTGCTTTTTCTTTTTTAAATTTTTTTGGCAATAGTTCTGTCTCCGGGCTAATTTTTGTTAGATGCTGTTGACGGATGACTGTCAGACTCGAGTTATCGAGCATAGCTCCAGCTCAAAAATGCCGGTTCGATGGAGCTGGAGCCGAGCCCGAGCTAATATTAGCTCGAAACTCGGCTCCATTGCCTGGCATCAGCACTGAGCAACTTATCGAGAAAGCGTTGACGAAGCTAAATTGAACTTTAACGCTTATACATCCTCTGTTTCGTTGGTTGATTGCTCAGAATCATTTGCTTCTGCAGATATGGGTGATCTACAAGGTTTCTCTGTACCTGAAAGTTGATGTTATTCAATTTGTTTACTTTGATTAATGTTATTGCAAGCAATGTGGTACGGTATATGAATGCTATAAGATCAAGTGTACTTAAATCTTATTTACACTATGCAAATACCGGAATATCATTCATTGCTTTAGCATGCTTTTTGTTGATCTGCATTGATTCTTACTGTTGTCGTGCTAGCAGCATCATCATTGATGAGTTTCATCATTTTAAGAATATTTAATTTTGTCAATATTATTTACAAATTATTTTACGCATTGGTATTCTTCATTTCTTTGTGCTTCCCAAATATGAATTTTATGAATTCAATTTCGGGATGAATTTTATCCTTTTTAGGTATGTTTCATTATATAAATAAGTGGGTCGGTATCCCGAGTTAATAGAGTTAATCTTGAGGTTTGTAATTGCTTCATTTGATGGGAAATAATTTTGATGTTATACAGGGTACTAATTTATAGTATCAGGGCCTTCTCGCTGAAAGTGGACAATGATGCAGAGAATCAAAACCTGCTGTTGGACACCCTTTTGCAGCCAACACCAGAGGCAGTTCTCCATGTTTACCCAGATTGCCTATCTGATCTTGCCCACCTGAGAAATATTGAGAAGCTTAGGCAGCTTGGAGGCATTTCTGGGGTTGCCTCAAGTGTGGGAACTGATGCTGAGAAGGGCATCCAAGGGGAAGAGGCAGACATTAATGGCCGACACCGGGAGTATGGTTCAAACAGGATTGATAAGCGACCCCCATTGAAATTGCAAGTCCTGCTTGCACCCGCTAAAGACCCCATCCTGGTTGTCCTGCTGCTGTGTGGGACACTTGCACTCTGTTTCGGAGTAAAGCATCATGGGAAGGATGGATTATCTGATGGGGTGAGCATATTTGTTGCAATCATTCTTTTTATCACCATTAGAGCTTCTACTGACCTCTGGCCTAAGCTGCAGTTGTTCAAGCTATCTAAGGCTAGAGATGAATTCAACACCCTTGTTTTAAGGAATGGACGACACCAGATCATCACAGTCTTTGAAGTTGTTGTTGGAGATGTTGTCGTCTTGAAAACCGGAGATCAAGTCCCCGCTGATGGTTTGTACATAGATGGGAACTCTTTGGAGGTGGATGAGTCAAATTTGAGAGCTTGTATGGTCTCGGTGGCAGTCAATGAAAGCGATAACCCATTCTTGCTCTCGGGGACAAAGGTGACCAATGGTGATGCTCGTATGCTTGTCACTGCTGTTGGCATGAATACAGAATGGGGGAAATTTCTGACTTTGGAAAGCTGTCACTCTGATTGGAGTACAACTCCTCTACAAAAGAAGTTACACACACTGTCCAAACTTATAGGAAAGACAGGTTTGGCGGTTGCTTCTGTTGTTCTGGTGGTACTGTTAGTACGTTATTTCATTGGAAACTTGCACGATGATAGTGGAAAGCCGCACTTTCTTGTAGGCAAGACGAGAGTTTCGGAAGTATTTTATGATGTTATTGGCATTTTAGCGACCCTAGTTGCCATTGCATCAACATTTCCCGAAGGCTTGGTTCTAGCTGTCCTTTTAAGCATGGCTTTCTCTACAAAAAAGATGACGACTCAAAAGGCACAAGTAAGAAATCTTTCAGCCTGTGAAGCTATTGGTACCACGACCGTGATTTGCACAGATGAGAGATGTAAGTTAACATCAAACCATCTGGCAGTAACTGGATTCTGTTTCAGTGACAAGCATATTGTGGAATACCCTTCGTCAGCTATTCCTCCAAAAGTTCTTGAACTTCTCTTTCAAGCCGTTTTTTTGTCACATTCAAATACTTCATCTGTGTCTCCTAGTAGTTCCCCCGATAGTCAAATCGAAAATGCCATTCAAGAATGGGGGGCTCGAGATCTAAGCTTTGATTTGGAGCAAGTGAGGGCAAGTTATACCATTCACACTCCTGATTCTACCTTGAATTCAGAAATGACTGAAAGTTGGACTTGGATTAAGAAGAAGACTGACAATAGTCTTCATGTTCACCAGACAGGCGAAGCAAAAGCCATACTGGATAAATGTTCCCATTACTACGATGAAAATGGGGATATCAAATATATAACCACCAGTTTTAGAGAAAATCTGGCCAAAAAAATCTCCCAGATGTATTCAAATGGCCTGCGGTGCGTCGCGTTTGCACATAAAAATATGTCGGAAGATTCTGACGAGGAAGATGGAAAGTCTGGTGGTGAAGATGGAAATCCCGTCCCTAAGTTTGAAAAAGAGTGTGTAGTTTTCATAGGGTTTTTGGGCCTGAAAGACTCATGTCTGGCGGAAGTAAGGAAGGCAGTGGAGGATTGCAAAATGGCAGGAGTTGACATCAAAATTGTTACAAGAACTGATGTTCTCACTGCAAGAGCCATAGCCGTAGAGTGTGGTATTCTGGAGGCCAACTGTGAAATGAACAGGGAAGAAGTTGTTGACGCGCAAGAGTTTCGAACCTATACAGACGATGAGAAACTTGAGAAATGTCAGGCAATCCGTGTGATGGCGCGAGCCAATACTTTGGATAAACTTTGCATGGTGAAATGCTTGAAAGAGAAAGGTGAGGTAGTTGCTGTCACTGGAGATACAGCCGGAGATGCAAATGTACTAAGGGAAGCTGACGTGGGTGTCTCACTGGGAACCAAAGGGACTCAGCAAGTAAAGGTAAACTCAGATGTTATCATCAATGAAGATAATTTTGATTCTTTGGTCAAAATACTGACATGGGGTAGAGCTATGTGTCACAAAATCCAGTTGTCTGCACAGTTCCAACTTACTGTCATCATTTCTTCTCTTGTGGTCGACTCTGTGACAGCCGTTTGTGCTAGAGAACCTCCAAATTTCAAGATCGTCACAGCTATCTCATCTGGAAAGGTCCCCTATGCAGCACTTCAAGTACTGTGGGTGAAGTTGGTAGTGGGTATATTGGCAGCAGTAGCTATCTCGGTTGAGGAGCCGGGTGAACTCTGGCAACTCCCGAAAATCAAACTTGATCAGTCATTCATAACCCGCACCATGTGGAAGAGAATAGTTGGACATGCTGTCTACCCAGTCATAGCTCTTCTAACCATACATTTCCAGGGGATCTTCAACCTGGATCCTGGTGTAAAAGATACCATGATCTTCAACACTTTTGTTCTCTGGCAGGTTTGTGTTATGTTGATCATAGGAAATGAGAGTGGTAGCATTTGGAGGAGAAAGTTGTTCTGTAGCATAGTTGGATTCATAATTGTTGTTGAGGCAGTAATGGTGGAAGTGCTACATAAGTTTGCAGACACAAAGCGACTGACTTGGAAGGAATGGATGGTATGCATTGGAATAGCTGCTCTAGCTTGGCCAATTGGATGGCTTATTGAGAGGATGAAGTTTATGAGAATCAGTAAGTAGCTTAGCTAGAAGCCAGATGTTTCTCTGCTTTAATAGTATCTGAGACCAATAGGTTGGTTTGTTCAATTTTAGAGTCTCTTTCAATTGTAGTTTTTACTTGGGTTTTCAAAGAAAGACTATCAGACTTTCTCTTAATCTGCAGATAATTAGCAGTTTGATTCAGTCTTTTGTTTCATTTTACATATGTTATTCTTTGTCTCCTTGATTTAATTGGTACATTTTAATTTCCAGCACTGACATTTTAGTCTCCTTGAATGGATTTTTTGGTCTTGGAGAATATAGCTTTGTTCAAAGACAGGCCTATTAAGGAGATGGTAAGGTCTGTGCTCTTTCGAAGTATGCCTCAAATTATACCGTGTATCTAGTGTACATGTACTTATTATTATATCTAAAAATAAATATAAAATAATAATTATTTAATATAAATACCAATTCAAAATTAAAAAAATGATGAATTGTCAAGTTTTATGGTTAATTCAGCACTTAACTTATGACTTTCTTGAACTAAATAGTTTCTTGTTTTCTTGACAATTTTGGACTATGCAATTCATCTTATGAAAAATTAGAACCAAGAACAAAAGTGTGTACAAGCTGTGGTTACCTTATGCAAGACCAAGACCAATTATAATAATTACTATATTTTATAAATTCTTTTAATGAGTACATGGCTCTTTCATAATTTTAATCTTACGATATAGTGAAATTTGAAAAGACTATAAGTCCTACTATAGGTATAAATTGAGTATTTCAAACTAATAGAACAACCAATATAAAACGCCTTAAAAAAATTGTAAACAAAAATTACTATTTTAAGAAAAAATAAAATAAACTTTGCATAAGTTACCGGATTTTGCATCAATCCGGAATCGATCCATAACATACGAATTTGAAAATTTTCTATCCGTAATTTACCGAGTTTTATTTTGCATCCAATTCATTTTGAACGGTCCAGATTTACCGGATTGACCGGATTTCTCTCTCTTTTTTTTCAACAATCTACTTTTCCAAATCAAGTTTTTTTTTTTTTTATGAAAACACACACAGACTCAAAAATCAACCCAGAAGGAATTACTAATAGTTGGAGAAAATGCAAAGGAGAAGCATTTCTAATCCTGCAGCATTTCACTAGCATTATAGTAAGTAAAAAGTAAAGAGCCTATTTTGATGAATGGAACTAACTACAAATACAAAAAACTACAGTAGCCATATTCAAAATTGAGAGCATAGCTCAAATGGTACTGCAACTTACCATCACTACCATTAGATTTTAATGATATTAAACACTAAGTATTAATATTTACACATATAAACTAATATTATTATTAACTAAATATATGAACGGATCCGGATTGACGACCGATTTTTTAAGGTAAATTCAGAATTCTATCCGAAATAACCGATTTTTAATTTTTAAATATGTTAAATTAAAAATTAAAATAAAAATCATCCATGAATTCGTTTCGATCCATGAACACCTCTAAGTCGTATGATTTTCAGCCGTCAAATGTGGGCTTATAGTCTGGGAAACATTAGGTTTTCTCATTCGGGTTAGGCTACAATCCGAGTTTTCCAAGTAGCACTCCAGATATCCTGATCCATGGCAGCAAGTTCCTTGGAGATACCAGGAAATTTGGGAGTAAATTCCTCGTATGGTAGTAAAACGCTTGACGATTCTTGATGGAAATGAGGAAGGAAGTTCTTCAATTTAAATGAACCGAAAAAAAAAAAAAAAAAAAAGAAACCGATTCTGGAAGGAGAAGCAAAAAAGAGAGGCCGAGAAGTTGACCCAGAAAGAAGTTCTTCACAGCTTAAAAATCAAGGAAGTTTACATGGGACTGCTAATCTAAGCCAACGTAATACTTTTCTCAACCGGATACGTTAGTTACTAACTAATTCCCGCAGTGTCAGAATTAGGTTATATTATATGAGGAGTTGGAATTGGAAAAAAAAAAAAAAAATGCATGCTTAAAGAGAAAAGTTTTGGTGGAAAAAAGATAATATATCGCATGATTAATTATTTTGAGCTAAGGCTATTGAAAACCACCTCGTTTCAGCCGTTGGCTTATTTTTTTAGTCGTTTAATTATGTAAATTTTTTCAAAAAAAAAAAGAAAAGAAAATAACTTCTGAAACAGCACAATTGGTGAGAGAGATGGTAGAAAAAACTTGCGTGCTGAAGCGTGGATGAGAGCAATCCTCCCCATCATCAGAAATCCCATTATATATATGCTATTCCTGTGTTGTATGAAAACATAGTAGGACTTGAAGACGGGATTTTGTGACGCAGTTTCCGAAATATACAAAGATGTTCTCCCTCTTTCGAATATTTTGAGTCGAAAACTACATGGTAATTACCTGAAGAAGATGCTTCCCAGTTTTGACTTGCATAAACATCATGCACACGAATGGTTAACGTCGGCCACAGGCGGTTAACAACATCACACCCACTTCAGAAATGGGATCGATGGTGATGGTGATGTTGATGTTGGTCGCAGATAGCTGATTTCTGATCCCTGAAAATAAATATAAAGCAGAAAAATTGGAAACTTCTGTTATATTTCCCTTCGCTAAATTCAGCATGCAACGAGACGTGCACATCCTTCCTATAAATTGCGATTTCATTTCTTCAGAGGGCATACAGAGAAATCCTTATAATTTTTCATTCCATCTCGTGAAAAGTATTCAATCAAGATCAAAATAACTTCGAAAGGTACCTGGTTCTTTGTAATTTTATCTTGAGGAAGGGAAATAATAATCGATGGGTGACGTTTTGGAAGCTGCAAGTTTGGATGCTGTCAAGCTGCCTGGACAACTTGTCAGGGCTTTATCCATTGCAAGAGAGAATGGATTGGAGAGCCCTCTTGTTGTGGAGATGACACCGCCCACCGCCGCCGCCGCCGCCGCCGCAGCAGCACTCACCATCGATTACCTCAGCAGATGGAGAAGAGCTTGCTTAATACTCCACACTGTTTTTGCCTTCACCCAAGCAAGAGGACCTGATGACGATGCCGCCGCCGCCGCCGCACCTGACAACAACCGCAATGAGATGCTGGAAAATCTTTTGCAGCCACCAGAAGAAGATCAAGATCAAGAAGTTGTCATTGATATTCCTTCAGATTGCCTATCCCATCTTGCCAGTTCCAAAAACCAAGCACAACTGGATCGGCTTGGAGGCATTGCGGGAGTTGCCTCGTCTCTGGGAACTGATGCTGACAATGGTATCCAAGGGGATGATGAAGATCTTGCCCGCAGGAGACTGAACTATGGTTCCAACACCATTTCCGACCTATCCCCAAAGGTATGTCACGTTCTGCTTGAAACCATTGGGGACCCTATTGTTATTGTTCTACAACTTTGTGCAATTCTTGCACTTGGCTTTGGCATAAAACATCATGGGAAAGGAGGGTTATCTGATGGAGTAAGCATATGTTCTGCACTCATAATTGTTACCATTGTTACTGCTTTTAGCAACCTCTGGCCTAAACTCCAGTTGTTTGAGCTATCCAAAGCTTGGAACGAATTCCATGTCTCCGTTCTGAGGAATGGCCAAACCATGAGCATCTCAGTTTTTGACACCGTCGTTGGAGATGTTGTCTTCTTGAAAACTGGAGATCAAGTTCCAGCTGATGGCTTGTACATAGATGGGAACTCCCTACAGATGGATGAGTCAAACATTAGACCTCTTACGGTCGTCTCAGTGGAAGGCAATGACAGCCATAATCCATTCTTGCTTTCTGGAACAAAAGTGATCAGTGGTTCAGCTCGTATGCTTGTCACTGCAGTGGGGCCAAATACAGAATGGTGGAAAATGCTGAGCTTAAAACTCTGTCCTCCTGATCACAGTACTCCTTTACAGAAGAGGTTGCGGGAGCTGGCCAAACTTATAGCCAAGATAGGTTCGATTGTGGCCTCCATTGTTCTTCTAGTGCTGCTCATTCGGTATTTCGTCGGGAACTTGCATGACGACAGTGGAAAACCGCACTTTGAAGCAGGCAAAACAAGAGGTCCAGAAGTTGTTGAGGATATGATAGGTATTCTAGCAACCCCAATTGCAATTGCAGCAACTGCATTTGCAGAAGGGCTGCAACTGGCCGTCTCTATAAGCATTGCTTTCTCTGCAAGAATGATGAAAGCTCTCAAGGCATTAGTAACAAATCTTTCAGCCTGTGAAGCAATTGGTACTGCAACAGTGATTTGCACAGATGAGAGATGTAACCTGACGCAGAATCATTTGGCAGTAACTGAATCCTGTTTCTGTAACAAGCATTTCAACAAGGAACCAGCTGTTTTGGGTATTTCCACAAATGTGTCTGAACTTCTCCTTCAAGCAGTTTTTCTGTCACATGCTGAGGATTCACCTGACAGTCAAATCAAAGATGCAATTCAAACCTGGGCTGTTAAGAATCTAGGTTTGGACATTGACCAAGTGAAGGAGCATTATACCATTCACCTTCCTCAAACATCCAATTCAGAAAATGCTCAGACTGATAATAGTCTCCATGTGCACCAGAAAGGCGAACCTGAAGTCATAGTCCCCAAATGTTCCCACTATTACGATGAAAATGGAAACATCGAACACATGGACAACAGTTTGAGAATTAACCTGGAGCAAATAGTTCGGAGGATGAGATCTAAGGGGCTCCAATGCATTGCATTTGCACATAAGAAAATGCCGGAAGAGTCTAATGATGAAGACAGAACTTTCAATCCTAAGCTCAAAGAAGAGTGCTTGATTTTCATAGGGGTGATAGGCATGACTTACCCTTGCCGTCCTGAAGTAAGAAAGGCAATAGATGATTGCAAAAAAGCAGGAGTTGACATCAGATTAGTCACAAGAAATGATCTTTCCACTGCAAGAGCTACAGCTATAGAGTGTGGTATTCTGGAGGCCAATGAGGATATCAACACAGCCCAAGTTGTTGATGGGCAAGAATTTGAAAACTATACAGACAATGAGATACATGAGAAATGTCTTGGAATCCGTGTGATGGCACGAGCCTCCAATGCGAATAAGATTCGCCTCGTGCAATGCTTGAAAAAGAAAGGTGAGGTTGTTGCTGTTACTGGAGATCCAACAGAAGATGCAGATGTACTAAAAGAAGCTGATGTAGGTCTGTCACTTGGAGCCCGGAGGACTCGGCAAGTGATGGAAAACTCAAATGTGATCATCATTGAAGATAACTTTGATTCTTTAGCTAGAGTATTGACATGGGGTAGAGATATGTACCACAAAATTCAGCTTTATGCACAGTTCCAACTTACTGTCAGCATTTCATCACTTGCGATAGACTTCGTGACAGCCATTTCTGCAAGAGAACCTACAACATTCAAGATTGTCACAGCTGTATCATCTGGAAAGGTCCCTTATGCAACACTTCAAGTACTGTGGGTGAAGTTGATAGTAGGTACATTGGCAGCAGTAGCTATCACGGTGGAGGAGCCCAACGAAGAACTACAAAAATTCAAACGCGATCAGCCATTCATAAGCAGCACCATGTGGAAGAATATAATAGGACAAGCTGTCTATCCAATCATAACTCTGCTCACCATACAATTCCGGGGACAATCAACCTTCAACCTAGATTCTGGTGCGAAAGATACCATGATCTTCAATAGTTTTGTCCTGTGGCAGCTTTACTTTATGCTGTACATCAAAGGAAATGAGAGAAACATCATTTGGAGGAGAAAATTGCTCTGGTGCATAACTGGTTTCATAAGTCTTGTTCAGGTAGTAATAGTGGAACTGCTATGTAAGTTTGCAGACACAAAGCCACTGACTTGGATTCAATGGATGGTATGTGTTGGAATTGCTGTTGTAGCTTGGCCAATTGGGTGGCTGATCGGAAAGATAAAATGTTCCTCCGAAGCCTTTTTCCACCATGGATGAGTGGCTAGAAGCCTGCCAGATGACGCTCCATTTCACCAACTCACTCCTATTTTTGTATTGGATAGTTACAGTTTGCTCCTTTCTTTTGTTCCATTGTACCATTCATTTGTACATGTAGGGTATCCCTGTCATCAAGTGATGCTTAATCCTTCCTCAGTAGAGCTAAAGCAACTTGCCTAGATCCCATTTGGACATTTTACTTTCCGGCAATCATATTCGATCTTAAAGCTCTAACATAGCTAACAATTTCAAGAAGTTTCATCATTTCTGACATGCATCAATGTTTCCACAGTAAATTTAGTTTAGTTCCCCTTGTATTTCCACATCCCAGAAGACAAATTTTCTTTCTTTGTAATAATCATCACTTCGGTATTGATTCTGATCTCGGAGCCCAGAACATCATCATCTAAATTTCTAAACAGCCATGAATTTAGGTTTCTTCACATGAACAGAGAAAACAGAAAATTTAAAGAACAAAGAAACACAAACACACACACACATTCTGTCGTGGATGCTTAATATCATGGTTTTCCCAACTAAACCAACCATCTGCGGCTTGGGCCACAAAAAAGTTCAGCAAAGTGGCAACATGATTACAAATTACTAGCAACCTAGCAACTATTGCAAAAACTCCATTCACTAATTTTGATAGAGCAACAAATTTAAAGTCTACTTTCACTACTAATTCAGTTTTCAGAACAAAATTCATTCTGTTTTATTGGGCAGCAAACAACAAGAAGAAAAAGGGAACTAGAAACGAAACTAACCCGGTCCTTACTCAAATCTGCAGCACTGCACTTTTCGAGGAAGACAAGCAATGCAGTTATACATCTGGCGACGGCGCCGGCTTCTTCATTTTGTACGGTCTGTTAACTCTTGTGACGTTGTCTGTCTGTGTCTCTGTCGGGATTTCATTTTGTATGGCGTAGAGTGAAGAGTCTCCTGAGGTGTAGGCGGGTGTCTTGGCAAAATTTTACCATGCACATAGTTATTGGAGGAGGGAAAGTTGCGATATAATATTTGTTTTTTATATTTAAAAAAATCAATTCAAATAAATTATAAATTAATTAGGAATTTTAATAGAATTAAAATAAAATTTCAATAAATTAAAATATTCATTCTTAATAATTGCAACTGTGATCATGAGTGCCTATACAAAAATTTTCCATTTTATTGTCAGTTTTATGTGTTCACTCAATTTTTTATTAGTGACCATTTTGTGAATACCTTTTAAAATATCATATTTTGTCGTAGCATTAGTGGCCCTTGAAAATCCGGAAGACCGAGTGTCATCCAAGCCTGGTCGTACTCATTACTCATGACCGACATCGGGTCTCCAAGGTGAATAGCCCCTGCTTGAAATAATGTAATAATGTAGACAAAAGAAATGGACAAAATGAATTCGTACCGGTCGTACTCACAACTCATAACCGGTATCAAGTCTCTTAAGGTAAATAGCCTCTGGTCGATGGAACAATATGGGCAAAAGCAGTCGGCAAAATAGATCCGTAACCTCGGGAAAAGAATCCCACTATGAGGGCTGCAAACTTATGGTAGGGAGAGGGAGCAGTTAGAACATGGGAATGGGACTTTTGGAACAGAAGCCCTTTCGTCCAGCATGCAATCAGTTTTATATTTCTGCTGCAGTTCTCAAAGATGAGAAGTTCTTCTGTGTATCTATAACATCTTGGTTGTTCACATAAATCTGTTATTTTGGGTCACAATCCAAACAACCAAAGGCTACTTAGATGATTCATGTAATTAAACAAGAATTCAAAAGATAATTTGTTTCATTGATAAGAGGAATCTCACACCAACACAAAGTGCACAGTGCAAACATTTACAGGTACACACAATTTCAAGCTGACTCACAGATTTGATGTCTAAATGTTGCTGCAAGTGGCAACTCTATTTCACAATGTCTAAACAATACCTTATTATCAAGTTTGAGGAGAATTCTTTTACCAAATTCCAATGACTCACGTACTGGAGAAATCATGTTCAGGTTTCTCCCAAACAAGAACCAGTAATGCATACTCACACTGCGTGTTTCTATCAAGCTGGGACAGGTACGGGGACTTTGCCATTCTCTGCAGGAGTCAAACTATCGTAGTAGTCGACCAGGACTTTCCAACCACCAGGGCACATGAATCCATCTGGAGGCGACTCTTTGTTCTTCGCAAGGGTTCGCATCTGACAAGCACAACCAAGGTTTAGAAATGGATATATAGGGCAAATGTGTTGTCTTTCATGGGAAACTGGGAGGCATCTTTTTATGCTGCCACTTTCACAAAAGTACAATCTAATCTTTTCTTTTGCTAGTTTATTGTGATGAAAAACCAGTCCAGTTCTGTACGAGAGGACATACCTTAGTGCCTGATATGAAAAGAAAATCTTGAGGTCTCGACGGATCAAAGAAGGCCATTTTGCCCTGAGTTTTGTCATATGCTGCAACCTGCAGTCAAAATCCCATCAATTAATTCCTAACAGTAGAATGACTGTCAAGATCACAACATGGAAGTTCACACTATAGCAGATGAAGTGTCCTGGAAATTGATCACGGACAGCGTAGATTGTATACCTTGAACGGCAGGATGTTGAGCCGTTCCAGTCCAGGAGCCATGCTTAGTACCTTCTTACCATGATCTGCATCATACAAATCTCTTTTCTCCAGTGGATGGCTCATGCCCGCTGGGTCTCGACCCACAATATAAAAATTGGCACCTGCATTGATTCGAGCTTTTGCATGCCATTGGACCTCAGTAGGGCCAGCATAGTGCATTGGAGATGGGAATATAGACACCACAGTAGTCTCAGGATCCAGAACACCGTCTTCAAGGACCTAAAAGGCCAGCATTTGTCAGAAATCAATAGGTTCAAGATAGGTTGATTTCAAAAAGAAAGAGCAAAGAAGTAAGGATGTATGAGTAGCAAATGATAGAGCATTCAAAGTTGCACCATAAAATGTCTAAGAATTGGTTGTTACTGTCACATTTCTTGTTCTACCTTTATTCACATGATCATGCCAGTTAGTTAAAACCACTATTCGTACACAGAGCGACGGCGAGTAGCATTATTGATGAAAATAGTAATTCAAAGTTCACGTGAAACTTCATAAAAAGGCCATCCAAGTTCCATGTCCACAGAATGCAGCATGAAAATCATGGTCAGCTTAGGAGACAGTGAGATAAAGAACTAATTTAGCAATAAAACAATCACAATAATTTATATGGTTGAAGTTACACACCTTCTCGTGTTGCTTCATACGCCAACTAAGTGGAACATCATCTGCTTTAGTGTAACCACCAAGTGGATGAAGTAATAGAATAGGATTCTTATACCCCATCTCTAGGAGCCGACGGCGTGTATCTGTCATCAATAGAGCATGACCATTATGCACTGGATTCCTAAGTTGAAAAGCAAAGACAGCATCAGCATTTCTCTTGGTGAACTCTTCCCGGAGCTCTGAAGGGGAGAGGCGGAACCGGTCCAGACCATCATTATACTTCACAGGTTCAATAACTTCCAAATCACCACCAATCAGCCAGTTACCAGCATTGCTTATGGTTTGCTCAACATATGGCAAGCCAGGGGCGGTGGTTCCCCAAGTTCTTGCAACACGTTCTTCTTTATTGTGCTTGTATATCTCAATGCTGAAATGTATGATAGAATGCTAAATAAGTCTTTGAAAAATACAAGAAATATACCATATTTCATAATCATTTATCCAAGCAAAAGCATCTAAAAAGAAAAAAGGGCAATCCTAATCCAAAATGCACCACCTAGTCCTTACAAGGTTAAAACATCACTGAGCAAGAACAGTGACATCAGACAACAGGAATATCTGTGTCATTACATTCCATGTGTTATCTTTATGTTTGGAAACCGGAAAATAATAATGGCAGTCTTTTTATAAACACAACCAAGGTCAAAAAGTTCACCAATCTGTTTCTCCAAAATTCTTTTATTATCTCCATAAAGGTAATATTCTCCTCTCAAATTGTTAGTAGAAAACAGATGTCTTCTTCCTCCAGTTTAGTAGAGTTAATACATAGTCTGACCAATAACAAAAACAAAAAGAAAGAAAGCTCCACCAGTGAACCATAAGTCACCAGCTAATTAGCTTGGACATCGCTACACACACACACACACACGTATAATGGCCACAATACCATCAAAACCCTGGCAAAATTGTAAGAATCAGATCGATTCTTAACAATTTCAAGTATGAGTTTTTGTCAAAAGAATAAAAGTTTTATTTTTATTCCACTTACATGATTCGTAAGACTTGCTGAAAAACCACAAACAAAAGAGATGTCCCCAAAGGCGTGGTTTCAAAGTTTATGTCTACAAGCAAAGAAAGAAAAGACAAATACTTTGTTTCATCACACTCCAACAAACATGATTAATTAGAAGCATGTCAACTCTTCAGAAATAATTTTTCTTCCAATCATTAAATTAATTTTCCAAACTCATTATAAAAACTCCATTTTTATCTCTATAAACCACAACACTACAACCACACCTAAAAGAAAAATTCAAACTTGAAAGGAACTTGCATGCCAGAATACAGTTAAGAATCTTTGTCGGACTAAAAAGTATGTATCACTGGTTCATCGAAAAAATCATCAAATGCAAACAACATTAAATTCATAAACATCAATAATAAAAGTCACAAAATATCTTTAAAAGAAAAAATTGGACTTACTCTTTCAATATGGCGATTGGATTATTTTGATCGTCCAAAAGCGCCACGGAGCTCTCCACGCCGATCCTCTGCTTCTGAGAATCGTCGATGGCGAGCACGATCGGCACCGACATGTTGACGACCGAGCCGTCTCCGAGTCGGAGCGAATTAAAATGAAGAGTTTGGAGGAACTCAGACTCTCTCATGAAGCCCTTCAATGGGCTCGCCCAGCCTTCACTGAGCACATGAACCCATTGAAGGTCGATATGAGAGAGTCTAATGGAAGGCAGAGCCAAAGCTTGCCTTTTTCTAGAATCTTTCTGAGACTCTACAACGAAGAGCTCAACCAGCTTCCCGCCATCCGGTTCAATCAGCGAGCATGAAATCCGGGTCCCGGGTCGGGCTCTGGCGTTGGTGCGGGCGGGGATAGGTAGACTGACGCATGGGTTGTAAAGGGTTTTCTGGGGTTTAGGGAAAGATGGATATGGAGTTGGGGTTTTGAGGAAAAGAGAGGCTATTGTCGCCATTGAAATGGGGACAAAGCTTATTTTGAAGCTCTCTCTGTTTCACTCTATTATTTGAGGAGTTGGGAAAAGTTTGGTACTTTGGGAGTTATAATATTGGAGGGAGAGGGTATAGGAACAGGAGGGTATTTTGGGAAATACAGGGAAACAGAAGTATCTAAATGAGCCAACTAATATGATTCCTAGTATTAAATTGAACAATGATTTGGTATATATAGGTTGAAAAAAAAAGGAAAGACCAGAGCTGACTAGGAATTTTTGGAGGGATTGATGTAGGAGGTTCTTGGCTTGGGTATGGAAGAGATTGGGAAGATTCTGGTGGGAGGATGAACCTGGACACTGTTTTTCACTATACGGTTTGAATGTTAAAAGCTCCACCAACATTATTTCTAATTATATCTCTTAATTCTCCTTTAATTTGGGCATCTTAAACCATTACCCTTTTATACTTATAATGTGTTTGGCTTGATGGTTTGAAATGCACAAAGAAGAATCAGAATCAGGAAGGATACGTGCAGTCAAAGTCAAAGTCAAATACGTGCACTTATTACTTAAAAATATTATATTTATATGTTATAATTAAATATTACTTTATAATTTTAATTTTTTAACAAATTAAATATAATAATTTTAAATAGATAATATCATACTCATTTCGATTTCGATTTCAAACACTCTTACCAAATATACTATTAAAGAGTATCGTAAAATTGTCTCAAGTGAAATGACGTGATAAAAATAAAAATACCTATGAACAACTATTCTATTTATAGTTATTACCATTTCTAATTTTTGAACTAATCTTATACCATTACAAGCAAGTGAGATAAGAATTAAATCAGAATCTTCATGTCGGCATCACTATGGCCGTTTCTTGATACAATGAACTAGTTTAATTACTCTACAAATGTATGAGTTATAATTTTTTATAAATAAAATATCTTGAAAAATATATTTAGTAATGTACATATTTATTATTTTTTTCAAAATGTTATCCTAGATAATACTACAATAATTTATGGGCCTTTTAATGATTTTGAGAGTATTAGAGCAAAATAATAACGATTAGCTTTTTGATATTTTTACTTTACTTATTCTAATTTAACTGATTTATATATAAGAGAACAAAACCTGCAAAATTATAAATTAGCACTCCGAAAAGTAAGTCAGGGATAAGAAAAAAAAAAAGTAAAGTAAAATTAAAGATAGGATGAGAGAATCTATTTTTTCGAACACTTTTAGATATAAATCATTAATAAATTTATCCACATCTATATTTTATAATATTTTTTTAAAATATGACAAAGCATCAAATTTGACCAATTTATTTTTTATTTAAAAAATTTATACAATAAAAAAGCTCTATTTTATATGAATTTTTTTAAAATTATATATTACTATTAATAGTATATAAAAAATATAGCCCCTTAAAATTTTTGAATTCTAGCTGTCGCTCCTCCTCCCTATCCTGTCTTACTCTATGGTGGGCCCTGATAATCTCTGGTAGCTACTCATCAATTGTAATCATTTATGTTTTTTTAGTTAAAAAAAAAAATTACCTACCATTTTCAAAAATACTAATATGATAGTAATATATAAGATACCCTTTTTCATGTTTAAATATATATGATGTGCAGGTACCCATTACAAATGCGATGACGTATTGTTTGTCTTTCTGAAAAGTGGGCAAATTGGGAACAAAGTGGGTGAGTTTTTGGCGATGGATTTGATGGTATTTAGGTTTTGGATGGGCTCTGTTTCCCATGTCCACGAGGCTGCTCCCATTCATGCAATTAAAAAAACCACTAATTTAATGGCCCAAAAGTGATTACTCTTTCTATTTTTGGCCTTATCCACTTTGAACCTGCCAGGGATATCGTCTACATTCATACTTAACTTCGATGAAAACCCCGACTTTACTTGTTCACTTTTGTCTTTCCCACCTTAATTAAACTCCTAATTTACGAAAAGCCAGACCAATCATTAATCAATTTCCATTTTCTAGTCTCATGGTCCAATTTGGTCGACTTGGAAAGTCAAATATTGTACGGTTATATCTTATTATATCGATTTAAGATACAAATTTAAAATATATTATATTAGTTTTATATCTATGTAATACATATATGTGACATTTAATACAACGAATTTCAATTATTTTGTATATATATTATATTTTTATTAATTTTTATATAATATATAATTATTCGATTAGTCATATTAAATTATTAAATATGATTTTTATTATTAAAAATTTCAATTATTTTGTATATATATTATATTTTTATTAATTTTTATATAATATATAATTATTCGATTAGTCATATTAAATTATTAAATATGATTTTTATTATTAAAAATTTCTCAAAATATATAAAAAATAAAATTGTAAATTTTAAAAATAAAAATAATTAATTAAAATTATATGTTATCCATGTATATAAATTAATATAATAAATATATATAAATAATTAAAATTTATTATAGAGTATGTCACGTACAAGTGTCTCACATCCTGAAGAAGCCTTATATTGATTTGGATGAAAATAAAATTTGGTTCGATCTTAGAATCTTTATTATGAAATTTTTCGAAGGAATATTATCTCCTAAATAGTTTTGTTATGACTTTTAAATCACAAATTTTTAGAATATATATATCCTCTTCCCATTTTTTACCCTTTTCCCCTTCCTCTCTCACTCAATTAACTTTTTTTATTATGCCTCTGACTAATATCAACTTTTTTCATTATGCCTCTGACTAATATCTAAGGGGCTGCTTGGTTTCAAGATTAGCGATGGGAATAGAAATAAGAATGATTGTAGTATGAAATAACAATGGATTATTAAATTAGAATGAGAATAATTTTTTTATGCTTGGTTGTCTTCTCCAATCACCACACCTCCCTGCCTCTTAACATTCTCCAGCCAGATGACCAAAACTGCTACAGAGAAAAACACAAGCTTGCAAATGGAGTCATCCCCAAACTATACAACATTCTGCACTTAAAAAGCTATTCATGAAGAAAATTTTCACAATCAAACAATAATTGAACTTTAATTAACAGTCAGCTAACCCACCAAACTGATATGATCAGATCAAACCCAGAAGCTAGTAGCCGCAGCGAGTTCCCGACAAACATTCACCATTTTTTCCTAAAATCAAACTCATATCACCATTTCATCCCAATAATCAAACACATCTTCAAGACACAATTAAAGACATAATTAAAGAGAGAAGAAGATGGAGCGGAGACAATTTTAAGATGACATTGTTGGAGCATCCGTTTATTTCTTCAGTTCCGGCACCATCTTCTTTCTCCCCTCAATTTTTCATCATATCCCTAGCACAACCACAAACCAAAAAACAAAACCCAATTATTCCCCCGTTTTCTCTTTTCCAACCGCCGTCACCATCTTCTTCCTCCCCTCATACCCATCTCCTCCGTCTTCTCTTTTACACTCTTCCATCACTGCTGCGAACCCATCCTCTTCCTCTCACCATGAACTCAAACCCAAAGCCCTCCTTTTTCTGTTTCTATGGTTGCTTGGAGATAAATTAGAAGAGATAAGGGAGAGAGAAAGCCCAAAGCCCTCATTTTTTCCTTTTTTTGTGGCTGCTTTGAGATGAAATAAGGAGAGAGAGAGAGAGAGAGAGAGAGAGAGAGAGAGAGAGAGAGAAAAAGGAAAAATGATAAGAAGAGAATTGATTCTAAAATTCTCAATCCCACCAAATCACTAAGGAATGGTTCAATCATCCATTTTCAACAATCAATCCACTATTTGCATACCCATTAAAACAACTAAGCATCTATAACTCATAAAATTTGGAATGAATCCCAAAGATCCATTCTCATTCCACTAAACCAAGCAGCCCCTAAATATTTCAATGTTCATTTAAGGTTAAGTATATTAATTAATTATTTATTTGAGTGTGGTTATGTTGGTTTGTTTGTAGAATGATTAAAGTATATTTTTGGTCCCTTACATTTGACTAAATAATTTTTTTGGTCTTTTACATTTTAAAATGATTTGTTTGGTCCCTTACATTTAAAATATGTATTATTTGGTCTCTATTATTGATTCAGTCCAAATTTTATCAATTCTATTCATGTACAATCTGCAAGACATTTCTAAATGAGTAATATAACAATTTAAATATTAATCTAATTATTAAAAAATTTTAAAAATATAAATCAGACGATTAAAATATATAAATAACTAACCCGAAATTCACAAAATAGAGACAAACTGTTTCAAATTTTCCTTACCTGACTTAAATTTTAAATATTTTTAATGTATATATTGGTATTATCCTTCATTGAAAATTTTTTGTATACTACTCATAAATAAATTTGGGATAGTTTATATAATATAGACATTACGGAGACTAAATAATATATTTTTAAAATGTAAGGGACCAAATAATGCATATTTTATATATAAGGGACTAAAAAAATCATTTTAAAATGTAAGGGACCAAATAATGCATATTTTATATATAAGGGACTAAAAAAATCATTTTAAAATGTAAGGGACTAAAAAAATTATTTGACCAAATATAAGAGACCAAATATATGATTTAATCTTTGGAGAATTTACATGAATTTAAGAAAACAAATAATTTGGCATATAGTAGGATTGTCTATTTCTTAGATATATTTGTGCTAATTATTTCACGGTGTTAAAATTATGAGTTTTATTTAAAATATTAAAAGTTAGGAGTTATATATAGATATTATGGTAGATATAGTATTATTCTTATGTTTGTGTAGTTAAGTATTTCTCTAATTAAATTAAATTAAATTAAATTTATTTATTATTTAGGATATTTTATGAAAGGTTTTAAACAATCTGAATTCGAATATTAAGTTATTTTCTTGAAATCCAAAATTATATTTAGATTATTAAGAGAAAATCAGAGAGAGAGGATATAAATCATCAAAACTCACATTCCTTTATTTGTGGCCCTTCTCCTTGTAAAGATAATTCTGGCCCTTATTATCATATTGGACCTTAAGTCAAAGTGCCCATTCTCTCAGCCCAGTACACATTTTGGATCTCTATAGTTTAGGTTATGGGCCTTGGGCTGATAAAAACCAGTGGGAGATAGGTTTCTAATTGTGCTGATTTTACTTTTCTTCTTTGATCAATGATTTGCATTCTGGTCATTGAAAAACTTGGAAATTCCAACTAGATCCTCCAAAGCTGCTGCCAAAAAGCAAGCAGCATGCAAACCTTTCCTCTTGTTCCCCACCTAAAAAAAAACAATCATGAATTTCATGATCATCATTCATGCATCTGGATTCCATATTCCCTGTTTGGCTCCACCACTTTCTCTCTACTCAGGAAATGTTATCAAGCCCTATTAGATAGTTTAATCATCAATTCGGTTTGAATTTAAAATCTCAATGTTATAATTTCTTACTTTTATCACTTTTTTAAAGCTTTTCACTCGAATCAGTTAAATATGTGAAAGTTATAAAACAACAAATTACTAAAAAAATTATATCGATGACTAAACTATTCATTTAATTGGAATATAATCTTATTTACTAGGTAAAAAAAAATTTAATGTTACAAAATGGAAGAGGAAACAACAACTACAAATATATTGCTCATTTTTTCTTATAACAACAGTCAACATATAACTTGATAAAATACTACCCACGTAAAATAAAGTAAAATAACATGTATTAATAGTTAAAATATAAAAAATTGAACTATTTTTAAAAATAATAACTAATATTCTTATCTTATAATATTCGTAAGAACAAGGAGAGTATACAACCACGACAAAAAAAAGTACATAATTCTTGTAGAACCGTAAAACTTTATATATATATATATATATATTTATATTATGTGAATATCTATTTTACGAGTCTTGAAAATATATTACTTTATATACCTAAAATGCAAGTCTTGAAGTCGAATCTCCTGAGCTGGACTAAAGAGGTTAAAGTCCTTTTTGTGGGCAAATGGGCTAAAGGGTGTGGTTAGTCTAATCAAAACCTTTGCAAGTGAGTAGGTACAATGGCTTTATATAACATGGGGCAGAGACAAGTTGGAGGATTAAGGTTAATAATCATGAGTCCATCATTTCGCCCACTCTTCTCCATCATAATCTGCCACTAACTTTATACGATATGGATTTGCCGTACCATTATCCCGCTTTTCAAATGAATATTGGGCCAGCCCAATCTCACTTACTCACTAATCAGCTCAAATTAAGTCCATTGAATCTCCTCTGGTTTCTAATTGAGATTTTCTCTTTTCTTTTTCTTTTTAACTATTAGTTACTAATTATTTTTATATATTTTGAACTTTTGTTTTATATATTTTAAAAAATAATAATATCGAGGTATTTTAATAATAAAATTGATCTGTTAATTAAGTTAACGACTCAATTTAGTGGAGTAATCAATTTTGCAACAAATTTTAAAAGTTAATGACGGATAAAACCTAATTCTTATTATAATAGGATGCCTAAGTTTTAAAATTTACTCTTTATCATTTGGTATATAAGCTATTTATTCAATAAAACTCCTTATATATAGTAACGACAATTAAATTTAATTTTGAAATAGATTGATATAGTTCTGTACCTATATGATATTAAAATATTAATATATGAACAAGAAAGAAATGAACTGGAAAAAGTTATATTCCTTCTATATCAAAATAATAATTTTTTTATTAAATTAGAGGTATGATAAATAGAATTATTATTTTGGTATAAATGTAATATTAAGTAATGATTATGTGGTCCAATATTGAATTTTCATGAACTTTTGCTTTGAAGGAGTGATAATTTCTCAACTCCCAAACCCACGCGTCAAGCTCCCGTAATACCCAAGCCTGCATGCATGAAATCCTTTAACCTAAAATTTGCAGCTCTTTATTAATGCACGTAAAGTATTCTTTCCGCTTTGTTCATGTAAAATCCTTTTAAGAGCAACTCCAGTCCATGCGCCAAAATTTCCTTCTTCCCCAATTTAGCGTATGGAAAAGCCCATTGCATTACTGTAGCAGTGGCTTTTTTTCTATTTTTTAATATTTTTTTAAATTCATTTTCTTTTTTTATTAATTTTATTTTTTCTTTTTTTATAATTTATTCATTTTATTTTAATTTCAACACTAATAAAATTTTTTTATTAACATATATTTAATATTAATAATAAATATATGATTAAAATTTTTGTATTTAATTATATAGTTTAAAATTCTCAAATTTTGACCGTTATTTTTATAAATAATGAAGTAAATATAAAATTATTCAACGTTGAATTTTAAAGAAAAAAATGAAATAAAATAACATTAAAATTTATTACTTACTAAATACAATATTATTACAAGCAACAAATAAAACAAAACACAAATTCGTATAAAATACATTCACTTTAACATAAATAAGTTACTAATAATAACTAAACTAACATATTCATTCTCCCGTTATTATTGTCATTCACATTAAAAATATAATGTAAATGAGTAAAAAAATTATAGTGATATAATAAAAATAAAAATAAATTTGAATAAAATATTATTTGTGTGTAGAATATAGAGTTGTTGGGTTGGAATGGATATACTGTAAAACACTGGAGATACTGGATTTTAGAGTAGACAATACTGTAAATTTAAGTTTGTGGTTGGGATTGCTCTGAAGATAAAAAAAAAATAATATAATTTTTGGATCTTTAATCCTAAATTGTTTATATTTAGTATATCTGCTGATAGAAAAAACAAAACAAAAAAAAGAAGCACGTTATTTTTTAAATTAGATAATAATTAACTCGTACTGATGTCTTATATTAAATGGTTAAAATTATTTGCAGAAATTAAAAATTAAATTAATTACGTAACACGGAAAAAAAAAAAAAAAAAAAAGAGAGAGAGAGTTGGGAGGAAAAGATAACGTCTTGTCGGGCTGGGGAAAAAAAAAAAAAAAAGCATAGCTCCAGGGTCCCAACAAAACACCCTTTTCTCATCTCCAATAAAAATGTGTAAAAAGTGAAAGTAAATATGACCCCCTTTCAAGCTTTTCTTTTTTTGAGATAACCCCCACTTTTTTACGCGATTCATCTTACAAATTTTCCCTCTCTTAAATCATTTCTTAATCGTTCTCTTCTCGTCATGACGAGATCTGTCATCATATTTTGTTCTTATAACTTAAACTCAAACTATTAATATTTCTTTAAATTCTGAAAATTATCTCTATCACTTTTAATTATTTAAATTTATAACTAGCATTCTGTTATTGATAACTCGAACTCGAACTCGAACTCAAATTCCCAATACTTTTTTAAATTTTAAAAAGAGTAAATTATGAAATTGACCATCATATTTTTTATACTTAAATTTTAAAAACTAAAAAAATATCACTAACTTTATCATTTAAATTTTAATTTTGATCATTCCGTTAATTAGATTAATGGACCAATTTTTAGAGGGTCCTTTTGTCTTCTCATTCATGTTGTAAAGCAATCCCCTTTTACTTTTATCTATTTCTTATCTATTTTTTTGAGGCCCGGCCGAAAAAATCCACGACCCACACTAGGGAATACTTGAAGGCGACTATGCGGGTGTCGCCGACGGAATCGGTTGCGGCGAAGTCGAACTCCAAATTCATGGCATTAGTAAAACTTCAGAAGACAATTTTTCAAGACTATTGAGCTGGAGAACTGTTGATTTACTGGAATTTCAACTGTACATAAAGCCGGGGTTCCACTCTTTTGTACTGAAGCATTCGCATCCATCATGGCATGGTAGTACCATTCCTTCCATTCCATCATTCGTTTCCTTTCTTTACCATCATGACTATTATCATTTAATCCAAAATCCCATCTTTAAACCATTAATCAAGCTCCCTGTTCCAAAGATTCTTACCCCTACTGCTCAAGGTTCAAATTGTCGTAACCCAACCCAATAGATACTTCTCTTCTTGATGACATATCGAAGCTTTGTGAATAGAATAATCTCACCCAAGCCTTGAATTTGCTTCAAGAATACCTTGGAAAAGAGGTGGTGGTCGGCGTGATGGACTTCGCGGCGGTCGAAGAGTGCTGGTGTTGGTGCAGCGAGCGCGACGGATGGGAGAAAGAGATAAATAGAATATATAAGAAAAAATAGATAATAAATAATAAAAGGAAAAAATAAATTAGGAAAAGGGCATGGCTTTGCAAAAGACAAAATTACCCTTAAAATATTGGTCCATAGACTTAACGGATGCAATTAAAGGAATGACAAAAATTAAAATTTACATGCTAAAGTTAGTGATATTTTTTAAGTTTTTAAAAGTTAGTGACAAAAAGTTAAAGTTTATCAAATATGATGACCAATTTTGTAATTCATTCTTCTAAAAATTATCGCTATCACTTTTAATTATCTAAATTCATAATAATAAGTTTTTTGGTTGAAAGAAAAAGAGTAAACCTGCTAATGTTAATATTGTTATTGAGTCAAAAATCATTGGAAAATTTCATAAATTCATTTTGGCCGAAAATCATCAAATTTTTCCTTTTTTAACAATTTTTTATATCTGACTTTGATCAATGGAATAAATATAATTGTCAGAAATCTTGAAAGTGATTAGTAATTTGATTAATTATAGGAAAAGTAAATATAATCTACCCTAAATAATTTCTTAATCATTCTTTTTCGTCCCATAATAATATTTACGAGATACGTTATCGTATTCTGTTCTTGATGTTTCGAACTCACGAGTTCTATGTTTATGGGAGATGCAACAATGTATTCATGAACTACTACTCTTTTATGTAAAATCATTCATGGTTTTATAAATATGAAAAGGGGTTACTAGTTACCGCATCACTTTTTGGAGCGGTAGTTCATAGGTTTTGAGAAGAGTGTCCTTTTACATAAAATTGGGGAAGAGAGAGGGTATTATATAGGGGCATTTTAATCTAAATTGGAACAGTAAAGAGAAATTACTGAGCTGGTAACTAGTAACACAAATATGAAATTGTGTATCCCCCTATGAGAATTTAGACAAGCAATTTGTAGGCTTGTAGTAGCATGCTCATGGCGTCCTTTCAAAACAAGCCTTTAGTCTAGAAACTCCAACACTCAAAAATGTACCATCTCGAATCCCACTCCAGATAGTGTCTCTGAAATTATACCAAAACTTGAAAGACATGCATGCATGCGTCTGCCTTTATGTTTTCACATTTCCATGCAACTCTAAATCTTTTTCCTTTTCTGTATTTCTGATTTAGTATGTCCATAGCCAAATTAACATTTCAATGGAGATTCTTTACTCATTAACAAATGTCCAAAGTTTTGAAAACACATGTATAGATAAATTTACTTTTTTTTCTCATACATTAAATTATTTATTTGACTATTAATATTTTTCGTTTTTCATTTACTTATAGGTATTTGATTAGATGTGACAATTGACCTAAAGATATCATTTCTCGTTAAGGGAGCAAAATAATGGAGAAATATTCGATTGATCGATCAGGATTGATTTTTATTTATTTAAAAGAGAATGGAGAGTGAATCGAAAGACTTCTCTTTCCATTCTGCTTTTGGAGTTTTCAGGCTTGATCGATATTTTTTGTAGTTGAGAAAACCTACTCAATTATTAAGGTAAAATTTGAACATCTGAATTTTGATTAGGGGAAAATGAATTATTTTCACTTTATCGCCCCCTTTAAATAATTAAATGAAGCAAAAGCGATAGTCAGAGCTGGCTCATGACGGGATGCAAAATATTCCATTACTTGGGACTTCCATTTTTGTGGAGCCCATAATTATATAGTTTTAGTAAGGAAAAAAAAAAAAAAAACTCATTTTTTCAACTTCATTTTACACCTTTGGTCTCCCATTCTATTTTTCATTTTTTCCTCTTCATCTTCCTTTCCATTTTTTCCTCTCAATCAACAAGTAATTGAAGAAATTAAGAATATAATTAAATTGAAAACTTGTTTGTATATATCAATATTGATGATTTTGAAAGTCGTTGCATATTGATGTCAACGTGTTTAAAAAAATTTATTTAATTTTTTTAGATAAATGAGGGTTAGAATGACAATTTTTTTTAATTATTTTGAATTGATTATAGTTATATAATTCTATTATTGAACTTATTAATAAATTTTTATTTGAAAACAAAAATATTTCGAAAATGTTTAAGTCGACCCTGACTATAGTATAGACTACAGGAAGCTAAATCATTTCAAGAATGATGATCATGACAATAGCTCCAACATTGAATGGTCAAGGAAAAACCTCAAAATGTCGTGACAAGGAAATGATTTTTACCTTAGGGGGACCCCTCAAGGGCAAAGTTCTTTGTATGTAGTGACCTAATTATATAAATAATTATCAAATAATTATTCTGAAGAAGAAAAGGACCTAAAAAAATCGACCCAAGTGGATCCTTTTCACGAAAAAGTGTAGGCGGATGATCAAAGGGAGTTTGAAAGCAGTGATGGAAGTGTGTTGTTGTAGTGTTCTTCTTTTTTTTTCTTGGAGAAATGAAATGACCAGTTGTGGTTGGGATGGATGGCTAGCTAGGGTTTACAACAAGCGATGACTGATGAGAGGGTTTGTTTGGTGTCTTTTGATGCTGACAATGTTGTTTTTTTTTTTTTGGTTCAGAGAGTAGGAAAGGGATTTGTCAAAAGACCACCAGACCGAACCACCCACGACAATATATGTATACATATATATCAGTCATCATCATCATCGTTCATGACTACACTTATCGACCCTTCTTCAATCAAAGGATCAAATATTCTGTTCCTTTCGATCCTGCTTTGTTTCCAGTTTTATATCTATGTCTCCACATGAATAAATATAGGGTAAGATGCCAAATAAAATAATTTCTCATGTCCGGAATTCTATTTTTGTTCATATTTTATAATATATGAGGTGAGATTCATAAATTTCAATTTCCATTACTTGGGTTAAATTCTTTGTCGCGGATTAGATGGTAACCGAATATTAAATAATTGTATTAGTGGTGGAATTATAGCTCTAATTGAGGTTGACCTACTCTCATTATTTGAATAATAAGTTTTTTCAGTAAAATTTAACTTTTTTTGGGATAAGTGACTAAATAAATGCAGTTTATTAAGCTGCATTTTGTTTATGTCTTTTTTTTTTTTTCTGAATAAAACTATCATTTTAACAACAAAACGGAAACTTTTTCGACAAAAAAGAAAATTTTACATTTTCGATAGAAAATAAAGGGAGACTAAAATATTGAAAGACATAGTAAATTGAAACAGTAGGCAATGATGGATTTGGGTTGAATTCAAGGGACAAGTTCTCCATATCTTATCCGACAGAAACTTTGAGAGAGAGGCAATAAAGATTGAATCATAGGAATAATCTAACTTAAATATATAAGAAGAATTAAACCAACACTTTTTGCTTCTGCCCTAATCTCCATCAACTTTCCAAAAAGCAAATTAAAACTCTCTTGCATTTGCATGATCAAACGTAAATATTTGGTACCAACCTAAACCACTCACTAATTTCTCCTTAATTTTTTAAAATCCTCCCCTTAGTTTAAATATCGTGAGCATCGTCGTTAAAAAGAAATAGAGACGTGGTTGGGAAGCTAATTTATTGACGATACTAATAATAAAATGGGACTAGGTTAGGGTTACCTACCTGGGTAGGAAGTGTGTCGACCGCAGTTGTTGGGAAGCTAAGACTTGTGGCAGCTGATCTGATGCAATGCAAGAATATTATTCCTATAGGGAAAGGCCACACATAAAACCACAGGCCAAAGATTTTCTCTCTTTTCACTCCCACAATTGGAAAAAGATTATGTTCTTCGCCAGGTTACTATTTATAACCACTCCCTCCCTTCACAATAAATGTTTTTTGTATTATATTTTATTTTTATAAAACCCATCTTTATTTTTAAATTTTCTGTTTTAGGTCAAAATTATCCAGTTTAGTAACGTATTTTCTGTAAATATATTGTCAAAATTTTACTCATAAAATTTTTTTTTTAATCTGTTAAAAGATGAATGATCGGCAAGCCATAATATATAATATAGATTTTTTTATAAAAAAAAAAAAGAAAAAACTCACTTGATCATCATTTTTATTGTGTTATTGGGACTAGAAATTACCAGCTGGTCAATTTTGAGACAAGAAAATTACGGTTATAAAAAAAAAAATATTTTTTCGATAGATAGTTAGTACTAATTTGTTACTATATTTTTCTCCTCTTGTTCAACTTTCTGTTTTTGCCCCTCTCTCTCTCCCCAATCTTTCTTAATTGTCTGTTTTTATCCTCTATTTTTGTATTCTCTTATTTAGTTTAATTTCTCATTCCATTTTCACTATTTTCGTTTTCCCACTTTTGTTTTTTAAGTTTTTTTTTAATACAATGTGATTCGAATTCAAAATTTATTGTCTTAAATGAGAAGTGCTTGCGATTTAGTTATAACTCTCTTATCAAAACTTTTAAATTTGATATACAAAAATAGAATAATAATCAAAATTATCGTAACAATCAAAGTAATTAACCTTGAACTTATTAGAATTAAAATCAAACACACCCACAACATGACAAATTAAGAGAATAAATTGCATGCCACTCCAAATCCTTGAAAGAAATTCCCTCTTTCTTTGAGCCCCCAAAAGACCATGAACAAAATAAAGAAATTGTAAGCATGGGATGGCAGCTACTAAGGTCCATCAATGGTGAGCATATGTTAAGTGTCGTTGTTATGATAGGCGATATAGCTATGTTTCTTGATGCTTGTTTTGCTTGATGGGGAGAAAATTATTCTACAAACTCATACTTCATTTTTTAATTACTTTATCCATCACCCCCCGGGCAACCCAAACAAGGAATGTGAATCCCACTGGGCAATTTTTCCTTTTTTTATTTTGTGGATCGCCGTCTTCGTCCAACGATTATTTGCAGCCACAAGGAAATAAACAAGAAAATTATTTACTTTCATGATAGTAGCAGCAGCTTAGAACAATAAACAATGAAAATGGAACATGCGCAGCTTTTAGCCGCCTCTCGTGCTTACACAACAACAACAACTCCTTTTCATTTAGTATTAGGTTTTAGATTTAAGGTACTTTGTGATTGTTTATGTAAGGTAGACTTGGTATGATTATGCTCTGTACTTCTTCTTGTAATGCTAACAAGTTTTCTTCACCCAGTTGAAGAAATTTTATGTTATTTCCCTCCTAGGTGTTTTGTGCTCATTGTTCAAGGTTTAGTAAAAAGATGATTACGGAACTATCCCGTCTCACATTATTAATGTTCTAATTGAATAGTTCATATATACATTTCAGTAATTACAATATTATAGAAGTTAATTATTTTAGACTGACGAAAACATAATTTTAAAAGTTATTTTAAAGATATTGACGTAATTTATGAGATTAAAATGTTACACACAGAAGATTTAATTAGTTTTTTGGGTTATCTTTTTTTCCCTTCATGTGTTTGTTAAGAATTTTTTTTTTTTTTTTATAGAGTGAAAATGATATATTTATTTGATAGTTATGAATCTTATTATATGTTTATTAATGTATGAATTTTTTTTTCAAAATTATTGGTTTGAATAATTGCGTGTTTAAATTTATTTCTTAACGTGAATACATTAATATTTAGACAAATAATTTTAAACGAGAAGATCCAAATGATGACGAAAGTAACTCTAAAAGATGGAGAATGAGGAGTTTGAGGAGGCAGTGGAGTCGAGCCAGCAGCAGGAACGCACTTCACAAGTTTCCAAAAAGGTTGTGAAGCACAAATGCGTTTCAACTCTTCCAATTCATTGAAGCACTCCCCCAAATGCACAATCACCATCTCCCCCCGAAACCAAATAAAACCATTAAATTTAGACGTTGAGAATTCAGAGATATAGGGGGGTGGTGGTGGTGGTGGTGATGGTGGAAGTGGATTATAACAGCAATCCAGAGCCACCACCACCAGCACAAACTACAATCCCACTGCTTCCCTTTTCCATTTCTTATTTCTCTCAATCCCACCCGTTTCTTTCTTTCCTTCTTTTGCATCAACTCTCCATTTATTTTTTTTAAAATCTTATTTAACCGTTACAAATTTTAAGTACCCTAAAATCCAAAATCACATATGCCCTTCTCACATTTAATAAATAATAATTGAGACAAAAAGAATTAACTTAGTGGTGAACCTCTTCATTTAGAATCAGAAAGTCCTGAGTTCGAATCGCGATCGAGAGGAGAGACGATTTTTGCAAATTGTTAATGCGTTACGCACTAATTAGAACATAGGAAGACGTAAAATATTCAAAGCAGGAGTAGTAAGATGGTAAGAGTATGAAAGAGTTGAGTGGGTTGGCAGCAAACCCCATGGCAGCACTTCCTTCCTTCTTCTTCCTCAATTCTCACAAAAATACCTTTTCTTTGTCCAGATTCCAGAACCTCTATTTCCCCCCCAACTCCTCCTCCTTCTAATCTACTTTGTCTGTCACCTCCTACCATTATTATATTAACCAATCCCTAAACCATTCATAGCCACCCCACCCCTTATCTCTTCTCATCTTTTATAAATTAATCGAATTTACTCTCCATATTTTATAATAATAGTTCTGATCATTAAATTAAATCAATGTAATAAACAAGACTGTTACGATGGGAGGAAATGATAAAGGATAGAAAAAAGAATGGCGAATTATATATATATTTCTTGTGATTTGATCAAACTATTATTACATTTTAAAATTTATGATAATTACATTTACTTTCTTTAACTATCCAAATTAGTAACAATTAACCTCCTAATTAATAGAAAAAAGAACAAAGTTTTTGACTATCCAAACTAATAATAATTAACCTCCTAAATAACAGAAAAAGAACAAAGATGTTGTCGTAAATATTTTTATTAATTCAAAAATCCATTAAAAAAGTTCATACTCATAACTATTCAAACTTATTTTGGTCAAAAATATCTAAATTTCTCTATTTTTTTATGTTTAATTTCGGTCAAAGAGTAAATGTAACTGTCACAAATTTTATGAAATATCGATAATTTGACTAAATTACATAGAAAATAAATGTAATTTGTCAAAAAAAAAAAAAAAACTTATTAAAATGAGACAAAGAGAGTAGTGTGTGCTTTCCTCATTTGCAATGCAATTTATTACTACTAGACTCCTAGTATGGCTGAATATGGTTCCAAAATTTTGCATGAATGATAATGGAAACAAGGGAAAAAGTCCAAAACTTGTTAGGAAAACTACAAATGCTGCCCATATTCATATTCATACTCATACCCATTTTTATTCATTTCCTTCCATCATCACTCTCTCCCATCTTCCTCCATTTCTAAGACTTGTGAGTTATGATTCTCTAGGCGTTATGGAAGCTTGATTTTTGGCTTCAATAAATCACTTTCATATGCTGCTTCCCAATATTCAAGACACCTTATACTCCCACTCCATTCCTATATATAAAATGTCCTACATTCCCTATAATGTATAGATGGAAAACAACCATCTATATATATATATTCTCATATATTTTTTTAATAATTTAAATTCAGATATACCATTTTATTTATATTTATATTATAATTATTTACACAAATTAAAAGTTAAATTTTGTTTAATTTAAAAAATTATGCTATTTTTATTAGAAATCTTCTCCTAACAAAATGTCACCTATTTTAAATTTTATTATTTTCATAATACATTCTCATAATACACATATTACAAGAATTAGAAGAATGAAAAAATAATTAAAAAATATATATATATATTTATTTTAAAATTTTATTAAAATGTATTTTGTTAGATACATAAACATATAGTTGGTAAGTAAATAGTGTAACAATTGCTGAATGATTTATGTTATATAAGCACCAATCAGCTACTATGCTGTCCCGTAAAAAATATATATATATATCTATAATTTTTAAATTTTGTTAAAAATGTAACATAAACAAATATTTATTACTTCACATAATATAAAGAAAAAAATTAAAATAAAATAATTATTAAGGGAGATAATTTCACTATATTTTATTTATTATTAACAATAATATTTTGAGTAAAGAGGACATAATGACAGTAGAATAATGATATTAATGTTTCTATAATAGTGAAAATGGTGAGGTTGTTTGACCAGCGTAACGTGGTCCTGTGTCCCTGAATCATCAAAAGAACATTTCCACTGTGGATCTGCTCTGCTCCATGCAAAGTCGTTATCCAGATTACGACTTCACCTCCAAATTTTCTCATTTTTATTAGAGTTTTTAGCAGCCATTTTAACTATTTATTATTTATTTATTGTTGTTTATGGGTGAAATGAAGATTGGTTTTGTGGTAATAATTATTTGCTTAAAAAGGACACTTTGGATCTTTGTTTTTGTCCATGAATAACTATTTTTGTTGGTCACTAGTATGATTTTATTCTTGATAAACAAAGCATTTAAAACCAATTAAGAGTTGTAAAGGATTACAATAGTGGTCCAAACATGATTAGTACTAATATGTCATTGATTTTAGGCATGTTTCTTATTCTAATATACATGGTTATTTGTGTTTCAAATGATTTTTTTTTTGAATGAATATAGTTTTTATTATTTTGTATGAAATAGTATTGAAACCATTTAGCGATCCGAATGTTCTTTTCCTCTCAAATTAAATTAAGTTTAGTGAAATTTGAGAAGGGGGGGAGGGGGTGGTGGGGGGTGGGAGGACCCTCAAGAAACGCAAGTTCAAGATGTCATGATACACAATCACTACTCTGATCCTGTCCCTCACTCTTTCTAATCATAGCACCCCAATACCTCTTTTGCTCCATTTCATCAAGTACTCTTCAATCTCCGCCCCAAATTTCAACGCTTCTGATCCTCAGGCCCATCTTTTCCCACCTTATCACCATCATCTTAGATTAATCGCCTCCGTAACTGAGATTCATCAAGATTCATTCATAGTCATGATGGAGCCCCTGCACCACTCCATTGTTTATGTAGCACGGGACGTACTTGTTTTTTGCAGTTTTTTTTAAACCCAGATCTCAAAATTTAATTTTTATTCGCAAATATGTTACAAAGATTTGTTATTTTTTTTTTTTTTTTGGTTTCCTGACTCGAAAGGTGCCTTTGCAGCTGGTGGAGCTTAGATCTTAAGTTAGGAGATGAACACTCCACAATTATATATCCATGTGCGATTACCAAAGTTGGGACTATCCCATTTCATCTTTTCAATATCTCAAATCTTAACCATCAGAAGAAGTAAAAAAAATCAAATCTGATGCACTGTAATGCTAGTTCGTACAGAACCAACAAATCAGACCTCATAATTGATTTTTTCGCACCAGAAAACAACCAAAGAAGTCCTTAATATCTCATGACTGGTTAATTGCAATCTCATCTGGTCCGAGAAAAAGCTAATAATTCTCATAAATCCAAAAAGCAGATAATGCCACACATGTTGTGGACCCTTTGGGGGAGAAATAAACAAAAGAACACAAAGAAAAGTGGACCCTTCTCACTTTGAGACGGATTGAACTGACAGTTACAGACTTACAGCTTGGCTTACCAAAGCTTGACCGATTTCGGTACATAAAGAGTTTTTGGGGTTTGGTTTGGTTGGAGTTAAAGAGAAGCGCAGATGTATACTTGAGCTCGAATCTTTAAAAGTACAGAAGGAACGAAAACAAAAATTTTGAGTCTGCCTTTTTCTTGTTTGCTTTGTAATCTTCTTTCCATATCCATATATTGAAACAACCATGACAAGAAAATTAAATCCATGCATTATGCACAAAGAAAGAAATTGGTAGCTCCCTACTGTGTAATGGATTTGTTGAAGGAGAAAGATCCCATTTTTGTGAACTATTTTCTTCACACACCGGTGAGGACTGCATGTTTTAATTGTTCCTTTTTTGTCTTTCTTTGCTTTCATTTGGTTCTCACAGAGTCACACACTTGTCCGTAGTTCAAATGGTTGCATATTCTTTTTTCATTTGGGGAGGAAGTGAGTGCAGGAGCAAAGGTCTAATATTAGGACTCTAGGTGAAGGGAGAGGAGTATAGAAAAGCAAAAAAGACCAGGACTTTGGAAAACTTTTTCGGTTCTTGGTTTTCTTTTTTTTTTTTAACACGTGATGGAGAAAATACATTTGCATTTGCATGCGTGTATAAAAGATTCATCTTGATATACATCATCATCATCATCATCTTCCCTTACCTTCCCTTCCAACATCACTCCATTTTTTTTCCTCTCATTCTCTCTCTGTGATGTAATCTTGAAAGTTGAATCACCCACGAAATCCCATCTTTTTATATCTACTTTGTAGTTCTTACCTTCTTTGACAATCCCATCTTTTGAGTTTCTCCTGTCTTTTGTTCAAGATTGAAAAAAGTTACTTCCTTTGAAGCTTTTAAAGCTTAGAGCTTTAGACCTCAGTTCTCTATCTTTTTGAAGGGTTCTTCTTCACTTAAATGGGGAGTCTGTTTATTTGCTTGGATTGAAATATGAACACTTCATTCTAGCGACTAGTGTATATGGGTATGTATGTATGTGTATTTAATTCTTCTTTTGGTGTGTCATTTTCTATGAAGCAGTGAAATTGGGGCCATCTTTAAGATAGTGATTTTCAGTGAGGTTTTCAATGTTTATTCCTTTTATCTGTTTGAGTTACGCATACCATTACCTTGTGACTTTTGTTGCTTTCTAGGCGTTTTTATTCTCTTCTTGAGCAGTCATATTTAGCCTTCTCATTTATTAATTCTTGTGCGTATATTTATGTGTGATGCGTCTTTTTTCTTTGGATTTACTCGTACATCTTTGTAGCTTTCTGATGCTGAGTTTTTGTTTGGTTAGGAGACAAGGTGAGCGAATTGGTTTTTGTCTCCTGGGCATTTTCCCCCCTATTTGATTAATTTATTGGTTTTCTTTTGCATACATATTTGCACATGAGGATATTCAACTTATGAAAAATTATCCACTTTTTTTCTGATTCAACTATTCAAGGATGTTGGGTATCCAAAGGAAACATCTAGTAGGATTTCTGTTCTTGGTTCTTCTCTATTTTCGTCTCCATGTAATTGTCTTTTCTACTCTCTTCTCAGCCCAAATCTTCTGTATATTATAGTTGCAGTCTATGTTCTCTTTACAAAATTTAAGGTTTTTTTAAGGAAGAAGGGGCCATTGTTATTTTAAGCAATTACAAATCGATACATGCAGGAAAATGCTCATAACCGGGCCTGCAAATATTGGAGCATAATTACGGGTCACTAGTCCTGTGTTCTGTTTCTCTCTTCGATTTGCTGTTGCCATTTTTTTTTTTCTTTTCCAAGTTTGAGTTGGGAATCTGTTGGTTTAGTTGATGAAATAAATGTGAGAAAAGTTAAGGCTTTTTGGTTTGCAGAAGAATGGTAATGTGTGTAGCCACCATTATTAGACTTGAATTTTAATGCTCGAGCATTTACTTTTGCGTGTGAAGTTGGATTCACCATCAGCATTTTCCCTAATTGGTATTTTTCCCAGTTGGGTTAATTTACTGACATGGGTTTCATACTTCTATTTCCTGTTTCTGGGTTGCAGTACGGACAGCCTTAAATCTTTGAAAGAGTAAGGAGGAGGTGATTGAACAGTGAATATCTGGGAGATAAGTTTCTGTTTGAACTTTGAACCGTGTCATCTGGGCAAGGATTTTTGTTTTTAAAAAGGTTTCTACGTTCTGCATAAACAGTCTCTTTTAAGTTTTTAATCCCGATATCATCATCAACCATCATCATGCCTATAAGGCAGATGAAAGAGAGCTCAGAACAGCATTTTGTGGTCAAACCGCATTGCCAGAACTCTATGAATCCAGTGCAGAAGAACCCCAAGACACCTCAAAATGGCAAAGGGCCACCAGGTCAGGAAACTCAGAACACCAAGGTTCATAATCAGTGTTCACCTCCATCGAAGAATAGAGGACGGAGGAGGAGGAGAGGTGGCCGGAAATCTGATCAAGGTGAGACCTTGATGAGGCCTAGTTCAAGGCCTTGCACTGCAGCAGATAAGCCTATTATGGCAGAACCATCAGAAACTGTTGAAGCAACTCCAGCAAAAAGTTGTGCTGAAAATGAAAGCAGCTCCTGTGAAGTGGACATGGGTTTTCCTTCTTCAAGCAAGTCATTGAGTTTTGCACCTAGACCTGGTTTTGGGCAGCTTGGAACAAAGTGTATTGTTAAGGCCAACCATTTCTTTGCTGAGCTGCCGGAAAAGGACTTAAACCAGTATGATGTAAGCTGTTCTTTCTCCTTATCATCTGTCTATGCGGTTTATTGCCGTGCAGCTGTTAATTTGTTGGTATGATTGCTTTGTGTCTTTACTTCTATGGCCATTGGGGCTGACATTCTGTGTTTTTTAAGGTGGTGATTATTTCTTTGCAGGTGCAACTGCATAATTTAAGTGTCATCGTTGTCCCCTGCTTTAAATAGTATTAATGGCTCTTTAATTTGGAGAGTAGCATTGTTCTAATTGCTCTGCAAAGTGCATTCACTTTTTAATTATTCCTGTCTTTACTGTTTGCAGGTTACTATTACGCCTGAAGTGTCATCAAGAAATGTTAACAGAGCTATCATGGCAGAACTGGTGAAAATGTACAAAGAATCTGACTTAGGGATGAGACTTCCCGCTTATGATGGTAGAAAGAGTCTGTACACTGCTGGGGAACTTCCTTTTGCCTGGAAAGAGTTCACAATTAAGCTAATTGATGAAGATGAAGGAGTCAATGGTCCAAAGTAAGAATTCCTCTCCCTAGTTTGTGAGATATTTTCTTTAAAAGTCTTTTGGTTTATTTAGCTTTTGGAAATCAATAAATTGATGAAATAATCAGCTTAGAAGTGATATAGGCAGATAGTTATGTTTTTTTATTTTAGAAGTAGCATCTGTTTGATTTTGTTCAATATATAAATGGGAGATGTACTGCATTGCAGAAGAGAGAGAGAGTACAAGGTTGTGATCAAGTTTGTTGCACGGGCAAATTTACATCACTTGGGCCAATTTCTTGCTGGTAAGCGGGCAGATGGTCCACAAGAAGCCCTCAAAATTCTCGATGTTGTGTTAAGAGAGCTCTCTGTTAAAAGGTATGAACATTTTGTGATCTGTATTGAACCTCTTTGGACCATTTGATGATGCCTCTTTTAATGGTATTTTGTTACATCCATTCTCTTGTCATACTGCAAAATAGATACTGTCAGGTCGGAAGATCGTTCTTTTCCCCTGTTATCCGGAAGCCTCAGCGTCTTGGTGACGGCTTGGAGGCATGGTGTGGATTTTACCAGAGTATTCGACCTACCCAGATGGGCCTATCTCTGAATATTGGTAACTAATGGTATTTTACATGAATGATAATGGTGGACATTTTCTTTGGTTAATCAGACATTTCCTCCCTTTATTTCAGATATGGCTTCGGCTGCATTTATTGAGGCGCTTCCCGTGATAGACTTTGTTGCCCAACTCCTGGGAAAAGATGCAATTTCAAGACCAATGTCTGATTCTGACCGTGTTAAGGTATTTTTTGTTCATCTGTTGCTTACAAATTTCCAACCCGATACCTTCTACAGAAATCTCTTTCCAAATTCCATGCAGATAAAGAAGGCTCTTAGAGGAGTGAAAGTTGAAGTGACTCACAGGGGTAGTGTACGAAGAAAGTATCGCGTTTCTGGGATAACGTCTCAACCCACAAGAGAATTAGTGTATGATAGTTATTTTTGCAAAAGGGCTCTTGTTGATTATTAGTTTGTTTCCAACTTCTCATGCCTGATGTCACCACAGATATGTTCTCTTGTCTGTGCTTATGAGCCAGTTCTTAGTTCTGATGGAATCCACGTAACCTGTTGCTGCTGTTATATCTTAATTGGAATCCGCTAAAAAATTTTAACTTGATACCTTTAAGTAAACACTCTGGAGTTTAATCCTAGCTTTTTGTTTATTTCTTGTCTTAAAGAACTTCTTTCTTTGAGAGTAGAACCTAAAATATATCGTTGATTTTCAGTTTTCCAGTTGACGATAATTTGACAATGAAGTCAGTGGTTGAATACTTCCAAGAAATGTATGGTTTCACTATCCAGTACTCTCACCTGCCTTGTCTTCAAGTTGGGAACCAAAAGAAGGCTAACTATCTACCTATGGAGGTAATAGATGCTATTAAATATTTTATGTTCTTATAAACAATGAAACGTGTAACTTCTAACTGTCTTTTGACTTTTTTAATGTCATGATATCTAACTTGCAGGCATGTAAAATTGTGGAAGGCCAAAGATATACAAAAAGGTTAAGTGAGAAGCAAATTACTGCTCTTTTGAAGGTCACATGCCAGAGACCCAGGGAGCGTGAAAATGACATTTTGCAGGTAGGTTTATCTCATCAATATTCTTGTCAGTTTCGCCTTAAACAGAAATAGGGTGTCTGAAGAATTTTCACTTAGTTGAATATTGGTCATACAAATCATGGAAATAAGATTAGAAAAAAAAAAAAGAACGAAATCACCACTCTTTTGTTGCATTATTTTTGAGAAATCATGTGGGAAATGTAGAAATCTTCATTTTCTGCGAGCTAACCCAGAAGCTGGACAAATATTGATAGCTTTGCTCATCTGCGATAAATTTTGACTGAGTAAGGAGGTTTGGAAACAGTGACAAAATAAGCATTGTAGTATGTTATCTTAATTAACTCGTACTCAAGTCCCGGACAACTTTGCCTGAATTTTTGGGAAACAACTTTGAAACCAAGTTAGTGAAGCTCAATTAGGAGTTTGGGATTCTCCCAGAATTGTTAGGAACTTAAAAACTAATGATTTACCTTCGTTTAGTTTTCCTATTTATAGTTTTTATATCCCACAGAGTAAGGTTCACTATTGAGTTAATTATTCTGCACAACTTTTATGCTTATTCTTATCGAATAATATGGTTTTGCTTTGAAGACGGTTCAACACAATGCATATGATCAAGACCCATACGCAAAGGAATTTGGCATCAAAATTAGTGAAAATCAAGCTTCTGTTGAAGCAAGGGTTCTTCCAGCGCCTTGGGTGAGCTTCTTTTCCTTGTTTTATGTTTATATCCTTAAAACTATCTTATCTTGATCTTAACCCATCTTATGTATGTTATCGTAGCTTAAATATCATGAGAATGGAAAAGAGAAGGATTGTTTGCCTCAAGTGGGGCAGTGGAACATGATGAATAAGGTAAATTTTCTTTTTTTGTGGATTACAAAGCAGTTCTTTGTCATTTTTTATTGAAAATTTATAATACAAGAAAAATGACATTGTGGATTTGTCTGATCCTCCTCAAGGTTTCTATAGATGCTTATAATATTAAATTTACTGTACAAATGAAGAACTACCATTTTGAACTTCATTGTCTTAGTTAGCAATTCAAGTGGCATCCCTATAATCTCAATCTTTTAATTCTTGTTGATCCTTTGTGGGTGGCCCAAGCATCCTAGTATGATGCAGGAGATCTTCTTTTTCCCCAAATGTATATCCTTTATAAACATGCTTAGTTGATTTGATATATTCTGATGGGCATATGTTTTTAAACTATCAAACAAGTGTAGTTGCTCTATTGGCATTTTGTTTGTTTTGTCACTGAACTATATTTGCTCCTTGAACAGAAAATGATCAATGGGATGAATGTTAGCCGCTGGGCATGCATCAATTTCTCTAGGAGTGTCCAAGACAGTGTTGCCCGTGGATTCTGTAGCGAGTTAGCCCAAATGTGTCAAGTATCAGGCATGGTAAGGTTTTGTGCCGTTTCTTCGCTGGTTGACGTTTCAAAGTTATGGTCCTTTTAAAATAATGAAAGTTTTGTTGTTGTAGGAATTCAATCCAGACCCTATTATTCCAATCTACAGCGCTAGGCCTGATCAAGTAGAGAAAGCATTAAGGCACGTTTATCAGGCATGCGTCAATAAACTAAGAGGAAAAGAGTTGGAACTCTTGTTAGCCATATTACCTGACAATAATGGCTCATTATATGGTAAGTTGGCAGGGTAAAAGAAGTTTTGATTGAGTTTCGGTAAAGATTTTTGTGATCAAGTCTTGCCTAATACCATCTGATTATACTTTATAGGTGATCTAAAGAGAATATGTGAAACTGAACTTGGTTTGATATCTCAATGTTGTCTGACAAAACACGTCTTTAAGATCAGCAAGCAGTACTTGGCTAATGTGTCTTTGAAGATTAATGTTAAGGTACTAATCATGCCTCATTTGTGGATCTTATGAAGTTGTTTAAATTGTTTACAAGAATTGCCTGATCAGTTTCTTACTTTCGTCTCTCAACTGCAAACAGATGGGCGGAAGGAACACTGTTCTTTTGGATGCTATCAGCTGTAGAATACCGTTGGTTAGTGATATTCCTACCATTATATTTGGAGCTGATGTTACCCATCCAGAGAATGGAGAAGACTCCAGTCCCTCGATAGCTGCAGTATGCTGCATTTACTGAAATTTCAACTTCTTAGCATCATTATATTTTACATTTTGGATTACTTATATGCACTTTTTTTCTTCTTAAGGTTGTAGCATCTCAGGACTGGCCCGAAGTCACTAAATATGCAGGACTAGTCTGTGCCCAAGCTCATAGGCAAGAGCTTATACAAGACCTGTACAAGACATGGCATGATCCTGCCCGTGGAACTGTTAGTGGTGGCATGATTCGGTGTGCAATTCTTCTGTTTTGCTATGTTACAATCTGAATTATCACTGTTCTCAAGATTTTCTTTTTCTTTTGTATTCTTGCTTTTTGAATCAAATACTGTTCTTGGTTTCCTTTGAGATGTGATGGAGTTGACTTTGATTACTTTTTAATTTCAGAGATCTTTTGGTTTCCTTCAGAAAGGCAACAGGGCAAAAGCCCCAACGGATCATCTTCTACAGGTAAGTGACTTCCCACATGCTGTGGGATTCAGATTCTTTTATATTCGAGAACTCAATAGCAATGATGTCCAGTCTTTTTGAAAATTAGAGGGTCCAGTCCAACTAAATGTACCTCTTAATCTGCAGAAATGGGCTAATGTAATGTGTTTGAAGAATGGTTGTTGTATGTTATCAGCTTAGAGTGTGCGTTAACTCTTAACACCAAATATGGTTCTTTTCTTATTTATGCACCCTTTAATCAATCTTTGTTATTGAATCAGGGATGGTGTGAGTGAGGGGCAATTCTATCAAGTACTACTTTTTGAGTTGGACGCAATCCGAAAGGTATGTGCCCCGGTGGCTTGTAGTTTCTCTTATCGGGTTAAAGTTTGTTTTTCTATTTCGAATGTTGTTCTAGCTCGATGAATATTTGATTTCATTCTACTTAGGCATGTGCTTCTTTAGAACCAAATTACCAGCCGCCAGTTACTTTTATTGTGGTGCAAAAGAGACATCACACACGGCTATTTGCCAATAATCATCGCGATCGGAGTAGCACAGACAAGAGTGGAAATATACTACCAGGTGAGCTGCTACTGCCTACTGCTTTAAACAGCATTATGTCATTAGGGACATTTGCTTGATTATTAAGTTTTTAAATTTTCTGTCTGATGCTTATATTTGTTTTCTCAGGAACTGTTGTTGATTCTAAAATATGTCACCCAACTGAATTCGACTTCTACCTTTGTAGCCATGCTGGAATTCAGGTATCATATTGACCTAATTGCTCATATTGCTAGCTTTTCAACTATAGAATTGATGGACCTGCTCTGTTAATGGATATATAGACAAAAGTAATAGTCATTTTGTGATCTGGAAAGCCATAAACTACAGAATGGAACTAAACTGAAGAAACTTTTATAGTTAATAAAATGCTTAAGCATGATGCATGGTGTTTTTGTTCATAATGCCTCTCTTATATTACTGATAGAGGAATAGTTGCAAGCAAACTACTTGTGGCACTTTGTGTGCCCATGATTCCACTCAGTCTGGCGCGATTGTTTCTATCTGAGGAAAGAGCATTATAGCTTCAAATTTACATCCAATTCATGTGAAGAAGCTTGCTTCTTTTCAGCAATTGGAAATCTTATTCTTTTTCAATTTCAGCATGCATTTAGGAAGAACATGACCTTTGGCACCTTTTGTTCTCAATCACTATCTATATGTATATATATAGTTTTCCTACCCTGTATAGTTTTAGTGATATTAAACAATATATCTGCTGTTGAACACGGCAGGGTACAAGTCGACCGGCGCACTACCATGTTCTGTGGGATGAGAACAATTTTACTGCAGATGGGATTCAGTCCTTGACAAACAATCTCTGCTACACATATGCGAGGTGTACGCGATCTGTCTCTGTTGGTGAGTCAATCTATTGAAGTCTCTCCCACCTTTTATAACAAATGTGATCATTACATTTCCATTATATTGTTTAAAATTCTAAATTAGCTAGAGACGCCGAATTGATAGTTCTTGTTATCATTTTGCAAGCCTTGTGCATTGAATCAGGTGGATTCACACAAGCGGTTGAGACTCAATACTATCATATATGTAATCTGTGCATCACAGTTTGTTTAAGAACATTAGGATAATTGCGGGTTATGGGCGTTTGAATGAATATCATTGGGGAAGGGATAGTAATTATTATGTATCTTGTTGTGACAAAATGGCTGAACCAATATATTCTAGCTTGCTTCTTGATCCTTAGCTGCTGCAATATCAAAGATGCATTTAGACAGTATTGCAATTGTTGTTTCTTGACTTTACTGGGAACAAGTTTGCGAATAACCGCCATCTTTTTGCAGTTCCTCCTGCTTATTATGCACATTTAGCTGCATTTCGAGCTAGATTCTACATGGAACCAGATCTACAGGAGAATAGCTGCGCTGCTAGTGGCCGGAAAAGCACCACGACCACCCGACCAGCAGGGGAGTCTGGTGTGAGACCTTTACCAGCTCTGAAAGAAAATGTGAAAAGGGTAATGTTTTATTGTTGATTTAGGGACTTTGTAAGTTAACTTATTAGTGGCAGAAGTAGCTTGACAGTAGATCAGGGTTGAGGTAGTTTAATTAGAATGAATGCAGGCAGGCAGTGTCCTCTCTCTTTGTAAATGTGAACGAACGGCTCAGTCATCATCATGCAGTGTTGCATGGTTTTAAATTAGAAGGGACAAAAAAAAAAAATGATGTCAAAAAGAAAACAGCTCTCTTTACTTTATTTTCCAACCTTCAAGCAATGTTCGGTTCCATATTCGTTATCCAGTGTGTTCTTCCTTTAGATTCACTACTTAAAAGAGAGTTTCGATCAGTGTTTCATAGTTGAATTAGTATTTAAATGCTTAAAGTAAGAGATGTTATATTTTAAATAAGGATGTTATTAAATATTTGCTTTTTTTTTTTATCGTTATTTTTTTATTAAAATGATCTTATTACTTTTTAATTTAAAAAAGAGTAAAATACAACTTGGATTATTATACTATTTTTAAATTTAGATTTTGAGAATTATTTTTTAACAATTCGATCTAAAATTCTTAACTTTTTAATTTTATTTTATTTTTGGCATAGTGGCTATTGTCCATGACAACGGTTGGTTCGGCCCAGATAGAAAGGAAGTAGCTGTGGCCATAATTTAAGCCCGTTTGCCCAAAAAAGATCCGACCCTGGGGGTTTTGGTATGCACAAGCCAAACCAATGGGATGAAGTTCAGACAATTCTAGGCACAACGGGCCAATAATCATGCGCCAAGAATGAATTCAAGAGAGTTTTAGACTCTCTAGAACAGTTGGGACAGTAATGGAAGTCTCTAGAAGAAACTGGGGAAATGTGGGACGATCTGGAACTTGTCGGAACATTCTAGGACATTATGGAGAAGACTAGAAGACAACGGAATTCACTATAACATGACATAAGACTCTGGATCATGCTGGAATGATCCAGAAACTACCGAAAGGGATCGGACGGGACTGGAATAGATCAGAAGGGTAAAAAAGCATAAAAAATATAGTGAATCAGCCTAGAATGTAGTAGAACATTCTAGAGTCGTGTGTAACCATGTGACTCTTTAGAACCCAGTAGAAAATCACACTTTCTTACTTGTACATAGAATGTTCTAGAATATTTTAGAATAGTATAGGAATATTCCAATAATATTCCGTGTGTAGAACTTCATTGGACAGGCTATAAATAGCTCTCACCCCTTAACCAATAGTGTAAGCAAGAGTGCCTCTTTTTTTTTTTAATCCTCTCATTGATTGCCTTACACACACAACTACCTCCACTTCATTGTCTCCATCCTTGATCCATAATTTGCACTGTGGTGTGGTCTCCACAGAATCACCCAAATTTTATCGCCAAATTCAACGTTTGTTGTTGGTAAGTTTTGGCAAATTTGGTGCCCCTCCGTCTGTGAAAGAGTTTTTCCTGTTTGAATTGATAGATCATTTGTAGACTATAATGATAGAAGTGTTGCATTTGATTGTAATCAGAGTTGCCAGGGTGTAAAATGAATTTTCTTTAGCGTTCAAAAATTTCCCTTTTTTGTCGGGATTGGAGATTGACAAAGTAGTTGAAGAAATTTAACATATAAAACTCTAACATCTACTATTTGTGAATATTGAAAAGAGGATTCCCAATCACTAAACATCATCATTCTTTTTTAACACTACACAAAATTCAGTCTCGCTAATTCGTTAATTGTTTACCACAAAATCGAAACCAAAACATTTCAAGATTCATCCATCTGATTAATTGTTTGAATCGTAGGAAGGAAAAAGGAAACAAATTTCGTTGTGTTCAAGCTATGGAAAAACTCAAAGGAATTGGGTTAATCGTCCAACACTACAACTGGAGCATCAGGGTCCGAGAAAATTGAGCTGCCACTTCTCTTGGGAAATTTGCCTTGGGAATTTCCTAACCAATTTTTTTTTTTTCAACTAATCATTTAAGGTTATTATACAATCATTACTCCCAGGTGAATATCCTACAACAGGGTTTTGAGAACCTATAGGCTGATGAATACCTTGCTGAGCAGTTCGAGAAGAACGAACATGAGATAGACGAGTTGGAGGGTTTGGGGAATTCGGAAGACGAGCTGGAGGATTTGGGAAATTTGGAGGACAGACATGAGGTTTTGGGAAACCACTTCCTCCTCTACTGAATTTCTCCAACCCTTATGCTCGTCCTCCGAATTCCCCAAATCCTCATGCTCGTCCTCCGAATTTTCCAAACCCTCCAACTCGTCCGTCTCCTGTTCATCCTCCTCCAACTGCTTAGCAGGGTATTCATCAGCCTATAGGTTCTCAAGACCTACAAAATTCACCTGGGAGTAATGGTTGTATAATAACCTTAAATGATTAGTTGAAAAAAAAATTGGTAGGGAAATTCCATACAAAAACTTGGTTGGGAATTTCCCAAGGGAAGTGACAGCTCAATTTTTTTAGATACCGATGCTCCAGTTGTAGTGCTGGACGATGAACCCAATTCCTTTGAGTTTTTTCTATAGTTTGAACACAAAGAAAATTTGTTTCCTCTTTCCTTCCTACTATTCAAATAATTTTTTGGTAAACAATTAACGGATTAGCGAGACTGAATTTTGGGTAGTGTTAAAAAAGAATGATGATGTTTGGTGATTGGGAACTCCTCTATTCAATATTAATAAATAGTAGATGCTAGAGTTTTACATGTTAAGATTTATTCAAGTGCTTTGTCAATCTCCAATCCTGACAAAAAGGGGAAATTCTTGAATGCTAAAGAAAATCCATTATACGCCATGGTCACTCCGATTACTATCAAGTGCAACATTTCTATCATTATGGTATGTAAATGATCTATTCAATTCAAATGGAAAAACTCTTTCACAAAACCAGGGGCACCAAATTTTCCAAAACTCATTAACAACAAATGGTGTATTTGGCGATGAAATTTGGGTGATTCTATGGAGATCACGCAGCGGTGTAGATTATGGTTAGAGGATAGAGACGGCGAAGTGGAGAGAGAGAGAGAGAGAGAGAGAGAGAGGTGGGATGTGGGATGTGGGGGGAGGGGAGAGAAAATAATGATGAAGGAGATGCAGATGTTATAGATGTTATGGTTGGAGGACAAAGAAGTATAAAATAATTAAAAAAAATAAGAAATAGAGTAAATAAAAAGGAAATGAGAAATAGAGTAAGGTTGTACACGTTTTGCTGACATTATAGATGATTTCCCTCTTTTTGCCTTCAAAATTTAAGTCCCTCGATTGAATTTGACTAGGGTGATAAAAAATAGAGTAAAATTGAAAAGTTAGTCATTTTAGATCAGATTTTAAAAAAATATTGATCAAAATCTAAATTTAAAAAAAATATGATAAACAAATTTATATTTTGAAAAGAAGCAAAATAATAATTTAATAAATAGATGATAAATAGAAAAAAAAAATACCGTATTTAGACATGCCTTTGAAATAAACAGGTTTTATTCATGTCATTCAAATAACGGCTCACATATTGATATAACATTACCAAAGAAAAGAAATTTGTACACAAAATTTGAAAAATATAATTTTCTTATTTTTTTAAAGGGATTAATATATAATCCTTAAAAATTTTGTAAATTTTTAGGTTTCACTATATATATTTCGATTTTTACTAATACTGTCTTTTTATTTTTTTTACCCTCTTACCGTTAACAGTGAAAATGGTAAATTCTATTAATGTTTGGCTTAAAATTACATGGAAGAAATTGCGTATACTTTTCCGTAGGACCAAGATTGAGTTGTGGGCTGTTGGGGGACTTCAGAGAACCCAATTAAGTCATCAGGATCTTGAGGGCTTCTCTGTTGGGCCTTATAAAAATCACATACTTCTGCTTGGGATTGTGGCAAGTTGGAAGTCCAAAAAGACGTTCAAAACCTATACAGGTAGGAAGTGATGACCCATTTTGTGTTTGGATTATATTTTGAGTTATGTTTTTTTTATTAAAAGTAAAAAATATATTAAAAAAATTTATTATAACTAATATTTTAATTAAGGTTGGATATACATCATTGTTTCTTAATACCTTATTTCATATTATTTTTGTTTCGTAAAAATAATCCGATTTTTATAACTAAATTTATGAGATTTTAGTTAAATTATGGAAGTGCAATATAGACAAAATGAGGGAGCATTTTTTCTTCATCAATTAATATCAGTTGCTCTATATTGCACTTTCCAAAATATATGTTGTGAATTTTTATTTAAAATCTTTTTTCCTTTTTGGTATTTATTTTTGGCTTAAATATATTTTTGTCTCTCATAACATGAGTTATTCCAGTTTTGGTCCCCTATATATTTTAGTCACCAACTTTAGTCTCACTTAAATTTTTTTTACCAATTATGGTCCCTTTTAACAGAAAATTTTAGAAGATAACGGATTAACTCATTTGATCGCTAGTCAAACATAATTTTTTTCTTCAAAATGATTTGTACTGTGATGTTTTCAACCAATTTTATAATCTGGATCCTCATGAATGTTCAACCCATTTAGGGTTTCAGCCGTCATTTTGGAGTGTGAGTTGATCTAAATGGGTTGAACATCCATGAGGAACCGAGTCATAAAATGGATTGAAAATATCATGGTACAAATCATTTTGAAAAAAAAATTAGCTTTGACTAGTGATCAAATGAGTTAATCCGTTATCTTCTAAATATTTTCATTAAAAAAGACCATAATTGGTAAAAAAAAATTAAGTGGGATTAAAATTGGTGGCTAAAACATATGGGGACCAAAACTGAAATAACCCATGTTATGAGGGACCAAAAATGAATTTAAGCCTTTATTTTTACATATTTATAAATTTTTTTAGGCTTAAATCCATTTTTGGTCCCTCATAATATGGGTTATTCTATTTTTGGTCTCCTATATGTTTTAGTCACAAATTTTAGTCCCACTTAAATTTTTTTTTACCAATTATGATAATTTTTAACGGAAAAGTTTAGAAGATAACGGATTAACTCATTTGATCGTTAGTTAAACCTAATTTTTTTCTTCAAAATGATTGTACCGTGATGTTTTCAACCCATTTTATAATCTGGATCCTAAATGAGTTGAACGTTCATGAGGAACTGAGTCATAAAATGGATTGAAAACATCATGGTACAAATTATTTTGAAAAAAAATTAAGTTTGACTAGCGATCAAATGAGTTAATCCGTTATCTTCTAAACTTTTTCGTTAAAAATGATTAGAATTATCAAAAAAAAATTTAAGTGAGACTAAAATATATAAGGGACCAAAACTGGAATAATTCATGTTATGAGGGATCAAAAATAGATTTAAGCTTTTTTTTTTATAACAGATGAATCAAAATAATAATTAAATAATAATTCATTATATCGACTTTGATTTCTGTTCTTCTTTCAAATCTTTTGCTAAACCTTAGTCGTTTAATATTGTCCAAAAACATTTTTTACATAAAATTTTTAATAAAGTAACACTTTTCAAAAATTTTTTAAAGCCCTAATGAAAAATTTAGGTGGTTGACATATTATGAATCAAAAAAATAATATAGCTCAATTATTTTAGTCTTAATTTATTGGAATATTGATGAAGGTCACCCAGACGGGACCCTCACTCCAAAATTATTTTATGAAAATAATTAAGTAAATATTAAAAATATATTTTAACCCTTTTAATATTACAAACATTTATATATATTTTTTATATCAACAGAATATTACTAAAAAAGGAAATGCTTATCATGAGGAGTTAGCTCTCGATGATGACGATGATGTTGTCAACTCATGCTTCTTGTCTAAGTAGTTAGTATATTTAGGAATGCAGTTCAGCACTGATCTTTCCATTATTGTCTTTTCTGTTCAGCTCCACCTCGATCTGCTGAGGAAGTTTCACAGCAATATCATCCGTATATGCAAAAAATGGATCGATCCGAACTATTTTGATCAAAATATTTATTGAACCGAACGAAACTATGAATCAAAACAGTTTGGTTCGGTTCGGATCAATGATCCATTCCCAACTCAACTCCAACTTCTGCATGTACTTGAAAGCCAAGTCCCACTGGAAAATAATTGTGTAGTTCTCAATCAAGCATTTGCCAACATGAGTATTTGACAAGCATACACAGCTATTTTCAGAAAAGATTCTATAATCGTACATATAATGGCTTGATTAATCATGATAGCTCCAAAACTTACGTGAATCCTTCCTGATTTAATTCGTTCTCAATAGTCATAGATATTTAATTACTAATAGGCAGTTGTTTGTTGCTCAATTAGGCAAATATGCAATTTGAATTTTTAATATATACAAAGAATCAAAAAATAACCGTATAAATATGTTACAAATTGAAATATTATCGCGTCTAACTTAATTTTCATTTTTAAAATACCAAACTCAATATCTCACTAATTGAGCATTGCCATTTGACCACAAATCATTGAGAAATGTACTATGATAACAACCAAGGGGCTCCATTGGCAAGACTTAATAATGCCCTAGTTTAGTTTTTCCCCATGGGATGACAAAGTTGGTTGAGAGGCTAATGTCCTAGCTGTAAGTCACTTCAGGGGACCATTCCCTAAATGGAAGGTAACGAACCCTAATGGCCATTCCCTTCTCCTTAGTTGTATTACTAATAAGAATTTCCAAACAATGTATATATGGTCCCTAGTAATATATATATATATATATATATTGGGGAGGGAGAATCAATGACGTTTCATAATTTCATGTGTATTGTACTGGATATGAAAGCTCCATCGAATATTTGCTAAAAATGAAGTTTTCCCAATTGGAAAAACAAGCCAAAGGCTCCATTTCTCCCCTCTACAAAATAAACACCAACAACCCCAAAACAGTCACAGGAGAGAAATAGATATATATAGGAATCAATATGTTCATTATGGAAGTCAACAATGATGGTAAATTGTCTCTCGTTAAAGTAAATAATTCAATAAATATGACTATTTTTTCTCGTAACGATAACTTGGTCTAATGCATGCTACTATTCACATGCTAGCTAGCACAAAGGTAATTTTATTGGAACTTATTTTTGTCATGACTATTTCAAGATATAGCACTATTATCAAAAATACATTAAATAGGGGTATAACATGTTTAACCATTAAAAGTTATAGAACTTTTTAAAAATTAATTACATCCTTAATATTTGTGTTTTTGTCAAAATGACCTATATATTGAAATGGAGGGAGTAACCTTTTTTTGTTTCAACTTATTTGGAAGTATCCAAACTTAATTATCTATAGAGTTACCTGGGAATAGTAGACAAAGGGTTCAAAACCTAGACTTCAAGTTTGAATGCTTATAAGATTATTAGGTGAGCTAATTCTGGAATTTACCACAACAATTTTGTTAACGAAAAGGGTAAAATTTTCTGCAAAGACAAAACTCATGGTTAAACAAATAAAACTTGTGTGCTATTGAGACATCAGAATGAGTGATTTCAAGAACTAAACATTCAAGTAGTACTCTCACATGATCATTTCTTCTTGTCTGCTGCTGCTGTGAACTGTAAAAACAAGCATTTTTTTTTTTTCCTGTAAATTGAAGAAGAATTAATCAAAACAAAGTAAAGTAAAGGCAGTATGATTTCCTAGTCAATCATGAGATGTTGAGAACTTGAGTGAATGCATCATATATTACATAATATAGTACATATGCTTATGCAAGAGAAGCTTCAACAAAATTTTCTGGAAATGACAGAACATTATATTGGGAGAGAGAGGTGTAACTAAAATATCAGAACAGAAACAGTTTCCATATATAAACGTGGTTGTTGTGGGGGCTCTTCCTCTGTGGCTTTTGTGCTCTCATTTCTCACATAAGCCAAAATAAAAGATACATCTTTTATTGCACAATCAAATGATTTAGATCTGTTAGATGCTTAAGTACATTAAGCATCTTTCACACAGGACAAAATTTTCTGTTTCATTGATATTCCCCCTTCAGTTCAGACCCACACTACAGTTTTGAACCTTCTTCCTTTACCTTTCTTTATGTTCCTCTTCTCATACATATTACACACAACATCCTCTAGTAAAGACTACATTTTTCTTAGACAGTATCTTCAACTTCTGATAGTTCTGCCATAGTTCTGCTTATAATATTTAAAACCGTAAACACTGACTATTATTTTGAGACGAATGGATTAAGTAATGGAGTATGACTACAATACAACAATAGTTAACAAACCTGATCACAAGTACCTAGCTTAAAGCTTTTATTGCTTCCCTATTGATCAACTGATGAGGATGAGGAGTCTATTTGGAAGAACATGAAAATGCTTCAACCGCTCATGACTACTATTTGGTGAACTGGACTAGGCAGTCATTAGCCAAAGGTTACTGCCAACAAATATTAATAATCACAGAGCTCAATTTGCAAGGTTCAGGATATTTTGCTTTAGCTTTCAATATCAATTTCTTGAAGATTGTGGTAGTTTCAGGACTGTAAGCTTTAAGATTCACTTAAAGCCACAAGATCCAACCAGGCCAACAGAAAACCCTAATGCTGGTTTGGGTTATAAACCAGGATTTATATCCAACTTAACCATGAAAGGGAAAACAACATAAAGGAATGGGAGGCAAGATATATAGATATACTAATAGACTCTTGGCACTTGTTAATCTCTGTACTAGAGTTGAGGTAAGAAAGAAAAACACTCAAGCAGAACGGTAAAACTAGTGATGAATTTAAGAGAGGGCTGATCCCAAAAAATGAAGAACACACAGAAAGATTTGGATAAGAAACTATCAATGGTCATGATCTATGATAAACATGCTGGCATGAAATGCTGAAATCAGAGTTCTTACATAAGTAGTCATAGAAGTACAAAGAAAAAACTAAGCATATTTGATGTATCAACAAGAAATTTGGACTTTGGGAAGTCTCAAAACTCCAAAGCATGAGAAAAAAGGGAACTCTTGGCTGGAATCATTCAACTGTACTGAACTGAACTGCCTTGAGGTTGAATTCCTGCAACACACATAAACATTAGCAATACATATTCAACCAAAATTTTCTGCAGAATTATATTATATATGTACAAATATTACACAAGAACGGAATAAAAAAGCATCCCACCTGAACAAAAAAAGCATCCTGGGACACAATCCAAGAAAATGAATGAAAGGAACACATTATTCACGTACCTTTCCAACCAAGAAAAGGGCAGTTGAAGGGAGTAGAATTCTGGGAAATCAATAGGGTTCATATATATAAGTGACAACATAATATTAAAATTCGTGGCATCAAGAACAGGTGAAGCTACCACATGATCTGATCTTTCCTCAAAAAAAACAAGAAAGGTTTAGATCATGCTGGCAGCTTCAACTGACATTGATGCACGGTATTATACCCAAACAAACAACTCCTATCCTATGAACTATACACACAGTAGATATATGTGGGGTGGGGGTGTGGGGGGGGGGGGGGGGGGGGGGGGGGCGGGCTGGGCAGGGAAGAGAAGAGGGATGATTATACTAGTTCTTGATCCTGTGGAAAAGCCTCACCTACAAAGAGGGGGGAGGAGGAAAATGGGTATAAATAGAGGTGGGAAAGGCAAACTAGGGGGGATTATTGTTGTAAAGAAGATAAGGGAATTGGTCATTGGAAAGGTTTGGAAAATTATAAAAAAAAAAAAAAAAAAAGGGTTTTGGAGTATAATTAATGGAAACAAAAAATGAATTAATGTAAAAAAAAAAAAACAAAGAAAAAGGAAAAAGTGGTCCCTATTTATAGGGTGGCTGGCTAATAAGGTTATAAGTGATTTTTAAAAAATTGAATAATGTCACGCCAAGACGAGCATCACCACCCATGCAGAGAGAGAGAGAGAGAGAGAGAGAGAGAGAGAGAGAGAGAGAGAGATGAGTGAGAATTTCTATAAATTGTAAGTGCATTTATTATCTTTAGGGTTGTAACGGTGGCGTGGGGACCCTTTTAATCACATGCAAGGATTAGTTTCTCCAGTTTATCGCGATAAATATTTTCAATTAATTGATGTTTTAAATTTTTTTAAATAGATTAAAATTGATGTAATTATACTCAATTAATCTTGATTACTTTCACCATAATTATCATATAACGATAAGTCTGGTTCTACTAGATAAGTTTTGAAAGTGATAAAATATCAATTGAAACAAAATTTTATTATTCTTTTAAAATGATAATTAACTGAGATGGAGTATCAAACAATCAATAAATAAGTATTAATACTTTTAATTAAATTTAAACGTACTCGTTCATATAAAAAAAAACCTAAAACTCTACAACCATCCGCATAACCGTCAACGATCAAATTCTGATTAAAAATTATATGAGTATTATTAGTTATTATCTCAATTTTAAGTATTATTGTTCAATTTTAATAAAATTATCATTTTGTAGAGAGTATTTTAGTCTAAGTGTAAAAGGAAAAAATTAAGACGATAACTAATAAAATTTACATAATATGTATTTTTTTTAATTTTTTTAATACACGAGTGATACTAACTCGTTGGTTATTAATTCGGTGATAGTAATAAATATTTTATAAAATTATTAATCAATATGTGAATGCTATAATGTTTAAAGATGAAAAGATAAGTGTTTGGATGGATATCGTCATTCTTTTTAAAAGATAAGGACCTCTGCAGATTTTGTCTCGGACTTGCGGAGCTAATTTTATTATTTACTAATGTATTTAAATTTGCTTCAAAAAACTAAGGTATTTAAATTTTCTAATAAATTGTTTTGTGAACTTTATTTTTTTTAAAAAAATTATTACAACGTCGAATAATCGTGTTATTGCACGGTTTTCAATATTTTATATAAACGGTAATTTATCTCAAATAAAAATGATATCTTATCTAAATTCAATTATTTTTATGAGATAAACGGAGTAATTTTAAAATAAATTTAGAATAAAAAACAAAAATTGCAATTTTTGTCCATACATGTAGTGAATTTTCGTATTTGATCTAACATAGACTTTTTCAAAAAAATTCATTACATTTTAAAATCACCCTAAAAATACTCATTAAATTTTAAGCAATTTTGGTTCATAATTTTTTTTATAAATTAAAACTGATTAAATTTTCAAAACGTAATAGATACTTTTACTTTTGGAAAGTTTAAAAACATTCGCTTGATCTTCTCGAAGGACGCGCGCCTTCTTTCCCATACAATTTTTAGGGCTTCTGATTTTAGGCTGGCTAAATGGTCGATACCATTGCTTTCATGGCATTTAGAATTAATTTTTTAAATTTCAAGTAATTTAATATATATATATAACTCTTAATTTTATTATTCTTATTTATATATTATTCTAAATTTAAAATGATAATTCTGCTTCAAAAAAATTTAAAATAATAATTCTGAATTAATAATTTTAGATAATAACTGTCAAGGGCTAAAGAGAAAGCATCTACCTCTAATTAAACTAATTAATATATTAATATATAATACTAAAATAATTTGTATGCCTAACAAATATAGGACGATCCCCTAACCTTATTATTCCAAGGGATCCACGAGGGATAAAGTTTGGAACAAACAACATCACTTCTTTCGATCTACGTATATGTAAAAGCGGGGGCATATCCGTAATTTCTGACCTCTTATTCCACAATTTTTATTTTTAAAAAATGAAACGAAATAAAATGACTAATAACTAAAAATAGTTTAGTACAAATAAAATGATAGTAAAATTAATAATAAAAAGTAAGAAATGTGAATTTAATTTAGAAAAAAAAATTTTCATGTAAGTATCTATCTTCTGTGATACTCCATGGCATTAATTTGGCAATTCTAAAATTACGCTTTAAGAGTCTAATGTTAATGGTTTTTAGCCATTCTGCCTTTTTATATAAAATATTTAATGTTATTCAAAATATTAAGAATTAATTATTGTATAATTTTTAAAAATACTTTTATCCTTGTTTTTATTTTATTATGACTTTTCTATCAAAAAGAATATCTCTCTTCTACCTACTTATTTTTTTATTGTATTAAATATGAATAATTTAAAATTAATAAAATCAAAAGTTACATTGAAAATATAAAATATCTAAAAAATTCTTTTATTTTTAATAATATTTTACATTAAAAAACGAAAAGAATATTATCAATCATGATATGAACGAAAACAAACAACATAAAACCAAATATCTTTATAAATTTAAATCTAACATTATAAACTTGAGTGTTAATCAATATAATCGTTCTTGAATTTGATCCTTTATTCTATTATATCCTTCAAGTCAAAAAAAAAAAAAATCAATTTCAGTTTCATCTTCAATATTTTGATTGGTGGAACTAATAAAATCCACATATATATATATACATATAATAAAAAAAATACTCTTATTTTATACCCGAACAATTTAATAAATTTAACTTTCTAACCAGTTAATCTATCGATTAATTTTATCGAATGATTCTTTTACTAAACTAATTAAAATCAAAACACAAATAATAAAACAGAAATGAGATAAAGAAAAATTGATTGAAACTATTAATTTCATCCTCAAATTGAAGGCAAACCCTCGATTTCCATGGAATGGCTAGTACAGAATATGGATTGAAAGAAAAGGGACAAAAGTAAATAAGCAATGACATCAAAATAATATTCTTGAAATATACAAATGATTAATGAGATTCATCAAACTTTAAAGATTTTATCTCCAACCCTTTTGGCTCATAACACACAAAGAAAAGAATTGAGGGGGAATTAATAGGGGAAGCTCATAGCCTTTCTGCTTCATGTTGGGTTGTCTCTCTGAGTGAGATTATATTCCTTTCTGATCTTTAGGGATCCAATCAATGGGGTTCTTCCATCATTGTACTCCTCTCTCTCCCTCCCTCTCATTGTTGAATTATTATATCACTGTGCACCCATAGCCAATGATGAGCCAACACTTCTATATACTTTAGGAATCATGCTCCTGCGTCTACGTAGCACAAATGTCAAATGTGTATTGAGTTTTTCCCTTTCTATTTGGTTTTGTTAGGTACATGCACGCTTCATTCCTTCTCCGTACGCACCAGCTTCCAATCTATGCACTCCCAATTATATAATTCCATCTTTATAAGATATTTATAACTATTTATACAAATTAATACCTATTTTCTCTTTTTTTGTTTCACTACAATTTTTTTTTTCCAAAAAAATCTATTTTTCTTTTATAGTTTTTATAATAAAAGATATTTTAATATTTCAAAATAAAAAATATTATAAACTTTCTGTAATATTTTAACTATCTTTTCTATTCTTATCTTTCTAACTGTATTTATTAGGAAAGAGTACTATAATGATATATAAAAAATTTTTAGATATGATTATGGTTAATGAAGTAATTTAAATGAGTTAATTAAAATTTTTTTAGTCTACATCAAATTTTTATTTATCTGAACAAATAATTAAATTCTTAGGCTTTTAAATATACATTATATATATATGGATATGCAAAAGACGACGAGTCCTAGGGACTGGAAGGGTAAGAAAGGAATTTTACAAAAGGTTTAAATGCATTTTTGATCTCCTATAATAGAGGTAATTCTACTTTTAATTCCTCTTATATTTTGAGTGGTAATATTAGTCCCCATCATTTTCTTTTTTAGCAATTTTAGTCATTTTTTACAAAAAAATTAGAAGATAACGGATTAACTTATTTGATCGCTAGTCAAATTTAATTTTTTCTTCAAAATGATTTGTACCATGATATTTTCAACCAATTTTATGATCCGGGTCCTCATGAATGTTCAACTCATTTAGGGTTTCGGCCGTTATTTTGGATTGTGAGTCGATATAAATGGGTTGAATATTCACGAGAAATCGATTCATAAAATGGATTGAAAACAACATGGTACAAATCATTTTGAAGAAAAAATTAGGTTTGACTAGCAATCAAATGAATTAATCTCTTATCTTCTAAATTTTTTCGTAAAAAATGATTAAATATGCTAAAAAAAATATGATAGGGACTAATATTTCTACTCAAAACATAAGAGGAACCAAAAATGAAATTACTCCTATTATAGAGACCAAAACTGCATTTAAACCTTAAAAAAATGTTTTTTGACTTAATAAATGTCCCCGCAACATAAACAAAATGAAAAGAGTTATATAAAAAAAATCATTTCAGAACATTAAATTATCAGTTCTTATATTATAGGACTAGGAGTAAACCATTTTTCCATACACCTAACTGAAAAAAATTCAAAAATAAAGGGGAAAAACGGAGGTAAAAAATTGAAGAGGATGAGGTGTTTACGCGCGCCTATTATATATACCTCACCAGCCTCTCTCTTCTCAAACCCTAATCCATTCACTCTCTCTCGTCTTCTCCTTCAGCAGCCTCTTTTCTCCATTCTCTCGCACCGATTTCGGCCATTCGGTGAAGATTTTTGAAGATATCTCACCGCCAAAATACTCCCCACCTCTCAAGCTTCAAAACTCATATCATTTTCTACCATTTCGCCGTTTCTTGGGTTTGGGAGAACCCTAAATCAGTCATGAAAATGAAAGAAAAACTAGGGTTTTATAGATCTGAGGTAGGGAATTCTTTTGGTTGTGTTTGCAGCCCACGAAGATGAAAGAAAAAACTAGGATTTTGGCAAAAAGATATGTTTTTTATGTAAAATCGTATATTTTTTCTGGTTTGTTGGTGTAAAATGGTGTTTGTTGGTGTAACTGTTGTTTATTGGTGTAAACTGATGGTGTAAAATGCTCGGATACTTCAGCCCGTCAAGAGGTGACTCCGGCCCTTCTTTGTAAACTACTGATTCTTTGGTCAAAATGTTGTTTCTTGGTGTAAAATACTCTTTTCTAGTTCAAAGTGGTCTTTGTTAGTGCAAAAATATCGTTCTGATTCGTTTGTGTAAAGTGCTGCTTGTTTATGTAAAGTACTGTTGGCTTATGTAAACTACTGATTTTTTGGTTAAAATGCTATTTCTTGGTGTAAAATACTCTTTTTTGGTTCAAAGTGGTCTTTGCTAGTGTAAAACATCGTTCCGATTTGTTTGTGTAAAGTGCTGCTTGTTTATGTAAAGTGCTGAATGTTCGTATAAAGTACTGTTGGCTTATGTAAACTACTCATTCTTTGGTCAAAATGTTGTTTATTGGTGTAAAATAATGTTTTCTGGTTCAAAGTGGTGTTTGTTAGTGTAAAAACATCGTCCAGAAACGTCTTCATCCATGCGTGTGAATTTAAACTGATTTTTTTCACAAAGACAGTCCACCACGTCTCAGAACAACTAGCACCACGCCAAAAATAACTAGCACCACGTCCAGAAATGTCTACATCCATGCGTGTGAATTTACACTGATTTTTTTCACAAAGACAACTAGCACCACGTTTCAGAACAACTAGCACCACGTCAAAAACAACTTGCACCACGTCCAGAAACGTTTTTATCTATGCGTGTGAATTTAAACTGATTTTTTCCACAATGACAACTAACACCACGTCTCAGAACAACTAGCACCACGTCAAAAATAACTAGCACCACATCCAAAAACAACTAGCACCCCGTCCAGAAACGTCTACATCCATGCATGTGAATTTAAACTATTTTTTTCACAAAGACAACTAGCACCACGTCCAAGAAAAACTACCACCACATCAAAAATAACTAGCACCACGTCCAGAAATATCTACATCCATGCGTGTGAATTTAAACTGATTTTTTTCACAAAAACAGCCCACCACGTCTCAGAACAACTAACACCACGTCAAAAAATAACTAGCACCACGTCCAGAAACGTCTATATCCATGCGTGTGAATTTAAGCTTTTTTTTTTTTCACAAAGACAACTAGCACCACGTCTCAGAACAACTAGCACCACGTCAAAAACAACTAGCACCACGTCCAGAAAAGTCTTTATGTAAATTACTGTTGGCTTATGTAAACTACTGATTCTTTGGTCAAAATGTTGTTTCTTGTTGTAAAATAATATTTTCTTGTTCAAAACATCGTTCTGATTCATTTGTTTAAAGTGCTGCTTGTTTATGTAAAGTACTGTTGGCTTATATAAACTACTGTTAGCTTATGTAAACTACTGATTCTTTGGTCAAAATGTTGTTTCTTGGCGTAAAATACTCTTTTCTGGTTCAAAGTGGTCTTTGTTAGTGTAAAAACATCGTTCTGATTCGTTTGTGTAAAGTGCTGCTTGTTTATATAAAGTGTTGAATGTTTATGTAAACTACTGTTTGTGTAAATGCTAGTTGTTTATGTAAAGTGTTGCATGTTTATCTAAAGTACTGTTGGCTTATGTAAACTACTGATTATTTGGTCAAAATGCTTTTCTTTGTGTAAAATACTCTTTTCTGGTTCAAAGTGGTCTTTGTTAGTATAAAAACATCGTTCTGATTTGTTTGTGTAAAGACAGTCCACCACGTCTCAGAACAACTAGCACCACATCCAGAAATGTCTACATTCATACGTGTGAATTTAAACTGATTTTTTTCACAAAGACAATCCACCACGTCCCAGAACAACTAGCACCACGTCAAAAATAACTGGAACCACGTCCAGAAACGTCTGCATCCATGCGTGTGAATTTAAGCTATTTTTTCACAAAGACAACTAGCACCACGTCTTAGAACAACTACCACCAAGTCAAAAACAACTAGCATCACGTCCAAAAACGTCTACATCCATGCGTGTGAATTTAAACTGATTTTTTTCACAAAGACAGTCCACCACGTCTCAGAACAACTAGCACCACGTCTAGAAACGTCTATATCTATGTGTGTGAATTTAAATTGATTTTTTTCACAAAGACAGTCCACCACGTCTCAGAACAACTAGCACCACGTCAAAAACAACTAGCACCACGTTCAGAAACGTCTACATCGATGCGTGTGAATTTAAGCACTGATTTTTTTCACAAAGACAATCCACCACATCTCAGAACAACTAGCACCACGTCCAGAAACGTCTACATCCATGCGTGTGAATTTAAACTGATTTTTTTCACAAAGACAACTAGCACCACGTCTCAGAACAACTAGCCCCACGTCAAAACAACTAGCACCACGTCCAGAAACGTCTACATCCATGCGTGTGAATTTAAACTATTTTTTTTCACAAAGACAGTCCACCACGTTTCAGAACAACTAGCACCACGTCAAAAATAACTACCACACCACGTATACATCCAAACATATGAATTTTAGCTGAATTTTTCTCATAACATAATCTACCATGTTTCGCTACGTCCAAAAAAACTAGCACCACGTCCAGCTACGTCCATCTTTGTCCCGCTACGTCCAGCTACGTCCCATAACACCTTCTACCACGTCCAGCAGCGGGAAGGAATCAGAAGCAACCCATTTCACATGAAAGTATCAATACCTTACGAAAAACATTTATATATCATATTTCGGAGTAATAAAACATTATTTGAATAAGAAAACACGAATATAACATCATTAATACATTACCCAACATCAAATCGTGAAAATAAGGTTCCGTAAATTCATCAAATGCAGTTCATACTTTATGATGTAATAATTTTTTAAGAAAAATAAGTTATTTTTGAAGAAAAAGAAGATATTTTTGAAGAGGAAGAAGTGAACTGGCAGTTTATATAAACTTTTATGTAAACAGTGGTGTGAGAATTCAAACAAATGAGATACGTGAGGAGAGAGAGAGAGAGAGAGAGAAGATGAGGAGGGAAGGAGACGGGCGCATTTAATACGCATTAAATGCATTTGACTTACCTATTTTGTGTCTTTTTTTAAAAAAAAAATTGATTTTTACCCAATTTTTTTTAATAAACCCGATTTTTTATAAAGTGAAAACAAGCTTAAATTATGAACTGCGTTAAATTATATTGGGCATTTCCTCCTAGCAGTAAAATATAATTTGCGTTAAATTATGAACTGCGCAGAAAGTGAAAACAAGCTTCTCATTGAAGCTACAATATAGTATTTTAATTAGGAGTAAAATAATCATGGGATGGCTATCTAACATTTATGTCTTATAATATTAATTTTATTTTTTAAATTAAAATAACACAATAAAATTATTGTTTATATAATAATTTATATAATTTTTTGGTCGTTATTAAAATTAACTTTCTTCACATATTGTTCCTTTTTAATTTTAAACAAAAGATTACTATTAATATAAATTATTTTTTTCATTCTAAAATAATAATTCTCAAATTAAAATGAATATGCTTTTCAAAAAAAAATTAAAAATGAATATGAGTCGTGACCGTACATTAACTGCAATTTCCTTGAAAATCTGGAAAACAACACAAGTACTTCAAATTGAATGACAAAATTGGCCTCTCAAAGGATCATATCTCTGTTTTCGATTACTTGCCGTCATTATTGGAGAATTATTATTTTTTTTAGAAAAAAAAAGAGAAAAGGTTCTAGCCGCAGGAAAATTAATTTGGATCAAGAGCTGCCTTATGAAAATTGGAAAACTAGCTCAAAATGGAATATTATCCTATCTTCAGACTTTCATCACTTGTTTGCATTTTTTCTAAAATTGGAAAAAAAAAAAAAAAAGTAAACTCAGACCAAAAATAAATAATAATAATAATAATTACACTATTTTTCTTTTTTTAAAAAAAAATTAGTATATCATGAGATTAATTTCTTGAAAAATGTCTAGATTTTTCTACCACGAACCAAAAATAAACCAAAAAGTTACGTGGAGAAAATATTTTTAAAAAAAATAATCAAGGGGTAATTTTGGTATGCTGTTTAGATTTTGTTTGGATTTTTTTTAAAAAAACAAAGATAATAATAGGGAATTTAATTTTTTCCAACAATGGAATTAACACATTTAGGGGTTGGACTCTAATAATAATGATTTATTTGTATATCTCACCTCACTCAAAATATGCTAAAATTGAATACTAACAAAATAAGTGACAAGAGCTTCACGCCTTCACTTATCCTTCCCCATACTATTATTATATTTTCTAAATATAATTTCATATTTTATTTATAAAAAATATACAAATCAAGATAATTATATTATTTTAGAATATAACTTGGGCTTCTAGAATAATATATTGCATCAAAGTTTTAATTGTTAATTAAAAAAAGAAAAATTATTGTTATTAAAAATAATAAAAAGTAAGAAAAAAGGAGTTTGGTAGTTAGAACTAAGTAGCTTATGATTAATTGGCATTAAGCACCAACCAAAACACACCAAACGTACAAAAAGTTTAATTCTTGTAAGCTTAGGGCAAATGATTTTGCTTAGTGCTTAAGAATCTAGCATTCTACCTAGCCTACAACTAGCTTACAAGATTATGCATATTAATTATTCCCAATCTCTTCAATTAAACAATTATTACCCGTGCAGCTCCCGAATATTCACGAAAATGTTAGAATTTATTTCTAAAAAACAAAAATAGAACAGAAAGTATCCTCGTATTTTCATCGAATTTAAATGTCTAAATTGTAAAATTAATTGTTTTATATAATAAATAGTCGATTGAACAGAGAAAGAAATGTTATACTCATGCTCAAGTAATTTTGTTTTGCAAAACTAGAGGAAAAAGAAAATTGTGTCATTAAATTAAAGAATGTTGTGATTTAATGATTGACACTAATTATTTAGAATTAATAAATTCTTTAATCGAGTCATTAAAAAATATGAAAAAATATATATAATTAATGTAACATTAGATTAAGTGTAGGCATGATAAGTAGAAGGATGAATATATGTGTTTATGAGAACAACACTCCAACGTGACAGCTGGGTAGGGTTAATATACATGTGTCGATGATCCAAGTCGGGACAATCTTGCCTTTCTTTCTACTTGATCTATTGATGCTGTTTTGGTTTTCTTTCTTTCTTTCTTTCTTTTTTTTTTTTTTTTGGACTTAAAGAACCCTTCTGATTTGTTGTGTTAATTAAATTGGTGAAAATAAGATTTTTCTTGATATAAAAGGGAATTAACAAAGAGGTTTTAAGTAACTTAAAAAGTATAATTAAGTGGAAAATTTACAGATAAAAAGATTATATTTAATGGTTGGCACTCTGTCTTTAAAGTTTAATGTTTGAGTATTTTACAGTCTAATTACAATAAAAATTCTATCTTAACTAAATGAATTTTAGTGATAGGACTAGAAATGCAATAACTCATACACATACTGCATAAGGAGGTTGTTACAACAACAGTGACAAGTCAAAATCAGACACATTTACTATGAAGAAAACTTTGTTGCAAACTGTTTAACCTCGCTAGCAACAGAATGCTCAAAGAAATGCAAGGAGTTCTTAGTGATTTCGGCATAAGTCTGAAAATTGTTAGATCATGATGTGATTGGGTGACTTACCCCTGTAATGTAATACTAAATTAATCTAGGCTTTAACCTCTCATTTTGTACCAAAAAAAAATAAAATAAAATAAACTTCTCTCATTTTGTAAAAAAAAAAATAAAAGAAACTTTTATGAACCAGTAAATGTTATAAACTATGGAAGAAATAAGCACAATATATAAGTGACAACTAACAACTTCAAAATTCCAAATACACTTGAAAGTATATTTATGAAATTTTGGTATAATTTTTGTAGATTTTTAATTCACAAATATTATTCAAAATATCAATTTTATGTCCTACAATAATATAAATTTTTTATAACGATCTTCAATACATATTACTCTTTATGTTTTACAGTAACAATATTATTTATCGAACTAAAACAATACAATAAATACATCTACCTAAACTAAATTAATGCAATAGCTTGATTAGAGTGATTGTAGATCTTAGGTGTGAAGTATAGCACAGCTTTTGCCAGCCCAATTAATTCAAGAAGGTGGTGATGGAACTTGGAAGTTGTAGGCACAACTAACAACTTCAAGACATGAATTCATAGTTGCATTTCATGTACACTACTACTACCTCCTAGGTTTGCCCCATAACACCCAATGTTAAGAAAATCCATCCTATCATCTCTTCATTCAACTAGCTCCATAGTAAGAGAAGCAACATATATGCATGATATCCTCATTCAAAAATATCTTCAATCAATTAAGGTCAAGATATGTTGGAGTAGAATATATAAGCTATGCTTGTATTGTGCATTTTCTTAGTTAATTTATCGATTAATATTTTGGTTATATTTTGTTGTCCATTATTTGTCTATTTATATTATGTAGTTAGATGAGGAGGTGTCTTGTGTGACACAGTAAATCTCATCATTGGTTAAAAGACATAATATATAAATGAGGTTCGTAACCGAGACAGCTTTGGACAAGCTGTCGGTTTAGGTTATTATGTGATTCAGATATTTAGTTTGTCTAAACTGATTGAATTATATAGATATGTCCGGAGCATATTGAACTTGACCGTTTAAAATGATTTGTCTTGTACTGATTTAATAGACAAATCGTTATTAGTATTCTATCTCTTAATCCCTAGACTTGAGCGGACATGAGGATTAGACATAGTGTACTTTGATCTGCCAATGGGTGAGGCCAATTGAGGCCAATAGTCTCAGTACGTTGGGTGCGCGTGTTTAGTTGCTTGGTGTGCTGCTGCTTGTCTAAAGGAAACCATGTACCGGTGCGTCCGGGGTGATGGTGCTCCCGAGATGAGCTCGTTATGTTTATTATACTAAACTCAGTTGGTGGACCTATGTCCGGTATAGTAAAAAGGTCGAGTGGTACTAGTCTCAGAATTAAAGAAGTTAATTAATTAATTTATCAGCAAATTAATAAATTAAAGATCACTATATCTTTGATGTGGGGAGATTATGAATAAATTAATTAAGTTGTTCCGGAAGCAATTCTGATGTAGGATGATAGTGTCAAAATTAATCCGTTAGTGGTACGATTAATTTTGTAATGAGTTAATTGAATAGGTAGAATTAATTAATTGATAAATTATTCCTAAGAGTTAATTAAGTAATTAACAAAGTAGAATTATTTAATTAATTAATTAAGTCTTAAGTTTCAATTAGAATTAGAAAATCCTGGAGATTAGGAATCTAGTAGAATTTGGTTTATCCTATCAGATTTGTATCTAATTGGATTTGAAAACTAATTAATTACCTAAACTCATTAGGAAGACCAATCCTAAATCAACTTGGGGTCTCTCTTGTAACTCTATATATAAACAAGGGATTAGCTATTTCATAATACACAATTCATAAGTTTTCAAGACAAGAAAATTTAGAGAGAGAAAAATCTTCTCTCTCAAGGTTCGAATTTTCCAAGCTTTTGTGCAGTCGATTTTTCTTCTTCTTTCGGCGGCGCGTGTGGCTTTCTCTCTCTCTTCGGACGGTGCGTGGATTATACGCGTCAGGTGCAGCGGTGCTCGAATTTTTCTGGCATGTGGATTGTGGTGATTAGCTGATCAATTGCTCGTTAGATTGCTGTCCACACACAGCATACAAGCAAAGTCTTGAGGCATACAAGAGAATCACCTGAGTAAACGCTTCAATAGCTAATTTTTATGTTTTCGCTTTTAATTAAGAATTTATTTGTTACGTGATAAATCGAATAAGTACATACCAAGATCTTGCGCAATGTTATTTCAAGCAAGGATTGGAATAGCGATGGTGTTAGCGTCTAGGCCTGGCCAGAGATTCCGATTCTGGAATGCATAGCACGAAAGTGAGATTCTGGCTAGATCCGGACAGATAATCTTTCAAGATATGTGTATACTTTGAGGGCAATGTAACTCAGAAACCCGTAATTTGTTAAACTAATATAATACCATTCAACAAATATAACAGTTATTCTTTTTTGTATGAAAGAAAAAGAATTAGCAGTCCTTTAGGTATGAAACAAGATCCATGCTGTTTTAATATGTAGTCCTCCCAATGAATAAACCTTTGGAAAATAAAGAATCAAATAACCCATACTCCCCTTTCTTGATGTATATATACAATGGTAGCCATGTGACTCTCTTCTAAAAGAATCATCTGCAGCCACACCACAGCATCATATAATAAAAGAGAGAGTACACAAAGACCAATTACTTCACACAAGAAGGGATAGTACAGTTACTGTTATATATCACTTCACTACATTTTCCTCTCCTCTTCTGCATAAAAATATAGCAAGTACAGAAACATCATATGTCATGCATGTTATGCAACTTTTCACACATTCACACATTGATGAGTAGGGATAGTACGTATGTTTTTGGGTGACCCCCTCCTAGCAAAGAACCCTAAAAAGAGTTTGAAAATCTAAGAGGGCTCTCTTGGGGCTGGGTCTGGGGCTGGGGTGGGGGGGGGGGGGGGGGGGGGGCGGGGGGGGGGGGGGGTGGAGATGGTGTATATGAGAGTGGTCCATGTACCATCAAATATATATATATATATATATAAAACAAGCATGCAAAAGGGGTTGATGGTGAAGCTGGTGGATATATAGCTAAGACTACTAGTAGTAGTAGGACTAGAGTGGTCCTCTGAAACCTCTGAAACAATACAAATTTAAAGAGATAGATATAGCTAGCTGTGAATTAAGCATAATGCAGAGGTGAGAGAGTTAGTCTAGGTGTTTCCCTTCCCACAAACTGTGTCTTTGCATACATAAATGTGATGCATAATGTGGAAGGTTCTCTCAGAGAAAAGGGTTTTATACAAGGATATTGATATAGGAAAAGGGTCATTAAGAGGGGGGGTGGGGGGGACATTAAGGAGAGAATGCAGCAGCTGGCTGGGCTTTTGCTGCTGTTTATTGCAGTGAGAAATCAGATGACCTTAATTAGTCTCCATCTCTATATATATGAGGTAGTGATAATCAGACAAAGGATAGTTCTGGATGACTTTGAATTAAATCTCAGTGCCTGCTGCTGTTAGTACTACCATTTATAATATCTAGGTACTACTTTATCAATGTGTTCAGGGATACACAAGTTTAACTTAACCTACTTTTATCAATTTTAATAAAAAAAATAGGTTAATATATCATTTTCTAAGTTAGATTTGAATTATATTTTATATCGTGTTTCAAATTATTACGATAGAGAGTAGTGTTTCTAGTGGCGGACAAGTTAATAACGCGTAAGAACCTGTCCTTAGAAGGGGAACAACGGTTGGAAATGACTGCTAATACCCCAAAGATTGAAGAGCAAAAGGAAGAATCTACCCGAGAAGGGCTCGCGTCTAATTAGCTAGTTGATGAGACAATAACTTACCAAGGCGATGATCGATAACTGGTCTGAAAGAATTATCAGACACACCGGAACTGAGACACGGCCCAAACTCCTACGGGAGGCAGTAGGCAGTACTGGAGAATTTTTTGCAATAAGCGAAAGCCTGACGGAGCAATGCCACGTGGAGTTAAAAGGCCCACGGCTCGTGAACTTCTTTTTCCGGAGAAAAAGTAATGACGGTATTTGAGAATAAGTATAGTCGCGATAAGACAAATGATGCAAGTGTTATCCGGAATGACTGCGCGTAAATCATCTGTAGGTGGCTTTTTTGAATTGGACTCTTGACCTAAAGTTGGATGGATAGTTGAAATCTGACAAGCATTGTTGGCTGTAGTCAACATGAATTTTGATGGATAATATAATATTAGTTGGATATGTCGTGAAATTTGGGAGGGAAGGAAATGGCATTTGAATATTATAATATGCCAAATTTAGACAACCCTAATGTAGATAAACATATGGCTTAGATGAAGAATATATATATATATATATATATATATATCCATGCATATTTTTCTTGCATTCCTGTCATTTTAATTGATTACATTTTCTTTCAATGGAGAAAGAAAGTAATATTATTAATGATTCAAACTCACAACTTAAAGTTGAAAAAGTTTTAATTTATTTTAATTTTTGTTTTAACTTGTGTAATAAATAAAATTTAATGAAATTAAACAAGTATTCAACTTGGATATGTCTCCTCCAGTTATAAACGAAATTATGGGAAAGGAAGAATAAAATATTATAATAATTAGTTTGATAAAATTTCCAGAATCTCCATACGTCTTAGCATTCCCGTCATGACTCGAATTCAGGGTCCTAAGTGAGAAAACCTACCACTAAATTAATTTCTTATTATCATTAAAAATAAAATTTTGATAAACCATTATAGTTTTTTTAAAAAAAAATCCTCTCCCTAAAATAAAATTTTTGTGGGCCGAATATGGCAGTAATAGTGTTACCCTTAGTGATGAACCAAAAAGATGTCACCTCTTGTGGGCCGAAAAACACCTGGGTTTGGCGGCATCACTTGTGAACCCGGTTCATAACCAAATTTTCTTATATTTATATATTCTATATTTTTCTCATAATTCTTACACATTACTAACAAATTAATGATCTCCAATTCTCCAACCTATGTTGTTTTTTTTTTTAATGTAAAATGTTTTCAAAGGTATGAGAAATTATTTATAAAATATTTTCAACATTTAATGCAATATTTTTTATTTATATTTAATAATAAAATTTAATATGACATAAAATAAAGAGAGCGTATTTAATAATAAAGAGATAGTCCAGTGTTCTCTTGGTACTCAAAAAAAAAAAAAAAAAAAAACCCGGTAAATAAGAAAAAGCAGCTATGCAACAAACAGCAGGTTTAGCAGGTTTTAAGGAACACAGCAAGTTAAGAGCATTAGAACTAGAAATAAATTACTTTGAATTGTACTATGAGGATGCATGCTTACACAGAAGAAAGCTCAACTTTTACAAATAAGGGGAAATTTTGCCCAATAGTGTAAGAGGCATAACCGCCCTAGCTCTCCCGCCGCCAACCCCCCCCCCCCCCCCCCCCCCCCCCCCCCCCTTCCGGTCCTAACTATAGTAAGAACTAATGTTATTCTACAACATCCTAAGGGCTACAAAAATCTGGGATCTGTAATAGATTGTTGTTACCTTAAAGAACAATAACTAATCTTGCTCTAAACTTTTGGAACTAGAAGATACCGAGCTTGCAGCTGCTGCAGCAAGCAACTTGTGAAGTTTATTTGCACTTGGACGGTGTTTTGGATTACCCTCTGTACACCAATGGTAAACTGAAACAAGAAACTTTAGCATTCTTGACTCATTCTCTGATCCCTCCTCCACCTCTGTTCCAAACTGAGGCATCATTTCTAGATCATCCAACTCGCTACCAGAATCGATTAATCCCTCCAGTTCTTCAGTTAGTTGCGGTCGTGTTCCTCTCTGTTCCCAGTCAAAAAACCAATACAAAACAAACTCAGTTTCAAACCATGAAAAAGACTAGCAAAATAAGTCTGTTCATAAAACTATTGCATTGTTCTGTTTGCCGCGAAAATGTTTATATGCAGCTTGGTGAAAAAGATAATAGTAATAGCATTCAGCCTCATACAACCATGCCTAAGAAATGAAACCTACCCAACCATTCATAAAATCTATCAAACGTTTTGTGATTGAGGCAAAATGTTGTTAAAAGTATAATAATGGATGTTGTACTTTTTTCCTGTTCTTTCTAAACTCGGCTCTGATATTTTAACTCCTTACTCCTTACCCAAGTGTGAGAATTTTATTCATCATTGATAGAAAAACAGCATTGCCGAGTTAGATGTTGCCATCTTTTTACTTTCAAACCTAAACTAAGAACTGACACAAAAAAAACACAACCAAGAACTGACACTGAAAGGGATGGGAATCAAACCTCGAGATTTTCGTGAATGTCTGCTTCTATCAAACCTGAGTAAGGGATTTGCAATGTCAACAATTCCAAAAGTAGACATCCAAATGACCAAATATCCACTTCCTGGTACAAAGTAAAAAAATCTTATGAGACATAATAATGATGATTTTCTACCAAGGGATATTTTAATCTCTCCAAAATCACGTATCAAAGGATTTTATGTATGGTTTATGCAAGAATCACCAGCACTACTGCATCCCTAAAGAAATGAATTACACAGAGCAAATCGCAACCAAAAGAAAAGGGAGAAGGAAGAGAATCCATCAAGTCTACATTTATCAGCTGTATACATCTGAACACTGCAGTAAAACATGGAGCAATCTGAGCCAAACTTTCATAATATAGGCAGTCAGTGACCAGCCTTCTTCACAAAGGCGTCATGTGCACAGCCCAGAGCTTTAAAAGAAAGGATGAAAATCTTGTGAAGAAAAGTTTCGAGAATGATCCATCAAACATGAAGAGCGACACAACTTAACACAAGAAGAATAATTCAAGATAGCTAACTTAGTGGCGCAAGGAAAACAAAATAGGCAACCTAGAGTAAACTCCAAAGGAGTATCAAGTCATCAACAATGCTAGTTTGCAAGTAAAACGTTATACAAAAAGTACTTACCAGACCATACAAGCTGCGGTTATTCCTCGCTTGGAACACCTCTGGGGCCATCCAACGAGGGGTTCCAACACAAACATCAGGAGAAGGTACACCAGTATGAGCAATACAACATGAATGTAACCCAGCACGAAGAGGGATTGCCCTATCAAAGTCCGAAAGCTTCACAATAGGAGAGCTATCAGCCTTCTTCTCATCCAGGTCAATTAAAATGTTTTCACTCTTTATGTCACGATGAATAATGTGTCTATCATGCAGCTCAGCCAATGCAAATGCAATGTCTCTAGCAACAAACAGTGCCAACAGCACAGGAACATGCTTCGCACCAGTCCTTCCCAGTTCCTCTAGATAAAGCTGTTACATAATGCATGAGATCATTATTCAAGAACCTGATGACAAATTCATTAAACGTGCAATAACAAGATTGGTGAAAAACAATTTCCAGAACACAAATTTTTACTTTTAGGGAACCCCCTTTTATGTACTCCATAAATATGGCAGATTGCAAGATGCGGATATCTGACTCTCCATCAGAGGATGAAACCCACTTAGATGATAGTTGATGACCATAATATTTTACAATACAAGAATGATTCAAAGAACTCAACATCCTGGCTTCCCCTAAACAAGAGAACTCAAAATTCCTGATATCATCTGCAGAAGTCCTGCATACTTCAAGTGTACGCACCTGAAACATTAAATAAGTCATTATGCACCGATTTCCTTTCAACAATTTTGATGATCATAGCCACAAAACAACCATGCTAAGGTTCAATAAAGGAATATAGAGAGAACAAAATACAAACCTTTGCTGCAGCTCTAATTGATCCAATTTCACACTCAAGGACAGTGTTGGATGCTGTCTTGCCAATTTTCTCACAGACAGAAAGTGTAGGAAAGGAACATTCCAGACCAGAATTATTGTCTGTAACAATAGAGGTACTCATCCGGCTTAAAGGAATATACCTGAAAAGATGACATCAATCAGCAAAATTAGCTGTTTAAGGCACCCTGCAAAACATAAACAGGACTAAATTCTTGCACAAATGTATCAACCTCAAAGTTCCACAAGTTCCACCAAGTACATAAAAAATGGAAATAGACAGTAGTGATGCTTAAGTATGATGAACAGTTGAACATTTTCAAGCATACCAGTGCATGACAACATTTACTGTTCTTGAAAAACATTTCAACAAGAAGAGAACCGAATGTCAAAAAGCTTCAGGAAACATTTCAGAATCAATACAAGAAAATAACTACAAGATTGCCATAAAAAGAAAAGGTTCCAATCCATCCTCCAAATTTTCTAAACTTTTTACACAAATTTTAAAGTGGTATGAGTTCAGCCATTCAATAATTCAAATTCTAGATAGAAGGTATATATATTATGCCTTCGAGGAATGAAAAAAAAATGCTGAACTTACCTGCAAAAGAACTCGGGATCTGTTTCTTCTCTTATATCATGTGGATGGCAAGCATCCACAATCATGCGAACCAATGACTGACCCCTCTTTATAACAATCACATTCCATGCATGGGGGAAAAAATCTAAGAAGCCACGAACAAGTTCACATCGGATTGGAGGTTCCATCCTGTCACAGAGGTACTAGAGTAGAAGAAAGAAAACAAAAAAGGAAAAAAATTTTAGTCATATTGCGAAAAATCCAACATATGGATGAAATAAGCAGAAAAGAAACACAGTAAAAGCAGCTTACTTTCATAAGTAGAGCTCTATGTCTGCATACACCAAACTGCAGGCTTCCAATAGGAACGACAATTGAATTCAGTCTTCCCTTTATAGATTGAAGAGCTCTCTCACAAAGTTCATGGAAAACAATGTCCCCTGCACCATTCAGACTCTCTTTTGCAGTTCTTTTGGTTCTCTCATCATTGCCAGTTGGGCAAGTGCAGACAAAGGGTTTCTTATAGTTTGAACCAGATACTGACTTCCTTGTTTTCTGAATAACAGCACTTTTATCACTACCACCAAAATGGTCAGAAACAAAAAAGGCAAGCAATGATACGATCTGAATTGAATCACTGGCTCCATTAGCCCTTTCCTTCATTAAACCATTAATCTGCCTGAATCGAGACACGAGCGCTTGAGCACAGAGCCTAATGACATCCAGATTTTCATCTTTTTCCCTGCCAAGAGAGATAGCAAACAAAAGCAGTCCATTAGCAAATATCTAAGGATCATGGATGCTCAAAAAGGCAAGTGTCTCAAAACATACCGATCCAGAAGAATAATTTCCCGTGAGTCAAGTGGCAGGTTTTCCTCATAGCTACTCAATGGCATAAATGGTCGGTCTCGACCAGCATCATAAAATCCATCTGAGAGATAGTCATCAACCCCACAGTATGATATCCGGCTATATTTGCTTGAGATGTCCGACTGATTGTCTGTGGGTCTTCTATATTTCCTTGGCTTGGAGTTATCAGGTTCTGCATCCAAAAGCCTTTTTGACTTTGAAATACAACTGGAAGTGTCAGTGTACAAGCATTCACCTTGTGGACACCCCACATCCAGTACAGAACTTGAGGTATCATCATGCTGTATACAAGCACTTTTGATCTCCCTATGCTGCTGAAGAGAATGGAGCATATCACATGAACACTTCACATCATAAGTATCCTCCTTCAAGGTTGAATTGTTGTCCTGTATACTTGTAATTGAATTCTGAAAGTCATCCGTATCAGATAACAATTTCTTGTCAGTAACCCCTTGACCTCCTATAGTGGATGAACCATCAGGAGAAGAGTCATCAGCACATATCAAACAAGCTTCGGCAGCTTTTCTAATTGCAGTGTGATTTTGCCCTTTCCATTTCCGACTGCAATTCAATCTCTCTTGGCGAGCTCTTTGTTGCAAAGTATGGCGTCTTTTCCATCCTTTTGACTTCCGTGCAGAGAAAGATTTATGATTTGGTGATGGCACACTTGAATGACTCAATGTTGTTACAGAAGAGCCTATATCATCAAAAAACAACAATCACATATCAGAGAAATAGAAAACAAGTTTTGAGAAAACCACTCATACATGTGAATATGTAGAGTTAGTCTCATTGAGGTAACCTTTCCCGGAATCAGTTTCCTCGGGTAAACATTCCACTACATCCATTTCTGCAGAACTAATAAATTCATCATTGGACAGATCTTTTCCATTTCCTTCTAAATTGCAACATATCCAGGAAGGGATTTGACAACCACTACGAAGCTTATTGTTCTGCAATTCACAGGAACAGCACAACAGCAACGTGTTAGAAATTCTGACTAAACATAGATTACCAATTCTAGCAATATTTTTAAAAAAAACAAAGAAGTGATGTGCTCATCTCACAATGGGCGTCATCAATCTATCAAATTCAGTAATCGAAATCAAGAGCCACATTCCAAGAAACAAAACCATTAATTTTATTCAATCCAGAATCACAACTTTACAATTAGAACAAAAACTACCATGATACACGTGCTGGTCCACTAAATAAAAAGTAATATCAACAAAAGATTGGTTCTAAAGGTCACAAAACAATAATAATACCAATAAGTCAAGAAACAAAGTTTGGGGAAGCCAACTATGTATTTAACATTGCACAATTGTAGTTAGAAAGTAGGCACTGATAGAAAGCCAAGTACAACTTGATCTCGATCGTCGTCTTTCAACTCCATGTACATAGGATGGCAATTTTTAAGGTGGAGAAATACTGGAAAACAATTAAAATTTACATTTCCAAACTTCTGGATCCTTGAGCATTACAAGCACAATACGAATTGGTGGGCTGGGGGGAGGGATAGCCTATTGTTCAAAAGCACTCTTGAAAGTTGTTAAGAAAGTTTGGAAAATGCCCGAGATAACACGTCTTTTGGTACTATCACATACCTGAAGATTGAGCCTCTGAAGGTTATGCATTGATTCAAGTTCCAAAGACATGAAGGATGTCAACCTATTGTTGGAGAGATCCAAGTTCTCCAATCTTTTCAAGGACGACAGACCAGAAGGAAGCTCAACTAATTTATTGTTTGCAACTTCCAAAGATAATAAGGAGTTTAAGAGAGTTAGCTCAGTTGGTAAGTTCTTCATCTTATTAAATGAAAGATCCAAGTACTCCAAATTACTCAGCAGACCAATCTCAGGAGGAAGGTATCTGCAGTGAAATGAAAAGAAGATACCAGAGATTACACCTTTTGCCAGGACAAACCAATATGAATAGACAGCAAACACAGAATCTCAAAACACTTCTAACCATACGACGCCATGTGCAAGCAGGCATGAAAATATCAAGTTTGCAACATCTTAAGGATTTTCAGCTCAGTTTTTAAGGCCTAATACACTATACTTGATTGGTTTACTAGGTTTTCCCAATGCCTGTAAAATTTTTTAAAATTTCTAATGTCTTAGAGCATATCAAGTCATCATATACCATCCATTCCTAGGAAGGTAAAGAGTCAACGAGAACTTGAAACCAGTGGGATCAAACTAAGAAAGTTTCTGTTGTAGCTCCTAAATTAATCAGCCATAAACACATAAACCTCTCCTTTATTAGCTCATTGACACTATTCACTAAAGATAACAATATCCCACAATCTAAATGTGATATAATTACAAGAGCTTCAGAATAATACCCCCAAATTTAACATTCACCTCCATTTCCAATCAGCAGATCGTACACACCTTTTCTTTTAAAACCATTATAAATTGATAGATCAATTAAATTAAACTAATAAATTGATCAAATTTATTTCAGAACTAAATCACTCAGGCATGCAGGAATAACATCAATGATGAACAGTATGCTTTAAGGCTGTGTGTGTGTTTATATATTTTCTCGAACAAAGTTTTTATTACAACACACCCAAACAATCATCCAATCACATCACATCCAAATTTTAAAATTCCAATTCCCTCTAAAATTCTCATCACATTATTTTAAAAAAAATTCTGTCCAATATACTTTTTCACTTCAACCTAAAATACATTTCTCTAAAAAGGATTTACATTCCCAATACAGAACACATTCAAACAAAATGCAAACAAACATGGAAAAGGGTCTTCCCAGAAAAGTGGTCTAAAAGGACTGCACAACAACTTGACAGACAGCACCAGAACAATAGGATTTAGTGATGAGCAAATTGATCCGCAACAACCCACCAAGAAATATTTTGACAGATGACAAGGCATATATTTATATTTCAACATAGAAGACCTGTAATGCGACAACCATGCCAGTTAAACTTTATTTCCTATCGGATGATCTGCATCAACTACTAAGGGATAGTCCTCTAACTTTCAAAGTTTGTTAGCTCCTTCAACCGGTTTAGTTTTCAGTCACTAACAGTACATCAAAGTGACAAAGTGAGTCTAAGGGACTAAAAGGCCTAACGCACAGCTATTCCAAGGAAAAATATTGACATAAGGGTAAGCAATACAAACACCGTTTACCGCACTAGAACTGGAAATAATACTGATAAGATAATAGTATTATTGCACATTATCCGATTGTTCCTAATATCACTCAGATTCAAACAAACTAATGAACGCACTGACCTTATTGAAAAATGACAAACAGAGAGCCTAGTCAAGCCCTTCAGTCCAGCAATTTCACTCAAAACGGGATTCGCAGATGGTCTCAAAGGTGCTCTACTCAACTCCAACTCTTTCAAAGCCTTCAACTTCCCAAAATTTAACCCACTAAACCCAGGTGCCGCAGCCGCTTTCACTTGCAAGCATTCCAGCCCAACTAAATCATTTAACTCCCCGGGGAACAAATTCAATTCATTAGCGAAAAATTTCAAAGTCTTCAAGGACTTCAGGGAGCCCACGGCTGTAGGAATCAAATTAAAAATGTTCTTGTACAAATATAGAGCTTCTACGGACTTATCCACCCCTTCCAACGCAGGAAAATCGAAACTTTTCACCGAAACATCAAAAACCGAACTTAACTCGTCCCCCTTCTCGGCCAGGTGCCCATCGGAATCCTTACTTTCTTTCGCTTCAACCGATTTTTCACATGGGCTCTCCTCAGAGTTTTCAGTTTCACTCAGTTCTTGGACCTGCATTGCTTCTTATCAAAGCTATACAAAAAGAATCGATTTCTATGAGCTTATACCGAAAATTCGGGTGCAAAACTGGATTTTTCAGGGAATTAGGATTAGGGTTTGGGTAAGGGTTTGGCCTAAGTGAGAAATAATTAAGTAATAATGTTAATATGGATGTATACATAACCGAATAACACAGCAAGAATTCAATCGTTAGAACATTCTGCATCAAGAAATGATGCAGATAGACCTGAGTTTGACGACGACGACTTTGGGGGGCAGGATTTAGGGGCCAAGAAACCCTAGGAAGAAGGAAGAAAGAAGAAGGCTGTCCGGGAAAGTATTTTATAATGTGCGGGTATTTGAAGGACTTTTTATACCATACATAGTTTAGTATTGCCATTTACGAATTGAATTTGAAGAATATGGGAAGTGGCGGGGTAATTTCGCGAATTCCTCGAAAACGTCTCTTTGTTAAAATAGCATTATAAATAAGATTTTTCATTTACTAAACTCTAAAAATAGTCATTACATATAACGAAACTATTATTTTGGTTCAAAACAAAAAAAAAATTACTTTTTAGTACACTATATTATATTTTTTAAAAATTTTAGTCCAAAACCACTTTTGCCTCTCTTGACCAGAGATATTTTGATCTCAATGAAAAGTATTTTTCTTTTAATCACTGAAAATTATAAAATAATAATAAAATAAAACTTTTTTTATAAAATATTACCCTCCCTTTCCTTTCCCCTCTCTCTCCTCCCTCTTCTCTCTCCTTTCTAATCTCCTCTCTCTCCCTCTGCCTGCCGCCTCACATCTTCCCCCTCGTCGGAAAACGCAGCACCACCACCGCCCTCCCCGCTCACATCTCTCTCTCTCCTACTCTTCTTATTCCTTCTTTGTCATCTCTCTTTCGGTTGTCTATTTCTTTAGCCAATTTCAATACTCCCCGTTTCGTTGTCCGACGGAAAACAATCAGCACCATCACTCTCCGGTGATCACTGCCACCCCTTAGCCGCAGCTTGTCTCCCTTCCCGACGCCATTTCTCCCTCCGATTCTCCCTTCTCGAAGCCTCCTCTCCCTCCCTCTCATAAATTGCAGGGCTTGCTGCTGTTGGGTCTGGGTTTAGGCAAAAGTTTGTGGTAACTGATATTTAAAATTGAAATTTGTTCCAAATCCAGTGGCGGATGATCCTCCTGAACGATTGGGCTTTCTCTTTTCCCAAAACTCTGTAGGTGGGTGTTAATCTTTCATCTTCCCACTCTCTTGTGCAGGTAGCAACCTTTTTTTATGGGCATAAGAGAATAAAATTGTAGGTCCTAAATGAAGTTTTCTTTACTAAAGACTTTTGAATCTGTCTTGAGTTAGAGACATTGAAGAAGGTGTCTTATCATATTAGACATGTGCTAGAGTTTTGCAGAGATCCTTTTAAAAAAAAAAAAATTCATCACCTCATTCAACCTTTGCTTTAATGGCAACTTCACCAAAGCTTCGTTCAATCCTGGTGGGACGTCCAGAAACGTCAACATCCATGTATGTGAATTTAAACTATTTTTTCACAAAAACAGCCCACCACATCTCAGAACAACTAGCACCATATCCAAAAATAACTAGCACCACGTCCAGAAACGTCTACATCCATTCATGTGAATTTAAATTGATTTTTTTCACAAAAATAGCCCACTACGTCTCAGAACAACTAGCACCACGTCTCAGAACAAATAGCACCACGTCCAGAAACGTCTACATCCATTCATGTGAATTTAAACTGATTTCTTTCACAAAAACAGCCCACCACGTCTCAGAACAACTAGCACCACGTCAAAAACAACTAGCACCACGTCCATAAACGTCTACATCCATTCATGTGAATTTAAACTGTTTTTTTCACTAAAACAGCCCACCACATCTCAAAACAACTAGCACCACGTCAAAAACAACTAGCACCACGTCAAAAAATGTCTATATCCATTCATATGAATTTAAACTGATTTTTTTCACAAAAATAGTCCACCACGTATCAGAACAACTAGCACCACGTCCAGAAACGTCTATATCCATGCATGTGAATTTAAACTATTTTTTTTTCACAAAAACAGCCCACCACGTTATGAATAGGGTTTTTGTTATGAATCTATTGTGAAATTAAAAGAAGGGAGGCGTGGGCAGTGTTGAAGAAGGGAGGCGTGGGCAGTGTTGCCAAAATTTGGGTTGTTGTTGAAATTCTGAGTTTTAGTCAACAAAATTTGGATTGTTGTTTTGATGGCAGAGTTACAAAGAGAGGGAAGGTGGTGATGAGAGGAAGAGCAATTTGAGGTGGCGACTTTGAACAAGAAATTAGGAGGAATTAAAATAGAGGCGATGGATGATGATTTGGGGGTTGATGATGGTCTATCATTGTCAATTCCAGTATGTGAGAATGATGGAGCAAAGATTGAGCTAAAGAAGAAGGAAGAGGATGAGGCGGCGCCGGAAAACCGATCAAAAAGAGGAGAGGGTAGGGTGGCGGTGGCGAGTCAACGGCAGTGGTAGAGCGGCGGCCAGAGAGGAGAGGGAGGAGAAAGGAGGGGGAAGGGAAAATGGAGGGGGGCGGGTTCGAGGCGGCATACAGAGGGAGAGAGATTAGAGATTGGGGGGGGGGGAGGAGAGGGTAATATTTTATTATTATTTTATAATTTTCAGTGATTAAAAAATACTTTTCATTAAGACCAAAATACCTCTATAAGTGAGACAAAAGTGGATTTTGGTAAAAAAATTTTTTTTTAAAAATGTAATGTACTAAAAAAATAGTTTTTTTTTTATTTTGGACCAAAATGATAATTTCGCTATATGTAATTGTCCATTTTTGAAGTTCAGTCTTTTTCTTAATACCATTTTTGAAGTTCAGTTTTTTTCTTTTTTTAAGAAAAGGGTAATTGTTTTGCCCTTCTTGATTTAAGTACATTATTACACTATAATTAATGTTTTTGATGAACTTTTTAAATTATCTTTATATTTTATTTTCTTTTACAAAAAAGGATGTTAATCTCTAAATGCCTCAAAGATTTTAAATTCGAAACTTTCAAATCCCGTGCAAACATGCATTCAAATTTTTTCTCAAGGTTTAGGAAGCTTCATAAGAATGTGGTCTCTATCTCCTCCTTGACCGCAATTGATGTTTTCTTCTTGTTGTGAACAGTAAATTGAAGATTCAAGAAGAAGAAGAAGACGATGGCGGAGAAGTGGCCGGCGGGAGCAAAGAGGCGGAGCAATTACAAATTCCGGTGGTGGGATAAGGATTTGGGCCAAACCCTCTACATGGTTAGGTTCTGCCAACTTATTTTTCAGGGCAATCACCAGAAATCATCTCATACCAAGTAAACTCACGATTCATTCATCAACATGTGGCAAATCTCAAAAATGTCATCATACATAAAGTAAACTGAGAACCCATCAGGTATTTTGGCTCCTAGAGCATAAGTCCAAGTTCATGTATTTTTCTGTAGAACTGTTTGTTACTTATACATTGTGCTTCTTAAATCATTGTCTAACTTATGCTGCTACATTTGTAATCAAAATCCTAAAATCAGAAACCAATGTCAATCAAAGAAACAACCACCTCTCGTAGTAGTAGCCTCGAAACATCTCAAAATTCATCAGACGCGGTTGTATGCCACTGATTTACTGAACAAACGCCTTATGTAGATGACTTGAAGAGAACTTGCAAGTGCCAGCATAATGTACTCGGCAATGGTGTAGAATATAACTCGCTTGCGAGTACTCTCATTAGCTGCAGTAGGAATAGTAAATGTCACTGAAAAGTTCATAAGCATAATGAAGTAACAACAAATTCCTCATTCATAGCAATCATAAAGTGGCAAGGGGAAAACACAAAAAAAGTTTCTTTCATTGGATTCTGGGAAAGGAGGCCAGGGGAGCAAGCTACATCACCAAATAATGTTATATAATGACCAGCCACATTGGATTATCTACAAATGTCTGCTATATGATGATCATTGCTATTGCTTCCTTTCTTGTACTGCATCTTACTGTTACAGGTTTAATACGAAATTCTTCCTGCATTCACGTGTAAACTAATATTGTATCGGAGATCCAAATTCTTACTGCATATTCAAGAGAGGATACATTTAAGAATAGTGGAAACAGCATATAAACACAAAACAATTTGTGCTCAAGTCATGCAAACCAGCTATATATAAACAGGTCTTTCTATAAGACTTGAAATACCAACACTGCATAAGCCAGCTTCACATTAAACAAGTGTTATGCAATCAGTATTTAATGACTTGCAATACTCAGCCACTAGAAAAGACCACAAACTATTATCGACGTAAAGGCTGCTTAAGTCATGTGAATCAGTCAAACAGGGATTTCCCAGGGATGAGATATATCTTCTAAGATAAAATTTTATGTCAGATGCTACAATAATGTAAACCAGATTTGAAAACAAACCACAATAAAATAATTAATTAAGACTTCAGAACTAAAAACGAACAAGTGCTCAGTGCTGCATGCAACATCAGCGTCCACTTAAACATTTATATGAAACCATAACCAGTTTAAACTCATTATTTTACTTAACATAAGAGCAAGAATTTATTCATTATTATCACCAGTAACCTGTCTATTATGACCCATTGTAATACTAATAGCCTAATTACTAGACATTAGTATATGTACACATCTAACAGATCATGGAGATAGCTCTATTATATTGTTCTTCAATCCTGCTCATGTTTTTGATACATAGTGCTTTCAGAATAGTCATCCAGTTAAACAAGAAATCCTCTGCAGATAATGATTTTACACTCAGTTTTGTGCCATAATAATTGCCTAAGTATAATATCTAGACATTAGAATTTTGATTGTCACATCCTAATATTCACATCCTAATATTATGAATAGTTCAAAAGGGACAAATCTAGAACATTTTTGCTTAGCATGCATTATTTATGTACATAAGGGCTCTGTAAAAAGGAGAAGAAAATGCATCCTTACTATGGCGATGACGAGCATCACGTGCTTTCAAGTACTTTTGCTCTGCTGTAACAGATTCCAATGCCTCCCTTAGTTCAGCAATTTTAACATTTATGGGATCCAAATGCTCTGCAAGAAATGAGAAAATTAGTTTAAAATAGAAAACCAATTTAAAGTCAGAATGAATTAGCATCTTATCACTGAAAACTAGTGGTCAAATATATAATAAATGCTCTGATTATACTTTCAACTCAAAGATTATTTGTAATGGAGTTAGACAAACCATCTTTGGCCAGGTCATGTTCAGTCGGAATGTGGCCAACATGTATGTAGAAAGAGACAGTTTCAGGTGTGGAGTAAGGATTGTGAAAACAGAACTTGTACATTCCACTTTTTGGGGCCTTGAACTCGAATTTATCCCCAGATGTTCCCTTCAAAGTTTGGACTACACTACCGCCCGGGGCTGTCACCTGCAATCAGAATGAACATACAGGTTTATACCAGCTTGCTTTCCCATCTTTTAAGTTTCCTTGGTTGAGTTGATATTTGGACATCTATTAAGAGCTTCCATATTTACTCCGTCAACAAGGCTTGTTAAATCTACTAGCTTCTAGGAACCTTCAGTCATCAATCCCAAACTATTCAGATAGTTTAAACCGGGGTAATGCACATCTAAGTTAAAAATGCATCTGTGAAAAGCAAGTCATAGTTCTAGTTACCAAAACCAAACCCTGATAGACTAATGACACCTACCATAACTCAAATACTAAAACTTATAACTCCTTTTCTTGAGTTCCATTTGTAAGGCAAAAATGATTGTAACAAAAATTCCCAACAATTTAGTAGTTCCCTCCTGAATATATGCCCTCAATCAAAAGAATAACACCATCCAATGCAGCTTTGAACTTAAGAGACAGCAGATTAATACACAAGAATGAACTAGTTGCATGAACTGCTTTTTCATTGGTTGTCCTGGTATATTATGTTCTATCTATCAAAATGTAGTATCATAAGTTGTTCCCCTGAGGGTAAGACAATCGAAGCTTGGCTGTAAAATACAAGATGGACTTTTATGTCAAAGTTCCATTTTAAAAAGCTAAGTTTTCAACTCAAAATTGATTCTTTCAAACCATAAAGCAAATATTTTTAGGAGCAATTGTGGGGGTGTAAAACTGAAACCTTATCAGATCAGAAAACATTAATGGTAAGATAATTCTAGAAATCATTTTCTTTGAACCTATAGTAGTTGTAGGTCTGTTTTTTACCGTCACTCATTTCCATAATATCAAGTATATGACTATCATTAACAGATTCATTTTCTTTTTTGTTTCTTCAAAAGCATAATGAACTAGAAAACCCCCCAAGCAAATACATCTAACAATGCATCAGTTAATATCTTTCTAAGTACAAATCTGACCTAATTTGTAACCAAATTCTTTCATCCCCTCAGTCACCAAAACGGTCAAAATAGTATTCAACCAGATTATAGTGGCTATCCAACATTTGAAGTCCAACCAAACCAGATGGCCCTTAAATGAAATAATAATTGCAGTACTCAAGGCCACAATTCAATCATAGACATACATAGGAACTAACATATAACAAATGTCAACCAACATGGGAGAATATCACCACAGCGGGACCAAATATGATATCACTCAAGAAGAACCGCAATAGAAACTCATTTGAAACAAAATCGTTTAAAGAACACCCTTTCAGACTTAAAATAGAACTACCATTGTTGTATATATTAGAAAGTCAAGAATTAAGTACTGATATGAACAAGAAAATGAAACAGTTTGCTCTATATGAGGAATACAATATCAGTAGATGAGGAAGGTAACTAAACATCGGAGTTGAAACCCTGAACTGCTTCAATCTTTACGTGAAATACTTCCTGTTTCATACTGAATTGAACATAAACAGGGCCCAAAAAGCAAGTATCACCTTCCTCTTCATTTCTATATCATTAACTGTTACCTTATGCAAGGATAGATAAAAGAAAAATCTTTCATCACAATACCAATAGGCAGTGTACAAGCCTCATATTCAATAGCTCTAACTAGGCAGCAAACCAATTAAGAAGCAGAAAATAGCAAACAGAACATGATTTCCCAAATCCTCTAACCCTACCAATCACAAAAAAATGCTCCAAGTCAAACGAAACCCACTTAGATTACCCAACTAAAATGAAAGTTTAACAAAACCAACATAAAAAAAATCTCAATCCCATAATCGAAAAAGTTAAAATTAATTAAATGCACGAAGAAAAGAAGAGGGGTGGTACTGCTAGGTCGATGCCGGGGTGGTCGGAACTCCAGAAGATGTCGTGATCAACGACGACGAAATTTCCCGATACGGTGTCTCCCTCGTAAAGTACGTACTCGTAGACACATTCCATGTCGTTGACGGTGACAGACAAGCCGGAAACGCATAGATTTCTGGCAAAACTAAGAAAAATTAGGATGGAAATAACCCAAAAATTGGCCCTTCTGCAGCCAATCCCATCTCCCGTTCTCCCCATATCTGACTGATGAATCAATTGACGAAGGAATGAATCAATCTCTCCGCTATTTCACCTCTCAGCTATTTTGTTTAGGAAAATTTTTATCAACCCGACCCTTTTAATTGATCAGGCATTTAATAATAGTATCGCAGCATTTCTTAGAACTCACCATTAATTTACTATTTCTACTATTTTATCATAAATGTAATTTTAAAATATTAAATTTTACTATACATTTAACCTTAATAATAAAAAATTTGCACTTTTAAAAAAAAATAAAGAGAAAAAAAAATTTCGTATTAAATCTTGAGTTAACTGTGTAGTTTAAATATTTAATTGATAATTCATATTCAAATTTTAATAGATATAATATTTTATAACTTTTACTGAAAAAAAAATAGAGAAAAAACTTAAAACAAAAATTGTTCATCCATATCTATGTAGTTTCTCTCTTCTCCTCCAATTGTTCTTATTATTTCCAACTTAAACTTTTATTATTATCTAATCTCATTTTATAGATAATTATTTTTTATTAATTAAAATATCTTGCCTACTAGCTATCAATTCACATAATATAATTTCTCTAATTCTCTAAATCAACCCATGCATTCACTTACAAAATTATAAACTTACTCAAATTTTATCACCACAATTATATATTTTTATTATATCATTATAATATTATATTTCATATTATCGACGAAAAAAAAAAATCATTCGATTGTATTCTAAATTTTTGAATTCTAGGTTTCGGTTGATTACTTATTTGTTTATTTCGTTTTGGTAATTGATAATTGATACTAATCAAGTTTATTTGGATTTTGTATAGAGGATGAACGTCTGCCATCTTTTATTTTGCCCTTTTGTTGAGATGTTTGCCAATTTGATTTATTTTGAGTATTTGATTGAAATCAATTAACTCTCATATTCTCATAATTGAAGTCGGTAATAGTATATATCTCTAGTTATAATTTATTATATAATTTAACATTGGAATTTGAATTACTGCTGCTAGTATTAACGCTAGGATTACGATTATCTTATGCCAAAAATGTGAATTTTCCCAACATGTTAGTTTGAGATAACAAAATGTATTAATTTTAATTAACTTTCATATTATCACGAGTGATTCACTTATAAGTCGTATAAAGTATAAAACAATATATATTATAAACTATGATATATACAACCGTTTTAATACTATATACTAATTATACCCATCTATAATAGATACCTGAGTCGATAATATGTGAAAAAGAAATAAAGAGATTGATTCCAAAAATATTTACCAATGAAATGAAAGTTGATGAAAGATAAACTAGAGACAAATTAATTTTAAATGTGTTGATGAATGAGGTGAAAATCGACATTAACATGCAATTTACAGGAATGAAAGGTCGGATTGGAAGACAAAAACAGCACCACTGCTAGAGAGAAGATGAAACAGAATGTAGTCCATCAAAGCGAAATATAACTTCAATATCGATACTCACAAAAATTTATTAAAAAATATGATCAATTATGAATTATGTTGATGTTTAAGGGTTTGGAGTGGCTTTTACATTTTATTTTGAACCCTTAAAACTAGAAAGTTACATCTTGAATCAAGAGATAGAATTAAAAAACAAAATGTACTTATCAATATGAATGAACATAAATAAAAACCCACAATGAGGATAGAAAATTTTATAATTTTTTATATAGTAATTGTCAAATATGTCTACCCATTTTCAAATAGTTTTGTGTTCAACAGTTATCACTAAACAATATTCATATTTTTTAATTAAATAATAAAAATTATTTTTAACATATTCTATCAAGTCGGCAAATTATATTATAGTCCTAGACTATCTATCTCTATCAAGTCGGCAAATTATATTATAGTCGTAGACTATCTATCATGACAGATAGTTACAAATGCCAGATTACCCGTTATCAAATCCATCCAAAGAAAATAGAACAGCCACACCTTTCTAGGTGTGAACGAATCCAATTTCAAGGAGCATACAAAACACAATGCAGATAAAATCTTGGGAACAAGTTTAATTCAGTCAAATATTATTAGATAAAAACTTTCCCACGTATATGCTATCAAATCTTCTATAAAGAACACAGAGATGCAAAATTTACCAATGTATCTGTAATTGGAAGCCATGTGCAAATTATATGCTCAAGCGGGTTAACTCCTCAAAACCCAAATATGTTCTAAAGTGGGTTAGGGTTAAGCCCAATAGGGTTTGTAGCACTTTCGTATGAATATATGCTTTTGTACTAAAGTTTGTAAGCAACAATGAGGGTAATTCATTAGTATAGACATAAAATTGAGTGTTTGAGAGACATAATGTGTTGGGAGAGAAAAACACACTTTTGTAACCTCTTTTATTCCTATATTAGTGAAGTTATGTGTTGTTGCCTTAGAGTTGATCTGTTGATGATCGAACCACGTAAATCTGTATGTTTTGCTTAATTATTTATTTTGTTGATTGTGTTTGAGCATAAACAACTGATCCTTTGAAGCGTGGGTATCAAAAATTACCCAACAGTGGTTTCAGAGTTGAAGGCTCAAATTTTGGGATAGGTTTTTGTTGTTGCAGAGAGGGTGTCAGATTGAGATCGACATCAGAGAGAATTGTTTTGCAGATCGGAGTTTGCAACTAAATTTTTTGCATCAAAATACATTGGTTACCCTAGTTTTGTGCAGTTTGGATCATCAGAGTGGGAGAAATCAGAGAAGCAAGAATTCAGATAGAGTTCTGATCGAGCATTTACCGGAGTGAGATACGGTTGATCAGACACCAAATCTGAAATCTACATAGTGTAATTGACTTTGTGTCAAATTTTCGTGAAAATCCAACGGTCGTATCTTGAGATATTGCAACTTGAAGTTGGAGCGTTGTGGACCGTCCATTTAAGGAAGCGGCTAGGGTTTTTCAGTAGGGTTAATGCGCCATGTGTCGAGTTTTGAGTGGTCCACGTGTTACGCTACTGTGTTGCCACATCATCAGTCATAGTTATAGTTTATCGATCAAAGTCAACTAATCAAAGTCAAAGTTAAAGTCAACTGCAATGTCAGCAAAATTTTCAAAGTGACTTCTCCCCCCTAATTTCAATGTGTTGAGTCTGTTTTTGGCATCCGTTTTGTCAAATTCAATTTCTTTGGTGGTGTTTTGGTCAAGTGAAATGTTTTAGGGGCCGTAGAAGATTTTTGAGAATATGGGGAACGAAAGTTAATTACCCCATTTTTTATGGGAAGGTAGATTTTAGTATGTGACGGTGTACAATCGGAGATTTATTTGTGATAGAAAAGCTTGTTTTGGCTCTTGAGGAGAATAAAACTAATGATGTGAATGATAGAGAGTGGGCCGAGATACAGGAGCATGCAGTTAGTGATATTCGACTTGCACTTGCTCCTAGTGTGAAACATGACGTTATGAAGGAGACGACAGTGAAGGGTATTTAGGACAAGTTGCAGAGTATTTATGCGTCAAAGTCACTAACCAACCGGTTGTTGATGAAGATTGACCTCTATAGCTTGAAGATGGACGAAGGGGAAAATCTTCTTTGATCATTTGAACGCGTTTGGACATCTAGTATATTGGTTTCAAAACAGTGGAGAGAAAGTTGATGGTGAATAGCAGGCCTGCTGTTGTTGTCTTCTTTGCCATCAACCCTATAAGCCATTGGTGTAGACCGTGCTTGTTGGGAAGACTACATTGGGTTTATGACGAGGTGCTAACTCAATTGAGAAAGAGTGAGAAAATGATGGGAAAGAAGAATGTGCCTGAAGAATGAGAAACTATACATGTCGCAAAAGGTTCAAATCGTGGAAGGAGTCGTTATAGTGGTGGATGTGATTCACGTGGGAGATCTCAGCAGAGAGACCACGACAATTATATGTGTCATTATTATGGTGAAAAAGGTCACATCCAAAGAAAATGCCCTATCATGAAAGAGGACTTGAAAAGTTTGAGGAAATCAAAGGGCAGAGAGAAAGTTGATGCGAATGACTCAAATGTAAATGTTGTGTATGAGGATGAGCTATTAGCGATGAGGAGCACTCCTGGGTATAGCTCACAGTTGGTTTTGGATTGTGCATCGTCAATGCACATTTGTAGAGAATCTTTTGATACTTTACAAGTTGATGAAGATTTTGGGCATGTCATTGTGGGCAATGGTGAGAAGATGAAAATTGAGGGTGTTGGTGTTGCACGCCTCAAGACACACAATGACACAGTCAAGAAATTGGTTAATGTGAGATTTGTGTCTGCCTGTAGTGATAACATAATTTTCTTGGGAGAATTGTTTTCTCGTGGGTACAAGTTCATTGGTGAAGATGATTTTTGCAAAATTTTCAAGGAAGATAAGTTAATGTTGCAAGGTGTGAAAAGTGATCATCATATCTTTTATGTTGGTGGTTCGAAAAATGAGTTTTGTGGTTCGTTTGAAATTCACAAAGAGAAGTTCAAGCCAAATAAGAAGCAAGTCTCTTTTTCGAACAAGGTTGAGATACTTGGAACTTTGAGTCGATAGGGGATTGTTGGGTTAAATCCTCAAAACCCAAGTCTGTTCTAAAGTGAGTTAAGGTTGAGCCCAATAAGGTTTGTAGCACTTTAGTATAAATATATACTTTTGTACTAAAGTTTGTAAGTAGTAGTGAAGGTAATTCATTATACTTTTATACAAATCCGATTTTACTTAATTAATTAAGAAATCGAATTTGCAAAATTTGAAACTTAAATGGATTAATTGTTTCGAATTTTACAAATCCGAAAACATACTTTTTGGTCCACACCTCCTCAAATCGAATTATTTTAATCTAGTCCCTATATTTTTGAATTTTTCTGGTTCGGCCCCAGTACAAAAGCCGTCTTCAAAAATAACACAATATACCTCAAAAGCCGTCTTCAAACAATGATTTAGCTGACAGCCGTCACTATCCAAATCCGTAGAATGCATGTTCACAATTACTACGTCAGAAACCATGACACCAAACACAGTGGTCTGACAGTAAAAGTTGATTTCCTAGAAAATATAAACAAGTCAAACTAGCTAGCAATATCAATTCAAATGATAAATACATATATATATATATATATATATGTTGAATTTTTATGTGGATATCAATTGCATTAATGTACTAGATTCAGGGTGACAATAATGCATTACATTAAAAAGATAAATACATAAGAAAGTCATATACCTCATTGCCAATTGGACAGTTACTACCAAAAACTAAAGTGAGTCTCTCCTCCTGATCCACATTAACTACTTCTCGAATTAAATACTAATTCCTAAGTTGATTTTGAATAAATCATTTAATAAGAGGACTTTTCCCTAAACTATAACAAAAAAAAAAAAAAAAAAAAATTATTGGGTTTATTGAATGTGAACTCCAAATTGGACTAGTAACGTTGGATGCTGTAGTTTGAACTTCAGCAATGGTAATTTTTTAGCGCACTATCAGATTGTACTCATGTGTGGATGTGGTATAATTAATAGTGCTTTTGAGGAAGATCCATGCTGATCTCATTTTGTGATTTTGTATTTTTGCTTTTGAAGTTTTATGTTTGTGGAATAAGCATGTGCTGAACTGTGCATATTCACATATGTCACATATGAAACGGTAAGTAAGTAAAAATATAAGGGGAAGGAGAAAAACGAAAGCAAATAATATAAAAAACATAAGAAATAATTTTACCGGAAAGCTCCTCACTGCTGAATAAAGTAATTGTATATACAAATAGGATAAATCATAATTATTTCATATTCCTTAAAGAAGTAAATAATGAAAACATATATCAATCATGCACACATAACCGATATATTTATTATTCAATTTATTTATAATATAAAAACTTATATATCGCCTCTTATGCATGTTAATTTTTAACAAATTAATGAGAACCTTTCATGTGATATTCGTCTTAATTAAGATGAAAGCATCATAGATGATTAGAATTATAATTGAATATTTTAATAGATATTTTTGATAAATTGATTAAGGATAAGTAAGTAATTTAAGATATTATTTATTTTATATTTAAATATTATAATTGGTATTTTTTAATTTATTAAGAGATAATTTAGACTTAAAAGAGGCGATAAATTAGAAAATAGGAGGCGAAAAATAAACATTCACTTTTAGTAAGGTATGACTCTTGATTTTAATGTCTAAAGATTAAGTAAAAAAGTTTTATTTTACTCAAAGAAAGTAAAAAAATTTTATAAGATACTTTTTTTCTCATATAATAGTAGTTTTATTTGAATAATATATAATTTTTTTAAAATTTTGAAAAAGTTATAATTGATCTAAAATATTTATTATAAACAAAAGAATATTGTACTTACTGACTAATTAATGAGATTTGTAAATCAAAAGCTAAGCAACAAACTAAACTAGTGATGGTTGTTGGCTTTTCTATATGAATTTGAAGTTGCTTCTCTTGAGATAACTAAACAATGGCTTGTCAGAAACAGGAATGCATTTCACAATCCATCCAATTGGCCAAGATGCTGCTGCTATTCCTATGCATAATCCCCATTGCCCCCAATTCAACCTCTCTGTATTTGCAAATCTCTTCAGAAATTCCACCATTACCACTTGTAGAACAACTGTCATCCCTATGATTCCCAAGAACAGCTTGTTTCTGTGCACCCCTTCTAATACATTCTTCTTCTCAAGCTTCCTTGCATTGAACTCATTGAATACTTGGCATAGAACAAACGTATTGAATATCAGGGTGTCGTTTACTTTCGTGTTAACCCCAAAAATTGACTCACCTTTGAATTGTAGTGTGAGGAGAATGGTGATTTGGTATAATGCCTGAGCTAATAAGTTCCTCCACATGATGTTGGTGATGAGCGGCTGAGTTCGGCCGACGGGAGGCTTGTCCATGAGCTCTTTTGTTGGCCTTTCTGTTGCCAATGCTAATGCACCAAGTGTGTCCATAATCAGGTTCACCCACAGTAGTTGTACTGCTGTTAGTGGCACTTCTCCAGCTGATATGGCTGCCACAAAGTTGATCACAAGGGCTGCTACATTTACTGTGAGCTGAAACTGGATAAACTTTTGGATGTTGTTGTATACACATCGTCCCCATCTCAGCACTGTTGCAACTGATGAAAAATTGTCATCAAGAATTACAATATCTGAACTCTCTTTGGCTACTTCTGTCCCCTGAATTCCCATAGAGAGTCCTATATCTGCTTCTTTAAGGGCTGGCGCATCATTTGTTCCGTCTCCTGTTACTGCTACAACTTCTCCTTTCTCTCTTAAACATTTCACCATCAGAAGCTTATCAAAAGGAGAGGATCTTGCCATCACTACAATTTTGTCCACTTTTGCCATTCTTTCCTCATCTGAGAAGTTGCGAAACTCCACACCTTCTACCACTAATCCATCATCAACTTTGTCTGTAGGCCGAAGTATCCCACATTCAGTGGCTATTGCTCTTGCAGTGAAGACATTGTCGCCAGTGATCATTTTGATTTTCACGCCGGCATTTTGACAATCTTCCACAGCTTTCTTAACACCGGGACGGCATGGATCTTTTAGCCCTCCAATCCCCAAAAGGATCAAGCTGTTGTCTTGAATCCCCAAAAGGACATTGTTGGATTCTGATATTTGCTTGTGAGCGAAGGCAATGCATCTGAGACTGCTGGCTGCCATTCCCTGAATAATTTCATGAAATTGCTTCCTCTGGGACTGATCCAGCACAGAAACTTGACCATCAACATCGTAGTAATGAGAGCACATTGCTAGTATCATTTCAGCAGCACCTTTCCAGTGGACATGGATGGAGTTATCAGTATTCTTCTTTATCAACACCCCACTTCTTTTCTTCTCTGAATTGAATGTTTCTACTTGAAGAATTGAGTATTGCTCTTTCACTCTCTCCATATCCATCTTCAATTTCAAGACAGCCCAAGAAAGAATGGCTTTTTCAGTGGGACTTCCTGAGAACTCAAGGTCATTTTTGCCCCTATAAGCACTACCTGTGGTATTCAGACCCACTGCCTGGTTGAGGAATTCAAGAACATTGACTGCAATATAATTGTAGCCACTTTCCTGTACATATTCTTTTCCCAACCAAAACTTTGTTACTGTCATTCTATTAAGAGTAAGAGTACCTGTTTTGTCAGTACAAATTGTAGTTGCAGAGCCCATGGTTTCACAAGCTGAGAGCTTCCTCACCATAGCTTGATCAGCCATCATTCTTTTCATTGAATAAGCAAGTGTAAGGGTGACAGCCAATGGCAGACCTTCTGGAATTGCAACAACCACAATTGTGACTGCAGCAGCAATGATTCTCACAACAGCATTCATTATATCGTCGAACTTTGTCTTGCTGCCACTGAACTCTTTATTTCCATTAGAATCTTCAGTATGCCCTGTAAAGTAGCGTACAAGTAGCACCACAAGAACTAAGAAAGCAACTGCTAAACCAACTTTACCAATGGCTGAAGTTAGCTTGTTCAGGCGATCTTGAAGTGGCGTTTTCTCATCAGAATCACTGCTAACGGAGCTCATCATCTCCCCCCAGGCTGTGTTCATCCCAACAGATGTAACAAGCATTTGACCATAGCCATCAGCAATCTTTGTACCCGAAATCAAGAAAGGAGTCTGAATCTGATTGATTTCGACGTGATCACTCTCTCCAGTCATACTTGATTCGTCAACGCTTAAAGATTGCCCCTCAAGAAGTAATCCATCAGCAGGAACCTGATCACCAATCTTCAAGCAAATAACATCTCCAACAACAATTTCAAATATTGAAATCTGTTGCCTCCTTCCGTTCCTGACAACTTCAACAGGGATATTACTGCTGACCTTTGAAAGCTTCTCAAATTGCCTGCTCTGCCTGAAGTTACTAATTGCAGAAACAGAAGTAACAAGAAAAACAGCAACAAATATGCTGCCACCATCATACCACCCTTCTTTTGGTCCATCCACTTTTATACCAAAACCAAGTGAAAGTCCAGCACAAAACAAGAGAATAACAATAGTAAGATCCTGAAATGCTTCCCAAACAAAATGGAAGAACCCTTTTGCAGGAGGCTTAGGATATGTATTACTACCAAAAGCATGAATCCTCTGGGAAACATCTTCAACATTGTCACCATTTATTCCCTGAGTAAAATCAACATGTAGAGAATTAGCAATACCTCGAATGCCACCAAGTTCCTGAACCAGGTTGTTGTCTTTCTCCTTGACAAGCTTTGTGAGAGTCGCCTCATCCACATCGTAAAAGCTGGTAGAATCTTTGTTGAGGATGTCAATTATAACACTACTTTCGGACGGGGTTGGTGATATCTTCTTCTTCTTACGATTGATGAGAACATTCTCGAAGGCCCTCGAACAATAGATGGTGACGAAAGCAGAACGCCACTTCTTCTTGTTCTTGGCCAGGGAGTTAAGATCAAGATACATGACGATATCCATGCAGGAGAAGTTTTCTGCAGCTAGCCTCAGTTTTTTCTCTCTCTGTTTTTTTTTTTTTTTCGTAGACGGGTCGTGTTTGTGAAATCTTGAAGGTCAAGAAACGAAAACTGAAGCAAAGTTGAATTAAGATACTATGAAGATCAAGAACCAATCTTGTTTCAATACCAAAGTGGATATGAAAACGCTGGATAGCAGAAGCATATATAGTGTTCTGCAAATTATGTTCTAACGTTCGGTTCGTGGAAGCTGATGGGAAAATATCAGAGAAGATTCTTCCGTTTTCTTTCCTTAATTTAAGCAACCGCCATAAATTAACACTCCAGCAGAACACGGTCAATGAAGTTTCCTGGCTCCACATTAACCTTGGGTAATTCCTGGTTTTATATAATTTTTTCAATTAAATGATATATGTACACATTTCTCCGTCCAGAAAATAAAAAAAGAATTACTTGTATTTTGTGACAGATATAGTATATTATTTGTCGACATGAATACTTAGTATTGAAGTATTTCTAGTAGTTGACTTTTTTCTTATATTTTGCTTAAAAACTGACGCGGTCATCCAATTAGTATCCGAGGTGATAAAAGGTTTTTTAATCACGTGTCACATTTTCGTATATTAGTTTGCGTAATATTATTATGAATTGTGAAATTTATATACATACATAATAAAAAATAATCAGAATTATTTACGATTACTCATTTAAATCATGCCAAATTAAAATCATATCTTAATGAATATTTAATATATAAAATATTAATAACTTCATTCTCATTTTTTAAAATAAACACATCTTTAAATGATTCATCTATTGTATTTTTTTCAAACGCAAATTTAAATTCATTACGTTGCAAAACAATTCTTGGTATCCCTCATTTTTGGAAAAATTATTCCGTGCATCACTTGTATTATTTAAGTGTAATATTTTTTTTTTTTCGGTTACAAGAATGAAGCTGCATTGAGCCTAATGGTTACTACATTGTGTGAATAAGTAACATCAACTACATCATATTCTAACTACCTACATAACTGTAGAGAATTTCCTCCAACTTTCTGTAGCCCCTTGGCTGCGACGAAGGTGGTATTATATTGTCACCTCCTAATTTTTCTTTTTCAAAATTAAAATTTTATTTTAAAATATATCTAATAGTAGCATCTTATGTGTTGAATAATTGAATGGGGCTTTACCGCCTCAGTTTTTGCGGTTATAGTCCATAAATTTTGATAAAATTACTATTATATAGAGGTATTTTAATTTAAATTAGGACGATAAAAGATAAAAAATTGTACTATAACTAATAAAACTTTAATTTGATTGAGTCATAGTTTAAGAAATAGCCCACAAGTAGAAACAAACTACAGCCGGGAAGACTATCAAATCAACAAACGACCTCTATCCCAAGATTTAACCCTAGTTCCTCATGAGTGAAAAGACAAAACTCATTCTTCATACTTTGAGTGGAAACTGCATGCATGTTTAAGGGTAATTGCATGTTGGAAATCACAAAAATCCTATGCATACTACCAACTAATCATTTGGCCACTTCTTATCCATAAAATATTTTAATAAACATGACTATTTTTTATAAAATTTTACGTAGTTATTGATTTAATTTTTACACTCTTCTTCTTTGTTTTTCTCTCTTTTCTTATTTAAAGTAAAAATATAATTTTATTAAAATTGAGACTGTAATACTTAAAAATGATGCGATAACTAGTAATACATTTTTTATAAGACCAAAAAATTCAAAATCAGTTATTTGTAATCCCTAAAGTATGAGCCAAATTACCAAGCAAATAAGGCTGCATGCATTATCAAAAATTTCATTCCTCTTAAAAAGAATATAAAAGCTCCATTAATTCATTGAAGAATCTTCTCTGTCTCCATCAAACTTCTCCGCAATGACCCTGCCTCTTCCTCCCAAGAATCCAAAGCTCAAGGAAAGCAAATACGACATATTTTTGCATCAATTTGGCCAATATGATAAGACGACTTGACAATCAAGTCATTTTTTTGCGTTGTTTCTACTCATCATTGGAAAAGATATGAGTCATATTAAAAGACTAAATTAATTTTCGAGTTGGTTAAGAATTTGGATTATAAATCAATTTAATTATGGCAGAAAGCATATTAGGAGTTGTAAACTGGTGATGATCCATATCTTTAGTGGGTAATATTTTTCGCGTTTAGGTTATTCCGAAGTGATCCCGAAGAGCAGAACGTGAAGAACGAGGAATTTTGTTGTAGTGCCACAAGGAATTCCACATAAACTTACTTTAAAGAATACTTCCGCCGTCCCGATTTATCTGTCACTTTAGTATTTTTATAATTGTTAAGAATCACATATAATGAATGAGTTTGTTTCATAAAATATCTTTTTTACCCATAGGTTTACTAGTATTACCAAAGAGGGATTGTACTTTTACCAATGATCGTAATTAATACTTTAGTGCAAGTAACTAATACTATTGGTTTGAATTTGTTAATATCAATAAAAGATTCAGACTTTGATGAGGGTTAAAATAAGAATACGAACTCAATTTTACCTTGTTTATTTAAAAGCGTTAGATAAATAAGATAAAAAATTAAATATTAAAGTGACAGGTAATTCGGAACGGACAGATTATTATTCTTGCATGGAAATTCATAAAGAACATAGAAAAGTATATATGCGGAGACTCGTCAATGAGAAGATGGAGTCGTTTCCAAATGTCTTGATAAGAATTTGGAAACATATGAGTAATTTTAGTCTTCGTCTTCATCGACCCCCACCCACAGACATGGCCGCTGGGAAAGGGAGGAACAATTTCATAATAGACTCATGCCCAGTCTGTGTAAATTATAGTCAGTCCTCTCGTAAATAAAAATTTCTTTCTACTTCTTTTCTTACAAATCCAAGCCTCTTAGCTCAAAATATGAATTAATTACTCGAAGAGGTTCACTATTTTTCCCCTTTCCTCATCTGGGTCAAGCTCTTATCCCCAGTTGAACTAATGGAAAACAAAAATTCCCCTCAAGCAAGATAGCTAAAACAAAGAACTTCACAATGCATCTGTGTGATTTAATAAGGAAAACTCGTATGAAAAAGGGGAAATCTTGGAGAAGCGGTAAAGGTACCTGGGGCAAGAAGCTTGAGCGATGAGCTAAGGACTGAGGGGAGATCTAGATCTGTGTGATTCTAAGACAGAGAGGAGATAGAGAGGGAGATTAAAGCAGGCGCTGGTTTGTGAATTGAGTAAGCTGGAGTGCAAGAATCTGGGGTGGGCGAAGAAAATTTCATGCCTTTTTCTTGTTTCTTCTCAAGGTATATGCTAGCTGTGGATGATGTAGTTGTGCAGGTTCTTTATTTGCAACTATTAGTTAGAGAACTAGTATGTAACAACTTTGCCCCGTTGGAATGGATTATATGTAGAAACTGGGGGAGTTCACGGTTCGGTTGGTTTGATTTTTTGACTAAACCACAAACCGAATAGTAAGTAACGGATTGGTGGTTTTAACAAACCAATTCGAACCGTCAATGCTTCAAAACCGAATAAATATGAATCGCCATAAGCAGTTTGGTTCGGATTGGTCTCACGATTTAGGCTAAATTTTTTGGGCCTATATTTTATTTAGAGCCTGTGACTTAGAGGGATTGGTGAAGGCGGCGAGCGGCCGCCAAATTTAATGAAAAAATGGAAAAGAGAGGATGTTGTCGGGAAAAGAACTTAGGAGTAGGAGAGGTGGTTGGAGATGATGTTGTCTTACCGATTGAAGATAATTAAATAGAGTGGAGCCGGGAGCGTAGGCGACGGCGGTGATTTGCAGAGGAAAATTAGGAATTTAGATATTTATCTTTGAGATAGAAAAAAAAGAAATGGAAAGTGAAACTAACTATGAGGGTTCCAATTTTCCAATTTAGTAAAAAATATAATATGCATATTACTTAATAAATATAATATAAATATAAAAAATAAATATATTTAAATAAAATATATGGTTTGGTTCGGTTTGAACCACGGTTTGGATTATCGCAAACCGCAAACCAATCCGTTCAGTCAGTTTTTTAATTTTAAAAATCGTCGGATTGTAAAATATTTTAAAAATTAATAAAAAATAAACCATTAAACAAATTGGATCGATTTCACGGATTAGACCGAACCGTGCACACCCCTGGTAGAACACATTCATTACATTTTTGGTGTGCTTTCGGCATAAAATGGCACCATTTTACTTTAAATTTCTGCAGATTGGCCCTTTTCCTTTGGACAGGTGTTAGTGGTAAACTTGTCGGCTAAACTTATCTCTTGTTATTTACTAACTTGTGTATTCATGATGAATGCATGGTTGGCTTTGGTTTAGTGGATTGGCCGAGAAATAATCCATGTTGAACGGAGGGGCTTGATGTGCGAGAACCTATGTTCACGACCGAGGAAATGCGCACAAGGGCATTGGATGTCGAGAATTTGTGGGCAAGACCAAACAATGTTCGAGATGTGCGGCAAAATGCGCACAGGGCTGAGTGGGCTGGTTTTCAGTTGCGAGAAATACATGCACGGTTGAGCGGGCTAGCTTTCAGTTGCAAGAAGTTGTGCACAACTTTGAACGGGCTGGTCTTCAGTTGCGACAAAGTGGGAATGTTGCGACACGATCGAGCCGAAGTGGAGCTAAGGCTGGAGGGACGGTTGAGCGGTTGAGAATGTGGGCTGAACTTGCTGGAAACGTGCGGAGTTGGCCAAGAACGTGGGATGGTCGACCGAAAAGTGTGGGCAGTTCCTTCAAACATGGGCTTGTAACCGTTTCTTAGAGCGTTAGTCGGGCCTAGTGCTTGGGGCTGTTAAGCACGCATTGTGAGCCTATAAATAGGCGAATATCACTCATTTGTGAAGGTTTGGTTAGCTTGGATTTTTGGTAAGGGAATTCCAAAAAATTGGGTGGGACTAGTTTAGCTTGGGAGGGAGTTAGATAGTTGGTTCAGACTTTGGTTAGGTGTGGGGCCTTAGTCTTGAACGAAAATTCTTTGTAACTATTGAGAGATTTCAATAGGAGTTGCACTGAGTTTTGGGATTTCAACCCGTTAAAATCACTTGCGTCCTAAAGTTTGGTTTCTGTTTGAGTATTTTCGAATTCAAATTTTAGTTATTGTCTTAGTGAGTTCCGCTAAATCTTCAGGTTTGAGGGTGTGACAACAGGTCAGGCCCAACATACATCAGGCCTTTAGCTTTGGAGATTAGAAAGGGGACAATGGGCTTGCAATTAATAATGATTCAACGGGAACAGATAAAGAGCTTAATTATGAGTTTACTCCTACGTGTCTGCACTTGTCTTGATTATTCTACTAATTAGCCACGTCACCTACATAAACTTTTGGATAAAGTTATTTAAATCTTTTGGGTATGACCAACTTTCTTGATAGATATGAAATTCCAAATGCCGCCTCCTATTTTACCTTAGGAAATGTTGATAATTTTTATATTTAAAATTGATTGAGCAACATAAAAATAGAAAAATTAAATATAAAATAAATTTATCTAAATTAAAAAAATTAATTTCCAATTTACCTGCTGCCCATCAAATGTTTGGGCTTTTTTTTCTTTAATTTAGTTTGTAGCCAATTTTAAAATAAAATAAAAAAGATAGCATCCAATCAACGAGAGAGAGATTCATTTTCTGATGGAAATAAATAAAAGTTAATAAAATAATCAGAGGGTAAACCAAGTAACATTACTCAAAACTATAAAAACCACCTAAATCACCCTTCATTTTCCTCCCCCAATATCCTAAATAGTAATTGCCCAGAAAAAAGCCAGAGCAGTTTCATATCGTTCCAGAAGCCTCCTCGATCGAAGAAGAAGAAGAAGAAGAAGAAGAAGAAGAAGAAGAAGAAGAAGAAGAAGAAGAAGGAAGAAGAAGAAGAAGAAGAAGAAAAATGTTGGCCGTGTTTGATAAGTCAGTGGCTAAGAGCCCAGAGGCTTTGCAGTCGCCGCACAATGCTGATTCGGTTTCTGCCCTCAAAGATGGGTTATTGGCGCAGCGTTTCTCGTCTTCACACCCTTCCTCGGTCATCATTAATCTTGGTTCTGCAGGAATCATGGCCTACTCCAGTGATAAGCAAAACCCTTTTCTTCCCAGGTCCGTAACTCGCTTTTTCCTTCATGGGTTTTTCTTGAAACTTTGGGTTCATCCTGATCTGTCACTTTTGTTTTGTGTAGTTGATTTTCTTGATCTTTTATTGCTGGAGCGCAGTTTACACACTCTCTTTGACTTATGTTTGATCCTGAAATAATGATCTAATTGAGGACGATGAATCTTTATGCTTATCATTAATTGATGGAATTTATTATGATGAACATGATGCAGTACATAGATCTTCAAGTGTCTTATATCCATTTATTAGATTTCTGCTCTTTATTTATTTGTGTGTGATATTTTCCGATTTCATCTTCTCTTAATCGTTTTGGTTGAAAAGATTTTTCCTTTTTTTTCCCGTATATAGTTCCTGGACTGTTCAAGCCCGTTGACTTTGAGGTTTATTTTGGATTCACTTTTATCCCTTTCTTGATCGTGAATATTTTCAAATTCCTTGATTAATAAGCATTTTTCTAAGGTAGCACGGAGATATTCGTTCCATCTATGTTGTCTTTATAGCTGGTAGTAGCCATGTTTGTCTTATTTCTTGACTTGTTCTGTATTGAATATGTTTGATTCTTGTTAGCATTTTATGTCCGGTTGATGAATTATAAATAATAAGATTTTGCCGAAGCACAGTGACCTTCTTTGTTTTATTGTATCTGATGAAGTTTGGATTGTGAATCAACAATTGTTTTGAAGAACTTCATATCTGCTTGCTTCCATGGTTACCTAATAATGAACCTCTGTATTGTCTATTTTGGGTTTCTCTGACTGTATCCGAGCTCCGCATTGTATAGCAAAACATTGATGTTTCTTTGTTATTCAAGATATATAAAATAATGAACAAATTTGATGTCTAGTGCTTTATGTTGCCATTAGTTTTCTATTGCTTATGTTTGAAAGTGACTAAATGCAGGTTGGATTATATAGGGAGCTAGACCAGAATATTAAATGGTTTTCTTAAATATTGTTGTAGTAGTTTTTGTTCCTCTTATGTGAAGTAATAGCTCCTTGCGGTAATGCGACGATAGTGGAAAAGTGTTTATGCAATTAGAATGATCAGTTTTATTTTGTCTCTGGGCAGGCTGTTTGCGGTTGTGGATGACATATTTTGCTTGTTCCAAGGCCACATTGAAAATGTTGCACATCTTAAGCAGCAATATGGCTTGAACAAGGTGGCCAATGAAGTCATAATTGTTATTGAGGCTTACAGGTCCTTGAGGGACAGAGGCCCTTATCCTCCAGATCAAGTTGTGAGAGATATTCATGGGAAATTTGCGTTTATCCTTTACGACAGCTCTGCAAAATCTGCTTTTCTTGCTTGTGTAAGTCATTTAGCTTCTTTTTTTTTTGGTTTTGTTTTTGTGCTTTTTGCCATGTTTCCTTTAGCAATGCAGTTTTGATTGTTCCATGTCCATGCTTCACATTCTTCTGATTCTGTAGGTTAGTTTTCTATATGATTTTACTTGCCATGATTCTCACTGTATTCTTCTATGGTTATAGGACTCTGAAGGGAGTGTACCTTTCTACTGGGGAACTGATTCTGAAGGCTATCTTGTCCTCTCAACTGATTCAGAGATTGTGAAGCAAGGCTGTGGCAAATCCTTCGCACCATTTCCGAAAGGTAAGATATGCTCAATATTACCCTCAATAAAAGCCCTTTTCGTGGGATTTGGTTTGGTATATTGCAAGTGAATGGAATTTGGAGTTAAATGCTGACTTGATCTAACTAATATGTGAGCAAAAATCTTGTTTGTAATTTCTAAAAAACTGTTTCGACAAATCTTCAGTTTATTTCTAAGATATGTAATAAATCTCTAGTAAATTCTCTTCCAACTTGTGCTCTATTTGTTGCTCATCCTCATACCTTTATCTTGTTTCCTTAGTTTCCTTCACTTGACCATCAAGTAAACTTTGCCAAAGCTTTTCGTAGATTTCTAATAGTGTTGGTCATCTTCTTCAGGATGTTTCTTCACATCGTCGGGAGGATTGAGGAGCTATGAGCATCCTCATAATGAACTGAAACCAGTGCCGAGGGTCGATAGCTCAGGAGAAGTCTGTGGTGCAACTTTTAAGGTTGATGCAGAGGCTAAGAAGGAAAGTATTGGCATACCGAGGGTTGGAAGTGCTGCAAATTGGTCCCAGAACTACTAATCTTACCATTCTTCTTTTGGGAAGGCTCATGTTATTTGTTGACCTTACCATTTATCTCCAGTTTCTCTGTCAGTCGATGTCCCCTAGACAGATTAAACCCAATAGCAAGAGAATCTACCTGATGTTTGGCTAAAGGCTTTTTTTTAAAGTACCTTCACCATTTTCATTCCACTTGCAAACTACTGTTGCCATTTCTTGGCTCAAAGACATATGTGAATAATAGTAGTACTTCGTTATGAGTATGCCGTTTTAGTTTGTTTTATCAGTATAATTCAGCATATGCTTAAACAGCCGAGTTGCTTGTTTTCTTCCTTTTGGGTTTTTGCTAGCGTTTAAGCTAATGCGGTAATAGGTTAAATGCATGCTTTCAGAAAACGCCGGAAAATTGTGTGTGGATGGCAGAAGAAACTTAAGGAAGAGATGCTGCTATAATATGGTTCCAGCAAGTTATCATAGATAGAATGTTATTATCCTTGAAGGAGTAAAGCAAGTGCACTTGTTTGAACACATTGTGATTATTATGTACAGTTCCGAAATGCTAAACACAAAATGTGCAATTAGAAATTTAGAATAGCCGTATCTTTTGTACCCAGTAGTAGAATAATGTATCTTGTCTTGGACTAGTATCAGTCTTTGGCATCTGCTATTCCACCGGCTGTTATCTGAAAAACGTGCATTTTGTCAAGAAAAACAGAATAAGAGGAGACTAGTTTCAGATTATGAAGTTGCTGTTTTGGGGCCAACAAACTGTTAATTAAGGGACAGTAAATTGGTATTGTTGTGAAGAAACAAAGGATATAGCTTCGGACTCAGGAAGATTGGGTGCGTCAAAGACTTTGCAGACACGCTGGTCACCTTTACCCTTCCTAAACATTAACCTTACAGTGGCAGCATGAGCAAGAACATGTCCTCCTGCTGGCTTCTTTGGGTCAGATATGAAAACACCGCCCCCTGGGTCTGCTATGACTGCAATGACCAGTTCAATTCACATTTCATGCATAAGCTCCAAATGTCGAGATAAAAGTAGTAACTGATATGTAGATGTGGTGCATCCATGGAAATGAAAGTGAAATGAAGCGGTTAAACACCGGGAGAATCGCATTTTTAAATTGTAATCAAGATAATGAATAAGAGGATGTTGAGATTCATTCCCTTTTATGTTTGAATACCTTGGTTGGTCATGTATACAGCAACATTAAATTCCTCAGCAATCTTTGTTAACCTAGAAAGCATCTGAGCCAGCTTTTGCTGTACCAACCATAGCAATATAATGGTTATCAGGATAATTTAAGTAGGCATACTCGGCATACTCACCTGAAAGAACCTTCTTATCAAGAGCGTCTATAAGGAATTCTGTGGTATACCTGTCTTTCTGCCAGTTCTCCTCTTCCAGTAAAGTCAACTCGAAATAGTGCAATCACTGAATCAACAATCTGAAAGAACCATTCCAAAAAAATGAACCAACAAGCTCCAGTATTGAACCAGTAATGGGTGTACATACCAGCAGGCACTCACCAGAAGCCTAAAGGGTTCCTCGGCCATTTTGGCGGCAAGACCAAGAAGTAGATTATACTGATGCTCGTATGTGTATGCGCGAGCATAAATGATCTTCAGTGAAGCGGAAAAAGTGCAATCAGTTTTCTACACAACTGAAGGCAAATAAATTCCATCCACAGCAAAAAAGATAATGAGCTGCGTGAGTAAAACACTTTACATTGTCAAGCACAGCTCCTGGATCCATGCCAAATCTTTCAGCGATTGGCACAATACGATCAGGTCGGCTTAAGCAAATTTAATTAAGAAACACAAAAAGGGAAGAGGAACAAGAGATAGACAGCTTCATCTGAGGTCTAAATATACATACTACTCAAGAAAGGAATAGACAAAATGACTTTTGAATGAACTCTAGAGGAAGAAAGCCGATCACTGATCAGTAAGGATACAAAGTTCCCTCAGTGTCAATGTAAGCAACCTTTCCATTGCCGCCTCTCATACTGGTGGGAAGCTGAAATGTAAGGCAGATAAATGAAAACAACTCTAAATGTGAAGGACCCTACCCAAATTAGAATCATTAATGCAGAAATGGTTTCATAAACGCTTGAAGTTTATCCTACAACAACAAAACTTTTAAGACCTGGCATGCTTTAATTTCATAAATTCAAACTACCTAGATGGATCATTGGCAACGATGAAAGGTACCTGTGTGGAAACGCATAATGTGTGAGCAAGCTGTGTCTTCCCTGATCTGATTAGAAGTGTTGAGCATGCAGTTAAAACCAAAGTATACCAGTATGGAAGCAACAGAGAATAAGTACCGAGGATTCTGGTCAAGTAATTTAGACATAGAAATCCATGAAACTCTCACCTGAATTCACCAAAGGCTTCTGTAATTGCTAGCGTTTCAACTCCACCTGCACAGATGATCGGAAACAATTTCATTCGAGATACAGCTTGTATTGTATTATTTATGAAATCAACTTCAGTGTTTAGAGTTACCCCCTAAGAGTTCGTCCAAAGCTTGGCTACCAGTTGTTATCTTAACCACAGCTTTCCTCTGTTTCAACAAACAGATATTGGAAATCGGGTTAGAAAATCTGGAAGCCATCGACACTCGAGAAAAAAAAAGAGTTATTAACGTACATGCCTCGGAAAATTAAAACCAACAGGACAAACGTGCTTACCTTCAGAAGAGCATCACTTCCAGTGATGTATCCGAAATTCTAAGAAAATAAGAGAGTGACAGTAACATCATAGAATATTAACTCTCGGACTGCAGGAAAGAAAAGAGGAACAGGTAAAGTTGTTACCACAATCTTTTCAGCAGCTTCGCAAATCTTATCAACTTTTGCCTCAGACAAACCTTTTATTCCCGTCAAGCACTATACAGAAACAAGTGTATAAAACAATCTTGACATTGAATCTTCAAAACAAAGTTCTGTAGATTCATTTTCACCTTCTTTGTTTGCATCATCAAGCCATTGCAGGTATAGATCCCTGCATCCTGGAGCTTTTTGACATCCCCAGCATTTATTCCATGAGCTATCACTGCAACAAAGACAAGGAAGCTTTACCTCAATTATAATAAACTCTCTGATAGACTGGAACTCAGAAATTACTATTCAGATAAAGATGAGAAATGAAGCAAGACAATAAGTTTTTGAGCAAAATTCTCCAGAAAATAGAGACTCATCGTGCGTAAAAGAACAGATAGTTTTGTGATCCCAATCATATAGCAGATTATAGACAATAGATTTTTGGGTTGAAGTACTGAAAACACATCTCTGACTAGTCCTGTCAATCAGCAAACATCATCAACTTCTGACTTGTTATACACAAGGAATTCCAGCAACAAAGCGTGACTATTCAGCTGAAAAACAAAAGCAAACAGCAAACAGATCCCAAAGCTAACTGCGAAGGCAGAAGCACAACCTAAGCTTAACGTATTTCTCGGTCTGGTTATCTCGTTCTCACGTCGATCGTTGTAAGACTAACATTTTACCAAGCAGAGAATACTCCAGAATCAAACCGATCATGCAACATCAGAAATTAAGCTAAATTTTGGTAAGGAATATAAATTCAGTACAGACGAACTTATTTTACATTCATTTGTAATCAAATGAAAACTAACCGAAGAATACTCATCGAATCAGAAGAAAAACTCACAAATTACTCAAAAATTCAGTTCGGTGTACGAATCCGTCCAAAGGTAAAACTCTCCGAATTCAAAAGCACCTTATAATATCAAAAATCGCTGAAGAATAAAAATGTTAAACCGAAACTACACACCTTTGACCACTAACTAAAAGGATGAACATGGAAAATAGATGATATCGACTGTTTAGAAATAAAAAATGAAAAATATACTGAAATATGGCAAAGAAAAAGATAATGAATAGAAATGGAAAGTTACGTTTATCAATGGCTTCGAACAAGTCTTCTTCATCTTCGGTCTCTTCTCTTTCAACTAGCTGTAAGTGTTCTTCGGACCTGATCACAAAATCCGCATACACTAAGAAATTTAAAAATATTGTTGGAGATTTTTGAAAACATAACAGAATTACATGATTATACATCTGAAATTAAGAAAACTGATAATAGTTATTGAAGATCACTTGAAAGCTAGCGCAGCCATGTTTGATTTTCTGAAACTCGAGAGAGAAACTGCGTGATTTTAGAGAGAGAGAGAAGCGCGGTTGTAAACTGTGTACAAAACGTGATTTGAAATGATGCGGGATGGCAGAGAGGGACAATTTAAAGCGCGAAACAGATTGGACTTCGTGGATTCTGTAGATTTTTGTTTGGGCTTTTCTGTATGTTGATATTGGGCCTCACAAAATTTAAGCCCATCTATTTAATAAGGCCTAATGCTTATAAAGTGCAGAACAAAAAACAGAAAAAAGCATCACTGTGTTTAATCAATGCTTCCGATCAAAATATTATAACAAAACAATATATATATATATATATAAAATTTAACAATACCCTTTAAAAAAACAAGTTTCGAGGTCAAAAACACAGTGAAGAGCATTCAATAGTATAAAAAAAAGTACAAAAAAGGCGCCACATCATGGCTGAAAACGTTTCGTTTAATAAAAAATCGCTTAATCAAATGATTTACCATACGGTGAATCGTTTTAACAAATCATTTCTCTTATGAAATTAACGTTTAAAGCGGTCTATCCGTAAAGCGGGTGTTTTTTCTTACGTTTTTTATTATGTTTTTAAATATACATTAACATTTTTAAAATAAAGCACTCAAATATGTTAAAAACTTGATTAGACGTTTCACCATAAGAGAAAAATACTTTGATAAAGTATTTATTTTACGGTGAAACGCCTAATAAAAGTATTTCAACCAGCATTCGAATATTTTTCAAGTGCTTGCAGAATAGAGAAGAAAAATTAAAATGTGTAAAAAATTTATTGTTTTTACGTGAATTTCGTGCTAATACTCCTCTCCAACTCGAACAAAACGAATGGTAGGAGGTTTTTGGAAATTTTTGTTGGAGGTGAAGGGCTTTATTGGGGAGTTACTAATTAGTTTGCGTACACATAAGTAAATGGCCAACTTTCATGAAAATGCAGTTGCGTTTGGCGCTGTACCGCCTCGAGTGGGAGAGGTAATGGTTGTCGTTTTGCACAAAATTACATTAGAGGGGAGTAGTACTAGGCCCGCTTGCCCCACTTCCACTCTTTGCACTCCACCTAACAATTCACTACCTAGAACATTCTAGGCCTCAAGCTCAAAGGCTCTCAGAATTTGAAATCTTCTGGTAATGGTGTAGGCCACAACTCCTATAGGACGAGTCGAGCTCCACCAAGCCACAAGATCCAGTCCACGTGACTTCAGTAACTTTTAGTAGACCCAACCTTACTACGTGGATCCATAAATATCCACCCCCTTGTTACCCTGCATGCACTATAAATACCATCACCCCCGCATTCCTCTTCCACTCACAACTGAGGAAAAGCATAGGATTTGTCGAAAACCCATCAAACAAGCAAGTTTGAAGAGCTGTTTGGTTTCAAATTAATACCTTTTTGATTATTTTTGTTGGCTGCTCTGTTCTGTTCTGGTCAAGTTGAATAAAAATGGCGGCATCCATGCAATCGTTTCTTGCTAGCCCCGTCGCCGGTGGCATGTCAACCCGAAATGGGTTCAACAGGATTGGTTCTTTCAGCGTTAATCTTCCTAAGAGAGCCAAGGTGATGAGAGTCAGAAGCATGGCTGAGGTTAGTTTTGATCTCTATCCTCAAACGTTATTTCCACTGGTTGATTAACTTTCGTAAGCGTGCCAACTATTGATCCTATGTATGGGTTTGAACAAGCAGGAAAACGAATCTCCGCAGCAATCCCAGCCAAATCCTGTGGATGTACCTAAACCAAATCAGCCAAATCCCATCCCCACAAAGCCAAAGGTAACGTTTTCTTTCTGACTCTTGGTTTGCTTTCTCGGCTCAGCCGGGGTTCTCAAGTGTAATTTTTGGTTCTTGCATTTTCAGGTGAGCACTAAGTTCGAGGATATTCTTGCATTCAGCGGTCCGGGGCCGGAGAGGATCAACGGCCGGTTGGCCATGATTGGGTTCGTGGCGGCGATGGGCGTGGAACTCTCCAAAGGTGAAGGTTTGTTTTCTCAATTGAATGACGGCGGGTTTCAGTGGTTCCTTGGGACTAGCATTGTGCTGTCTTTGGCTTCCTTAATTCCTCTGTTTAAAGGAGTGAGGGCAGAAACAGAAACTGCGGGAGTGATGAACTCTAATGCTGAGCTGTGGAATGGTAGATTTGCTATGTTGGGCTTAGTTGCTCTTGCATTTACTGAATTTGTTAAAGGAGGTGCTCTTGTCTAGACCCTCATCTCATGCAATGCCATATTAATGAAATCCAGATTCTCCTAAAACAGTGTACATTATTAACTATATATAAATAGAATGGTCGAAAAAAGAAAATGCTTCAAATCATAAATGTACCAAGTAAAACAATACAAGATGAACATTGTTAGCTCCATCTATTCTCCATTAAGCACCTGCTCAAGAGGAAAATGAAGGGCTCTTCGTGTGATAATTGGGAATCAATAACTTGATAGCTAAACTGGGATATTCAATCGAGTTGCTCTTATTTGATTACAACGAGATTACTAATCTGCTAATGTAGGGAGGGAAAAGAAGGAAAGGGGAAGGGAAACTGGGTTTTTTCTACTCTCATGGATGTATATAAACAAAAAAGAATAGACAAAAATACAATTTTATATTACATATCTGTATCTATTTACACCAAACGGGGACATCTTCAGACATTGTTACTCCCGGCTATATCTGTTGCACTAATTTCTCCACCTGCATCTGAAGGTCATCAGGTCCATCATCAAGAACACCATTTTCAAGCTTCTCCATCTCCACCACCTGTTTCTAACCAAATTGCAATCAAAAACAGGATCTCATCTTGAACTAAATATGGATATCGTATTTAATCCAGACAAACAAAATCGGAATGTATTAACGTCTACTATCTTCATTAGAAAATTGGTCAGATTGGATGAACCAATTGTAATCGATACGCAAAACAATTTAATCATGTGGCATTATCGAAGTAACAATCCTACCAAAACAGATGATGTTTCAATAAAAGCACCAATGAAATTCTGAACACTCACTTTTAGAGGGAGGTCTACTGGGAATAAATTAATGCTGTTTGGGTTGAAGCTGAGGGTGCTGCAATGTAAACAAGAAGATAAGTTATCCGGAACTGGCAAACTTATATAGATAGTTGAATATAAAGATCCAAGGACTGATTACAAACTACCAGTTCCTTCAACTACGACATTTAAATACGTGATAATAAATCTTAAATGGACGGCTTAAGGTTGTATATAGGATAAAAATCAAATCATGCCAAAATTGTCATTTGAACAAACTGCATACACTGGATCATCTTTTTATTCTTCCTTCAGTGTAATTTCTACCCTATCGGAAAAGGGAGGAGAATGGGTCGGGGGATGGGGAAAGAACAGCACCTTCTAAACCTAGCTGATAAGTTTTAAGTCACTGATTAATATGAAAATCCTTGGAAGGGGACCATAAGAACAGAGAAAAGGCAAATATATTACCTGTGGTACAAAACCAGCTGCCACACATATGGAGTGAAGAACTCTTCAGGATGACTCTCTTGTTCATACGTAAACCGTAATTGTGTGAACATCTACAGGGAGGGGAGAAAGAGGATAAAGGTTTCCATGCTATGGTAAAACATAAATTGAACAACAAAAACCAATGAATTTGTTGAAGCAAAAACCTTTAAAAAATAATTATATCTACATGCCTATAGAGTTCAGACCTTTATGCCTTCACCTCTCCAGGATCTGCAGTTGATGACTATAACTTCAAGAACTTTCTCCACTGACCACTCACCATCCATGTTCTGAGCATCCATTCGACTATTGAAGAAGTCTAAAACCTACGAAGTCACAAGGCATTGCAAGAAAACAAAACCGCAATTCATTAAGCTGTCTACCACCATAACAAGTATACAATATCCGAACATCCAACAAAATTTGACCACTCAATTTGCTGAGTGAAATATTTCTATGGCAGAGACATACTGTAAATATGTTTTCAAGCAGCTCATTAAATCTGGGATGATTTCTGAAAGGTTGAAATACCTCCTGCCTATGCATAATTGCATAAACAACCTGCCAGCGACAAATAGGAATTATTCAAATAATTGACAACTTTCAGTGTAATTCTTGAATCTTGCTAATTATAAAGAACCAAAGAAAAATTTTATCAATCACTTCTAATCTAAACAACGATACCTCCGGATTCCGTGGCAATGTGTAACTCAGGATTGCATTTAATATTTCCAGAACAATTCTCAAGAAGTCGGTGTAAATATGCAATTCTGCTGACTGCAATAATACAACAATAAGAAACAGTAAATTAAAAGTAGAAAACATTAGAGCATGAGGCTCATAATAAGACGTAATCAAAAGGAAGGAGATGACTTCACTACCGCATCTTCCGGGAGATTGTCTTCTTCTCTCGATTCACCATTAGGCATATGCATCTTGTTATTTGTCATTTCAGCTAATTTGTTGTACCTAAATTGGTTTGCAGGGATAAGAAATAGAGTTCCCAAAAGCAAATAAGTGACTGGAGTCACTGACCAGTTAAGATATGAAAAACATATGGAAGCACTTTCTCAAAAGAGACAGAAGAACCTACTTGCGCGCAAGCATATCAAAAAGGCTGACTAATCTCTGTGATGCATAAGCACTAATCCGATGAACATGAGGAGCCATGTTCGCCAAAGTTGCAAGACAATTTGTGTGGAGATAAACATCCTGTTTCACAACATAGGTCAAGCCATAGCAGCAGCCAATGTTACCCAAAAAAAACCTCTTTTCACCATCAAAAAGTAATTTTAAGGAAAAAAAAAAAAAAAAGCAATATCCACATATTGAACTTGGAAATAAATATAACAAGGGGATGCACGAAGAGGACAATAATGAGCAAATGTGATAAAATGATATCTAGTGATATTTTTAACTCACAAAAGGGACACATGTCATGATGATGCACGGTTTCCACAAAGAAAAGGACACGGGCAGGAACCAATTAACTAGAATAGCAAAATAAAGAGTAATGATCAGTAAAGATGGTTGAAATCATACCCGAAGTTTAGATAAGTTATATTTCACAGTCCTGATTAGAATTATGACCATTAGAGAGCCAAGAGATGTTTCATGGAGGCGACGATCCTCATACCATGGAACACTGGGTAGCATCTACAAGGTAAATTAGTTAAGCAGTATACTTATCTTCATTCCAAGTACAAGATTAGAGAGGCTATACTTACCAGTCTGTGAATGCTGGCATTGAAGGACGAATCTTGACTAAGTATAAGAAGGATAATCAGCACCATGTAAATTTGATTTGACGTCCTTCTTGATGCGTTATATAAAGTCTCCAGCATAGGCATCAACTGTAAATTCACTAAGCAAATCAAATCAAGGTAAAAATTCCTTTGATCTAGTACAACAGGATATATTCAGCAGCAATATTTTTAAACGAGTTTTCAAAAAGAGATGAGAAAAAGGAGTGCTACAACTTCATACCAAGGTATCGAGGTCTGTCCGCACCAGAACATACTCTAGAAAAGCAGAGTTCCCTTGCACCATTGAATACAGTAGGATAATAGATCTCTCATCAGACAAACACCTGTGCATGATCCACATATGAATGACAAAAAGCCACAGTCAAAGGCAAGAACTCTGAGATAACTATCCTAAGTATCAAGGATGGAATTCAAGTCATAAGCTTCCAAAACTACAATCTTGTTCTAGTTGTGCAATTCATGCTGAAAAGAAGAAACTAATACTTACATGGCAAGAGTATCAAAAAGAGAAGCAAAAGGTAACTTAACATGAGGAACAACATTTCCTTCAACGTCTGCACGATCAACTGTAGGCGGTAGATGAGAAAAGTAAGAATTATATTAATCACAAGCTATCAAAAGGATAAAAAGTTAGGGACCTCACATTCAATATCTCGAGCATTTTCCAAGGCCTTGCGATAAGGGTTTTCAGAAAAATATGCTTCTTCCTTGGGAAGAGAATCTGAGCTATAACCAACTTTATCTTTTACATAATCCACTCCAACACATTTGCGATAATGGATAAGAACAAGTAAAACATTAAGGCTACTTTCTGCTAATGGACTTTTAGTAGCTTCTCCAGCAGAGCCAACAAAGAAACTAAGTGGGAACAGCACCAAATTTGCTGCAAGACTCGCAAGAAGGGGGGGAATCAATGTTAGGGCTACAGGAACAATTCTAAACATAGATTAGGCAAGAAGCATTACAAACAGAAAAAGACAAGGAAAAAAATGACCAAATTACAAATATAAAAGCTAAAATATGGAATAGATTGATTGAACACAACTTAGATGCCATTTGAAAGCCTAAGCATGCCATCTAAAAAGAAAAACTATCTGATTTACTTGCAGAACTAAAAGTAAACATGCAAACATGTCATCATAAATTGTACAAGAACATAAAGAAAATATTCACAGGTAAAGGAATAACATAATATCCAAACTTTTTAGTTATATAAAATGCAAGATGTTCAACCACAATCAATATTTTAATTAACGAGCATAAATAAACTTTGCAAAACATACCAGATAGCTGCACATCAAAACCCATTCACATTTAAAGAAGCAAAAGAATGCAACATATAAACGGTTACATCACTAATTACAAATCACTATATGTGTGTCTGCCATTCTTTTATGTAGATTGGTACATGTACTCATATATTGCAAAATACCACAACCTGATGCTGAATTCAGCATATTCTTTAAAACATAAATCCTGCATAGAAGCTAACCGATAAATATCATATGTTCCAAAATCTGAGAGGTGTAAAGACAAAACAGAGAATGAGATAAGTGATGAATAAGAGGAGAAGAATAGATATTTCACATGGAAAGGGGGACTGGTGGGGTGGTAAGGGCGAGGGAAACAAGTGAGAGGTCTTGGGTTGAAGAGTTCCAACTTACAAAAAAAGAAAGAGAGATATTACATACCAGCTGCAGAACCAACTCTCTGTAGAACACCAGGCTGGTTATCTTCAGAGAATATGCTGTAAGACGAACTATTAATGGAGAAGTTAGGTTGTCTGGTGTAGTTTAGGAGTAGCTTGCACACGACCAAACTAACCAAAGAACTTTCCTGCAAAATGGATAAAAGTGCTAAAATTTTGATAATTGACCCGAGTAAAACTGAAGCATAAACTAACATTTCTTTGGGTTACCTGAACCATCAATGCATCAATAAATGGGTGGATATCATCAGGACCTGGTGATGGTCCACTGAGAAGCTGAGTTGACATGGCTATGAGCATGAAATTAAGTAGTTCATGGTGCAAAAGGTATGTGTCGTCGCTGTGGGAAAAAGTCATAAGAATCAGAATCACAAAGCAACCAGCTCAAGAACAAGAGAAACTTGCAAAAGATTAGAAACATACCTAACGTCTACTTTGCCAATAAATGTTAGGACACTAAGCATGACCAGATGCTGAATGCTGTGATCTGCTAAAAGGGGGGAAAACGTGTAAGTGAAAAACAGGCATCATAAGGAAAGAACTACAAGAAGAAAGCACCATTAGTAAAGTAAGTGGTTCACCCATTGAGAAAGTGCTTGGTAATGTCTCACTTCCATCCATAGAAAGGTATAACTCTTCGAAATTGTCACTTTTGGTGTTCTCAATCAAGTACTTGAGGAAAATGGAGGAGATGTATAATGCATTGAGGGCTTTCTCGAGGGCAGCAGAGGGCACACCAGAACTGGACACACATTCTTGCAAGCACCACACAAGGTGGATTAAAATCTTTGCAAGATGCCTTGTGTGACAGTTATTCTGAGCTGTAAAAGTTTGACAAAAGAAAAAGGGAACAATTAAAAATTTCATATGGATATCGTTTACAGAACAGACTCTTCATGTTTTTCCTAAGATTGATCATGGCAAATGATTTTAATGCTGATTGATTTGGTCCAACATGATACAACTTTTAAACTTTTTCTTTCCAAGTAAACAAGATAGATATAAACCTCCAGTAGTTTTTCCTTTAGTACTTGCTATGTTTGAAATTTTGAATCTTCAACGAGCAAAAATCAGGAACAAAAAGCTAGAGGTAGAAATTTTCCCAATATTACCTTTTCAAAAATCATTTCTTTAATTTAATCAAGAAAGGGGGTAGTTGGAAAGAGAGAATGGCTGCGAAATTAGATAATTAACTTTAAATTCCCAATAACTAAGAGAGTAAAGGCCTACACTTCTTTGGCAAAGGCTGGCACAAACAAAACTGATTCAATGTTTCTCCTACAACAATCAAATTGCAACAAGGTAACCCTCAACAACCACCACGTTTAACCGTGTCACAATCAAGATACTAAATGGAACTATTCCCAAATCAAGAATATATCAGAAGCAGCACATTTTTATTAATTTTAAAGAAACTTGCTAGAGCAATTATTGGAACCGTAACAAAGTTTAGGCTGTCAGGCATGCATTGACATGGAAACTGGTAAGCACTAGTTCATCAAAGACACTAAATCACCATGCATTTATAAGTTCATCAAGGTTGAAAGTTCTCGTGCTTCATTTTCATAATATTTAGCTCAATAAGCATGCACTGAATATCTAAATACAACCTTTACCCAACCGCACAGTACTCAGGAATCACGATTTCAAAACAACTTGAAACACTTTGACCGCACCGGAAACTCAGAAAACGGCAATGCAACCACCGACAATCATTATTCTAAAAAAAATTACCGAACAATATTATTAATAAAAATAATAATGAAAATTTGAACTGACCGAAGAGTTGACAAGCTTCAAGGACACGATCAGAAGGCAAACTGAGATCCACAGGCAACTCGAGGAGCTTCTGCCAGTAATCAGAGTCGAGAGGATACGACTTCTCCCCAACCAAACCTCCAATTAAATATTCCGCAGTTTCCGCCGGCCTCATTTCCCCGCTGTTCCACCGCGGCGTCGATGGTGCTCCTCCCATTGTCTTCTCTCCCCGCTCTGATTCTCTCTGGCACAGACACACACAAACACACTCTCTCTACAATTCCGTATATAAATTCAGAGGTAGATATTTATTAATTGAAATGGTGATCTTTTTCTTCTTTTAGGCTGAATCGGAATGGAAATTGGGGAACAAAACTTTGATTTTGGATCTGATAAGAGACATTAATAAGAACAATATTAGTTTACTTAAGAAGAAAAAAGAAACAGCGAGAGAAAGCAGCTTACGGAGGAAGGTTTTAGAGGAGAGTTTGAAGGAAGAAACAAATAAAAATACTCCCCTTTTTACATTTATTCCCTGTTTTTTTTTTTCAACTTTTTTGGGATGGCAAAATTGAAGTATACGAAATTCAGGAAAATTGTAGCGGTCGCTTGGGGATGGAGGATGATGTATTGTGCTGAGGCAATCAGGATTAGTATGGGGTTGAACTTGGAAGGGAAACGGTTTGACGATATTACCCCTCCCTGTTTTTCTTTATTTTTTCCCTCTCCAATAAAGGAAATAAGGTGGTTAGGAGACTATGACAGGATTAGAACACCTTCTAAATTTTATGGGAAGTTTATCCATAAAATAAATACATAATAAGCTATTTCATTTGTTTTGAAAAACATAAAATCATGTTATTGATTTGGATTTGTCGTACTAGAAATGTGAGTACAGAAAATACATATCATTATTTTCTTGAATGTTGATATTGTTGTGAAACTGATCGTTGAGATGAGAACGAATAATGATAAATAATTTTGACATTCAATTTACGTCGATAATACCCCACGCAAGCACGCACGATATCATATTGAAGAAATTTGGAAGTGTCCTTATGTTGATGTAATGATTAATATTATTTTATTTTAGTAATTTTATGAAAATTTTATCTGTAAAATGGTTATATAATACGTGTATCCCGTCAATTTCTATATGTTGACTAACCGCCACTCTCATCACCTTCTTCCCTCGCACGTGTGATTTTCACGTGCGCGTCCTGTGCAACAGATCACCTTTCACACATTAATTCTTTTTTTCTTTTTTTTAAATTTTATGTAATGACTAATTAAAAAAATGCCATACTTTATTTATAATTTTTAAATTTTTTATTCTTATGTATATTTTTTAACTTCAAGCTATTTTTTCTTTTTAAAATTTTGAAAAAAATTATTCTTAAATAAAAATTATTTTTTAAATAAAAAAGATTTGTTTGCATCTATTTCGAAAAAAACAAGTGCAAACAAGTTATGCATGTGTTATCCAAAAACTTGTCATTTTGATGATGTTCAATCAGAAAAGATGGCTGGCGAGTTCTTGGTTTGTTAGGAAGTGCACGACCACTTTTCCTTTTGCCCTTAATCGGTTTTCATCTTGTTCCACACGATTTCTTTCTCAAAGGTATATTTCTATTTTTCTTCTTTCTTGGAATGACATCTTTTAATTTTGTGATCCTTCATTGGTCTGGGATATCGTCACTGCTTTCTTTATTACATGCTCCATCATTGACATGTGAGAGTATAGGAGATCCAACTGTATTAGCAACCTCTTGTTTCAATTCAGTTTCTCTAACTCCTGATTCATTGAAACGAAAAAAAAAATAGGTGGAGGAGAAACATTGACATATGTTGTTCTCATTGTTACACATAATTTTGTTATTCAATTTACGTTGATTGTACCCTACGCATGCACGCACGATATCATATCGGCAAAATTTGAAAGTGCACCTATGTCGATGTAATCATTAATATTTATTTATTTTAGTAATTTTATAAAAATTTTATCTGTAAAATGGTTATATAATACACATATTTTGTCTGTTTTTAAAGAAGTAGAATCATATTAGTCTATCATATTAGAAATGTGAGTACATAAAATACATATAGTTATCTTCTTGAATGTTGATATTGTTGTGAAGTTGATCGTTGAGATGATAAGAGATAATAATAAATAATTTTGACATTCAATTTACGTCGATTACACCCCATGCACGCACGCACGTACGCACAATATCGTAACGACGAAATTTGGAAGTGCACTTATGTGATGTAATCATTAATATTTATTTATTTTAGTAATATATGGGACGTTTATCTGTAAAATTGTTACCCAATACGCGTATTCCGTCAATTCCTATATGTTGACCAACCACCACTCTCATCACCTTGTTCCCTCGCTCGCGCGTGTAATTTCACATGTGCATCGTGTGCAACACATCACCATTCACACACTAATTTTCTTCTTCCTTTTTCTTCTTTATTTTTTATTTTTTATTTTATTTAATGACTTATTAAAAAAAGGTCATACTTTATTTATAATTTTTTAAAAAAATTATTCTTATATTTTAACTTAAAGCTAAACATTTTTATTCTTAAACAAAAATTATTTTTAAATAAAAATATTTGTTTATTTCCAAAAAAAAGGTGCAAACAAACTATACCTGTGTTATCCGAAGGCTTCTCATTTTGATGATGTTTAGTCAGAACAGATGGCTAGCGAGTTCTTGGTTTCTTGGGAGGTGCACTGTAACATCCCGTCCCACATCGTTAGTTTACAACTTGAGTAACTTGTATGTAACTTCCAGTCTCATAGGCTATTAATAACTTGGGTTAACCATTTTGGGCTAGCGAGAACAAAGCCTGAAAGTTTTTGGGTCAGTCTATGGGACTGAGATGTTACAGTGGTATCAAAGCCGACAAGTGCTATGTCACCGCTGAGCCCAATGGGACAAGTGACGGGAGCTGTCTCTAGAGTCCCACTCCGGGGGAAGACTGGGTCATAAGTGCTTGCTTTTTGGGCTTTGCGAGGACGCAAAGATCCAAAGGGGGGGAGATTGTAACATCCCGTCCCACATCGTTAGTTTACAACTTGAGTGACTTGTATATAACTTCCAGTCTCATAAGCTACTAATAACTTGGGTTAACCATTTTGGGCTAGCGATGACGAAGCCTGAAAGTTTTTAGGTCAGTCCCTTTGAGCTCAAAGGGACAAGTGCTATGTCACCGCTGAGCCCAATGGGACAAGTGATGGGAGTCACCTCTAGAGTCTCACTCCGGGAGAAGACTGGGCCATAAGTGCTTGCTTGTTGGGCTTTGCGAGGACGCAAAGATCCAAAGGGGGGGGGGGGAGATTGGGACAGGATAACATCCTGTCTCACATCGTTAGTTTACAACTTGAGTTACTTGTATATAACTTCCAGTCTTATAGGCTACTAATAACTTGAGTTAACCATTTTGGGCTAGCGAGGACGAAGGCTGAAAGTTTTTGGGCCAGTCTATGGGGTTGAGATGTTACATGCACGACAACTTTTTCTTTTGCCCTTAATCGGTTTCATATTGTTCCACACGATTTATTTCTGAAAGATACATTTTCATTTTTCTTATTTTTTGGAATGACATCTTTTAATTGTGTGATCCTTTCTTGGCCTGGGATATCATCACTTCTTTCTTTATTACATGCTATATCTTTAACATGTGAAATTATAAGAATGTTAGTATACATAATACATATAATTATCTTATTGAATGTTGATATTGTTGTGAAATTGGTCGTTGATACGATAAGAGATAATAATAAATAATTTTGATATTCAATTTACGTCGATTATACCCCACGCATGCACGCACGATATTATATCAGCGAAATTTGAAAGAGCACATATGTCAATGTAATCATTAATATTTATTTATTTTATGGGAAGTTTATATATAAAATGATTACATAATATACGTATTCCACCTGTCTCGAAGAAAATAAAATCATGTTATTAATCTATTGTATTAGAAATGTGAGTACATAAAATACATATTGTTATTTTCTTGAATGTTGATATTGTTATGAAACCGATCGTTGAAATAATAAGAGATAATAATAAATGATTTCGACATTCAATTTACGTCAGTCAATTATATCCCACGCATACACGCACAATTTCCTATTGGTGAATTTGGAAGTACACTTATGTGGATGTAATCATTAATATTTCTTTATTCTAGTAATTACATCAAATGACATTCATTATTATTCCAAAAATGAAATGAGGGGTATAAATGTAATTGTGTAAAAAATAAATAATATCGGGAGGAAAAAGAAGGGCAATTTGGTGAATTGAAGTCTTAGGTTAGTGGAGGTGAGGAGGAGACTATTCTGCAGTCTACAAGGGATCCCAAGTTCCTGATTCTACGTGCAAACCACTCTTGGTGTGTGAAATCAATAAAAAACATTTTGAATTTTAAGAACTAGGAACGAATAACAAGACCTCTCAAGTTCAGTGATTCTAGTCTTGTTGTATTAATTGAAACACGGTATTTTAATACACATCTCTTTTGTTTTAAAATATAAGAAATTCTTTTATTAATTAATAATTAAACTTTAAAAATAAAAAAATTGATACTCCTTTTATCCTAAAATAGTCATCTTTTTACCTTAAATTAATGGTATTTCTTTGTCCTATGAAAATATTATTATTTTTATATTTTTACTATTCATCCATATTATTTTAATATATAAATTAATATAATTATGCATAATTCTTATGTAATTTACGCAGCGGAGGTCGGACTTTGGGGTTTGATTGATTTGATTAATCCTTCAAAGAATTGTCCCAGGTGGGTTTTGTGCGCTAAATATTTGGTTGGTTTTGATTAATTTTTTATTATTAAATTATTTTGGGTTCTACAAAATTTAATAATTAAAATTGTTTATGAAAATTATTATTAATTATATGTATATCTAAAGATTAAATTATATTTTTAACCCTTATATTTGTTAAATAAATTGTTTTTACCCCTTACATTTTAAAAATATACTATTTAATCTTTATAATGTCTATTTTATCTAAACTGTCTAATTTTCTTCATGAATAATGTATAAAAAATTTTCAATGAATGATATAATAGTTTAAATATCAATGTATACATTAAAACATTTAAAATTTAAATCAGATTATGAAAACTTAAAATGATTAGTTTTTTTCAATGAATTTCATATTAGTTATATATAAATTTTAATCATTTGATTTAAATTTTAAAATTTTTTTTAACAGTTAAATTAATATTTAGACTGCTATATGTAGGCTGTATATGTCCTATACTGTCCTCCTATAGTAGTAGCGTTCTCCGTCTCCATCCCTATTTTTTGATCTTCTGCCAATTGCGTTATGCGCGTTAGACCTTCTAAAGTTTGCAGCCTAAGTATGTAAATGGCAAAGTGTCCTCCTGCATCCCTAATAGATCCAAGATCTGCCCCCTTCTAGGCAAGGGACACTTTTTTGGAAAAATTATAACACTTTCGAAAGATTTACTTTTTGTATATTTCTTACTCATATAATCTTAGAAAATACCTTAACCTTAGAGCCCTCAAAGATCTCGTTGCTCCACTCGTGAAAACTAGGATATCATATGCAAAAGCCAATTGAGAAACTGTCGTAGAACCCGGCAGTGAATAGTCTGAAGAAATTTATCTAGACTTCACCCGAACCTTTAAACCCCTGGAAAAAGCCTCTGTGAGAAGAATAAATAACAATGGGGAGAGTAGGTCTCCCTGTTTGAGTCCTCGAGATGCCTGAAAATAGCCAACTGGTGTTCCATTCAAAAGCAAATAAAATCATCCTCCCGCTAGAACATTCATCACCAACCCCACAAAATGCAAAGGGAAACCTATCTTCAACAAAATTTGCTTAAAAAAAGACCAAGAAACCCTATCAAAAGCCTTGGTCATATCTAACTTAATCAAAATGTTGTGTCCTTGCGCACGATCCTCAATAAACTACACAAGATCCTGGGCAAGCAAGATATTGTAAAAAATTTCCTTTCCTCTCACGAAACCCGATTACTTCGAAGAAATAATCTGAAGCAAAAGAGGCTGCAAGCTATTTTTAAGAATTGATGAAAAAATTTTGCTTACAAAAGTGCACAGACTAATTGGTCTAAAGTCATAGAAAGTTGAAAATGCAGCCTTTTTATGAATAAGCGCAATAAAAACACTTCCAAAAGCTCAGGGCACACAGGAACCCCAAACATAAGCTCCACACAAGCAGAGATTAAATCCAGACGAATCACATCCCATGCTGCCCTAAAAAAACTCCTATAAAAGCCATCAGGGCTCGGAGCACTATCTTCTGAAAACCAAAAATCACATATTTAATCTCAGATTTTAGAATAGGAGACACTAGACTCTGTTGACTGTCCTCATTTAAGAATTACGAAATGCTCTCAAGCAGGTGCGAAACAATAACCTAATCAGGCTCCCCTCATGACGCAAGCAGCTGAGAAAAATAATTTACTGCTTCTGCCTCAATAGCCTCAATTTCCATGATCCACTGACCGTCAATTTTAAACTTGTGAATGGTCTAGTGACTCACCCTTTCTTTCAAAGAAGCATAAAAAAAGCCGAGTTACAATCTCTTTCACGCAGCTAACGAACCTTTGACTTCTGACGAAGAAAAATCTCATGTTCCTTGAGATGTTGAAAGTACATTGCTTGCGCTCTAGAGCATTCCGCCCTTGTTCCTTTCGAAGAAGCAGCCTGCAAATATTTTTCCTTAGTTAACAACTTCTCTTCACTCTCCTTCAAATTAATGAAAACATCTCCAAAGGTCGTCTTGTTCCAAGTCTTTAGGACCATTTTTATTCTCCTTAATTTGATTGACCTTTCCCCCGAACCGGTTGGATCCAATTCTCCTCAACCACCTTCATAAAACTTGGTCGGTGCAACCACATCAGTTGGAAGCGAAATGGCTTGGGACTAGAGCTTGCAACCAATTGTCCTTGATATAACAAGGGACAATGATCATAACATGCCTTGGATAGGTTATGCAACACATTCACGTGCAACAAAGAAAGCCATTCTAGGGAAAACAAAATACGATCCAAGCGCTTTTGCACGAAGCTCGCCGACCTATTTCTACCCTAAGTAAAATCCCGACTCACAAAAGGAATTTATGTTCATAAGGGATATTTATTAATAGTTTGGACAGTCAAGTAGTAAATGTAATTGTTAGAAATTTTGAAAATAATTGATAATTTGTCCAAATTCCAGGAGAGGTAATTCACCCTTTATTTTATTTTAATAAATTGTATTTTAGGCCTTAACTCCTATAATTATCAATTTAACATTTTAATTCTTTGGTCTTTGCCATTAAGTCCCAACTTAAGTTCTTTTGGGGTTGGAATTCAAAAATCTTGGGTTCATTTTTGGCAAGACCGCCACCCTCCTCCACGGCCTCTTTTTCACGACTTCGGGAAACTGCGAAATCAGCTCCGCCAGGCGACTCTCGGCCTCTCTCCAGCAGTTTTTTGGGCCTCGACTCCAGCTCAGGAACATCCACCACCTCTAATTTCAGCTTAATAGCTCTGCGTCTCCACTTCTTCGAGCTTTGGATTTCAGCTGCCCTTTTTCGGGTTTCAACTCTGGCGACCCTCCGGCCTATTCCAGTTGCTGCAAGTAGTTCCTTTAGCATCCCCCAAGCTCTAGGTAGCTTTAGCTCCAGCCCAAGATATCCATTTCGACATGTTCAATTTTCGGACCGTGGAGGTGAGCTTCGGTCAACTTGAAGAATTCTAGTTCTTGCTTAGTTTAAATTGATTCTTAGCTTTCCGAAAATTGTTTTAGTTAGCTAGAAACTCAACTGGAGTTTGGAAATAATTTTTGGAAGGTTGGATAGCTGGATTGGGTTTTTGGGACCAAGAGGTAGAAACAAGGATTCAAGCTCCAATCTTCAATTCATCCAATCCAAGGTAGGAACGTTCAATTTAGTGTCTAAAGTGCTGAATTACATTGGATTGGTAAAGAAATAATCTTAATTGATTGTTCACCCTTGTTGTAGAAGTTCGGGCAGCAGGGGTGATGTTTCCCTTTGGAGGTTTCGTCCATTTGTTGTTGCTAACTAAAGGCAATAGCTAATGATTAAGTAATTGGTTCATGAATTGGGTTGTGATTTTGAGAGCTGGGGTAATTAGTGAAGTGTGAGATTTTGTTTTAAGTGGAATTCAATGGTGAGTTCTTTTATACTTGAAGTTCAGATGGGCTGCCCCGAAGTTCAGTTGAAAGTTCATTATCTGTTTTATTGGAGGGTAGAGTATTACTTTCTGATTCTTTTTAATCCCTCTTTCCTCAGCCGTGGCATTGACAGGAGTTATGCTTTAGGTTGTCTTATGTTTTTATTTGATGTAATGTTCATATACGAGTTGGCATTGAAGTATAGTATATGAATTCTGCATTTTGCTTGTTTTCAATTGCTTAAGTTTTCCTAGCTTTGTCTTCTTAGTACAAGAAATACTCAAAACTGCAGTTCTTGCTTGAATGCTTTTTAAAATAAGACTTCGGATGAGTATGTCAAAGATTGATTTCAGATGAAGATTGATGCCGCCATTTCTGAGCATAGATATTATTTTCCATTTCTTTCCCATAGGACAAAAGTGGTAATATGCTTTCGTTTAGTTTTTGTTTTCGAGTTTATTTGTATAGCTTAAGGTGTTTGGTATTCACATGAGCTGAATGCTGGTGTTCAACTTGGCACTGATAGAAAGTGATGATTTTTGAGGTGTTTCGGCCTTCATGTGAAAATGTTGTTGAATTGTGGTTAGATTGGCATTATGTTTCTTCTGCTGTTGTATCTGAGATCAAGTGAAGGTTGTTGATTAGTTTCCATTTGTCATTCTTGATAATTATGGATGTTTGTTTTAGGAGAGTGTAGTTATTTCTGATACCAAACTTGAATGCTCTTGTTTGCTATTAAGTTTGTGTGAAATTACCAGGAAATTTAATACTAATGACTCTTGGTATTCGAGGTTGCATCAACGAATTCTTTTATCCTATTCTTACGCTTGGCTCCATGTTTCTTTGGCCGTGAATTTTGAATTAGGAAGAGCAGAATTGCCTGCGTGATAAGCAATATTGGCCATATAGAAAAAGTTTGTTTGGCTGCCTAATATTTCTATTTAATAGTTTTTCTTGTCTACTTTTGAGAAAGGCTGCCTTCAGTTCTGAAATGGATATAGTTTGTTGGCAGCAAAATGTCCTAGGTACATTGCCTTTAGTTCTTATTGTAATTTTGAGCTGGGCTTTTCAAATGCTTTGCAAAGGTTCATCAGTTTTGTCAATTTCGAGTTCTACACGCAAAACAAGTGTTAAACAATGCAAATAAATTATCCCACCAAAAAAAATAACAGAAGGAAATAATCCTTACAAAATAGCAATAATAGTTTGTGTCATGTGTTGAGATTTTTGACATTAGCTTTTTGTTAGTAATATATTTGGTTGTTCTAGAATGAGAAATCTCAGTCCATCTGATGGTTAAAGACATCTTCAAATCTGCAGGCACCAAATCCTTTTTTTCTCCCAAGCACCCCAAGCTCCTTCTCCAACATGATTTCGAAAGTTTTAAGGTTAGAGTAATTTAAAAGTTTGTGATTTTTCTTATTTCTTTTTTCTTTTTTAAGTTTTGAGTGCAGCCTACAGGCGGCGGTTAGTGGGAATCATCCAATCCGGTAGCTTTTCTGAGCTGAATTGAATTTCCTTAGTTTTCTTTAGTTGGTTTCTCATTCTACCAAAATGGATTTTATATTCAGTCAGTATTATGTTCTTTTAGTCTATATTTTGTTTTTTTGTTTTGTTTTTTTTTAAACCTGAATAAGTAAGAAGAACAATAAAATCGAAGAGTGAAAACAAACCAAACATGCAGCGATGTATGAAAGTCCACGTAGGATCCAACCTCAAAGTCCGACGTCCGCTGCGCAAATTTTGATCCGCTGAAGCCCAAGGTACGAGCGGAAGAACCCGACAATACTTTTACGTTTTATTTTAGAGTGAATTGTAAAAAAGGTCATCATACTTTGGTAAAGTTTAGGTCTTGGTCACTAACTTTTAAATATTCAAAAAAAGTCACTAACTTTAGCATTTGAATTTTAGTTTTGGTCATTCCGTTAGAATGAACCGTTAAGTTCACTAACAATCCTATATTTAGAGGGTATTTTTGTCCATTCATTAATGTTGTACACATGCTGCTCGCGCTACAGTGCACGTTACAGTAACGCGCTACAGTTATTATTTTTTTTAACGCATAGCTTTTTTTTAAAAAAAATATACTTTTTTTAAAAAAATAATTTACTAAAAATACCAAAAAAATTTATTTATAATTCCGCTCATCTATTAAAAATTTTTTTATAATAATTTACTAAAAAATTTTATTTACTAAAAATACCAAAAATTTTTTTTGGTAGATTAAATTATAAATAAAGTAGCATAGATGAGCGGAATTATAAATAAAATTTTTTGATATTTTTAGTAAATTATTTTTTTTTTTTAAAAAAAGTATTTTTTTAAAAAAAGGCTATGCGTTAAAAAAAAAAATAACTGTAGCGCGTTACTGTAGCGCGAGCAGCATGTGTACAGCATTAATGAATGGACAAAAATACCCTCCAAATATAGGATTGTTAGTGGACTTAACGGTTCATTCTAACGGAATGATCAAAACTAAAATTCAAATGCTAAAGTTAGTGACCTTTTTTGAATATTTAAAAGTTAGTGACCAAAACCTAAACTTTACCAAAGTATGATGACCTTTTTTACAATTCACTCTTTATTTTATATTGTCTTTTTAATTGTACAAAATAAGGATTTTGGTATCTTCATTTATAAAGATAAAAAAATATTTTTTTGAAAATAATTTTATTTGAAAATCAGCTCCTCTATTCTAAACTAAACATAATACAAATATAATTAAAATATTATATTAATTGGAGAGGCTCTTTAATTATTTATATTAGACACAAGTGTTGTGGATTTCAGTCAAACCGACCCAAATTATGGATAAATAAGTTGGATATACTGTGGCATTGTATTCTCGTTATTTAAACGCAATTAAATTGATCTGGGCTGTGATGACTTTAAGAAAAAGTTGGAAATTGATGGAAAGATTATGTAGATATGATCAGCTTTGGATGCCATTTATCTCTGATCTCTCAACCCCTCCTGGTTTGCTTCTCCTCTTGATGTTGAATGGGAGTCAAGTAGAGAGAAGATGGAGCTTGCTTCGATGGTGGGTTTTGGTTGAACGTTAGGAATGGTGAAGAAAGAAGGGGAGTTGAAAAAGAAATTTCAATACAAATGATTGCATCGGATCCGATCTCATCTATTTTGATTTAAAATTGATTGATCCAATCCAAATTAAAATGAATCAAAATAGTTTGGATTGGTTTGGATGAGTGAGTCGATGTAAGATCCGTGATCCATTACCACCCTAGCAGCAATAGTAATAATTCACATCGCTTAACAAGATGTCATACTAATTAAACTCATGATATTATCTATTCAAACAGCGTAATTAGCTGTTATTATCTGTACAAACATCCCCCAAAATGCTAGAGTTTGGAGTAATTAAACTACATACTATCATCGTTTCCTCTGCATTTTCTTCTCCCTTTCATCACGTTCCCTGTGCACATCAGATTTGATCTTCAACATTTAAAACATCAAACATAATTCTACATACAGCACCATGCCAACAACCCAAACAGAAAAACATATATTTTGTCTTACCACGGCAATAGCTTGTTTTTTCGTTCCAAACTAAACTCAAGCTTGTTCAGTAAGAACCCAAGAAAAAGTCCAGTGCCTATTCCACAAAGGGCTGTCACAAAAAACACAAACATTAGTAACAACATTATTACAAGGGTTACTAGTTTCTGCCTCAATTTTTTAGGCGGTAGTTATAGGTTCTTGTTATTCTCAACTTCCGTAGCTTCTCCATCTGAAACGTGCTGAATGAGCTTCTTCGGATAAAAACTCAAGTGATTGGACCCTCTAGTGTTGAATACATACTTGGCCCGTTGTTCTGCAAGATGATTTGCTTAATTATAACAATGCATCGATTGTATGTTCAGCTTTGATTCTAAATAGCCTTCGATGAAGATATCAAGCTATGCTGGATGATGAGAGAGGCCATATACCATGAGCTACATCCTCTTAAACACTATATCTTGTCTTAATATTAGCATCTATACGCCCTAACTTATTATATTAAGTCCCACTTTAATCATTTTAGTTAAATGATAGTGTGATTAAAATGTTAAACTCAAATCTTACTACTCTTAAACTAATGAATTTTAATTGGGATAGTATAACAAAGAAAAAATATTATTTTTTGTTTAATGTTTTGCGTAAAATATGCAAATTGATAAAATAATATTCAAGTTTGAAAATTTTAAAATAATATGAGAAAACTAGTTTATTTAATAATTTTTTTTCTCTTTATTTATTTTCATTCAATAAGTGAGATTATATACCAAAAAAATTCTCTTAGTTGTGATACGCCAATCAGTAGACCATACAATTAGCATTGGCAATGTAAGTGAGATTGAAAAAGATAATTCAATCACTATAAAACTAATTATAGAACTTATAATTTGGCAACTTTGTGTAACCTGATGGTAACTAGTTACCCTCCTTGTACCAAATAAAAAATTTGCTTGTTAGACAAATTTTGGCAGTTTTGTTAACTTCCTTCTCTAAGTTAGATAAATTAAAATTAAAATTAAAATTAAAATTATTATATTAAAAGTGTAACTAAAACTTTTAAACTTGAGGTGTGTTTGTTCGGAAGCAATAAGAATGATACAATCGTAAAATGATTCCTATTATTACATTTTCAAATATGTCAAAGACAATCAAATTCCTTTAATGAATGTTACGAATCAAGTCAAAGATAATCTAGACAATGGACAGTAACCTAACTGATCATCTCTACCCTAATGATCAATTAGCCATTCCAAAACCCTCCCCCAAAAAGTGTTCTTCAACATTTGGTAAATTCCAATCAAATAAAGTGAAGATCCATGATTGATTTATGCGACTAATCTGCCTAATATAGATGAAAGGCAAAATTAAATCAGCAACTGTAATAATGTAATAATCCACACTAAAACTACATCATATTGGAGTAATTAGCTATTAAACTATTTCATATTATCTATACAAACAGCCCTTTGATCTTTTCTCCCAAATTGATACTTCCTCCATTTCAATATATAAGTCGTTTTGACCAAAACACAAATATTAAAACTGTAATTAATTTTTTAAAAATTTCATAAATTTTAATGCTTAAACATGTTATACCCTATTTAATACATTTTTTATATTAGTGCTATAACTCAAAATAGTCATGACAAAAATAAGTTCCAATGAAATTATAAATTAAATAAGGGTAATAGAGTAAAAACAATGGATTGTTCTGATTTTTTAATGGGTGAAAACGAAAATAGAGGGAGTAGCATTTTTCAACAAAGTTTTAGAGTAATTAGTGATCAAAAAGCAATTTGATCTTTCCCCAAATAGTAGCATCCTCCCAATCTCGGCGTTTCGTCTCCCTTTGCCTCTCCCTTTCATATCTTAACCTGCGCGCAGAGCAGATCAGATCGGACGCTTTTCAACATTTATTAACATCAACCATAATTCTCCATACCGGAAAAACATATATTTTGTCTTACCAAGTCAATTTAACCTTAGCCCGGTACAGTAAGTACCCAAGAGCAAATCCAGTGCCTCAACCCAAATCACAAAAAAAACACAAACATTATTAACAACAATAGTAACTAACAACTGGGACAAGCTGGTACGCGAAGCAACATACGCTTCAGCGGCGGCGGCTTCTCCATTCCGACGAGGGCTGACAAATTACTAAAACCGGAAAAAAAAAAATTCGTGAGAATATGGGATAATTGATTTCAATTAAGCATTCATAATAAATCAAACGCAACTCAATCCGATAAGAATCGATCAAACCCAAAAATAATTTACGAACAGATCATTTTATCACCTAAATTGAAACCCAAATCGAAAATAAGCAACACAACAAATCTAGAATTTACGATGAGGAACGAAGAGACTTTTTTTCCACGAAAAAAAAAAATGAAAAATTCAGCCTACCGTTATAGTTAAATCTAGGAGAGGAATCACAGAGCGAAAAAGGATCCGAGATGAAAACTGAGACTAGCGTGAAAAATTATTGGCTAAATTCAGGGTTTTTGTAACCTGAGAATAGGGTTATTTTTAATACTTCCTCCTCCGTTATAAATTAACAATTGAGATTTTATCCTTTTTTTAAACCGATTAAAAATGATATTATTATATTAAATTAATCTTATTTACTTCAACCATAATTACTCTACAACAATCCTATCTCTCCCACAACTCTATCTCTTCAACTCATTATAACTCATGTAAAAATTCTCAATTACTACAGCAATTCTAAGGTAAAATTGAAAGATTTTAATAAAAATATTATTAAAACCTGTAAAAATTCAATTAAATTAGAATTTTATTATTTTTCTAAACTCAAATATTACGGAATGGAGAGGGTAAAAAACCATAAGGAGTTTGAGTGCTAGATTAACTAATTCATGGGCGCATGAGTGTGTTGGAAACCATGGAGAGGTTTAAGTTCTTGTAACTTTATGGAAGCTTGCGATTTTGTCGTTTGAGATCGTTCAAGATAATATATATACATTTTCTTTATGGCCCCAGAAAGACATTATATTATAATTGATGTACCTGAGATACATTGGCATTATATGGAAATTTAAAAATTCACTCATTCTAAAATTTGGATTTATCTTTTATCACAAATATTCACTTGTAACCTACCAAATTCTAATGAATTGACGTAGTAAAATTTAATATTTTAAATGTTATTTAAGGTAAAATAGTAGAAATATTAATAATAGTGCGTTCTAAGAAATGTTGTGATGCTATTATTGGCTGCCTGGTCAATTCAAATGGTAATTTATATGGTGGTCCTATAGGACCACCATGAATTTTACTCCTACCCCGCTACAGTAGCGCGCTACAGTTCCGCGCGCGCGCTACAGTAACGCGCGCTACAGTAAACGCGCTACAGTACCTTCGTTTCTTTTGTTATTTTTGGCTATTATGATACATATTATGGACGTTTTTGTTGTATGATATGATTTCTTTTATATTTTTGATCTGATATCTAAATTCTGTTGATCTGATGTCTGCTATTTTGTGATCTGATGTCTATATAATCATGATTTGATCTACTTTGTTAAGTATATTTTAGTTCTACTGTATGATTTTTTTTATATTTTTGATCTGATATCTATAGTCTGTTGATCTGATGTTAAGTATGAGTTGATCTGATGTCTATATAATCATGATTTGATCTACCTTGTTAAGTATATTTTAGTTCTACTGTATGATTTCTTTTATATTTTTGATCTGATATCTATAGTCTGTTGATCTGATGTTAAGTATGAGTTGATCTGATGTCTATATAATCCTGATCTGATCTCCTTTGTTAAGTATGTTTTAGTTCTGCTGTGTGATTTCTTTTAAAATCTTGATCTGATGTCTATAGTCTGTTGATCTGATGTCAAGTATGAGTTGATCTGATGTCTATATAATCCTGATCTGATCTCCTTTGTTAAGTATGTTTTAGTTCTGCTGTGTGATTTCTTTTAAAATCTTGATCTGATGTCTATAGTCTGTTGATCTGATGTCAAGTATGAGTTGATCTGATGTCTATATAATCCTGATCTGATCTCCTTTGTTAAGTATGTTTTAGTTCTGCTGTGTGATTTCTTTTAAAATCTTGATCTGATGTCTATAGTCTGTTGATCTGATGTCAAGTATACACTGATCTGATGTCTATAGTCTGTTGATCTGATCTCCCTTTTTAAGTATGTTTTAGTTCTACTGTATGATTTCTTTTATATTCTTGATCTGATATCTATAGTCTGTTGATCTGATGTCAAGTATTCTCTGATCTGATGTCTATATAATCATGATCTGATCTCTCTTGTTAATTATATTTTAGTTCTACTGTATGATTTCTTTTATATTCTTGATCTGATATCTATAGTCTGTTGATCTGATCTCTTGTATTCTCTCATCTGATGTCTATATAATCCTGATCTGATTTCCCTTGTTAAAAAAAGTATTTTTTTTTTAAAAAAGAATTTTTTATAAAAAAGGTATTTTTTTTAAAAGTTTGTGCGTCAAAAAAAAAAAAAAAAACTGTAGCGCGTTACTGTAGCGCGTCACTGTAGCGCTACTGTAGCGCGCGCGCTTACTGTAGCAAGTAGGAGTAAAATTCATCCTACTCCTATAGTACCACCGTAAACGGACTCCATTCAAATAGCTGATGTGAAAAGTGGAGTACAACTTAAAACTAGAGATCGATTCACTCCTTCGTCAATTGATTGTTCAGAGATGGGCAGCACTGGAGATCGGATTGACAATTCTTATTTTTTATTGTTATATTTGATTAATTTTAACGAAAAATTGAGGAAATAATGATTTAACTCATTTGTTCGTTAGTTGAACTTACTTATTACTTAACCATGATATATAAATTATAGTTTGTTCAACCAATTTTATGATCCAAATCCTCACTAAAGTTTAACTCATTTGTGCGTTTCTTTGGAGACAATTGAAATTTGATAATTCGGCAATCATTAAAAGAATCTGATTGCCTTTAACTCGTTTACTATCATTCATTAAAGAAATCTGATTGCTTTGATTATATAAAGATAATTATATAAAAGAATGAAATTAATCGGATTAATTCATGTGTTAATCAAATAACGTTTGCCTTTGATTTTATTGTTCGAAAAGCAGCAATCGTAATCCGGTTATGATTGTATTATTCCCATTGCACCTCCAAACAAACACACCTTTTGGCTGTCATTTTGGGTTGAATGTCGATCTAAATGGACTCAACATTAAAGAGAATTTAAGTCATAAAATTGGTTAAAACTAAATGGACATAACATTAAGGAGGATTCAAGTCATAAAATAGGTTGAAAGAACCATGGTATAAACTATAGTTAAATAAAAAATAGATTTGACGAATAATCAAATAAGTTAAACTATCATTTTTTTAATTTTCTCCTTAAGAAATGGTTAAAAATGTTGATAAAAAAAATTAAATTCGAGAGGAACACAACTCTAGTTGACAAAAAAGCAATTTGACTATTTTGTTTTTTTCTTCATCTATTTTTCATTCAATAAGTGAGATTATCTACAAAAATTCTTTTAGAACTGTCTATCAATAGATCACAAATTTTTAATTGTGATATGTCAATCAGTTATGCTAATTGTATTGTTTTCTTGGGTTTCTTTGTCCATGTAAGTCATGATTCAAGAAGATAATTCAATCGCTGTAAATCTAATTATAAAGCTTATAATTTGAAACTTTCACATGAAAATTATAGATATATTTCAGAACAAATTTATAAATTTGTTTCGTGATATGTTCTGTATATATTTATTTATAAGGTACGTAATTTTGCTATTCATCATAGATTAAATTGTGTGATCAAAGATACGTTACCCCAATTTGACTAACCCTTCTTGTTATCAATTATTTGGACAATTTTTGACAGTTCTGTTAAATTCTTTTTCTAAATTAGATTAGTTAAAATTAAAATCATTATAACAAAAGTGTAATTAAAGCTTCTTAAACTTAATTTATAAGCGAATCCAATCAAAAAAATTTATCTCAAAGGTAGAAGATAGAACAATTAATAAGAATGAAAACTAATCATACTAGTACAACAAGCCTGCCAATTAACTAGAGCGCCTAAAACTGCATTAGATAATCGAACTATGAGTCGGCCTAACAAAATTTCTTCGGCCGGAATCTTCCATGATAGGAGCTTCAATTATCAATGATCAGCTAAGAACTAGAACAACATACATGCATATATTTTTAATATCCAAGAAAACAATGGAGGTTTGCTAGGGTGGAGGATTAGAGCCCAGAAAGCCAAGTTGCTCAGTAAGCATCTCCAAATCTCCTACAATTCCTCCGCCAACTCCAAAGTAGCCTAACTGATCATCGTCTCTACCCTCATGATCAATCAAGCCATCCCAAAATCCCTGATCATCCAATGGCTGCTGCTGTTCTTCTACCAAATGAAATGGATCAGTTTGAGTTGATGATTCTTGCATATTCAAACCCAATGGATTCAGATTCAACCCTAAATGATGATGATCATGATGATATCCAGTGAGATGAAAAATAGTCATGTTAGCTTCTTCTTCCCTACTACCTTGGCCTAATTCTTCTCCTAATGTTCCATAACTAAAGCTACAACCACCACCTCCAGCTTGTTGTTGATCAATTGGCCTTCGTCTCTTCTTGCTTATTGCTTCCTCAATTGCTTTCCTTCTGTCCTTCTGGTGGACTAACTGTTCAAGCAGATTAGGATTTTGAATTGCTTTCACCAAGAACTTCATCATCTGCAGCTGTTTCATCTCAGTAGCTTCTAACCTTTCTTCAATGGATTTAAGGTATGTTTTGGTATTCTGCTGCTGCTGTCTGAGCTTCACCAGCTCCACTGTTAGTACTTGCTTATCGCGCCTCAACCAGTTGATTTCGCCGTCTAAACCAAACCTTCCCACTTCAACACAAGGATCTGAACCCTGCAGTATATGTGGTGGATTCTTTCTTCTCTTTATGTTCTTCAACAGATGCTTTTGTCCCCTCAAAAACGCTTCACTAGCAAACTCCCATTTCTCAGCATCCACCTTTCTAAAACCCTGCACAATTTTAAATTGGAGTACTACTACTCTTTCACTTCACATATAAATCAACTCTCACACCAAAATCCAGACCTAAATATTTGGTCTCATTATTGCACATTACCTCCCTCCCAAAAGAAAACAGTTATTACCAAAAACAACATAAAAAATATGATTACCATTTGGGGATTCAAGGGGAGGATTTCATTTCTCAAATCATACACAAAATCAACAATTTTCAACCTACCAACAAGCCATGGTATGATGAAGACACAAAGATATCTAAAATTAGAAGGACAAAAACTTCCCATTGGACATTCATATCCTTTGTCCCAATCAAAGAAATTGAAGAACAAAAGAATGTAGATAATTTAGAGTATATTAAAGTATATGTCTCTTAATATTGGTGCCTCTTGAGCATGAATGTTGGTGTCTCTTTGTGTTTGAATTTGTGTCTCTTAGTGAAGTGAGTTCTTGTCCTCTATAAATATCAACATCTTGTGTTTATTTTAAAAAGAACATAAAAAATCAGAAAATAGTCTTTCTTCCAAGAGATTGAATTCACTCTTGGTGATTAACATCAACTATTCATTTTCATAAACTAGTTTCTATTGTAGAGTTCTTTGTTGCAAGCACAAAAACTCTGTTCTTCTTTGTATCTCCTTAAGGGATTTCTTGTAACCCTTGCTTGTTTGTAGGGTAGAAATATCCTTATTGGGTAAGTGTTGTCACACCTAGAAGAAATTCTCATTAAATTACTATTTATTATTTCTTTGGATTATCTCATATTTGTTACTACAACATAAAGTTTGTAACAATCCAATAAGGATATTTTCTTGTTGAGATGGCTACTATCAAAGAAATGTCAATGAATTTCCAGAAGTTAGACAAGTTCAATAGCGTTAGTTTTAGAAGATGGCAGAAGAAGATGCACTTTCTTCTTACTTCTCTCCATGTTGCATATGTTCTAAGTACTCCAAAACCAAATGAGAATGAGGACGAGACCGTGGAAGATGTTCGAAGAAGGAACAAGTGGGAAAATGATGATTACATTTGTCGAGGTCATATACTCAATAGTATGTCTGATACTCTTTTTGATGTTTATCAATATTATGAATCTGCTAAGACTTTATGGGATGATTTGGAAAAGAAATACATGGTTGAAGATGCTTCTAGCAAGAAGTTTCTTGTTAGTAATTTTAATAATTACAAGATGGTAGAGTCTAGGCCTATAATGGAGCAACTCCATGAAATCCAAAGAATCTTAGGGAGTCTTAGACAACACAATATCATCATGGATGAGACCTTTGTTGTAACTGTGATGTTAGAAAGGTTGTTAAGCTTAATAGATCTCTAAAAGTTTGCTTTTTCACAGGAGCATGTATTTTTCTAAAGAGATCTACCTAAATGAGTGCGAAGTGTGGCCGCTTCAAGAAGCAAAGGGGCAAAGCTTTGATGCATTCATGATTAGATATGGACACATGGCCTTTACGGTGTCAGGATTTTGGAAGCTAGTAATTTTTCTTATATGTATAACTCCTTCAAGTTTTCATTATGTATCGAATGTTGGTTCAAGTCTTTAAAGACACCAAATGGATACGAAGTCTTGTAAAGTTGAGTTGTACTAATTGAAAGTTCAAGTCTTAGTACACTTTCAATATGTATAAGATGATTGTTTAGTTGATGTGTTTGCAATTGATATAATAATTATATACTCTAAATAGGGGAGGAATGTAGATAATTTAGAGTATATTAAAGTATATGTCTCTTAATATTGGTACCTCTTGAGCATGAATGTTGGTGTCTCTTTGTGTTTGAATTGGTGTCTCTTAGTGAAGTGAGTTCTTGTCCTCTATAAATACCAACATCTTGTGTTTATTTTAAAAATAACATAAAAAATCAGAAAATAGTCTTTCTTCCAAGAGATTGAATTCACTCTTGGTGATTAACATCAACTATTTGTTTTCATAAACTAGTTTCTATTGTAGAGTTCTTTGTTGCAAGCACAAAAACTCTGTTCTTCTTTGTATCTCCTTAAGGGATTTCTTGTAACCCTTGCTTGTTTGTAGGGTAGAAATATTCTTATTGGGAAAGTGTTGTCACGCCTAGAAGAAATTCTCATTAAATTACTATTTATTATTTCTTTGGATTATCTCATATTTGTTACTACAACATAAAGTTTGTAACAAAGAAAAGAAAGAAAACCCCAACATTAATTGAGAAAAGGGTGCATTATATAATACTCTAAAATCACACATCCAACCAAATAAGACCATATGAATGAAGAATAGAGCATTGATACTTAACAAGTTGCATCAAGAAGATATAATTAACCATAAATAACCACAATAAACATCTAATGAATATTCAGAAAGATATAAAAGTACTGATTCAACATTCAATATCAGAAAAATCTCCCAAGTTCTTGAAAAACACAGCGTTCACACATATACATGTATAATAGAATAGAAGAAAGAATCTAGCTTGGGCAAAATTATTTCAAATAATTTAGTGACATTATAATCTCAACAATCCCACCTGAAGAAGGAGAAGGAAACAACCACTTGGAGAGCATATTAGCTAAAGAAATAAAAGAAATTTTTTCTAAATTTTTACTCACATAAGTATTGAGCTGCCTGACGAAGCTTGAGAAATTGTTATGCTTGAAGTACCTAGGAAGAAGACTCATGGCAAACGTTTGTGGATCCCAAACAACAAAACTATTGTTTCCTTCACCCCAGGAGACAATATGATTGGTTTGTGGATCGTCCACAAGGTCATAAGTCTTGGTTAGAAATGGAGGCGGTCCGGCTTGACTCAGCCCCTCCATTGGCTGAGGAGCCGCGGGCAAGAACGCCTCATGACCCGAATACAACGAACTGGATCCAGTATAGATCTCTTCCTTCACCGACCCGAACGGATTCATATCTATCTGGGACAAAAAACTGCCCACTTTGAAGCCAAGAAAATTTCCGGGTTTCGAAACAAGAACCCAAACTCAAAAAGGGTTCACCTTTTTTCCACTTATATACAAACAAGAACTCCTCCAAACTGAAAAATTTGCAGTATTCCTTCAACCTAAACGAATTTCCCAGTAGCCCTCAAAAAGGGTTGAGAAAGAAACAAGATTACCAAGCTGAAAACGAAGAGGAGGGCATGGATCATCAAGAATTAATAAGCAAGCTGCAAAACATGCAAGAAGCTGGAGAAGTTTAAGTAGGAAAATCAAAATGAATGCAATGAGGAAAACAATGGAGGAGGATGAAGGTGTGATTATGGTGGTGTTGTGAATAAATTCTCAGAAGTTGAACAATTATGGCAGGTGGACAGGTTTAGTGATGTCAAACAAAAGAATAAAAATGGATGTTTAAGTTTTTTAAGGGGAAGATATTTTCAGGCCCCCCAAAGCGCTTTCTTTCTTCTTTTGGGAGCCAACTTTTTCCGCTTTTCTGGGTTAAAGTTTGTGCCCCGTTGTCTTATTTTTCTTTAATTAAAAATTAACCCTTTAAATTAATTATAAAATTATTTTTAAACTTGTCCACCTATCCTATCTTAGCAAGTGGCCTTTTTGGTCTAGATCTCCACACAAAAAAAAAAAAAGAAATTAAAAAAAGGGTAGATATTTCAATATTTGTAGTTTGAACACGTGTCGGTGCCTAAGATCCTTTTTTCCTCTTTGGTGTTTGGTGTTTGGTGTGAGTGTGTGTGTGTGTGTGTGTTTTTTTTTTAGGGGATGGCGGAGTGAGTATACGTGTTGGTGCCTAAATTATGTGGGTAGTTATTCCAACACGCCCAAGAAATGAACAAAAGGAACGGTTGAGAACCAATCAGAAGCTACTACGTAAGACCGTCCAGCATCCCAATTTCAACAAATCATTTCTCATCACCGCTATTATTACCCTCTCTTTTTTTCATTTTAAAAAAAAAAAAACAAGAGGAATTCGCCGGTGCTTGACCTCCTCACTTAAGATAAGAAATTCTTAGTTCGAATCATATCAAAAATATTTTAAAGCACGAAGACCCTAAGTTCGAATCATATTACACTGATATCAAAATCACTTAGAAGCATGACGATTCTGACCGTAACAACACTTGACAATTAAACAATCAAAAGTGATGAAATATCTACACATATCTCTAAAATACCTAACAACTAAACTAAATGTAAAATTATTTAAATAATAATTTATCATGTGTAAGTGTAAAGAGAGGAAGGTGCCAACAATTTTGCCCAGATACTAAGTGAGTAAAAAGTGTGGCCTTAGAAATATCTGGCAATGGTGGACAAGAAATATCTAAGCCTACTATTGCTTATCTTAATAAAATAATGTTGAGGAAATATTTTAATGTTGGGACAACATTATAAGGATCCCCACCCGGCAATTTATATCATACTATAATACAATACTATCATCCACCTACTAATTTTTATACTATTTTTCAGTTTAAATGATTCTCAATCGTAATTTTTGATTTTTTGTGCAACTCAAAGTTTACACGCGCGTATGTGGGTCACATTCACATGCGTTGCTTCAGTTATTATGTATTGTCTCTTACACGGATTTTTTTCTTTTTTTTTCAAATTTTCTCATTTTTTAATTAATCATAATATTTCTCTCTTTTTTTTTTTTTTTGCCTTTAATTTTTTTCAATTTTAATTTTGAAAATAAATTTTATTTATTTATTTCCAAAAAATAAATTTTTTTATAAATTAAAAAATTTTAATTAAAATTTTAAAATTATTCAATTAATTTAGAATGTGAGATTATATCAAATTTTTTATTTCATGAATTTTTTTTAATTTTGTATATATATAAAGTAAATATTTGATTATATCAATCAAAACATGAGTTTATATCATAGTTTTATGAAATTATATATATATATATATATGTATATATAAAGTATTTGATTATATCATTGAAAATACGAGTTTGTATCAAGTAGAACGTGAGTTACGTAGAGCATGTGTTTATATCAATATAACAAAGAGTTATATCATGTGTACAATGATTTCATGAAGTTATACGTCTATATAGGTTTGACTATATCATTGAAAACATGAGTTTATATCAAGTAGAACGTGAATTTATATCATGTAGAGCATGTGTTTATATCAATATATCACGTAAAGCATGTGTTTATGGAAGGTAGCAAGACGTAACAATACAGCAGTATTTTATATCAACCATATTCCTGATAAAAATAATAGTGTTTCATATCAACTAAAATTGTGTTTATATCAACCAAAATTAAGAATTATATTACACAATAGTATTTTATATCAACCAAACACCCAGAAGAGATTTAAAGCTATTAAAGATTATCCACTTAGAATTGAGGAAAATGTGAAAAGAGATGAAAAATGTAAGAAGTAAAGAATTGTATTTCATAAAACTCATCTGATAGAGTACATGATGTGCTTGTTTTATATAATGCTACTCTAGGTGATAAACATAAGAGATATTGTAGATAAAATGATTACTTGATATTCATTATCACAAAATATATCTAGATAAAACTATGAACATGATAACCTTATTATTCCAATACATCCTTATCACTCCAAGCATCCTTATCTCTAATAATGTACTAACCACCACCATTAATTACGAAAAACCAAGCCTTGTGATAGCAGAAAATAAAAAATTACGACACCATATATAGGAACAGGTCATTGGAGAGGAGGTGGTCGAGATACCGATCGAGACGTCGAGAAAAGTAGAGAAGAGACCCCAGAAATTCCAAAGTCGAAGTAGTCGCGACAAAGTCGAAAGAGATCCGATGAAGGAAGGGTGACGGCGTGAGAGAGAGAGAGAGATCGAGGATTGGAAAAAAAAAACACGTGTTACTAAGCGTCCGTACTGCAACTGGTAGAAAGTGATAAATTAAGACGAATACAATAGCATGGTACTACTATAGTAGTACTATATACGAATTGATCCCCACCCACTATACAAAGATTTAAATATTATTTTTTATTTATCAAATCTAAATTATCATTTTATATTTTAAATTATCAAAAAATTTTAAAAATTAACATTTTAATAATTTAAAAGACGGTTAAAAGAAGTTTAAAAGACGACTAAAAGAAATAACTTCTTACAGATTTTGTAACAGATGAATAAATAACCAAAATTTGTTTTTTTTTTTAAATGGTGAGTGTGATTATGGGAGTTTGGGGGGGAATCCTTGTTGGAAACAAGCTTTTAGATAAGACGTGAAATATATAGAATTCACGAGTGCTCAAATTCACAGTTACAGATCATATCAATTCATGGCGATCGCTAAAAATTGTTTTATTTTGAATATGTCCCACCAAAATAATTAAATATATAAAATAAATATATCAGTTCTACTGCAGTTTGACGTGTGGAACCAACCTAAATTATTTTATTTCAAAATTGTCGCCTTTTTCCGAGATTCTTGAAAAAGAAAAATAAAATTGCACCAAAATATCTAAATTAATGTATTAATAAGTTTATATCATATCAATCTCTAGTTCTTAGCTCCTTGTTCCAAATTAATATTTTTACTAATTTAATTAAATAAATAGTGCCGTTATTCTAATTTACTTTAATTTAGTATCACGAAGCAAAAAAAAAAAAAAAAAAGCTTTTTCTTGATATTAACATTATTAATTTTTTGTCTAATTTTTGGATAATAAATGATAGGGTGCAATTTTGAACTGATTTTTAAAAATAAAATAGGTGAGATTAAAAAAAAATAATTCTCAAAAAATAAAAGGAAAAAAAAAAATGTAGTGAATGCAGCCAGCTAATGTTGGCTTACCTCAAAGGGAAGGAACCGAAATTTTTTATTAAAAAAAATCGGATATGGGTATCTTGACCCTTCTTGATATGGCATCACCCCAACCCCCCAAAGGGCAAACCCAACTGCGAAGAAACCTAAAATGAATGGAGACAATTGGCCAACAGCAGTAAAAAATAGTAAAATAATGATTCTGACCACGTCAGACAATTTTAACGGTAGCCCGTGCCAAAAATAGTAACCACATATTCCAGACAACGTTAATCGTACAATATGAAGTCTGAATGAGGACAAACCAAAAAAACAACAAATGTTCAATTATTAAGAGAGTATTATTCAATTATTTCCGCTGTGGTAATTTTTATAATGGTCTTATAGGATCATCATTCAATTTTACTCATATTTTAAAAATAATAAATTTTTTAGAATGGATTATTTATAGAAAAAAGCGGACGAATGACGTGGATATAATTTTTTTTCAGCCCCCAGTAAGACGCGCTCAGCGGAGATCTCCGTTTTTAAATAATTCCTTCACGAGATTTTGCTTCAATTCATTTTTCCTTTCTTTTGTTATTTTTTATTTTATTTTTTTGTCTTCCTCTTTTTTTCCGTTTTTTTAAAACAATTCAATATTTTTTTAATGTTTTTGAATTTTATAAAAAAATATTTTTAAATTATCATTCTATTTATTTTATAATTAAATAATTTTAGATATTGTGATACATATTATGAATATTTTTGTTGTATGATATGATTTCTTTTATATTCTTGATCTGATAACTATAGTCTGTTGATCTGATGTCTACTATTTTGTTATCTGATGTCTATATAATCATGATGTGATCTCCCTTGTTAAGTATGTTTTAGTTCTATTGTATGATTTATTTTATATTATTTATCTTATATCTATAGTCTGTTGATCTGATGTCTAGTATTCTTTGATCTGATGTCTATATAATCATGATATGATCTCCCTTGGTAAGTATATTTTAGTTCTATTATATAATTTTTTTATATTCTTGATCTGATATCTATAGTCTGTTGATCTGATGTCTAGTATTCTCCGATCTGATGTCTATATAATCATAATGTGATCTCCCTTGTTAAGTATGTTTTAGTTTTATTGTATGATTTTTTTTATATTCTTGATCTGATATCTATAGCCTGTTGATCTGATGTCTAGTATTCTCTGATCTGATGTCCATATAATCATGATGTGATCTCCCTTATTAAGTATGTTTTAGTTCTATTGTATAATTTCTTTTATATTTTTGATTTGATATCTATATATGATATTTATAATCTGTTGATCTGATGTCTAATATTCTCTGATCTTATGTCTATATAATCATGATATAATCTCCCTTGTTAAGTATGTATTAGTTCTATTGTATGATTTATTTTATATTATTTATCTTATATCTATTGTCTGTTGATCTGATGTCTAGTATTCTTTAATCTGATGTCTATATAATCATGATGTGATCTCCCTTGGTAAGTATATTTTAGTTCTATTATATAATTTCTTTTATAGTCTTGATCTGATATCTATAGTCTGTTGATCTGATATCTAGTATTCTCTGATCTGATGTCTATATAATCATAATGTGATCTCCCTTGTTAAGTCTTATTATTTTTTTTTAAAAAAGTATTTTTTTTAAAAAAGACTGTACGTCAAAAAAAAAAAAAAAAAACTGTAGCGCGCAACTGTAACATTACTGTATCGCGCTACAGTAAGAATAAAATTCACGATAATCCTATAGGTTTACCATATACGAACTCTAACTATGGGAAAAAAATGAAAAGAAAGTGACCAAAAAATGGACCAATCCAATTAGGACACCAATGGTCTTGGGATATATAACACGTGCTGCCAAACTAGGCCATTTAGATAGATTTCACCTTACTGAAAGCAGACAGCAAGCATTGAAATAAGGGGGATTTTTTAGAATATGGTTCTCCAAAAGGATGTTGAACCAAATATCAGCCAAATAACAAGATCCCAAATGGCAAGTCAAAAAGGTTCAATCGAAAAGGACAGGGTGGGGGGGTCAACCAAGGCTAAAAATTTACCTTCAACCATTGGTCCTGGAGGAAAAGGAGCTGAAGCCACCATGGCACCATCATTATTAAAGGGAGGAACAGCCCAGAATACACAGTGAAGGTGTCATATTCAAGCAAGCAATAATTATATGGTATTAACTTATGAATGCACAAATGGAGCACTATTATGGCTGACAAGTGTCAAGCAGCATCTATATAAACGATTACTGGAAAAAAGGGCAGGAACACATCACCAGACACATTAATAGCAGAGTTTAGTTTTACACAAACATTTATATTACAAAAGTGTCATTATGCAACCAAAATATAACCCATGTGAAGATCATTCCATGTAGTTATTTATTTGGTAAGATAATACAACTTTCACATGTTTATTTTAATCTAAGCTGCGGCATTCACCGCCTGACCTGTAGCTTCTTTCTTCCCAAAAGTTTCAAGATATCCTTTCCTGCATATAGAAACTCTTTCAGGAACTCAACATGGATTCACACTTTCTTCTTCTCAATTTTCATTTTTTCGTTTCTTTTCAGTTATATTTTTTTATTATCTATTGAGCATGCCAAAGGAATTGGGAATGATGGAACTTTTAGAGTTTAAATTCAACAACATACCTGGCAGGAAGATGATCATGTGGACGATTGTAGGGGGTCCAAACTGGTTCACCAACAAAGAGCCGCATTGCCTGCAAATACATAACATTACCAACAGATCAATTAGTCAATTACAGTCCCACCAAAAACAAAAGGAAAAGTAACAGAAAAACCTACGAGCCACACAGTAACAACAAAGTTGACAAGGAAGAACAAAGCAGACAAGATAAAATCACATTTACTGCTTCAATTAAAAGTGAGAAGAAAGACTTTCCCAGACAAAGTTGAGGTAAAGAAAGTTCTTGTAGCACAAGTGCTATAACAGCAGATCCTAAGATGAATAAGGCCGTTATCTATTCATCCTCAGCACATTTCCAGCCATCCACCTTATACTTGAATAGACAGTACACTGTAATCCAATTGTTTGCAACATGGCAGTCATGCTAGGCTTCTCTTTCACAATTTACGTATGACTCCTCATCATTTGCTTATCACAAAAAAGAATGGGCAAAATACAAACAGACACTTCCATTCAACAGCTAATGGATAAACACACAGCCATCAGACACACGAGCTGGTGAGTGCTCAGAATTACCTTAATGTAGTTGTCAGAATCAAGTGTGAAACGGTGATAGATTCCAGCAGGAAGAACAATCATGGCACCTTTCTTTACCCAGATGCGAATCCATGCCTCATCAGCATCCCTCACATCAAAATAACCTTCAAAAATGGACATAACATTTACATCCAGAAAACATTTGGAGAATAATGTTAAGTACTGCTCATTTACTTACCAGACCCGGCAACACAGTAACGGATCTCCTCATCAGTATGAAGATGCTCTTCAAAGAAATTTTTAATCTTTTGCTCATAATTGGGTAATTTTTCAGGGCAAACCTCACAAAAATCCTGTAATTTATTTAATTGATTACACATTAATCATGAGAAGCAATGATGTGAACACATGCAGCAACCGCATATGGCATTTGAACAAAAGCTCACTTACCATATATGAATAACCTCTCTCTTCACGGATCTTCTTCAATTCTTCATCATTTTCATAGTTGTCAGCATCCAGTCGCCAGCTGAGTACTCCAAGCTCTGCGAATTTCACAAAACTAACTGATAACTGAAGCACAACAAGCTAGAGAACTCACGATATCTATGTTGCTAATAGGCTAGAAAGTCAAAACAGAGAACTGCTCAGATCAAAGTACTTTGTAGAAAGAAAGATAATAATTGCTGGTATAATGTCCATGCCTAGAAAATTTAGTCAGTAAAATAGCACAAAAGGTATAGAAGTTCCATACCAGCAAGTTTATCCAGAGACACAAATTCCTTTGGTTCACGGTGGTGGGGAAGTCTCTGGTCCTCATCACTGTTATCCATGTACCATGCCTGGATAATTTCCTCCCTAGCATCCTGAAACAAACAAGATATCCAAGGAAGATTAGATATTGAACATTACTATTGTTAAAGCTATAAATATAATGAATTGGCCCAAAAAACAGAACTTTTAATTGTCCAAGACGCCAATGCCTTGGACAATAACAAACAACCTAAAAGCACAAGTACGATGTTTCAAAAATTATTTTTCCACCTGAAAGCTTCCAAGATTTCAGATCATAAATATTATGAACTCAATGTAATCAATATTTTACATGCATTGATTGAGCAAATGACTCAAGCATCAACAGGGAATCAAGAAAAGGATAAGATCTCGCCAAAACTTCATGACACACATGTAATAAACAAATGCAAATGTGCCGAAATTTCTAAGCCCCGCATCCAGATGGAGAAAAACAAGATAAATGACATGCGGTCAGTTATGCCACCACACTCTTTTTCCATGTTTAAAGAGAGGCCAAGCATAACAGAACAATTGCCCAATTTGCATATGTTCCATTGTTGAGTTGGAACACTAGACAACCTTAACTATAGCAAGTTGTTATTCGATACTGGTGGTACACATAAAGGACAAGATAAACAGCAGCTCAAACAACCTAGGTTCTCCGCAAAAGAAAAATGGAAAACAAACAGTATCATCTTCTAAAGTAAAGTAGCCATAGCATGAAAAGAAATTCTTGATAAAGAATCAAACAGAGGAAACTACAAATTTGCAGGATTAGAAACTTAGTCCCAATCCAAGTAGTTAACAAAGCATTCATCCACTAACAAAGAAAAAACTCATCTTAACTTTGCAGTCATCCTGAAAATAAGCAGAAAAGAGGGAGGGGGAATCATCACTCCCACATAAACACAACGAATAGGTAAAACGTATAACCCTGCCTACCTTTACTATAAAAAAAATTACCATTAATCATGCATAAATAAGCTGTGAAGTTCAATAAAGCGATCAAACACAAACCTCCAACGGGAATTATCAAAAATTAATAACCATCTCAACTTATTTACGATCCACCTCAACAACCATACAAATTGACCTTCAACCAACCTATACGAGATATGAAGTCCAATACAACAGTACCCAAAAAAAAAAAAAACACCCCGAACCATCTCAAGGTAATTGTCACTGTCCTCAACCACAACCACAACCACAAAATCATCCAGGACAAAAAACAAAAAATCTACCAAAAAAGAAAGCTACGAAAACTAAATAAAATAAGAAAGGCTAGAATCATACCTTAGAAAGAGAACCCATTATCTCGCCCGCTCACTTGGTCTGCAAATTTGTTCTTCTTTGGAGAATTTGGAACGAATTCTCTCCGCTTCAGAGCTTTGAACCAACGCCAAGAAATTGATTTGATACCTTTTTTAATAGTTGCGACTGGTGACCTTAAGAATATAGACCTTTATCCTATCAAATGGTAATATATACACTTTTTTTTAAATTACCAAAATAGCCTATTCTTTCGGGTGAGATTGTGTCCAGGTTAATTGAACTCTCTTACGACGACGAGACTTTCGGTTGGGCATAGTTGTCCTTTTCACATTAGAAAATTGAATTGAATAACAAAATTGTTTTGTTTACCTTTTGCCAGATATAAACTCCCTTAATTCTACCTTACAAATAAATTCAATTCTTGAATGTTGACCGCAAATTTTTTGACTTTCCCGCTTTATTTTTTTTTCTTTTTCCAACAAAGAGTTCAATTTTTTCTTCTCACATATATTTAAATTGTATCACAACGCAACCATTTTTAGCATTCTTTCGAAAAAAAAAAAAAAAACCACAAAATATTACTTATCTTGTTTAACCTATAATATTATAATCATTTTAATAACACAAAAGTACTTATTTCATAATAAAAATACATTTTATTAGTTATACTAACTACACTTAACAACTCTGCATTAAGAATTTGAAATATACACACACATAATAACTTTTTTTTTAAAAAATCGAGTTACTAAGATTTAAAAAAAAAAAAAATTAAAACACCTGCTTTCATATCTTCAAATAATGAAGGTAAATATATTAATTTGACATTTAAAATAATAATTTACTTCATAAACAATTTTAATTCAATAAATAAAACTACTATTATAATATCATCTCGTCTTTAACATTTAAAATGCATACGTAAATGGAGCTAAGAAGCAGAGAAAGAGGTTATGGCCATGGAAGGAGTGAGATAGAGCAGCAGAAGAAGAAAGCTTGAAATGTTGCAGAAGAGTTTGTGAAGCTTACCAGCAAAGCCAGAAAATGGTTGCCAAATGGTATATGCAGCAGTAGTACTCTCATATTATAGGTCGTTTTATCAAATTAGGTAGTATGTTAAAATATAGGTCGTTTTTTTACTGATAGAGTGTGTTTACTAAAATACCCTTATTTATTGATTTCACTGGGATGTGTGTTTATTAATTATCTCCTTAATAGTTAATAGTTAAGAATATACTTGTTCCCAAGACTGCATTAATTAGGGGTAAAATATGTTTAACTAGTAAAATTTATGAAAATGTTAAAAAATTAATTATTATCTTAATATTCGTGTTTGGTAAAAAATGACTTATAATATGAAATAGAGGGAGTAGTGAGTAAGTGTAAGTGTAATATTCTAGAAGCTTAGTATTCTTCACGCTGGTCGAGGCACATTGCAAGTTGCAATCTTTTGGCTCCCTTTCTGGGTTTAACGAAGCTCCTAGAGAATTCCAGAAATTAATGAGGCGGTTCATCTGGATTGGGCTTTTGCATCTCCGCCAGATTGAGAAATTCAAGTGCAGATTCGGAATTTTGGGTATATGACCCGGAATTTCCTTGAAATAATGTCGGCATTTTATGTTAAAGTATGCGCAGAACATATTCTTATGCACGATGAAACTATTCATATGCTCTCGAAATTTTGACAATCAAAATTAAACATCAAAAATATTAAAAGATGAAATTTTTTTTTAAAGATTTTTGACCAAAATAAATTGGATAATTAAGGATTTGAACTTTTTTAGTAATATTTTAACTTAATAAAAATGCACAAATTATACCTGACTATATTTAGTAATTTTTACTAAATATAAATATATACTATTTAGTAACCAATGGGTACATGTATCACTGTAATTTTTGATAAAAATATTTACATTATCACATACTTCTTTTATTTTTCGTGTCAACTACATAATGATTGTTATGAGTTTGCGTGATGTATGAGTTTAAGTGATGCAGAAGATAAATATAAATTTTAAATATCTCTAAAACTTATCAATAGAACAGAAATATGTGATTGTACTTTGCCCAAAAATATATTGAAAATAAAATATATTACAGTAGTTATATATTTTTAATTCATTTTTATCTACATACTATTTTCAAATATATTATTTATTATTAGTTATCATTTTTATCTTTTTAAATTATTTTTATAATTTTTCAAAATTTTAACTCCCAATTCATTAATATAATTAAGAGAAATAAATAATTAAATTAATCAAATTAACAATCTTAATCGAAAAAACAGACAGATGGTGGAGGAGTATTTAGTAATTAATTAACTCAAATTTCAAGGGAAGGTTATTTTTTTTATGACGGTAATTATGTCAAAATAAGAATTCCTTGATGGATACAAGTGTTCTGGAAGCAGATGTAATTTACCAAAATTATTTGGTCCCATATATATATATATTTCAAAATTTTTAATTAAAATCTTAAATATACTAAAGCATGTGAAATCTTTAAACAATCAAGTACCCAGATGACATGTCATTTAAAGATTTAATATATTCATTAAATACAATTTCACTTATAATTACTAATCTCACTTTTAATTACTAATAGTAAATTTATCATCAACTATCAATTCAAATTCTAAAACTATCAATTCAAATTCTAAAATATAATTTCATCATTTTCTTCATCTCTTATTTTAAAATTTTTATATTGAATATATATATCTTTCTTCACTTCACATCAACCATTCATTCTCACACACCACATAGAGACGAAATCATCAATCAAAATATATATTTATCTTTTTTTTTATACAGAAATCTTCATGGCTACCACAATTTTCCTTCATCTCCCTCGCCATTCTCAAATACCAAAGGTATATTAATCTGTTATATGTTAATCACTCTGCATTACTTTTATCTAATGCCACTTATTATGATATGTATTGTTCATGGAATCTGAAATTGTTCCTTGTTTTGTCTTTGAAGAATATCAAAATTTAGGACACGGATCCCAAGTCGTCAATATGTATATTTTTCTTTATTTTGTTATTTTATATCTTGATTATATTCATCGTGATGATAAAGACTCATTACCATGCTTTTTTTTTTTTTTTGTATTTTTGTGTGTATGTGTTTTTTTTTACAGAAATCTTTATAGTTTCCACAAGAAATCAACAACTCTCTCACATCCTTCATCTCTCTAACTCTTCTCACGAATTCCAATTGTGGTCTTTCTCCTACTATTCTTCGAGTCCATTTACGGTGGTACTATAGGAGTAGGATGAATTTTACTCCTACTTACTGTAGCGCGCTACAGTAGCGCGCGCGCTACAGTGACGTGCTATAGTTTCGCGCTACAGTAACGCGCAACAGTTTTTTTTTTTTTTTTGACGCACAAACTTTTTTAAAAAAAATTCTTTTTTTAAAAAAAAATACTTTTTATAACAAGGGAAATCAGATCAGGATTATATAGACATCAGATGAGAGAATACAAGAGATCAGATCAACAGACTATAGATATCAGATCAAGAATATAAAAGAAATCATACAGTAGAACTAAAATATAATTAACAAGAGAGATCAGATCAGGATTATATAGACATCAGATCAGCGAATACTTGACATCAGATCAACAGACTATAGATATCAGATCAAAAATATAAAAGAAATCATACAGTAGAACTAAAACATACTTAAAAAGGGAGATCAGATCAAAAGACTATAGACATTAGATCAGCGTATACTTGACATCATATCAACAGACTATAGACATCAGATCAAGATTTTAAAAGAAATCACACAGCAGAACTAAAACATACTTAACAAAGGAGATCAGATCAGGATTATATAGACATCAGATCAACTCATACTTGACATCAGATCAACAGACTATAGACATCAGATCAAGATTTTAAAAGAAATCACACAGCAGAACTAAAACATACTTAACAAATGAGATCAGATCAGGATTATATAGACATCAGATCAACTCATACCTGACATCAGATCAACAGACTATAGACATCAGATCAAGATTTTAAAAGAAATCATACAGTAGAACTAAAGCATACTTAAAAAGGGAGATCAGATCAACAGACTATAGACATCAGATCAGCGTATATTTGACATCAGATCAACAGACTATAGACATCAGATCAAGATTTTAAAAGAAATCACACAGCAGAACTAAAACATACTTAACAAAGGAGATCAGATCAGGATTATATAGACATCAGATCAACTCATACTTGACATCAGATCAACAGACTATAGACATCAGATCAAGATTTTAAAAGAAATCACACAGCAGAACTAAAACATACTTAACAAATGAGATCAGATCAGGATTATATAGACATCAGATCAACTCATACCTGACATCAGATCAACATACTATAGACATCAGATCAAGATTTTAAAAGAAATCATACAGTAGAACTAAAACATACTTAAAAAGGGAGATCAGATCAACAGACTATAGACATCAGATCAGCATATACTTGACATCAGATCAACAGACTATAGACATCAGATCAAGATTTTAAAAGAAATCACACAGCAGAACTAAAACATACTTAACACAGCAGAACTAAAACATACTTAACAAAGGAGATCAGATCAGGATTATATAGACATCAGATCAACTCATACTTAACATCAGATCAACAGACTATAGATATCAGATCAAAAATATAAAAGAAATCATACAGTAGAACTAAAATATACTTAACAAGGTAGATCAAATCATGATTATATAGACATCAGATCAACTCATACTTAACATCAGATCAACAGACTATAGATATCAGATCAAAAATATAAAAGAAATCATACAGTAGAACTAAAATATACTTAACAAGGTAGATCAAATCATGATTATATAGACATCAGATCACAAAATAGCAGACATCAGATCAACAGAATTTAGATATCAGATCAAAAATATAAAAGAAATCATATCATACAACAAAAACGTCCATAATATGTATCATAATAGCCAAAAATAACAAAAGAAATGAAGGTACTGTAGCGCGTTACTGTAGCGCGCGGAACTGTAGCGCATTACTGTAGCGCGCGCGGAACTGTAGCGCTACTGTAGCGCGCTACTGTAGCGGGGTAGGAGTAAAATTCGTGGTGGTCCTATAGGACCACCATATAAATTACCCTATTCTTCCATTATCTCTTAAAATTTGTATTATAATTCAAATATTAATACATATTTTTTCACAAAAATAATTTCATATTTTTCACAATATTAGTATACCATGGCGTAATAATTTGTCACAAAATTTTTTTTATCATAATTCAAATATTAATTGCGCAATAATATATTTTCATTAATATTTAATTTGCATTAATCGGATATATACATTTTTCCTTAATTACTACTTTGTACATACATTCTATGTGATAAAATTAATTATTCTATTATCTCTTAAAATTTTTATTAATCATAATAATATTTTATATCTTGATTATGCTTATCGTGATGATAAATACTAATTATGAGTTTTTTATATTTTTTTTACAGGAATCTTCATGGCCATTTTTCCTTAATTACTACTTTGTACATACATTCTATGTGATAAAATTAATTATTCTATTATCTCTTAAAATTTTTATTAATTATAATAATATTTTATATCTTGATTATGTTTATCGTGATGATAAATACTAATTATGAAGTTTTTCTATTTTTAATTTTTACAGGAATTTTCATGGCTTTCACAAGAAATTAACAACTCTCTACTATCATTCATCTCCTCACTCTTATCACGAATCGTAATTGTGGTCTTTCTCAAACTATTCTTTTATTATCTCTTAAATTTTTTATTAATTATAGTAATATTTTATATCTTGATTATCTTTATCATGATAAAGACTGATTATTAGTTTTTTTTTTTTTACAGAAATCTTCATGGCTTTCACAAGAAATCAACAACTCTCTCATATCTTCCATCCCCCTCACTCTTCTCACGAATTGTAATTATGGTATTTCTCCAACTCTTCTTCTATTATTTTTAAAATTTTATTAATTATAATAAGTTTTTATATCATGATTTGCTTTATCATGATGATAAAGATTAATTATGAGTTTGTCTTCTTCATTTTTTTTTAAATAGAAATCTTCATGACTTCTACAAGAGATCACCAACTCTCTCTCTCTCCTTCACCTCCCTCACTCTTCTCATGAAATGGAATTGTGGTCTTTTTCCAACTCTTCTTCTATTATCTCTTAAAATTTTTATTAGTTGTAATATATTTTATATCTTGATTATGTTTATCATAATGACAAAGATTATACATTAAATTCTACTGATTTATTAAAAAATAATAATATGATTTTAAACAAAAATAATTATTATCTAATTTAATGTATTTATCTATAACTTTCATGAATTAAAAATAATTAATTTAATCAATCAATCAATCAATCAATTTTAATTCCTTAGGGAGTTTTGTCACTAAATCATTAATTCTCATTTACACATAATTTATGCACACATGAAAACACATCTATTAATCTATCTATCTATTTATCTATTAATGTGCAACCCCTTTTATCAAATAAATCCATGATTTTTATACGTTTTTGTATAATTTTTTTTCTTTTTTTAATTTTATTTTTACTATTAAAAAAATTGGATGGTTACACAAAAAAAAAAAAAATCATATTTTTATATCATCAAATTTACTAACATATTAAATTTTTAATGTAAATTATATTTCATAATTTTAAATATACCATAAAAAATATCAATTATGTAATAATTTGAAATTTTCATTAAACTTTCAATAATTGACAAATTATACACTAATATTAATGATTTTTAACTTATGATTTTAATAACATACTTAAACTTTTTATTAATTTTTAATATTTAATATATTAAATAATAATATTATGAAAAAAGTTATACATAAATATATAAAATTAAATAAATCTTAATTTTAAAAATATTTTTATTAATATTTAGTTACAATTTGTTTCATAATCATTTTTCTATTAAAATGTGATCAAAATTATCTCAATTATATCAACAATTTATATTAATAAAATTAACAAATAAATCATTAATATTATAATTTACTAAAAATTTGTATACAACATTACCAATTTAAAATTCATATAAAATATTATACTCTAAAATAAACAATATTAATAAATAAATTATTATTGCCGTGATAACGATGTAAATATTTTTATAAGAATCCGCAAATATCCTGTAAGTGTACAATATAATTTAACGTGCGTTGCACGGGGTGATCACTAGTTATTAAACTAAAGTTTAATAAGAATAGAAATATATTTATTCGAGAATATGAAATAAATATTTTGAAAGAGTTTTATATATTTTAATTTATACAAGTTCCACTAAATACCAATAATAATATCCATTTTATTTTCATTTTCACTTGTTATTTAATTATGAAAAAAAAATCATTCTTTGTCTTTTATACCTTCCAACCAAAAAAATAGTTTAAATTTGTCTATTTATTAACTACTATTTAAAATAAAAAGAAAATAATTAAGTTAATTTTATTTATATATCATTTTTTTCCTTCAATTTTTTTTTTTCTCTTCAAAACTATGTTACATTTAAAAAAAAAAAAAAACTCTTTTGAAGTGAGGAATTTATTATGAAATATATCATAATAAACTCTTGTTAATTATTAGTGGATAGGACTTTTTTTTTTTAATAAAAATTTATCCTTAGAATCATTTTTTAATCAATCGTTATTTCTTGCTTCCTTTTTATTTGTCCCGGTCCTTTGACCATTTTAAAAATATATAATTTATTTTAATTATATTCTAAAAATATTTTTAGTTCATATTTCTAAATATCCCTGTTAAATTTTGTTTGTTTTGTCAAATATCTTAAATATTTGTGTGTGAAATTAATAGGAAGAGACGATCATTTTTTATTGTATTTCTTGAGATTATTTTTGGTAAGCGCTTTTCTAGACTTTGTTGGGTGAATTTTATTTTTTTCTATATTTTCTGGTATTTGATTTTGTAGTATAAAGATATAATTTGTTTTATTGGGTTGTTATATTTTCTTTTGATTTTTTTGGGTAGAATTTATACAGAAAAAGTAAAGCTCAAGCTCGGACTCGAGTGTGTCTATTTCAAGACAAGTTAAATTTAAGTAGGGCAAAACTCGAGCTCGACTCGACTCATTTACACTCTTACTTACACCAAGTGGTATTTTATATCATAGCTTCTATGCTATAGTCCATTGTATCAAACGTATTTCTATTTTTATTCTTTTACACAGGCAACCTTCAAGGCTCCACTAGGGAGTGATCCAGTGGTAGCCGATTTCCAAGGATTATGAAAGGGCTTGGCTTGGGTGAACGGTCAAAGCCTTGGTCGGTATTCACCTAGTTTTTTTTAGAAAGTTTAGGAAATATAAACCGACCTAAATATGGGCATTTGAAGCAACTCCACTATGCTTCATTTCATGAAAAGATTCTCCCTTGTGGTGATGTCTCCAACTTCCATACAAGCCATTCCTTTTTCAAAAACGATTACCACTAACCCCTTGAATATTTGTTGTAAAAATAAATATTAAATTGATTTCTCTTCTTTCAACTACCATTTACACTCTAAATCATACGCGTCGGAAGAAAAGTCTTTAACCGTTTTTTCAATTTTTACTAAAGTACGACGTGTACGTCATGCTAGGTTAGTTAGTTGCCGCCAGACTACTGGAGGTTTTGGACTTGTGCTTTAAATCGGGAGATTGTATTTTCCGGTACTCACTAGATTTTAGTACTTCCATATGTATTAGCCGTTTGATGATATTCGTTGTGTAGGACCGATGAAATCTAACCGTGGGACATTGGGGAGAGTTCTTTTGATGGTACAACATCGTAATGATATCTCAACTATGCTTCATTCCATCGAAAAGATACTCAGCTACGGTGATGTCTCCAACGTTCCATAACAAGTCATTCATTTTTCGAAAAAGATTACCACTAACCCCTTGAATATTTGTTCTTACAAACAAATATTCAATTGATTTCTCTTCTTTCAACTACCATTTACACTCTAAATCATACATCAATTTGCTTTTTAGTGAAGAGAATATAACTGCTGATGTCACGATCACAATTTATGGAGTCCAGTTTGTATTACTGCTTGTTAGTATTTGGTGCAAAAAAGAGGCTTATAACACTACGAAGGTAAACGTGATTCATCAAATATTTTTGTACATTTACATCTCATGATACTAATATCGTGTTTTCCTACTGATTTTTTTAGGTCACCACTCAAACTTCTGTAATGGTGAAGAGATCAAATGCAGCACAGAATCAACCATCTTCCTAGTTTGGTCATGGGCGCCTGAGGACACTCGTGATACTATTGTCCTAAGCAAGGCTCAAAGATTTGCCAATCATCTTATCAACCAAAAAGCCATTAATGATGCTTCTGATTATCTTTGGTACATGACCAGCTTGAAGTTAGACAATGACAACCCAATATGGACTAAGAATATAAGCTGCGACACTGGTCAAATTCTCCATGCCTTTGTTATGGAGAATATCTTGGTTCCAACTGGCCATATTTGGAACATTCCACCAAATTTTTGACAAGAGCGTTAAATTGAATCCATGAACTAATCAAATTACATTAGTCATTGGGTTTAATCATTATATTAACTAAAACATGATATCCTAAATTCACTTCTGAGATACCTCCTTGAACAACAGCCCCCCTACGTGATTACGTGTCATCACTTCATTAACCTTGATGACGTGTCAAGTATTGAATAAAAATTCTTCGATTGACATTCTTCCATTCTTCAATCTATCAATCAACTCAATTTAACCTATCATTTACTAATAATAACTTAATTAATAAATCATAAATTATCCATTCAAACCATAATCTCTCTCTATTCAATTATCAATTCAAATTATAAAATATAATCATATCATTTTCTTGAACTTTTATTATAAAATCAACCATCTATTCTCACACCCACACCACACAAAGACGAAATCTTCAACCAAAATCTTCATGGCCTCCATAACCATGATTTTCCTTCATCTCTCTCCCTATTCCTCAAAGGTAGTATTAATTTCTTATAGTTTTAATAATAAATTTGCATTAATTTTGTCTATTGTCACTCAATATGATATGTATTATTCTTGAAATCTAAAATTGTTTATTTTTTTGTCTTTGAATGATATCAAATTTATTTGGTAATCTCAAATCTTCAATGTGTATTTATTTTCTTTAAATTCTTTTACTGTATATTTCATTATTATTATATATATATGATTATATATATTATCATGATAAATAACCATTAACATGTTTTTGTATTTTTTTTCCAGAAATTTTCATGGCTTCCACAAGAAATCTAGAACTATCTCTTATCATTCATCTTGCTAAATTTCATTTTTTATCAGGGAGCATACATCGTGAAGAATTATCATACAAATATACACAAAAATATAAGGAAAGTTTTGAGTGCCTTCATATTTTTAAATATTCTCACAGAATTTCAATTGTCATCTTTGTCCAATTCTTTTTCCATTTATCTCTTAAAATTTTTATTAATTTTAATAATTATATTTTTTTCAGTCGCTCAATAATTTTTCACTATTTTATTTGTTATCATAATTTAATTGTTATTTATTTAATTATTTGATTTTATTATTTTATTATCTTCATTATATTCTTCAATTATTCAATCATCATTATATATATAAATAACCAATTTTTTGTTGTTATTTTTTTCAAATATCTTGGTAGTTTACACAAGAAATTAATAAATATATCTCACTCTTTATCTTCTTAAATCTTCTCATCAATTCTAATTGTGATATTTATCCATCTATATTTTTCTATTATCTCTTAAAATTTGTATTAATTTTGATAATAATTTTTTTTATTTTTGTGTAGCAATTATTTTTCGTATATTATTTTTTATTAATTTTTAATAATGTAAATCTCTCTCATTCTCATCAATTTCAATTTTGATATTTTTTAAAATCTTCTTCTATTATTTCTTAAAATTTTTATCAATTGTAATAATAATTTTTTAAATTTCGGTGTAGCAATTATTTTTTATTAATTTTTCAATAATTTATTTATGTTAATAATTTTATTATTTATGTTAATAATAAATTCTAACTAATTGTGCATATACGTTTTTACTCAACGTAGTACTTTGCACATACATTCTAATTAAATTTCGGATTATGACCATATTTGTTTCCTTTTTCCATCTTATACTATTAATAATACATTCTTATATTGTTATTTTTTTATATTTTAAACTTAATTTCATTTCAAAATTTAACATTGTATAATATGAAACTAATAATTTAAAATTCATTAATTTCTTGAAGACACAACATCAATAATATATTTTTTTAAAATAATTATGATTATTAACAAATAAGCATAATATATATTCGATTAAAAATGTCACATTTATTATAATATTGAACAAAAATAATCATTATTATCCAATGTCTTATCCTATAGCATCAGTAATTTGATTTAGCGTGTTTCACATTGTTAACAAATAAACATAATATATATCAAATTCAAATTTCACATTTATTATAATTTTAAACAAAAATGATTATTATTATATAATTTAATGTACTTATCTATAAGATAAAAACCCACACTTTTAATCAATCAATAATTTAAATTTTACTTTTTAATTACTAAAATTATCATCAATCCCGTTTAAAATTTTAAAATATTAACTACTAATTATGTTTATGGTAATTTAAAATTAATATTTTAAATATTTTAAATAATGAGATGAGATGATAAGATTCGAAGAGGTAAGACTAATTAAAATCACATTAAATAAGATTAAAATTTAAATAAAGATAAATAAAAAAATAAATATTTATGATAAATATAACTTTGAACACATCTATTAATCTATCTATCTATTTATCTATTAACATATATAACAAATATTATTATCACCATCAATATTATTATTTTTTTTACCAAACTATTTTTCTACTAAAATTTTTTATTCTAATATTTTATATACTATTATTTCTTTTACTTTACTATTTTACGATCCATTATGTATGTTATTACCAGGAGTATATATATTTTCATCATTTTCTCAATTACACTACCAAATATATTTATTTGATAAAAAATATGGGTGAAAAATAATAATATTTATACATAGCCCTCTAATCATTATTATTATTTGAGTATTTATTTTCTGATCTTGCTAATTTGTAAGGGAGAAATCTAAAGCTAATTTCCTCAAACTATTTACTTTCTTTATATCTTACTTATTTTTCTTCTCATTTTTTACTTAAATTAATTCTTTTACTCTAATTACCAACCAATAAAATATTAACATATGATATGAAATAAGTGAAAATTTTGAACAAATATTTATAATAATTATTATGAATTAATTTTTATATTACTTATTTGAATTAAAATATCATTGATATTATCTCCATGCTATTATATAAAAAATTCTATAATAATAATAATAATGACAAATAAATTATTAATATAATTATTTACTAAAAAATTAAATACAAATTATTTGTAAAAATAATGACACTTATTTAATATTTATATAAAATATTATACATTCAAATAAATAAAAATAATATTTAAATTATTATTACTGTTATAAATAGTTCAGTTCGGTCGTTATTATGGGTGTGGTGCACCCAAGATCTAGTGATGTTCTATATAGGCATTTATGTTTCAAGGTTTTACTTGTGACTTTAGTATTTTGACAAACTTGGAATTTATTATTGAATGCGTCATATTAATTATTAGTGGATAGACTTTTTTTTTAAAATAAAAATTCATCCTTATAATATTTTTTTAAACACAATCATAATTTGAAAATCAGTTTATTTTCTTAATGTAAATTTTCTCACTAATTTTTTTAAAATATCAATTAACTCTGATGGTTAAAAACCATTTTTCTTACAAACCATTTTTTTTATAAGTTACTATAGATTTCTCAAAGTTAACCATACCTACAATAATAAAGGAATTGTGGCACGAGCCTACAGAAGCCGGCCAAAAGCATTGTGGGGTTCAGATTTTGGTGGTGGCCATGTTCGCATTTGAGGCAAACTCAGAGATAGCAAAGGTCGGTCCTTTTGACGTTGGCAAGCACCCAAGGAAATTATTTGATGGATCATTAATTTAACATCATGAATGTAAGAAAAGTAGTCCATTCAAGACAAAATAACATATAAAAAAATGAAAAAAAAAATACAAGAATAGTTATATAATAGGGTATGTTGGCAAATTTACTTTTAACGTAATTGATAAATTTAGTCATAAAAAATTTGTTAGTCACAACACGTTTAATCATAGTAATTCCTGATTTAAGAGTGAATAAAATTACAGAAATTGTTACTAGTATAAATATATTGTAAATAACAAAGTTTATACTAAATTTGTTACAAAATATTTTAAACTAAATTTGTGTGATATTTTATAGACTATTCTTGTATTTTTTTTACAAAAGAAAAATATATGATTCACACGAGCTCAGCTCTAGTGCCTTAGCTTCTTCTTCCTGTGTCCAATGGAACAACTTTCAAAGTCAGCAGCACCACACATTTTTCATTTCATCCTATTTCGCAGTTATTATTGGCTTTTCTTCACCGTTTGAGAAATAATTGAGAAGTGCTGTTACTGATGGCTCCTGATTCAGATTGGTATCATAAAACTGGTTACTCCTTGTTGATGTTAAAGCAAGAATGGGAGAATTATGTGGAGAAGTGTGGGCAGAAGAAGCATTCAGCGTATTGTTTGTTGTTTAAGCCTAATTTTGACAGTGAAGAAGTATCAGATTCTGTGTCCCAAAGTATAAAGCAGCTTTCCAGGGATTGGAGTTTCCTCAACATGCTGGTGCGATCCATGCGCAAATGGAGTGATGCTGATGTACTGATGCAGAAATCAGGACGGCATTCGGTCGTCAGGAAAATCAATGCTTTAGGCCATGAGATTGATCAGAAGATCAGGGATTGTTATTATGGGAAAGAATACTTGAAGAGGCCTCACAGAATGCTCAACTTGCTCGGCGAATGCCGAAGAAAGACTGATGATCTTTTGGAGGAAGAGATTGTAGAAGCCCTGGATTGCATTTCCAGGCTGAAATTTCAGGTTTCTTGTCCTCATTATACCTTCTGGGGTAAATTTGTTGACAGTGTAAAAGGGAATCTGCAGTTGATTATTAGTGATGATGATCTTCGTCCTAATAAACAACAATTCTGTGTTCTTGTTCAAGGGCTGGAATTGATTCAAAGGTACAGTTTTCACATCCAACGAAGTTCTTTGAGTTCCCAGTTTCTTGAACATCATTTTATTAAGACATTTCTTACTAACATCGCATCTGTGGTTGTGAGGGTCGCAAATCAGTCTTGCATTTTCTGGTTCAACAGAGCAGACTGTAGTTCTGAAGCTGCCATAACTAAGGCTGGTGAACTTGAAGATTTGCAGCATAAGATTGATCCATCCAATCCGGAGTTCATAAGGTTGAACCTCAGTTTCCAGCACTCCCTCTATGAAATATGCACCAAAACAGGAGGAGATTTTGAGAACAATGTGGCAGATTTTCTGGGCTTTTTCTGCAGTTTTCTTCTCAATTCTTGCAGCAGCAGCAAAGAGAATCTTAAAACGGAGCTCATGTCCCTGGCGACCCTTTACATCAGCAGCTCTCTGAAGGACCATTCGTTTCGGGAAGATGTTCATAATTTCTTTGCAGAGATTAATGCAGTATTTGCAGAGGCTGCCTTTCTTCATCGAACAGTTAGCCGAGAGAATGGAACAGTTCATGATGATTTGTGCCCAAGTCCTGAGTTGCTCACAAAGATTTTTCTTCTCAAGGCTGAGCTTTTTCTCAAGGAGCAACTCAACACCACAACTTCCTCAATCACTGTGCAAAATCTGAAAGGCTTTACAGATGGTCTTTGCCTGCAAGGAAAGAATTTGGCCCTGGCTGAAGAAGTTGTTAATGAGGTAGAATCTGTTTATAAGTCGCTTCGATCTAACAGTATCACGATTTTCTCTGCAAAACACTCTCTTCATCAGTTGCTTTATAAGATCATCTTTTTCAAGGCTGAGTTCTGCCTAGCAGAGTTAGTGAAGAATATTGGTGAAACTTCTTGGATGTCAAATGGAAAATATCAGATTGAATCTCTTGGCGATGAACTTAAAAATCTGAAGCCAATTGTGACAAACCAGATGGTAACAAATTCGCCTTATGAAGAAATGATCTTCATAGAGTTTGAAGCAGTTGTAAGGAGGATAACACTGTTCTATTATTCATTTGTTCCTGACACTGACAGGTTCAAGAAAATGATGCTTTTATTACCTCAGTTGTTGCATAAGGTGGAAGGTATCATGGAAAAGCTGAAGAATGTAAGTTCCCGATTTCCAGTATCGAATTTCCCCAAGACTTGGGAGCTTGGTTTTATCGGTTTCCTGAGAAGAAACATCAAGGAGCTGCTGAAATATGATCCAAAATCAATTGAACCTGTGAAGCATTATCTTAAGGAGGTTAAAATACATCTGAAGTCATTGAAATCTTTCCTCTTGAAAGTTTCAGATTTGAATATTGTTGAGCAGGGCGAATTGACTGATCTTCGTAATCACATCAGAGATGTAGCATACAAACTGGAATACATTGTCGAATCATTCGAAGTAGGTGGTTGTTGGCAACATTCTTTGTGGCTATATTTTCTGCTAAATGATATCAGGCTTGTTAATCAACAAGTCTCCAACATTCCTGGAGAGTCCTATGCTGACAAATTCCAGCATCACCCACAGATTTCATCTGATCAGATGGTATCATCAAAAGATAATAGTACATCTTCTTCAGTCAATGAAATGGTGGTGGATCTAAGTGATGAAGAGGAAGTTATCATTGATCGACTCACCAGAGGATCGTTACAGCGACATGTTGTTTCTCTTGTTGGCATGCCAGGTATAGGCAAGACTACTCTTGCTAAAAAAATGTACAACCATCAGGTTATCATGCATCATTTCCATCGCCGAGCATGGTGTAATGTTTCACAGGCGTATTCAAAGAGGGAGTTGCTGATTGAGATCTTAAGTGACATTCATGGAATCACTGATGAGATTCGTCGAATGAGTACTGAAGATCTCCAGGCGAAACTACGCCAATGCCTGTTGAAATACAAGTACCTCATTGTTATGGATGATGTGTGGGATACTGCAGCCTGGAATGACTTGGAAAGTTCTTTCCCAAATGATAATAATGGGAGTAGAATTCTAATAACAAGTCGTCTTCAAGACGTCGCCACGAAGATCAAACCTGACAGTGAACCATATTGCATTCGACTCTTGTCTGATGAAGAAAGCTGGAAGTTATTAGAAAAGAAGGTTTTCAAGAATGAGCAGTGTCCTGAAGAACTGTTGTCAGTTGGAAAGGAAATTGCCCAACACTGTAAAGGATTGCCTCTTGCTGTTGTTGCAATAGCCGGGCTTCTCCAGAAGAGAGAAAAGAGCCAGGATTGGTGGAAAAGAATATCAAGATGCTTAAACTCAGTGATAATCAATGATCCAGAAAATCGGTGCAAGAAAATCTTGGAACTGAGTTATAACCACTTGCCTGAATACCTGAAAACCTGCTTTCTTTATCTGGGAATGTTTCCAGAAGACAAAGATATTCCTGTCAGCAAGTTGATATGGCTTTGGATGGCTGAAGGATTCATACAGGAAACTAAATGCAGGATGATCTTGGAAGATGTCGCCGAGAACTACTTGATGGAGCTGATCAACAGAAGCCTAGTGATTATCTCCAAAACAAGATCCAATGGCAAGGTTAAAGCATGCCGCCTTCATGATCTACTGCGCGATTTGTGTCACTCAAAAGCAAAAGAAGAGAAGTTCTTGCAACTGGTGACCAGGTATGATGAACCATATGCTTCTTTTCCTGCATCAGATTATGATATGGAGTTTCACAATAACCATCAGTTTCTTCCTGCAACATTTGAGAGCTATAGGTTAAGCATTTTTCTGAAAAGAGACCATTTCATTGATTCAAGACCTTCAGGGCTTGGAACCCAATCCTTGATATTTTCTGCATCAATTGATTCAGAGCCCAGATGCCCTTATGACATCTCATTTGTTTGTGAAAACTTCAAGTTACTCAGGGTGCTGGATTTGGAATGCATTAACATGGGAGTCAGCTTTCCTGTTGAAATTGGACAAATGGTTCAGTTGAGATTTTTAGCTGTCAGTGGTTATGTGAGCTCTATTCCATCATCATTAGCTAACCTGTGGAAACTAGAAACTTTGATAGTTAAAGGATTTCGGGGTAGAGTAATCTTACCAGATACTATTTGGAGATTGGCAAGGTTAAGGCATCTTCATGTGAATAATCATGTGGCTTTCCAATTGCAAGGTAAAAAAGATGATGGAATAAGTTCTTTTCAGTTGGTTAATATGGTCAGCTTTTCCACCCCATCAATTTCCAGTGAGGAAGATGCAATCTTGATCATACTTGGGAGGTTTCCTAATCTTAGAAAACTGAGATGCATCTTCTTGGAAGCATGGGATTCTTTCAAGAACTGCAATGGGTTCCCAAGCATGGAGTTTCTAACTCATTTGGAATCCCTCAAGGTAATTTACTATGGCAGGGATCTCAATTCAGGGGAGCTCAATCTCCCCTTCACCCTGAAGAAGCTGACTTTATCGCGCTTTCGGTTGCCATGGAACCATATTTCTCCTATTGGGAAGCTGCCAAACCTCAGGGTTCTGAAACTGCTGGCTGGAGCTTTTGAGGGGCCAAAATGGGAGATGAAGGAAGAGGAGTTCAAGGAACTCAAGTTCTTGAAGTTAGAAGCCTTGAACTTTGCTGCGTGGAATGCCTCTTCTGATCACCTTCCTAAACTTCAACAACTGGTTTTACGCAACTGCAAAGATCTGAACCGAATCCCTCATGATTTTGCATGTATAAACACTCTGCAAGTGATTGAAGTGCAATGGTGCAGCCAAAGTGTAGAAGAATCAGCTAGAGAAATCGGAGACGAGACGGGGGAGATCGAAATCCTTATCACTCACTCTTAATCAAATCACAATCAGTTAAAAATTTCTTTCCTCTTAGTCTTTTGGTTTGGTTTCAATCATTTCTTCATTTCAGACAATGCTGCAATGTCATATGAAGTTCTTGCATTTCAGACAATGCTGCAATTTCAGATCAGAAGTATATCAGTGGAACTCCCACATGCAGAACTAGTAGCTGAACGCCATCATCATATTACGAAAGATTGGAATCAAATGATTAGAAGAGTAAATTAACCAAACAGCACCACAGCCACCAATTCCATTCACAGCAGCCTTTCAAGAATTGCAGTTAAACAAGAAGATGTATGAACTAAAAGACTCCACTCGTAAGCTAATCTTGCATTAGAAAAAGGAAGTGGGCAAGATCAATAATTGGATTATACATTATGAATACTAGTTTTGGTAAATTTTTGAGTTACAGATTATCAATTAGGATCACAAAACAGTAGGAATATGACTCAGTGAGCTTCAAGTGGCGCCCCAAACTTGTTACTAGTAAAAGCTTTGAGATATTCCTTCCTGGCTGGGTGATCTTCCTGTGGCCTGTTGAATGCTGTCCATACTGGCTCTCCCACAAACAACCTCATCAGCTGCCACCATTTACATGATCAAAAAATCAAACAACATAAGTTTTAAACAAGGTAATTAACTGATGACAACATTAAAAACTATCCAGAAACTTGGGCTGTTGATAAATCCAGAGCTCGACAAATCAAAGTTTCATAAATTCGATTAAATATATCAATAGCAACAACTTCTGCAATTTCAGGGAAACTCTAGAATCTAGATAGTCAAGTTCTTGAATCATTCAAATGGGGAGATTACAGTTTATTCTTGGAATTGTTTTTTTTTTTTTTTTTTTGGTTACCTTCACATAGTTGGTGGTGTCGAGGGTAAAACGATGGTAAATCCCAGCTGGTAAAACAATAAGATCACCAGCTTTCATCCAGATTCGGATCCAACGATCCTTCTTGTCTCTGACATCAAAATAGCCACTCCCCTCCAAGCAATAACGAATCTCTTCATCTCCATGGATATGCTCAGTGTAGAAATTCTTCAGTTTCTGATCATAGTTCTCCACTTTATCAGGACACAAATCAAGCAAATCCTGCCGCGCAAACCGAAAAAAAAAAAAACCCAAATTCATCAAACCAACATGATTTTACCAGAAAAAGAAAAACCCCATCTCAATTAATCTCCATTATTTCACTATTACCATATAGCTGTATCCTCTGCTCTCTCTAATCCTCTTCAATTCTTCATCGTTTTCATAGTCATTTGGATTCAAATTCCAATATAGCACTCCAAGATCAGCTAACTCTTCCATAGAAACATATTCCGGTGGGTTTCTCTTGTGTGGAAGCCTTTGATCCTCAGCGCTTTCATCCATGAACCACGCCTGAGAACACCAAAAATTCCCAATTCAAAACAAGAAGCAAATTTATTTTTGAATTTACTAAGTGGGGTTGTGGCAAAAAGGCTTTACATACTCACCTCGATCGCCATGGAGTAGTGGAAGGAGCTAATAAATGCTGATACGAAGTTGAGGAAGGAAGTCAACTTTTGCGCAGTGTTTCTTCTTATCGACCATGGTGGAGACCGAGGTTTATGAATTTATATTATTATATTCATTCGTGATAATACTTGATTATCCACGGTGTTAATGCCACGTGTAAGGTTTTTAATATCACAAGGCGTTTTGTGGTGTGGTGTGGTGTGGTTTGTTTTAACTGCTTCTCGATTTAGAAAAATATCATGAATTTTTTTCCCTTCAAACTTTATGGCTTTCTTAAAAAAAAAAAATTATGGCTTATATTCATTATAAATAGCCATATTCTTAAAATTTCTTGAATTATTTTTATTTTGGAAATTTGGGTGGCTCCATTTGTGCGAATGCGTGATATTTTAAAAAGTTGTTTTGTATTTAAAATATAAGATTACAAATAAAATGTAAAATGTGTGTATATAAAATTAAAATTAAAATAATTAATACAATTGGGGCATTTTGACAGCTGGCTATGTTTTGTATGACGGGAAAAAAATTCGGTGACATGAATATAAATAATTTCATGATAATTAATATTGATTCTTTTTACTTAAAAAAGAGTTAAAGTTTATTAATTTATACTCAAAGTTAGGACTTTTGTTTTTAGTATGACTCGAATTCAAAACTTTCTGGTAGTAACCACTAGCTAATTCCCTCTTGTCTAATAATTAATAATATTGTTAGTAGCAGTGTTAATTTATCTAAAATGGTTAAAGAATTTTACCTTTTTTACTTTAAGTTTTCATTAAATGGAGAAGAAGAGTTAAAAGAAAATAACAAAAAAAAGTAGGAAAATATTTTGGAGAGAAAATAATGAATTAGAGAGACATAAACAATTTTGTATTTTATTTTTTTCTCTAATTTTTTTTAGTGAGAAGTAATCGATGTTTAGAGAAAAAATATAAGTTTTTATTTTGAATAAGACATAATTTACATAAAATAGTTTTTATTATATTTTTATTCGTAATTTTATATTTTAATTATAAATTACATAAAATTTATACATAATTATATATTTTTTTTACAAAGTAACTCGAAATTAAGATTTATTGTATTAAACGTTACATCTCTCTTGCCTATACATAATTATATTAAACTATATAAAAATAAAAAAATTGTATATTAACTATAAAATACTTTAAAAATAGATTATTTATTAAAAAATAATTTTAAAATATGACTATTTTAGGATAAAAAGATATGGCGTAGCGTAAGAAATGCCTTGCTTGGAGGTAGACGTTTCAATATTAAAATTTACTCGACAATTCGCAGAAGAAAGAAGAAGTATTATTAAGCCGTACTTGGATTTCTTTTCCAGATCCAGTCCACAAATCCAACACCACCGGCCCATTATGATAAAGCCAGTTCTTCTGACTCGCCTTAAATGAGTTCTGAATTCTGGAAAATAACCTGAATTTTAACTCAGAAGAAGGCCAGAAGTCCAGAACCAGAAAGATGACTCTGGAGACACTGGATTAGAGGACTCTTCTCTTGACCCAAAACCCCACTTTGTAGGCCAGTACTCCCCAGCCTCATCATAACCTCTTCATTTAACCAATATTTTCCCACTAATTATCATGGGATATTATTATTTACCACTCATTCTTTTTACTAATTGTTGTACTTCTTGTAATGTTTTGCTCCTAGCATATTTTTTAAAAAAAAATTTCCGGAAAAACCCCAATTTTAACAACCGAAATTATTGTTCACTAATGAAAAGTTTTGCTGAAACATTTTTTCGGTTCTCATGAGTTTCAATCGAAATAATTATATAATTTGTTGACAACTTTAATAATTGAAATTGTTATTCGGCTTCTATTCGGTCCTGAAACTTTAATCCGACCTCCAAACTAGCAATCAATAAGTTCTTGATTGGGAAAGAAAAATCTAGAAATCATTTCATGGGTGGGGTGCAAAAAATTTCTGATCAAGGGACTTGCAATGGACATTGTTTACTACTACTATCTCATGTGTATTTTACCCAAATCAAAGGTTACAAAAAATGTGATCCTTTGTGGACAAAAGTCCTTTTGTATTTGAATCAAAATAATTTTGGAACCAAAATATCTGATAGTACTCAAAGAGAGAGCATTTTGTTGATGAACAAGAATACCAACTAAAGCAAGTTCCCCCTTTCATCTGTTCAAACATCTCAGTTGATATGACAACCTTGCACGAATTCAGGGCTTACGGTAGGGCAGCCCTTTGAATTATTGAGTCACAACTCACAAATGTAGTGAAAATTTAAAGGTTGAATAATGATGGAGGGATTACCGTGGTCACGGTTGTTTATTATATTATTTTAATTTAATAAATAAAAATAATTTTCTTTTTTAGTATAAATAAGGAGAAATTATTGTCTAACTTCTCAACTCACAACTCTTTGTAGATAAGCAACGCCTATAATATTGTGTTGCAACCAGACTCGGACTATTGCAGGTCGTGCCTTTAACATTGTAACAAAGTATTATTATAAAATTAAGAGAATAATTTATTTTACATAAGGTTAGTTCAGTATTTTTACTTGTATAGCTTGTATAAAAGTCGTAAGCAATAATTGAAATGTGCATGTAGCAGTTTTAAATTCTTGAATCAGTTGTTCCGTGTGATAAAATATTTATAATTTAACGAGAGAATTAGTCATTGTTATTGACGATATATATCGATATGTAAAGATAATTAGAGTTGATAGATGAAGCACGTATTTATTTCTTTTTTATCACTTTCACTTCTAAAAAATAGTGTTATTTATTAAATCATTTTAATTAAACAAATATAATTATTATTTGAGATAAAATGATGTAATTTCATTTGTAATTTATGAATTATAGCGTGAATAAAATTATGAAAAAATATCGTGGACGTTAACATCGTCACTTTGCTTGTTTACATGCCGCTCAATTATTATTGGGGGTGTATGAAAGAGCTTGTATGTGTGTGTTTTTTATGTTTTATAAAAAATTAATTTAAGAAATTATTAATTATCGTTCTAATACTTTTTTAATTGTTTTAATTTAAACTAAAATGTCATTCTATAATATTTTTTCTTTTCTCCTTTTATGTAAAAAGACATTTTTATTAAAATTTATGAACTATTGCTAAAAAAATAAAGCGATAAAAGAGTAACCCCATTAATTTACGAAGGGACTTCGCCCTCAATTGAATCAGATGTTGGTCAAGTACAAGACAGGAACCCCCATACTTCCCCCACACGTACACTATCACACGCCCATAGTCCTTTGCCTGTTTTGGCAGTTCCCTCAAACAACCTTATGCCCTATATCTACCCCCTTTTTTTAGTACTAGTTTTTTTGTTTTTCAAATATGTTACTTACCTTCTCTAGTGTTTTACATTAAAATATTTTTTCAAATTATGTAAATTTTTTAATAAAATATTTTAAATTATTAATGTAATTCTTTAAAAAATTACAAAATAAAATTTCATATTTAGTAAAACTATAATATACTCCTTGATTAGAAAATCATAAATATTATTTTTGGTTGACAGATTAACAAAGTCAACTTGTTAGAGAAAAAATTTATAAAATCATAATTTAGATGACGATAAATAAAAAAATTAATAGTCTAAAAATAAATTATTCCAAATATGTTAGGGGTTCATTTCACTTTTTTTTTTTTTAATTTTTCATCACACATAAAAATTGACCGAACAAATTTGTCCACTCTCTTATGTCACCTTATACATATTACTTGGTGGTACTAACATGAAAATCAATCTCCTTAGCCCTCCCTATTAGGCTTTTAGCCATGGCTCTAGGGGTATGCAATTCCATAGAGTAAATTGTGAAAGTGTGCGTTCCTACGAAGACCGCTTAAATCAAATCTGTAATTTTATCATATTGTTAAATTTATTTATTCAATACGAATATCTAATTCAAAATCAATTGTCATTAAATAGAGAAATTCTTAGATTATGGTTAAATTTAAGTGTTTCAATCTTGTTTTAATAATAACAAAATAAATATGTAAAACTAATATTTTCTTAAATTGTCTAAAATTATTTTTTGTAGAAAGTGTAAAATTTTCAGATTTATACACTCATCTTCAAATGAGCATAACTTTCGTTTCACTCAGTCAAAAATTAAGATTTTGGATGTTTTGAAAACCTCTTTCAATTATCTAAAAAATGGTGTCTTATAGTCAATGTGAAATTTCAATGAAATTTTGGTGAAAATAGATAAAAATGAAACTATGTCACAGTTCAGTAAATTAGATGTAACTTGAGTTATAAAAGTCCAAATCACCTAATTTTGACGTCCTTGGAAAGTTAAGAGAAAGATCTACAACATTGCGTTCTGACATAAAAGTCAAAAGCAGCTACAATAAGTCAAAAAAGTTAAAGAAAGTTCAGACTATGTCAAATCATCTTTGGAACTAAAATTCAAGTGTTTGAATTTGAGCCCAAATTTGCCTATAAATAGAGACCATGGGTGAAAACATTCAAGATACACAAGCTATCAAGTCATTCTTATTATTGTCAAAATTCTCTCAAGTTTTCAAGTGCTCATTTTCAAATTTTACTTTCAAATTCTAGTTATTTTTCAAAGTGTCAATCTTAGACTAGAACCTTGTCACTTGTAAGCCATAAACACTTCACACAAAAAAAGGTTTTATTGTTCTTGAAAGCAAGAGGTTGCAAGTCAAGAAAAATTTAGATGGTAAGTAGTGTACAACCTCTTAGTAGAGTTATTAAGTTGTTTTTGAGAGATTTGTAATGGTTTGAATTCTACCTTAAGGAATTTTTATTTTTTTTTTTGAAAAAAGAAATAAGAAGGGCCTCAACTTTAGAAGTTGGAGAGTAGATGTAGAGCTTGTAAGGGAGTTACAAGTTTGAACCACTTTAAAAATCTTGTCTCTTTCATTGCATTGCATTTTTCATTCATACTCTCTCTTCTACATTTCTTGCATCATAAAACATAACCATTAGACTTGTTCAATTCAAGTATTAAATATTTAATCTCAAGATTTTATTTAAAACTTGTCCTTATTTTAAGTCTAGCTTTGTTTAATTAAGTATTTACTTTATCTTAGACTTGTCCTTATCAAGTCAATTACTTGGACTTAATCAAGTCAATATTTGAACTTTATTTTAAATTATTCAATTTCAAGTTAAAGACTTGTCCTTAATCAAGTCAATACATGAACTTTATTTTAAATTATTCAATTTCAAGACTTGTCCATTTTAAGTGACATACTTGACATTTATTTTAATTTGATTATTATATATTGTGAACTAACAATTTCTTATTTTTTTGTATACTTTTATCGTTGACTAATCTTGTTATTCTTGTTTTTATCTTATTTTAATTTAGACTTATTTGTTATGTGTTTCATACACATAGATAGTCATTGTTTATTTTAAAAAGAAATTATTTTAAGATTTGCTCATTTTTAAGTAAATTTTTAAACAATCTAATTCACCCACCTATTAGGTTGTGTTGTTAGTTTTCAATTATTTATATTAATAATAAGTGTTATAAATTATTTATATGAAATTGAGACAATTTTAACTAATGGAATATAAATTTAGAAAATAAAGAAATTATTTGTTGGTGTAATACGATATTAGGAAAATAGTCAACTCCACACCCTACCAACCCTGAAGGCAAAAGCAATCAAATTCAATTGCACGCTTTTGGATTTTAGATGCGAGGGAATGTTTGTCACGAATTCAATTCCCCCAATCGATTGAACAAGTCTTTCACAATTATTCTTGATCACCACTCCTTTTTTAGATACATTATTAAATTTGTTAAAAATGTCAACGGCATTTGGCAATAAGAAAATTCATTTTTTGTTATAAAATCCAATCAATGAGGAAGAAAAAAAATTGTGCACGCTGTATTTAATTAAACTTATACAAATTTACTCGATAATATGAATTACGTTGTAAAAAATTTTGATTTCAAATATATTTTTATTTTTATCCATTCATAACATGGTTTTTGGTAAAAGGTTATAAGTACATTGCAAAATAAGAAACATAAAAGGGTAAAAATGTTTTTTTTTTTTTTTCTCCAAATAACATTACTGTTTATCGAACTAAAATAGTATTATATATATGTAAAATGCTAGTTTACATTGTTAGTGTACTTACTGAGTGACTCGTATATGACTTTAAGTTCCATTGACTACTAATAATTTGGGTTAATTTTTTTGGATTAGTGAGGATAAAGTTTGAGTCTATAGGGTTAGGATATCACAGATGGTATCAGAGCGAACCTTGATTTGTGAGCTAAATGTTATGTCATTTCTGAATCCAAATAGACAAATACTATATTACCTCTCAGCTCAATGAATAAGATAAGTGGTTGGAGCTACCTTTAGAATCCTCCATTTCGAGGAAATTGAGCTCATAGGTGATTAGAGCCACCTCTAGAGGCCTATTCCAAGAGACACCGAACGGAGATAGACAAGTGCTATTTCACCTCTTACCTCAACCAATGGGACAAGTGGTGGGAAGTCTCATTTTAGGGAAAAATTAAGTTATAAGTGTTTATTTGTTAAGTTTATTGACTTGTAACATTTTAAGAAAAATAAGGTCATAAGTATTTATTTATTGGGGTTACCGCCATGTATATAAATTCAAGCTTATATGCAAATTCAAATTTATATGTTACTAATAATTTAGATTAATTATTTTGGTCAGAATATTATTTTTGAACATAGATAGTTTTTTTCTTTTTCTTTTTTTTGGTTGAAGAATTAAGAAAGCAAAAACATTATTTGGATAATATACATCCTGACTTACTCAATAAGAAGAAAAGTTATAATTATAGTTGATACACAGATGCATTATGATGTTTGTTTTTGGCAAGTTACATATTTGTGGGAGAAAGAAGAGTTGCTTTTTGAGGTACAATTTGAATACTATATTGGAACACAGTTACAGAAAATCTGACTTTAGTGCAACAATCCCCCGTGCGCAGCATCCTAAGTAAAGTAAAATAAGCCAAAAGGATAAAACCAAGAACTTCTTGCTTTTCATTTTCGATGCTTCAACTACCAATAATTCTCTCTTCTTTCTCCATCCTATCCTATAAATACCTTATTCCCTCCGTTTCAATATATAGATCGTTTTGACCAAAATATAAATATTAAAATTATAATTAATCTTTAAAAATTCACATAACTTTTAATGATTAAACATGTTATACCCCTATTCAATGTATTTTTTGATAACAATACTATAACTTGGAATAGTCATGACAAAAACAAGTCCCAATAAAATTATAAATTAAATAAAGGTAATATAGTAAAAACAATAAATTGTTTCCTATAAGTAGATAAATGACTTATATTTTGATCAATTTCTTAATAGGTGAAAATGATTTATAGTTTGAAATGAAAGGAGTAATAAATTACATTTATTCCTAGCTAATACTTCACAATGTTAAGATTTATTTTCACCACTGCTTATTTGACACGTGTTATAATGTCCGAAAATTAGAAGATGTTTTATATTTTTAATCTTACATTATCTTTATTTATTAGTATAGTTTTAATAAATAGAAGAGAGATGGATTTTTGAGAGAAAAATTATAACAAAAGAAAAGTAAAAATATCTGCAGAAATTAAGGAGGAGTCAAGGAGACGCTAATCTCACAACCCATCAGAGAACTCCATAATAATGGTATTTTGGTTATTGGCTGTCCTAGCAAGTGTTCTTATTTTCACAGATAGTTGAATCTAAAAATATTTTATTTTTTAAATTTATGTATTACTTAAATTGTGATCCATAATTCTATTAATAAGTAAGAATAACATTATGTTTCAAATTAGACAATAATTAATTTGCGTTTAAGAGAACATATTGTAAAAAAAAAAAAAAAAAACTATAATTCATAAGAACGTGACCTTAGATGTTAAATCCTATGAGTAGAAGAACGAATTGTAGGTTGGACAATCTCATCGCTACAATATAAAATTTTTTATTACTATATTTTATTAAATGTATGAAAATTTGAAAAAACGATACTAGAGGAGTCGTATTACGTGGGTACAAGTGTGAATTTTTCCAGAGTGAAACAATATAGAAACTTACAAAACAATATATATTATAATATATCAAATGCCCTATTTATTTTGTATATTTTTATATATAAAAAAAGACCAAAATCTAAATAAGTCAAACTCAAAATCTATTAATTTTAAATGGGGAGTGTCAATCACTGAATTACAACCAACTTTCTATTTATTTTGTATTAATGGTTTAAATTTTAAAACTTAGATTATTTGATTTTGAAAATTGAAATATAGTATTAAGAAACGGATGAAATGATATTTATTTGTTTTTGAAATATGCTATTTAAATTTATTAATTCTATCTTAATTAGGCCTCAGCCCTCCTACTTTGTACCCAAAAAAAAAAAAAAGTAGATAAAAATGGCTAAAAAAAATAGATAAATTTAATTATAAAAATCAATTTATCAATAGCACAGAGAGTATTTATGCAATTTCCTTTCTTTTGTTCTTTATTTTTATCAATATTGAGTCATTTTTGAGAAACAAATACACTCTTATGCCCCAATTTCCATATATGAACTCCTATTGGGCTTCATTGTCTGTGTTGCTACAAGTTTATAACCCAAAATTGCTGTTTAGTATTTATGAGTATGAAATACAAATTGCTCACTTCTTTTTTTTTTTTTCACAAAAAGACAAATTACTCCCTGTATTTAATAATGAAGTGACAAACAAGTGTTTAAACTTGTCAAACTTTGTAAGGTGGGTAGTGGAAATTCTCACCGCTAGTAAACCTTACCTCAAAAGTACAAACCTCTTTTACATTGTCCCCAAAATTCTACTTACTCACACTGTTAACACCCTAAACTAGATGTCTCAACTTCTCACAAAACTAACCAACACAACAATTTATTACCACAAAATATATATTTTTTAACTTTATATTTACAGGATTCCTCATCATATGAAATCATTAGATAATATAATTTAATTTTAATTCGATTAATTCAAATTGATATCCTCTATTCTTTTAGCATTTATCTACGCCGCTCTACGTTTATAGATTATATATAGGCGGTAGTTATCCTTATGTCTCCTAAAGATTCATTTCTTAGTAACTTTAGTAGCTAATGAATAAGAGAAGGTCGACTAGCCCCCTAAAGGACTTTAGCACCTAAAGTCCTTAGGGAATTTTGTTCTTTCTTGTTGGTGTAGTTGTTGTCTTTTACCTGGTGAAGAATGACTATTTTTTCAGTATGAAGCCATTTTCTTCACACGACGTGCTTTACTTCTTGGCTAAAATAGGAGTGTAGATTCATCAAATAAATGACAGACAAAATAAATCGAAATGTTGAATAAGTCAAACGTGTTGTACACATTTTTAAATCTTTCTTCAATCAACTATCTTATTTCTCATAGGTCATCCTTTCACATAACACATTAAGTATTTATATACATGATAGGTAAGTTTATGAAACACACTTTGACAATTGGTAGCGGTGTCGTTGACGATATTCGCTGGTTTGATCCAAGAAATTCAGTCATTATAAATCTAATTATTAGATCTATATTTTGGAGTTTTTATCGAGAAATTAGTGATGTATCATTGTTCAGATTAAAATTTTGACATGTGATATATCCACCGTTTGATAGGGTAGATCTATATAGATTTATCCGTAGTAAACACAACAACAATGACATTTATACTTGTAATTTGTGTTTCTTTGGCTGTATATTCCTTTTATCAATCGTTGATGGACGTTTTCTAGTAAATTAATTTATATCTTTTATTTTCAAAAAAATATATAAAGTTATAAGTGAAAAAAATATAATAATAAATAGTTTATGTAAATTGTACTTTATCCAAAATAAAATATTGCACGTTATTAAAACATCACTTTTATTATAGGACAAATGAAATATTAAAAATAGCTTTTTTTAAAGCAAAAGATATAATATATGTAAGTAAAATTACAAGCTCATTTGACAACATATTTAATTTGTATTTATATTTCAACTTTAAATTTAAGTACCGAAGCTTAATTTTTGTTTTTATTTGTTTAAGAATATATTTATAAAGATTTAGAATCTTAACTTTTGTTACAAATTATATGGTGGTCGGCTACATCATATTCTATTAGTATTTTTATATTATAAATAATGTATTTTTTAATTATATTTAATATATTTTTATGTTTTTGAAAAGTGGTATATTTTCTTGTAATATTTAATGTATTCTCATATTATAACTGATTTATTTTTTAATATATTTGAGATAATATTTATTATTATATTTATTAAGAATATACTCCATAATTACCGTAGACGATAAAATTAGATGTTACTGATAGATATTTTTCACTTCAAACTAATAAAACTAATAGTTTAACTAATATGGAATTAATAGATTTTGAGGAAAAATATGAAAATATATGTCGATTTTCTTTAAAAATAAAAAATTAAAGTTTTGTTATTATAACTCCATAATTATTTTTGTTATATTTATTAATTGCATAATCTCAAGAAATAAAAATTAGGTTTATATATATATATATATATAAAATAAAACCCTCCAATAATTATTATTGTCCTTCCTTCCACCCTACCTTCTTCTACACCCCACCTGACCAAGAAAGAAGAGAGTTTCTCTATCATAAATTCCCAAAATCTCTCTCTCTCTCTCTCTCTCTCTCTCTCTCTCTCTCTTTCTCACACACACACACACACACACACACACACACATCTCTATTGTTTCTCTCCCTCTGAATATCCAAAACAGAAAGAGCTTGTTTTATTTTTTATGTACTCCTTTGACTTGGACTGGAACCACCTCAAGCTCCATCTCTCTTTGCCCTTTGCCTTGTTCTTCTCATCTTCCCACCCAACAACTCCTCAATTTTACCAATTTACAAGCGACAAATCCCCACACAACACACACACACTCCTTTGTTTCCGTTTCCTCATAAAAACCCACTCCCAACCACCATTTTCCACCATTTCCACCACTTCCGATCGCCATTTTCACCCCATCCCACAAAACACACCGTAGCCCATTTCCTATTTCCGATTTCCCACCTCGCTCATGGCCCCAAACGGCCACCACCACCTCCTCCTTCCACGGAGTTCACTCTCCTTCGCTGCCACCACCACCGCCATAACCTTTCTTCTCCTTTCTCCTGTTTCCCCCGTTATTCTCAACCCTTCTCACCCAATCAGTAAGTACATTAATTAAACTCATCAATTCCGCTCCACTCTTTCATATGTAACTCCTAACCTAACTCCGTCGCTTCTTTTTGTTGTTTATGAAAATACAGGTGGTGGCGGAGCAAGGGAAGAGATCAAAGGAGACAGTGGTGAAAAAGTAGAGACAATGAAGGCCGGAATTTTGAGCCGGAGGAGATTGGTTGGACCGGGATCATCGCCGCCCACATGTAGATCCAAGTGCGGGAGGTGTACGCCATGTAAAGCTGTTCATGTTCCGATTCAACCCGGTTTGACTATGCCACTAGAGTACTACCCTGAAGCATGGAGGTGCAAATGTGGGAACAAGCTTTACATGCCGTAGTATAGAAAAAACAGTGCTTAAAAGAAGGAAAAGAACAACTTAATATTTTTTAAGTTGTGAATTAATTTGGACTAATTACTTCTTCTCCTTCTTCTTTTGTGCTTAATTAGCTTCTTTTTAATTTTATATGTAGTTAATTAATTTTGGCATTTGCTCTGAGTCTGAGAAATTAATATTCATATTGTGCAGCAAAAAAGAAAAAAACTGTTCTTGGAGTGTTTGTAACAGTGAAGTTGTTCGACAAAAACTGTTCAGAGATTATTATTTTTTAATTCCGGCATCATCGGCATCATCCAGCTGGGTTTTTCTTGAATCTTTTAATGGCGTAAAAAACTTGGGTAAATTATACTAGTAAGGCTTAGAATAATTTTTTATTGGCTAATGTGGGCTTTGAAATTTTCTGGGTTTGGGGGAGTGAGTGAGTGAGGATTGCGAAGAAGACACAGAGAACGTTGGGAATGTAATTTTCCAGGTTAGATTATCGAGAGAGATGATCGACTCATTTTATCGCTGTCTCTGATCTTCTTGCTTTTATCTTTTTCTCCTTTGTCGGGTTTTTTCCTCTTCTTTTTCTCCCCTTTTTTCTCGCTTAAAAAGTTTTCTTGCACTATACTGCCTTCATAATTTGCCCCTTAATTCAAATTTTATGGTTAGGTACGGTCAATTACTAGGTAATGATTAAACGTTTAGTTGAGAGTTTGACGATAAATATTAAATTGAGGGTTCAAGAATGGATATTGAATAGATTAGTGATTTTGAACGTTTGGTTGAGAGTTACTATAGTGGTTTGGGTACTATTAATTACCAAATAATGATTAAACGTTTGGTTGGGGGATTAGACGACAAATGTGAAATTGAGGGTTCAAGAGCATACATTGAACAAATAGATGATTTTAAATGTTTGGTTGAATACAACTATAGTGGTTAGGGTATCATCAATTACAAGCTAATGATTAAACGTTTAAAAGTTTGATTGAAAATTCGATAATAAACGTTAAATTGAGAGTTCAAGAGCATACCTTTCAAGTGGTTTTAAATGTTTGATTGAGAGTTACTATAGCAGTTAGGATATCATCAATTATTAGATAATGATTAAACGTTTGAAGGTTGAAGGATAAAAATTAAAATTGAGGGTTCAAAGCGGACATTGAATAAATTGATGGTTTTAAACGTTTAGTTAAGGGTTTGACGACAAACCGTAAATTGAGGGTTCAAAGGTAGACACGAAATCTCTTTGTGGACACGATGATTTTTGAAAAAAGTTCTTATTAATCCTTTATCTAAGCTGGATTTACATGGTCAAAGCAAAGCATCAGGCGTGGCTTCTTATTTTAATAAAAGCATGTCTCCTAGAAAATATCGTCGTCGTATGTTCTTAATCTAGATTAATGTCCTGTTAATCTTAATTACTGAAACTAAAAGTTTAAGTTGGTTTGTTTGGCGGATAATTAGTGAAATTGGTAGAATAGGTGGTGATTATTTAATTTTCGATTTGGACTATGATTCCATGTTCTAGTCATTATTACAGAGAAAAACTGTCGCTTTCACAAACATGATGGGATTTAGGAGACCATTAATTAATGTGTTTGTGTATTTGTGTTTTACTAATTAAAAATTAGGATTAAAAAAATGAAATGAAAAGAAACGAAGAACATATTACTGAATTACTAGTACATGTGTACTTGTGAACATCTTAGTATAATCAAAAGATTAATTGGCGCAATTCTTTTAAAGAAAAGATTAATTAGCGCAAACCAAAGGATATTTTGTCAGGAAATATGTCCCTCTCCAACATGACGAAGCAAGTAGTACTTATTTTTAGCATCATATAATCATATAATGAACTTGTACCATCATTCCAACTTGGGACACATATTATGCAATTAAAGGCATTTGCAGCCCTACTAATGTAGTTTCAATCTCATCAATGGGACTAAATCCCATGTCATTCTTGTACCATGTGTACATTCATCACACATCATTAAAAATGGTTACCTCATATTGTACAAAAAATATATAACCCTACGAAAATGTATTCTCTCAATTTCATGTTACAAGGGGCAGTTTGTTTGCTTATAGGATTGTGAATGGAAACAGACTACAATGATACTTTGTGTTTGTTTGGCCGAAATTAGAATGAAAATATGATATGATACTCAAATTGGAGTCTATTTCCATACCCGTCTCCACTGATTTTAATTTGCGCATTTTTATATGCATATGAAAATATATTTTTATAATATTATATTATAATAATATATTTTTAATAAGTAATATTTATATTTATATATTATTACATTTCGATTTCGATTCTTTCAACAAATCAAATATGATAAATGGTAATAATTCTAGACAGCTAAATCCATCCTCATTCTCGCTTCTATCACACTCATTCCGATTTCAATTCCCAACAGGTTTACCAAACCGCCCCCCTAAGTTGTTTTTTCAATTTAGGAAGACATGTATTTTCCATGTAGCACTCCAAGTTACACCACTACTTTAAGAAATATATTAAATAGGGGTATAACAGGAATTATAATTAAAATTTGTGAAAATATGTAACAAATGATTGGTTTTTTTAGTATATGTGACCTGTAAAAATTGACTTATAATATAAATTGGAAAGAGTATTACTTAAAAATTCCAACAATTTATTTAATCGATACAAATTATAACCCCGGTGTAGAAGATATTTTGATTCCCTCTTAACTATTAGTCCCTGAGGTTTTTCCTATGACTAGAACTACGGAAAAACTTAACAATTACATTTTCGGTTAGATTGCGATATGAAATTAAAGATTTTGACTTCTTAATCCTTTGAAAAAATCATGTATTATCTCTTTTATATGAGATATTATCTCTTTTATAATATTAAGAACGGAACTTAAATTATACAATCGGCCGTAGAGAGTAATGATAAGGTGGTGAATTTGAATGAGTTAGGGACATGTGTGCTACCAAGGGCTATTAACCAACTTACCACACCGAGACCTACGAACAAAACACAAAGAAATGCAGATTGTCACAGTACGTTAGCAGCCCCAACAAAGTATATATACATTGAGATGACCCTTTCTCTCCAATCCCCTCTTCTTCTTCAAGGTGTCAAACATGGATGGAGGCATGTTTTGTTGGGACAATCCCTGCAGAGTTTTTGTGTGTTCTTTCCCTCAATGAATGAATGAATGTTTATAGTATTATAGGATTGCATTGCATCATTGCAATCTGCATGTGAGGCAAAGATGGGTGTCCACTCCAATTCCAACTCTTTTATCTATTATTATATATAGATATGACCATAGTTTTTTTTGGCAGTATAAAAGTACTCTAATACCCCTCAATTCTTAGCTCATTCTGCGCTAAGGAGATCTATACCATTCTTTATAAGAATTCAAGGGTTTGATTCCTATATACATATTTTTTAGCAAACTTGATGATTTTAAGTGCAATAAATCATTGAGAATAGACTAGTCGTTTAAAATTACTTTCATATTACATTGTGTCATACATGTTTATATTTGTGAAATTTGAAATTATGCACATTTATAGTTGTGAGGTTATAGTGGGACGAATGTAGGTTTTGGTTGCTCCTTGTTAGTATTTTGGTCTTTTTTTTTTTTTTTTTTAGACAATTTTATGATAAAATAATATCATTCTTTAACTCTAAATTGTTTTCTTATAAAAAAAACTTTCATTGTGAGTCCTTTTTTTTTTTTTTTTTTTTTAATTTTCTCCTTTTTAAATAGCCTTATATCGAAACAATGGCATTTAAATAAATATCTCAATATCAAAATTTTCCCTTTTGAAGTTCGAAAGAATTCAATACATATTAAATCAAACTAAATCATCCCTCCTAAATTTTGTAATCGATTAGAGTGGTTTGGCCCTTTGGACCCTCCGAGCCCCTTAAAACATCCACCCTTGTTAATTATTATACCATTTGCATGCCAAAATAAATACTTTTTAATAGTGGACGGTTAAATTTGACAAAAGAGAATATACGTTAAAATGTATGTATTAAAAAATTATTTTAAGAATGTAAAAGTATGATTCAGATATAAGATTTTAAAAAAAAAACCAAAAAAATAAATTATTTAAACTTAATTTTTATTAAATTTTGAGGGTAAAAAAAATACACATTAAAATTAAAATGGAATGTACTAAAAAATTATTTAACATATTTAAATCCTTTAAATAGTAGTTAAGGGAGAAAAAAAAAATACATTTTAAAAATTGGAGGGCAAAGTCACACATTTACCAAAACATAGAGGTCAAAAAGTTTATAAACCTTATGTTTATGCAATGGGTATTATTTATACCACACTTTTTTTATTTACTCTTTTTTATAAAATAATGAGTTATGGTAAAAAAAAAAATAAAGATAAAAAAGTAATTTAAAGATAATAAATAAAAAATAGGCGATATTTAATGAGATTTGTGGTTCAATATTTTCTGCTATAAGAATTCTATCTTTCAACTTTCATTAATGATAATAAGATCGAAAGCCTCTATAGCAAAGATACGATGGTTCCAATAATATCATCCACTTTTGTTACATTGCACCATATTTACAATCACATATTTGTCTAACTAACTTTCGAAAACTCTTTTTTTTTTTTGAAAAATTAAACTTACAAAATAAAAATATCCGAAAAAGAATACTAATAAATTAGGATAGTGTTTAATAATTCTATCATAACTCTAAAATGGATTTTGTATTTTTTAGTCGAATTTATAATAATACAAATATAATTTAATATAAGGGATAGTTTTTTTTCTTTTAATTACAACATGATATTCGACCAACTTTATAATGATAATTCTTGATCGAAGATAATTTATTCAAATCTTTCTTCTTAGCCTCAAAATTGCATATTGAAAAAAAAAAAAAAAAAAAACCTCCCTTTATTTAACAAGAATAGAATCTAGACTACCACTTAGAGAGGCTGCTAGTCAGTTTTTGCCCATATTCCCACTCCCAAACACACACACACACATAAAAAAAAAAAAACCTCTCACATCATTCTTTCTTTCGGTGTTATTTTCAGTTCTGCAAACTGCAAATTGGGGTGTGAAGCTTTCTTTTTGAACCCAAAAAAAAAACCCAAAAGCTTCAAAAGAAAACTTGAAAAGCCAAAAAATGATATGAAATGATATGGATTTGACAGTATTGTTTTTGTTGCTGACTTGGGTAGTATCTAGACTGGAGGCCACAACCCACAATTTTTATTATTATTCATTCTTTCTCCTACAAAGACCTTCTGACTTTTGCTTTGCCCACATGACCACACAGCAATGAATGAATGAACCCTCCAAAAATCTGCATCTATAATTCTGCTTGGACTTCAATTATGGGGCCATGAGAATTCATTACAGAGATTTTAATGTCCCATTCTCCCCTTTTTCCCCCTCAAGGAAGAAATGATTATGGTCATTCAAAAAAGGTATTGAAGATGCAGATGTTGAGAGACACATTTTCTCAAAGAAAACAAGACTTGTAAGTTTCTAGAAAGGGACTGTTCAACAAATGACAACCAACCACACTAAGGTTTTTGAGGAAGAAACTACAAAAAAAATATCCTATTCTTAGGAGGTTCCTATGACCTTATTGAAGGAAATGAAGGGCTGAAACTTTGACTAACATAACAACTTGAAAATGTTGGTGCACTTGCTGATGAACAAAACCATATCAACAGAAGATTCTTTGAAAGGGTGATAATAGCGCGTACCCTAATCGGAAGCTTTATTCTGTTATACATCCACAGTTGGTTCTTGGTTCGCACCGGACATTTCTTCGTGTTCTACTTCTGTTGGTGGAGCTGGCAATAGCTGAATCACAGTCTCTACCAACTTTTCTCTGTTATCTCCAAAACGATTCTCGCATTCCTCTATGATCTGCACAAAATAGAGTTATCAACATTAATCAGTTAGCGAAAAGTTTCATCCTCTTAAATTTAAAGATGGTAGTCAAGGAGGATGATAAGAATAATTATGAAACAAATAAAAAGGCATATGAGCTCAGCTAATTGCTGAAGCATAGAACTTCGTCATTCATTCTACGAAATTGGATTAGTTGAGATAAAATGGAAACAAAAGTCGAAAATCAATCTCTTTGTGCAATACATGTCAAGGGTGATACTATTTAACAAGAAGAGAAAATATCCTATAGAAGCGGAAACCAGTGTAACCTTCCTTCCTAGCAAGAGGCTAACAAGAAAGATCATCTCGGGCATACCAATGAGAAGAAACTATATAAATGGTAACTGATCTCTAGAACTAGGTCAGAAGAGTAACATAACATAAATCGAACAGTGGTAAAATGCTTCTTTGTCATTTCAGTACGGTGATGTAATCCATGATACTCCACCAGTTCTTTCAACCTCAAATAAGAAAGAAGAGGATAAATACAGTGTTCACAATTTTCATACAAAATTGACCATAATTTTTGGCACCATGAGCCATGGATTCCTTAGAGGTCAGTCCTCCATAATTAGCAACATTCAGCAAAAAGTGAGAAAGGCATTAACAATAGATTGAATGAAAAACCAGAAATAAGGAGGCAAACACATTGGACAGACAAAGTATGAATACAGTGAAAGAACTACATAGAAATATATTAGTTTACCGGATCTATTTCAACTTCAGATGTCGGCCTAATATTGATGATATTGAGTATTTCAGCTGCTGCAAGGTCATAGTTTTTACATTCTTTAATGAACTCATTCACAATATCCCTTGTTTGAGTGGACGCGGCAGTTTGTTCAAGATAATCAAAAACCTGAAACAAGAACTTGAAAACGTCAGCCCACAAAAAAAAAAAAAAAAAAGCATCCACATCGCTTGTGAAACCATTAGTGTTGAACCTTGTACTCAGAGGGTGCTACAGAGGCAATAAGCCGTGTTGGGTCCTTCCCAGCACCTTTAGATCTCAGAAAGTCGAGTACTTCAAAATTAGTAAGTCCACCAGCATATTCTTTAAGTCTGTAAAGATAGAGCCACCAACAAATATTACAAATAATAAGTAGAAATCTTAGAAATGTTAATACTAAAAAAAAGCATAAATTAGGGAACAAGGCAGACTTGAAAGCACAGTTGCAAGGAAGAATGAGGACTGAATTTTTATACTCTGAAACATACATTTTCATTGCTGGAAAAGTACAAACTCCTGGGATTTCTCCTTTTAGCCTTCAGAACTTGAATGAAATTAAATATTCACAGCAATCTACAAAATAAAGGACAAAAACAAATCAATTCGTGTCATTTTGAAGGCAGTTTAGAATACAATGTGCCAGTTCACAAGTCATAGATATCAACTGCAGAATATATTCATATGTATTTATTGTTTGATTTTGTAGTACTAAGCTATATAAAAAATAGTCTACTTCATGAATGGTAAATGACATTCAAACGCATTGCCCAGAGGTTCAAAATACTAAATGGGAAAAAAGTGAAACAATTGCAAATAGGTGGTATAGCTGCAATTGTACAGTAGGTTTAGGCTAAATCCAACGTGAACTTAAAAGAGAGAAAAATCCATCCAGCCATTTTCACAAAAAAAAAAAAAAGTGTGCACAATGAACACCATCCTCTCCAATATATATAAAGAAATGCAAACACAAAAAAGAAGAGGTGGGGGAGGGGGGCCAGTGGGGTGGAAGAAGGGAAAAGAAAAAGGATACTGGACCATTGAAAGTTTTCCTTAAGTCTTCCCAGTGAGATTTTTTTCCCCTAACTTATTGTATCCCACTTTTTTTAACACACATTTAGATTACAGAATTAAAGCCTATGGACCTCAGCTTTAAAGTTTATAAATCATATTCTTAAATTGTACTGATATCACCAAACCATTCTATTAACCAATATCTTGATTCTGCATCTTATAAATAATATCCTTAGACTTATACTTATAAATCACACTCTTTAAGTTATGCTCTTTTTCAGGAATCATATTCCTATAATTGGTCTTCACAAATAGTTTCAAGTTCTAAATCCCAAAAACTGCATTCATACGTTTTAAAGCTTAAGTTGCTAGAAATAACTCAGGCAAATTCAAACTTAGATCACACTAGACAATTGAACTTAGCTCAATTCAAATAACACAATCAGTTCGGGGTTTTGGAACTGACTTGATGCTATCAAAAATCTGGTCAAACAAGTACCAAATAACTTTTAACAAGTTTAGAATTCTTTTATGGATAAAACAGCGAGTTGAAGTCAAGTTTCATGATTCCAAAAAAATTAGAAATTGTAAAGAGTTCAGTTTCAAATACCCCAAGGTTTAAAGTACAAGTAACATTTTAAAAGACAAGACATTTGAAGGGTATTGACAAGTTCTCTTGATGAATCTACAAAGGCATTGCATCGAATATGAGAGGTACTTTGAATAGTTTTAGCAACACCACATTCAGTTCTCCAAACCATTCCCTAGTAAAAAAAACTTACAAAAGATTTTGTTAAATCAGGAACTTTAACACGATAGCAGAAGCTTTTAGTTCAGAACAATGAAAAGGCTGATGAGATCAATTTTAAGAAACGCCAGTACTTTGAAGTACAAGTAATTTGAAGTATAACAAGTAATTATATGATAATGTTCGAGAATTATAAGCAACTTTCAAGTACAAATGGTATTTCAAATAGTAGTATAGAAAATAGTTAGAACACTCACCTGAAAGTTGAACTAGCGATCTATTCCCAATGGATAGGTTAACTCTATTAACTAAACATATAATTTTCTAATGTGTGTGTGCCAAGTGATTCATAGCAATTCCAAAATTAACGCACTGTTTATATTTTAGCTCAAGTCCTAAAGCATATTTTAAAGAGCAAGTGGTTTGGCTCACCCAAATTTCTTGTCATAATTTAACATTCTTATTCATGATTCAGATAAATTATTTCTAAGCCCCATTTTAGGTTAGCTAACTAATGAACCATTGCACTAGCTCAAGGAAATCCTGGGAAAATGGTTCAAGAAATGTATCTCTCAACTCAGCAACTTAAATCAGATTTTTCAAGGACTAGTGTATCACATTCAAATCAAGTTTCTGGGCAAACCATATATCCATTTTGAAATCTACAGAAACTGTGATAAACTAAAGTAATCAAGGAAGAGATTCATGCAAAGAGATCCCAAAATCAGTATGGTGGTAGAAGAAAGGGCCTTAAACTGAAAAGTGCACTGCTGATTTTTCTGAAATTCCAGCAGTTATATGCTCCCTTCGCAGAATGATTCAGAAAAGTCCACAAAGCCATTTTATGAACGGTAAAATTCTGAATAAATCCTGATGTATGAAATTTAAAACAAGCTAAATTTTGAAAAAGTTGGACACAGGACAAAAGAGATATGAAGCCTTAAACTTTAGCAGTCAAATCAGGATTTTCTGAATCAGAAAATCCTATGGTGAGCAGGCCCTGTTCCAGCAAGGTTCTTGGGGAGATGTATGAAACCATTTGAGCCCTAAATGCGGAATAATACTTGATAAATAGACGCTTAAATGGAGCTGGGTTTTGTCGAAAATGGTTAAAGGACTGCGGAGTTCTGAAGCTCTGAAATTGGCCAGTCAAATCAAGATTTTCTGATTTCAGAAAGTTCGATACCTACCTTGCACTGGCCAAAACCAATTTCCAGAAAACTTAGATAACCATTTTACAAGCCCTAAAGATCAAGATGAACCTTGACATACAGGGATTAAGGCGAGGGGAAACCCACACAAAAAGAACCAAATTCTTAGGGAATTCTCGTTTTGGCATGTTAAAATTTTCAGAACTCCCCCTATCAAATCTTAGTTGCAGCTCCGAACCACCACATAAGGGTAGCATATAGAGACCTAAATGAAGTATAATCAAACACTCAACTAGCAACACATTCATACCAAGAATCATCATAAAGTTAGAGTTAGAGTGTGCATTACTTCCGATTTCAAAATCAACAAATTAATTCATACTCGAACTCGTGAATCAATTGACAATGGAACATCAATTTTACCTCTTTTAAGGCTTAAAAAGTTGCTGGACAGTCCCAAAGAGGCGCAGCTCCTCCACAAAATATTTCTCCAATTTGGCGGGAAGACCCTAAATCCTTTCAAAGACCTTGCCGCCGCCTCCAATTCGTGACCCAGTTCTAATTCATGCTAGCGTAGTTCTGTTCTTGTGTATTACCAGCGGTGGAACAGAGAACTTGATGAGAATGGGAGAAAGGTGGGTCGGCCGTGAGATACGAAAGCGAGAGAGTTCTTGCTTGGGAGATTCACCAGCAGCTTTCCTTTTTCTCCTTGTATCAGAGATGCTGAACGGAGGAAGATGACGGGAGGTGTTGAAGGTTGGTGACGGTGGAGTAGACGAGAGGCAGTGAGGTGGTGGCGAAGAGACGATCAACAGGGAGGAAGAGGGAAAACAATAGGATAGTTTTAAAAATTTTATCTTTTTCCTCCTTATTCTTCCCAATCTCCGCCCCTTATTTTATTTCATTTTTTTTTCCACTTCTCTCATGGCTTACTAATATTGCCCAACAATTTCTTAAATCTCCAGATTAAGCCAAGAACTCAAAAATTCCATTCAAACCATCTCAGGGTTACATTAAATTAATAAACTTTAATCTGATTACGTTTGGAAAAGATGATGACTGTGGTAGAAGTCGCCAAGAACTTGGCGTCCAAATGCTACATCAAATGCTAATCAATACTCCAGGCTTTATGGATGTGGAAGAAGAAGAGGGATTTGTTTCTGGAATTTCAAATCTAGAAGGGCTAAAACTGCAGGCTTACAATTTGTTTCTTACTCGAACAACAATCTGAAACAAATGTACAGGACCAATTAAGGATTAGCTGCTGGGGGATATTGACGATCATCAGACATGTTAGTATTATGTATGTATGGAACATCTGCATTGTAGCATGTGTAACTCAAAGATTTGATTGAACTGTAATCAAATGTTATACATTTCTGATTGTGAATGACAGCAACTAACAAGCAGTGCAAGATGAGACAGATTTTAGGAGTCTGCAACTGAATCCCATCTATTCCAGAAAGTCCACTTTTTGCAGCTCAACAGGTGCAACTAAATGCCCAGTCTTGATAGCTTCCAAGTCCATGGAATTACCTTGCAAGTAAGCTCTTAAGAAAGCAACCATAACGCCGGCGGTGAATCTTCTCATTGGCTCTCTAGACTTGCCGTTTTTACAAAGGCAATATGTCGCCTTTCCCCGAATACCAGTTGTGTTATCATCCAGCATATCAACATGGCCATAGTCCTTAGCAACAAAGTAATAAGCTGGTTTTTGACATTCGTTGAAGAAATCTTCATGATTCACCCCTTTTGGAGCACAAGGAGGGTAAAATGGATTTCTTCTTATTTCACCTAAGCCTGAACCAAGAACTAACACTGCCATGTCAATGTCAAAGGAATGCGGAATGTAGGTGAGGACTGGTGGCGGTGTTTGTTTCCCTTTGTCCATTCCATCAACAGGATCAACTCCAATCAGGGCTGAGAATTTCATTGTGGTGTGTGCTTCTTGAAGAGCCAGAGCAAATGCCACTTTGCCCCCGCGGCTATGCCCAGACAATGCAAGTTTTGCCAAATTTGGCTGGACTTTTGGTGGAAGAGAATTGTGTAGACCTTGAGAAAGCCAGTTGGTTATAGCAGCAGTGGATTTTATTTCTTGAGTTGCATCAGGCCCTGCCACAAAATACAACTGGAGAAAATGCAGACAAATGTAATTTAGGCCACATTCACATTTCTTCAAACAAATGTAAGATGGATTCAAGCTTTAACCATGCAGTTTCTTCATCAATTTCCAGTACCTCAACAACAGTAGTCTTGAAATGATAAGAATTTAAAACACCATTAAAATCACTGCATCTAAAGTGAACTACATAATGAGCTAGAAATGCCACACCTTTCTCAAAGTAAATTTCTTATCCAGACTGCAGCTAGAGTAGATTACATCTAAATTCAGCTTTTCTCTGCTCCAAGAACAGATTTTTACATTAAAAGATCAGACCTATACATTAAAGGAAGCAAATAGTGCATCCAAATTAACGATTTGGAATTGAATTTCCCAAAATCAAACGATAAAGCAGAAAATCAGCAGCTAGAAAGGGTTATGCACCACTTAAAAATTGATCAAATTATGAAGAGCCCGAATGGTAAAAAAGTCGGAATATGGACCTGGGGAGCAACCACAATGAAGCCATGTGAAGCAATATGTCGAACAAGCTGTGAGTAGAAAGAGTTAGAAAGAAGATAGCCATGAAGGAACATAAGGACTGGGAATTCCCCTTCTTCACATGGTGACCCGATTAAGAGTGGCTTCGGAGGAGGAGGAAAACCTTGTGCAGAAGAAGCACCACCGCATTTATTATCACTGCAGAATGTCTCTTGCTCAACCTGTATCAGCTCAGTTGTGTATTTTCCATTTTCAAACACATTTTGAGAAGTGGAGACTGATATGGTGGCGAAAGAAGTGGCCATTTATGACAAAGAAACAATTTTTTTTGAAGATCCAGCAAGCTTCTTCTTTGGATTGTCTTCTTGATTCTACTGTTTTTTTTACTGATTCATTGCTCATATTAATGCTGACATTTTTGTGAGTTCATTTTTGTCAAACTCTGGGGGATAAGTCCACTTTTTGTGTGGACTTTATAGCCCCACATAAATGTTTTCTAGTGCCTTGTTCTTCCCTAAGTGGGAAACCTAACAAATATCTATTTGTATTGTGTACTAACATTGTCACTGATAATGAAGTGGAATCACTGTGTCCAATTTTCGGACAACACTAAAGTCGAAATTCTGATTAAATTAATTAAATTTAATTGGGTTGGTTATTTTTAAATTTTATGAATTTTATTAATTTAAAAAATTTTAAATCAAAATAATTGATTTGACTTACAATTTTAATCGTCATATATATTTATTAAATAATATAATGAATATATAATTTATTTAGTTTATTTTTCTTTCGTTTTAAATCTACTCAACACCCTTTTTTCTATCTCATTATTGTATGTTTTCTTCCTTTGTTGATTGATTTCAATTGTTGCCTACATAGGCCGCCAATCCATCATGTTAATCATATAAAAAAATTAATTTTAATTTTTAATCATCATTGAAAATGTATATATATATATAATTATGATTTGATTGTGATTATGGTTGTAAAATTATGTGAGAATAATAGAGAATATTTTGTGTTATGAAATTATTATGTTTTTGAAAAATATATGCAATAACTCTAAACTGATTAAATTGACCGAACTAAACTGTTTAAATGTGATTTAACCGATTTGATTAATATATTTATTTGACCGATTAAATTTTAAAAAATTTTAAAACATAATTATTGATTTGAATTGTATTTTTATCTTCAAACCGCCTTAGTTAGATTGCATTATAATGGTGTCTTGTAGAACAATATTTTACCTATTATTTAATTTATAAAATTGAAGTAATCCGCTGACCGATTTAATTTTTAAAAATTTTAAAATATAATTATTGATTTGGCTTGTATTTTTATCTTCAAACCGGCTTAGTTAGACTGCATTATAATGGTGTCTTGTAGAACGATATTTTACCTATTATTTAATTTATAAAATTGAAGTAATCCGATTAAAAATTTATATTAATTTACAACGAAAGAATAAGAATTTATATTACCGTAAAATAAGCATACAATTCCATCCATTGCACCAACTACTAATAGTGCACATACAATTTTCCTATTTTATCGCTACATTATATTTCAATCTTCATTCTCCTTCACAAAAACATCTATAACTAAAATTCTTGCACCTATCTTTCCTCTTCCCGCTCCCAGAAAACAAAAAAAAAAAAAAAAAAAAAAAAAAAACCCTCAACATTCAAACTCTCCAGAAAATCATTCATTCATAAGCGTCACTTTCTTCATCTCTAATATACATATATACATTCATGTATATGTGCATATATCAACCCTTTTCTTGACTGTGGTTGATATATAAACGTTTCTGAACGATAAATCGATAAAAACCCTTGTACATTTTTTCCTAAAGAAAGTAAAAAAAGGAGCCAAATTACAGGCAAAAAATGGAGGCGTATAATACAGGAAAACGTGGGGATGTTGAAGGTGGGCAACTTTACCCAGGAATGATGGAGAATCCTCAGATGAGATGGGCTTTTATTAGGAAAGTTTACGTGCTTTTGTGCATTCAATTGCTCTTGAGTTTTGGTGTTGGCTGCGTTCTTTTCTTCAACACAACCGTCAAGCATTTCATGTTTACGAATCCAGTGGGATGGGTCATCATTTTATCTGCTGGAATTCTCACATTCATAAGTAATTTATTCTGCATTTTGGTTTCTTCTCAATTCATCTTTGATTCATTTCTATCTTCATCATAGCTTTGATCTTATTGAAATAAGTTTTATATATGTAGTTTTGTTAAGGTATAGTTTTAATGAACAAAATGACGTTTTATTGATGTAATATAATTGATCAATCGATATAGAAAATTTAATTACGAGCCTTACATTTAGGTTATTCATTCGTTAGTGAATAATATGTACGTGTATAAAAACGATGAATAGATACTAATCGAAAGAGATTATTTGATTGTTGTTGCTTAACACGCATATTGTGAACTGCTCAATTTATATGGGAAAATTTATTTAAATTAAATTTAAAGTTTGAAATGTCCTTTGTACGAGTTAAATTATGAATCAAATATGATATTATGGATTGTTTTTACTGCATCGAATCGCATAAATCTAAGGCTAAGCCTACTATTCCTCACTGAAACTTGCAGCTTGCTTGATGATGAGCTGCTTCAGCAAGAAACATCCATGGAACTACATACTTGCGGTTCTTTTTACCTTGTCCATGTCTATTCTCATCGGTGTAGCTTGCGCTTATAGAAAGGGTAAATTTTCTTTTTTATATTTTTAAATTTCCAAATAATTTAAATTATTTGCTCTTTAATTTTTATCCAATTGAATTCATCATTTGCTCTTTGTTTCATCTAAAATTTTAGAATAAAAAATTCTCAATTCGATATCAAAATAACATTACTACATTAGGGTTAGGGTTTAATGTAGTTGGGAAAAAATATAATGTTTTTTAATTTTTTTAAAAAATTCTCAATTCGATATCAAAATAACATTACTACATTAGGGTTAGGGTTTAATGTAGTTGGGAAAAAAAATAATGTTTTTTAATTTTTTTAAAAAAAATTAACTGTGTTAAGTATTTGGAATGGGAAAAAGTGAATTTGTTGCTAACAATTGTGGTTAATAATAGGTGAAATCGTGCTGCAAGCTGCCGGTTTAACAGTTCTGGTGACGGTCGGGCTTACAATGTACACATTTTGGGCTGTAAAAAAGGGCTACGATTTTAGCTTCCTTGGGCCGTTTTTACTATGTGCTGTGTTAATTCTCTTGGCTTTCGGAATCATTCGGGTATGTTTTCTCATCCCATTTTCAAAATTATATTTATTCCCTCAAAATATTAGGGTAGTATTAAATACCATTTTTTTAATTAAAAAACTTTAATGAAAATAAGGGGTAAAATAATAATTTAGAGGATGATAGATAAGGGTATGGACGATATTTAAGGCCTTGACAAATATTATTACCAAACCAAAGTACTTTTATTCTCTATTTCCACACTTTTATTTCATGATTCAAAAACTAGTAGAATTATCGGTGGTAAAAATTTCATTTATATATAACTAGGCGAATTACATTTATTTTTCTGATGGTTTTGATTGATATTCCTCAAATTTTTAATTTATTTTTCTTACTCGAAGTAAAATATCAAAAAATATTTAAAAGCATAAAAATCTGACAATTTACGACCAAAACAAATTTGAATAGGTGTAAGAATGAACTTTTCTAATAATCTTTTTATTCAACAAAAATTTTTGTATCAGTAGTTTTACTCCCTTTTTCGTCAACTAAATAGTTAATTGTTATGAGTTTAGATAGTTAAGGGAAGAAAATATAATTTCATAAATTTTGAAAGAGTATTGATAGTTTGACTGATTGACAAAAAAATAAATGTAATTTGTTTTAATAATTATGGTAAATATTATCATTATTATTATATATATAACGTGAATCGTCCCTTTTTTCTGATGTAATTAGAAATAAATAATCGAATTTTCTTTCTTCTTCCCTCCATCATCTTCTTCATTTGTTATGTGAATTTACAGATACTTTTTCCAATGGGAAGACTGGGGTCGTTGATAGCTGGATGTGCTTCAGCTTTGGTGTTCTCTGCCTTCCTAATCTACGATACTGATAATTTGATCAAACGTTTTGATTATGATGACTATCTTCTTGCCACTACAGCCCTTTATACTGACATTGTCAATCTATTTCTAGCATTTTTAAGCCTATTAGATGAATAAATTCAGCCTCATTTGGCTGTTATATTCACTTGCTTTTTGGAGCAAATAGGTTTAGTTATTAGGGCACAGATTTGGAATTGTTAAACCACAATTTCAATGACGTTATAAGTGTTTTGTTGGGTGTGATTTTATCAATATATTGAGAAATATATTTGTAATTTATATCAGATATTATATTTTTTTGATATATTAAAGAGTTGTATTTTAATTTATTTTATTCTATGAATATAAAACTTCAAATTGATGAAAGGAATTGATTTTAAAACTATCTTGTAAAGTAATTCAATGACAAATTTACTGTCAATGATAAATTTGATGAAAAAATAGCTAACTAATACATGTTATTAATAATATGGAGTATCACATTAGATAATAAATATTTTTCAATAATAATATATATATATATATGTATTTCAAGTTTTACTCATTTTCTTATTTATCGACATTTTAATAAGAAAAATGAACAAAACAGTAAATTAAAAGAGGATTAAAAAAAAAAAAGATATTTTAGAATCCACACATTTGAATATCAAAAGTACTAGCAGTGACTTCGTAGTGGCACCATAATTTTGTTCTTTCGTTTTGTAACAAGATGCACGGAGAACTATACTCCTTCCTCCCATTATAATAACGAATTTTTAAAAATTAATTTTTTCCCAAAAAATAATTTAATGTTTACATATTTTTGCCCATACATATTTTTTTAATTTCAATGTAAAACTTAATATGACGATATATGAATTTTTATATAGTTTACTCAAAATAAAAAAAAAAACTATAAATGAAAATGTTAATAATAAATATTTTTTATAAGTTGTTCCCTATATAAAATAAAGGAAATGTATATTATCAAAATACTATTTTTATTTAGAAAGGTGAATGAAGGACTAAATGATTAAATTTTTTAATGTAAATGTGACAAAAAAGCATTTGTCGAAATTTAAGGAAACATTTTTTAGATTACCTCTTCTTTAGTACTCCTAATTCATGTGAAAACCGCGGGTTAATAATTTAAATTAACCAATGCCAAAAAAAAAAAAAAAATCGCGTATGTTCAAGAATTAAAGACTTTATTTCAAAAAAAAAAAAAAAAAGAATCAAAGACTTAGTATTAAAATATATTAATTTTTAATAATTTAAAAATCATATTTCCTTAATTAATTTCCTTAGATACTATAATCTTACTCCAGAGTTCAGTTTTGGAAACTAAAACACTCTTTAGCAAATTAGGAAACAGAACTTCGATTCAAGAATGGAATTGGAGTCGGCTTCTGCATTTATAAATACTCACTTCCCTAACAATTGTACGCTTAACTCTAAACGCCGTCTCCACAGAACGAATCAGAAATCTTTCGAAATTCGAAAGAAGAAGAAGAATTCTAATGGCGGGTTTAGAGGTTTGTTCTGTTCCGTGTGACCGCAACACCACCACCCACCACCGTGTCGCCCGTCGCCGTAACGGGAGAAGTAGTATACTATCTTGCAATCCGACGAAGTCCGATTGGAGGGCCGACATCAGACAACTCGACCCACCCCTTTTCAAGTTGACGCAAATAAACCTCCACCAAGAACAAATTCAAAACACTACTACCGGCGGCAACAAGAATTGTTTGCCGAGCATCGAGAAGTACTGGAAGCAGAGGTATCTGTTATTTTCAAAGTTCGATCAAGGGATCAAGATGGACGTTGAGGGTTGGTTTTCAGCCACTCCAGAAGCCATCGCCGAGCATCAAGCTAAGAGATGTGGCGGAGGAACCGTCGTTGAATTGTTCACCGGAGTTGGAGGGAACTTAATTCACTTCGCAAAACAGAGTAGACGTGTTATCGCTGTAGATATCGATCCGTTGAAGATTCATTACGCAAAAGAAAACGCTGCAATCTATGGAGTGGACAGCGGGCGTATCCAATTTCTGCTCGGAGACGCAATGATTTTGGGACCAAAGTTAGCCGCCGACGTGGTGTTCATGGCACCTCCGTGGGGCGGCCCTGATTACAGCAAACAGAAAACGTTCGACGTCAACACAATGCTGAAGCCCTGCGGCGCCCAAACGCTTTTCGACATGGCGAAGAAGATTGCCCCAAAAGTGGTAATGATGTTGCCGAGAAACGCTGATGTCAACCAACTCAAGAGGGTGGCTCAGTCTGCAAATCCGCCGTGGGCATTGGAAGTGGAGAAGAACTATCTGAACGGGAAATTTATATCAATTACGGCATACTTTACTGATCCGGCGATTCTAGTTTAGGAGTTTCTGATTCAATCTTTTGTTTGTATGACATTAACGTACATAATTGTTCGGATGTAAATTTCAGAATAGTTCGTCCAATTGTCTGAATGAAATTCTGCTGAATTCATCTGCGTTTTTTTGGTCAGATTTTTTCAAGAATTAGTTCGATCTTGTGATTGTTCTGTTTTCCTTGCTGATCAAGTTTCCTAATCCTATATTTCAAAAAAAAGAAGTTTCCTAATCCTAAGAAATCAAGAAAGTAACGGTAAAAGAGTACTATAATTAAACACTACCTCTTCCGGATTAGGAAAGCAGCAATTTGGAAATCTGTTAGTCGAGTCAAACTAGATTATTGGCTTGTTCTACACTATAAGATTTAAGATTTTTACAATATCAAAACTATCACATTTCAAAATTATGTCGCATGGAGTAATATATCATCGTGAATTATCATATATTTTTGCCCAAAACAGTAAAAAATGAAGTTCTTATAGTTTTTGCTAGGGGCCACAGTAATGTGTTAATAGGGTCCGCAATAATATGTAAGTTCCTATGATATAAAATTTATCACGTAGTATAGGGAGTGATAAAATTACAAATCAACCGTTAAATGTCTGAAAAAACGATTACTAACATTAAATGTGTTATAAATAATAAAGTTCGTAACTAAATTTGTTAATCTATCAAATGTTTTTGACAAAATTTGATATTATATAGTAGACACAAAGACCTACGCAAGTAAAAAAAAAAAAACTTACATGTATTTTACATTCTCCGTATAAGTATGTTAAAAGATACTGTCATCAAACCACCTGTTTAGATATAAACAAAGTTGAAGAACTTATAAGTTCTAGCAGTGAAAACAGTTAAGTTGTATAAAGAAATTAAACTCTTATTGCAGTAAATTACTCATCCGTTTATTTTTATTTGACGTTTTAAAAATTTTGAAAAATCTATTTTTATTTGACGTTTTACATTTTTTACAGTTTTCAACATTTTTACCTTCTAATCTTTATCGAGATAATTGATATGCCTAATCTTTATCTTCTTATCAAGATTATATGTTAGAGTAATTAAGTTAAAGTAAACAGAGTAAGTGATATCTACTTTTAATCTTGTCTGTAAATTTTAAAACGTTAAATAAAAATAAATGGAGGGATTATTCTTTAATGGGCAAGAAAGAAACCAATAATGGTGGGGTGAAGAAGTCAAACATTCCAATTGCAAAAAGTGGCATATAAGACATACATTGACCATATATGAATCACATAAATATTATCATATTTATAGATATTTTTCTAATTTTTGACATAGAGATTTCTTCTTTTTTTTTCCCTAAATAATGAAGTAAATGGTCAACACCATTATAAATACGTTACTCTATAAATTGATAGTAAGATTGATGAACACTACTTCTCTAATGGTGAAGTGGCCAATTCCGTTAATGTCCGTCTGACTTTTTCTTTTCATACAGTAATTTTAAGATAACAATTAAATATAAAATCATGTTTTCACTAATTTCGAAACTCACGAAATACTCCAGACATAATAATCATCAAATTTTATTAATATTACTTATGTTTTGATTCGTATTACTTGTAACTTGTATGTGATGTATTATAAATTTGTTATTTAGTTCGCTTGGATTTTAAAAATTACATTTATCCTTTTGATTATCTAAATTCATAATAATCAATCCATTGATCGATAAAAAAATGAAAGAATTACTAACGTAAATATTTTTATTAAGTTAAAAGACATAATTAACTCATTTTGGTAAAAATTTATCAAATTTTCCCAGATAATTGTGCAATATCTTAATCAAATGTCTAATGGCATAATCAAATTATCTACCTCCTAACCACAGAACCTCTGAGTTCTATCAACCAACAGCTTCATAGAGAAAGGAGTTCTCATTTGGATCATTCACAGTTGGTTCGTTCCTGGAAGACTGAAACAACTGATCCACAGTTTGTTCCTTTTGGTTTTTTTGGAAGGTTGATGATTGGTTCGCTTTTTTTTATGATGTTTCACTTTAGTCAAGAAGAGTAACTGTTGTAAGTTCTGACATCGTGAATTTTTAAATTTTTTTATTTTTTATTTATCGATCCCTAAATTAATATTTTACCTTTCATTTTTTATCAAAATACTTTTATTATATTTAAATTTAAAAATAATAAGTGTATTTTAATAAAAATAGGGGATGGTATTTAATAGACATTTTAGTAACTTCCATATATTGTGTGTTCTGATACCATTCCTAAACAGAGTGCTTGCTAGTGTTGGGCTTCCAACAAAACTCAGGGAATAAACTGAGCCTAAGGTAATAACTAAATGTGAGCCCAAGTGATCTCTTTATCCTATCGAAGCCCAATGTCTTATTGTGTATTTCATTACTCATAGGCTAGCCCTTACACTATGGTATCAATCATTTCTCTAATTTATGGGGGCCCAATAAAGTGATTTTTTTTTTTCTTTGAGTGAATTATAAATTTGGCCACTAGTGAAATTTAGGTTTTGATCAATAACTTTTAAAAACTCAAAAAACATCACTAACTTTGTCATTTTAGTTTTATTTTTGGTCATTCTGTCAAAATGAACCGTTAAGTGCATTAACGGTGTTAATTTTTAAGGGTAAATTTATCCAATCATCAATATTTATAGAGTGAATTACAAATTTGGTCATCGTATTTTGGTAAAATTCATGTTTTAGTCACTAACTTTTAGGAAAATAAATAAGTCACTAATTTTGTCATTTTTATTCTATTTTTGGTCACATTGTCAAATTGTATTGTTAATACACTAATGGACAATTTTGTATGAGGTCATTTTTGTCCTTTTCCTTTTGCAACTCTCTCGTACTTATCCAATAATTTTTCAACCTCTTTTTTCCTTTTTCTTTTTTTTTTTCTTTCTTTGCACTGCAAAACTTTAGATAAAATATAATTTAGTTTGTTGCCTCCACCAACTCCTCCATCTCCGTCTCTTTTTTATGTTTTATCTATATTTGTGTAGTGAAAAGGGGGAAAAAAGGGAGAATAAAGGTTGAAGTGCTGTTGTTTTATGTTTTATCTAAATTTTGCAATAGAAAGAGAAAAAAACAAAAAAAAAAAAGGAAAAAAAGGAGGTTGAAGTGTTGTAGTGGAAAGAGAAAATGATGTTGAAGTGCTGCAGTGGAAAAAAAAAAAACGGATATTGAAAATTTGATAGATAAACAGGAGAGAATTGTAAAAGAAAAAGACAAAAATGGTCTCATACAAAATTTTTCATTAGTGTATTAACGGTGCAATTTGATGGATTAACAAAAAATGACAAAGCTAGTAATTTTTTTGCTTTCTTAAAAGTTAGTGACCAAAACCTGAATTTCACCCAAATTTATAATTCACTCTTTAATTATTAATGATTTGACAAATTAACCGTTAAAAGTTAACACCATTAATGCATTTGATGGTTTATTTTGATGGAATGACCAAAATTACAATTAAAATGAGAAAGTTAGTGATATTTTTTAAGTTTTTAAAAGTTAATTACTAAAACTTGAATTTCACAAAAATATAATGTACAAATTTATAATTCACTTTTTTCGTTTTGCAAAAGTTCTGTTGTATTATATGGGTAGTACAAGTACTTAACTAGATTTTAACGCCATCACTCGCAACTTATAATAATTAGTATTAAAAAATATTTTTAAATGTAAAAATAAAAATTTGAAATTTTTTTCTCCAATACTATTATTATTTTTATTTGTTAATTTTTTCTAAAATCGTTATTATTTTTTATTATGTTTATATTTAATAATTAAAGATAAATATAATTAAAAAAGTTCGAAAGAATTTATTTTACGCCTATGAATTATTGCGTGGAAATGATAATAGGTCAGTTCTAACTATTATTTTTTAATTGTGAAAGAAATTACCTTATATTTAAAACATAGGATTAAATAAGATCTAGAATTTAGGTAAAAAAGAATTAAAAAGTACTAAGTTATAAAATGAGATAAAGGTAAAAAAAGCAAAGAAAGACATTTAAACAAATATTTTCTTAAGTTTTTTATCTTATTTTTTATTTTAATCAGAAATAATAGACATAAGGCTCCATAAACGGTGCCGTCTGTCACCATTCGGTCCCAACATATCTTGTGGTTAAATTAAATGGTAGTAGAATTTGTGTTTTCTAAATTTTATTTTATTTCAAAGAATAATCATGACTAAATGATTATATTCATTAATTTAATAAATTATGAGAATAAAATATTACTCCCTCCATTTATCTCGTTTTGAGAGTTGAAAATTTTTTTTTATTAACATTTTACCATAATTAATGTAATTTTTTAAATTTTGTTGGTTTATTATTATGAAATTAAAAATTTGTAAAAAATATTTTCAATATAATTTTTAACCTTTGAACTTTAAATTATTCATATTTAATAATAAAATTTAAATAAAATTAAAAAAATTAAAATTACTTTTTAAAATATAATAATTAATTCTTAAATTTAAAAACAAGAAGATTATAATACAATAAAGTAATAAATTTTCAATTCGAATAACTTTATATAAAAAAAATCTTAAATTTAGAAGAGTTTATCTCCTCCTCCTCTTTTGACTACTCTTATTAGTCCAAGATACTCTTCTCTTTTTCCACAACATTGAAACAAACAAATGTTTGCATCACATGGTTTTCACTTTACTTTTTAACTAAGAATAAATTAAATTAAAACAAAACAAAAAAAAAATAGAAAAAAAGCCCAAAATCCATTTTCAAGAAACAACTACTGAGGCCCATCTCACTTTCAGCTTTAATTTTTTTTTTTTTTTTTTTTACTTTTATACAATAGGCAAAACCAAAGTTCAACAAACACAAAAACCCCACCACCAATTCCCAATCCCAATTCCAACATTACCACTACCACTACTATTACTATTACCCACAAACCTATTCATTTTGCTTGTGATGCCTTTTTTTCTGCACACACAAACACACACTATAATATATGTCTATTGTTCTTCTCTGCAGCAATGGCTAGTAATCTTGACACTCCCTGAGTCCACACATCATACTCCCTCTGGTTCCTGCACTCGAATTCGACCACGCCGCGCAGCACCGTCTTCAGGGCGAAGTATCGCCGGTGCTCGCCGCCCTCGAGCAAGTGGCGCCCCGGCCACGCCGGCATATCTTTCATTACCTCCAACACAACATCTACAACACAGATTCAAAAGTGATCCAAAGTTTGTTAAAGATGACAACTTTTCAAACTTTTGTGAGCTCAGTTTTTGGCAGTAGACTGCTTTCTCAAATCCCCAAATAGAAGGAATCCCCACCCCACCCCACCCCACCTCACCTCCAATTCTGTTGATATCATTAGAGAGAGGAAGAAAAGCAGCATTTTAGTCACAACTTACTCTTTTTCTTTTTTGTGATGGTCCCAGCTACATGCCTGCTCTTCATCTTTAGGATCACCTGCAAATGAGGAGTAAAATCTGAGTTGCAGATCAAAATGGCACCACCAAAGAATCTGATCCAACTTTTTCTAAAGGAGTTCTTGACCAGGAGTTCTTGTTTTGCCACTAAAATATAAAGCGATCATGATCATCACAAAGGTTGAAACTTTGATAAATGTAACTTGAATCATAGCAAGTAGGCAAAACCCCACCTGACCCAATCTGTTGATGTAGACAGAAACAATTTTCCAATGAAGATCTCCTGCAAGCAACAATTACAACAATCAAGAAGAGGAAAGAAGTGTTTAGGAAATACAGGCTTTCAAATTTAAGGATTCATAAACCTTCGACTAATCTGGAAGTATGATTTATGTTACCTTTGCGGGTGCGCTTTAGGAGCTCGCAACCTCTGGCGAGCAATTCCCTGCTACATATCCCAAGAAAATTCTCTTCAGGGACCAGCTCCCCACTGAAACTACCGTTTGAACTGCCATTACTCCCTCCATTGCCACCATTTCCCACTCCCATTCCTTTATCTATTGGGATCACAGATGCAATATTCCAGACCTCCTTTAATGTTCTTGCCTTTAATGTCGCGGCTCCACGCAGAGCTACAAGATAACAATTCAAGGTTTCAGATTCAAAATAGGGCGGAAAAAAGCAAGAATCATCAATCCGATCTAGTAATATACAATAGGATCCAATCAGAATGTGATGAATTTGATCATAGTGTAAAGATTTAAAGAATTGATATACCAGTCGCTGCAGCAGCTGTTAAGGTCATGATATCACCAGCTGAACGTACATTCACAGCAGAACTAACTACTGAAGCCAAGTGATCACGCTCAGCTCCCATGGCCTCAGCTGCCTCTACACACTGTGCAGCCACAAGGGTAGCTGCAGAGGCCACAGCCATATCTGTTTTAGCCATATTTTCATCCTTCCCTTGTGCTGATGACGCAGCAGTGGCCGCGGCAATGGCTGCAATAGCAGAAGCCACACCAGCAACTGAAACAGCAGCATGGAGCTGCGCGTTTTGAGCCCTTGTCTCCTCTTTCTTCTTTTCTTTCCTATCCTTCAACCACCTACCCACCGTCTTTCCACCGCCACCAACCGCCACGCCGTTGTTGCCAGCAGGGCAGCCTCTGTACTGCGTGTTGGCTGAGTTGTTCAGGCGATAAAACTGCACATTTAAGTTTACCAGACATTTATGAATTACCTCAATACAGGGTAATGGTATATCCAGACACCAGTTTATGACCTACCACCAGGGCCACATATAATTAAAATTGCAAAAAAAAAAAAACTTAGAAATCTGTCAATGTGCCCATTTGCTAAGAATGCAGCACCAACTTCCTCGTGAACTACATTAATGTGCCCACTATTGACTATGCAATCATCAACAGGACCAATTCTTCAAGTGAATAATCGTTTTGGACCCATCCAAGAAACAATATTTCAGCTCTCACGGACCATTTTTCCGGATCATTCCCCCCAACAGCCACGCCAGCTCAGTCAAGGAAAAAAAGGACAATTTCTGTAATTTAAGAAGACCCCACTTCACAAAAACCTTATGTTTGTGCAAACATGCATTTGTACTGCAAAAATCTCAACTAATTTCTGCACACAAGGTTCACTGCAACAACCATTCTGTTCATCTTATCATTAGAGCCATCATTTTTACTGCATTAAAAATCATTCATTACCTCATCCTCCACAGTCAATCAATCCCACAACTGAATGGTTACAAATCTTGAAAGTACACATTTTCAGAGGCTTCCCCAAAACAAAAACAAAACAAAATCAAATTATGTTGTATAAGACTATAGAAATGTGCAAAAGCAAGAAAATTTTCACTGATTTGGGTTTTGTGAATGAATGGAAGCAAAGAATCAATATAGTGGTACCCATTTGATGCTAGTTTGTTTTGGTTAAAGAGAAAGCTGAGATACTGTAGTTGCAGAACTCGTGCTTAACAAGTTTTAAGCATCAAAAAGAAAATATGAGATATAAGTTGCAGCAAAATAAGCTAATCTGGGATTTAGCAAAAAGAAAAGTTTTTTATCACATTAAGAGATAAATTTTAGCATATGAAGAGAGAGAGACTAGACCTTGTCGTCAATTTCAGAAGGTGAGACAGGAGGGCTGTCGGAAAGAGAGCCACCGCAGCTCTGGCCACCATTCAGAGGTCCACTGCTGTGAGAAAGCCTTCCAGAAGTGCGTGGTGATACCTCCTGCTATAACATTTGTACTATCCATTAATTAATAGAACTCTCCAAACAAGGATTTTTTTTTTGTGTGTTAGCACTTATGACTACACACTACTGAAAAAGGTAGCGAAAGAAAACATTAATCATTGAAAACTTTCAGATTATGCAAGGAATCAAAATCATTGCACCATATCATAAATAATCAAAGAAAAAATCCATTCTTTTACTTTTCTTTTTTTTAAAAAAATAAACACTAAGCAGTACTTCAGGATTGAGATAATGACCTTACCTCTGGGTTTCTTAGAGGAGAAAGAAGATTATATTTGAAGTTATGAATAAAGAAGAACGAAGAACACAAGGGAGAGAAACAGGAGTGCTCTGTTTACTGTAAATTAATCTCTGTTTAATTCATGATTAGTTTCCCGAGAAAACATTAATGTCACATTAAACTGTTTTAAATTACACTGATAAATGTTTAAATATTTCACTTTCCAAATCCAAGAAACTCCTTTTGTTTTCCCATAAACCAGACAAATGAAAACAAAGTGAGCAAACAAACAAAAACGAAAACAGAAGTAAGAACAAAAAACAAAAAGTACCACCCCTCTCAAACCAACAATAACCCAGATAGTAACTGATAAGAGTTTCAAAAAACGTTACCAAAACATATTCAAATAAAATAAGACAAAATTCCAGATTTTTTTCATATGGGTTCAATTCTATTAGTTGTCAAGTGCTTAAAAAGATCGTTCTTTTTTTTTTTTTTTTTGGGTTACACTAAACACATAACAAGACACTCACAGACTGTGACATAATGCGTTCCATGACAAGCTGAGAGGTCTCAGAAGACGCAAATGAAAAAGGGTTCCCGGAAACAGTAGCAGACTCCTCCAACTCGCCGGCGACGTCCTCCGGTATTGTCCCATCACTGCCTCCTCTGCCACCGCGGATGCCGACGTTACCCAAAGGAGGGCCGCCACCACCATTAAGCCCACCGCTGAGAGTTTTAGCTAAAACCTGAGCTGGGGCAAGAGCTTTGGAGACTTCAAGGGCTGAGACACTCCATGAACGGGAAAGAAACTCCATGGGCTCCCTCGGAGTCTCCGGCGGCCTGAACATTGGCTGAACTCTGTCCATTTTTTACGTGTTTTGAGGCGTATTATGAGTTGAGTTATGGCGGAATGTGGGATGAGTGAGTGCTTTTTCTATGGAAGGAACTGGGAAGGAGGATTGAGATCAACGATGCTAAAAATTTGATGCTTTATAGGGAGGGAAGAGAAGAGAGGAGGAAGCACTGTGTCAGTATGTGTGTTTCTGAGTGTCGGAGTGTGTGAGAGAGAGTGTTTGTTACGAAGAGCTGAAAATGTCACTGATTTATTGTATATAGAGACAGACAGGGAATGTATTCGATTTATTATTATATTATTTTTTTAAAAAAAACCCCTCTTTTTTTTTCGAATTAATTTTTGTTTGTTTGAAACTTTTTGGAAAAGTAAAAGAGAGAAAGAAAAATAAATAAAATGGTACAGTATATCTTTATTCTCTGTTGTAAAAGAGTTTTCGTAAGCATGATATACAATCTTGACAGCCAAACAAAACAAATTTCTGTTTTTATCCCTACACTTTGTACGAATTTAAATTTTAAATTCAAAATTTGTAAAAAATAAAAATAATATAAATTTTAATTAATTAAAAAATATTTTTAATTAGTTTAAGAAAATTAATAAATTTTAATTAGTTAAAAAAATTAAAATTTAAGATAACAGCATATGAAATTTTGTTTCCACACCCAATAACTAGTAAAATTAGCATGGATTTTCACAATAAAAATGATTTTAAATTGAATTTTTCACTCTTCTTCATAAATTTCTTAAAAGAAAAAATGTTCAATCTTACCTATTATTTGACTAGGTTTAATATTTAGAAAAATGTAGGAATACTTCTTATAATATAATATAGTGTGAAATTTAGTTATAAATGTTTATCAGTTGATAAATTTAATTTTTAACTTTATTATTTACAATATATGTAGTCATAATGAATATTTTTTTATGCAATTAACAGTTAAATTGCAATTTTATCATGTTAGATGGACGTTAGGTAATAAATTTTATGTCACAAACTATAGGGACTTTTTTTTACCATTTAATTTGGTAAAAAATGTATGTGAAACTCACAATGTATTAGTTCATGTGCTATATAATTCAATTCACGTGACATTCAAGTGATATAAAAGTATAAAAGTTTAGGAAACTGCAATTTAACATTAAATAATTAAAAAAAACTTTTAATATGACTAAATATTTAGTGAATAGTAAAATTTATAACTAAATTTGTCAATCATTAAATATTTGAAATTAAATTTGACATTAAATTATACTATAAGGATTATTCTTACATTTTATAATTAATATTTTGTCGAAAAAATTAGAGCACATCAAATATAATTTTAACAAATATCACTATTTGAGTAAATTAAAATTAAAATCTTAAAACTTACTCGTAGTTACAAAATTAAACCTTTTTAAATTTGAGAAATGAACCAAAAGAGGAAATCGAAGTTCACAAATGATCTACTTTACTTATTCCGCCCACCAACTCTTGCCCCTGTCTTTACTTTGGCTCCTTTTTATTCATTCATTCATTCGACCAATAAATGCATGGAAAGTCTCGATTAACTATTCTCCCTTCCCAAAAAAAATCACATCTTTAAATGTTTACTAGTACTTATATCTATCGTCCCAAAGTATTAATAATAAAAAATCAAAATATTCATAATAATAAAAATAATATTAAAAATTAATTTCCAACAAAAATACAACAAAAATAATATTGAAATTCATAACTTATATCCCCCCATCTCCGATATTTTAGGAGATATAGACTGTCTTTTTAGTGAACGTTTTATAATTATTTAGATAATTTTTATAATTTTTTTATTTTATATTTTTTAAAATTTATGAATTTATTGAATTGTACCATTACCTACTCACTTTTCTTTATAAACAATGCCGAACGTTAAATAATTTTATTTTTAATACAAAAAATATATTAACATTTAAATAACTCAAACTCAAAACTATTGATTTTCAACGAAGGTAACAATCACTGGGTTACGGTCACTATACCTACTTTTTAGATGAATAGAGAACTAATTAAAATACTTGTAAACCTTTTACTGACAATTTACCTTTATATTACGTCTGTTCAATAATAATAATCTTGTTAAAATATAAAATAATTAAAGAATCTATTTAATGGACGATTCTAAAACAACATTTGGATTATTATTTTTTTATAATTTCAATATAATTTTTAAATTTCCTTTTTTTAATAGAAAATGAAAAATTCATTAATTAGTAATGGAAACAGCCTATAACAATTGAAGCAAAAAAAAAGATAGACCTTACAGGCAGATTTGTGATGACTTTACTATAGATTTTGCATACTTAGTTACAATATATTTTTTTAAATTTCTAATATAACTTATCTATTTTTTTTAACTTATCTAACTTTTAATAATAATTAAAAAAACCCTCAAAACACAATACAAACCCTAATCTCAAGAAAAATATATTGGCGAATCATGATGAAACAATATGGAGAATTCTTAAAATTCACTCGAAATAACTATAAATATCAATTTACTCATTTTGAAAATCATTACAACTTTTGTTTAAAATAGAGTAATTAATTTGAACAAATATAAAAATAGTACAGTATAACTTTTATTTTGGGACACCAAGAGTATTATGATTTTGTTTTGTGATATTATTTATTATTCAAGAGTAATTTTTTTGTATATAAAAACAATAGCTATGACAATTTACAATAATGGTGCTTAAGCCTTGTCAAAGAGATTTTACTTACAATTTCTCAACTCTAATTTTCAAAATACTAAAAATACTATCATCAAATTCAGAATATCTAGAAATCATTAAGTCACATTTTCACTATTGATATTCGTACCAAAAATCTAAAGAGTCACATGGTAACTGTTTTGACACCCTTAATTTCACATTTTAAAAATCTAAATGATCGTAGTTCATATTGTCAAAGGAGATTTCAGTTATAATTTTAACGTTCTAATTTTAAAAACCCTAAAAATTTATTATCTTTTCATATTGTATTTGACATATTTTGTAAATATGTAATGGTTAAATTCTTTGTCTTTACTTTATTAATGAAATAAAATAATCAAAATTATTACGATTACTACATTCTCATCCTTGCGAACAAACATACCCTCATAGTTTAAACAAATAATTTTTTTTCCCTTGTTAAAAATTGATTAATTTTCAAAGTACGAAGCTGGCAAATTGAAGCATGGAACCCCACTGGGATGTGAAGGGAGCCGATGAAGACTAAGCATCGATCTTCAAAATAAATTAGGGGGGGCCTATTATAAGATTAAGACCTATAATAGTAGGTTATTTTCATGGCCGAAGAAGAAGAACGTTAACCCCAACCCTTGAGAAAGATGTAACACAACCACCCAACCACACAAAAATACTCCATCCTACCCTATTTTTTATCGCTCTAAATCTCCTCAACCCCTCAATAAAAAATTAATATGAGGAATATTTAAATAAGTACATGTCAATTTTTTATTGAATGAACTAGTGATTGGATCAAGAGATCCGGATCAATGTTTATATGATGTTTAAAGTTGTTCATGTATAATTATATAAAATTTAATAATACAACTGAAAGTATATATTTCAATATGTTATAAAAGGTATAATACAAATATAAAAACTACATCTATCAACAAGATACTCGATAATGTATACTCATCGATCATAGAGATTCTCTGTCCATTATGGCAATTACACCTATTTTTTATCCGGCCTTCCATAACTTTTCTTTTTCTCTTATTTCTTTATAAATATCAAATTATTATAATATGATTAAAATTCAATATTATATTATTAAAACTATACTATTAACTATCAAAAGTTATATCAAGCGATAAGAGGATTGAACTCGAGTGATTGACACTTCTCACTTAAAATAATGAGTTTTGATTTCGAGTCATCTTATCGGAACAATCGAAAGAATAATAAATGAAGGAAGAGTAATGAGATATATATCATCTAGAAATATAGAATAATCATAGAGTTGTTTCACATTATAAATTCGAATGTTTGGGATATGAATTATTGGGCTGTGATCGATCAATGTCGACGGATGGCCCTTCTTATTTAAGAACAACATTCCATACCTTTTTTAAAAATATTATTATTATTATTGTTTTTTTTTAATCTTGCGTTTGTTTACGCGCATATGGCTACTACTCATTTTCTGCTTATTCCGCGTTTGCTTCTAAATAAATTCTTATTAAAAGAATTCTAACAACCGTGGCTAAATTTTGTATGCACGTGTATAAATCTACTGCCTCAATTGTTTATACCAAACCAACCCTTATTTGGGGAAGATCATAGTAAGACGTTTTTTACAGACATAATATTACTATAAATTAATTAGAATTTAATATATAAATTCTATTTAGAAACACTTCTAACAAGTTATTTTATATTTCTAATGTAATTTTATAAATTTATTTTTCTTATAATTTGATCAAATTACCAATCTCCTTCCGAGATTTCTGACAATTACATTTATCATTTCGACCAAAATCATTGAAAAATATCAAAAATGAAAAAATATGTTAATTTTTTGTCAAAAAATATTAATTTTATCTTTCAATTCAATAATAATACATACGTTAGTATTTTTGTTCGTTATTTCTGTCGGACAGAGGTTAATTGTTATTAATATGGATAGTAAAGAAATTATATGTAATTTTCAAAATTCGCGAGATATTGATAATTTGATCAAACTACAAGGGAGGGAAATGTAATTCACAATTTATTTTTTATTTAAAGTAGAGTTTAATTGAAATAGAATAAATATATTTTTAAAAAACAAACAAATAGAAAGAACTAAAAGCAAATATTTTTAATTTAAAAAATGTGTACCTAACTTGCGAGAATAAAAAATAAATTTTACTAATTATGACCTCAATTTTTACCCTTTATCATTACAATTTAGACTAAAACACTTCCTTACAATACTTTTTCTTTTCTCTCTTATAAGAAAAAGATAATTTTATTAAATTTGAGATAATAATACTTAAAATTGAGACAGTAATTAATAATATTCATACAAAAATAGCGAGGAGGAAATAGTAGGGGTGTAAGACGGCCGGTTTGGCCGGTTTGAGGGGTGAAGTATAAACCAAACCAATAGGTACGGTTTGAAAAATTTTCAAACCAAACTGGCCAAATGAATTTTTCAATCCAACCAGCCAAACCGCTTAAATGCGGCTTGGTCCGACCGGTTTGGACGGTTCAAGGCTATAATAGTAAGCAAACTTGATACTAGAAGAAGCAAAAAAAAAGAAAAAAAAAAATGCAGAACAAAAAAATCTAGGTTTAATATCAATAACAGCTTTGACATGTTCTTCATGCTCCAAGACATCACCATTAGCTGTAACGGCACTAGAAAGAGCATATTACTAGCAATTTTATGAAGTAAAATGCAAAAGAATGAGTAGTCCAGAAACCACCATCCTACATGTCAACCAATGAAGACATGCATGAATGTAGACGTTTCTGGACGTGGTTATAGTTATTTTTGACGTGGTGCTAGTGTTCTGAGACGTGGTAGACTGTTTTTGTGGAAAAAATATCTTAAATTCGCATGAATAGATATAGACGCTTCTGGACGTGGTGCTAGTTATTTTTGACGTGGTGCTAGTGTTCTGAGACGTGGTGGACTGTCTTTGTGGAAAAAATCAGCTTAAATTTACATGAATAGATGTAGACATTTCTGGACGTGGTGCTAGTTATTTTTGACGTGGTGCTAGTTGTTCTGAGACGTGGTGGACTTTCTTTGTGAAAAAAATCAGCTTAAATTCACATGCATGGATGTAGACGTTTCTGGACGTGGTTATAGTTATTTTTGACGTGGTGCTAGTGTTCTGAGACGTGGTGGACTGTCTTTGTGGAAAAAATAGCTTAAATTCACATGAATAGATGTAGACGTTTCTGGACGTGGTGCTAGTTATTTTTGACGTGATGTTAGTTATTCTGAGACGTGGTGGACTGTCTTTGTGAAAAAAAATCTGCTTAAATTCACATGCATGGATGTAGACGTTTCTGGACGTGGTGCTAGTTATTTTTGACGTGGTGATAGTGTTCTGAGACGTGGCTGAGAAGAGCAATTGGGGTTGAAATGACAGAGAAGATGAAGAGCAGCAAGAAGATGATGAAAAGAAAAGAACTAAGATTGAACTGAGGGTTTTTGGAAGAAGAAGACGACCGCGAAGAAAATTATGAGACGGAGAAATTTGGAGTGGAAACAAGTCATTAGGAAAAATTAATTATAATTTCTTTTTTGAGAAGAATCATTAATTATAATATATAAATATACGGTCCGGTCCGACTGAAACGGCCGGTTTCACTCTTAAAACCGTCGGCCGAACCAGACCTATCAGTTTCAAAAATCTCAAACCGTCACTAATTACTAGAATTTTAAAACCAGCCAAACCGGCCAAACACGGCTAGTTTGGCCGGTTTAGCCGGTTTCAGCCAAACCGTTTTCACCACTAGGAAATAGGGACGTAAACCGTATTATCTTTGATTTTCCGGAGATTGATTTACCCACGGAGGCATTGGTCTAGATCTGCCGTGGGTAAATAACTCAATAAATGCTCCTACACCACCTCCACTTTCCTTACTCCTCTCTTAGCCATTTATCTTAATTTCCCAAAACTAATTACACATTAAATAAAACATAATTTTTTATTTTAAATAAACAACGATTCACATTAAAATTATATGAATTAATAATAAAAACTAACCGGACAAAAACTATGAGACAGTCAAAATAATCATCTAACAAAAATGAAATAGTTTCTACGTCTCACAATAATAGTTATTATTTGTTGAATTAAATATAATTTGTTTTAGAATGTTATGTTTAATAGTTCTTACCAACGACAAACAACGAATCTAACAACATTCGACCCTCTAGAAGATCAAATGTTTTACTGGTCATTTAGTTTGATCTAATAGCGCCTCATGTAAAATTTGTTATGATACGAGGATAATCCACCATAACCTTAAAATCTTCCACGAACCCAAAATTTCTTGATTACATGAAAGAAAAAAAAAAAAAAAAAAAAAAACCCCCTCAAAAATGGCTCCAAACAAGAAAGCCATAGCCATCCTCTTCATGACATCCATGGTTTTGATAACGTTTCCAAATAGTATTATGGTCGTAGATGCAGATACTTTGCAGACTTGTATTGAAACCTTGATGACTCTTGGCTGTGAATTCATTGATGATGCCAAATCTTTGTGTATCAACACTCCTGGTATGCACGACGATGATCAAGGCCATAGATAATTTTCTTTCTTTTTTCTTTCTTTTTTCTGGAGAATTTCGATTACGTTATTTTCTCCGTTTATGGAATTAAACTCTTAGATCTTTCTTGTCTTTCGTTTTTCAGAAATTTATCATCTTTTGAAACCCTAAACTTGTGTGTATATAGAGGGATTAACATTTGTATATATGAGGATAGCTTTGTAGGCATCATTCTTGATGATTGATTTGTCTATTTGTAATTACATCATGCAATTATGTTATACTTTTCCAGTTTATATATATATATATATATATATAACATGTTTATGATTATTCACAAAAGCTTAAAATCAATAATTAAAATAAAAGAAAATGAAAATGTTGTTCTTACATTTTTTATTTTTAATTACATGGTTTCTCTCAAAAAAATATATCTTATCATTAAATATGGACAATTTAAACTTAAAAAGCTAAAATTTACATTGAAAGTTTAATACATATTGTGAAAATTCGAAGAGATAAAAACATATACATATCATTTTTTAAGGGAAAAAAAAACTCGAAGAGAGTATTATTGAATCAAACTGTACTTATTTGCACTTGTGAGTATTTGATGATATTTTTTAATCTATTTTATTATACGCAATGAAGTTTATAAAGAGGATGAGGGGCTGTTTGTTTGGTATTTTCTATGGGTTTGATACTGATCACTCTGTTTGTTTGAGACAGGGGAATGAGTATCAAATCCTTTTTCCATGGGTTCTTCATACCTACCACTTTCGGTGGATTTCATACCCCGCGAGTAAATGCATGACCATTTTGATCGCATTTAGTTGCACACTTAATAAAATTAAAATTATTATTTTTATAATATTATATTTATAATAAGTATTATTTATATTTATATATATTATAGTTATATATTATTTCATTTCGATTTTGATTTTTTTAACAAACCAAATATCAAAAATAGTAATAATTTCAGACAGCTAAATTTATAATCATTCACATTTCTATCATAATCATTTTGATTCCGATTTTCAACTGTTTTATCAAACAGTCCCTGAATAACCCGTTTACAAACAATGCAAAAGTGTATATATACTCTAAAACGTAAGCAGCAAATCAAAGAATCTTAACCTGATAAAATTTTTTGGTACAAGAATGAGATCGAAATATAATAATTCAAATTCAACACTTATTGGCTTAAGCGAGACAGTCAATCACTAAGTTACAACCGTCTCGTCTGAATCTGATCAAGCTTTTGATAATGAATTAGAATATTTATAGGATACTAATCCACAAATTATATAGCAATTAAAACCAACACTCCCCCCCCCCCCCCCCCCCCCCCACACACACACCCCAATAATCAATGCATTCCCCTCATTTGTGCACAAGACACCTTGCCATGTATTCTAGAACACAAATCTCACAAAGTAAATCATAATTTTTACTCATAGTAATTATTAAAGATAAATTTCTATAGATTAAATCATATTTTTTGTCCCTTATATTTGACCAAATAATTTTTTAGTCTCTTACATTTAAAATATGTATTATTTGGTCCCTATAATTGATTCAGTCTAAAATTTATCAACTCTATTCATGTAAAGTCTACAAGACATTCCTAAATGAATAATATAACTGTCTAAATAGTAATCTAACTATTATAAAATTCTAAAAATTTAAATCAGACGATTAAAATTTAGAAATAACTAACATTAAATTGACTAAATAGAGATAAATCGTTCCAAATTTTTATAACATGACTTAATTTTTAAATGTTTTAATGTATACACTGGTGTTTAAACTATTATATTCTTCATTAAAAAAATTTTGTATAATACTCATAAATAAATTTGGGACAATTTAGATAAAATCAACATTACAACACTAAATAATATATTTTTAAAATTTAAGAGACCAAATAATGCATATAAATATGTAAGAGACTACAAAAAATCATTAGGGACTAAAAAAATTATTTGAGTGAATGTAAATGACCAAAAATATGATTTAATCATTTCTATAACTAAAAAGGCATTTGAACACATCAATTAATTAATTAGTTAAATTTCTTTGAGATTATCATCGTACGCTTACATAGGCATATTCCTCGGAACTTAACAACCCTAGATTCATTCATTCATTCATTCACTTTTCTTCCTTATTTATCTCTACGCCATTATTCTCAGCACAAAATTCTCTTAAACACAAATCGCCATGCATTATCCTTCACCTCAACTTCTATACAAAAGGCGAATCTCCTACCCACCAAAATTCAGTGCTCCCTTTTGGCATTCTTCACAAAACCCTAAAGAGCAAAACAACGAAGAGATCGAGGAGGAGGAGATGGGGTGCAGCAAAGCCGCCGCCATAGCCGTGTTCTTGATCGCCATGATCGTTGTGTTTGGAATGGCTGAGGCAATTACGGCACTCCAAGTAAAGGACCGTGATGCTTGCATTAAGAAAGCTGAAAGTTTGGGCGCTGAATTTGTGAGTTCTGTGGAAGAATGTGAAAAGGTTGCAGGGTATTATGATTAGTATCTCAAATATATGATATTTGTGGACTCGTATTTAATTACAAAAATTATTAAACATATTTTAATTTTCATACGGGAGCATATACTGTTTCTGAATTATTATTTTGTCATTTTCTATCAAAATATCTTTAGAATATGTTTCGTAATCGTGATTGTTTTATTTCGATTGACTCCAAAAAAATTTATTTTTATTATTTTTTTAATTAAAAAATAATGACATTTTAATAAAAATGGATGATAAAACCGAAAACTGGGCGATATTATTTTTTTTAGCTTTTCCTTTCGTGTCATTTTCCTTTTTAAGAACATTTTTCCGTCCGATCACACAAAACCCACTCAGTTTTAGGGTAATTTGCATGCATGTCCATAATTTTCTTCGTCTTGTATTTTCACATTTCCCTACTTAAATAATTGTCTTAAAAATATAAAAAGCGAAAGTTTGTTATTTGACCGAATAAAATTTGCAAATCAAAAGGCATTATACGAAACACTTTTTTGTAAATTTTCTAATATAAAAGCGTCATTATAAATACCAATTCAGCTTTTGTACCCAAAAAAAAAAAAAACAATTCAAAATGCTAATAAAAAAACCTACCTAATTCTTGAACCCTTTTGATTATTTGTGAGAATTATGTATTTGTGTCGTATGTGTACCAAAGAAAAACAAAAAGAAACTAAACAGCACAAAGTCTAAGAGTGAGAGCGAGAGAGAGGTCCTAGTTAGAAGAAATGTCGAAACAATTATACTCCATATAATAATAAGACTAAATTAAGCAACTCTACTAGATCCCATCATCTTATAATATTTTAATATCCTCCTTCTTATCCACGTAATAATATATAATGTCACATCTTAACGTACAATATAGTATGGTTAAATTTAGATTTAATTTTTTTTAATTTTAAATATTTTTATTTTTTTATATAAATAGAGAAGGGAGAAAAGAAAAGGGGTCCCACCCGTACATTCGAAGCAGCTGCCATGTTGGCTTAAGAGGGCTGCATCGGTAGGAAAAACACTTCATCACTCGTTTTCCAAACTGTCCCAATTGATAAATGTTTGGTGGCTTTCAAGAGACGGTGAGAGAGAGAAGAGGTCTTTATAGTCAGACAATGCCACTGACTTAGGCTACTTCTCACCCCGACAATCATTATTCATAAGTACTTATTATAAGTTATTCACAAATCTTTTTACCCTAAAATTATATCGTATTTGTCACAGACAAAATAGTGTCAAAAAATTGATAAGACTCATATCTAGTGAGCCCTATAAGTGTTTCTGGCACTTTTTTTTTTTTTTTTTAAATAAAAAGGGTCTTTTTTACTTTTTAAATTTAAATTCAAATTCTTAAGTTACAGACAAAAAAAACAGACACGAAAACTCAAATTAAATTGTTATAAGAGTGAGCCCAAAGAGAATTACGACGAGGAGAATTTTGTAAAAATAAAAAGAACATTTATGCGGCCTGTAACACATGGTTATCAAGACGTGAGAACTCAATCGTATATAATTTTTTTAAGAAAAATTAGATATCAAACTCGTTAACACTCACCCTATAAGCCATGACAGAAAAAAAAAAAAAAATTAATAACAGTTTCTTAAAATGCTACCAAAAAAGGTTGAATAGCTTCCTCGGACAAGTTGATGATTCGGGCCATTTGTATTTTGTTCGTTTGTAGTAGTACTATATTTGTCAGATCGATTAAAACAAAGGGGATGATGCAGTACTTGAAGATTCAAAAGTGGATCAGTTTCAGTAGTAAAAGGGCATGGAAACAATGGGGAAAATTGCGCGTGGGGGGCAAGGTAAATGTTCTGGAAATGGATGCAGGAGGCTGCTGCCATGCGTGACACACGCCCAGCCCAGCTCTTCTTTCGGTTTCTTCCTCTTCTTCTTTCTCTACCTAAACAGTCGTTAAAAGCTGCTTGCTGCACACACACTTATATATATGATCCACTCTTCTTCTTCTTCTTCTTCAACCTTTTTTCTGCACATTTTTGCATCATCTTTTTTCCTGCTTTTGATCGGTCCTGCGATTTACTTTTTACTGTGTAGATTTATGGCTTGCTATGATTAATTTGGTGTAAATTTACCAGTCTTATTGGGTAAATAAAAGGAGTACAAAGAAACAAATTAATGACATAAAAGAAGTCAAAGAAACAATGCATGTAGGGAACAAAAGGGATTGAATTCCTGAAGATTAATACAGGATATATCTTTCCCGTATGATACTTCTTAGTTGGCTTTTGCTTCCAATTTCATAAATTCAATATTTCACTCCCTCCCTCCATTCCTAATCCTCTATCTTTTATAAATATTATCTCCCTCACAAAATATAATCTTTCTTGTACTAATTTGATTAAAAAAAATAAGGCATTCTAATTTAGATCTTTTAATTACACTTTTTAATTTTTTTTAAATATTTACATATGTTCTCTTACTTATCTTTAGTAACTTGAAGTCAATATCTATTAATTTTAAATGAGAAGCGCGAACGACTAGGTTACATTTCAAAATGCTAAAATATAAACTAAAATCCATTTTTAAAAAATGATTGGGAGCGTTAAAGAAGCACAAAAGGAATGAAGTAGATCTCCTCCAAGGAATCTTGGAGGCGTATATGTAAATTATTAAAAACAAGAGTCATAAAAACACAAAAAGAAACTCCAATAATTATAATAAGAGGGGGCCAAAAAAAGGAAGAATTAAAAAGAGTTGCAACACTATAAACACAAAAAGAACATCCCTCACATGGTGAGAGAGGTGATGATCATCTATTTATGTATATATTGATGAGAAAGAATTCCTCTTTCCTTATCTTATTTCCTTTGCTAAAGTTGCATTGATGGCCTACATGATTGGAATCATTCAACCATTGTTTTTAATAGTTTAAGCCCACATCAAATTCTCTTGGTCAAATTAAGGAGAACACTTTTTTTTATTTTTCACCCCATTTATATGTATAATATGATAAAAAGGTTAAAGAAAAAGGAACAAAATTTTATTAAAAGTTGGAGTTTTTTTTTTTTTTTTTTTTTTTTTTAAAGATGGGATGTCAATTTCATCATTAAGGTGAGATATGAAAACATGTTGCTAGCTAGCTATGTACTTTTGAGGTTCAAACATAGGTTGAGATTAAGACAATTTTTTTATTGAACATATTAGAAAATAACAAATATTCCTTCCTTATTTAAACAATAGATGTTTTAAAAGTTACAAACTTGTTAATAATGTAATTAAATGATTAGATTTACTCTTGAATTTATTTTATTTAAATGATAAATATTTATATTTTTAATAAAAAACATTAATGGTGTCGAAGAAAGTTTTAAAAAATATTAAAACTAAACAAATTATGGAAAATTTCAATAAAATTTTATTATTGAACAAAAATTATTTTTTGAGCTATTTTATCTAAGGAAAAAATATAATAATTATTTTATAGTAGGGTCTAGTATCAAATTTAAATGATAATTATTTTATTCACAACACATTTAGCTATAATAATAATAATTTTTTTGAATATTTAATGGTTAAATTGTAATTTCGTCGACTCTTATACTACGGGAACGTCACATAGATTTTAATTTAATCCAAACATCATGGACAACATGTGGCATATGAGTTGAAAGAATTGTAATTAAATCGTTAAGTATTAAAAAAAATTATTATTAAAATTATATGTATAGTAAATAATAAAGTTTATGATTAAATTTCACATTAAATCATATTATAAAAATTAATTTTACATTATAATAGAGATTTCAAGAAATGACAATTCTATTCATTTTATCAATAATGCTTAATATTGTGATGAAAAGTTTAAATGAGTTATTAATTTAGAACGAAGAGAGTGAAATGCTTATTTTCGATATTGATGAGGGTGAAAATTATATCAATTAAAAGATGAAAGAAGAATAGAAGAGAATAGAAGAAGAATAATAGTACTTTTTTCATTTATTTTTATTTGATGTTTTAAAAAAAATAAAATTTTTTAATTTTTAAAACGTCAAATAAAAATATACGAGAGAGTAGTAATAATGAAGAATGAAAGATGGGGGACACAAGTGTAATTAAGAGTACGTACGTAGGACAGGGCAAGGAGTTAATGGAGACAAAAACCCTCCACCAACTTCCCCTAGGTCAACGTCGATAATGTGATCCACTGAATTTGTTTCACACTTTGTCAAGCTGATTAACATTAATCCACAATAGTATTAATAAATATGGTCTTCATTCCTGACACGATTACTTAATTTATTAAAATAATTTAAATATTTAATTGTACTTTTATAATCTATTTTATTTAAATGATGTAAATCGGTTAGTTTAAATTATTTTTTAAAAAAAATTAATTTAAAGTAATTAAATAATTATACAAGAATATCTGGACCGGAAAATAGGTGTGTGATTATTTCAAGGCCACATTCTCTTGATTAGTACCACTCTTATTCCATCATCATAATTGGGAATCTGGAAAAGATTAAAAAAAAAATATCTTGTGCAAACGTGATGCAGATTAGCTGATGGAACCATCCACTCAATAATTAATCTGCATCAATAAATTCAATTATTAATTAATTATAATTTCCCACATTTGAAACAATTAATTATGCTTACGTTGTTGAATAGTTTTAATAGAAGTACGAAGTATAAGAGACTTACTCAAAGGTTTCTTGCACATTCATTACACGAGTCCATTTACGGTGAATTTATAAGAGTAAGATGAATTTTACCTTTTACCTATTACCTATTGTAGCGCGTGCGCACTACAGTGCGCGCTACAGTTACGCGCTACAGTTTTTTTTTTTTTACGCACAGCCTTTTTTAAAAAAAAACTTTTTTTAAAAAAAATATATAAGACAGTACAGTTTTTTTTTGACGCACAGTCTTTTTTAAAAAAAATACTTTTTTTAAAAAAAATACTTTAAAAAAAATATATAAGACAGTATATATAGACATCAGATCAGAGAATACTCGACATCAGATCAACAGACTATAGATATCAGATCAAGAAAATAGAAGAAATCATACAGTAGAACTAAAACATACTTAACAAGGGAGATCAGATCAGGATTATATAGACATCAGATCAGCGAATACTTGACATCAGATCAATAGACTATAGATATCATATCAAGAAAAAAATAATAATAATACAATAGAACTAAAACATACTTAACAAGGGAGATCATATCAGGTTTATATAGACATCAGATCAAGGAATACTAGACATCAGATCAACAGTACAACAAAAACGTCCATAATATGTATCATAATATCTAAAATTATTTAATTATAAAATAAATAAAATGATAATTTAAAAATATTTTTTTATAAAATTCAAAAATATTAAAAAAAATACTGAATTGTTTAAAAAAATGGACGGAAAAAAGTCTCAAGGAGGAAGACAAAAAAATAAAATAAAAAAATAGCAAAAAATAACAAAAAAAGGAAGGTACTGTATTATTTTTTAAAAAAATAATTTTTTTAAAAAATATACTTTTTAAAAAAAAAATACTTAACAATGGAGATCAGATCAGGATTATATAGACATCAGATCAGCGAATACTTGACATCAGATCAACAGACTATAGATATCAGATCAAGAATATAAAAGAAATCATACAGTAGAACTAAAACATACTTAACAAGGGAGATCAGATCAGGATTATATAGACATCAGATCAGAGAATACTAGACATCAGATCAACGGACTATAGATATCAGATCAAGAATATAAAAGAAATCATACACTAGAACTAAAACATACTTAACAAGGGAGATCAGATCAGGATTATATAGACATCAGATCAACGAATACTTGACATCAGATCAACAGACTATAGATATCAGATCAAGAATATAAAAGAAATCATACACTAGAACTAAAACATACTTAACAAGGGAGATCAGATCAGGATTATATAGACATCAGATAAGCAAATACTTGACATCAGATAAACAGACTATAGATATCAGATTAAGAATATAAAGGAAATCATACACTAGAACTAAAACATACTTAACAAGGGAGATCAGATCAGGATTATATAGACATCAGATCACCAAATACTTGACATCAGATCAACAGACTATAGATATCAGATCAATAATATAAAAGAAATCATACAATATAACTAAAACATACTTAATAAGGAATATCAGATCAGGATTATATAGACATCAGATCAGGGAATACTAGACATCAGATCAACAATACAACAAAAACGTCCATAATATGTATCATAATATTTAAAATTATTTAATTATAAAACAAATAAAATGATAATTTAAAAATATTTTTTTATAAAATTCAAAAACATTAAAAAAATACTGAATTGTTTAAAAAAATGGACGGAAAAAAGTCTCAAGGAGGAAGACAAAAAAATAAAATAAAAAAATAGTAAAAAATAACAAAAGAAAGGAAGGTACTGTAGCTCGTTACTTTAGCGTGCGCGTACTGTAACGCGCTACAGTATGTAAGAGTAAAATTGCATAGTGGTCCTATAGGACCACCATATAAATTACCTCATTACACGCATATGACAAAATAATTTATTGAAAAACTTTATTTTATTTTCGTTATGTAAGCCAAAATTAAATAATTTTTTCATAAAACTTAAGTTAAAAAATTCAAATAACGGAAAATGATGAGAAATCGGAATTGAAACCATAAACAAATCACGACCCGCTATATAAATTGAAATCAAAACCTTTAATTAAAGGTAAAATTTTGGTTCAATATTTCTACAAAATACGAAAAATAAATTAAATCAACAATTTTGAAATCATAACTATTGACATTTGTGTTTTGGAAAGATTATTAACATTTGTTCAATATTAGTTACTCAAACTTACAATACTCTATATATAAAATTTCGGGCAATTCACCTCCAATAAATTAGTTCCGAGTAAAATATTTAAATTTCTTAACATAATATTCATTTATTTTTATTTTCGCATTTGAAATTTGTTTTAAATTTTAGTGTTTGAGTTATACTATGTCGAACCATATTATATTTGAGGATGATATTAACATTTCGATAATTCAAGTATGCAAAATTATGATATACATAAATTTTAAAAACTTTTTCATCGAATTTCAATTAATTTTAAGATGGATTCTCGTGATATTTTTTTTAGGATAAAATAAAAGTTGGGGGAGTAAAAGAAAAAGAAAAAGAAAGGGAAGGGCCTACGGGGGTACAAAGGTAGCTGGGTCTAACCCAGATAACGTTGGAAGCTAGTAGTACTAGTAGTAGTAGAGACACTGAGTTGATGAGTTGATGGGAAGAGATAATTTGCCATAATTACAAACTGCTCCCCCTTAAACCCAGTGGCCACAATCGCTGTTAAAGATCGTTTAATCACTGTAACTATCTTTCACTTTCCACACAGTAAATTTAATGCTCTAACTCCGACTCCTACAGAAGTTGCAATTTCCAACGACCATAAACCAATAACTGCTTTTAATTATCCACAGGACAAAACTATTTGACCCTCCAAATTTTTAATTATTTTTATGTTTAATTATATTTTTTAAAATTATTTTGTATTAAAAGTATGAGTTGGACGATTTCTGTCTTGGCCTCGAGGAGATCTTTGACATCGATTGTCGACAATTTCTATCTCATGCGACCAAAGGAAGAGATGACTCTTTGTTCAAAAGGCGGTGCTTAATGTACCTGCTCATGGATCGGATTGATGGATAAATTTTATTTTAATTTTTAATTTAACAAATTTAAAAATTAAAAATCGGTCATTTTGAATCGGATTTCAGATTTATCTTAAAAAATCGATCTTTAATCCGAATCTATTCATATATTTAGTTAATAATAATATTAGTTTATATGTATATATATTAATACTTGGTATTTAATATCCATAAAATTCAAAGGTAGTGTTAGTTGAAAGATTTTAGTAGGATATGGGTTTGCACTTGCTCGATTTATCACGCAACAAAAATTTCTATTAAAGCGGAATCTTAGAAAAGTACCTTTGAAGCGTGCATCTGGTGATTCTCTTGTATGCTTCAAGACTATGACTTCACGTTGTGTGGGCAACAAACTAGAAGTCAATTGATCAGCTATCACCACAATCCACCTGCTAGAAAACTCTAGCCCCGCAGCACTTGGCACGTACTATAAACGCACCGCCCGCAGAGAGAGAAAGCTACACGCAGCTGGTATAGACCAAGGCCAAAATTTCAGCCACTAGAAACCCAAAAACCATCTGCACACTTTGTTGAAAATTCGACTTGGAGAGAGAAATGTTTTCTCTCTCTAGAATTTTCTCTCTCTAGAAATCCTGTTGATTAATTGTGTAATTGTATTTTCTTGAATAACTGATCCCTTGTCTATTTATAGAGTTACAAGAGAGACTCCAAGTTGGTTTAGGATTGGTCTTCCTACTGGGTTTCTGTTTTCCTTCAATCTTGTTCCTGGACTGATACACTCCCAACTGTCACAGGGATTCACTTATCCCAATCCAGTTCCTGGGATGAATCACTCCCAACTGACACAGGGATTCACTTATCCCAAACCAGTTACTGGGATGATTCACAACCAACTGACACAAGGATTAATTAATTTCTCAATTAATTAAATCTACCTTTGTCAATAACCCAGTACATAATTAATCGTACCACTAACGGATTAATTATGGCACTACCAACCTACACCGGAATTGCTTCCGGAACAACTTAATTAAATTATATTCATAATCTCCCCACATCAAAGATATAGTGCTCGTTAATTCATTAATTTACTGATAAATTAATTCATCAACTTATTTTATTCCGAGACTAGTACCACTCGACCTTTTTACTATACCGGACATAAGTCCACCGGCCAGGTTTAGTATAATAAACATTTCGAGCTCATCTCGGGAACACCATCACCCCGGACTCACCGGTACATGGTTTCCTTTCGACAAGCAGCAGCACACCAAGTAACTAAACACGGGCACCCAACCTACCGAGATTATTGGCCACAATTGACCTCACCCTTTGGCAGATCAAAGTACACTATGTCTAATCCTCATGCCCGCTCGAGTCTAGAGATTTAGAGATAGAATACAAGGATCGATTTGTCTATTAAATCAGTACAAGACAAATCATTCCTAAGAGTCAAGTTCAATATACCCCGGGCATATCTATATGATTCAATTAGTTTAGACAAACTAATTATCTGAATCACATAATAACCTAGACCGACAGTTAGTCCAAAGCTGTCTCCGTTACGAACCTCATTTATATATTATGTCTTTCAACCAATGATGAGATCTATTGTGTCGCACCAGACACCTCATCATCTACTTACATAATATAAATGGACGATTAATGCACAACAAGATATGGCTGAAACACAAATCGATATATTAAACTGGGAAACTGTACAATACAAGCATAGCTTATGTATTATACTCCAACATTAGTAAGGTGAGTTCAGTCGCTCAATCTCTAGCTTAGTTCTTGACATTCTAAATTCATTTGAATATGACTACTGTAATTTCTTGTGTTTATAGTTAGTTCCATTCATCAAAATAGGTTTTTTACTTACTAGAATGATAGTGAAATGCTGCAAGATTAGAAATGCTTCTCCTTTGTATTTTCTCCAACTATTAGTAATCTCTTTTGGACTGAATTTGATTTGGAAAAGTAGATTGTTGAAAAAAAAAAAGAAAGAGAAATCCGATAGTTCAAAATGGATTGGATGCGGAATAAAATCCGGTAGGTTACTGATAGAAAAATTTCAAATACGTATGTTATGGATCAGTTTTGGATTGATGCAAAATCTAGTCAATCCGATCCGTGAACACCCCTAATAGACCGTATGGAATTTCCTCCAACCACCTCATCTTCCGCATGAGGAAAGAGTGAGTATCAGAGCGATTCTGATTAGTTGGCCCAGCCCCCCACGGAGCGCTTGGATTTTTGGGGATAACTCCTCTGGCTCCTGGTTGATTGAGGGATGAACCTGTCTCTGTTGAACCCGCAGATATAGGTCACGATTCCACGAGTTGAAACTAGGTAGTCTCCTTCTTTGTACTAAAAAAAAAAGTATAACTTTTAATGGCAAAATTATTACGATAAATTGTTTGATTATCAAATTTATTGAACTAAATTTAACACTAAATTATATTATAGAGATTTTCATGTATTTTTTTTTCTAAATTCAATCCAAAATGTAATGAAATATCTTTAATCAAATTCAATTGACGGATTTGATGACACAATTAGCAACAAACAATTTAAATAATCAAATAACAAAAAAAGATATTTACAAAAAATTGGTAATCAAATTGGAGCTAAAACTTTTTGTCATCATTACCCTTATTATTATTGGTCCTTTTTTACACTATAATGGAAGGTAAAATAATATTTAATATTATTAAAAAAAACTTGCACTTATAACTGCCCAAACTTATTCTGAAAGAATATTGTCAAATTTTTTTATTTTTTAATGCTTGATTTTGATTAAGAAAGTAAATATAATTGTGAGATATTAAAAGTTTAACCAAATCTTCGAAAGTTAAATATAATTCACCAAAAAATATATTGAAAGAAGATAATAATATTAAAGATATTTTATTGTGTTATTTTTTTTATTTACCGCTATTTTTATGAAAATAATAAAATATTTTAATAAAAATATAATTTAAAAATACATAAATAAAATAAAATTACGATATTTAAATGTTCACGGTTGAAAATAACATCCAAATCTAAGCAGGCAGCCCATAAAGGGGGGGAAAAAAGCAGCAATAATTCATACACGAATATCAAAAACATGTCAAAGGTTTATAGTAGTAGTAGGGCTAAGTATGAGAAATATAAAGGCTAGGCTGTCAAACAAAACAAGAATTCCGATTTTACCCCAAAATCTATCTATGCCGATGCGGCAGCCGGCCCTGCGGCCGGCCAGTCCACAGTATAATCCATATGCCCGTACGCCGCCGATTATGGTGCACGGTGTACGCCGTACTACTTACTAGTAGCAGCCTAGCAGGTCTACTGGACTTCACCTCACCAGCTAGCTGGGATTCTCCAAAAAACAGCCAGCATTCAAAATTGCTTTGCTTTGCTGCCCAGGTCTAGACTCGCCCAGTCTGCAGCTTTAAGTCTTTCACTTGTTACGTGACTCTTCTTCTTGTACGTCGTTTCAGTTTGTACTGGATTGCTATTCGTAGCTCAAAATTGCTATTTGTAGCTCAAATTTCAGTATAAATTGACCAAACTGTCCATTATGTTAAATAAGAAAAAATTTAAAATGAAAAATATTCAAAAAATCTAATTTGCAATGGATCAGCCACTCAAATTAGGCACGGTCACCATGGGCGGACCACCTAAATAACGTGCGGTAACCATTGAAGAAACGCAAAAAAGGGCAAACCCGCCCACGGAATAGTCCACCTTGAACGGGTGGGGAACCATGGGTACAAACGCATGAAGAACGCGTCCGTACCCATGGACAATCGCCTATTTAGGGCGATTGAACCGTGGTGAAACGTACATCGTTTCACCACGGATCAAACGCCCTAAATAGGCGCCCATACCATGGGTCAAACGCCCTAAATAGGCGTCTACTCCATGGGTTGGACGCGTTCTTGAGGCGTCCGACCCATGGTGGAGGCGCCTCTTTTGGGTGAGGCTGCCAAATGCAGCCTTAAATAATCCAATGCGAGGCATTTTCTTCATTCCTTTCTAAAACACAAAAAAAACTCTTTCAACATTTTTCTTCAAACAAACCTTCTATAGAACGCCAGGGCGAATGGACGGTGGAGGAGACGAACCCCAAAGGCGCCATGGAGCCGGAAAAGGGTTATTCGGGAAGGTAATTGATTTTTTGAAGTGTTCCTTATTCAAATCCGTTCTGTTTTTGTTGAATGGTTTTCGGATCCGGCTGCAGCCGCTGGCCAGCGGCCGGATCGCCTGCGCGATCCACGCAGGATCGCCTGGGCGATCCTGCGCGGATCGCCTGGGCGATCCAGCCCTGCGCGGATCGCCTGGGCGACCGCGCCGGATCGCCTGGGCGATCCTGCCCTGCGCGGATCGCCCAGGCGATCCGCGCGCGGTCGCCCAGGCGATCCGCGCGCGGTCGCCTGGGCGATCCTGCGCAGGGCAGGATCGCCTGGGCAGGATCGCGCCGGCTGTTCGCCGGAACTATTTTGACCGGTGGTTTGACCGGTCAAATTTTAAAATTTTAAATTATAAGTATATTAATTATAATTTATATAATTTTAATTGTTTAAATAATGTATATAATTAAATTTAATTTTATTTGTTGACTTAAATTCGTTAAATGTTTTGTAGATGCTGGGCCAAATAATTCCGCGACAGCGACCCACAGTTTCCAATAGGAAGCGGAGAGCAGGTCGCTTATCCCAGCAGCAACTTGATGAGCCATCTCATTCGAGGGATGCTGATGACATTGGCGGACCGGATAATGACATTATACTACCCGAGCCCACGCCTGAGATGGAGTATCTTATAGGCGACGACGATGATTATCACATTGGGAGTGGGATGGAGCATCACAGCGACCGTTTTATTGAGGAGCTGGGCGGAGATGACGATGATGGTGATGGTGATGGTGATGGTGGTTATGGGGATGGTGATGGTGATGGCGATGATGATGGTGGTCGTGGTAGCGGCAGCGGTGCTGGTGGCGAACACAGCGGTGATGGCGGTGAGAAGGAGCAGGTCATCACGCATAGACGACGAGCTGGAGACGGTCGATTCACGGCGAAAGGTACACGCTGATATCAATTAATATTTAAATTCAATTTTTTGTATTAGTAATGTATAATTTTATTTGATTATGCGATCTACTTGATTCATTTTAATATAGTAATGTAATTTTATGATTATTTTAATATGTGAATTGTTTAGATAGATTTTATGATTATTTTTATATTCGATTAACGTGAATAATTGAAATTTCATTGTATGATTATTTTAATTACTTACAAATGCTATTTGTCGTTATTTATAAAAATATGTTTATGAATTTAGACAAGAATAAGCGTCCCACCGTTGAGTTCGATCCTTGGGTGGTGACCGTACCGTGTGTTGGTGGGCCTGTGGATGGATCAGTCATACCCAGCTGGTTGGGTCATGTTGCATCGAGGTATGGACAGGCCGGAGAGCGACTTAGGCCACACTTTAGGTGCCAGAACAGGAAAGGGGTTTGTGGGAAGTTGCGTCGCTGGTTCGCTGAGATGCCCGCCGATTGGCGTGATAGATTGAGTGTGACTCGATTGAGCCACCTACCTGCTACTATGTTTCCTTCCATAGATGCCCCTCTCATTTGCGCTTTCATAGAGCGGTGGCAACCTGATACTAACACTTTTCATTTGCCATTTGGTGAGATGGGGATCTTATTACATGATGTGTGGGAGATTCTACGGATACCTGTTGAGGGTCGTATGGTGAATGATGTCACACATCAGGATGTGGTTAAGGCCTTATGCAGGGAGGTAGTTGAGCTAGACGAGCGCAGTCTTGACTGGCGAAAGATGTATGATAGTGGTTGCCTTGTGACGGAGCGTGTGTTTGATCGCCGTTGGAATAACGGCGACGAGAGGGACCCTGATTTGGATGTAGAGGCATGGTTGTTGGTTACTATTGGCGCTTGTCTGTTTCCGGACAAGAGTGCCAATAAGTTTAGACCCCAGTCTGTGGTTCAAATTAGGAACAAGTTGGGCGAGGTGGGTCAGTATTCCTAGGGGTCTGCGACGTTAGCGTTTCTGTACAGGCAGTTGGGTGTTGCTAGTAGAGGTGGTACTAGTTCTATGGCGGGGTGCCTCACCTTACTGCAGTCGTGGATATACGAGTACTTTCCTATATTCAGACCCCACGCTGTGCCCTCTATTATTGATCCCCACGCTCCGCGTGCTAGACTGTGGCGTGTGAGCACGGGCAGCGATCGTGATATGCGCCTTGCTACTTACCGGGAGCAGCTGGACAGTCTGACAGCTGATGAGGTATTTTACTCTACCCCACTTGATTTATGTAATTGTAAATTGTTTGTGTCGTGTATTTATTGGTGCATGTAATTTGAAGGTGACATGGCTGCCATACGGGGACTTTCCTCACGTGCACACTGAGATTACCATATACAGAGGAGTGCTTGCAGCTCATGGTACTGTTGAGCCATACATGCCGGATAGATGTGTCAGGCAGCTTGGATATGTGCAGGGGGTGCCTCGCCCGATCCTCCGTCCTATATCTTGTGTGCGGCGATATGATGGTACGGGGTACAAGGTGGAGTTTAGCCGCGATATGTTTTACATGTGGGACTCATTCCCAGATGGGAGTAGTATACGGACGGATAGATTGATGCACAGTGCCATCAATCCAGCCGCATGTACTGAGGATTACATGGATTGGTACGCGCGACACTCCCACCCGCGTATATTTGCTGGTCTATCACTCCACGACGCACGACGAGTTCCTTCGCGAGGCAACACTGATTATGTAAGTTTACATTTTTTTATCTTGTATGTTATAATTAATGATTGTATATATCATATAAATAATTTATGATTATTTTTTTTTACTTCATTATGTAGTGGATGAGAGAGAGTTTGTCGGTCTCACGGCGATTTTGTGAGATCATCAGATATCGGGGATGCGATGAGGCGGATGAGTGCGAGGAGCAGCTTGCTAGTTTGGTTGATCGCTGGCATTTGGCACAGTGATATGTTGTTGTCCATTTGAGTTTTACAATTGAACAAAGATTTTAGATTTATTTCCTTATTACAATCGAACTATGTGTATGTTTTTTTTCTTTGCGTGACATCAGATCAAATAAATATGCATGAGAATTTAAAATGATTTTTAAATTAAATGGTAAAATGAAAATAAAATACATCGAAATGTCACGCAAACATGTATACTAAGGGCGAGGACATATCAATTCCCATTCCTTAATCCTCTCTAAGAATCTCGGACCTCTCACATAATCATCAAAACTAGGATCGCGGTTCCTCTCCCACATATCAAGCAATGGTGGAAGAGGGCAATCAGTAACCAAACTTACACTTATGAAATGAATGTCATGAATATGTGCAATGCATATTTCCATTGCCGGCTCAGTGGCTCCATCTACCGACCTCACAGGTAGTACGGTGAAACAACAACCTGTACTGCGGTCACTGAGATGCACAATCAGTGAGTTCGACCACGTGGCAATAGCAAATAAGTCAGTGGGTGTGCGCATCCAATAATCTATGCCACACGGTGATGAACGGTGAGCTAACCTATTAACTGTCCATTCTACAACTGACTCATCAGGAATCTCACCAGGTGCAAATGCAGTTATTAGAGGAATGTACTTATCTTGATATGCAAGAATCTCTCCAAGAGTCGCCATCCGAACCGATCCCCAGGCATTCTCGTTCCCATATATAGAGTGTGCGATCGCTCTGAAACCACAATTGCCATCTGACTTCACGTTCAAATAACCAGTACAGTAAGGGTGTATATATGCAGGAAGGAGGGGAAAACGATCTGGTTCTGTCGTGCCTGAAAAATAACGTAATTAAATATAATATTCACATAATAGTCATGAAGAAATATCAGTGATTGTATGTCTTACCTTCCCCTAACTGTGGTCGTCGACCCGACGAACGAAGCGATGAATTAGATCGGCTTGTTGCGCGCTCGTAGCCACTCTGCGTCCGCATAACAGATGAATGCAATCTTTGTCGTCCGCGAGATTTTGCCAACACAGCGGGCTCACACGCACTACTCCTGTCAGGAAACAGAGCCTCATCCATTGAAACAAGCGCCTGACGCATCAAGGCGGCTGGACAGCTCTCAAATGCTGGAACGATTTGCTCGCGGAAGTACCTATCAGGAATGATTATGAATTATACAAACAAATAATACAAACAACTTACGTGTATTTTAAACACATATAAACTGTTTTGAAAACAATGAACTCACTGCAGCTCCGGAGAAATGGTATTCGATGCTGTTTCGGAGGGTACGATCTGCAATCGCTTCCAAAACTCGTGCAAATTGTCGATTGTGAGCTTATCGTTTGATTCCTTTAATTTGAATAGCTCACAAGCACACGGGATACCATGAGTCACCTTGCAGAAGCATTGACATTTCTCAACCACTTTGTCGCCCCAGCTATCCATAAGTTCAACTTGTTTGCTGATCAAATCCATACAGTGATGCGACACAATACCATGCAGCAGATCATATGGGAATCGCATCTTATCGATTGGTCGTGTCGAAATAGATTCCTCAAGTTGACATCTGCAAGGAATTTGTGTGCATGTTTAACGTACAAATCACATCAAATTAATAATCGCGTGTATATGTAATTTAATAAATAAAGCAAAAATAATCTAAATTACTATACTTACTTGATCTGAGATAACTGGTGATTGACATGGTTGTCAATCACCCCAAATAGAGTGTGAAGTGCTTGAGTGCCAGAATTCATCCAGTCTTTAAGTGCAGCATGAGTACTTTCCACCCTGTTGCTACTTGTATTGCCAAGATGGAAAATTTGGTTTGTCCAAGCCTTACAAATTTTCTCTTTATGTGAAAGCCAAGTACCTTCCAAGTAGACCACAGCTTCATGCGCAATAGTAGAGTAACTTCCCCTGAACAGCCGCAGTAAAATTTCATACTCTTCAACTGTTGGCGCATTGATGATTTTCTTCCACATGGCTTTGACATCCCTTTTTAATCTATCTCCGCGAACTTTTTTCCGCAACATTGCGTCAACATCACGGTCTATATGCCACAAGCACAACAGGTGGTGCGAATGTGGAAAATGATTCTTAATAGGCCTCAACAAACCACCCTCTTTATCTGAGACAATTGCACTTGGCACAAGTGCATCATCCAACAACATCCTCAAATGTGCCATCACCCAACCATATGTGATGGCAGACTCATCCCTCAAAAGGGCGAATGCAATATTAAAGTTCATGTTGGTGGGAGTCATACCTATCATCTGAAAGAGCGGCATTTTGTACTTGTTGGTTTTGTAGGTTGAATCAACCACAATCACCCAATGATAGCGCGCAAACAACTGAATTGAAGCTGGATGAGCTATGAATGCATGGGTGATCTCATTTGTGCCAACTTCCTTCTTGATTTTAACATAATACTTCTTCTCCTTGGCCAAACGAACAAATTGTTCACCAATATCCATACCTTGCAGCTCCTCCTCCCTGTCTTGTGCTATTTGATTGTATACAGCCTTGATTACCACATTATCACTGGGGTATTCCGCATCAATCATTGACTTGATGATTTTTGGCTTCACATTTCCCTTGCCCAACCGCTTGGCTAAGGCCCTTGCTCCGTCACTCATGCAGCTGAACTGTCTATGACCCTGTGGATAAACTATGCCAGGATGATTGTGCGTTGACTCATAACCGGGATATGTTCTGATCCACCAACCAAACTTCGGTTCGTTCTTGCAATATAACTTGAAAGGGCACTCACATCCTTTCCGTCTAGTATTTTTCCTTTCTTTGGGGGTAGGCCCCTGCTCAATAGGATCCCTCCATCGTGCACACCGATACGTGTAAGCATTAGCTTTTTGAGTCCGCCCAGCGATAATAAGCTCGAAACGTAATTCATTGGCTACATCTTTACAATGCTGAAATGCTTCTTCGTGAGTCTGAAAATAAATGGGAGACTCAAAATAGCCACTCAAATCAACCGACAGATCGGGTAATTCAACTGGATCCTGCATCATTCGTAAAATAAACATAAGTTCACCTTTATAATTATACAAAATAAAGCTAAATATGAAAAAACATAACAGTACCAATAACAAACAATTAAAAAACGCCTATACTGGGCGTTCAAACCATTGAAAAATCGCTCAGATGGTCGGAAACACCATTGACAGGAACGCAACCAAATGTTGAAAATCCATGGTTTGACCGCCCATTTTGGGCGGTGAAACCATGGTTCGACCACCCATTTTGGGTGCCAAAACCATGGTATAAACGCCTAAAATGGGCGTTTTCACCATGGTTTCCACGCCCAAAATGGGTGGTCGAACCATGGTTCCAGCGCCTGTTCAGGGCGTTCAGACCATGGTTCAATCGCCCATTTTGGGCGTGGAAACCATGGTTTGAGCACCCATTTTAGGCGTTTGTACCATGGTTTTGGCACCTATTTTGGGCGTTTGAACCATTGAATGAAGGCGCCTAAAATGTAAGTGCTTACCATAGATATTGTAAACATACAACATTACAAATACATAAACGAAAACGTACCATTTTCTCAAGAATCTTGAACCAATGCGTTTCATCAACGTAGTTCAACGAGCATTGTGAAGGTTTCGCTGATTTTTAGCCGCGGTTTTTGAGTGTTTGGCAATTTAGAAGTTGATAAAAATGTTGTAGTAGATCATACTTTATTCACGTATTCAGGGTGGCCACCCATTTCGGGCGTGGTCACCATGGTCTGGGCGCATAGAATAGGCGCCTGGTCCATGGCAGGGCCGCCTTACTTATGCGTCCGTGTCCATGGTGACTCACCCATTTTAGGTGAGTCATACCATGGTGAGTGTTTTCGGGCGTGGTCACCATTGTCTGGGCGCATAGAATAGGCGCCTGGTCCATGGTTGGGGCGCATTTCTTATGCGTCCGTGTCCATGGTGACTCACCCATTTTAGGTGAGCTATACCATGGTGAGGGTTTTTTTTTAGGCGTTTCGCCCGTTGTACCGGCGCCTATTTTACGTGGTCCGTCCATGGTGAAGGTGCGTAATTTGCGTGGGTCATCCATTGCTGATTAGCTTTTTACAATATTTTTTATTTTAAATTATTTCTTATTTAAAATAAGGGACATTTGGGTCATTTTATACTAAAATTTGAGCTACAAATAGCAATACCCCAGTTTGTATGGAGTATTATTATGAGGGCTAGATATGCAATTATCACGAGGGATTGATTTTCTTAATTTAATTTTTTTTCTTTTTTTTAAGTGATTATTATCGTTGACAATAGTGATTAGTAAGGCGATGTGTTAAATGTAACACAAAAACATGATTCCAACTATCAATACTTTTTGACATTCTAAAATTATATTTACCAATTAATCACATAAACTCATAACAACTTGTCTACTAGTTAACTGAAAAAAGAGTAAAACAATTGAAGTAAATATTTTTATTCAGTCAAAAGATCACGAAAAGTTTATATTCATATCTATTCAATTTTATTATCGCGAAAAATCGGTAAATATTTTTTTTTTTTTGATATTTTTCGATGTCTAATTTGGTCATAGATAAAATATAATTTTAAGAATTTTAAAAATATATAGATAGTTTAACAAAATTATAGGAAAAATAAACAAATATGAAGGGAACAAATATCGTTTATTTTTTCTTATTTATCACCTTTAAATTATCATTTTTTCTCAAATTTTTACCAAAATGTCAACTTATTGGCATTTTAATAAAAGATTAGATTATAAATAAGAGAAAAAAAAAGACAATATTTAATAACTGGGTAACCATCGACGTCTTAGGGTTAATTTAGGAGCTTTAAAATTGATGTAGGAGATGAAGATGTAGATGCTTTGACGAGGCTTTGTGTGGATTTTCCACACGATTGATTTGGATGGGCCTAGGCCCGGGGACTCAAACAGTGATGGGCTAACAAATTAGCACCACTTATATAATCTTGAAAGCTAAAGCTATTCTATACTACAGTGTCTATCCATAGAGGTGTTTGTCACATTAAAAATCATATATATATATATATTTATAAGTCATTTCTTATTAATTATTATCTTTTTAATAGATTTCACTTTCATGGAACAGTTTATATACCTCATGGTAAAAAAAAAAAACACAAAATGTTAAAATGTGTTTCTTAATTACTACTAGATGGGCCTGGAGAGGGCTAGTAAATAAGTGGATTGGGCCTTCAAATTATAATGTGTAAATGCGATGTGCCCCAAATGTGTGTCATGCATAAAATGGCCTTTCACTTGTGAAAGAGTCAAAACCCAATACGTACTCTGTCGGTGTTTATATATAACATGTTCAAATCAAAATTTTAATTTTTTTTGGGAAACCAGAAACCATAAACAATCTGTGATGACAGAGTGTTAAAGAAGTGAGGAGGTTTGGAGGCAAATAAATCATCAACCACAAAACAATTTCTGGACAAGTAATGATTTAACACATTTGATTTTAACTAATTTAAATTCAAAATATTTGGACAGGTAATGATTTAACACATTTGATTAAATAATTTAAATTCATAGCTTTTGAAGGATGATAAGTTATGAAATTTGTGGTTCGGGATAACATGGTGGATGTTTTGGCAAGTTAGAAATGAAGAATCAACTACACAGGCAGAGAAATATATACTATAAGAACAATACAATGGTCAAAGAAATATATTTGATTTTGAAAATTTTATTTCAAAAACTAATATAAAAAATAAGATAGAACAAATATAGACGAGACTTGGCAGTTACCATCCAAGGATGGATGAAGCTTTCTTAATACATATATGGATCGGTAGAGGACTGCTTGTGGAGGAAGTTGTAAAAGAAATAAGAAAGGTGAGTGGATATCTAGCTTTTCTACCAGTTTGGGATATTGTTCTACACTAGAAACTAAATTGTGGGGAGCATATTCTAATGAACACAAGCTCAACACACAGCCATCATCAAATATGCTATAGACAAAAGCATAAACACTATCAAAAAATCAAGATCCCATCTGCCCTCTTTACCCTCTATTTCCCCAGAACCAAAGCCAGGGACAACACACTGAAGATCAACCAACTGAAATCGCCACTCGGGAGCCCTGGAATCGAGCTAGCTGCAGATACCAAAACACCAAAAAAACAAACATCAGGTGGAGAACGAGACAGTAAGGATCATTTTGATACTTCAGAATCAGAGAATGAATGAACAGACTTGGAATATGCGGTAATCCACCTTGGTTATGACTGTTATCTGACGGATTGGGAGGTGATGAGGAACCTGATTTGTTGCTCACAGGTATCCCAAGATCTGAACAATCCAATGCTAGTGCACCTGACCACATAACATAATCAAACAAGACTCCACTCAACTTCCCAAGAACCTGATAAATTTACTCATAATCTAGCCTATATATTATTCAAATTAGTCTTACAATCTCTCAAGCAGGGAAAAACTGGAAGATTGAACATGTTATAGTAGCCCTCTTGACATATGCAGTTGCTTGTGAATGGAGAGGTCTTGTTGCAAGTCCCGCCGCCACAATTAGCCCAGAAGCAGGCTGCAATATTACAACCACCGGTACCATTACTAAAGCATTAAACATATATAGAAAGGTTTGCATGAATTCTCAGCTAGTATATATGGAAAGAATGGAACTTCAATTACGATCAAGGATTGATTCGTTGGAATGGTTGACTGGTGGAGCAGGGGCCGGTGCTTTGTTGCAGCCGTAGTCGAGGCTACCTAAAGAAGCAGAAAACTGTCTGCGTCAAGAAAACGACATTGCAGTGTCGTGCAGATTATGATATAAACACCAAGTCAATTCATCAGACTCTCAAGAAAAGTATTCATTGGTTCAACAGAATGAGTAGTTTAGGATCACATATGTTTCCGAAAGTCAATTCCGTATTAGAAATGAGAATCAATCAGCAAACCTATGACTAAGATACTTAACCAACTAGAAGCAAACAAGTTAAACAAGTGAAGCCTTACATCATCAGTCTTTTGCTATGACTAATTTTCATCACCAAAAGGAAGAGATCTTAGAATCTTGCATCAGAAATGCACTAGAGTTTCTCATGACTCTTGTATTAGATTGACCTCATCTTCGTTAATCAAACATAAAGAAAGAAAGCACATCATCACTGATACTGCACTTCCAAATAATGCACAAACGTTGAATCTTTGAGAAATCTAAGACAATATCAATCAAGTTTATTATGCATATTACTATAACTGATCTTTGGAACAGAAAGGACAACCAAAAGCTGAGAAAAACGCTGAACTAGTTCAACTAAAGTAACCTATGAAGTATGATTACATTATTCAAATTTATCATTTTGATCATACTAAATCGACATATCTGTTCTACATTTAAGAACTTGAGGAAAGCAACCAAGGAATGAAGAGAAGTAGGACTAATAATACTCACAGTTGGGAATCACACAAGGCAAGAACTTGAGACCATTGTCATGTTCAGAGCGAGTTTGATTCCACCCCGCATCACAATCGCACTCAAAACCAAATATCGTCTCGTTTGATAGCTTGCAGGTTCCTTTTCCACATTGAATTGCGCCGCCCTTGCATACATCACCTACCATATAATATAAACCAAACAACAAAACACAAATAAACAAAATTTTTAAAAAAATACAAAAATCCCACTTCAAGATTTAAGAAAGAATGCAACTTTACTTCTTGAACTAACAATCCGAAAAGATTAAACAGAAGCCCACCAAAAGAAAAGGGTACATCTAAATTCTCGTACCAAAAATAGGAGGTATAATCGATGAAAGATCGCTGCTTGAAGAGGCAGACCAAGTCTCCAGAACAAGGATAATAGTCAGAAAAGAAATGAAGTGAAAAGAGCCCATTTCCAGCTCCAGAAACCAGATGTGAAAATGGGTTGGAGTAAACTATTTTGCTGGTATTAAATGAACCCTCTATCACTCTACTCCAATTAATTACACCTAGCCGACCATATATACATCTATGCTTAAGATATGAACTCGTCATTTTCGAACTCCCCCCCGATTTCTCTGGAATCTTGTGTCTGTTAAACGTTGAAAATTATGCCAATTTGAATTTTGGGATGAGGTCAATTGGGCATATGAAGGGGTCGCTGGCAGTTGAAAAGATGAAGTTCAGTTATACTCAGTTACCAACACTCGTGCCATACTACGCGTTAACCTCTCTGATTCTAGTACAAATCGTCACGTATTTCCATATTCCAGTTCCAGAACTAAGTTTTTTCCACCTAGCGTTAACTTAATCAAACTCTAGGAGTTCACTGTTACTCTCTCCATCCTTGTTACTTTAAAATTTTCATAATTTTTAATAATCGCATTTAATATATCTTTTTAATCTCTAATTAAATAGGTTTACTTGTATTACCAAAAAGAGATTGTACTCTTATCAATTATCGTAATTACTCATTCCCTCTTAAATTAATAAACGTTTTAAGGGTTAAAAATTGTCTCTTATTAATTGTCACTTTACTATTATCAAGATAATTTTTTTAGTTTTTCATGTTTTACTCTCCCTCAAAATTTGTGAGTGTATTGAATCCTATCACCTAACTATTAATTCATTAGTAATTTTTTCTCCAAATTGAGGTAAAAGATGAAACTTTACTAGACTAAATAATTAATTACTACTTTTTATTGATAACAGTAAAATCTCTAAAATGACTCTAGGACGGAGGGAGTAATACTTTAGTGCATCTAATTAATACTATTGGTTTGAATTTGTTAATATCAATAAAAAATTCAGAGTTTGATGAGGATGAAAATAGGAATAGTAACTGAATTTTACCTCGTTTGTTTAAAAACGTCAAATAAATAGGATAAAAAATTAAATTATAAAGTGACAAATAAATTGAGACGGAGGGAGTATTATTATTTTTGGTTAAAACAATATAGGGACAGTGATGCTCCCTCTTCTTGGCTTATTATTAATATAACCTAGGAAAATCAAGAACGGTCACTTTAGTTAAGTTTTTTTTTGTCGTTTAAATTACTCTTAATTAAATTTTTTAGATTTAAAAGAGTAGAATGATAGTAAACGATGAAAATACAATGATAATTTCAACATTTTTAGCTTAGGAAATCACAAAACCAATGAAATTATTAACCATATAGCAGAAGGCAAGTCGATCGCGAAGAGGCAATGTCAATCTCAGCATTTCGTTATCAAAGATTGTCTGAATCTCAGGGAAACGTGAATCGCAAAGAAAGCAAATTTGAGTACTATATCTACTTGGCAAGTCAAGAATAATTTTTAAGAACAAATTCTTGACTTGGCCGGTGCACCCAGTTAGGTGTTCCTCTTACTCTACAGAACTAATCACATCATACTGATCGTTTCAAAATAAAAATATTGTTTATTATATTATATTATTTTTGAAAAACGATACAAGGGTTTGGCAGAGTACTACTTTGTGGAATGATATTATTTGAGAAAATAAATAATTTTGTTATCATTATTTTTTCCTAAAAACGAATTTCTTGTGCATAAATTTGATAGAGCAAGAATAAATTTAATCAAAGGGTCCCCGAATAATTTAGGGAGGTATAAAACTTGAATTATTCAAACAATTATGAGAAATTTTTATTTGGTGCAAAAACCACAGTATATACCTACCTATATCAATAAGGTAAAAGCAATGCAGAATAAGAAACTAAGGAAATCGTGATTTGATAAAAAATAAAATAAAATAAAATATAGATGACACGAATAAAAATCTATTGATTTTAGGTGAAAAGTGTCAATAATATGGGTTACAACTTTCTTGTCATATCTATACTTGTTTTGATTTGTGATGCAAGGAATAATCTTTTATTTATTTGTAGTTTGATCCTCCATTTTAATGTAATCAATTTATGGGAATTTTGCACTGGCCTTTATGGTACTAATATAGCCGCACATGAAACAATAGCGAGGGAATTCTTATGCCAATTAATTAAGCTTTGGAAATCAAGAATATCACCTACTCCCCATGTTGTTATTACTCCCTCTATCTAGAATTTCTAATTAATATTTACACCGAATTTTACAAAAAATTTAAAAAAAAATCATAATTCACCTAGTTTTTTTTTTTTTTTTTTTCAAATGGTCAATTATTCTTGATAAACTAAAAATTTAAAAACATCTATTATTTGAAAACAGAGAAAATATGAGAGAAAATTTTGTTTTTGTTTTTTCATATTTTTTAATATGAGGTTTATCTTATTTTTAGGAATTTTTTTTAAAAATTACTCTTTTACACAATTTTCTAACAATCCCCCCTAAAAAATTACTCTTTTACACAATTTTCTAACAATCCCCCCTAACTCATTTATTACTACCAAATACTCCCTCCTTCCCGATTTATCTGTCACTTTAGTATTTGATTTTTGGTCTTATTTATCTGACGCTTTTAAACAAACGAGGTAAAATTGAGTTAGTATTCCTATTTTAACCCTCATCAAAACTCTGAATCTTTTATCGATATTAACAAATTCAAACACATAGTATTAATTACATGCACTAAAATATTAATTACGGTCATTGGTAAGAGTACAATCTTTCATTGGTAATACTAGCAAACCTATTTAATTAGGGGTAAAAAAGATATTTTTTGAAACAAACTCATTCATTAAATGTGATTCTTAAGAATTGTGAAAATCCTAAAGTGACAGATAAATCGGGACGGATGGAGTAATATGGATAAAATAAAAAAAACCTAATTATAATATAAATTTATTTCTCAATTAATTAGTCAATGAAAAATAGGTAGCCACCTCTTAATAAACTGAAATCAAGTACACCAAACACATTGAAGTTTTACTATGCATTCAAAGATGTATACACCTCAAATTTAATTAGCAGAACCTATAACTATGATGAGTCATGGTTTTTATAGTGGTCCTTTTTCCTTGTATTGGTAAGATATTAAATACAATAATGACTTGATTGACCTCTAATCATATATATCTTTTAAAATTTTCTTATTCATTTATAATTACACAGAGATGTGACATTCTCTAGATGAATTAAGAGTTTTTATTAAATATTTAATAATTAAGTGTATTTAATAACAATAATAAATAAATTGTGTCTAAATATAAAATAAATATTAGTTTAGAAATAAGTAATAAGTATATATTTAACTAAATTACTCCATCTATTTCTATTTATCTGCCACTTTATAATTTTTAATGTTCTCAATAATGACATTTAATCAATCAGTTTGTTTCATAAGATATCTCTTTTATCCCTAAATAAATAAATTTACTATATTACCAATAAGAGATTGTACTGTTATCAATAATTGTAGTTATTAATTAAATTACAAAAATTAACTATTACCAATACACATAATTAATACTGACACAATTTAACTCACACCATTTAACTTAAATTTACTAAAAAAACAAAAAATTAACATTCACATGATTATTTTAGATGAGAAATATAAAGAGTTGCAAAATAATTAAATTGTATGTAATTAATACAATTGGTTTAACTGTATTGCTATTTTTTAGTATTAATAAAATATTCACAAAATTTTATGAGAGATAAAATAAGAATAATAACTCAATTTTACATCGTTTGTTTAAAAACGTCAAATAAATAATGACAAAAATCAAATATTAAAGCGGCAAATAAATGAGAATATAAGGATTACTAAACTCTTTTGCCTTGGGGGGGTGGTGGACGCAAATTATACCATTACTTACTAATATGTTTAATAACTTTTACTAAGTATATACCTGATTACTATATTTAAGTACCTACCACTATATCTAATAACTTCTAGTAAATATATACCATTAATTACTATATTTAGTAACTATGGTACATTTACTACCACTATATTTAAGTTAAATTGTATAATTTCTGGGTTGTATATCTCAAAAGGAAAAGCCATGTGTTCCAAATGTAGTCCTTTCACTTTTGTTCTAATGGAGCGAAATAATTCCAGCCCAGACCAGATCCTCTAATGGGTCTCTCATGGACCTTCTAGCTTGAAGACTCAAGCAACAAATTCATCTCTCCAAGCACCGTACTTAATTTGGGTTCTAACCACTGGATGTCACTCATGGGCTACAGTGCCACTTACATGGACCTTTACAAGTCCACCAACGCCAATTCAGGTCCTAAAAACATGGGTCCATTGGTTAAAAAAAAAAAAAAAAAAAAATTAATGTCATCCAACATGGATTGTATAAGGAATTCAGGTCAATCATGTTGAAGCCGATCAATCATGCTTAACAAAACTATCAACTAAGAGTACACATGCTTTGAAAGCGACTAATCTATAAAATTAGGAGTGGTTATAAGATATTTACTATCTTTTATTAGTGGGAGGTAGTAACGATTGCTTCATTTCTTGATTTATTACAATTGAGTGAGTTGAATTTAGACATTTTATTCTAATGATTAAATCTTTATCACCGGCAAAACCTTTCAAGTTTAAAGTAAATAAGCACAATCATGCACCACACAGAACAAGAAAGTACACATCAAGTGAAATAAAAATTTCAACCCTTTCCATTGATGAAAAAAATTAAAAAAAAATCGAGCAAATAAACTCGTCGAAATGAAAATTAATATCCAAAAATAGACAAAGAAAAACGAAAATACGTCCATAAGAGTTTCTGCCCTAATTCTCCATGACTAAACTGCATGGCAATGGGCCTATTTATAATTGCCGACTTTGTTTGAGATCAATGAATGCAGCGTAACATGCCATTCCTCCTCCTGCCAAAATGCAGCCAAAATGTCCGGCGCTTTGTGGAAGATACACTCAGTTTCATGTCTTCTTCTACCTCTAATATAATAATATACAGTAGTCGTATTAAAATACTGTAGCAGTAATTGATTGAAGCCGACACGATCCAATAGTCTCGCCCATTGTCACAGTAGTACATTCATTCATTCATTCGTACTTTGATACTATGAATATATAGACACAGAGTACATTGCATGGTATGCGCATGATCACCGTGAATGAGATAATAGAAGGTGGAAGAGAATTGAAGGCCATTGCCTCACACAAAAAATAGACCAACAAATATTAGTGCACGTTCTGGGATGTTGTCCTTCCGTTTCTTTCATTTTGAAGAGCTTTCTGGGTAGTTGATTGATACCATGCATTTAGGTATAGTTTTTTGGTGGATTACAAACTGTGGATCACCAACTTAATAGTTTTCATAACTAAAACAATTATTTTTAAATAATTCATTCTGTAGTTTCAAAACTCTATAATGAAATAATCGCGAGTTGAGATAGCAGAACAAGCCAAAAATTCATAAGTCACTAAACAATTTTGAAATGAAAATAAAAGAGTCAATATTCACCAGGTGATATATATTTTCAAATTGCAAAAAAAAAATTAAAAATTTATATAGAAAATAATCCTATGATTTGTAATGTATTTGGTATTATGATCCTTGGAGAAACAATACATAACTACGAGGGTACTCCAAAATCTTTTTATTACTCGTAGAATCATTTTCTTGTATGGAAGAAAATTTTTCAGATTCACAAGGAGAAAATCTGATCAAAATGAATCAACACTTATTATAAATTGTCTCAATCCCACATTGGTAACTCACAACATTGTGTCTAATATAAATAATCCAAGACCCTCTCCATCTATTGTCGATTAATTTTGGATTGGATGTTCATGTTGGATCAATAAATTTAACATATTACTTCCTCCGTCCACATATAATAGTGTTATCTATATAAAATTTTTAATTTTTCTTACTCTATCCTTCATCAAAATTTGTAAGGTTATTAAAGTTTACTACTCAACTACTATGTTCCTCTATTACTTTTCTTGATAAAAAAAAAAAAAAAGTACAAAATGACTATTATATATGGAGGGATGTATCCGATTGGTTCACCCATAATTTAGGTATGTTTGACTGAGGTTGAGCCACTAAAATACTGCTAATAGAGAGATAGTCGGAGAAAATGGTGTTAAGAAAAAGCATGAAAAGTAGAGAACAAAGTAGGAGTGAGATACATTTCTTGCCAATTTTTAGTGTTCATTCCTTGCAAATTTTTAGGAAATAAAAATTAAATAATTAACGAAACCAAAATAAAATCACTAAACTCAATCATTACTCAATAATTTAGCTTGGAGAAAACTGGTCAACAAGACTCAAAACTAGCAAAATATCAAAGCATAATTGAGCATTAAATTAAAGAGAAAAAAAGCATAAAATTGATTAAGTGGGACAAAATCATCATTCTAATCATCTTAAACAGCTCATGTGTGAGGGTTTCCCCAACCATGCAAAGCCCACATGCAGCTTTTAATTTCTTAATTCCATATCTTCATCTTCCTATATTTGGATTATGCAAATTGCTTAATTTTATTTACTAATATTTTTTTAATTAATTAAATTCAGAGGGATTATTATTATAAAGTGTCAAAATCATTAATTTATTGTCTGAGTACAGAATGTTTTGTAAGGAATGTGGACTGGAACCCTACACATGATCCAACTGAATAAGAAGGAGCATATATAATTTCAAAGATATTCAGGACCCACCTAAGAAATTTTGGAATCTAAATTAAGTACTCAAATTAAGTTTTTTTTTTATTTTTTTAAAAATCGATATTTGTTTTCATATTAAGTGGTGGAATCAAAATTTGGATATTAAATACGCGAGACTAAATGATTAATGTAATATAATTTATTTTTTAAAAAAATAATAAACATTAAGAGGCCTTAGTCCCAATCTACATATTTTTTTTCAATAATAGTGCCTCGCTGCTATGGTCGCAAAGAGTGAACTTTCTTAGAGAACCTCTCTCAGCCCTTAATTGTGTCTATTCCTGTCCATATTCTCTTTTTAGTGATTCTAAATTAAGATATATTGATTTTATATGAAAATACCAACCATTGAACTAATAACTTTCTGATCGACTCAAATTAAATTTACAAATGCATCAAACAAGTATTACTTTCTCTATCCCATACATATAGTCTTGTTTTAAAATTATTTTCTAATTTTTTCTACGTTCAATATACTTATTAATGAAATTATATATGATTTATATGTAATTTATAATTAATATATAAATTGAAAAATTATTGTTTCATTTTCAAAGTAAAAATAATATTATAAATAGAAAAATTATCTTGGATGGATATTGTTTATTATAAGACACAAAACCTCCATTCAATTTGTGTTCAATAAAAAGGAAAGTACTTACAAAGTATAACTATTTGGTTACCATTTCCTGTGGCACATAATAAAAATCTTGTTTCAAAATTATTTTTTATTTAATAAATATCATTATACTTTAAATATACAAATTAATTTATTTATATATAATTTTCATATATTATTTAATTGAACTGCCACAATGCGCGATGCGCTTGTTTTGTAGTAGATGTAGTTAACAATGTTGTTTTGAAGGCCTAAATTAAGACACGGACATAGTGGGCAGTTAGTTGAGAAGTTTATTTCAAGAGATGGACTACTTTACTTGTCTATTCATTTAATGACGTGTTGACCTTATTGCTTTTGTACTCTTTTCCTCGCTAGAAGCGACACTTTTTTTCACCCATCCATGGAATCTCAATGGCTCTAGTCGTGCTCTCGTAGTTTAGATTGTAAGATTGAAGGATTGATTTTTTTAAAAAAAATAATAAATTACTGTATAAATAGTTAACAAAAATAAATGTATACTTTCGAGAAAAAATGGGAGTGGGCGGTGTTGGAAGAATACAGAAGTGTGATTATGTGAAATCATTCGATTTCAAAACGGTTTAAGGTAAAATTCGGATGACATTTTCAATTTTATTACATGTCATGAAACAGTTGGGGGATTGATTATGGCCTTTCGAGAACAACAGTTAAATAGATTCGTGATGAACATAGGAAGGCGCGGTATCCCGGAGTTGAACTATGGAGTCGTGATTTAGATTGTTGTTTTTGTAATTATAAGATTGAAGGTTGAATTTTTTACTTAAATTTAACAACATATGAGTACATCCCAATGTAGATTTTACAATGATGATAAAATCTTAGGGAAACATTCTTCAAACCAGAACCTATGAATTTTTGAGTTGTTTTGTTGCCTCAAAGAAGGAATTTTTTAAAAAAAAAAAACTAAAATAGATTAGAGATGGTTTAGTTTGGGGGGGGGGGGGGGGGGGGGAGCATATGGGCAAAGCATGTGATTGCCAACTAATGTAATCATTATCAAATAATTAGGTGGTCAATTCATATATAAACCTTAAAAAAAAAAAAACACACATCGTCAAACAGAATTCGTCATTATACAAAAAAAGCACTAATAAACAAGTTTCTTCCTCTTAATTCTTTTAATTCGCAGATAGTTTAATGGAGATCCGTCTAAATCTATGCATGTTTATAGTATTAACGCGTACTGTAATTTATAATAAGGAGAAAAATTAGTTTATATGACCACCGACTTTAGTATGATACATCCATACATTATTAAACTGATTAAAAAACTCTAAACTAATTTAATTTTGGGTTTACTATGCCTCATAACATCCCAACTATACTCTTAAAAAAAATTTTTACATTTATTATCACTTATAATGAACAAAGTTTCACCAAATTTCAAGTAACAAAGAAACAATAAAGATTACAATATTTCTCTATCAATCATTTATGCACTAGTATTTGTTTTAAGCTTTGACGCCCTAGCTAGTAAGTAGTAGTAACTTTACATGACAGCAATGTGTCCTATAAACAAGAAATGAAGTTATAATAAGTAGACATTAAATATGGTGTCTCTCCACCCACTGCTCTTCTCATTTTCTTCTCATCACTATCCACTATTTCCACCATTAAATTCAAATCTTACTACAACTATTACATATCTCTATTAAGTGTTGTGGGCTCTTACCCCATTATTTTTCTAACTCATGTAGTACCTATGTACACCCCATGTTGTATGCTTCCTATGACAAGAAAGAAGATGCACCAAAGGCAATAATCTAAACAAGAAAGACTTCCACACTGTCACATTCTTGTTTCTGTGAAAAATTTAACCCTAAATGATCAATTTCTAAGCATTAAACTAGAGTTTAAACCTAAAAGAAAAAGGGGGGTTTCCATGGTCTTGGGATTAAGGTAACCCTTACCTTGGATCATGAAAGCTTGGATTGGGATTCAGTAAAGATTGGTCCAGAGACAGGCAGCAGGGGGAGGGGGAAGGAAGACCATGTGCTGATCATCCAATAGGGCACCCCTCCCAATAGGGGGTCATACCTTAATCTGTGGGACCTCAAACACTTCAAAAATACTACTACATTTGACAGAGCTTAAAGTTAAAACCCCCCCATGACCAAAAAAGACCCCTTCAAAAAGACAAGTGGAGATAAATACATATTATCCACCCTTGCATGAATATTCTACACGGGCTCTCCATGTTCCCTGACCTTATTTTCACATGGCTTCTGAGTTCTGATCTTCCTTAATACACCAAGGATAACATTTGATGCACAAAGTACCAAATCTGACCTGTTTAACCACATTGAAATGAGAGCATTCCCATTGACAAAATATGGATTTGGCATAAAATAAAGAATGTAAAAGGAACCTACATGTGAATAATGGGGTGAGGTAAGGAATATATTCTTGGAGGGGTTGGCAAGTAGATTCACTTTGGGGGGTTTCCAAACAGTTTCTTGTGTATAAATCATTTGGGATTTTGCCATTTTCTCATGAATAAACAAAAGCTAAATGATGGAGTAATCATATTATGGAAATAAGTGGTAGTTACACAATACAGCAGTGCAGGAGAATGGAACAGTGAAAAACAAGTCTGTCAATGTACTACAATTAAGTAGTGGTGCAATAATAAAGACCATAATTTTGGTGAAAGATACTTATCATAGAGTACAGGCTTGAGTAGGAGATAGATCCTCTCTGAAGTTTCAATTCAACCATATCATATCCTTTTACTCTGGCATAGTTTTGAAGATTGTGAAAAAGATGGGGAAGGCTGGCAAGTGGATAAGGAACTTCTTGACAGGAAAGAAAGAGAAAGAGAAAGAGAAGAATCCAAGTAATAATCATCAGCCAAGTTCCAATGGGATTGAACATATACCAGCAACACCAATCACAATCCCACCAACTACTCCAAGAGAAAAGAAGAGATGGAGTTTTCGGAGGTCATCCGCCACGGCTCCTGGTCAAAAGGATTTCAACTCATCAGATATGCTTGCAACAACACCACCATCACAAATGACATTTCTTGAAGCTGAGAATGATCAGAAGAAACATGCCTTGGCGGTGGCAGCTGCGACAGCTGCTGCTGCTGATGCTGCCGCTGCAGCAGCCAAGGCTGCTGCAGCTGTCATTCAATTAACTGCTGCTGCATCAGTGAGAACATCTGCTATTGAAGAGGCTGCAGCCACCAAGATTCAATCTGTTTTCCGGGCTTATCTGGTATGCCAAATCTAGACTCTGATGATATAAGTTCTGAATTTCTCTATCTTTATTGCTCCAGCTATAGAATCAAGGGCTTTGAATGATTTTACTGGGTGCACTTTTCAGGCAAGAAAAGCTTTGAATGCATTAAAAGGATTGGTGAAGTTGCAAGCCTTGGTAAGGGGGCATCTTGTGAGAAAACAGGCAACTGCTACACTGAGGTGCATGCAAGCATTGGTTACTGTTCAGGCCAGAGCTCGAGCTCAAAGGATCCAAATGGTTCAAGAATCAAGACAGAGTGATCTGAAGCAATATAATCACAGAAAATCCACCCAGGAAAACATGTTCAGGCAATCATATCAAGTAAGTTCTGATTTCTAATTCCCTACACCCGTTACATTAATAAAACAGTCCATTAATCACATTTAACAAGATTGGTCGGATGAAATTGATAAAAAAAAAAAACTGCTTTCATTTGAATAGATAAGTAATCTTCATTGCAAAAGAACAAACTGGCATAGGTGATCAAGGGACATTACAGAAAAGTAACAAAAAGAACTCAAAGATACATTTGAGTAGGCTGATATTCATATTCTACAAATAATTTTTTATTTTCGTCATTTTGCATCTAGGATTTCGACAAAGGCATGGAAGAAAACATCAAAATTGTGGAGATGGATATAGGTGACTACAAGGGTAGCACGAAGAGTAGGAATAGTTACTCAAGCAATGGACAGACAGAAAGAATGGATCAAAGGATTTCGACACATCGAGCTTTTCCAAAGCCAGAACAGATCTCACCATCACCTTCTGCAGTAACTGATCTCAGTCCAAGAGCATGCAGCGGTCATTTTGAAGAATACTCATTTGGCACAGCTCAAAGCAGCCCTCAGGACTACACTGCTATATCAAAGCCTGATCCATCAGCAGTTGTATTTGGTTATGCCCGGTCAGAATATGGAGATTCACTGTATAATGAGTACCCTTTCTATCCAAGTTACATGGCTAATACAGAATCTTCAAGGGCTAAAGTAAGATCACACAGTGCACCCAAACAACGGCCTGAATCATTCGAGAGGCAACCAAGCAGGCGTAGGCCATCAATTGAAGGAAGGAATGTGCCAAGGGCTGTCAGAATGCAAAGATCATCTTCACATGTTGGTTCTACTGCTCAGAATTATCAATATCCATGGTCAATCAAGCTAGACCGATCATCAATTTCCCTTAAAGACAGCGAGTGTGGATCCACAAATTCGGTGCTAACCACAAATTACTGCAGATCCCTTGTCGGGTTTGAGGTAAGTAAAACAGCTGCCTAAATAAAAGAGTTTGTTATCATTGCAGTGAGATGAAATTTCCATAGAAGTTATGATTATAATCTTTTGCTTCTGAAAATGCAGGTACATGGAAATAGGTACTAATAGCATAATCGTGGCTAAAATTAGAGTATGCAAGCTACAAAATTGATGACAGAAAATTGTCGATGCAGTTCATAAACACAGAAGACAACAGAAGACAAGGGACGTTAGCTGAAAAATTTGATTTACATTCCAATGTCATTACCTATGATGTAGTTTGAGCTCAATGTAGATTTTCTTCTCTTGATTTTGGGGTTATTTTTTCTTCTCTTTCTTTGGCTGATAGATATATCAGTCTGATCCTGAGCAATCCTGGTCACGAAGATTAAAATGTAAGAATTTCAGTTGATTTGTAGATGTATTTTGTATAAAATTTCCATTTTCAAAAGAGCTTTCTTTTCCACGACTGTCATGAATTCAGAACAGTTTTCACCATTTAAAAACAGGAATGAACAATACGGTTCTCAGACTCCATTCCCATGTCTCATAATTCCTAGGAATGTCTACTTGATGAATCCAAGCAGAAGATTTCTGTCGGCAATTATACATCAATTTCCCCATTTCAGCAACACGTAAAACATACAGAAACTGAGAGGGAAAACAAGCTGCAAGACAGTAAACATTCACAAAATCACCCACAAAAAGAAAGATTTTAGAGAAGCTCTCATTTTTTGAGATGGGTTCTCAGAGCTTTACCATATCTGCTTAATGCCTAAGCTTGATCTTGGATTCAAGCCATTGATGAAACGCCATTTCTGTTCTCTGTTTCCCAACTCAGAGCTACTCAAACAGAGGAGGTACAAGGCCGCTGGATAAACGGGCCTGTATTGGGCTTCTTTCGTATTTCCTTAACCTTACTAAATGATCGCAATTCTGAAGGCCCAATTGTACACCCATTCAAACATAACGGACTATTGGTCCGGATCTTGGTCTGCGACAGTCAAGGGCCTTGGATATTAGATGAATCATATTAAGGGGCGTTTGGTTGTGATGTTTGGAATGAGTAATGAATTTCATTACCATTCTCATCCGACTGCAGCTGTTTGGTGAAACCCAAAATGGGAATGAAAAAAAGGCTCCAAATCTCCCGGTAAAGGTTTTGTGAAACCTTGGGGTACCTGGTTTCGTTTGTCAAACCCAACGAGAATGCTACAAAAACCCTTCTCATCCACAAATATCTTTTCAATCCTCATCCAACCTCTCAGGTACTGCTCTCCAAATTCTTCCATTTCTCTCGGTCCAAAACTTAACTACAGCTGCTCTGTAGGTAAGATCTAATCATTTTTTCGATTTCACATTTGCCTTTATGTGTGGATTTAATGTGTATATTGTGGATCTTGGGTGATAGTTGAATATAGTGGATTTTTTTAAATAGTAAATCAACAAAAAAGTTTCATTTTTCATCGTTTCCCGGCCAAATATGAGGGCTTTTCGGTCTCACATTTGCACCTTGATACATAAAATTGTATCATGCTGCAAATGCACGATGAAATAGGTCTCGCATTTGCAGCATGATATAACCATGATGCAAATGCGCGACCTATTTTGTATCGCATTTGAATTTTTAAATATATTTTTTAAAAAATAGGTTTAAAAAATAATTAGGGTTCTAAAAAAATTTTATGATTATTTTAAAAATTCTTTAAAAATATGTTTATACATTTTTTACAGTTTGATCAATAATTCTACAATTAAAGTCAACATTGTTACAATAAGGGTATTAAAGGTATTCATTAAACCTAGGGGTGAAAGTGGTTCGGCCGAAACCGACCAAACCGGTTAAACCGGTCAAGTTTTATCGGTTTGGCCGGTCTCAAAATATATATACGGTTCGGTCAGTTTAAAAATTTTCAAACCGATAGATACGGTTCGGCCGATGGTTTCAATAATAAAATCGACCACTTCGGCCGGACCGGCCGTTTTTAATTTAATATATATAATAAATATATTTAATTACTTCATTCCTTTCTGTCAACAGACTATAGATATCAGATCAAGAATATAAAAGAAATCATACAGTAGAACTAAAACATACTTAACAAGGGAGATCACATCAGGATTATATAGACATCAGATCAGCGAATACTTGACATCAGATCAACAGACTATAGATATCAGATCAAGAATATAAAAGAAATCATACAGTAGAACTAAAACATACTTAACAAGGGAGATCACATCAGGATTATATAGACATCAGATCAGCGAATACTTGACATCAGATCAAAAGACTAAAGATATCAGATCAAGAATATAAAAGAAATCATACAATAGAACTAAAACATACTTAACAAGGGAGATCACATCAGAATTATATAGACATCAGATCAGCGAATACTTGACATCAGATCAACAGACTATAGATATCAGATCAAGAATATAAAAGAAATCATACAGTAGAACTAAAACATACTTAACAAGGGAGATCACATCAGGATTATATAGACATCAGATAAGTGAATACTTGACATCAGATCAACTGACAATAGATATCAGATCAAGAATATAAAAGAAATCATACAGTAGAACTAAAACATACTTAACAAGGGAGATCACATCAGGATTATATAGACATCAGATCAGCGAATACTTGACATCAGATCAACAGACAATAGATATCAGATCAAGAATATAAAAGAAATCATACAGTATAACTAAAACATACTTAACAAGGGAGATTACATCAGGATTATATAGACATCAGATCAGCTAATACTTGACATCAGATCAACAGACAATAGATATCAGATCAAGAATATAAAAGAAATCATACAGTATAACTAAAACATACTTAACAAGGGAGATCACATCAGGATTATATAGACATCAGATCAGCTAATACTTGACATCAGATCAACAGACAATAGATATCATATCAAGAATATAAAAGAAATCATACACTAGAACTAAAACATACTTAACAAGGGAGATCACATCAGAATTATATAGACATCAGATCAGCGAATACTAGAAATCAGATCAACAGACTATAGATATCAGATCAAGAATATAAAAGAAATCAATTATTTTTGTGAAGTCTTGTTTTGGGTACAAAATGTCACGGGTTCGAATCCTGTCATCCCTAGTCATTACTGCTCAAAGTAGCAGTAATGGGGGATCGCCTGAGATCGATTCAAATTGGACATAATTTTTCATTTTTATGATACGATCCATAAATCCCCTTTTGATAGTCTATATTCGGATATATTTTCATTGACTGACTGGGTAGTTACCACTTTCAAATGATAGTTTCCATTGATGTTTTACAAAATATAGAAGCTCCAGTTATTGTATTTGTGTGTACTTGTTTTTTTTGAAATAAAACGTAAATTTGTTTGAAACCGTCCAAATCGGCCGAACCAAACCGTCTAAATATGGTTTGGCCGACTTGGTTTGGCATATTTATTTGGCCGACTTGGTTTGAAAATTTGTCAAACCGTAGTTATTGGTTTGGCCGGTACTTTAGCCTTCAAACCGGCCAAACCGGCCGATTTACACCCCTAATTAAACCCATTATTCCCATCAACCAAATATCATAAATAGTAATCAATTCCATTCCAACTTAATGCACCACACAATTTTTATCATATTCATTTCAATTCTCAAAAATCATTTTCATTCCGACTTATATAAAACTCATTCTGATTCTGATTCCAGTGAGTTCAACCAAATACCCCCTAATATTATAATTATACCTCGAATTATAGGATAAATATATTCATCTTAATTTCAAATAATGACACTCGGTAAAATTTTAATTTTACACTTAACACTTAAATAGTTCTTCATTATAAAATATCAATAATTCTATTTCAAAATTTTGAAAAAATGGGAGGTTTTATAGTTAGAAGAAAATTTGTTTATTTCAAGATTATGAAAGGAGACCATGAATGAATATGGAGGAATGACTAAATCTTTTTTAAAAAAAATTCAAACAATATTTCTCCCTATTTTCATTTTAATGCCTCCAATTCTATGTAGAATTGGGAAGGGCCGTGTCACATAAAACTTGCTATGAAGAATTGGGCTAGATTTGGGCAGGGCCGCGCGAACGCAGGCCCACACTAACACAAATTATGACGCTGGCTCTCCCATTTAGGGAGACCATAAGCAGGCACCCCTCCCGAAAGTGCAATGGAGGTCACCTACTTAGGACATGGGCCATGTTGATAGCCCATCGACCCCGTCCAGGTAAGTATGTTTCCTGAAGGCCCATCTTTCAATTTTATATGTCTCGCGCAACAAATTTCTCTTATTCAGCAGTCGATGTGGGAAAGTAACAGTCAGTCAGTCACAAGTAGTAAATTACTGCAGTAATTCTCTGTTTATTATAGGATTCAAATACGCAGCCATCAAATTTTCAATTTTTTCTTAAGCAAACCAAGACCGAATCAATAAATTTGAAACTTTGCTAAAAAAAAGAATAAATAAATAAATTTGAAACTTTTTCGGATGTAGTATTTTTTTAATCATTTGATTATTAGAACCACAACAAATTTTTAAGTCAGGAGTGTTAATCATTAGTGTACAAATATCATATCTTGGGAGTGATATTTTTTCTATTTTACATGTGTCTTTTCATTTAATACTTAAAAAGTTTTTAAAGAAGAGAAAAATGGAGCAACCTCATTAAATAATAAATTTTTTTTTTATTAAAGTATTAGGAATATCTTGTAAGATGCCCTGTAAATATACAATATAATTTATCAAAAGCGAAAAGATAAAACTCAAATTTAATTATATGTGCATACCAATATTAGTAACCGTGTCATATATTTAATATGCTCCAACATATTTACAAATGAGATAATTATTTGAGCGTTTATACATCAAATTTGATAAGAAAACAATCAACCATACATTTGCGAGTTTAGTTAAATGAGGAAATAAACTTGACGTGTTTATTTCTATAACTATTTATTTTCATCAAATTTTTGTCTTATATATGATTGAACTGGTATAAGATCATGAAATCCAAAATTTTGCTAGTATTATTACGTTGTATATAGTCAATATTGATTCATTACTAACTATAATGAATGAAGCATAATCATTTACGTCGACCTTCTTCTTCGTCTCATATTTTGATCCAATGAGGCTGAAATTTTGTGCAGAAATCCCACTGGGCTGTTGTGACTAGGATTGATCTGACTTTCTTGACTGTTCTTCGCAACTGTAGGAACAGAAGATGCTACTTTGATGCCGATTGATTATGAAACGATTTTATAGGTGTATAGAGTCTATTCTGGATATCAGAACAGTTAGTCTCGTGTTTGTATAATTATATTTATAATATTTAGTAAAAAAATTTAAAATTACACTATTTTTAATGTTAATCAAGACTATTAATAGAAGACGTAAGAAAATATTAGTAATAATTAATAGTTGTATAGATTGTGTTTTAAAATACGTTTTTGGTGTAACTTTTAAAATATTTTTGATTTAAATGTAATTTTGATTTTCTATAATAGGAATTATTTAAATTTTAATAATTTTATATTTTAAATGACAATACTACTTCCTATTTTAAAAAAAAAAAAAATTTAGTCCAAGGACGTTTGTATCAATTTTTTTTCCTAAAAATCCTAGTTGTGCCCCTCCGACGTCGGTCACCTCCCCCTTCTTTTTGTTGCTGCACACCCCTTTGGCTAACATCCGATCATCACCATCGTTCCTCCGACGGCTTCTCATCACCTCTTCTTCTTATTCTTCTTCTTTTCTAAGCCCAAATCCGTAAAAAGATTCCCTTCGCAACCACAACGGGAAACTCGAAACGAGAGAGAGAGAGAGAGAGAGAGAGAGAGAGAGAGAATCGGGGTTTGTAGGAAGAAAGAAGAGAGAGACCGAGAAAGGAAGAATGAGGTGAGGCGAGGAGTCCGACAGGGTTTCTTAGCGACGGGAAGATGGCGGCCGATCTGCTGGCGAGGAAGAAATGAGGTGGGTTGTAGCGGGGAGAGAGAAGTGAGGGAGAGATGAAGGCTGGGGTGGCGATGGTAGTGATGGCGACAAGCGAAAGCGAGGGAGAGCAGGTTAGCTGTCAGAGTTGGGCTGCGGGAATAGGGAAATCTGACGGGGGAAAGATAGTCGGGGAAGAGAGAGGTTCGGGGAGAGAAAGACACTGAGGGAGAGGGAGATCGAGTGAAGAAGTGGACGATGGTGGTGCTGGTTCCGTCGATGGAAGATGGAGCTGCAGTAGGGGTTGTCGATTAGGGAGAAGGGAGATGCAGTGGCTGTTGGGTCAGAAGGACCTTTGTGCAATAAAAAAAATTAAAATTATGTAAAAAATTACACAAAAGTCTTTTAACTAACTGTTAAAATTGGTCCATCATTATGCTAAAAATGACTAAAAATATATTTCTTTTTTTAAAAGAATAATAATTAATATTATCACTCAAAATACAAAAGGGACCAAAAATAAAATAATTCTTATTGTGAAAACCAAAACCTGCATTTAAGCAAATGTTTTTTATATTTTTAATACAAATTTTTACGTTTCCATATAAAAAGAATTTCCTGTCATTAATATCTCGCAACAATGGTAAGTTAGGGAGAATCGATCCAAAATACAAATCATTGTTTACGTGAACCATAGGACCTGATTTGTGGGTGTCCATAACCACACTATCAGGGGTGGTAGAGATTCAGAGAATATCCATCAAAACAAAACACAAATACATTTAAGTGGCAATGCCTTTATTACACGTCTTTCAATTCAAATCAACCTTCTTGATTGTTCTTGTAAATGTATGGTTAATGCAAAGGATTATAATTCAACCCATTACCCTTTAATAATAAATTGTTAGAAATTAGTTTATGGTATAAGATATATACACGTATTTGTTTAAAAAATGTTAGACTTCAGTGTTTAAAAAAACCATCAAGATTGCAAAAATTTTCTTTCTCATTTTCATTTATATTCTTTGGATCAAACTAGTATCTAAACCTAGTTGTAAGTATAATAAGATGATTATTATCTTAAACATGGTATTTACTATTTCTGAATTACTCTCTCGAACTATTTTCTTATGTTATGATTTCTTACGAAAATTCTTTTTTCTTTCAATAATAAGAACACGAAGAAATTTATTTTATGCACTGTAACATGTAACATGATATCATAAAGTTTAAAAATGTAATCTACAAGCGAAAGTAAGGAACAGACTAGAGAATATAGATTATACTATTCTTCTGATTGATCAACCATATTACAAGAAACGTATATAATATTTTTTTTTTCAACAAATGCAACAACATTTCTTTCATCTGAAAGGAACTTGGATACTTGTATAAATTTTTTATAAAAAAATAAAATTACTTATCTGAGTAATAATGACTAATTTTTTCATTAAATTATGAGTATTCAAGAAGTAAGAAAGAATTAAAGACTACTTTTTCCTCAAAGCAGAATTGGTCACTGTTGATAGGTGTGGAAACGGATTAATAACTTTGGATCGATCTGTTGATCCAGTTAAATATCAATCTGTTGATTCAGTTAAGTCAAATACGAACCGTTTGATCCCTTTTGGTTCAGGTTGACGAATTGATTCGCTTATTACATTTGCAATATTTTTTTTTAAAGTAAAATAATATTCTTATTTATTTAATTAAAATAAATATAAAAATACCTATCATTTGTATAATAGAGGTTTTTTTTTTTTTGAAAAAATTTAAACATACAAATAGTATAATTTTTTTTAAATGTCCAAAAAATAAAAATAGTTTGAATCAACTCGGACTAGTTTGGATCGATTTAAACAAATGATCCAATCCGATCCAAACAAAATTAATTCATTGAACCAATCCAAAACATTTGACTTGGTTCGGATCAGAGTATACTGAAACTGATCATCTTATTTTCCCACCCCCAATTATTGATGGTCAATTGATAACATGATTGAAGTATCAGAATTATGAGCATAGAAGTCTGAAGTTCAACTGCTGGAGGGGGACCCCTGGAATCATTCTGAGATTCCAGTATTCAGAGGAAATTCAAGAATGCTGTGCAAGGAACAGTAGGTGGCACCATCTGAAAGAGAACATGGTTCACATGGTGTGTCCTTTGATCTTCAACTTTCACGTTTCAATCTCTCATGTTGTATTAGTTGATCACTAACTCACAATTATTGTCCATAGTGCTTCTTGCATTATTGCAACTTTTTGTAGCTGCAAAACTCTCCTTCCCCCGGCCGCCCTTTCAACTAATTCCTCCATGGATTCGATGTTGCTAGATGAATGTTACTCGAAAATAAACTAAAATATTTGAGTTTTAGTACCATTCAGTTTTGATTCTTGACAATTACATTATAAGGGTTCATTTCAAATTATTGATTACCTAATTAGTCAAAGAAATTCGTTGAAAGTAAAATTTGAATATGATAACATATATAGTTAGATTTATTTTTTTCTAATCGAAACTAGAGCTGGGCAGAATTAACCCGTTATTATTAAAAAAATAAATTATTTATACCGTAAAACTATTTTAATATAAAGTGTAAATGTCATATCTAAAAATAATAAATCGCTCAATCTACACTGTAATAGAGAAAATTCTCCAAAACTCCCCGAATGACCATGGGATGCTTGATTTGCCAAGAAATCTGCTGTCCATTTGCCTCTCTATCCACATGATTAATAGTATAGCCATATTGCTTCATTATTAAACATGCTTCAACAAAAGCATTGTAATCCTTTCAAAGAAAACCTGTTTTACCTTGAAACATCAAAACTACATAAACATTATTAGTATGCACATAAACTGTATCCAATTAAAAATTTATACAATAACACAACCTTTCACGTATAACCTGAATCAATAAAATGGAAAAGATTCAGGACTCCATTAATACACTGTTACAAGATGAATATTACACGAAATAAATTAAAATATTTAATTCTTGACAATTACATTATAAGGGTTCTTTTAAAATCGATGGATCATTTAAATAGTCAAAGAAATCCTTAAAGAGTTAGATTCGAACATGATAACGTAATTAGGGTTCGTTTTTGAACATATCCGGGCTGCTTTCTTGGATTTTCATATTTTTAGAAAGCAGTTTGAGTTTTTCTAACCAATCTTTGTCCGAACAGCAAGAAAATAAACGTAAGAATGTGATTTGAGGATCTTATCTTGCCTTTCGGTTTTGGGTGCTGGTCGGCGTTCGATTCGGGTTTGATATATGAATCAATGTCGGGTGGTAATGTCACCCATACTTCAACAACAAATCTTCAAGTCATTTTTCACCATATAGCTTCTGTTGGCACTACGTCGATGTTCTTCCTACCATGCAATTTATTCATTTAATTTTCATCCACTCATAACCCGGAATGCTTTTGAATATTTGGGTCCGACCGTTTGGATTAATTCAAGTGTTTGACTTTCTTACATTATGACCAAAAAAAAAAAAAAAAAAAAAATCGTAACTATAACTTTATATACCACTTTGGACTAAAGTCGCATACTTCCTTCCACTCTGTCTTGTCTTTTTTTTTTTAACAAAACTTGTATCGTAAAATACTCAAAATTGTCCAAGATTATAAGAAAGTTTGATTTTCTAAATCAATCGTAAAAAGATGTAATGACAAATTTAACTAATTGTGTGAGATTATAAGAATATATATTTTGAGAGCGAGGACTTAGGACTAAAAATCACAAAAGAATAAAAAAAATTCACAATCTCTGTTGTTATGTTTTTTATTATTAAAAATCACAAGAGAATAAAAATATTCGCAATCTCCCTCGTTATGTTCTTTATTGTTAATGTTAAATTGAATCAAACACCATACATCATAATAATATTTGCTCCAATAATTAAATCAAACATCACCAAAAAAAAAAAAAAACCACAATTTCATATTTTTATTGACGTTTTCATCAAATTTATTATCATTTCAACTGAAAATTTTAATTAAACACCAACGAGATCTAGAATTTGTGTTTGTGTTACATTCAATGCTGGCTTAATTTTATGAATTTTATTTTAATTTAGACTGGAGGTTAATTTTCTTTGTAACGCGTATTATTTTGGATATACATCATGTTAAGAAATTAAAAGAAAAAACTGAGAATTATTTTGCAAAAATTATATTCGCTTACATTGTTGCACAATTATTATGCACCACGTGAAAAATGCAGGCGTGAAGTAGTTTGAATGGTATGGCAGTGCACACGCGGTGAAATTAATTTTGCCAATTAGAAAGGATTATCGTGTAAAGCCCACGTTTTCCCCCATATCCATATATACAGTAAATTCTTTCAAAATAATTACAGCTTGTGGTGAAAAGTTAATATGGCAGTCACTTTCATGCAACTACCTGAACGGATAAGGTAAATAATATTAGAATTTTATGGATTAAAGAAATTTGATTATTTTTATTTATTTAATAAATTAACAGCACTTTCATTCAAGAAATTTGATGGTTTTAGTCAAGGAATTTAATCGTTTTATTAAAGTATTTTGATTGTCTTTCCCTTTTTTTTACTAATAAAAAAAATGATCGTAATGGAAATTATTTTATATTTATCCAATTTACCTTTGCCTACAATCAAACGAATAGGGAAATAGTTTCCTCGTGATTCATTCATAATTTCCTCCACCAAAAAATAATCATATTTATTATACAATTTTAATTGAACATATAAAACTCCTCTCTCCAATTTTTTATAAATTGTTTAGTTACTAAGGATCAATTATGTTTTAATTTAAAAGTTAACATTTATTTTTTTTATTATTCCCTTGGTCCATATTTAGTTGTCATTTAACTAAAATATGAGAAGTAATCAATTTAGAGTAATTATTAAAATTTTGACTCTAAATACTTTTTATACCTAATAATTACCTCATGTTAACTAAATAATTTTTCTTTTTCAATCAATCACCTTACCTTTAACCAATCACCTAATAAAGTGGAAATTAATTATAGTTCAAGATATAAATAAAGGGTAAATGAGAAAAATACGAGGTAAAAAATAATATTAAAATATGTTACATGATAACCAAAAAAAAAAAATAATAATAAGGACTCCTAAAAAAAATTTAACCTGATAATTAAATCTGGACGGGAAGAATATAATTCTTCTCTCCCATGTGTCTAGTACTTAATCAATAAATATTATTATCCTTCCGTATTAGTTATATTCATTAAAATAAAATAATATTATTATTTATTATACTAATTTAATTCAATAAATAATATCATTATACTGAAATGGACATAGTAATATTTAATTTTATATAGCATATTTTAAAATTCATGATATATTGTGCATTTAAGAAATGGATTTTTTACGGAGCAATGAATTAGTACTAATTCCTCACTTGCATCTTTCTTAATCCGGCCGCCTTAAGAGTTAAGTCCACCACCACAGGAAAATTGTAAATTAGTGGCCGCGATAAACACAACAATAAAGTAACTCCACCTCCCGCAAACATAGTCATCTAATTTTGCAAAGTGGACTCTTTGGTTTTCCTTTTGGATTTGGACAGTCTTTCCTAAACTAGATCGAGCTCCAATGTCGTAATTAATTACGTCACAAACCCTATCTGTGATTAGGATAAATTATATCGTACACTTATCTATTATCTTTACGTATTTATGATAATTATATTTATTATTTATTATCCAAATTCATAATAATGAACATAAATATTTTCATTGAGTTAAAAGATTATTGAAAAAAAAGTTTACATTCATAATCAAATAAATTTATTTTAGTAAAAAATTACTAATTTTTTTTTATTTTTTAACATTTTTTGATTTGACTTAAAGTCGATGTGGGTAATATAATTATTCGAAATCTCGAGAAGGTATCAATAGTTTAACCAAATTAGAAAGGAGTAATGGTAATTTTGCCATAGTTATAAATATCTAAATGGGTAGGAATTATTTGGTTCATATCAAATTGGCAACTCTAAAATGAGGGTGTAGGAGTAGGGGAAGAACAACAAAGACTGGAATTGAAAAAGTAGTTTTAAGGGGGTCCTGAACTGCACTTTCTGCCTTAAAAAATGGCCTTTTGAACTTCAATAATGCTAATTAAAAATAGTTTAATTCTTAAAATGGTCCTTAATCCCATTATTTAATTTACCATCATGATTATTTTTTTAATTAAAAAAATGAAAAACATATCAGATTAGCCAAATCTTGCAACCACCACCACGTGTCCCGTTCTCTACCTTTCTCCACTTGCATCATTCCTTTCTCAGCATGCCACGTCGGCAGCCTCCCCATTTTCCCTGATTCATAGCATCCATCCAAGATACCTACCTCCCTCACCACCCAAAGGGATAATCAAATCTCAATAAGATATAACCTTTTTTTTTTTTTTTTTTTTAAGATGATAAATAAGATTGACAATTAGATTGTGTTTGTGTTTATAAATGGAAAATTAATCTGTATAATATGATTTAATATTAAATTTAGTTAGTTACGAGTGTTGTAGAAACTTAATACATGGGATACAACAATTAATGGCCAAGGATTGGAATCTAAAGCTAGCTCATATTTTGAGGAGCTCAACTCGGTAGTTGATTGCCTTAGCTTCGATGGCGTTCGCTAGAAAAGGGTTACCTTTTCATTTCAAAATATAAGTAATTTTTATATATTAACAAATCATTCAAAATATAAGTCACTTGTCTCCTTCTAGAAAACAATATATTATTTTTACTCTATTACCTTTATTTAATTTGTAATTTTATTGAGACTTATTTTTGTCATGCCTATTTTAAGTTATAGCACTAATATAAAAAATACATTAAATAAGGGTATAACAAGTTTAACCATTAAAAATTATGAAACTTTTTAAAAATTAATTACAACCTTAATATTTGTGTTTTGATCAAAATGACTTATATATTAAAATGGAGGGAGTATAAAATTAGACTAGTCACCTATTGAGGTGCGTCGTTGTTTAGTTGTTTAGAACAGAATAGTATACACGTTGCTTATATTAGATAGGTAACCAGGACCTAACTAGGTTTTTCCTCATTCTTTGTAAAGGAAAAAAAAAATTAATTTTGAACGTTTGATAATCAATAATTTTAATCATAAATTTTACTATTCACAATAAATTAAATTTTAATAACACTTTTTTTTAACACTTAAAGATTGAATTGAAATTCTGACAATCCCTATATCACGTGGATACTATGTAAATTAATTTAATTTATGTTGCAAATTTTATTGTTATATGGACTAATGTGGGTCTTAAATATATTTTTTTATCAAAAAGAATTATTACTAGGATTATATATGTTGTGAATAGCTACATTTCTGATTAAATTTGTTGATTACTAAATATTTATAAATAAATTTGACATAAGATCATACTATAAAACTATTCTTGCAATTTTTCCTAAATTAAAAGTTAAAAAATGTTATATTCAAATGTAAATATAAAAGTTAAATTACACTCCTATTACTTTTTCGTTTTAAATTAATAATTTATTTACACATATATATAGTCATGTATTTTAAAAAAATATATATGTAGCAATGTATTTTGGTATTAATTCATAAAAACATTAGACAGTTAATTTAACACGAAAAAATATGTATTAATATATATTTGGATTTCGAATTATTGTCATAAATTATCATCTTTTCTTTGAAGGTGATATATAAAGATGCATTTAATACGTGGAGATTGGAGATCCATGTTTTTGTAATTTTGAATTCTGAAGAATGTAAAATATAAGTACTACCACGCAAGGGAGGACAAGTGCACTTAACTATGATTAAGAGATTATGCTGTTGTTTCTTACTAACTATGATTGATTTTGTCCAATTGGATGTAACTGGACATTATTATGAAATTAAAGTACTAAATTGAAATATTTCTTAACATCAGGGGCCAACAAACCACAATTTATACTTTTATTTTTGTCCATTTGTATGTGTCATTTTGCATTTAAAAATGCAATATCAACTTATTTTTTCTTTTATTCTCAATCTAATGATTTGATTTTTAATATATTAATTAATGTTAAAATTTATCTGTGACTTTATAATTATTATATTACTTTTCATTTCTAATTAAACACTAAAACGTATATTTTTATTGTATAATTACACTACGTATATTTTTTGTTACTAAAAAAATGAGAAAAATTTATAATTAGTTATTGCATTCAGCGAAAAATATCAAATTTTCAATCCCATTAGTCAACCATAATGTCAACTCAACTGAAACTAGCCCACAATGTAAGTACTATGTATGAAAATTGAAACATCCTTGTATTTGTTACACTTGACAGTTCTTAAACTTCGTTTTTTATGTTTTGTTCTGTTTCTTTATCTCGTAAGTATTTTCGTCCATAATAATTTTTAATTTTTTTATTAGGATTATTTGATTTATAATTATAGATATTTTAATTTAAAATTTTAAAATTAGTTTATATTGAAATACTTAACTTTAACAAAAATAAATAAATAACACACTGTTGTACTACACTTTCACTTAAAATTATAATTTTGATATCGAGTCATTTAGACTTTGATTAACTTTTTTTGTTAAAAAAATAAAAAATTAATATAATATTTTTTTGATATAATGTGACTTGAATTCAATACTTATTATTTTAATCGGAAGTACTTACCACTGAGTTACAACATTTTGTTAATTAAGAAAACGTTTTAACTTAGTTTTAGAGGAATCAATTTGGGTTGCGATAATCAAATTGGTAGGAAAAATCTCAAAAATATCAAATCAAGATCGATCAGACAGGCGCGTTTTGCTGTCTCGCCATATTTACAAAATCGTATTCGGACCGGTCCTAACCCGTTGACTCCCTGCCACGTCTCAGTCAACTAAAGGTCCCCTCCACTCCACTAATGGAAGATGGAGGACCGGCCACCTCCGCTGACGTCATCATCCCCCCTCCTCCGCTTCCCTCCCATTCACTCCCTCCATATCTCCATCTCTATAAATACGCAGCTCCATAATCCCTCCCTCCAACCAACCACCAATCCAATACTACTTCTTCTTCAAAACTTAAATTTGCATGCAAACTAACTATTAATTCAGCATTCAATCAAGAACTTACAATTTTCTGGGCAAGTCCCATTTCATTTCCCAGCTGATCATCAAACTAATCCTTCATTTCCATTCGATTTCCAGAAATGGGAAATGGCGATTTTGAGTGCCAACATCGTGTGGAAGTGCCACCGCCAAAACCCTTCTTTAAATCTCTGGGAATGAACGTGAAGGAGACGCTGTTCCCAGATGATCCTTTCAGACAGTTTCAGAACCAGTCATTTTCTAACAAATGCCGTATTGGGCTGCAGTACTTTGTCCCTATACTCGAATGGGCTCCTCGTTATACCTTTGAATTCTTCAAAGCTGATTTCATAGCTGGAATCACCATAGCCAGTCTTGCTGTTCCTCAGGGAATCAGTTATGCTAAATTAGCAAATCTCCCGCCAGTTATTGGACTATGTAAGTGCTCTTCATAAGATACATAAAATCAGTGGCCGAACCAGCATGCAGCAAGAGGGTACAACAACACTCTCATGCCTGGTGGTTCTGACTGCCTTCTTAGAATTCTTCTATTTCATGTTTTTGTCTCCAAATTATTCATTCTTGTCCATTATTCATTTTTTCATTTCTAGCATTCATTTCTTATTTTTTATCTCAAATTAACATTATCGTTCCAAAATTTCTAGGTCCCCCATTGCATGAATATTGATTTTCAGGGTGATAAAGAAAAATAATTTTTTGTTTTGTTTTGGTTTGTTTTTGCAGATTCAAGCTTTGTGCCGCCATTGATATATGCAATGTTGGGAAGTTCTAAGGATTTGGCTGTGGGAACTATTGCTGTGCCTTCACTTCTCATAGCTGCCTTGTTGGGTAAAGAAGTTCATCCAGCTGAGAACCCTAAGCTTTATGTGCAGTTAGTTCTCACTGCAACTTTCTTTGCTGGAACTTTTCAAGCTGCTTTAGGCTTGTTGAGGTCAGAACGATCGTGTTTCGACCTTTAAATCTTTTTTTTCTTTTTTTTTCAATTGGGATTTCGAATATATTTATCGTGGTTTGTCTTTTTTAAAAAAATATTGGTTTAATGTATGTTTAATTATTGTATAGGCTTGGATTCATTGTGGACTTCTTGTCTCATGCAACAATTGTGGGATTTATGGGAGGAGCAGCCACAGTTGTTTGTTTGCAGCAATTGAAAGGAATTCTTGGGCTGGTGCATTTCACTCATGAAACTGATTTACCTTCAGTTATGCGATCAATCTTTACCCAAGTCCACCAGGTTTATTTACTTTTCCTTTTCCTTATTAATAATTGATTAACCTTTTCTTGTAGCTTAGCTAGTGGTGTGATAATGGCAGAGTTTAACTTTAGTTCTTTATATTAAGTTAGTATTACTTTTTCCCTTAATTACTATAGCTAGTGGTAATTAATTCTCACTTAATGTTACTAATTTAGTGTTATGCTTTTATGATTGGTGATGATTTTGACAGTGGAGATGGGAAAGTGGAGTCCTAGGTTGCTGTTTTCTCCTTTTCCTCTTCACAACCAAATACTTTGTAAGTTCAATCATCATATCAAATCTCATTTATCTTCCCTTATTAAGCACTAGCTCCGTTTCGAATCAAAAGCGTATAATAAATATGACTTTTTCAATGAAAAAAACCCTTTTATTTTTATATCACTTGAGTTATATTGATTTTTTTTTTCTTTTTTCTGGGATTGATCTTGATGCAGAGCAAGAAAAAGGCAGCATTCTTTTGGATCAATGCTATGGCACCCCTAACTTCAGTCATCCTCGGAAGTGTTTTGGTGTATCTCACTCACGCTGAAAATCACGGAGTCGAAGTGGTAATTAATCAATTATCAACCTATACGATAGATCATTTAAGTTTCGTATTTTTATTTGAAATTCGGGTTCAATTATCGTTAACATGTTACATAAATTGATTGCATAATTGCATGTATATCTGAGGTCAATATAAATATTCTAACAAAAATACTAAAAGCATTATACGATGTATCTGGTATAGAAATAGTCAATATTTTTATTAAAATATAGGAATTTCTAATTCGACTAAATTTTTATTATTTCTTAAGTTATAATTATTATTTTATTGGGTTTAACTGTTTTAACGGTTCGAAATTCACAAACTATTCCGATTGATGATCATTAATTTTATGGAAGTTGTTGTAATGCAACAACGTCCGCACAACATGGAGATGGTCAACCTTAACGTTTGGTCGACTTGAGAGTACATATTTATTGGTACGATGATTGATTTTGGTGCGTGTAATTACTACTGTAGATTGGGCATCTGAAGAAAGGGTTGAATCCACCATCTTTGTCGGAGCTGTCGTTCGGCTCTCCATATCTCATGGCCGCTGTCAAGACTGGAGTCATAACTGGGATCATTGCTCTTGCCGTAAGTATATTCAGTATATTCCACCCTACCAGTCACAACCCTTTTCTCAGTGGAGAATAAAGTCAACTCTATGTGGCTCCTTACCATTTTTACGAAAGATATTTTAGAAAAATGCTTGAAATTTAATAGGTCACATCAATTTATATGTCCGAACAAATATAAAAATAAAAATAAAAAAAATGTCCCAACAAATATTTTGAATATAACTTTGTACCTTTAATATACGACGTGCAATATAATTAAAACGATACTATTAATATAAATAAATAATGAGTTTCATTATAATTGGTTATTTCAGTCATTAACAAGAATTACACGTTTTAAAGTGATATTTTTTTTAGTCAACTGTAGATATTGTTGTGTAACAAAATTTGAATTTTAAGGGAAACAAATTGCGCTAATTGGCTTAAAAATGGATCTTATATTGGTGGTGTGCAGGAAGGAGTTGCAGTTGGGAGAAGCTTTGCCTCATTCAAGCATTACCAAATAGATGGAAACAAAGAGATGATTGCTTTTGGTTTGATGAACATTGCTGGTTCTTGCACCTCTTGCTACCTCACCTCAGGTGTGTTATTTTTAATGATTTGAAATAATATTTTTATCCGAGAAATGGAGAAAAGGAATTTTGATTTTCCTATTTGACTTAATGGAAATCAATCCTGTTTGTGTTCTTTTCTCAGGGCCATTTTCAAGATCAGCAGTGAACTTCAATGCAGGTTGCAAAACTGCAGTATCCAACATTGTGATGGCAACTGCTGTGATGATAACATTGCTATTCCTCACCCCTCTCTTCCACTACACTCCTCTTGTTGTACTTTCCGCCATCATCATCGCCGCCATGGTCGGCCTCATCGATTACGAATCAGCCATCCACCTCTTCAAGATCGACAAATTCGACTTCACTGTCTGCCTCAGTGCCTACATCGGTGTCGTCTTTGGCAGCGTAGAAATTGGCCTAATCATCGCTGTATGTAACACATTCGGTCGTACCATAATCTACATATGTTCTCATACTTCGCCTCAGTTTATGGACTTGTGGCTTACAGAAGATTTAATGCAATGTGCAGGTGGCAATGTCTCTTCTTAGAGTACTTCTATTTGTAGCAAGGCCAAAGACAACTGTTCTTGGAAACATTCCAAACTCCATGGCTTACAGAAGCATTGATCAATATCCCTCAGCAATCAATGTCCCTGGGATTCTTATCTTGCAAATCGAAGCTCCTGTTTACTTTGCAAATGCAAGCTACCTAAGGGAGAGGATCACAAGATGGATTGATGAGGAAGAAGATAGGCTAAAATGTTCAACAGATGTTGAACTGCAATATGTTATCCTGGATTTGACTGGTAATTTAAGCACTGATTTAAAAAACCCAAATGAAATAAGCCAAGAATTATATATAATTCAGTACTAACAATGCAATAATCTTCATTGAACCAGCTGTTGGAACCATAGATACCAGTGGAGTAAGCATGATTGAAGAAGTGAAGAAGAACATGGATAGAAGATGCTTACAGGTACAAATCAACACTAATTACTACATGAAAAACTTGCGATTTCTTACCGCGGATCGATGTCTGATTCTGATTCACAACTCTGTATTGATCAGCTTGTGTTAGCCAATCCTGGAAGTGAGGTTATGAAGAAGCTGGACAGGTCTGATTTGATTGATAAGATTGGCAATGAGTGGATCTTTCTGACTGTTGCAGAAGCAGCATGTGCCTGCACCTACATGCCTCATTCTTGTAAGCAGAAAGGCAAGACAACTGAAACTGAAGCATCATCAGACAACAGCATTGTTTAAAGAAATATTGCATCTTGAATTCAGGGTAGGCAACCATTTTGCAGATCAAGAAAAAACTTGGGATTTGCAGGGCATGGAACCAGTAGTTGTTCCAGCAAATGTTTATTAATTATTAGTTTATTTTAAGAAGATATTTGGGAGTGCAATAGATTTTAGGCCCTTGGTTTCAATTGTAAACCCCTGAAAAGGAAAATGTAAGAGAAGATGAGAAAGAAAGATAGGGCCTGTTTCCATCAGTTGAATTATCAATATCCAAATTTCTTCCAACAAACTAGCTAAATTTCTTCCAAAATTCTCAAGTTTAGTTTGTTGAATCTATGGAAGCTTGGAATGGACCCCTAAACTCTTGGATAATTCAGTATCTTGAAGAATGAGAAAGAAAAGAACAAGGAAAGAAGCTACAATCCCACAGTTGAGGGAGAATTCGGACCAAATAGAGAAAAAAAGGTTCAGAATTTTTATTACGGCAAAAAGTAGACTTTTAAATACTATCCATTTTTCTTATTTACAGCATATGAATTACCATTTTGCTTCTACTTCTATTCCCCGAACAGAATATGTAATAGATGATTAGAAAGAAAGATCGGGCAAATTCCATATTAATGTCCAACTTTCTTCCAAGAAACTGGTCATTGGAAATGATTGCATTAGTATTGAGGCAGTAATGTACCATGGAAACACCAGGCTATAAGCCAAAATGTACAATTTATCCCCATACAATCGACATAATATGAAACTACAAAGAAACATACACTAAGACTCTTCAACTTGAAAAGGCTATTAGAACTAAAAAATCAAAATACAATCTCACAAAACTCATGAAATGATCACTTGCTCAAGAAGAGGTAGGTTTTGTACCCTGTTTCCTTCTGTGGGATGCAGCCAGAGGATAAGATCACTCAAACAATCACTTGCTGGATTAGATCACAACGCAGAGATCTTCGCTCTGCCGTCCTTCAAGTCACGGGTATTTGATAAAACCACCTTTTCCAAAAATATTTGCCACAGAAAATGAAACCAAAGTCGAACTACGCTTCTTTGAATAGGCGAGGAAGAACCTCATGCACATTAATGTCTAAAGCCACCGGATCCCTACAAAGAAAAAAAGAATAACATTCTCAATGCTCGACAATGACACCGATCGCTAGGCCAAAGGGTAGACAAACATTTGCAGTCTACACCATTCTATAAGACCTATGGTTTTGAAATGATGGCTACTGCAACAAAATAGAAGAAAAATAATCTAAACATGGCCTGATTATCATTTGTCTGTTTGAGTGCTCTGTGCATGTATATTGGGGGGTGCGGGTGGGGGTGGAGGAAGAGATAGAGAGAGAGAGAGAGAGAGAGAGAGAGAGAGAGAGAGAGAGAGAGAGAGAGAGAGAGAGAGAGAGAGAGAGGACCTGCATAATGTTTGCCCCTTCTCAGTAGAACTGGGAACAAACCACAACTTGCGAACGGAAGGAGTTTCAAGTTGAACAAAAATCCCATCAGCTTGTCCATGCTTCCATTTCCTAGACCCTTGTCCTTTCCAGATCTGCAACCAAATAGAGCATGGGGGAAATACATCAATGCAAATTTAAGAAATGATATTTCACTGGGATATTACAGCTAAAATGGGAAGCAGAATTAGAAAATGAAAGTGACAATAGTCCTCAGAAGAATAATCTTCCTCTTGAGGATTGATCCAGCACAGTCATGCACAAGGAGATCCATAGTAAAAACTAAGCCCTCTACTTTTGTCTGCTCTTAGAAAGAAACATGAAAAGAAAAAACTCAAAATACAAAATTGGTGAATATGCGAAAGAATAAGTTCCACAAGTACAGGACTCAGCATTTGCGAGTGAATGCACAGTAGTACATTTGACAGGGAAAATCCAAGTGCAATTTTTCTTCTGATACCTGTGGGTATGATATAATACTCTTCGGCGTAACTAAGCAAGCAGCTCGAGAGAAAGAATCTTCAGCATATTGCCGGAGAAATGAAAAACAACTGCCATGTGTATGGGGTGATTCAAAAGCCTGGCATCATTGAGGAAATTATAGGTTTAAAGTCACAAACGAAAGTGGTTTAAGGAACATAAAGGCAACAACAAAAAGCTCAGCAGCACACTAACTTAAACTCCCAAATCAACAGGAAAGAATGAGAAGCACATGACCTGGTTTTTTACCTTATCAATATTGACCTGGGGAGCATACTTTTCAGTGTCTGTCTTTTCCTTATCAAGAAGAAAATAGACTTTTGCATCCACTTTAGAAGTTTCATGCCATGACTTAATGGCCATCTCCATTGTTTGAACAAGGAAAGAGAAAATCTCTTTTGAAGTCTCCTCAGATCCACCTTTTCCAGACTACAGAAAGACAAAATAATTGAATTTTCACTTTAAATGTCTAAAAGCTGTTTATAATTCTTACACCAACATATAATAGTACAATTAATAAGAGCAATAAGTGACTAATGAAAGACAAACAAAACAGTCTTAAGAGAAATATACATCACAAAAAATCATAGCCCAAATATAGATATCTGCCACGGAAACTTACTCTCACCAATTCAGATTTCACGGAGTCCAAATGCTTGGTCATATCAACATTTGCTCTCAAATTTTCCACTTCTTGTGCTCGTTTCTTATCTTTACCTAATTGTGAAAGCCTCTTGATTTTTTTTGACACCTCTGAGCTCTGGGGATTGTATTTCAAAGCTATCTCAAAAGCAACCAAGGCCTACATCAATGTAATTAAAACTATCACCAGTTAATTCTTTGTATCTGTCAAAATGCTAACGAGACAAGGAAGAAAGCCTACACATACATCATCATATCTTTCCATAGCCTCTAAGACACACCCTTTCCGGAAGTAACCCTGCAATTGCAATTGACTTGTATTTTAGCTCTAATTCTAGAGATGTATAGGAGAAAGGGTTTAGAAAAACAATAGTAAAATGAAAAGAAGCAATCGTGCAAACCTTTTCCCAATCTGGTTTCAAATTGATAGTTGTCTCAGCATCAGCAAGTGCTTTGCTAAGCTTAACCAAATGCAAAAATGCAGCAGCACGATTGCTGACATGGAGAATAAGAAAACAAGAACAATGCGAAACAAATGAGGATAGACTGTTAAAAGTGACAGTAAAAGAAATTCACAAGAAGGCCAAGCTACGAAAGGACTCAACGAGAAATAAAATATCAGCGATCAAAAATAAAGATGCAGCTCTGAAGATGTTGACTGAAAAATGGATACATAAACATTTTCATTCCCTTAAAACTCCTCAAAAACTACATCACCATAGGTCACAAATCCAAGAAAATGAGAATATTTCCTGTGAAAATACACTTCATCTACCTAGAAACTCCTCGAACTGAACTGATCCAGAAATGAAAATGCAGATACCTTCTAATCCACATCATTCACATATACTCCCCCAAAAATGTTTTAGCCACTTTCCACCTAAACCAGTGCAACACCTACACTCGGAACCACCCAAACGAAAAAAGAAATAACAATTCCTCCTAATTACTGCTTAAATATTTAAACGAAGTTTTCAATAAAATTTTCAAGTACCCATCTTTTGCAAGTACTTTTTAATTTTAGAATGAAACATAAAATGAACTCTCCAGCATTCTCGCTATCCATTAAACTCATCGCAATTTCAATACTTTCGAAACCATTGAAACAGAATAACAAGTAGAAAAAAAAACTCCATAAAGGTACCATTTTTCACAACTTTATTGCTACACTGATCTAAAGATTACTCCATTTAAAAAAGTTCAAAATGGAAGTACCTATAAAGAGTAGGATTATCGGGGTCTTTCTTAATGGCCTGAGTATAAAGAGCGGCAGCTTTGAGATAATTCCCTGATTTGAAAAACTCATTCCCTTGATCTTTCAGTGACGCCTCAGCTTTTGGTTGTGATTCCCCCATTTTCTTCACCTCCGTAAGATTTAACAATGGTTTTTTGTGGGTTTATCTGGGGTTTAATGGTCCTGTAGAGGGTTTCTTGAACTGTTCTTCCGGTTCGCAGAAACGAATGCATCAGCAGCGTTCAGGAAGAATGGTTTTCATTGTCGGAGCGCAATCAGACAATTCGGATTTGGGTTAACGGACTGGTTCTATTAATGGGCCTCAATTACTTTGGGCTAGCTAGAACAAAGTACACAGGCTCACCGGTTTGGGTCAGACCAGAAGCCTATATATGAATGTTTGTCAATTGTGTAACTTATACACATATTTAAGATTTTTATATAAATTAAGAATTAATTATGATTTTTTAAAGAATAATGTTATTTTTATATTTTTTATTATAATTTTCTAGAAAAATATTTCTATTTTTTCTATTAAAAGCTATATAAAAAAAATAGCCCAAATTAAAAATAATCATCGTCATCTAGTATTTTGATTTAAAAAAACGATGATTATTTATTTTATAACAGAGAGAATTTTTAAAATAAAAAATATATAAACTTAACAGTTTGACGAATGAAACCTTTAAGTGGGTATAGAAAATTGTTAATTAAAGTCAATACAATGGCTACTGAAACAATTAGAACTAGATCTAACAAAATTAAGTAGCCCCTCTCCTCTCTTCCCCCAAACTCAACTTTCAAAAAATATTTCTTCCCACATCTTCTCATCATGGGAAGATTGGAGAAATAAATTTATTGTCCATTTTCGTTTTGTTGTTTTTATTTTTGACATCCAATAAATGAGGATTATCTCCAATATTTGTTTCATTTTATTTTTCAGTAGATTCAGATCTACTGGTAGTGTATTGATCGCAGTCTCATTGATGGTGTTCGTTGTTATGACGGCAGTTTTATTGGTAAAGTTCGTTGGATTAGTAGCGGCGTCGACGATATTCACTGGTTTGGTCCAAAAAGATTCAATCATCATATATCTAATTATTAGATTGATGTTTTGGAGTTTTCAACATAAAATTAGTGATGTATCCTTGTTCGGATTAAAATTTTGACATGTGGTATATCCACTGCTTGGTATGGTAGATCTATATAGGTTTATCCGTAATAAACACAACATTATACTTGTTATTTGTGTTTGTTTGGCTGTATCTTTCTTTTGTCAATAAAGTTTTTCAATAAATTAATATATATTTTTTATTTAAAATAATCTAACAAAATTAAAATAAATATAATTAAATTTGATATCAAATTACAACTAAATTTGTGAAAACTAAAATAAATACGATAAAATTTGATACCGAATTAGAACTAAATATGTTAAGAGTATATTAAGATGTTACTTGCTATGTGTAAGTCCTCAATGACTTTTTGATGTAGGGGATAATGAATGGCTGAGATTGAATTAGGGTTTTGTTGAATCGCTCGCTCGCCTTCGTTAATTTTGTTTTACAGCTAGCTCTGGAGCAACATCAAAGTTGAAATAGCCCATGACAGGTTGAAGTTAGTTTATTATCAAATTAATTAAAAGCCAAATTGCTTTGTTGGTATCTCATAATTGGGGTAGTTATATTTTTGATCCCAAATAATAATATGATTACACTATTGGTCCCTTAACATTTTTTATTAGTATTTTTAGTCATTTTTAATAAAAAATTTTAGAAAATAACAGATTAACTCATTTGATCGCTAGTCAAACCTTTTTTTTCTTTAAAATGATTTGTACCATGATATTTTCAACCAAGTTTATGATCCGAATTCTCATGAATGTTCAACTCTATTTAGGATTTCGGCCATCATTTTGAATTGAGTCAATCTAAATGAGTTAAAACATTCATGAGAAACAGAGTTATAAAATAGATTGAAAACATCATGATACAAATTATTTTGAAAAAAAAAAGTTTGACTAGCGAACAAATGAGTTAATCCGTTATTTTTTAAACTTTTTCGTAAAAAATTAATTAAAAATACTACTAAAAAATGTTAAGGAATCAATAGTGTAATTATACTATTATTTGAGACCAAAAACACGGTAGGACCACCATGCAATTTTACTCCTACCCCGCTACAGTAGCGCGCTACAGTAGCGCGCTACAGTTCCGCGCGCGCTACAGTAATGCGCTAAAGTACCTTCCTTTCTTTTGTTATTTTTGGTTATTTTTTTATTTTATTTTTTTGTCTTCCTCCTTGAGACTTTTTTCTGTCCATTTTTTCTAAACAATTCAGTATTTTTTTAATGTTTTTGAATTTTATAAAAAACTTATTTTTAAATTATCATTTTATTTGTTTTATAATTAAATAATTTTAGATATTATGATACATATTATGGACGTTTTTGTTGTACTGTTGATCTGATGTCAAGTATTCACTGATCTGATGTCTATATAATCCTGATCTGATGTCTATACATGCATGGATATAGACGTTTCTTGACGAGGTGCTAGTTATTTTTGACGTGGTTCTTGTGTTCCGAGACGTGGTGGACTATTTTTGTCAAAAAAATCAGCTTAAATTCACATGCATGGATGTAGACGTTTCTGGACATGGTGCTAGTTGTTTTTGACGTGGTGCTGGTGTTCTGAGATGTGGTGGACTGTCTTTGTGGAAAAAATCAGTGTAAAATTCACATGCATGGATGTAGACGTTTCTGGACGTGGTGCTAGTTGTTTTCGACGTGTTTCTTGTGTTCTGAGACGTGGTGGGCTGTCTTTGTGAAAAAATATTTTAGTTCTAGTGTATGATTTTTTTTATATTCTTAATCTGATATCTATAATCTGTTGATCTGATGTCAAGTATTCGCTGATCTGATGTCTATATAATCCTGATCTGATCTCCCTTGTTAAGTATGTTTTAGTTCTAGTGTATGATTTCTTTTATATTCTTGATCTGATATCTATAGTCTGTTGATCTGATGTCAAGTATTCGCTGATCTGATGTCTATATAATCCTGATCTGATGTCTATACATGCATGGATATAGACGTTTCTTGACGTGGTGCTAGTTATTTTTGACGTGGTTCTTGTGTTCCGAGACGTGGTGTGCCGCTTTCCTGAAAAAAATAGCTTAAATTCACATGCATGGATGTAGACGTATCTGGACGTGGTTATAGTTGTTCTGTGAGGTGGTGGGCTGTTTTTGTCAAAAAAAATTAGCTTAAATTCACATGCATGGATGTAGACGTTTTTGGACGTGGTGCTAGTTATTTTTGACGTGGTGCAAGTGTTCTGAGACGTGGTGGACTGTCTTTGTGGAAAAAATCAGCGTAAAATTCACATGCATGGATGTAGACGTTTCTGGACGTGGTACTAGTTGTTTTTGACGTGTTTCTTGTTTTTCGAGACGTGGTGGGCTGTCTTTGTGAAAAAATATTTTAGTTCTAGTGTTGGTCATCATATTTTGAAAACTATTTTTAAGGTCATCATACTTTCATTTTATTTTCAAAAATGGTCACTCCGTCCATCCTGTCCGTTAAGCTTCATAATGGAGAACTTTTTTGAGGGTATTTAGGTCAATTTTATTTATTTTGCATTTTCAATTTGTCTTCAACTGATGGGGCGTTAAAATGAGCGGAAATTTGACACGTGGCCATCACAACCAACTATAAATCCCAGTTTGAAGTATCGTTTCCTTTCATAAAATGTTGTTCTATTTTGTACTGGATTTCAACTAAATTTTTGTTGTATAAATAATTATTTTGCTGCTTTTGTTTTTTTTTTTTTTTTTCTTGGGGGGTTTTGACATGATATATAAATGTTTTCCGTAAGATATTGACACTTTCATGTGAAATGAGTTACTTCTGATTTCTCCCCGCTGCTGGACGTGATAGAAGGTGTTATGGGACGTATCTGGACGTGGCGAGACGTAGCGGGACGTAGCTGGACGTAGTAGGACATAGCGGGACGTAGCAGGACGTGATTCTAGTTGTTTTGGACATAGCGAGACGTGGTAGACTATGTTCTGTGAAAAATTCAGCTTAAATTCACATGCATGGATGTAGACGTTTATGGACGTGGTGCTAGTTATTTTTGGACTTTGTGCTAGTTGTTTTGAGAAGTGGTGGGCTGTAGCGGGACGTAGCTAGACGTGGTGCTAGTTGTTTCGGACGTAGCGAGACGTGGTAGACTATGTTTTGTGAAAAATTCAGCTTAAATTCACATGCATGGATGTAGACGTTTCTGGACGTGGTGCTAGTTATTTTTGGACGTTGTGCTAGTTGTTATGAGACGTGGTGGGTTGTAGCTGGACGTGGTGCTAGTTGTTTTGGACATAGCGATACGTGGTAGAGTATGTTCTGTGAAAAATTTAGCTTAAATTCACCTGCATGGATGTAGATATTTCCGGACGTGGTGCTAGTTGTTTTTGGATGTTGTGATAGTTGATCTGAGACGTCGTGGGCTGTTTTTGTGAAAAAAATCAGTTTAAATTCACATGAATAGATGTAGACGTTTTCAGCTTCCCTCCGACGAATTTCACTACTCAGAAGAATTGCAGTACCACTCCTTTCCAACCCCATAGTAGCTAAAGGAAGTGGTGGTCGGGTTCGACTAAGGAAAAAGCGAAAGAGAAGGGGCGACGGCTACCGAGAGAGAGGATGACTTGTGGGGACACGATTGGAGTACCTCCAGGATAAGTTTTGTTCTGCAAATCATTGTTGGGTTTTCAACAAGGGTATTTCAATTCGGTATAAAATTCTATTACTTTTGATCATACAAAGGAAAGAAATGGATGACTTATTATGTGGACTTGTAAAATCTGTAGCAATGGCTGCCATCACCCTACTGCTCGCACAACATGGATTATTCCGCAAAATGCCAAACTAGCTACTTGGAATGAGGAGTTAATTAATTCAATTTCCCCCAAAATATTTCTGAATGTTTAATTGATCCCTTAAATCAAGCTACTGCGCATAGAAGTGATATATTGCGGGGACATGATGGGTAATGAAATTTGAAAATTTTCTTTTGCAAAATTGCGTGGTGATACTGGATTGACGGTGGTGATTTTGGATAGTGATA